>CM077673.1:372625879-373875879 GCA_039707655.1 Elymus sibiricus | reverse complement strand
CTATATGACTCATGTTCGACCTTTTGGTATTTTGTGTTCCGAGGCCATGTCTGTACATGCTAGGCTCGTCAAGTTTAACCCGAGTGTTCCGCACGTGCAACACTGGCTTGCACCCGTTGTATGTGAACGTAGAGTCTATCACACCCGATCATCACGTGTTGTCTCGAAACGACGAACTTTCGCAACGGTGCACACTCGGGGAGAACACAATTTTATCTTGAAATTTTAGTGAGGGATCACCTTATAATGCTACCGTCGTCCTAAGCAAAATAAGATGCATAAAAGGATTAACATCACATGCAAATCATAAGTGACATGATATGGCCATGAACTTGTGCTTTTGATCTCCATCTCCAAAGCACCGGCATGATCTCCATCGTCACCGGCATGACACCATGATCTCCATCATCTTCATCTCCATCAACGTGTCGCCATGAGGTTGTCGCGCCAACTGTTGGTTCTACGACTATTGCTAACTCATAGCGATAAAGTAAAGTAAAAACGGCGAAAATAAATTAAAGACAACCCTATCGCTCCTGCCGGTTGCCGTACTCATCGACATGCAAGTCGTGATATTCTATACAATACATGATCATCTCATACATCACATATATCTCATCATGTAATTGGCCATATCACATCACAACATACCCAGCAAAAACTAGTTAGACGTCCTCTAATTGTTGTTGCATGTTTTACGTGGCTGCTACGGGTATCTAGCAAGAACGATTGTTACCTACTCAAAAACCACAACGGTGATACACAAATTGCTATTCAACCTTCTCAAGGACCGCCTTTGTCGAATCCGATCCAACTAAAGTGGGAGAGACAGACACCCGCCAGCCATCTTTATGCAACAAAGTTACATGTCAGTTGATGGAACCGGTCTCTCGTAAGCGTACGAGTAATGTTGGTCCGGGCCGCTTCATCCCACAATACCGCCGAATCAAGAAAAGACCAAGGGAGGAAGCAATCTGAATATCAACGCCCACAAACTCCTTTGTGTTCTACTCGTGATCTCATCTACACATAAACCTGGCTCTGATACCACTGATGGGGAACGTTTCATGGGAAACAAAAATTTTCCTACGCACACGCAAGATCTATCCATGGAGATGAGCATCTACGAGAGGGAGAGTGGATCTACATACCCTTGTAGATCGCTAAGCGGAAGCGTTAAGAAACACGGTTGATGTAGTCGAACGTCTTCGCGATCCAAATCGCAAGCCGTCCTGCGATCCCATCACGATCTGTCTCGCGATCCAATCACGATCCGTCCCGCGATCCAATCACGGTCCTTCCAATCTAGTGCCGAACGGACGGCACCTCCACGTTCAGCACACGTACAGCTCGATGACGATCTCCGCCTTCTTGATCCAGCAAGAGGGAGAGGAGAGGTAGATGAGTTCTCCGGCAGCGCAACGGCGCGGCGGCGGTGGTGATGGAACTATTCCGGCAAGGCTTCGCCTAAGCATCGCCGAAACTAGACTAGAGGAGAAACGATCTAGAGGAAGAAGAGGGCAGCACGTGGCAATTCTGGTTGGGACTGCCCTCAAATCCTCTAGTATATATAGGAGGTAGGGAGGAGGAGGAAGCCCCTAGGGTTTCCCCTAGTGGCTTCGGCCGAACCAAGGAGGAGGTGGAGGAGTCCACCTCCAATCCTACTCCAAGTAGGATTCCAATCCTACTTGGAAAATCCCTCCCCCACTTGGGGTTTTTCCTTCTCCCACCTCCTAGCCGCATGGGCCTTGTGGGGCTGGTTTGCCCAGCCCACTAAGGGCTGGTGCACCACCCCTCAGGTCCATGTGGCCTCCCGGTGTGGGTGGCCCCTCCCGATGGCCCTCCGGCACTCTCGGTACACTACCGGAAATACCCAAAACTTTTCTGGTGGCCAAAACGGGATTTCCTATATATCAATCTTTACCTCCGAACCATTCCGGAGCTCCTCGTGACGTCCTGGCTCTCATCCGGGACTCCGAACAACCTTCGGTCACCACCATGCATAACTCAATACTACCAAAACGTCACAAAACGTTAAGTGTGCAGACCCTGCGGGTTCGAGAACTATGTAGACATGACCGAGACACCTCTACGGTCAATAACCAATAGCGGGACCTACATGCCCATATTGGTTCCTACATATTCTACGAATATCTTTATCGGTTGAACCTCTATGTCAAGGATTCATTTAATCCCGTATGTTGTTCCCTTTGTTCTTCGGTATGTTAATTGCCCGAGATTCGATCGTCGGTATCTCTATACCTAGTTCAATCTCGTTACCGGCAAGTCCCTTTACTCGTTCCGTAATACAAGATCCCGTGGCTAACACTTTAGTCATATTGCTTGCAAGGCTTATTGTGATGTTGTATTACCGGGTGGGCCCTGAGATACCTCTCCGTCATACGGAGTAACAAATCCCAGTCTCGATCCATGCCAGCTCAACAGACACCTTCGGAGATACCTGTAGAGCATCTTTATAGTCACCCAGTTACCTTGCGACATTTGATACACACAAGGTATTCCTCCGGTGTCAGTGAGTTGCATGATCTCATGGTCATAGGAACAGATACTTGACATGCAGAAAACAATAGCAATATATTGGCACGATCATATGCTACGTTCATAGTTTGGGTCTTGTCCATCACATCATTCTCCTAATGATGTGATCCCGTTATCAAATGACATCTCATGTCTATGGCTAGGAAACCTTAACCATCTTTGATCAACGAGCTAGTCTAGTAGAGGCTTACTAGGGACACTTTGTTGTCTATGTATCCACACATGTATTTGAGTTTCCAATCAATACAATTATAGCATGGATAATAAACGATTATCATGAACAAGGAAATATAATAATAACCAATTTATTATTGCCTCTAGGGCATATTTGCAACATTACTATCATTGCTAAAATCTGCCAACACTTAAAATTGGGAAAAGGTAGAATTTTTATTTGGTCAAGTAGTCTAATCACCCCCCCTCTAGACATACTTTCGATCCTACATGGCTCTGATACCAGCTCTGTGGGGACCCCGACTCATAGGTCGTGATCACCGAATGTACGTGCACAGTGATCCCAGAGATCAATGCTCACTGAAGACACAGTAACTGAATGACAAGAGTCTTACATCCATTACGTACCGTTTTACCCAAATATGGCCTTTATGGCCTCGTCTTCAGAAACTTGCAGCGGAAATCTTCAACGATAGGTTGAACCCATGCCGTCTGCCTTAACCCTACAGGCATTCTGACTGGGAAGCGTCCTAGCTCTCATGTTTGTCACCAAGGTATTCTTCATTGTATCCTGTTCTTTCATGCCTGGCCAATAAAATAACCAGTGGCAGGCCAATGAGTACTTTGAATGTACTCGCAAGCAACCCATCACTACTAGAAAATAGGCTATTAGTGGCGCACCTGTTTTTGCTATTAATGGCGCACTATAGGTGCGCCACTATTAACACGCCATTAGTAACAAATAGTAATGGCGCACCTCTGGTGCGCCATTAGTAATCCAAATACTAGTGGCGCACCACCTGGTGCGCCATTACTAACACTTTAGGTAGACTGGGAGGATGTTTGCAGTTATGCTCGTGTTTAGAACATGGTCTGATGTATACTGGTATACTTCATAGCAAAAAGATTGTTCATTTGGAAATAAAATAATCACAAATCTAAAATCTAAACTTTGTTAATTGAGAGCATAGTTTTGTACACTTGATATCCACAAACTTATCATAGTTTTTGCTATTGATGAGAAACAAAGACAATGAGGAGGTACAACCAGTGAAAGCAGAATTCTGCTAAAACTAATTTGGTTTTTTTGCGTGGAATTTGAGGAATCTTCATTCAACAAAAGCACACTTAACATAGTCAGCCATCAGGCTACTGGCTAAGAAAGGAGGTTCAGTGTCAATCGAACTCTCGGTAATTAACAAATTGCAACTCTCTTAGCACAAAGGTGCGCCGGGAAGTTGGATTCGCTAATTACATGCTGAATAGAGAACAAATTAAAACTAATTTACTTCGAAAGTATGTTTACTAAATAATAATGCTAGAACAGAGAGAGCTCTCTGGCGAACATATTCAGCCTATACATACATACTCTATTGACCAACAAAGCAATGTTCTATCCAGATATCAGAGGCAGAGCAGTTATTCTTATCTGACAGAAGTAGCACCCAACAAAACGCAGACAGACATGTAACTAAATTCTGCAACTGAACTTTTAGCAGCAAGCAAGCACTCGACAACATCCAGACGGCCATATAACTAACTTCTGTAACTGGATTTTTAGCAGCAAGCAAGCATACAACAAAATTCAGATTGGCACGTACCTAAATTCTGCAACTGAATTTCTAACAGCAAGCAAGCACCCAACAAAATTCAGACAGGCATGACCCTAACTTCAACAACTGTATTTTTAACAGCAAGCAAGCACTCAACAAAATTCAGAGAGGCATGTAACAAACTTCTGCAACTGTATTTTGAGCAGCAAGCAAGTAAGCAAATCAATTGGCCAGCAATGCAATGTTTATCTCATTCAGAAGCAGAGCAGGTATCCTGTCTGACAGCAGTGCCCACCTCCCCTGCCTTACCAATGGCGCACCTTTGCCAGGTGCGCCATTGCTATCTAAAATAGCAATGGCGCACCGGGAAAAGGTGCGCCATTGGTAAGCCTGGGGAAGGGGGTGGATCCGGGGGAAAAATAACAATGGCGCATTGGAATAAAGGTGCGCCACTACTTAAAAAATAACAATGGCGCACCTACTTCTGGTGCGCCATTGCTATTTAGCAGTGGCGCACCACATACATAGTGCGCCACTAATGTCTATATTAGCTATAGCCCTTTTTCTAGTAGTGCATGTTTGGAACAAGGTTCAACAGAGCATGATATAGCACTAAGTAGGTAAGTTTTGCAGAAAGCTAATTTTGAGTGCAGTGACATGATCAAATAACTTATGTAAGCATGCATCAATAGTTGGAAGATATCCATATGAACAAGTTACAGATATCATCATAAGGGGGGATTGAACATCTCATGTTCAGTCATCATGTCAAGTCATCCGACTTAACTCAAGTATCATCTTTGTCACCAACACACACACTAGTTTGTGAAAACACTGGACGTAGTTTAAGAAGGACCTCCAACTGTCCATGACCATGGACACGGCTATTCGAATAGTTTTACACCCTGCAGAGGTTGCGCGCTTTACCCACAAGACTCGGGGAACTTCCGTGTCATCCACAACTCGCGGTATATTACATACCCGAGGTAAGCACCCGAACAATGCCTTTCCCTGGACGACACAAAACAAAGAGTCCACTCGATTGGTACCCAGCCCTCATGATGTACATTATACGAGCCTCGCTCCAGATCGTACCATCCATGAAGGGACCAACGGTGTGCCCGGTGTGTGTGAAAACAGCCCATGGTCGCCCTACCTGGCACGACCCCGTATCGAGAGTGACCACGTCACTCCTGCCACTAGTAATGCGGGCTCTCTGCTAGCATCGACCAAGGTAATCAACAAGGCCCCTTCCCATATAGGGGTAGAGTGGTCGCACATGTAAGGTTGGGACGGTCAGCAGACCTTAAACCTAATCCGTTTTCGAAAACACACACACAACTTGCTTCGGCACACCACTTCTTTCTCAAGTGGTTACCTAGCTCAATATAATCTCTCTCGGGCATTAGTGGCACCCGACGGGGTTTTCGAAAAGTCTTTGAAAACATTCTTGTTTGCACCACCATGCACATTCCCGACCCATTTGCGTAGCATCTACTAAGCATCCTATCTACTCCCACCCGCACAACCCTCATAAGGAGGTAGGGTCATGCACGATGCAAGTATCAACGGAAAAAGTATCGGAGGCATCCCACCGAAGTGGTCACAACATCAACATGATCAACATCACGAAATAAAGTGCTATATGCCATCCAATAAAAGGGTTTCATAGTCATGGTCAAAGGGCTGCTTGCCTGGCTTAGCAACGTCTTCGAGGTCTTCACAAGCTTCTCTTCCACTCCGAGCACTTCATCTATTTCGTCAACTATCGCCGGAAACAACCGCAATAAGCAACACAACAAGTAGAAAATAAAAGTGCTCTATAAATAGGAGTTTCATTTTTCTTGGACACCTCTGGCTATAAGAAAAATAACCAAGGATGTTTTATTGGATCTGGATGAAGGGAGATTTTTTTGATTGGTGGAAATGAATGAAATGATGATCCTATTAGAAGCCTACAGGATATGTTTTTATAAAAATTAGTGGATGCACTCATCAAATAGGAAATGATTTTAGAAACATTTAGGAAGTGGTTTCAATGGATTTGGAGTTGGCATGATTTTCCAAGGGATTTTCAAAGTGAGCCATACATGAAGAAATGGTCCAATATTTTTCATAGCATAATAAGTGTAAGGAAAAATGTTCACATCCTAGGAAATGATTTTAGATGCACCTAGGAACTTGAATCTCTCCATTTGGAGCTATAATGAGTGTCCTAGAGATTTTGCAAGGTGGTCTTTAATAGTTCAAATTTGAATTTAAATTTGAATAGAACAAGAACTTGTGGTGGAAAAATATGGAAGTGGCACCATTAAATAGGTGGGATTTTTAGGTGGATGTAGAAATTTGAATTATTGAATTTGGACATGTATTTATTTAATTGTGATTTTTGGAAGTCTCTGATAAAAGAAAAAGGAAAAAAGAAGGGTTATACCTAACGGGCCGAGTGGGTGAGCGGAGGCAACTGGGCCGGCCCAGTTGCTCAGCCGTGCGGGAGGCTGACGACGGCGAAGGCATACTGCCAGGGAGTACACCTTCTTTGCAGAGAGGCGGCGCCAACAAAGGGCGTCTCCACTTAAACGGGGGGCCCGGCCGACCGGTCATTGACAGGCGGGGCCCTCCCGTCGGGACCTTCCCGCACCTCCCGCCCGAATAGGGAGAGGCAGAGGAGACGAGGACGAGCGCCCGCCCCGGCGTCTCTGGCCACCTCCAGCGACCGTCCGGCCACCGGCGTACTCGGGAGGGCGCGGCGCTTCCATCCCCGTACCGCACGTACGCTGAGGGCTACTAGGGCGTCGGCAGCGACGGCAGGGGAACGACGGCGACAACGAGCTCGGGCAGGGCGGCTCAGTTGATATTAGTGAAAATGGGGTTGAGGGGCGGATGGTGGAGGTTGCTAGGATCCCTTGCCGAGGTTAGGAGAGGGGGGAGGGTATTGGGGAGCTCCAATTTGGAGAGAGGCAGCCGGCAAGAATTCGGCCGTGGTCGTCGACGGAGGGGATGAGGGGGCGAATGGGGTGGTCCCGAGAGTTATCTGAGGTGGAGGAGATACATTGGGGCCTCGGGGGTGCGCGGGGGAGAGGCCTTTAGGCGAGAGCGACCAGGGAGAGCTCGGGTGCGCCTCGGATGCCTTCGGGCACGGCGAGCACGCATGCCATAGCCACTTTGGCACTATCTTGATGTCGGGGAGGAGCGTGGGAGGTCAAGGGGGATTCCCTGGCCTGCGTGGATGCCCTACAAAGGCCATACGTGAGCTACCCAACACGGTTCGTCGGCAGAGCACGGCTTCTGCAGGTCAGCAGCGTGGTCACCACGCCACTTCGTGTCCAGAGCATCCTTTTGGTCGGCCAACGTTGTCTAAAGTGTGAGGCATGCATGCAGGAGAGCACTCGTGAAGTCTGAGAGAAAGTGGAGCTGGGTGAGTGTGGTTTTCAGTGTGGGTAAGTTTGCAACAACAAACTTGGGGGCCCGATCAGAGGTTTTTACTGAAAGTCTTAGGAGGTAAAAGGTTGTCTGGGTGGCCTAGGTATGGAAGGACTACAAGTACACCAACTTTCAGCTCATGGAGAGGAGTCTACAGGGTACTTGCAGTTCAAAGCTATTTTTACTGCCAAAATCTAGGTTTGGATGCTTTGCTCATATTTTCCACATGAGTATGACATATTTGGGTTTGGATTGATGTGTTAACATGCAAATGATGTTGCGGTAAGGTTTGGGGGAATCTGCATGTACTGAATGATGGGAGAGAGAAAGAAGAGGCCCTGTCATGGTAAAAAGAGAGGGAAAATGAGGGATTTATCCCCCAAATAATTGAGCAGAGGCCATGGCAATGTTACTGGAGGTAGAAGGGGGCTAGCCCATGCTGTGGTAAAAAGTTAGAGACAAGGAGAATCTTTTTGGGCCCACTTTGCTTGTCCACAAGCTTATGGCTGAAGGTGTTTGTGCTGTGATTGGGCTAGGTAAAGGAATCCTATGTCCTTGATATTTACCAAGGTTAAATGACAAGTCTATTTGGTGCTGATCACAAGTTTTGAGCCCAAATGAAGAAAGTTGATAACACAAACTTGGTAAACCCTAGAAATTAAGAGAATCAGATTTCTGTACATCTAGGCATGATAAACTAATCTCCTAAATGTACCACTTGTTGTAGTTGCATTATTTGGGGATTAGAACATGTCCAAAAATTTTGGGGGCAATAGGAGAAATTTCACAATGTAAAGTTGCTCAGATTTGATTCTGGACAGAGAGGGTTTTGGAATATTTTGGTGAAGCAAAACAATTGGGATTGATATGAAACTTTGCAAGATTATCAAATATGGCATGTGTGACTTGCTGGAATTCTCCTAGATTTTATTGAGAATATTTCATATAGAAATATTTCAAAAGCTTGATTTAAACAGAAAGGGTTTTGGAGGGTTTTGCCCGTTATGTTGAACATGACCATGTGTTGAAACTCATATATATGGAAAATATTGATCCAGAGAGTTTCCCTAAATTTTCTCAAATATTTTGAAAGCATAAAAATAATTTTTCCCTATAAAAGACCATTTCTAGCCTTAAGAAAAAGCCTTTAAATAAAATATGAAAATAATCTTTAAAATTAATATTTTGTGGTTTTGGGAAGTATTATATATAGTAGGTTTCAAATAAAGTCTTTGGGGAAAAACAATCCACCCAATTTGAGGACTTGTAGTACAAATCTCAATTCAGGGGTTTTTGAAAACCTAATTTGAATAAATGCTTTTTGGCCAAGATAATATTTTATAAAAATAGTTTTATGTCCTATACACATGGCATGATCATTGGGCAAAGTTTTGTATCAAGGAGGTGAGTATAGAGAGTAGGAGGAATTTAATGAATTAGAGCACAAGCAAACAAACAAGCATTCAACAACCAAGTCAAGTTTCAAAAGCACACCAAAAGTTTTAATTGGCCCTAATTTTTGAGCCATGTTAACTTAGTCATGAGGCAAAACACAGGGTGTGACATAGATGCAGGCAGGAGTCGGTCTACCTATCTTGGACGTGATGCCTGTATAATGATCATCGCCTTGGATATCGTCATGACTATTCGATTTTCTATCAATTGCCCAACAGTAATTTGTTCACCCACCGTGCGCTATACTCATGAGAGAAGCCACCAGTGAACCCTACGGCCCCCGGGTCTACTTTTCAAACATATTACTTTCAGATCTATCTTTTTGCATCTTTGTTTTCAGATCTACAAAACCAAAATGCCAAAAACATATTGCTGCCTATTTTATTTGCTCTTTTTATTTTGTGTTCTTGAGAGATCTATCTCTCCTATCTATCACTACCTAATCTATCTTTTTACCGAAGAGAGATTGACAACCTCTCTTTCGCGTCGGATTGCAAGTATTTGTTGTTTGTGTGCAGGTGCTGCTTATTGGGTGGTGGTGATCCTCCTACTGGTTCGATAACCTTGGTTTCATAACTGAGGGAAATACTTACCGTCGCTGTGCTGCATCATCCCTTCCTCTTTGGGGAAATAGCGACGTAGTCTCAAGCCACGTCAAAGGAATTTCTGGCGCCGTTGCCGGGGAGGAAGCGGTCTCTTCTACGTGCCTATCATAGGCGCCGAGGGGACTCCATCATCATCTACCAGGTTCCTAATCACATATCTCATCTCCTTGCAATTACATTATTTGCCATTTGCCTCTCGTTTTCCTCTCCCCCACTTCACCAATTTGCCGTTTTATTAGCCCTCTTTTTTGTTTGCCCTTTTTCTCGTCAGATCTCTTGTTTGCTTGTCACCATGAGTGATTTTGGTATGGGAGAAACAGATGATGGCAGGACTCCTAAAATTGGACGTTCTGCTAATCTTGATTCTAAAACTTTTGTTTTGGGGCAAGGGAACATTATAGGAAAAGAAACTATCCAAGAGTTTTTCAATTGCGTTGGGAATTTGACTCTCGATGATACTCCTATATTGAAAAGAACTAAATCTTATGCGGAAGCTATCTCGGCGCTAGTTTTAAAACTTGAAAATAGATTTATTCATACCCATCCTACCTTGCAATGATTGTTTTATGAGCTACCCGTCTAAAAGAATCCCAAAGCCAAGAAGTTAGCTACCCTTGTCCTTATGAATGAATTTGATCACATAGTACGGGAAGCTAGGGAGATCTTCGACTTTTATGGAATGAGCCATGAAAAACCGGTAATAGGAGAAATTCTTTACAATAGTGATTACATGATGAAGAATAATCAATTTTTTGATGAGAATCACAAAAAGGAAGTCCCCGTTTTACATATGATCCAACAAGTTTTCAATGATGTGAACCAACAATATTCTTGGATCGTGGCCGGTAATCAAAAGGGGTACATAGAGGGACAACTTGATAGTGCTAAAGTTTCTATGGATGATGTGTTTCAAGTCCTATTTGCAAAACCTCTTGCCAAAGGCACCTCATCCAAAACCAAAGATGACAATACTTGAATCTATGCGTTATGCCTAGCTAGGGGCGTGAAACGATAGCGCTTGTTGGGAGGTAACTCAATGAATAAATAAATTTTTGCTTTTTTCCTTTCTGTTTTTGAGTGTTGAAACAATTATGCCTCTTTTATGATTATGTTTTTACGGTTTATTTAGTGTTTGTGCCAAGTAAAGCCTTTATGATGATTCATAGGATGTGTAGAAGCGATGCTGAATCTGAAACAGAAACTTTGCGTCCAGTATATGAATTTTCATTTTTTTCTGGAAAGTGATATTGAGCTGACATTTTAACACAGTGTTTATATACAAATTACTTACGTTGTCCTAATTTTTCAGAATTTTTAGAGTTACATAAGTATGGTTAGAGTACAGATTACTACAGACTGTTCTGTTTAAGACAGATTCTGTTTTCGTTGCATTGTGTGCTTGTTTTGATGAATCTATGGGTTATATTGAAGGGTATGAGCCATGGTAAAGTTAAAAGACGGTAGGTATAATGCAATAATAAAATATGAATGGGTTTGCAACAGCAGCTAAAGTAGTGATTTGCTTTATTATACTAACGAATCTCACGAAGATTTTGCTGAGTTTTGTGTGATTGAAGTTTTCAAGTTTTGGGTGGGATCACGATGGATGAAGGAATAAGGAGTGATAAAAAGCCTAATCTGGGGGATGCTACCGCACCCCCAAGATATATCCAAAGAGAAACAAGCAACTAAGCTTGGGGATGCCCCCGAGTGGCATCCCCTCTTTCTTCTAACGACCATCGGTATTTTACTTGGAGCTATATTTTTATTCGTCACATATCATGAGTTTTGCTTGGAGCGTCTTGCATCTTTGCTTGCTTTGTTTGTTAGTTTGTCACTTGTATCCTTGCTGGACACACCTATTTGAGAGAGCCAAAATTATGCTATGATTTGTTAGAATTGCTCTATGTGCTTCACTTAAACTTTTTGAGCTATAGAATTTCTCTAGTGCTTCACTTATATCTTTTTGAGCACGGTGTGCTTGGAAATTTTTGTAGAAATACTCTCATGCTTCACTTAGATTAATTTGAGAGTTATTAAATTTTGAAGAAATCCTCTCATGCTTCACTTATACCCTTTTGAGAGATGAAATCTTTATGCTCATGTGCTTCACTTAAATTTGTTTGAGCTTGCCAAATAGCAATGGCAATATATGAAACTAGTCCCAAAGTGATAGATATCCAAGGGGGATATAATAAAAACTTTCATGAAGATAATTGGGCAAATTAAACTTGATTCCTTGTAATAGTTTTGAAACATGATGATAGTAATATGTGAGTCATGCTAGTGAGTAATTATGCTTTAGTAGGAATATTGGCGTTAAGGTTTGTGATTCCCTATGCATGCACGAAAGTCAATAGTTATGCAATGAAGTTACATCCTACTTGTGGTGCATTATTCGGTGTTAGTTATGCTCAATGCTCACTTATGTGAATTTTCGTTTCTTGGTTTGGTTGCTTCCCAATCTATTTGCTAGCCTCCATTTGTACTAAGTAGAAATACTACTTGTGCATCCAAAATCCTTAAACCAAGTCTTGCCCTATGAGTCCACCATACCTACCTATATGCGGTATTTCCATGCCGTTCCAAGCAAATTTGTATGTGCCATCTCTAAATTTTCAAAATAAATTTTCTCTTTTGTGTGCTCGTACCGCTCATGAAACGGTGGGGAGTGTCCAATATTTTTCCATGCTAGATGTGTTATTCTCAAGATGAGTGTTTATTCACTTGTCATTGCACGAGAGTGCGGCGGTAATAGGGATGCCCATTCCCAAAATGAAAAAGAAAAAATATTTACTTTATGTTGTCAAATAATAAATTCGTTGAAAAGTATTGGTATGGAAGGCAACCGTGGATACGGCCCGCCATGGAATATGAAAGTTTGGTGGAAAAAGGAATAAACTTTATTTTCTGTTTGGGAACCGCCTATGATATATCTAGCATGGAAAGTATTGTGAGCTACTTTGTCGTTTTCATTGACAGGAAAATCATGCCACGCAAAATATTTTTCTCTCTAAATTTAAAACTTTGAGCTCTGGCACCTCTACAAATCCCTACTTCCCTCTGCGAAGGGCCTATCTATTTACTATATGCAATTTTTATTTTTACTTTGAGTCTCCATCTTCTCTTACAAAGCACCAACTAGGGGGCACTATGATCGTACTTGAGCATTGGGCATAGTTCATATTTGAGTGTGTTTCATGAATGGATCAATGATTGAGCATGATGGGCTAGGGATAACTTTCTTTAGTGTTGATATTTTGAAAGACATGGTTGCTTGTTGACATGCTTGAGTATTGAAGTCATTATGTTAAAACTAGACTATTGCTTTGAATCATTTACAAGTCCAAATGTTCATGCTATACAAAAGAAAAGAATATGATGAACATGATAGGCAGCATTCCACATCAATTTTTTTGTTTTTATCATTTACCTACTCGAGGACGAGTAGGAATTAAGCTTGGGGATGCTGATACGTCTTCAGCGTATCTCTAATTTTACCTTGTTCCATGCTGTTATATTATCATTCTTGGATGTTTTACAATCATTTTATAACAACTTTATATCATTTTTTGGGACTAACCTATTGACATAGTGCCAAAGTGTCGGTTGCTGTTTTTGCTTGTTTTTTACTTCGTAGAAAATCAATACCAAGCGGAGTAAAATCACGACAAAACTTTTTGGAGATTTTTTCTGGACCAGAAGACACCCAGTGGGCCAAAGAAGCGCCGGGGTAGTGGGCCGAGGAGACCACAACGCACCAGGGCGCGCCAGGGGGCCCCGGCGCGCCCTGATGGGTTGTGCCCTCCTCGGGGCCCCTCTCCACCCCCTCTGATGCCGATAAATTCCCAAATATTCCAAAAACCCAAGGGGAGTCGACGAAACACAATTCCAGCCGTCGCAAGTTCTAGAAACTCGAGATCCAATCTAAACACCATCACACAGGGGTTCATCTTCCTCATAGGTGATTCTCCGATGATGTGTGAGTAGTCCACCATAGACCTACGGGTCCGTAGGCAGTAGCTAGATGGCTTCCTCTCTTTCTTATGATTCTCAATACAATGGTCTCTTGGAGATCTATTTGATGTAAACTTTTGCGGTGTGTTCATTGGGATCCGATGAATTTTGAGTTCATGATTAGTTTCTATCCATGAATATTATTTGAGTCTTCTTTGATCTCTTATATGCATGATTACTTATAGCCTCGTATTTCTTCTTCGAATCTTTGGTTTAGTTAGGCCAACTAGATCGATTTTTCTTGCCATGGGAAGAGGTGCTTTGTGATGGGTCCGATCTTGCGGTGTTCTTTCCCAGTGACAGAAGGGGCAGCAAGACACGCATGTATCGTTGCTATTAAGGATAACAAGATGGGGTCTATTCCTACATGAATAGATCTTGTCCACATCCTGTCATCGTTCTTATTGTATTAGTCCATTTATCCATGAACTTAATACACTAGATGCATGATGGATAGCGGTCGATATGTGGAGTAATAGAGGTAGATGCAGGCAGGAGTCGGTCTACCTATCTTGGACGTGATGCCTATATAATGATCATCGCCTTGGATATCGTCATGACTATTCAGATTTCTATCAATTGCCCAACAGTAATTTGTTCACCCACCGTGTGCTATACTCATGAGAGAAGCCACTAGTGAACCCTACGGCCCCCGGGTCTACTTTTCCAACATATTGCTTTCAGATCTATCTTTTTGCATCTTTGTTTTCAGATCTACGAAACCAAAAACCCAAGAACATATTGCTGCCTATTTTATTTGCTCTTTTTATTTTGTGTTCTTGAGAGATCTATCTCTCCTATCTATCACTACCTAATCTATCTTTTTACCGTAGAGAGATTGACAACCTCTCTTTCGCGTCGGGTTGCAAGTATTTGTTGTTTGTGTGCAGGTGCTGCTTATTGGGTGGTGGTGATCCTCCTACTGGTTCGATAACCTTGGTTTCATAACTGAGGGAAATACTTACCGTCGCTGTGCTGCATCATCCCTTCGTCTTTGGGGAAATACCGACGCAGTTTCAAGCCATGTCACCGTGGCTAACACTTTAGTCACTTTGCTTGCAAGGCTCATTGTGATGTTGTATTACCGAGTGGGCCCTGAGATACTTCTCCGTCACATGGTGTAACAAATCCCAGTCTTGATCCATGCCAACTCAACAGACACCTTCGGAGATACCTGTAGAGCATCTTTATAGTCACCCAGTTACGTTGTGACGTTTGATACACACAAGGTATTCCTCCGATGTCAGTGAGTTACATGATCTCGTGGTCATAGGAACATATAATTGACATGCAGAAAACAATAGCAATAAACTGACACGATCATATGCTACGTTCATAGTTTGGGTCTTGTCCATCACATCATTCTCGTAATGATGTGATCCCGTTATCAAACGACAACTCTTGTCCATGGCTAGGAAACCACAGCCATCTTTGATTAACGAGCTACTCGATTAGAGGCTTACTAGGGACACATTGTTGTCTATGTACCCACACATGTATTTGAGTTTCCAATCAATACAATTATAGCATGGATAAGAAACATTTATCATGAACAAGGAAATATAATAATAACCATTTTATTATTGCCTCTAGGGTATATTTCCAACAGTCTCCCACTTGCACTAGAGTCAATAATCTAGCTCACATCACTATGTGATTTACATTGTAATGAATCTAACACCCATACAGTTCTGGTGTTGATCATGTTTCCCTCATGGAAGAGGCTTAGTCAACGGATCTGCAACATTCTGATATGTGTGTACTTTGCAAATATTTATGTCTCCTCCCTCGATGTAATCGTGGATGGAATTGAAGCGTCGCTTTATGTGTCTTGTCCTCTTGTGAAACCTTGGTTCCTTGGCTAGAGAAAAGGCACCAGTGTTGTCATAGAACAGAGTCATTGGGTTCAGTGCACTGAGCACAACCCCAAGATCCGTCATGAACTGCTTTATCCAGACACCTTCCTTCGCCGCGTCCGAGGCAGCTATGTACTCCACTTCGCATGTAGAATCGGCTACCACGCTTTGCTTGGAACTGCACCAGCTTACCGCTCCTCAATTGAGAATAAATACATATCCGGTTTGAGACTTAGAGTCATCCGGATCAGTGTCAAAGCTTGCATCGACGTAACCCTTTACGACGAGCTCTTGAGCACCTCCATAAACGAGAAACATTTCCTTAGTCCTTTTCAAGTACTTTAGGATATTCTTGACCGCCGTCCAGTGATCCACTCCTGGATTACTTTGAAACCTTCCGGCCATACTTATGGCAAGGCCGACGTCTGGTCTTGTGCACAGCATTGCATACATGATAGAGCCTATCGCAGAAGCATAGGGGATGACACTCATCTTTTCTCTATCCTCTGCAGTCACTGGGCATTGAGTCTTACTCAACTTCACACCTTGCAACACAGGCAAGAACCCTTTCTTGGACTGATCCATTTTGAACTTGTTCAAAACTTTATCAAGGTATGTGCTCTGTGAAAGTCCTATTAAGCGTCCTGATCTATCTCTATAGATCTTGATGCCTAATATGAAAGCAGCTTCTCCTAGGTCCTTCATTGAAAAACTCTTGTTCAATTATTCCTTCACGCTTTCCAAAAATTATATATTGTTATCAATCAGCAATATGTCATCCACATATAATATTAGAAACACTATACAACTCCCACTCACTTTCTTGTAAATACAAGCTTCTCCGTAAACTTGTATAAACCCAAACGCTTTGATCACCTCATCAAGGCGCTTATTCCAACTCCGAGATGCCTGCACCAGTCCATAAATGGATCGCTGGAGCTTGCAAACTTTGTCAGCATTCTCTGGATCGACAAAACCTTCTGGTTGTATCATATACAACTCTTCCTCAAGGAAACCATTGAGGAACGCTGTTTTGACATCCATCTGCCAAATTTCATAATCAAAAAATGCAGCTATTACTAACATGATTCTGACGGACTTAAGCATCATTACGGGAGAGAAAGTCTCATCGTAGTCAATTCCTTGAACTTGTGAAAAACCCTTTGCCACAAGTCGAGCTTTATAGATGGTGACATTACCGTCCGCGTCTGTCTTCCTCTTAAAGATCCATTTATTCTGAATGGCCTTTCGCCCTTCAGGTAATACTTCTAAAGAACACACTTTGTTTTCATACATGGATCCTATCTCGGATTTCATGGCCTCTAACCATTTGTCGGAATCCGGGCCCACCATCGCTTCTCCATAGCTCATAGGTTCATCGTTGTCCAACAACATGACCTCCAAGATAGGGTTACCGTACCACTCAGGAGCAGTACGTGCCCTTGTTGACCTACGAGGTTTGACAGTAACTTGATCCGAAGCGTCATGATCACTATCATTACTAATACGTCTCCAACGTATCTATAATTTTTGCTTGTTCCATGCTGTTATATTATCATTCTTGGATGTTTTACAATCATTTTATAACAACTTTATATCATTTTTTGGGACTAACCTATTGGCATAGTGCCAAAGTGCCAGTTGCTGTTTTGCTTGTTTTTTACTTCGCAGAAAATCAATACCAAACGGAGTCCAATCGTGACAAAACTTTTTGGAGATTTTTTCTGGACCAGAAGACACCCAGTGGACCAAACAACTGCCGGAGAGGTGGGCTGTGGAGAGCACAACCCACCAGGGCGCGCCAGGGGGGCCCCGGCGCGCCCTAATGGGTTGTGCCCTCCTCGGCCCCCTTTCGCACCGCCTCTGATGCCTATAAATTCCCAAATATTCAAAAAACCCTAGGGAGTCGACGAAACACAATTCCAGCCGCCGCAAGTTCCAGAACCTCGAGATCCAATCTAAACACCATCACGGAGGGGTTCATCTAACTCATAGGTGCCTCTCCGATGATGCGTGAGTAGTCCACCATAGACCTACGGGTCCGTAGGCAGTACCTAGATGGCTTCTTCTCTCTCTCTTATGATTCTCAATACAATGGTCTCTTGGAGATCTATTTGATGTAAACTTTTGCGGTGTGTTTGTTGGGATCCGATGAATTTTGAGTTCATGATCAGTTTCTATCCATGAATATTATTTGAGTCTTCTTTGATCTCTTATATGCATGATTACTTATAGCCTCGTATTTCTTCTCCGGATCTTTGGTTTAGTTAGGCCGACTAGATCGATTTTTCTTGCCATGGGAAGAGGTGGTTTGTGATGGGTTTGATCTTGCGGTGTTCTTTCCCAGTGACAGAAGGGGCAACAAGACATGCATGTATCGTTGCTATTAAGGATAACAAGATGGGGTCTATTCCTACATGAATAGATCTTGTCTGCGTCATGTCATCGTTCTTATTGCATTACTCCGTTTTTCCATGAACTTAATACACTAGATGCATGCTGGATAGCGGTCGATGTCTGGAGTAATAGAGGTAGATGCAGGCAGGAGGCGGTCTATCTATCTTGGACGTGATGCCTATATAATGATCATCGCCTTGGATATCGTCATGACTATTCGATTTTCTATCAATTGCCCAACAGTAATTTGTTCACCCACCGTGCGCTATACTCATGAGAGAAGCCACTAGTGAACCCTACGGCCCCCGGGTCTACTTTTCCAACATATTGCTTTTCGATCTATGTTTTTGCACTCTTTGTTTTCAGATCTACAAAACCAAAAACCCAAAAACATATTGCTGCATATTTACTCTTTTTATTTGTGTTCTTGAGAGATCTATCTCTCCTATCTATCACTACCTAATCTATCTTATTACCGTAGAGAGATTGACAACCTCTCTTTCGCGTCGGGTTGCAAGTATTTGTTGTGTGTGTGCAGGTGCTGCTTATTGGGTGGCGGTGATCCTCCTACTGGTTCGATAACCTTGGTTTCATAACTGAGGGAAATACTTACCGTCGCTGTGCCGCATCATCCCTTTCTCTTTGGGGAAATACCGACGCAGTCTCAAGCCACGTCAAAGGAATTTCTGGCGCCGTTGCCGGGGAGGAAGTGGTCTCTTCTACGTGCCTATCGTAGGCGCCGAGGGGACTCCACCATCATCTACCAGGTTCCTAATCACAAATCTCGTCTCCTTGCAATTACATTATTTGCCATTTGCCTCTCGTTTTCCTCTCCCCCACTTCACCAATTTGCCGTTCTATTCGCCCTCTTCTTCGTTCGCCCTTTTTTTTTGCCGGATCTCTTCCTTGCTTGCAATCTTGTTTGCGTAGTCACGATGACTCAAGAGAACACCAAGTTGTGTGATTTTTCCAATACTAATAACAATGATTTTATTAGTACGCCTATTGCTCCTCCCACCACTAGTGCGGAGTCTTGTGATATTAATGCCGCTTTGTTGAATCTTGTCATGAAAGATCAATTTGCGGGTAATCCTAATGAGGATGCCGCGTCCCATCTAAACACGTTCGTAGAATTGTGTGATATGCAAAAGAAAAAAGATGTGGACAATGATATTGTGAAGTTGAAACTATTTCCTTTTTCCTTGCGGGATCGTGCAAAAATTTGGATTTCCTCTTTGCCTCGCAATAGTATCGATTCTTGGAATAAGTGCAATGATGCTTTTATCACTAAGTATTTTCCGCCCGCGATTTTTTTCCCTTAGGACGCAAATCATGAATTTGAAGCAACTTGAGCATGAGCATGTTGCACAATCTTGGGAAAGAATGAAGTTGATGCTAAGAAATTGTCCTACTCATGGTTTAAATCTTTGGATAATCATACAGATTTTTTATGCGGGATTGAATTTTGTCTCTAGAAATCTTTTAGGTTCCGCCGCGGGTGGTACTTTTATGGAGATTACTTTGGGTGAAGCTACTAAATTGCTAGATAATATCATGGCTAATTATTCTCAATGGCATACCGAAAGAGCACCTACTGGTAAAAAAGTTAATTCGGTAGAGGAAATTAGCACTTTGAGTGATAAAGTTGATGCTTTGATGAATTTGGTTGCTAGTAAAAATGCTCCTATTGATCTTAATGATGTGCCTTTGTCTACTTTGATTGAGCAAAATAGTGATTCCGTAGATGTAAATTTTGTCTCTCGAAACAATTTCAATAACAATGCTTATAGAGGTAATTTTAATCCTATGCCTTTTCTTGGAAATTCCTCTAATAATTATGGTAATTCCTATGGAAATTCTTCCTACAATAATAATAGGAACACCTCTGATCTTGAGAGTAATATTAAAGCATTTATCAATGCGCAAAAGGCTTTCAATACTACGATTGAAGAAAAGTTGAATAAGATTGATGATATGTCTAGAAGCATTGATAGAATTTCTCATGATGTTGAAAATCTCAAGTTGAAAGCTTTTGTGCCTAAGATTGATGAATCTATTAAAGCTTTATATGTCTCTATGGATGAAAGTAAGAAAAGAACCGCTATGCTTAGAGCTAAAAGAGAAATCTTAGAAAAATCATTTTCTAGTGATTGCCTTCATAAGAAAGATGAAGATCTTAAAGTGATTGGTGTTTCTTCTATTGATTCCTTGTTTAGTAATGTTAAAATTGATAATTATGGGACTGAAGTGGAGTCAACTTTATCTAGAAGGCGTCCCAATAATTTGGAGGGTGAAAATCTTGATGAAAATTTTGCTAAAAGTGGGTTTGAAGAGGTCAAAACTTTAACTAGTGATGTGCCCACTATCTTGGATTGCAAAGACTTTAATTATGATAGTTTATCTTTGATTGAGTGTATTTCTTTGCTGCAATCTATGTTGAATTCACCCCATGCTTATGAGCAAAATAAAGCTTTTACTAAACATATCGTTGTTGCCATGATGAAATCTTTTGAAGAAAAGTTGGAGTTGGAGATTTCTATTCCTAGAAAATTACATGATGAGTGGGAACCTACCATTAAGTTCAAGATTAAAAGTTATGAATGCTTTGCTTTGTGTGATTTGGGTGCTAGTGTTTCCATGATTCCGAAATCCCTATGCGATGTGCTTGGTCTTACCAATATTGAAGAATGTTCTCTTAATTTGCACTTGGCGGATTCAACTATTAAAAAACCATTGGGAAGAATTAATGATGTTATTATTCTTGCAAATAGGAATTATGTGCCCATTGATTTTATTGTGCTTGATATTGATTGCAATCCGTCTTGTCCCATTATACTTGGTAGACAGTTTTTACGCACTATAGGTGCCGTGATTGATATGAAAGAAGGCAATATTCGTTTTCAATTTCCCTTGAGAAAGGGTATGGAACACTTCCCTAGAACAAGAATTAAGCCACCATATGAATCAATCAAGAGGGCATCCTATGGATCCAAAACCAAAGATGACAATACTTGAATCTATGTGTTATGCCTAGCTAGGGGCGTAAAACGATAGCGCTTGTTGGGAGGCAACCCAATGAATAAATACATTTTTGCTTTTTCCTTTCTGTTTTTGAGTGTTGGCACAATTATGCCTCTGTTATGATTGTGTTTTAATGGTTTATTTAGTGTTTGTGACCAGTAGAACCGGTAGGATGATTCATAGGATGAGTAGAAGTGATGCTGAATCTGAAACAGAAACTTTGCGTCCAGTATATGAATTTTCATTTTTTGCTGGGACGTCATCTTGAGCTGAAATTTTAACACAGTGTTGATATACAAATTCCTTAGGTTTTAATAATTTTTCAGAATTTTTACAGTTACAGAAGTATGGCTAGAGGACAGATTACTACAGACTATTATGTTTAAGACAGATTCTGTTTTCGTTGCATTGTGTGCTTGTTTTGATGAATCTATGGGTTATATTGAAGGGTATGAGCCATGGTAAAGTTAAAATATGGTAGGTATAATGCAATAATAAAATATGAATGGGTTTGCAACAGTACCTAAATTAGTGATTTGCTTTCTTATACTAACGGATCTCACGAAGATTTTGTTGAGTTTTGTGTGATTGAAGTTTTCAAGTTTTGAGTGAGATCACGATGGATGAAGCAATAAGGAGTGATAAAAGCCTAAGATTGGGGATGCTACCGCACCCCCAATATATATCCAAAGAGAAACCAGCAACTAAGCTTGGGGATGCCCCCGAGTGGCATCCCCTCTTTCTTCTAACGACCATCGGTATTTTACTTGGAGCTATATTTTTATTCGTCACATATCATGAGTTTTGCTTGGAGCGTATTGTATCTTTGCTTGCTTTGTTTGTTAGTTTTTCCTTTGTATCCTTTCTGTACACACCTATTTGAGAGAGCCAAAACCAAGCTATGATTTGTTAGAATTGCTCTATGTGCTTCACTTAACTCCGCCTATGTTGTCTCAACATAGCCGGTCCCAAGCCCGGATAAAGGAGGAGGGTTGTGATAGGCTTGGCGAGCCAACATCCAAACTCAGCCACTCTTATGGAGATGAAACCCAAAAGATTTTCGTTGGGGCGTAACCCTCTCAGCGACGCGCCACATCGGAACCCGGGTGTGGTGGAAAATGGGCAAGGGCCGGGCCGTCACCCCCCAGGTGGCGCGCCGTATCTTGATCTGGATACGGTGGCAAGTGAGCGAGGATCGGGTCGTCGCATCCTTAGTGGCGCGCTACATCGGCGCCCGGGTGTAGTGGAAATTGAGCAAGGGTCTTCGCATTTGACTCGACGAGTGCGAAGGGTAAGGAAGCTAGCCGAGCCTAGGAGGATTCGCTTAGGTAGCTGGAACGTAGGGTCTCTGACAGGTAAGTTTCGGGAGGTAGTTGATACCGCGGTGAGGAGAGGCGTTTATATCCTTTGCGTCCAAGAGACCAAATGGAGGGGACAAAAGGCAAAGGAGGTGGAGGGTACCGGCTTCAAGCTGTGGTACACGGGGACGGTTGCAAACAGAAATGGAGTAGGCATCTTGATCAGCAAGAGCCTCAAGGATGGAGTGGTAGACGTCAAGAGACGTGGGGACCGGATTATCCTGGTCAAGCTGGTAGTTGGGGACTTAGTTCTCAACTTTATCAGCGCGTATGCCCCGCAAGTAGGCCACAATGAGAACACCAAGAGGGAGTTCTGGGAAGGCCTAGAGGACATGGTTAGGAGTGTACCGATTGGCGAGAGGCTCTTCATAGGAGGAGACCTCAATGGCCACGTGGGCACATCTAACACAGGTTTTGAAGGGGTGCATGGGGGTTTTGGCTATGGCATCAGGAACCAAGAAGGAGAAGATGTCTTAAGCTTTGCGCTAGCCTACAACATGATCATAGCTAACACCCTCTTTAAGAAGAGAGAATCACATCTAGTGACTTACAGTAGTGGGCAACACTGTAGCCAGATTGATTTCATCCTCTCGAGAAGAGAAGACTGGCGTGCATGCCTAGACTGTAAGGTGATACCTGGAGAGAGTGTTGTCCCTCAGCATAAGCTTGTGGTTGCTGACCTCCGCTTTCGGATTCGTGTCTAGCGGGACAAGCGTGCCAAAGTCGCTAGAACGAAGTGGTGGAAGCTCAAGGGGGAGGTAGCTCAGGCGTTCAAGGAGAGGGTCATTAAGGAGGGCCCTTGGGAGGAAGGAGGTGATGTAGACAACATGTGGATGAAGATGGCGACTTGCATTCGTAAGGTGGCCTCAGAGGAGTTTGGAGTGTCCAGGGGAAGTAGAAGAGAAGCTAAAGATACCTGGTGGTGGAACGATGATGTCCAGAAGGCAATTAAGGAGAAGAAAGAGTGTTTCAGACGCCTATATCTGGATAGGAGTGCAGACAACATAGAGAAGTACAAGATGGCAAAGAAGGCCACAAAGCGAGCTGTGAGTGAAGCAAGGGGCCGGGCGTATGAGGACCTCTACCAACGGTTAGACACGAAGGAAGGCGAAAGGGACATCTATAAGATGGCCAAGATCCGAGAGAGGAAGACGAGGGATGTTGACCAAATCAAGTGCATCAAGGACGGAGCAGATCGACTCCTGGTGAAGAACGAGGAGATTAAGCATAGATGGCGGGAGTACTTTGACAAGCTATTCAATGGGGAGAGCGAGAGCTCTACCATTGATTTGGACTTGCTAATACTAGCAGGCTTTTTGTGCGGCGAATCTAGGAGTCGGAGGTCAAGGAGGCTTTGAAGAGGATGAAAGGAGGCAAGGCGATGGGCCCTGATTGTATCCCCATTGAGGTGTGGAGAGGCCTCGAGGACATAGCGATAGTATGGCTAACCAAACTTTTCAACCTCATTTTTCGGGCAAACAAGATGCTAGAAGAATGGAGACGGAGTATATTAGTACCAATCTTCAAGAACAAGGGGGATGTTCAGAGTTGTACTAATTACGTGGAATTAAACTGATGAGCCATACAATGAAGCTATGGGAGAGAGTCATTGAGCACCGCTTAGGAAGAATGACAAGCGTGACCAAAAATCAGTTTGGTTTCATGCCTGGGAGGTCGACCATGGAAGCCATTTTCTTGGTACGACAACTTATGGAGAGATATAGGGAGCAAAAGAAGGACCTGCATATGGTGTTCATTGACTTGGAGAAGGCCTATGATAAGATACCGCGGAATGTTATGTGGTGGGCCTTGGAGAAACACAAAGTCCTAGCAAAGTACATTACCCTCATCAAGGACATGTACGATAATGTTGTGACAAGTGTTCGAACAAGTGATGGCGACACTGATGACTTCCCGATTAAGATAGGACTGCATCAAGGGTCAGCTTTGAGCCCTTATCTTTTTGACTTGGTGATGGATGAGGTCACAAGGGATATACAAGGAGATATCCCATGGTGTATGCTCTTTGCGGACGATGTGGTGCTAGTCGATGAGAGTCGAACGGGGGTCAACAGGAAGTTGGAGTTATGGAGGCAAACTTTGGAATCGAAAGGTTTTAGACTTAGTAGGACTAAAACCGAGTACATGAGGTGCGCTTTCGGTACTACTAGGCACGAGGAGGAGGAGGATGTTAGCCTTGATGGGCAGGTGGTGCCGCAGAAGGACACCTTTCGATATTTGGGGTCAATGTTGCAGAAGGATGGGCATATCGATGAAGATGTGAACCATCGAATTAAAGCTGGATGGATGAAGTGGCGCCAAGCTTCTAGCATTCTCTGTGACAAGAGGGTGCCACAAAATCTAAAAGGCAAGTTCTATAGGACGGCGGTTCGACCCGCAATGTTGTATGGCGCTGAGTGTTGGCCGACTAAAAGGCGACATGTGCAACAGTTAGGTGTGGCGGAGGTGCGCATGTTGAGATGGATGTGTGGCCACACAAGGAAGGACCGAATCCGGAATGATGATATACGAGATAGAGTTGGGGTAGCGCCAATTGAAGAGTAGCTTGTCCAACATCGTCTGAGATGGTTTGGACATATTCAACGCAGGCCTCCAGAAGCCCCAGTACATAGCGGACGGCTAAAGCGTGCTTATATTGTCAAAAGAGGCCGGGGTAGACCGAACTTGACATGGGAAGAGTCCGTAAAGAGAGACCTGAAGGATTGGAGCATCACCAAAGAACTAGCCATGGACAGGGGTGCGTGGAAGCTTGCTATCCATGTGCCAGAACCATGAGTTGGTCGCGAGATCTTATGGGTTTCACCTCTAGCCTACCCCAACTTGTTTGGGACTAAAGGCTTTGTTTGTTGTTGTTGTTTGCTCTATGTGCTTCACTTAAACTGTTTGAGCTATAGAATTCCTCTAGTGCTTCACTTATATCTTTTTGAGCACGGTGTGCTTGGAATTTTTTGTAGAAATACTCTCATGCTTCACTTTGATTAATTTGAGAGTTAGTAAAGTTTGAAGAAATCCTCTCATACTTCACTTATACCTTTTTGAGAGATGAAATCTTTATGCTCATGTGCTTCACTTAAAATTGTTGAGTTTGCCAAAAAGCAATGGAAATATATAAAACTAGTCCCAAAGTGATAGATATCCAAGGAGGATATAATAAAAACTTTCACAAAGATCATTGGACAAATTAAACTTGATTCCTTGTAATAGTTTTGAAACATGATGATAGTAATATGTGAGTCATGTTAGTGAGTAATTATGCTTAGTAGGAATATTGGTGTTAAGGTTTGTGATTCCCTATGCATGCACGAAAGTCAATAGTTATGCAATGAAGTTATATCCTACTTGTGGTGCATTATTCGGTGTTAGTTATGTTCAATGCTCACTTATGTGAATTTTTGTTTCTTGGTTTGGTTGCTTCCCAATCTATTTGCTAGCCTCCATTTGTACTAAGTAGAAATACTACTTGTGCATCCAAAATCCTTAAACCAAGTTTTGCCTTATGAGTCCACCATACCTACCTATATGCGGTATTTCCATGCCGTTCCAAGCAAATTTGTATGTCCCATCTCTAAATTTTCAAAATAAATTTTCTCTTTTGTGTGCCTGTACCGCTCATGAAACGGTGGGGAGTATCCAATATTTTTCCATGCTAGATGTGTTATTCTCAAGATGAGTGTTTATTCACTTGTCATTGCACGAGAGTGCGGCAGTAATAGGGATGCCCATTCCCGAAATGAAAAAGAAAAAATATTTACTTTATGTTGTCAAATAATAAATTCCTTGGAAAATGTTGGTATGGAAGGCAACCGTGGATACGGACCACCATGGAAAGTGAAAGTTTGGTGGAAAAAGGAATAAACTTTATTTTCTATTTGGCAACCGCCTATGATATATCTAGCATGGAAAGTACTGTGGGCTACTTTGTCGTTTTCGTTGACAGGAAAAGCATGCCACCCAAAATATTTTCTCTCTCTCAATTTAAACCTTGAGCTTTGGCACCTCTACAAATCCCTACTTCCCTCTGCGAAGGGCCTATCTATTTACTTTATGCAATTTTTATTTTTTGCTTTGAGTCTCCATCTTCTCTTATAAGCACTAACTAGGGGGCACTATGATCGTACTTGAGCATTGGGCATAGCTAATATTTGAGTGTGTTTCATGAATGGATCAATGATTGAGCATGATGGGCTAGGGATAACTTTCTTTAGTGTTGATATTTTGAAAGACATGGTTGCTTGTTGAGATGCTTGTGTATTGAAGTTATTATGTTAAAACTAGACTATTGCTTTGAATCATTATAAGTCCAAATGTCCATGGTATACAAAAGAAAAGAATGTGATGAACATGTTAGGCAGCATTCCACATCAAATTTTTTGTTTTTATCATTTACCTACTCGAGGACTTGTAGGAATTAAGATTGGGGATGCTGATACGTCTCCAACGTATCTATAAATTTTGCTTGTTCCATGCTGTTATATTATCATTCTTCGATGTTTTACAATCATTTTATAATAACTTTATATCATTTTTGGGGACTAACCTATTGACATAGTGCCAAAGTGCCAGTTGCTGTTTTTGCTTGTTTTTTACTTCGCAGAAAATCAATACCAAACGGAGTCCAATCGCGACAAAAAAAATTGGAGATTTTTCTGGACCAGAAGATACCCAGTGGGCCAAACAACTGCCGGAGAGGTGGGCTGTGGAGAGCACAACCCACCAGGGCGCGCCAGGGGGGCCCCGGTGCGCCGTGATGGGTTGTGCCCTCCTCGGCCCCCTTCCGCACCACCTCTGATGCCTATAAATTCCCAAATATTCCAAAAACCGTAAGTTCCAGAACCTCGAGATCCAATCTAAACACCATCACGGAGGGGTTCATCTTCCTCATTGGTGCCTCTCCGATTATGCGTGAGTAGTCCACCATAGACCTACGGGTCCGTAGGCAGTAGCTAGATGGCTTCTTCTCTCTCTCTCTTATGATTCTCAATACATTGGTCTCTTGGAGATCTATTTGATGTAAACTTTTGCGGTGTGTTTGTTGGGATCCGATGAATTTTGAGTTCATGATCAGTTTCTATCCATGAATATTATTTGAGTCTTCTTTGATCTCTTATATGCATGATTACTTATAGCCTCGTATTTATTCTCCGAATCTTTGGTTTATTAGGCCGACTAGATTGATTTTTGTTGCCATGGGAAGAGGTGATTTGTGATGAGTTCGATCTTGCGGTGTTCTTTCCCAGTGACAGAAGGGGCAGCAAGACACGCATGTATCGTTGCTATTAAGGATAACAAGATGGGATCTATTCCTACATGAATAGATCTCGTCTACATCATGTCATCGTCCTTATTGCATTACTCCGTTTTTCAATGAACTTAATACACTAGATGCATGCTGGATAGCGGTCGATGTGTGGAGTAATAGAGGTAGATGCAGGCAGGAGTCGGTCTATCTATCTTGGACGTGATGCCTATATTGTGATCATGGCCTTGGATATCGTCATGACTATTCGATTTTCTATCAATTGCCCAACAGTAATTTGTTCACCCAACGCGCGCTATACTCATGAGAGAAGCCACTAGTGAACCCTACGGCCCCCGGGTCTACTTTTCCAACATATTGCTTTCCGATCTATCTTTTTGCACTCTTTGTTTTCATATCTACAAAACCAAAAACCCAAAAACATATTGCTGCATATTTACTCTTTTTATTTGTGTTCTTGAGAGATCTATCTCTCCTATCTATCACTACCTAATCTATCTTATTACCATAGAGAGATTGACAACCTCTCTTTCGCGTCGGGTTGCAAGTATTTGTTGTTTGTGTGCAGGTGCTGCTTATTTGGTGGCGGTGATCCTCTTATTGGGTGGCATTCTTTTCATGATGCACAAGCATAGAATTTTCATTACTCTCCACATAAGCAAATTCCTTCTCATTCATAATAGTGGGAGCATCAAATGAAACTCGAATACTAAAAATTGTTTCCACATTAAAAGAGTAATGTTGAGTAAAAGGATATTCAAAATTATGACAATAATTATCACTACTTTTTATAACATAAGTATCATCACAATAATCATAATAAGTAGCAACTTTGGTCTCATCATAGTCAAGTGAAACCTCTTCCGAAATAGTGGAATCATTACTAAATAAAGTCATGACCTCTCCAAATCCACATTTATCATTATAATAAAATTCAACACCCTCCAAAATAGTGGGATAATAATTATCTAAAGTTGACACTCTTCCAAACCCACTTTCATAAATATCACAATCATCATAAATAGGAGGCATGCAATCATCATAACAAATTTGATCATTCAAAGTAGGGGAACTAAAAAGATCATATTCATTAAGCATAACATCTCCAAGCTTGGGACAAACATTAATTGCAGCAAATAAATTCTCAAACATGTCATTCTCATCAAACATAGCATCCCCAAGCTTGTGGCTTGGCATTTCATAAGCATAATCACCTCTCATCATTAATAGTATGAATAGCACCAATAGTATAGCAATTATTATCATCATAATTTACCAAGTTGGTGCCAAAAAGATTTTCAAGATTATAAGAAGTATCATTATCTTCCCAATCATAGTCATCACAACAAGCAATAGGCATAACAAAATCATCATCAAGTGTATCATCTTCCACAATTATTTTTGATTCATCCTCGTGAGGCACAACAATAATAGGAGCAACATCATTTGGGAGAGATACCTTCTTACCTCTACTCTTTCTTCTTTTCTTCTTCTTCACCACATCATGTGTGGGTTTAATTAATTTCTTCGAGCTTCTTATTGATGAGATTGGTTGAATAGGGAGCTCCTCATCACCTATTTCATCATGAGAGACAATCGGAGGGAAAGTGGAAATCTTTACCCTTTCATTAGTATTCCTTTTATATTCTATTGGTTTTCCCATCTTTCTATAGTTGGCAATATAAGCATTCTCATTGCAATTTACCATGCAAAACATATAGATATTTTTTAGATTAGTTTCAATGTCGTCCGTGAGAATGAATACTTCAAACCAACTATTTTTATGTGTCAATTCTTGACTCCCCAAAAATAGATAAAGCTCATCATAAAGTTCAAGAGTGATCAAGTCATTACATTATTTGGCCATGATTTGATCATGAAAAAGTTTGCATTGGAAATTAAGATGACCAACTTTATTGCAAATTTCACAAGTGATAGGACAAAGAGAACATAATTTTGTAGCAAATTCATCTATCACTTTGAGCAAAAAATTGGTTCTATCATGTTTATGCTTCTTACAAAATCTATCATCCCTATAAGGCACGTCTTCACAAACTTTATGCACTCCACAAAAATCGACATGCTTATAAGAAACATTTTTATCATGACTAGTGCAATCATCATTAGTATTTTGGATATTCATAGAATTCATACTAACAACATTGCAATCATGCTCATCATTCTAGGGATTCTCATTGTGTATTTTCATAATTTCTTCCTCTACCAATTGAGCACAATTTTTGGAATCTTTATATTCACGAAAGACATTATAAAGACGAAACAAATGATGCAACCTAAACTCCATTTTTTTGTAGTTTTCTTTTATAAAACCAAACTAGTGATAAAACAAGAAACTAAAAGATTTAATTGCAAGATCTAAAGATATACCTTCAAGCACCCACCTCCCCGGCAACGGTGCCAGAAAAGAGCTTGATGTCTACTACGCAACTTTATTCTTGTAGACTTTGTTGGGCCTCCAAGCGCAGAGTTTTGTAGGCCAGTAGCAATTTTCCCTCAAGTGGATGACCTAAGGTTTATCAATCTGTGGGAGGTGTAGGATGAAGATGGTCTCTCTCAAACAACCCTGCAATCAAATACAAGAAATCTCTTGTGTCCCCAACACACCCAATACAATGGCAAATTGTACAGGTGCACTAGTTCGGCGAAGAGATGGTGATGCAAGTGCAATATGGATGGTAGATATAGGTTTTTGTAATCTGAAAATATAAAAACAGCAAGGTAGCAAGTAACAAAAGTGAGCACAAACGGTATTGCAATGCTTGAAAACAAGGCCTAGGGTCCGTACTTTTGCTAGTGCAATCTCTCAACAATGCTAATATAATTGGATCACATAACCATCCCTCAACGTGCAACGAAGAATCACTCCAAAGTTCTTATCTAGCAGAGAGCATAAGAAGAAATTGTTTGTAGGGTATGAAACCACCTTAAAGTTATTATTTCCGATCGATCTATCCAAGAGTTTGTACTAAGATAACACCAAGTTATCCTTTCCGATCGATCTATCTAAGAGTTCGTAATAGAATAACACCATATGATACGCATCAACCAACTCTAATGTCACCTAGATACTCCAATGTCACCACAAGTATCCATGAGTTAATTATACGATACGCATCAAACAATTTCATATTCATAATACTCAATCCAACACAAAGAACCTAAAAGAGTACCCCAAGATTTCTCTAGGAGAAAGTAGGACAAGAACGTGTATCAACCCCTATGCATAGATTACCCCAATGTCACCGCGGGAATCCGCAAGTTGAGTACCAAAACATATATCAAGTGAATCAATAGAACACCCCATTGTCACCACGGGTATCCACATGCAAGACATATATCAAGTGTTCTCAAATCCAATATTCAATCCAACATAACGATATCTCAAAGGGAAAGATTCAATTCATCACAACGTGATAGCAAGGGAATAACATCATGTGATCCGACTATATTAACAAAGCCCGTGATACATCAAGATCGTGACATCTCAAGAACACGAGAGAGAGAGAGAGATTGAACACATAGCTACTGGTACATACCCTCAGCCCCGAGGGTGGACTACTCCCTCCTCATCATGGCCTCCGCCGGTATGATGATGATGGCCACCGGAGATGATCCACCCTCTCCGGCAGGGTACTGGAATGCCTCCAGATTGGTTTTTCGTCAATACGGAGAGTTGCGGTGGCGGAACGGAGAGTCTAGGGTTATTTCTGATGGTTTCTATATTTATAGGATTTTTGGGCGTTGGTTTCACGCCAATATGGGCCACGAGGAGGGCACGATACACCAGGGCGCGCCTGGGCCCTCTGGCGCGCCCTGGTGGGTTGTGCCCACCTCGTGGCTCTTCTCTAGTGGTTCTTCACTCAAATATTGCTTATTTGGTCCAGAAAAAATCACCATAAAGTTTCGGGCGATTCCGAGAACTTTCATTTTCTGCACAAAAAACAACACCACGGTAGTTCTGCTGAAAACAGCGTCAGTCCGGGTTAGTTCTAAATAAATCATATAAAGTGCATCAAAACCATATAAAAGTATTGTAAACATAGGTGAATATGGCATGAATACTTCATAAATTATCGATACGTTGGAGACGTATCAGCATCCCCAAGCTTAATTCCTGCACGTCCTCGAGTAGGTAAATAAATGATAAAAGAACAAATTTATGAAGTGTGAATGCTAGCATAATATATAAGTTTGATCATCGATAATTTCAGTCAATTTTTCTAGCATCATAACCAGCAACCTTTTCTCATAAAAATCATCATGATAGAGCAATCAATTCACATGTCATGGTTCAAATAATGAATTCTCTTGAAACTTAACAACCTATGTTCTTAGTCACCAAACAATTGCAATTCAACTTATTCTTAACAAAGTCTGAGTAAAAGCTCCACATACTCAATCATCATATAGTCTTCTATGATTGCTAGTACTCAAAGCATATTTTTAGAACAAATGACATCCATCGAACACAGATAAAGATAGGGGCTTAATGTTTCGCCTCCCAACTCATTTATCATAGAGATAATTGTCAACAATAATAAGTCATGATCAAATATATTTGACTGGCCATATGTGCCTAGATCTTTCCCCATCACATGATGCTTGCCAACAAATAGAAGTAGGTTGGAATAAGAAGTTGACTCAACATGAAAAGTAAATAACATGAAAGTAAATAGATTGTCCCTTCGCAGAGGGATGTAGGGATTTGCATATGTGCCAGAGCTCATTGTTTAAAACAGAGATAAATATAATTTTGGGAGGTGCACCCTTCCTATCAATGTTACGACCAAGAGTTATCAATATCTTCCATTCTAAACACATTAGCAGCGGTTCCCAAGTGGTAAAAGTAAAGGTTTACTCCCCCTCCACCAACAAACACACTCCACGGCTAGCCGAATCCAGGGGTACCGTCCATACCAACAACATTCCTGGGGGAGTTTTGTTTAATTATTTGCATTTTTTTATTTCGGGACTGGGAATCCCTATTACTGCCCCTCTCGTGGAAGGACGAGTGAATAAACACTCATCATGAGAATAACCCGCTTAACATGGAAGATACTGACCGCCCCCTATCGCTCCATGAGCGGTCCAAGCACACAAAACAGATGCTCGTTTGAAATTTTAGAGGTGGCACATGCAAATTTACTTGGAACGGCAGGGTAATACCGCATATAGGTAGATATAGTGGACTCTTATGGAAGAAACTTGGCTCAAGGATTTGGATGCACAAGTAGTATCTCTACTTAGTACGAAGTGTTGGCTAGCAAAAGGTTCTAAACAAGCACCGCATGTTGGAGGATCCATAACAATATAACTTCGATGCAAATATACACAACCATAACTCATTACGTTGTCTTCCTTGTCCAACTTCAACTAATTTGCTCAAGTCTGAAAATAATTAATTGGTATTCACAATCATAGAAGATGTCCAAGATAATATATTTGTATGTGAAAGTTCTCTTCCTTATACTAATCATTCATGAATTGCTTGTATGACTAATATTGTGATTGTCCAACTTCAATAGATTTTACTTTATAAACCATATGTGAAGCTACTACTAGGCATGATATGAACATATAATGTCAACTTCATGGTATTCAATTCATTCAAAAATTTACTCATAGGATATAAGTGAAGCACAAGAGTAAATGACAAGCTACTCTCAAAAGATATAAGTGAAGATCAATGAGTAGTCAAACAATTAATTAGCTATGTGAGGACTCTCTCTCAATAAAGATTTTCAGATCTGAGTATTTTATTCAAACAGCAAACTAAATAAAAATAGCACTCCAAGGATAACACATATCATGTGGACAAATAAAAATTTAGGCTCAACATAGGCTAACCAATAATTGTTGATGAAGAGAGGTGGGGTGCGTAGCATCCCCAAGCTTAGATGCTTGAGACTTCTTGAAATATTTACTTGGGGTGCCTTGGGCATCCCCAAGCTTGAGCTTTTGTATCTCTTCAACTCTCTTATTCCGGTTTCACCTATTCTCAAAAACTTCATCCACACAAAACTTGAAAAGAACTCGTGAGATAGGTTAGTACACATAAAAATAAATCAACACTTCATGTACTGCCAAGACAAGAGGCACAACAATTTTCAAACATTATCTACTGTTTACTATCGTTTCCACAATTTATATCTACCAATATAGGCTATGGAAACTATAGGATAAGTAGATAACAAAACTATGAGAGCAATCTGTCCAAACAGAACAGTCTGTAGCAATCTATTAAACCAGTGTACTTCTGTATCTCTAAAAATTATGAAGATTTAGTAAAAGCTAAATAATTTATATGAAAACACTGTGTAAAAATTTCAGAAACTTTCCACGTTCCAGTAAAATATGAAAATTCAAACACTACAGCAAAAGTTTGTGTTTTTACACAGCACACATCAAAACATGCAATGCAAGCATCCTAAGGCAATTCTTGGAACTTTTTATTGAAAAACAATATTATAAATAACACCTAACAGAAACTAAAAAATAAAATGACACTCCAAGCAAAAATCATATTATGTGATGAATAAAAATATAGCTCCAAGTAAGATATACTGATATTGTTGAAGACGAAAGAGGGGATGCCTTTCGGGGCATCCCCAAGCTTAGACGCTTGAGTCATCCTTGTATATTACCTTGGGGTTCCCTTGGGCATCCCCAATATTAGGTTCTTGTCACTCCTTATTCTCCTCATATCGGTATCTCACCCAAAACCTGAAAACTTCAATCACACAAAACTTAACGGAACTTCGTGAGATGGATTAGTGTAATAAATATAAATCATTCACTTAGGTACTGTCAAGACAAGATTCACAATTGTTACCACATGATACCTAATGTATTATATCATTCCCATAATTTATACCACTATAAGCTATGGAAACACAAAAACAAGCAAACTATGCATGCAAAACAGAATCTGTCAAAAACAGAACAGTCTGTGAAGAACTGTACTATAGCCGTACTTCCCTGTCTCTAAACATTCTGAAAAATTAGGACAACCTGAATAATTTGTATATAAATGCTGTGTAAAAATTTCAGATCATTATCACGCTCCAGTAAAAAAATGAAAATTCTTGTACTGAAGTCAAAAGTTTCTGTTTTGGTTCAGCATGAATTCTACTCATCTTGTGAGTCATCCCAAAGGCTTACTTGGCACATTATTGAAATAAAAGACACAAAAAATGATTACTACAGTATATTAATCATGTGAACACACAAAAACAGAAAGGAAAAGTGTTGGGTTGTCTCCCAACAACCGCTTTTCTTTAAAGCCTTTTAGCTAGGCATGATGATTTCAATGATGCTCACATAGGAATAGTATTTAAAACATGCAAAAGAGCATCATAAATCTCATGACAAGCACATTTAAGTCTAACCCACTTCCTATTCATAGGGATTTTGTGAGCAAACAATTTATGGGAGCAAGAATCAACTAGCATAGGAAGGCAAAACAAGCATAACTTCAAAACTTTGAACACATAGAGAGGAAAGTTGATATTATTGCAATTCCTACAAGCATATGTTCCTCCCTCATAATAATTTTCAATAGCAACATGAAGGAATTTCACAATATAACTATCACATAAAGCATTCTTTTCATGATGCACAAGCATAGAATTTTCATTACTCTCCACATAAGCAAATTCCTTCTCATTCATAATAGTGGGAGCATCAAATGAAACTCGAATACTAAAAATTGTTTCCACATTAAAAGAGTAATGTTCAGTAAAAGGATATTCAAAATTATTACAATAATTATCACTACTTTTTATAACATAAGTATCATCACAATAATCATAATAAGTAGCAACTTTGTTCTCATCATAGTCAAGTGAAACCTCTTCCGAAATAGTGGAATCATTACTAAATAAAGTCATGACCTCTCCAATCCACATTTATCATTATAATAAAATTCAACACCCTCCAAAATAGTGGGATAATAATTATCTAAAGTTGACACTCTTCCAAACCCACTTTCATAAATATCACAATCATCATAAATAGGAGGCATGCAATCATCATAACAAATTTGATCATTCAAAGTAGGGGAACTAAAAAGATCATATTCATTAAGCATAGCATCACCAAGCTTGGGACAAACATTAATTGCAGCAAATAAATTCTCAAACATGTCATTCTCGTCAAACATAGCATCCCCAAGCTTGTGGCTTGGCATATCAAAAGCATAATCACTCTCATCATTAATAGTATCAATAGCACCAATAGTATAACAATTATTATCATCATAATTTACCAAGTTGGTGCCAAAAATATTTTCAAGATTATAAGAAGTATCATTATCTTCCCAATCATAGTCATCACAACAAGCAATAGGCATAACAAAATCATCATCAAGTGTATTATCTTACACAATTATTTTTGATTCATCCTCGTGAGGCACAACAATAATAGGAGCAACATAATTTGTGAGAGATACCTTTTTACCTCTACTCTTTCTTCTTTTCTTCTTCTTCACCACATCATGTGTGGGTTTAATTAATTTCTTCGAGCTTCTTATTGATGAGATTGGTTGAATAGGGAGCTCCTCCTCATCACCTATTTCATCATGAGAGACAATAGGAGGGAAAGTGGAAATATTTACCCTTTCATTAGTATTCCTTTTATATTCTATTGGTTTTCCCATCTTTCTATAGTTGGCAATATAAGCATTCTCATTGCAATTTACCATGCAAAACATATAGATATTTTTTAGATTAGTTTCAATGTCGTCCGTGAGAATGAATACTTCAAACCAACTATTTTTATGTGTCAATTCTTGACTCCCCAAAAATAGATAAAGCTCATCATAAAGTTCAAGAGTGATCAAGTCATTACAATATTTGGCCATGATTTGATCATGAAAATTTTTGCATTGGAAATTAAGATGACCAACTTTATTGCAAAGTTCACAAGTGATAGGACAAAGAGAACATAATTTTGTAGCAAATTCATCTATCACTTTGAGCAAAAAATTGGTTCTATCATGTTTATGCTTCTTACAAAATCTATCATCCCTATAAGGCACATCTTCACAAACTTTATGCACTCCACAAAAATTGATATGCTCATAAGAAACATTTTTATCATGACTAGTGCAATCATCATTAGTATTTTGGATATTCATAGAATTCATACTAACAACATTGCAATCATGCTCATCATTCAAGGGATTCTCATTGCGTATTTTCATAATTTCTTCCTCTACCAATTGAGCACAATTTTCGGAATCCTTATATTCATGAAAGACATTGTAAAGATTTAATTGCAAGATCTAAAGATATACCTTCAAGCACTCACCTCCCCGGCAACGGTGCCAGAAAAGAGCTTGATGTCTACTATGCAATTTTATTCTTGTAGACTTTGTTGGGCCTCCAAGCGCAGAGTTTTGTTGGACAGTAGCAATTTTCCCTCAAGTGGATGACCTAAGGTTTATCAATCTGTGGGAGGTGTAGGATGAAGATGGTCTCTCTCAAACAACCCTGCAATCAAATACAAGAAATCTCTCGTGTCCCCAACACACCCAATACAATGGAAAATTGTATAGGTGCACTAGTTCGGCGAAGAGATGGTGATACAAGTGCAATATGGATGGTAGATATAGGTTTTTGTAATCTGAAAATATAAAAACAGCAAGGTAGCAAGTAACAAAAGTGCGCACAAACGGTATTGCAATGCTTGAAAACAAGGCCTAGGGTCCGTACTTTCGCTAGTGCAATCTCTCAACAATGCTAATAGAATTGGATCACATAACCATCCCTCAACGTGCAACGAAGAATCACACCAAAGTTCTTATCTAGCGGAGAACATAAGAAGAAATTGTTTGTAGGGTACAAAACCACCTTAAAGTTATTCTTTCCGATCGATCTATCCAAGAGTTCGTACTAAGATAACACCAAGTTATCCTTTTTGATCGATCTATCTAAGAGTTCGTACTAGAATAACACCATATGATACGCATCAACCAACTCTAATGTCACCTAGATACTCCAATGTCACCATAAGTATCCATGAGTTAATTATACGATACGCATCAAACAATTTCATATTCATAATACTCAATCCAACACAAAGAACCTCAAAGAGTACCCCAAGATTTCTATCGGAGAAAGTAGGACAAGAACTTGTATCAAACCCTATGCATAGATTACCCCAATGTCACCGCGGGAATCCGCAAGTTGAGTACCAAAACATATATCAAGTGAATCAATAGAACACCCCATTGTCACCACGGGTATCCACATGCAAGACATATATCAAGTGTTCTCAAATCCAATATTCAATCCAACATAATGATATCTCAAAGGGAAAGATTCAATTCATCACAACGTGATAGCAAGGGAATAACATCATGTGATCCGACTATATTAACAAAGCCCGTGATACATCAAGATCGTGACATCTCAAGAACACGAGAGAGAGAGATTGAACACATAGCTACTGGTACATACCCTCAGCCCCGAGGGTGGACTACTCCCTCCTCATCATGGCCTCCGCCGGGATGATGAAGATGGCCACCGGAGATGATCTACCCTCTTTGGCAGGGTACTCGAACACCTCCAGATTGGTTTTTCGTCGATACGGAGAGTTGTGGCGGCGGAACGGAGAGTCTAGGGTTATTTCTGATGGTTTCTATATTTATAGGATTTTTGGGCGTCGGTTTCACGCCAAGATGGTCCACGAGGAGGGGACGATACACGAAGGCGCGCCTGGGCCCTCTGGCGCGCCCTGGTGGGTTGTGCCCACCTCGTGGCTCTTCTCCGGTGGTTCTTCGCTCCAATATTTCTTATTTGGTCCAGAAAAAATCACTAAAAAGTTTCGGGCGATTCCGAGAACTTTCATTTTCTGCACAAAAAAACAACACCACGGTAGTTCTGCTCAAAACAGCATCAGTCCGGTTAGTTCTAAATAAATCATATAAAGTGCATCAAAACCATATCAAAGTATTGTAAACATAGGTGAATATGGCATGAACACTTCATAAATTATCGATACGTTGGAGACGTATCATGTACCCAACCGTCTCTTTTGGGTATCCTATGAAGACGCATTTCTCCGCTTTGGGTTCCAGCTTTTCAGGCTGAAGCTTTTTGACATAAGCATCGCATCCCCAAACTTTAAGAAACGACAACTTTGGTTTCTTTCCAAACCACAGTTCATATGGCGTCGTCTCAACGGATTTAGATGGTGCCCCATTTAAAGTGAATGCAGCTGTCTCCAAGGCATAACCCCAAAACGATAGTGGCAAATCGGCAAGAGACATCATAGACCGCACCATATCCAATAAGGTTCGATTACGACGTTCGGACACACCATTACGCTGTGGTGTTCCAGGTGGCGTCAACTGTGAAACAATTCCACATTGTCTTAAGTGATTGCCAAACTCATAACTCAGGTATTCTCCTCCTCGATCAGATCGTAGGAATTTAATCTTCTTGTTACGATGATTCTCAACTTCACTCTAAAATTGCTTGAACTTTTCAAATGTTTCAGACTTATGTTTCATTAAGTAAATATACCCATATCTACTTAAGTCATCGGTGAAGGTGAGAAAATAATGATATCCACCGCGCGCCTCAATGCTCATCGGACCGCACACATCAGTATGTATGATTTCCAACAAGTCACTTGCCCGTTCCATTGTTCCAGAGAACGGGGTCTTAGTCATCTTGCCCATGAGGCATGGTTCATATGTGTCAAGTGATTCAAAATCAATTGACTCCAAAAGTCCATCAGCATGGAGTTTCTTCATGCGTTTTAAACCAATATGACCTAAGCGGCAGTGCCACAAGAAAGTGGTACTATCATTATCAACTCTACATCTTGTGGCATCAATGTTATGAACATGTGTATCATCACTATCGAGATTCAATAAGAATAAACCCCTCACAATGGGTGCATGACCATAAAAGATATTACTCATATAAATAGAACAACCATTATTCTCAGATTTAAATGAGTAACCGTCTCGCAATAAACAAGATCCAGATATAATGTTCATGCTTAACGCAGGAACTAAATAACAATTATTCAGGTTCATCATTAATCCCGATGGTAATCGAAGAGCGAGCGTGCCGACGGTGGTCACATCAACCTTGGAACCATTTCCCACGCGCATCGTCACTTCGTCCTTTGCCAGCCTCCGTCTATTCCGCAGTTCCTGTTTTGAGTTGCAAATGTGAGCAACCGAACCGGAATCAAATACCCAGGCACTACAATGAGAGTTGGTAAGGTACACATAAATAACACGTATATCATATATACCTTGTTTGGTGTTGGCCGCCTTCTTGTCGGCCATATACTTGGGGCAGTTCCGCTTCCAGTGACTAGTACCCTTGCAATGAAAGCACTCAGTTTCTGGCTTGGGTCCAGCCTTGGGTTTCTTCACAGGAGGGGCAACTGCTTTGCCACTCTTCTTGGAGTTACCCTTCTTTCCCTTGCCATTCTTCTTGAAACTAGTGGTTTTATTGACCATCAACACTTGATGCTCCTTCTGGATTTCAGACTCAGCGACCTTTAACATCGCAAACAGCTCGGCGACTGACTTGTTCATCCCTTGCATGTTATAGTTCAACACAAAGCTCTTGTAGCTAGGTGGCAGTGATTGAAGAACTCTGTAAGTGATCGCCTCCGGCGGGAGAGAAATTCCCAACTCAACCAAACGGTTGGAATACCCAGACATTCTGAGTATGTGTTCACTGACAGACCCGTTCTCCTCCATCTTGCAAGCATAGAACTTATCGGAGGTCTCATACCTCTCGATCTGGGCATTCTTTTCAAAGATAAACTTCAACTCCTGGAACATCTCATATGCTCCATGACGTTCAAAACGCCTTTGAAGTCCCGGCTCTAAGCCATACAACATAGCACACTGAACTATTGAGTAATCATTTGAACACGACTGCCAGGCGTTCACAACGTCTGCAGACGACACTGGAGCGGGTGGTTCACCGAGTGGTGCATCAAGGGCATAAGCCTTTTGGGAAGCCGTGAGATAATCCTCAGATTACAGGCCCAGTCTACAAAGTTACTTCCATCATCTTTCAGCTTAGCTTTCTCTAGGAACGCATTGAAATTCAGGGGAACTACTGCGCGAGCCATTGATCTACAACATAAATTTTTTGCAAAGACAACTTAGACTATTGTTCAAGATAATGAGTTTAGTTAATCATATTACTTAAAAACTCCCACTCAAATTGACATCCCTTCGGTCATTCGAGTGCTACATGATCCAAATTCACCAACCCAAGTCCGTTCATCACGTGAGATGAGGTGGTTTCAATGGTGAACATCTCTATGTTGATCATATCTACTATATGACTCATGTCCGACCTTTCGGTCTCTTGTGTTCCGAGGCCATGTCTGTACATGCTAGGCTCGTCAAGTTTAACCCGAGTGTTCCGCATGTGCAACACTGGCTTGCACCCGTTGTATGCGAACGTAGAGTCTATCACACCCGATCATCACGTGGTGTCTCAAAACAACGAACTTTCACAACGATGCACACTCGGGAGAACACAATTTTATCTTGAAATTTTAGTGAGGGATCACCTTATAATGATACCGTCGTCCTAAGCAAAACAAGGTGCATAAAAGGATTAACATCACATGCAAATCATAAGTGACATGATATGGCCATGAACTTGTGCTTTTGATCTCCATCTCCAAAGCACCGGCATGATCTCCATCGTCACCGGCATGACACCATGATCTCCATCATCTTGATCTCCATCAACGTGTCGCCATGAGGTTGTCACGCCAACTATTGCTTCTACAACTATTGCTAACTCATAGCGATAAAGTAAAGCAAAAAAGGCGAAAATAAATTAAAGACAACCATATGGCTCCTGCCGGTTGCCGTACTCATCGACATGCAAGTCGTGATAATCTATACAAAACATGATCATATCATACATCACATATATCTCATCATGTTTCTGGCCATATCATATCACATCATACCCTGCAAAAACAAGTTTGACGTCCTCTAATTTGTTGTTGCATGTTTTACGTCACTGCTATGGGTATCTAGCAAGAACGATTCTTACCTACGCAAAACCACAACGGTGATATACAAGTTTCTATTTCACCTTCTACAAGGGCCGCCTCTGTCGAATCCGATTCAACTAAAGTGGGAGAGACAGACACCCGCCAGTCATCTTATGCAACAAAATTACATGTCAGTCGATGGAACCGGTCTCTCGTACGTGGACGAGTAAGGTTGGTCTGAGCCGCTTCATCCCACAATACCGCTGAATCAAGAAAATACTAAGGAGGGAAGCAATCTAAATATCTACGCCCACAAACTCCTTTGTGTTCTACTCGTTATCTCATCTATGCATGGACCTAGCTCATGATGCCACTGTTGGGGAACGTTGCATGGGAAACAAAAATTTTCCTACGCACATACAAGATCTATCCATGGAGATGAGCATCTACGAGAGGAGAGATCGGATCCACATACCCTTGTAGATCGCTAAGCGGGAAGCATTAAGAAATGCGATTGATGTAGTCGAACGTCTTTGCGATCCAAATCGCAAGCCGTCCCGCGATCCAATCACTATCTAGCGCCGAACGGACGGCACCTCCGCGTTCAGCACACGCACAACTCGATGACGATATCCGCCTCCTTGATCCAGAAAGCGAGAATGGAGAGGTAGATGAGTTCTCCGGTAGCACAATGGCGTGGTTGCGGTGGTGGTGAACTAATCCGGCAGGGCTTCGCCGAGCTCTACCCAACTAATCTAGAGGAGAAACAGATCTAGGGAGAGAGGAGGGCTGCACAATGGCTTGGGGTGGTGGCTACCCTCCCTCTCCCTCTCTATTTATAGTAGGAAGGGGTAGGTGGGGTGCAGCCCTAGCCCCTCCTCCAAGGAGGGGTTCGGCCGACTTGGGGGTAGGAGTCCTCCTCCCACAAGGGAGGTGGGAACCCTAGGGAGGAGTCCCTCCCCTCCAAGGCACCTCCACCTTTTTTTCTTATTTCCTTTGGGCGCATGGGCCCTTATGGGGTCGGCTGCCCAGCCCACCAGGGGCTGGTGCGCCACCTCTTGGGCCCATGTGCCCCCCGGGGTGGGTGTGCCCCTCCCGGTGGACCCCCGGAACCCTTTCGGCACTCCCGGTATGCTACCGAAAACACCCGAAACTTTTCCGGAACCCGAATACCACTTTCCTATATATAAATCTTTACCTCCGGACCATTCCGGAGCTCCTCGTGACGTCCGGGCTCTCATCCGGGACTCCGAACAACCTACGGTCACCAACATACATAACTCAATAATATCGAAACGTCACCGAACGTTAAGTGTGCAGACCCTGCGGGTTCGAGAATTATGTAGACATGACCGAGACACCTCTATGGTCAATAACCAATAGCGGGACCTGGATGCCCATATTGGTTCCTACATACTCTACGAAGATCTTTATCAGTTGAACCTCTATGTCAAGGATTCAGTTAATCCCGTACGTTGTTCCCTTTGTTTATCGGTATGTTACTTGCCCGAGATTCGATCGTCGGTATCTCCATACCTAGTTCAATCTCGTTACCGGCAAGTCTCTTTACTCGTTCCGTAATACAAGATCCTGTGGCTAACACTTTAGTCACTTTGCTTGCAAGGCTCATTGTGATGTTGTATTACCGAGTGGGCCCTGAGATACCTCTCCGTCACACGGAGTAACAAATCCCAGTCTTGATCCATGCCGACTCAACAGACACCTTCGGAGATACCTGTAGAGCATCTTTAAAGTCACCCAGTTATGTTGTGACGTTTGATACACACAAGGTATTCCTCCGATGTCAGTGAGTTACATGATCTCATGGTCATAGGAACATATACTTGACATGCAGAAAACAATAGCAATAAACTGACACGATCATATGCTACGTTCATAATTTGGGTCTTGTCCATCACATCTTTCTCCTAATGATGTGATCCCGTTATCAAACGAAAATTCTTGTCCATGGCTAGGAAACCACAACCATCTTTGATTAACGCGCTAGTCCATTAGAGGCTTACTAGGGACACATTGTTGTCTATGTACCCACACATGTATTTGAGTTTCCAATCAATACAATTATAGCATGGATAATAAACATTTATCACGAACAAGGAAGTATAATAATAACCATTTTATTATTGCCTCTAGGGCGTATTTCCAGTAATCACACCACTTGGGATTGTTAGAGATGTTGAAGTCTTGTGTGGGAAAGTAAAATACCCTACTGATTTTCTAGTTCTAGGTTCCCCTCAAGATGACTTTTGTCCCATTATCTTTCGTAGACCTTTTTTGAGCACCGTCAATGCTAAGATAGATTGTGAAAAAAAAACTGTCGGTGTCAGTTTTGGCGGTGTGTCTCATGAGTTTATTTTTTCCAAGTTTAGTAGACAACCTTGTGATAGAGCGTTATCTAGTAAGGATGAAATAATTGGTCTTGCTTCTATTGTCGTGCCTCCAACTGATCCATTAGAACAATATTTGCTTGACCATAAAAATGATATGCACTTGCGTGAAAGAAATGAAATAGATAAAATTTTCATTGAACAACAACCTCTCCTGAAACACAATTTGCCTATTGAAACTCTTGGAGGTCCTCCTCCACCTAAAGGTGATCCTATGTTTGAATTAAGGCAATTGCCTGACACTTTTAAGTTCTTGATGAGAAAAAGATATATACTGTTATTATTAGTGCTAACCTTTCAGAACATGAAGAAGAAAGATTCTTAAAAATTCTGAGGAAGCACCGGGCTGCTATTGGATATACTCTTGATGATATCAAGGGCATTAGTTCCACTCTATGTCAGCACAAGATTAATATGGAACCTGATGCTAAACCCGTTGTTGCTCATCAACGGCGATTAAATCCTAAGAATGAAAGAAGTGGTAAGAACTAAAATATTAAAGCTTCTGAAAGCAGGTATAATCTATCCCATTGCTAATAGTAGATGGGTAAGTCCCGTTCATTGTGTCCCTGAGAAAGGAGGTATTACCGTTGTTCCTAATGATAAGAATGAACTCATTCCACAAAGAATTGTCACTGGCTATAGAATGGTAATTGATTTTAGAAAATTAAATAAAGCTACTAGAAAAGATCATTACCCTCTGTCTTTCATTGATCAAATGCTAGAAAGATTATCTAAGCACACACACTTTTGTTTCCTGGATGATATTCTGGTTTCTCTCAAATACCCGTGTCACAATCTGATCAAGAGAGAACCACCTTTACTTGCCCTTTTGGAACCTATGCTTATAGACGTATGCCTTTTGGTTTATGCCATGCACCTGCTACCTTTCAAAGATGTATGACTGCTATATTCTCTAATTTTTGTGAAAAGATTGTGGAGGTTTTCATGGATGATTTTTCCGTTTATGGGACATCTTTTGATGATTGCTTAAGCAACCTTGATCGAGTTTTGCAGAGATGTGAACAAACTAATCTCGTCTTGAATTGGGAGAAGTGCCACTTTATGGTTAATGAAGGTATTGTCTTGAGGTATAAAATATCTGAACGAGGTATTGAGGTGGATAAAGCTAACGTTGATGCAATTGAGAAAATACCATGTCCTAAAGATATTAAAGGTATTCGAAGTTTCCTTGGTCATGCTGGTTTTTATAGGAGGTTCATTAAAGACTTCTCTAAAATTTCTAGGCCTCTTACTAATCTTTTGCAAAAGGATATTCCTTTTGTTTTTGATGATGATTGTGTGGAAGCCTTTGAAACACTCAAGAAAGCCTTAACCTCTGCACCTATCGTTCAACCACCTGATTGGAACTTGCCTTTTGAAATTATGTGTGATGATAGTGATTATGCTGTTGGTGCTTTTCTAGGACAAAGAGTTGATTAGAAATTGAACGTTATCCATTATGCTAGCAAAACTCTAGACAGTGCCCAACGAAATTATGCTACTACTGAAAAGGAATTTTTAGCAGTTGTGTTTGCCTGTGATAAATTTAGATCCTATATTGTTGACTCCAAAGTTATTATTCACACCGATCATGCTGCTATAAAATATCTCATGGAAAAGAAAGATGCTAAACATAGACTCGTTAGGTGGGTTCTCTTGCTTCAAGAATTTGACTTACATATCGTTGATAGGAAGGGAGCCGAGAACCCCATAGCCGACAACTTGTCTAGGTTAGAAAATATTCTTGATGACCCACTACCTATTGATGATAGTTTCCCTGATGAACAGTTAGCTGCAATAAATGTTTCTCAAAACACTCCTTGGTATGCTGATTACGCTAATTACATTGTTGCTAAATATATACCACCTAGCTTCACATACCAACAAAAGAAAAAAATTATTCTATGATTTGAGACATTACTTTTGGGATGACCCACATCTCTATAAAGAAGGAGTAGATGATATTAGTAGACGTTGTGTATCTGAGCATGAACATGAACAAATCCTATGGAAATGTCATTCCGAAGCTTATGGAGGGCATCATGCGGGAGATAGAACTGCTCACAAGGTATTGCAATCTGGTTTTTATTGGCCTACTCTCTTCAAGGATGCCCGTAAGTTTGTCTTGTCTAGCGATGAATGTCAAAGAATTGGTAATATCAGTAAGCGTCAGGAAATGCCTATGAATTATTCACTTGTTGTTGAGCCATTTGATGTGTGGGGTTTTGATTATATGAGACCTTTTCCTTCCTCTAACGGGTATACTCATATTTTGATTGCTGTTGATTATGTCACTAAGTGGGTAGAAGCTATTCCAACTAGTAGTGCTGATCACCACACCTCCATTAAAATGCTTAAAGAGGTTATCTTCCCAAGGTTTGGAGTCCCTAGATACTTAATGACTGATGGTGGTTCACACTTTATCCATGGTCCTTTCCGTAAGATGCTTGCTAAATATGATGTTAACCATAGAATTGCATCACCCTAACATCCTCAATATAGTGGTCAAGTTGAACTTAGCAATAGCGAAATAAATTTGATATTACAAAAAACTGTCAATAGGCCTCGAAAGAATTGGTCCAAGAAACTAGATGATGCACTTTGGGCCTATAGAACAGCTTATCAAAATCCTATGGGTATGTCTCCATACAAAATGGTATATGGAAAAGCTTGTCATTTGCCTCTAGAATTATAACATAAAGCATTTTGGTCAATTAAAGAACTCAACTATGATTTCAAACTTGCCGGTGAGAAGAGGCTATTTGATATTAGCTCACTAGATGAATGGAGAACCCAAGCCTATGAAAATGCAAAACTATTCGAAGAAAAATTAAAAAGATGGCATGACAAAAGAATCCAAAAGCGGGAATTCAAAATAGGAGACTATGTTCTTTTGTTCAACTCTCGTTTAAGATTTTTTGCAGGTAAGCTTCTCTCCAAATGGGAAGGACCATATATTATCGAAGAGGTTTATCGTTCTGGAGCTATCAAGATTAATAATGCCGAAGGTACTAACCCGAAGGTGGTCAATGGACAAAGAATTAAGCACTATATCTCAGGTACGCCTATTAACGTTGAAAGCAATGTTATCCAAACCATGACACCGGAGGAACACATAAAAGAAACCTTCCGGAACACTCTAGAATTCTAAAAAATAGGAGGTACGTGATACGGTACATAAACAGACTCCGGAAAATCTGCAAAAATATTTTTTGTCAGTTTTGGAATATTAGAAAATTTTGGAAATTAAGAAATAAACCGGAAGGTGATCGAGGTCAGCACGATACACTAGGGCGCGCCAGCCATGCCAGGCGCGCCCTGGTGAGTTGTGCCCACCTCGGACACCTTTCCGACTCCGTTTTCCTTCCATATGCTTGTTTCCCAAGAATAAAAATTCTCTATATATACCCCAACTGTTTTGACGACCGCATCACAGAAAATCCTCTGTTCTTCTTTCGTGCTGTTTTCCTGACAGATCTGAAAATATGTCGTCTCAAGATTCAGAGGGGGGGAGCTTTGTTGCCGACTATGTTACAAACCCCAAGATCTATGGAGAAGTGGAACATTATGGATGGACCTCAGATGAGGAGGAAGACGCTGCCATGAAGGAAACAAAGGATGATAGCTCTGAGGAAGAGGATGACCCACTACCTCAACCCGGAGACATGCATGTGGAATTCAAGAAGTCAAGCCTCCCTAGAGGATACAAACCTGAGGTTCAATTTATTCCATCTCATTTTCTGCAGGAGAGCAAGGCGGCATTATGCAAAATGATATTAAAGCTCGAGTTGGAGAATGATGATCTAAGGGAGGAAAACTTTATGCTCAAATATAAGTTGAAGAAGAAGGCTGCATCACCACCACCACCTTCTTCATCACCACCACCAAAGGAGACTTGAGCACACGGGTATGGGCACTCCCCTTGGCTTGAGCCAAGCTTGGGGGAGATGCCCCGGTATCGTATCACCATCACTTTTATTCACCTTTACCTATTTTAGTTCGATCCTTAGTTTTCCTTTGATTTAGTTGAATAAAAGTTTAGCACGATCTATTTTCGTGTGTTAGTTTCGTGGCCTATCTATCTATGTAATCGAGTGAGAGTTATATAATAAAGTTTAGTTTGAGTTTTGCCTCTCTACTTTCTTGTTGCAATCAAAATAAAAAAAAAGAAATAAATGAAAAGAATCATATGCTAATCTTATGGTGAGTAATGACATCACATAAGGAAAAGTATAAGTAGTAAAATTTATTGGAGATTGACAAACATAGCATTGGTCAATGGGGCAATTCATGAAAGAATTAATAAGGGAAGAGAAGATTCACATGCAAATACACTATCTTGGACATCTTTTATGATTGTGAGCCCCCATTAAATATTATATGTCAAAATTATTGACGTTGGACAAGGAAGACAACGTAATGATTTATGTTTGTCCATATTCACATAGAAGTTATATTGTCATAGATTCTTCAACATGTGGTGCTTGCTCAATATCTTTGCTAGCCAAAAATTCCGCACTAAGTACAGATACTACTTGTGCATCCAAAAACCCAAACCCAAATTCATTCTTTGAGAGTCCACCATACCTACCTACGAATCGAGTAAGATCCTTCAAGTAAGTTGTCATCGGTGCAATAAGGCAATAAAAATTGCTTCTAAAAGTGTTTTGATCAATTAGTGTAACAGAAAATTGAGCGCTATACAAACTTATGATGGCAAAGTAATAAAAGCGACGGACTGCATAATAAAGGTTTCTATCATAGGGGGCAATATAGCGTGACGTTCTTTTACATTAAGGGATTGGGCATACAAACCACAAAGCGCAAGACAACCTCTGCTTCCCTCTGCGAAGGGACTATCTTTTACTCTCATGTATTTACTTTTATGCAAGAGTCAAGTATTCTTCCCTATTCCTTTTTACTTTTTCTTTTGCATGCATCATGTGGTGAGGAAAGATCTATGCACATATATCCAGTTGGATATGAGTGGGCATGAGTTATTATTGTTGACATCACCCTTGAGGTGAATACGTTGGGAGGCGAAACTATAAGCCCCTATCTTTCTATGTGTCCGGTTGAAACTTTTTTCTCATGGGTATGCTGTGAGTGTTAGCAATCATAGAAGACTAAATGATGGTTGAGTATGTGGACTTGCCAAAAGGCTCCGACATGAGACCCTTCCTGAAAATATGATGAATTGTAGTTGCAAAGTTGACTGAGAACATAGTTTGTTGGTTTTCAATAAGGTTTATGCTTTATACTTCTATGTTGTGATGAATTGTTACTTGTGCATGAGAATCTATATGATGAAAGTATATAAATAAGTTTTATGATAGAGTTTGTTGCTGTTATAATAATAAGCATGATGCTACTATGTCCATATTTTGTTTTATCGACCTCTCTCTCAAACCATGTGGACATGCTTTTCAATATCGGCTTTTCGCTTGAGGACAAGCGAGGTCTAAGCTTGGGGGAGTTGATACATCCATTTTGCATCATGATTTCCTACTGTCATTTATTATGTTTTGTTGAATAATAATGCTTTAGGGAGTGATTCTAATGCCTTTTCTCTCATAATATGCAAGGTTTATACAAAGAGGGAGAATACCGACAGCTGGAATTCTAGACCTGAAAAAGCACATCAGAGATACCTATTCTGCACATCTCCAATTAAGTTGAAACTTTACGGAGAATATTTTTGGAATTAATAAAAAATACTGGAGCAAAGAACTACCGGAGGGGGCCACCCTGGTGGGCACAAGACACCAGGGCGCACCAGCCCCCCGGGGCGCGCCCTGGTGGGTTGTGCCCTCCTCGGCCCACCTCAGTGCCCATCTTTTGGTATATAGGCTCTTTTGACCTAGAAAAAATAAGGAGAGGACTTTCGGGACGAAGCGCCGCCGTCTCGAGGCGGAACTTGGGCAGGAGCACTTTTGCCCTCCGGCGGAGCGATTCCGCCGGGGGAACTTCCCTCCCGAAGGGGGAAATCGAAGCCATCATCATCACCAACACCCCTCTCATTTTTGGGAGGCCAATCTTCATCAACATCTTCAACAGCACCATCTCCTCTCAAACCCTAGTTCATCTCTTGTGTTCAATCTTTGTACCGGAACCTTAGATTGGTACCTGTGGGTGACTAGTAGTGTTGATTACATCTTGTAGTTGATTACTATATGGTTTATTTGGTGGAAGATTATATGTTCAGATCCATTATGCTATTTAATACCCCTCTGATCTTGAGCATGAATATTATTTGTGAGTAGTTACCTTTGTTCTTGAGGTCACAGGAGAAGTCATGTCGCAAGTAATCATGTGAATTTGATATGTGTTCGATATTTTGATGATATGTATGTTGTGATTCCCTTAGTGGTGCCATGTGAACGTCGACTACATGACACTTCACCATCCTTGGGCCTAAGGGAATGCATTGTGGAGTAGTTATTAGATCATGGGTTGCTAGAGTGACAGAAGCTTAAACCCTAGTTTATGCGCTACTTCGTAAGGGGCTGATTTGGATCCAAACATTTAATGCTATGATTAGATTTTATCTTAATACTTTTCTCGTTGTTGCGGATGCTTGCGAGGGGGTTAATCATAAGTGGGAGGTTGTTCAAGTAAGAACAACACCCAAGCACCGGTCCACCCACATATCAAATTATCAAAGTAGCGAACACGAATCAAACCAACATGATAAAAGTGACTAGATGAAATTCCCGTATACCCTCAGGAACACTTTGCCTATTACTAGAGACTGTTCTGGCCTGTCCTTTGCCACAAAAGGATTGGGCTACCTTGCTGCACTTTATTTACCGTTACTGTTACTTACTCGTTACCAATTATCTTGCTATCAAACTATCTGTTACCTACAATTTCAGTGCTTGCAGAAATTACCTTGCTGAAAACCGCTTGTCATTTCCGTCTGCTCCTCGTTGGGTTCGACACTCTTACTTATCGAAAGGACTATGATTGATCCCCTATAATTGTGGGTCATCAAGACTCTTTTCTGGCGCCATTACCGGGGAGTGAAGCGCTCTTGGTAAGTGGAAATCGGTAAGGAAAAACTTATACTACGTGCTGAAATTTATTTTTCCTAGCTACTATGGAAAACAATCCTTTGAGGGGTTTGTTCGGGGTATCTTCACCTCGACCGGAACCACAATTAGTTGCCCCTCAACCTACTGCGCCTACTGAAAATATTGGTTATGAAATTCCTTCGGGTATGGTAGAACAACTGCTTGCTAAACCTTATGCAGGAGATGGAACTGAAGATCCTGATATGCACCTATTATATGTGAAAGAAATTTTTGGATTATTTAAGCTTGCATGTTTATCCGGAGATGAAGCTAAGAAGAAGGTTTTCCCTTTATCTTTGAAGGGAAAAGCATTGACATGGTATAGGCTATGTGATGATATTGGATCATGGAACTGGAATAGTTTGCAATTGGAATGCTTGCGAGGGGGTTAATCATAAGTGGGAGGTTGTTCAAGTAAGAACAGCACCCAAGCACCGGTCCACCCACATATCAAATTATCAAAGTAGCGAACACGAATCAAACCAACATGATAAAAGTGACTAGATGAAATTTCCGTGTACCCTCAAGAACACTTTGCCTATTACTAGAGACTGTTCTGGCCTGTCCTTTGCCACAAAAGGATTGGGCTACCTTGCTGCACTTTATTTACCGTTACTGTTACTTGCTTGTTACCAATTATCTTGCTATCAAACTATCTGTTACCTACAATTTCAGTGCTTGCAGAAATTACCTTGCTGAAAACCGCTTGTCATTTCCTTCTGCTCCTCGTTGGGTTCGACACTCTTACTTATCGAAAGGACTACGATTGATCCCCTATACTTGTGGGTCATCACATAACACCTCGCGTTATGGATTTACGATGCCCCACTCTACCTCCAACTTGCCAGATTTAATTATAAGGTAGTATCGAGTTGACAGAAGTTGACCATTTGTTTGCGATAAGGGCTAATTGGGGCCGACTATTGGTAAGTTATCTAAAACAAAATAGACCCTAATATCTGGCAATCACCAGTTCTTTTTTATCAAACCAGCCAACGAAATGTTCTCCCTCGAGCGTCCGAAAAATTGTCATCAACAAAAAGCATTTTCTTATACATGAAAAGGCAGAGAAAACATAAATTCACAATTGCCATCTATTTTATAAAAAAGTTTGTACAATAAATATACTGCAGCAAGTACATAATTGCCATGATGTTTAAGAATACACTTCATGCAATTGAGTGTAAAAATACACAATTTGCCATGCTTTATATTTTTGTTTTCAAAACGTAAAAACTACACTCAAGAAATTGCCATGATGAAAATTAAATAAAATTGGCACGCCATTGAAAATAAAACTACCATCTATCTATCTATCTATTTATCTATTATCTACTAAAACCAAAATACGTGCCAAAAAGAGATAAATAGGCTAGAAAATCCCACATTAATTAGAAAATACTAACCATTGATTTAAAATTTATGAATCTATGACCGTTAGATATGCGTAAAATAGTAAGGTCCATGTAATTTCACGTGACCTATGTACACACACATATATTCCAGAAAAGGTTTGACAACTCAAAAAAAACTGTTTGACAAGACCTGATCGTTCGTTTTATATACGGGTGTTATTTTTTTTGAACACAGTACAGACGCAAGCGCTCATATACATGCGCATACACTCACCCCTATGAACGCACACACGCACACCCAACCCCTATGAGCACCCCGTCGTCGACGGGAACGTCTCCTCCCACTGAACGCGCATCGCCGGAAATCCTGAAATAAATCCAGGAATAAATGCAAGCACCAGGATTTGAACCCTGGTGAGCTGGGGATACCACAATCCCTCTAACCATCCAACCACAGGTTGGTTTGCGTTTTATATACGGGTGTGTGGCAATCAATCCAGTTCAAAAAACAGTTGTGGTCTGGTCGGTGTCTCCTTTGAATCCGCGTTTGTGTGTGCACATGGGACTCCCAACTACCTTAATAAATCGATGCAAAAACAAAAACTACCCTAATAGATCTCCAAGAATATAACTATGCTAAGACGTGACAGGAAGGCGTGCTAGACTAGACTATTATAGATTACACATGCAAAACCTCACTGTACAAAAAATTAAATCAACATGGATTACTTATGTTTCCGGCCGTCATGGACATTCACGGAAACAAAAAAGCCGCTGTCCACCTGCACCCTATTCTGAGTGCGATTGATATTGCTATATTGTGCGAGCTATCACGACCAACTCCATCCACATGGCAAGCTGGGGGTTGGTTCCCAGCCCTACACAGCTCAAGATCATTGCCCACGGAAGCTCTGCCATGGCGGGCAACCGGGCACCATGCATGATTGTCTGGCATCCGCTTTGGTGCTTTCTCCTCGGCCCGCGGTCAAGGACATTTTCAAAAAAGGGATCGCAAATTGCCTCCACTACCGTCAACCTTTGTGGTACCGCTATTCTTAGGTCACACAATTCAAGGACAACGTACATACATGATGATGATTCCAATTAACTATGACATAACGTGTTGGGAAATTGCTTTTGGAGGCCGAGCTCCATGGAGGCCTCCAAATGCAAAATTCAAATTTCATGAAAATTCATATATTTACATTTCAAAAAATTCTGAAAAAAATACATAGATAGATGAAGGTATAATGCACAAGTGTGTAAATTTTCAGGACTAAATACATTGAAATGAGGGCTGTGCAAAAAAGACAAATCTGAGACTTTTTAACACATGATACTATTTATCTTTTCAGACCATGAATTTGTCTTTTTTGTATAGGTCGCGTTTCAAAGTATTTCAACCTGAAATTTTACACACATATGGCTCACATCCTTATTTAGTGGTACAATTTTTTTCAGATTTTTTTGAAACCAAAATTTTCAAATTTTGAATTTTTCAAAAATTCGGCCTCCATGGAGGCCGAGAGCCAAAACGTCATTCTCGTGTGTTGGGAAATTGCTTTTGGAGGCCGAGCTCCATGGAGGCCTCCAAATGCAAAATTCAATTAACGTGTTACTCTATATTTCTATATAGGCTGCTCAGCCATAAGGGATCATAACGTTGTTTCAGAGATGGTTCACGATGCTAATGTTATGACTGGGGATTCATTGTCAAGTTCCGATTGATTCATTCACAAACTATAAATCGTATAGTGATGGAACTTTTTCGGCCAAGATTAATGGGAGCCAAAGAAAACGTATTGTGCATGTTTAAAACATAGAAGTCCGTGTAATTCGGTTATTCCTGCATGGAGATGAGATATTTCGAAATGTGTGTTGTTCTAGAGAAAATGTATAGCCATACTCCTCTAACTTCCACTACAGAAAAATAATCAAATATATTTCTACATCCGTTTGAATAACTAAAGTAATAAAACGGTTTATTTATTGTACTTGTATCTATAATTTCCAAACACATATATACATACAGATAATGGTGAAAGTTTGCATCATAAACAATGTCCATGTCTAAAACGGTATGTATGAATTACTAATTAGGCAATTGCGCGGAAAAATGTAAGAAAAAATAATGTAATTTATGGTTCAACGGTTCAATTTTCCAATCTATTAATGAGAATAAATTCTGTCTTCTTCAACCTATTGAGGTGTTTTTTCCTCATTCCATTTGAAGGATCTCGCAAATATCGTCTCGCACTTACTCAATTAGTCCTTTAATCATTATGTGGACCACACAATGCAGAAACATATAATACGAACTACTTCCAATATGAATGTTCGTGTATCTAGCATCGCATAGAAATTATATGCTATGTCCTGAGTGGATATATCGACCTAATAACACACACAAATGATAATGTGGATATTAGTATATTACTTTTATGGCATGTTCCGCCCAAAAATTAAAGACGTTACATGCATGTGTGATATCTTATTTAGTGCAACATTTTTCATTGTTACACAACCTTAAAATTTGCATATCACGTTACTTGATTATCCATAAAAACGTAAACTCTTAGGATCTCTCAAATCACTAGAGTTGCCCTCGCATTTGCGAGGGCCACTTTGCTAGTGTGCTCTTAATAATAAAATTGCCATACTCTTAATAATATAATTGATATGCTTTTAATAATAACATTTCCATGAATAAAATTCCCAAAGCATGCCATGGGAGCATGACAAAAATACCCTGAAATTACCATTTTCGGAAGACAAAAAATGTTATGAATTTATCATGGGATCAAGAGACCCCCCACCCCTATAATTTGTCATGTGTACAAACCAACTTGACGTGTGGACATTTAGAAAAAATTAAAATGCCATATGACAAGTTCATTTTTTTTAAAACTGCCATGCACATTTGTTTTTGAAAAGTAATAATGTACCTAAAAAATATTATATTTTGCCACCTAGTAAAAAAGGAAAAAAAAAGGAGGAACGTGGCTTCGATGTAAGGTCTCCCAAGTGGAGGCTTGAGGCGTCAGCTAGAGCGGTAGGTGGGTTGTATTTGAATAGGATGCATTCGTGCAACTTTGTGTAGTAACGACCGAGTTTCAAAAGCTGATGTGGCAAGCAAACACGCATCAAGATATATCTGTTATCTGTGCAACGCATCCAAAGACAGCCGATGAGAGAAGCCAAAAACCCGACGTTTGTAAGATAGCTCTTCCGAAAAAATTCAGTGTTTGCTAATTTTTGGACTCCGCCGGCCTTCTCTCTCCAAATTAGTCGATCTCACTCCTCGAAGCCACGTTGCTTCCCTACTCCGGCCGAGGGCTCCGTTTATTGTCTATGTGGGCAAAACGTAAAGGACCCAAATCCTCTTTGTCATTGGCTCAGGCTCGACTCGCCCGCATCCCCACACCTTGTTGGTGCTCCCCCCCCCCCCCCCCCCCCCCCCCCCCCTCCCCCTTTACCATCCCGTCTCGGCCTTGGAGCTCCACTTCACGAATCACGACTCTTCCATCTAATAGAAAAATCGATAAACTGAAATTTGATTCTCAGACAACTTACCCGTAGCTAATGCTAACTAATTAAACCACCACCACCACCACTACTAGGGGAGAGAGAGGGATCATGCAATGGAGAGTGGTTTTCCTACTATGCACGGGATATCCCATTTAAGGATCCCCGTGCACCTGCTTTGGGATTCATGTTTTTTTTTTGTGGGTAAAATTTGCAGTGTTTCATGACGTTCTTTCTTGCTCCATAACTGTATAATAATGTCCCGTCATGTACCAATAAATAAGAGCACACTTGTTACGGATTGGATTTACTGTTACACAATGAAACATTTTGATACATGTTAAAACAAGAAAAGAAAACAAAATTTACCAAACAGAAAAATCTCAAAATAACGGTGGACGGTTGAACGGGAATTACTTTTCTCGAGAGTAGTGTCATCCATGAAACCAGGCTAACTAAAGACACAAACAGTTAGTAGATTGGAAATGCGAAGTGTGTTGCATGCCAATGCCATGTTGTCCTTCTCTCAAAGGCTAAAGCACATTTGGACTCTTTCCATCAATAATGAGAATAATGAACTAGCTAGTCACAACTAAAGATAGTTAATCAGTTGAAACCCCAGTTAAGCAAAGCAGGCGTGATTAAATTAAGCAAGCGATCCGGACACGTACATCATTGGTCTCATCCGTTACACTTGCTACAGCCACCACTCGCCGATCTTCTCCCACTCTCACATGATATGATTTGATCGTAGCTAGCGAGAAGCTGACCAGACGAAGAAAATGTAGGAAAAATTCGTCTCCATACATGATCGATGGACCATATATGCATTATACCAGGAAAAATATAGACAGACGGATCGATGATCGTATGTATTGGAGTATAGCTACTCCGATCGATCCCTTTGACTAGTAATGGCCATTGGCTGCCGTCGTCTCCACGCCGAAGACATGGCCGCCGTTGCCGTTGCCGAGCTATTGCTTGCTGCTGCCGCTGCCGTGGCCGTTGGTCACCGTGGTTAAGGGCAGCTTGCCGCCCTTGCTGCTGCCGCCAGCTTTGCTGACCTCGTCCTTGCTCTTGCCCCAGATGAGAAAGTAGAGGCCCCCAACGATGATCGCTGCACCAATCACACTGAATGCAACAATGAAATGAGATCATTAGTATTGTTGCACTAATGTAGTACTCCGTATTATACATCCACATCCATCTTGATGTGGTGGTAGCACAAATTTATGTACCTTCCGAGATTGATCTCCTCCTTGAGAATGATGGAGCCCATGACGGCGGTTATGATCATGCAGAGCGGGTTGAATGCCGTGACGAACACCGGCCCCCTTTGCCTCGACACGATGCCCTGCACGTAGTACGCCACGCCGGAACACACGATGCCGGCGTAGACGGCGGTGAAGAGGCGGGTGTCGAAGCCGATCACCCAGGCCTGAGTGTTCGCGCGCTCGGCGACGAGGGCGATGGCGCCGCTCATGAGGGATCCCATGCCGCAGATGAGCACGGTGAGCGACAGCTCCGCCGGGTAGCTCCGGAGGGTGTTGGACTGGAGGATGAAGAAGCACGCCCAGGCCACGCAGGCGATGATGACCATGATAGTCCCGTTCAGCCAGTCCCGCGCGGCGGCTGCGCCGCCGGCGCCCTGGCCACTGGCGGTGGCGTGGTGCTGGCCCTTGGTCCACGGGAACTGCACGACGGGGCCGTGGTACAGGACCATCAGCACCGCGCCGGCCACCGTGAGGACCGTGCCGGCGATCTTAGCCTGGCTGTGCAGGCTCCGCAGCCGCACCTTCTCCATACGCAGGATGAGGGCCAGCACGAAGGTGACGGCCGGGAGGATGTTGACGAGCGCCGTCGCGAATCCCGCCGAGGTCAGCTTCGCCCCCATGAAATACAGGTTCTGGTCAACCACAGGCCTGAGAGACCCATGCAACACAGCACATCAGTCAGAAATCAAGAAAGAGTTATGTGCTTGATCGCCATGCACGGACAGTCAAATAATTAACCGTACGGACGTACTCGAGGAATGCGAGCCCCATGATCTTGAGGAAGATGGTGATTGTCATCTTTGGCCTCAGTCCCCTGCACATGTTATACGAACGTTAGAGCAAATATACTAAGCTAGTGGTGTTCCATTAATCATGATCTAGCTATGTAAAAATGAACACTACTACAAAATTATACTCCCTCAGTGCTTGGAAAAAGAAGGTTTACAAGTTTTTTCTTAAGTCAGATTGTGAAAAGTTTGACCAAGTTTATTAAAAAGGCTAGTACTCATGTAGGCGTTATCTTTTCCAGCACAGAGGGAGTGTGAATTAACGGTGCATGCTTCCATCTGACATATGGGTTCCATGCATGGCAGGACCTCCACCAGGGGCCAATCAGGGCACACTGCCTAGTGGAGGTCGTCCAAGTGCGTTTACACGTACGTAAACACACATACCGCACACACGCCGGTTAGTTGGCCACATATACCTGCTTATGTGTCATTTTCTACTTCTGCTAATTGATGCACTCTGATATTTTGATTGATCCATTCATATATAGTAGATGCTGCATGATGGGAGAGGTACGTAAAGATGGCTATCTTGCCGGCCGGTACAAAATAGAATAAATCAAGATGCATGTATGCTACTTTTTTGGATTAGGATCCACGAGTGGTGGCTGTGCAGGTTGGACCATCTAAATGAGACAAAAAATGAGAATGAGGCGAACAAATTGTACGTGTGTTTGCTCGATCGTGGGGGTGCACCTTTTGCAAGTTGGCCTTGTTATAATCTTCCCGATATATCTTCCTTTTGTATCGATCTGTTTGTTCAGTTGTCCCTAGCTACCACGAAAGTTTTTCTAACGAACTAAAAGTGAATGCTAGAGTACATTCATGGGAACATCTGTCAGAATCATAGTCTAGCTAATTAAGATCATTATTACATCTCCCTAAACCCTAAACCCGTAGTACGTGTGATGACTTGCCAATCGCTCCAGTCTGCAGTGTGTAGAGGCTCACATGCAAAAGTTTGAGCGGATATAGATGTGTGTTTACGGGTTGATCTTGATCCTCTACCGGATGTTTGTCGAGGGAAAAATCGGCCAGCAGTGACATGCACGCTCGGTTACACTTGCATGCACCCATCGGCGTGATGAATGTGCATGCGGGCGAACCCATGATGCACTGCACGTACGTACCTACGCCACGATATGGGGAGAGTGGTGCATGATGCACTGCACGTACGTACCTCTCAAAATAGAGGGCGAAGGGCGTCATGACGGCGGTGGCGACGAGGTTACGGTAGACGACGAGCACGAAGTGGCTCATCCCGGCCTTGAGGGACGCCACGGCGATGATGTACATCCCGGCGAACCCCACCTGCAGCAGCACCATCGCCAGGTACGGCTTCACATCGTTCATAACTTTCCACCCCATGCCCATGGTCCTCTCGATCTCTCCCCACCTCCAAATTTCAACTCTTCTGCTGTTGGCTGGCTAGGTTAGCTTCCTTCTCACTCAAAATCACAAGTGTAGCTTCCCTCTCACCCACTAGCTCGAGCTCTATGTGTCTCACTCTCTCTCTGGGAAGCAATGGCTGTGATCGATGAGGCGATGAGCTTACACCGAGGCACGCGTCTCCTTTATATAGGCGCGCGCAGAGTCATGTAGCCCATCTGTGGATCCGAGTCATGGATGCGGCTGCCTCAGCATGTCCCGTACGTTCCAGTGCTAGCTTAGCTATATGTTCCATTCCCAGTTTAATATTCCACTTCCCGGCAAAGGAGAACAAGCCCTCTCTCACTCTCTCTCTCTCTCTCTCTCTCTCTCTCTCTCTCTCTCTCTCTCTCTCTCTCTCTCTCTCTCTCTCTCTCTCTCTCTCTCTCTCTCTCTCTCTCTCTCTCTCTCTCTCTCTCTCTCTCTCTCTCTCATATCCCATCAATTTGTATTATTTTTTGGAAAATGCAGGGAGCACATACAGCCAATGACCGTTGGTTTAGATAACTTTCCAGCCACCTGAGGAGAATGCTGCTCGCGACAGGGAATTGTGTTAATTAGCTGCCTTTTCACTTTGCCCCTACCTAGAGTTACCTAGTGCTCTTGTACCGACAACCATCCATGTTCATGCATGCATCCATCTGCATTGTGTCTAGACTAGCTAGGATCAGAGTACTGCCAACGAGTTAATCAGCTGATAAAATGTAGAATCAATGCTAGGCTACTTAAGTGAATGCTATTCTCTTCCGCCTAAATGCCAAATTCTAAATCAAGATATTCTTGGACGAGGACAATATCTCTTCATTCGAGAAAAGCTAATCTCCCATGCACAGGAGGTACCGTGCATGGATGCGTCGTTGGTTTTGCTTGGAGATCCGATGCCATGCATTGATGCTGCTCGGAGTTAAGTCAGGGCTCCTTTGATTTAAAAGAATTACATAGAATTTTTGAAGGATTTGGACCCTTAGGAATTTTTCCTTTGATAGACGTTTAATTCGTAGGATTGGCATCCTTAAGGATTTTTTTTCATAGGATCTATTTGTACTACATTTTGGAGGAATTTTTCCATCCACTCAAACCTTTTTTTGTAGAATTACTATGTTTTTTTTGTGCTATCAAACATTCTTTCAAATCCTGTAGGGTACTATAGGACATGCCATCATATTCCCGCATTTTTCCTATTCCTTCGTTTTGAGAATCTTGCAAATCAAAGAGGCCCTTAGGTCTTCTCTCACAACATGCAACCACACTGTTCCAGCTATGCCCCACCATCCCATGCCTTTCTATTTTATTTCCAAGTTTAACTCTATTTTATCTTACAATTTATGATCTGTTTTCATATTTGTGTTTTTCACGACAAGAAATTTAAAATGAGATCACTTTTGAATATATTTCAATAATTTTAAATTTAAATTCTAAAACATGATGAAACACTCTAAAAGTACACAGAACAATGCTATGTTTTATTGAACAATCTATAAGTTTAAAGTTTTGTTTGCAATAAAATCTGTTAATATTTAGAAACTTTTAGATACTAAGAATCAGTTTGATACACATTGGCACACAATATAACATTATGATATGCAACTGAACATGGGGAGCCATGGTGAAACAATACTTTTTGCGCGAAGCAGAATGAAACATTATTAAATTTTTCGCATGGAATTAATAAATTTCTATGGAACAAATTTGAAACATGGTGATTTAGGTGTCAAAAAATTAATTTCGGAAAAATATATTCAATATTGGTCTTGTTTTAAACATCTTGTCAGGAAAAACACAATTGTGCAAACAGAATGTAAATCAATCTTTTATTTCAATATACGTTAGGGATCTATTTATTTGAATGAAACTTGATCACTAGAGAATAGCGTGTGAATGTATGTAGGTGAGAGAAAAAACACTATAGATGATGTCAACGGTTCCACACAACAATAGAAAAATACAATGAATGCATGCACGGGAGGTCCCATGCATGGTAGAAAATCCTCTCTCTGCTAATAAAAATGTATATGTGCGTAAGCAACAATTATTCAGGCTAGCTTTTGCCCGCCATAATCCATAAGAAAAGTCGATAAACTACGGGCTGAGGCTTGGATGTATTGCATACCTTCAATTTGCCTTACCCACAGGTCCCGTCAGACACTTTGAACTCATGCATCGCTGAAAAATACACCTGACCTGGTGCGTGCATGGTCGGTTTGATGCCGTGCCTTGTTGTGATTGTTCGTTCGTCAGTACATCATTGATGTATCTTGGATTACTAACAAGTGGTAATGAGCATTACCAGGAGATTCTGTTTCGTGTTAGTCTATAGGATGAACAAGTGATTTGAAGCAACTAGTTACGACATTGATAGTGCATCAAGAATCCTTGGTGGGCAGCCGTAGATAGAACAAGTAGCAGCGCTGGTGTTCAAAGGAAGCATGTGCATCTTCACCAGATGGCATTGACCAAGCATGGCGGTGAGGTGAGGTGAGTGTCGTCTAGGCAAGGTGAGCAACACAACCAGGGGTGGCGGTGGCACAACACTTCTCTGCAAATGCCCTACGTTAAACTTCCTCCTTTAGTCTAACGAGTCTAGATTTATCGTCCTACTAGATCGATCCATCATCCTCGGCAATGGCTCCCTAAGTACCTAAGGGCGCACCGTCCCCGACGACATACACCATAGGATGTGTTGTCTCTAATAACTAATACCTCCAAAACATATATATTTTTGACCACCTTTTCATATAAATTTCCCTCCAATTTAGCTTCATCCATTACCGCTATTCCCATTAGCACCATCCTTGGTAGAATTGCAATTTTTTTATCATGCGGAAGAGGGAAAATGGAACAAAAGGGAGCCGTAAACCTACTAGAAACTCTACTCAAAATATTCACGAGGGAAAACATATTTATGGAGAAAATAAAACAAAAAATGTTTGGGAAAATTCCAAGTAAAAAGGAGCCAGGAGCGAGGAGGGTATCCCTAGGGGGAACCTTTGGCCCCTACATCGGGAAGGCACACGGTCCAGACCTAGGACACACGCCCCCCCCCCCCCCCCCCCCCCATATCCTTAGCTCCCCTTTTGAGGCATGTCCTCTTTTGTCCTGAGGAGACACCCTATATTTTTTCCTTGCTTTATCACGACGACAATAGATATATGGCCCTACATCATCTGCTCGGAGGGACGATCTAGGTTTTCCCATCATCTCTAACCGGGTAATTGTAGGGAGCATCTTCATCCACATTAGTGTCACCGGTAACACCATCACCATCACCATCTCCATCACCATCCCTATGCATTTGCTGTAGATTGATCCCATAGTCACTTACTGTTGTTAATCGCTATCTAGTAGTTGATACTTTCTGTCAATCTGGTGTAAGATGTATTCATTCAGAAAGCTATTTATATATGTTGAGGCAATAGCTAAGTTATACCAAGGGTCCCACCTAAGTCCTACATGGCATGCACATGGATGGTCAGCATAGCACAGGTCAAAGATGGTAAACATAAAGTCAAAGGTGGTCAACGATAGTCCAAGCAAGGTACCACGGGTCTAGGCAAGCCACATTTGTAAACAAAAGTCCAAGCAAGTCTTCGTGATCAACAAGTCAAAGTAAAAAGAGAAAATAAAAGACTAAGTCAAAGATAATGGCAAAGAAGCCAGCTCAAGAAGAAAGCCTTGATATGTTGTAGGAAATTCCTCCTCCCATGGACCGCAATTTCACTCCTAGCCCTCTGGGAGCCCATCTACTCATATACCCAAGATTACCTCATTTTACCGTTCCCCTCATCTGAAGGACATCCTTGGTCATTTTTTTAATAACCCTTAGGCTATAAATTGCCTCTCACGAGTATGTTAGTTGAATAAAATCAAGAGGAGATCCGCTCACCCCTCCTTAGAACCAATGTTCGAAAGGGGCCATGATTCGGAGACCGAGGGACCGTGTAAGCCTCTGACACTTAAAAAATATCAACGTTCTAAACGGTACGCCCGTCGATCACCACTCTAGGTGATTCTTCCTCATATGACGTGGATCACGCTCCTGCGAGGCCTTCAAACCTATTTGAAAACCAGGATACACTTTCACACTTCAAATTTCAATGGTAAGATTTAGGATTCACAACAGTGAGCTTAGGTAGTCAACTCCCTTACTTGAGGATGAGCAAGGTTTTAGCTTGCGAATGTTGATGTGTGCATCTTATACCATGTTTTATATATCATTTGTTGCATAAAAACTTCTTATATAATGTCCCATTGAGCAACTTTTATGTCCATTATACATGATTACAAGTTTTCATGCTTTTTAATGTGAACATGGCATAGTCTTTACTTCTCATTAGATATTATTATTTTTACTTTGTTTTTTTTGTGTGTAGTTGAGTTGAAACTCCCAGAGTTAGCACAATAAAAGGATCCAAGTTGGAATTAATCTGAAGAGGTTACACACACTAGATATAGGGCCATCGGAGAGTTTGACTAGTGGAGGTTGCACAATGATCCTCATATGAATATCTTACACAAATAGATTGTATGGCTCATCCATACGAATCCAACGGGTCCAAGAACACCTAAATCGGAGTCTGTATGAGGAAATGACGAGCAAAATATGAAACCATGTGCAGCTAAGTAGTTATTTTCTATGGCTTTCGTAGATGGTAAATAAGATATTGGGGGAGGTTGGGACTCATTTTGATCCATTGGATCGAAGGAAAGGAAGAGGTTCCATAGAGGAAACAAGAGAGGTGTGGCTCAACCCTAGACGTCACATAACTCTGTCCACAATCCACATAGCTGCTGGGGTCTCTCCCCTGTCATCTAGAGGGAGGCCTCTCCATCCGGAAGTTCAAAGATTAATATGCAATGCCTGCACCATGATCCACACAAGAGGAGGAGAATGAGGCACCACCACCATCACTGGGCACAACGTCCATCATAGCCATCTCCATCACCGTCTCCATCTCGCTTATTTGCTACTGTATTTATAAGATTGAACATGGTGATGACCTTAGTGAAGCATCATTGCTCTTTGTGTCATGTGATTTATCCGATTCTAGATTAGGGTATGATCTAGTATGCAATATTAGATGGTGGCATTAAACAATCCTCTGGAATTCACTCTCTTCGTGTCGTATGTAATACTTATGTTGGGAGGCATCATTTCATAATGATTTTGTGAGCACTTCCACGTACACAGAGTAGATAGTCGAGTTCGCGTGAACCTTCGGTTAGTTTTTGTGTACTATTGACAATTGGGAGTGACAACAACATGAGTTATATATAGTACACATAGGAGTGAAATTGCATGGGAAACCATAGGGGGTCGTTTATTTTTCTAAGGATAGCGGTTAACTATAGAGCGTGATGTCTTATTCCAGCCCTCGTGTCCTTAATCACTCTTGGCTATGCGACAAAGTAGTGATAGGAAGGGGACATTGAGTTACCTTGCCATTGACAGTTGAGATTCAACAAGGTTAGGAGACCGCCTATATAGAACTAATAGATCGCAGCCACTTTGTTGCCCTCCAGTACTACTGAGACGAAAGGTCTAGACACTGCCATTCATTCTATTGAATCCTACACCTACAACCTATTTAGTTTACTTACCATTCTAGTTCATACTTACTTAAATCTCTTTATTACCATATTTGTAGCAAAAGATAGAATGGAGTATTTTCAAACTTCGGTTTGGGTGTTAGCATTGCTGCATACATGACAACATAGTTACGGGGATGGTAGTAGCTATATGGTGGCTCCCTGTTCAACATATAAACTGGGTTGCAATACTTTTTGAGAATTGTGCTTCAACTATCCGTGTGCATTTGTAGGACATCACTGTCCGACGCTTGTGAGATAGAGTGTTGGGGAGGGTTCCCTGCTGCCAGTGGCAACAGAGTTGTGGTGATGATAAGAGGGTCATGCTTAATCCCACAGATTCAGTAATGAGTCATCTATGTTTGGTCCTTCCCCTCGGCAACATCGTATCTACCTCCTTCATCAACTCAGCTAGCAACTTCTTCTCTTCGTGGTGATAGTTTTGTGGCCATGATGATGGTACTCGAACGCGTCCCCTTGGGATCCCAACGGTACAGTTTTCATCCAGGCTCTAGGGTGAACGCTTTCATTGTCCAATGATGCCGCCCCCTCTCATCTAGGGCGAGGGGACATGAATTGGGTGTCACTGTTGTGCTGTGTCTGACAGCCAGGTGACGGTGATAGCATGACCTCCCTTATCGGCTAGTCTCCCTCTCGAGATGTCCTCTCCCATTGCTCAATTTAATCGATCGTAGATGAGGGCTCTAGTGACTCCAAATTGGGCTCTTCCTTTTGTAATTCATGATGTAGCACTGTTGGCTTCGAAATAAAGTGCGCCGAGTAGGCATTCCCCTCAAAAATAAAAAATAAAAATTGGGCTCCAGTTTCTACTTGACGTCTATTTGTTGTAGTCTGGGATTTTTGTTGTTGTTTCTCAGCACCTTCGTACCATGTATACCATTTTGTTTTCCGTGTGGTGTGGTGTGGTGTGGTGTTATGCTCAAGTTGTATAGTTGCCTTATTAAGGGGTTCATTAATTTAACAAAAGCTTTCTTTAAATAAAAATAGTATATGTAACTAAAACCAGGTGCGGGATTATATTAGCCAGTCATATTTCATCAAAAGATCCTTCTTAACCACTAAAGCAGCCCCTTGTTTCCACAAGTGCAACCTCGCTAGCCAAGGTCAGAGAAAAGGCTCATTTCTCGTGGTCACGCGATCCCCACCTCCCCAGACATATCTACAACATGCACCCGTCACCCGTCTCCTCCCTTCTCCACCGCTGCTCCCACGTACACTCCGAGGCATATCTTCTCATCCTCCTCCTCTTCTCTCTCTGACCAAAACAACATCCGTCCGATTAGTGCCGAGAGTGCATAAACAATATCACGACGGTGCATGCCTTTCCTTTTCTGCACAGACGAGGCGTCCACCTAATACTATTTATTTTGCATGCTAATGGAGGCAATTAGTCAGGGCGTAGTACGAATCCCGAACAATCGACGTCCGGCGCCCCGGCTGCCATGCATATGCCACCTAATGCTAGCTAGCTAGTGCGCCATGGTGCGCTCCTGTTAGGAATCCACGATCGATGCCCCGCCTCCGTCGAATCCAACGATCTCCTCCCCGCAGAAAACTCTTCTTCTATAGCTAGCATCAGTTCCATCCTTCCAACGCATGCATCCCTGGAAAGTAACGCATGGTCGATCGTACCAGGAGCGATGGCGCCCGATCTGCTGGCACGGATGAGATGCATGCCGGACTGCTGTACCAATGAGGCATGGGTGAGTGTGGTGGTGAGGGATAGGGTTGTGTTTGGTTTGACACGGACGTACACGGTGGAGATTGTGGCCGCTCCACTATACCATAGCATCTCGCGGCTTCGGTTCTCGCTTTCTCTCTGCCATGGCAGGGACTAGGCTATGCTAGCTGGCTCGCCGGCATACGTGCACCCAATATAGTACACATGACTAATGCTGCAGCTTAATAATAGCTAATCAAGGTACCATATCCACTGTTGGGTGCTGTACACATGAAAGAGAGAAGTGCCCTTTCTTATGGTTAGGGGTTGGTTAGGTCCAAAGTTCATCGAACTGCCACAATCTGCCTAGGATATCACAACTAGTATGGTCTGACTCTGCACCACATTGGACGGCGCCGTTTGATCGTCCAATGGACAAGTGATAGTTTTGTCTCTGGCAGGCAGCACCCAGCACAGAAGGATCGATCACTTGACTTTACGTCTGGCCCCTGTCGGCGTCGCCTCGCCTGAAAAGGGAAAACAGGGATGGACGGATCTTGGAAGCAGCCATGCACACACCGGCGCCGGCACCGGCAGGTAATCCAGCTGTGGCACATCACACGTCTCAGTTCCCATCTGATTTGGCCCGCCGTGAATCACACGCATGCACTAACCGCATCCTCTCTTCCTCTCCGGTCAATGTCAGCCGGGAGCTAGAAAGGCAAATGGAAGGAAAAAAGAAAATACGTAGGCCAATTGGCCTAACTAGTTTAAGCCATTCCAATGGCCAACTCGCCTCCAATCCGCGTTGCTCCCCGCAGGTAGAACAACACCGCCGGCCACCACCACCACCACCAACGGTCGTCTCACACCAAAGCAAGTCGTCGTAGCTATAGACCTATAGCAGCCTGCGTACTCCTGGCTACCTTGTCCTACGTACGTACAGCGACAGCGCAGAGACATTATTGGTACCAGCAGGACTACTCCCAGCCGCTTCTTGCTGAAGTTTTGCAACTTTGGATTAACAAAATGTAATGCTCGCCATGTCATTAGAAGATGACACCGCGGGGATATCAATCATCGAATATTCAATCCCTACCAGTGCTCGCATGCAGAGCAGCAGCCCGGCGCCCGACGTCATATTTGCGGCAATGATTTGCGGCTTTTGGGAATGCGCTGTCAGCTTAAACTATTTGTGGCTGGAGTTCCAGGGCCACTCCGGCCTATCATGCGACCGCGGATCTGATATGGTGTATCTGTGCGCCTTTGCTTTTGCTTTTCTTTGCATGAAATATGTATGTGATTGTCTTTTGTGGGAAGGAAAATCCTGCTCTTTTGCTTGCTGCATCTTCTCCGTTGTGGCATACTCATCCCCTTATCCGCTCACATATAGTTTCATTTCATGGCAAGTACCAACAAGTTGGAGTGTAAGAGCATCTCTAGTAGATCCTCTTTCCCCAAAATCGGTGGCCGACAATTGGAGGCGCTTGACCCCGAGTTTTTTGAGATGTGTAAGAGCATCTCTAGCAGATCCTCTTTCCCCAAAAGTATTCTACTATAGGGAGAGGTGGGGCCAAAAACATTGCTTCAGCAAATCCCCTTCCGCCATTGTTTTTTTGGTGATCACAAAAGTGAGTAAACCTACACAAACGGACCGATTACGGGGAGTTTATGGATGGATCCTACAAGGCACTTTGTAATTACGCATTGGTTAGGGTACTCAACCCACCCTCCGATTCAAAAGGGGGGAGGGCGGGGGGGGGGGGGAGTTTAGTTTGTTGGAAGTACCCTGTACGATCCCCGTAATTGCCCGTTTTTGTAGCACTTCTATCACAAAAAATCCCCTTACCTCAACCTTTATAGAGGGGGTGATGTAATCCCCTATAATACTTTCCACATTGGCGGGAGCCAACCGACAGATTTTTCACGACTCCCGCTCCGGCCACCATGCCGCCGTCGGACCCTCACCGTCGCACGCACACAACACCCCGCCTCCCAGCTCCTCCGTTTGCTGCACGGGGCCCCTTCCTGTGTCAGACCCTCACAACCACACGTGGTCGCCAACCCCGCCTCCCGGATCCCCGTTTGCCAAGTGAGTCCGCTGCCCATGCCGCACCACACTCCTGCACACCAGTGCGCGCCCGTACCCGTTGGACCATCGCGCAGACCACACCACCCTCTCAGTCACATCGCCACTACCTTCTGCGCACATGTGCGTGTGTGTGTGTGAGATGTGTGTGTGTGTGTGTGATGTGTGTGTGTGTGTGTGTGTGTGTGTGTGTGTGTGAGAGAGAGAGAGAGAGAGAGAGAGATGATGAAAAAGGTTTCCTCCCGCTTTATATTATAAAGCAACCACACTAACATCCGATAACATCAACGGTTCAATGTCAAACGAAAGAAGCAAGTGCAACAAGGTACAAAATAAGTCAGGGGGCACATCATAACAAACCCCTGCAAATAAAGGAAGGATACTAGCTAATCCGGCTCCGGGGGTGGTGGAGGAGTCAGTGGAGCAATGGATCCGGCGGTAGAACGAAGTCCCGCTATGATCACGTTGATGTTGTCCCGATCGCGCCGCTTGCTAAGCGGCCTCCAGAGCTGTTAGAAGCCACAAAGTTTGTATATTGCATCAGCCGCACGGATCGAAATCACATGTTCAGTCACTAGTTAGAGTGAGAGAGAGAGATTAGCCACTGACATGTGGGTCAAGTCGAGTATTTGAGATGGTTTTATTGGTGATCTGCAAAATCAACATGCATAAAAACCATACTCCGTGTACCGCGAAGTAGTTAAACTTAAACCTTGGGCGGAGGGCAGGTGAGGAGAGTAGCGTTGATGGCTTCCGCGACCTCGCGCCCGCCGCCGGCGGCGGAGGATTGATCTCCTTCCTCCGGCCTCCATTTCAGCCGCCGAGACCAGATCTGGGCAGCTCTTCGCGTCCTCTCTCAGCTGCACTCCTTCTCCCCTCCAGGCCCTCTCGGTGTTGCTCATGGCCCTCGCGTCCGCGCTGTCATCTTCGACTCCGCCGGCCACCTCGAGTGCTGCCGCCGCACTGGCCGCTGCTGCTCTGGCCTCCTGCATGGCCGCCCCGGCAGCTGGTGGCCACTTGTCCCGCGCTGGACTCCTGCCGAGGCAGGATGTGGCAGCATCAAAGGCGGCGCAGTCGGGCATGCGCTTCCTCCCGAGCCCCCGGCCTCCCCCGACCGGCGTCGCCGCGTTGTCCGCCCTGGACGCAGCCCGTGCTGCTCCAGCTCGTGCCCCTGGTCTGGTGGATGGAGGGCTTGGGTCGCCGCCGCCGCCGCCGATTGGATGTCTCCCGTCCTCAAACTCTGCTGACGCTGCTCCTATCGATGCTGCTACGTCGTCCCTGTCTGCTGCTGTGGGCATGTCGTCCCTGACTACTTCCGGCGCTTCTACGTCGTCCTCGACTCCTGCTAAAGCACCGGCGCCACATCCGGCCGCCGCCGCTGAAGTGCCGTCCTCGACTCCAACGGGGTCCGCTACATCGTCGACGACTCCTGCTGGCTCCGCTACGTCATACTCGACTCCTATGGAAATGGCGCCGTCCTCAACTCCAGCCGACACTGTGCCAGGTCTGGACACGACGCGACCTGTTTCGTGGAGCTCCCTTACCGACGATGAAGAAGACGAAGACGATGTGCTGGCCCCGCAGACGCCGTTGCCGGCTACCAAATCCTCACTTCCTGCTGCTCGGCCGGGCACTATGTGTGATGTGGATGCGTGCGGAGGTTGACAGAAGGTGCTATCGAAGTGCAACGTGCAACGCCCGACGTCTCTAGCCCCTACACTCGCTCCCCGTCCTGTCCCCGCTTGGCTTCATGGTAGATGTTACAGATGCCTCCTTCCTGGACACCGTGCAGCAGTGTGTCGAGATCCTTTTAGGTGTTCTCGGTGTCTTGAGAATGGTCATCAAGCACGTGAGTGCCGCAATGCCTGGCGTCCCCTCAGCTTCTTGGGAATCTCTACTATGCCGTCGTTGCCATGCCTCCCCGTCGGGCACCAACAAGCTCCAGCTCCTCGCAAGATCCAGAAAGAAGCCCCACCCCTCGTGAAGACGTTTGGTCGTGATTCTTGGGCATCCATCGTTGCTGCTCCTGCTGGCTCTGTGACCTCGGCGAAAATCCCGGTGCGGAGCGCCTTGGAGAGGCAGACCGAGTTGTTGCGCTCTGAGCTCATTGGTATGGCTTCCTTCCGAATTGAGGAGGCGGTCCAGCCTCTGCGTGATGTCATTGACTCCATGCAAGGTTGGATGTTGCGGATGGAGAGCTTTATAGAGCGAGCTGAGGCTGCACTAGGTGGGCTCTCCCAGGCGCCGCCTGTGTTGCACACTTTGGTTGTGCCTGAAGACATCTTCGAGGTCGAGAGGGGAGCTAAGCTTCATGGTCGTTTCTCCCCTCGTGCTAGAACCAGCTCGTCGTTGTCAGCCTCCGAGGGACCAAACAATGATGTGGTTGTGACTCCGGTGCTGCAGATGATGCCTGAGCTCCAGGACCTGTGTGGGGGTCCAGTTCAGCCTCTGTCCGCCAAACAACTGAAGGTAGACCCCCCAGAGATCTCGATTGTAGCTTTACCGCCAACATCACCCCAGAAGTCTAGTCAGATACTTGATGCCGAGGAGTGTGGTGTTTTGGACGTTGCAATCTCTCACTCGTCTAAGTCCACTGGGTGTCAGGCGTCAGCTTTAGATGTTGCTGCCCTTCGCTCGTCTGCGCCCATCGAGCAGGTGATGCCTGTGAGTGGCATGAACATTGAACCAAGTGTGTTGGCACCTACTCCAAATCCAGATGCTCTCTTCGCAAAGGAACTTTGTGACTTGCTCGCCAGTGTGGAGGTTGCTAGACCTGGTTTGGGCAGGTCGATTGCTTGCCTCTTGACGGGGACGCCAATAAGGGGCAAACAAAAGAAGATGGGCAAAGGAAAGAGTGGCGTCACAGCCAAGGCGTCCGTGGTTGCTTGATGGATGGCCTTTGTTCTCACGGCCCTTCCTCTTGGATTGGACGGTCGTTGTGGGTTGGGAGGTGTTTGATGTCTTGTCTCGAGGTGTTCTTGTCGGGGTCTTCTGGCGTAGTAGAAATGTCGGAGTGGGTTGTGGATGTTCTGTGTTCAGAGAGTGGCGGGGATCGCATGTGGGGTTGTGGGATTTCTTTTCATGTGAGTAGTTAGTCCATGTTCCGTTTGTATTGGTTTTCGCCCGGTTTTCCGTAAATTAACTGGACAATTCTCTTCTTTTTAATTAATCGATGAGGCAATTTTTTTGCCTCCGTTTCAAAAAAAAAAAAACCATACTCCCTCTATTTTTATCTACTCCGTATATTAGTTTTGTCTAATGTGAAAATTTATACACTTTCAACAAGTTTGTAGAAAAATATAATATACACAACCAAATCAATAACACTGGATTCATCATCGCAAATATTTTCACATCATATAGAATTGTTACTATAAATGTTCACTTTTTTTCTACAAACTCAAAGATAATACGTGGAGTAAATAAAAATGGAGGGAGTAATAAATTTGGTGGGATAGCCCTATAACCACTTATAGGTTTTCTTATGATTTGCCAAGATGCTCTAAGGACATCTTCAATAATTTTGACCGGAAATTGTAGGGAATTTCCCCACTGCAGTTTCATTGTATATGTGCACAAAAGAGCTTGCATATATAGTCCTTGGAAAAATTCCAATGCAAATTTCATCCTTGGAAAAATGCCACTACAGAGCTTGGCGTTTGGCAGTTTTTGCAACACCAAAATTGCAGTGACGTTTTTTGGATATCTAATAAAACCCCTAATTATTACCTTGAACGACAATGCCATGTCATTATTGGACAGCCCTAACACATTTCTGTTCATTTAGAACTATTGTTTATAATCACTCATAATAAGATCGGCTATGAGATTTTTCATTTTCTTCACCTTCCTATTTCCACTGCCTCCACATTTATTATGTTTGTTTTAGAGCATGTGCAGAGTGTGTGCTTTTGCATGAGAACCGTCGCTCCTCTCATTTTTTTTCTCTCTTCTCCACATAGATAAAAGTACTCCTTATTAAACTTGCTCTTATTACCTATCCAACCTGAAGTTGTGTTCATCAATCCATGGAGAGTCCGGGAAGCAATAAATTATGAAGTCCCTTTTCTTCCATAAAATACTTTTGTGTGTAAGCAGCGATGTAATCATTAAATAAAATGTACCTAACTGTTGCCTAAATTTTCATATAGCTGTGTTCTCCATGAGTCCGTCAGCCAACCAATAGAGAGGTTGATGCACTTCGCCGAACATTCTTTCACAAGCAATCGTAGCCAAGTAGAATTTTTCACCTTTTCCTGAACGGAGTCATCGAGCATGTTCCTGCAAATGGAAACTGAACCTGGCATCCAGATGCATGGAGCATATCACCGGTGCAGCACCTCTCCATATTGATCTATAAATATAATTGAAGCCTAACTCAACTAGATAATGATCACTGGAAATACTAGTCTGGGAATTAAGATGGGAATATTATTTCAAGATCTCTATGGATAGCTCCTGCGACCCGGTGGGTGACGACACCACCGCGCCTCCGGCGGCCGCGGCCCCGCCCCCCCCCCCCCCCCCTCGTCTCCGACGGCCCCTCCGGTGGCCGTCCACCCTGCCGCCGCGGCGGACTCCCTCGCCGCTCCCCCTGCGGTCAGCCCGATGACTCCCCCGGCAGTCTTCCCGTCTCCCGCACGCCCCCGCTGGGCCGATCTTACCGAAGTCGCGCACCGGGCTGCCGGCGGCCCCATTGAGCGCCGCGCTGGTTCGCCTCTCTTCCCTCCCCGCAGCTTCCCGACTCGGCCTTGCGTGGACGGTGGCGCAGTCACTGTCTCGCGGCCCTGCCAGAACGCTCGGCCGCCCATGGGACAAGGCAAGGCCTTGAACGGGAGGGATGACCGCCGTCGCCGGTCTTGGGGCATCTCCGGTCGGTCGGTTCTAGGCCCTGCCCAGGCCTCATGGCGCACCCGCGAGACGCACTCCGCCGCCGGTCTGCCGGCGGGCGAGACGAGCACCGGCGTCCTTGCTCTGCCCCCGAATTCCCCGGCCCTTAGGGCGCCGTCCCGTCCATACATTGCGGCGTTCGGGTCATCCGCCCTCAGTCTGACCCTCAGCTCCGCCCAGCCACGCTCTCGTGGCGCTCCTCCCCGGCGGCGACCGGCGCCTGGGCTGGCGGCGGCGGCACCCGATTGGGGCGCAGAAACCCTTCGCGAGGCCCAACCCAGTAGCGGGTGTGAGCCCGCTCGGGCCAGCACCATCTGGCTGCCCAGAGGCTTCCCGATCCACCCCGCTCGACCTAGCCGCCTCCTCCCTCGCCCGACCCTTCCTCCAGCTCGCGCCGCCGCCTCCCTCTCCCTCCTCCCGGACCCCACCTCCTCCAGCCGCCACCCGTCGCCGCCGGCGGCCGTCCCGGCGATGGCCTGCGACTGGGAGGACGGGGGTGAGCGCCACAAGCGCCCCCGGTCGGACTTCCGCAACCCGCCCCGGCCATCTCCCGATGCGGCCCGCTGGGAGGAAGATCTGCGCCGTCAACTCTCCTCCCGTGACGCCCGCGACTCCCATGACAGCGGCCGCCGCTCTCCTGCTCCCCCCCCCCCCCCCCCCGTCGCTCCGCTGACCGGCGCTCCCCAGCTCGCGCGGACCGCCGGGGCCGATCTTGCTCCCCTCCACCCCCGAACAACTGGCGTGGGGCGCGCCGCCGGTACAAGTCGCCGGTCCATTGGAGAAAGAGCCTCTTTCCGGGTCGGACCGGCCGCACTCCGCCTCCGCGCAACCAATAACGCGCCTCTCCCACCCCGAACGCTCCACTCCGCTACCAACCGCCCCGCGCCAACCCACGGCATCCTCCCTCGTCAGGGACTGATACTTGTGATCTGCGTTGGGTTTCCCGTGAAGAGGAACGGGTAATTGCATCACAAAGTGGGTAAGTATTTCCCTCAGTTATGAAACCAAGGTTTATCAAACCAATAGGAATATCAATCCTCAACCGTCTTCAACGGCTGCACACAAAAGAACAAACAACTTATAGTCCCCCATGCATAGGTGCTTAGTTTATTATTGCTAAGTTTTGTTTATTTAATTGTCTTACAACTAAACTCATTCATACATTGGGTAAACTTCTTCCATTTAAGTGTTTTTCATAGGTCCGCGTGCTTGACATTGGTTCTTCCTGGGTCATCAAACCCCTCTCTCTCCTCTTAACTACCGTGGCACGTCAGATTTTTGCACATATGGCATGCTTAGCAACTGTACATGTTGGAGCACTAGGAAGGGCCTTATGTAAGCTAGACTGTAATTCTCCTGGCTGATGAATGGAATTCAAGGCGATGGGGCACCATAAGAAAAAATGAGTTATGGACGGGACCTCACCCTCCACATCGACATCCACATTTATGTTCAACTTCAGAATTTGATAAATCCCCGTTTCCATCTAACCATGCTGCTATGCACAGCTTAGAAGTGACTAGCATCCGGTATATGTATAACCACAGCACAGGGGCAAAAATACCCAATGCAACCTGGGTGCACATGTACTAGAAACTGAAAAAAAATCACAAAAAAAGGTCAAACATTTCTGATTTTTTTAACAAACATGGTCTACCATTATATTCATGTGTAAAGTTTCGAAAGTATTCTGGACGAAAACAGAAACAGAATCGGTACCGTATAAAGGTTACCGTGGAGGTTTTTTGTAGCCTTACAATTGTTTTTTGGCCCAAAATTAAGTTACTAAAATTCATTTCTTTGCGAAACTTTACATAAGAGTATAACACTAGATCATATTTATTGAAAAAATATAAATGTTTAGAGAGTGGTGTTCTGGCTCATAGGTGTAGATACACCTATTATGAATATATATAAAAAACATATTTCAAAATGATGAAAAATTCCGAACAATAATTCACGTGTACATCCGGACATTCTATGTTCGCACACAAAATTTCACAAAGGAAAACATTTTTTGTGGCATGTATAAAAAAGATAAAAATGCCTCATGAATAGTTATAATCAAGTATCAAAAAATGTCTTTTTTACACAAGCCACAAAAAATTCCCTTTTCACCGAAACTTTGTGCACGAACATGTAATGTCTGGATGTATACGCGGGATTTTTTCTCGATTTTTTTTACTTTTAAAAATGTGTATTTATACAATGTGTGCATCTACACCTATGAGCCAAAGTGAATTTCTCTGGACTATTCTTTACTATATCTTTAATTTAAATGTTTAATCAGGTGTGCGTAGACCAAGTTCCAAAAATCCACATAGATCGGCACAAGGGATGTTATAATTAGCACTTGCTCACTCTCTCACTGTCTCACATAGTCACATGATAGGATCGTCGCTAGAGAGAAGCTGACAAGAAGAAAATGGAGAACAAAATTCGTCTGCATGCATGATCGATCGATGGACCATGCACTACCAGTAAAAAGCTAGACATACTGGTCGATGGAAGATGGGTGGACGTATAACACGTAGCTATTCGTCTACTCCGGTAGATCCCTTGGCAAGTAGTGGCCATTGGTCGTCGGCATCTCGACGTCGGAGACATGGCTGCCGTTGCTGTTGCCGAGCTCGTGCTGCTTGCCGTGGCCGTTGCTCACCGAGGTTAAGGGCAGCTCGCCGGCGCCCTTGACGCTGACGTCGGAGACTTTGTTAATCTCATCCTTGCTCTTGCCCCAGATGAGAAAGTAGAGGCCTCCCACGATGATGGCTGCACCAATCACACTGAAAGAAACAATGAAATGACACCATTAGTATTGTTGCACTAATATGTATACATCTTCATCCATCTTGATATGGTGGCAGAACTGATGTATGTACCTTCCGAGATTGATCTCCTCCTTGAGAATGATGGAGCCCATGACGGCGGTTACGATCATGCAGAGCGGGTTGAAGGCAGTCACGAACACAGGACCCCTTTGCCTCGACACGATGCCCTGCACGTAGTAAGCCACGCCCGAGCACACTATGCCGGCGTAGACGGCGGTGAAGAGGCGGGTGTCGAAGCCGATGACCCACGCCTGAGTGTTGGCGCGCTCGGCGACGAGGGCGATGGCGCCGCTCATGACGGATCCCATGCCGCAGATGAGTACGGTGAGCGACAGCTCCGCCGGGTAGCTCCGGAGGGTGTTGGACTGGAGGATGAAGAAGCATGCCCAGGCCACGCAGGCAATGAAGACCATGATAGTTCCGTTCAGCCAGTCCCGCGCGGCGGCCGCGCCGCCGGCGCCCTGGCCAGTGGCGGTTGCGTGGTGCTGGCCCTTGGTCCACGGAAACTGCACGATGGGGCCGTGGTACAGGACCATCAGCACGGCGCCGGCCACCGTGAGGACAGTGCCGGCGATCTTGGCTTGACTGTGCAGGCTCGGCCGCCGCACCTTCTCCATGCGCAGGATGAGGGCCAGCACGAAGGTGACAGCCGGGAGGATGTTGACGAGCGCGGTTGCGAATCCCGCCGAGGTCAGCTTCGCGCCCATGAAGTACAGGTTCTGGTCCATGACGGGCCTGAGACACCCATGCAACACAGAACATCAGTCACTAATCAAGAAAGAGTTATGTGCTTGATCGCCAATGGACGGTCACATAATTAACGGTCTAGGGTTAAAAATTTGAACGAAATTTAGTGAAATTTCGCGTATTTCAGTGGGTCCGAACTATTTTTAACCCCGAACTTTCAGGGCAGATTCAAACTGATTTAAAAATAAATTTAAATAATATTTGAATTCATCAAAATCAAAGTGAAAATTAAAATCTCAAAATCCGAAATAATTTCTGAAATTTCACATGTTTCGGTATGGTGCAAAATTATTTTGTATTCGAAATTAAAAACCTGTACGTACTCGAGGAATGCGAGCCCCATGACCTTGATGAAGATGGTGATTGTCATCTTTGGCCTCAGTCCCCTGCACAGGTTGGAGCATGAACCATAATTTAGGTAGAGTAACAGTTCCGAGAAAGGGTTTCCCCCCGCTTTGTATTACAAAGCGACCATCCGATACAACCAACGATAGGTGCTGGGGCGGAAACAGCACAGGCACGCCCAAAAGAAATGACAAAGAAGCAAAAAAGAAACAAATGCCGCTAACGGCGGATCAACGAAAACGGAGAAGCCCCGCGACCGCTGCGCCCACCAAAGACCTCCCACTAAGCACCTAAACTCCGAAGCGCCGGTACCCATCAACACCTCCAAGAAGGAACGCGACGATGACGACGCTGCTGCAAAGGGTTTCCCCCGGTACTCGACGAGGAGAACGGAGGGGTAGCCCCGACGCCCCCCAGGAAGGTCCGGCGGCACCCTCAGGCGCCACCGCGTTGGTGTCGGCCAAGCCGACAGGGATTTCTCCCGATCCCATCCTTCACCTCTGGCGCTCCGGAGTCCGCCACCCACCCGTCAACCTCCTTGCGCCAAGACGGACTAGAAGCTTCCCACGCCGTCTCACCACAGCACCGCGAAGTAGGGCCTGCCCAACGAAGAAGAAGAGCCGGGACTAGGGGCAGCAACACCGTCGGCACGCGGGAGGGCCCAACCTCCACCGTCAACGACGGTAACCGACCGGACGCAATGGCAGGAGCAGACCAGGCCCGTGAGCCCACAGGCCCGGCCGGGACTTCAAATGCCCGTAAAGCTCCCGCCTTCGCGCTGCAGAAGGCACGTCGTCGACGTCACCGCCCCCTGACCAAGCCGCTCCTCCTCTTCCCTGCGCAGAAGGCAGCGAGGTACCGTTGGAACCGGCCCGCTAAGACCCAGATGGGGCCCTCAGGGCCCAGATCTGGGCCGGGGGCGCGCAGCCGGCCACCCACAACCACCAGCACCGCCCCGCCGCCAAGTGGAGGCACCACCACCACGAGCACCGCCGGCCACCTCCGCCAGGCAGCCGGACCACCACCGGCCTAGCCTCACCGCCGCCGCACGCCCACGACGGGATGACACACCGCAGCCGCAGGGGACCGAAGTCGGCCCCCAGCCGCCGCCCACGCCGCCGGAATCGCCCGCGCGCACCTCCGCATCCGCCCACGCCCACCTCACCGGAGGCCGGCCAGCCAAGTTAGCCGGCGAGCCCCGCCCGCGCCGCCGCAGCCCGCGGCGCCCGTCGCCAGATTTGACGGGCCCGGCCCAGCTAGCCCCGCCATGGCGTCGCACAGGCCCGCCCCACCAGCTCCGCCACGCAGCCGCCGCAGCACCATCGCGCCGCCGCGCCCGAAGCCCGGCCGCACGAAGCGCCGCCGCGCCGCCCTGCGCGAGCGCCGCGCTCCCCGCCCGCTCGTCGTGTCTCGCATCGCAACCACCAGAGGAGGAGGGAAGAGGGGCCCCGCCGCCGCCGACGCCAGCCGGGCGAATCCGGCGGCGGCGAGGGGAGGAGGAGGCGGGGAAGGGAGCGGGCGGCGGCGGCTAGGGTTACGCCCGGCCCGCCCGCGAGAGCGACCCGAGCGTCCGTGGTCCGTGTATTTGTGTTCCGTTCTTCTAATAAGATCAGGTAGAGTAACAGTTAATCGAACTGTACTAGCTACCATGTTGCTTCCAGCTGACATGTGGGTTCCATGCATGGTAGGCCCTCGACCAGTGTGGCCAATCAGGGCACGCTGTCTAGTGGAGGTCGTCCAGGTGCGTGTACACGTACGTAAACACACATACCGCACACGTACATGCCGGTTAGCTAGCCACCTAGACATTCCAGCTGCTTGAGTGTCACTTTCTACTTCTGTTAATGCAGTATTATATTCTGATGGATCCACACATATATAGATGCTGCATGATGAGAGGTACGTACATCTGGTTTAACGCGTGACAAGGAAGGGCGGGAAAGTTGGCTATCTTGCCAATAGAATAACGTATCAGGATGCATATATGTCTACTACTTTTAGGATCCACGAGTGCTGGTTGTGCAGCTTGCACCATCTAAATGAGACAAAAATATGAATGAACTTGACAAATTATACGTGTTTGTGTTTGCTCGATCGTGGGGTTGCACTTTTGGTAAGTTGGCCTTGTTAATTTTCCCAATATATCTTCCTTTTGTATCTATCTGCTTGTTCAGTTGTCCGTAGCTACCTCAAAAGCGTGTCTAACAAACTTTAAGTGAATCCTAGAGTACTCTAGGCCTAGCTTTTAAAGATCAATACATCTGGTGACTTAATCTAGGCATGCATGCTCGGTTGCACACTAGTCCATGCATGTGCATGCGAGCGAGCCCATGATGCACGTACACCAGTCCATGCATGTATGCCTGTGTGTGTGAGAGAAGAGAGGGGGAGGTAAGTCCATGCATGGACGGAATTGAGTACCTCTCGAAGTAGAGGGCGAAGGGCGTCATGACGGCGGTGGCGACGAGGTTACGGTAGACGACGAGCACGAAGTGGCTCATCCCGGCCTTGAGGGACGCCACGGCGATGATGTACATCCCGGCGAACCCCACCTGCAGCAGCACCATCGCCAGGTACGGCTTCACATCGTTCAGGACCTTCCACCCCATACCCATCCTCTCTCTGTGGCCGGCAAGCTAAGATTCCTTCTCTCTTAACAATCACAAGTCTTATCTCTCACTCCCTAGCTCGAGCTCGATGTGTGTCTCTCTCTCTCTCTCTTTCTCTCTGAAGCAAATGGCAGTGATCGATGAGGCGATGAGCTCAGGCCGAGGCCCGTCTCCTTTATATAGGCGCGCGCTCGCTCGCTCGACACTGTGCGCCACGTAGCCCATGTTTGGATCCGCGTCATGGATGCGCCTCCTTCAGCAAAGGAGAACAATCTCTCTCTCTCTCTCTCTCTCTCTCTCTCTCTCTCTCTCTCTCTCTCTCTCTCTCTCTCTCTCTCTCTCTCTCTCTCTCTCTCTCTCTCTCTCGTCCCATCAACTTGTATTATTTTTGGGAAAATGCTGAAAGCACGTACATCCAATGGCCGTGGGTTTGGATAGCTTTCCGTCCTCCTGAGGAGAATGCTTGCTCGCGACAGCGAATTGTGTTAAAACCGTCAGAGTCAAGGTCCGTCCGAGTTGTGTTAATTAGCTGGACATAGGCCTTTTTCACTTTGCCCCTAGCTAGTGCTCTCGTACCGACAACCATCGATGTTCATGCATGCATGCATGCATGGTGTCTAGATTAGCCAGGATCAGAGTAATGTGTCAAGGAGTTAACCAGCTGATAGGATGTAGCATTAATACTAGGCTACTCAAGTGACTGCATTAATACTAGGGTACCCTATACTGCTACGGAGGGGAGGGCAGTATGAAATCATCGACGGCCGTTGATTTTTTTAGGGTAATTTAGTCAGGAAAGATTTCAGCCCATTAGTGATCGGTCTGTTCGTTGTACTTGGAAAAAGAAAAACGAGAGCCCTGTGCCATCGGCAGTCGCCCTGGTCGCCGCCGACTGCGCCATCAGCGAACTCACCGTCGTATCCTTGTATCTCGGCGTGCTCCGGCCACCACTCTCTGCCCGCGAGCATCGACCTCGCTGCCGCGTCGCAGCACATCCAGCTACATCTCCCGCCGGGGCACACATTGCCCGCACACCGTCACACGCACGGCTGCGTCCAGTACAGGCTACTCCCCGTAAACAAAAAACACGACATGCGTCGGCGGCCGCGTGGCAGAGGAAGGGGTGTGGAGGCCAGACGATGGAGACCCTGTTAGAGTTGTGTCGAATATTGTGTAGAAGGTAGGTTACAGTTGGACTCTGAGTAGTATTGTGTTTACATAGGATATGGAGTCGTGTCCTAATAGGACACTTGTATCCTATGCCTCTCATATATAGCGGGGGTAGACACGCAATGTAACCTATGCCAACATAATAGCACTGGAACGCAGGGGGAGCCGGCGGCGTGTGTCGGTGCCCAGGGCGGCCAGGGTGCGGTATTGTGACGGTGTCACTGGGAGGAGCACCCGTAGTCAAGCCCCGGGGATGTAGCCATATCGGTGAACCTCGTTAACAAATCTCGGTGTCGTGCTCGTGTGATTGTTTGGTCCTCGGATGATTGACGGTGTGCCTCGAATTTATTCTATTAAGTGGTATCAGAGCTAGGTTATCTGGAGGTCGTGGATTGTTGATCTAGAGAAAGTATCGAGTTTGAGATGCAGCCAGTACGGCGTGGTTCTCGACGAGGTGAAGATATCGTAGAAGAATCAGTTGTCGGCGAGATCGGAAGAGACGGCGTGGCGTCACTATCGCGTGGAACGATGCCGAGTTGAAATATACTCGGAGTCGGCGAGGTGAGGACATGGCCTGCGGCAACGCAGCTGGCAGTCGAGGGGACGCGGTCACGCAGTCCAAGCAGGCGTGCAGCTGGAAGGGCCAGCAGCGTCGTACTCCCTCCGTCCGAAAAAAGTTGTCACCAGCGTAGTGTACTGCCAATTTTGCAAAAACACCCTCGTAGCTTCAAATCTGTCACAAACAGGTCACCTTCTTCCTCCGCCCGACGCCCGCGCGCGTCGCCAGGGCCAGTCGCCGCCCAGGGCCTGCTCCTCCGCCGCCGGCCAGGACCCGCGCCGCCCAGGACCTGCTCCTCCGCCGCCGGCCAGGACCCGCACCGCCCAGGACCTGCTCCTCCGCCGCCCAGGACCTGCGCCGCCGCCGCCAGGCCTGCGCCGCCGATATCCCCTCCCGCCTCCCAGGACCTACGCCGCCGCCCAGGACCTGCGCGCGCCTGGGCCTCGAGCGCCTGGACCGCGAGCTCCCGCCTCGCCTGGATCTCGAGCTCCCTCAAGCTCGTCCTCAAGCTCGAGCTCCTCCTGCTGCTCCTCTGCAACTTGCTGTTCCTCCCCTGCTCGTGCTGCCGCCCGGAGCTCCCCTGCTCGTGTGCTGCCGCCGGAGGTACCCTGCTCGTGCTGCTGCCAGTGCCGGACCTGTACCTTGCTCGGGCCTGTACCTTGCTGCCGGTGAGAAAATGTGCTCCAGAAGCTCTGTAATTTGCTTGCTCTGTAATTTGAAACACAACTGATCTGTGTACCTTGCTTGGTTGCTCTGTAATTTGGAAAATTTCAGTTAACTGTTATGGTCTAAAATGGGAGAAGGAAAACATTGGTGAATTCAGTTAACTGTAATTTGGAAACATTCAGTTAACTGTTAATTTGGAAAAAAATTCAGTTAACTTGCTTGGTTGGGTATAAACATAGGAACTTGTGACAAGTCACAAGTGATGGATGCATAATAAGCATATAAACATAGGAAATCAATTCCTGTGTCCAAATTTTTCTAGTGATCACTGTTCTCAGCCTCAGATCAAATTCTGTTAGAGCAAAAAAATTCAGCGAAGCTGTAGTTTAAATGAAGTGAAGTTGATATCAAACTAGGCTGATATCATTTGCATAATTACTGACAATTTATAAAAAAAAAATCAATGAAGTTTAAGTGGATGTACAATTTCAGTAACAATAAACTTGTGAAAAACTGATTTACTCAATCAGTCATCTTAACATCATGGTTTATTTTCAGTTTAGAGTAAAACATGGTTTATTTTCACTTTATACATAATCATGGAAATAAACAGGAGCACACAACATGCAAAAACTTTAGTCATCTTAACTGAATTTAGTGAAATCAAAATGGATTACTGTTGTTTTGATTCCTATTCCTAAATGTTTTCTAAATATGCATTCATTTTGAGTGTACAAACAAAGATTCCATGATCCATTTTCATAAATCTAAATTGTTTTCAGGATCCACCTAGATTAGATGACTTTACTAAAGTAAAGTGTAAAAGTCTAGTCCTAACTTGAGCATTTACTCTAAACTGAAAATTGGACAAGAAGCAGTAGGTGTACTCGAAAATTCAGTGTCCAGTTTACTCCAAAATTCAGCACTGAATTGCAGTACATCAAATTGCAGTAGAAAAAATAATGGAGGAAATTACTGGAGTAGATCAATTTGCAGTACACAATTAACAGTGTACAGTAGCTTCTTTTCTTTTCAACACACTTAACAGTGGGTCTTTCATAACTGAATTTTAACAGTGGTAGCCAGAGAGTGAAAAAGCAAATCAAGAACGGGAGAAATAGCAGCAGCAGAACAAGAAGTACAGCAACCAGAGAGTGAAGAAGCAGATCAACAATGGAGAAATAGCAGCAGTAGATCAAGAAGTACAGCAAATCAAAGAACAAGGAGTACTTTTAATATCTACTTTTCCCTTTCTTGGTTTCTTTGCTTTTTGTCTAGGATTCTTCATGGTTTTCTTGTTATGATTATATGCTAACCATTCATCTTTTGTATACTCTTGTTATGAGATCAGACAGGAGCACACAACTATGGATTTGAACTTGATCCCGGAAGAGGAGGATGAAGCTCAACAAGAAGAACAAGCTCAGCAAGGTGACGCTATTGATTTGAACTTGATCCCGGAAGAGGAGGATGAAGACATTGAATTGAATTGGTTTCCTGAAGAGGAAGAAGCTCAAGAGGCACAAGAAGATGCAGAAGTGGAAGAAGCTCAAGAGGCACAAGAAGATGCAGAAGTGGAAGAAGCTCAAGAAGATGCAGAAGTGGAAGAAGCTCAAGAAGCTGATGCACAAGGCAATCCAAGAGGGAAGGACCTGACAGACAAGGAGAGATATGGTGTTTACTTTGCTCTGCAAGTAATCGAGCTTAGAGATGGACAAGTTCACCTGTATGACAGGGTGCTCATTGCGACTATGCTGAATGTTCACCTGCGAACAGTTACAAGAATATGGAATCGAGCCAAAGAACAACTTGCAGCAGGCCAAGATGTTGATGTTTCAACTAAAAAGAAGAACAGTGGTAGAAAGAGAAAAGAGCTAGATCTGGCGAGAACAGCGACAATCCCACTGAACAGAAGAAGAACTATCCGGTCTCTCGCAAGGTGTTTAGGGGTTCCCCGGTCGACCCTACACGACAGGTTTCAATTGCAAGAGCTGAAACGCATCACGAACAAAGTCAAGCCCTCGCTGAAGCCAAACAACAAGATAGCGAGACTCAAGTTTTGCATATCCATGATGGATGAAAATGGATAACAACCCCTTGGCCCAGTTTCAAGTCAATGAACAATATGGTCCACATAGATGAAAAATGGTATGATATGACTAGAGTCACGAACAGTTACTATGTACTGCCTGAAGAACCAGAACCTGAGCGTACCGTGCCCAATACACACAGCATTGGCAAGGTAATGTTCTTAACCGCTGTTGCCAAGCCTCGCTACAACGATGATGGGGAACTAACATTCGATGGAAAGATTGGCACCTGGGCGTTCGTGGTAGAGACTGAGGCGCAAAGAACAAGCCAAAACAGAGATCGAGGAACGATAGAGATGAAATCAGTGAAAGTAACCAGGCCCGTCTGTAGAGATTATCTGATCAATAAAGTTATCCCTGCAATACAAGACAAGTGGCCCGACGAAGACGTGGGCACAACAATTTTCATTCAACAAGATAATGCGAGACCACATGTCCTACCTAATGATGCAGGTTTTCTGGAAGCTGTGCAACAAAGGGATCTAGACATTCGACTGTTACAGCAACCGCCTAACAGCCCCGAGCTCAATGTTTTAGACCTTTGTTTTCACCGCTCCCTCCAATCCCTAACCGACTGCAGAGCACCTATGAATATCCAGGAATTGGTACAGGGTGTAGAGGAGGAGTTTGAGAACTACGATGCCCATAAGCTATTCAAAAGCTTTATGACGTTGCAAGCAGTCATGGTCGAAGTGATGAAAGATCAAGGAGGAAACAACTACAAGATGCCACATCTGCATAAGGAACGTCGACAGAATGCTGGAGAGGAAATAATCGGTGTATACTGCAGTCCTGAGCTAATTACTGACACGATGGCTATCATAGAACAAGGGGTATAGAGATCATGAAAAGGAAAGGGAAAGGAGTATATAGGTAAAGGAAAAGAAAGGATAGGAGTATGTCATGTGTATGTATTGTGTCATGTGTATGTCTTGTGTATGTCATGTGTCATATATTGTGTCATGTGTTCAATGAGAAAAGATTGGAGTGTGTCATATGAATTATTTGAAGTTCTTTGAATTTACTTGATTTTATTTAATTTATTTGAATTATTTGGATTTATTTGTAAGAAGAAGAAGAGATCCTTCTTCTATGCTAGGAGCTCTTCTTCTTCTTCTTCCTATTCTTCTTCTTCTTCTTCTTCTTCCTATTCTTCTTCTTCTTCCTATTCTTCTTCTTCTTCTTCCTATTCTTCTTCTTCTTCTCCTTCTCCTTCTTCTCCTTCTTATTCTCTTTCTTATTCTTATGATTAATAGGAACATGGTGTAGTTTCAGAATTCAGATCCATTTTGCACTATTTTGGTAGCAGTGTTTTTGGTAGTCACTACTGCTGAAAATAGAACATTTACACTGAAAAATAGGACCAATTGCAGTATCAATTCAGTGCCAATTGCAGTATCAATTCAGTGCCAATTGCAGTGTTAATTGGAGTATTAAAATTGTCAATTGCAGTGCTGATCTACTGCTGATGTTATCTGAAATTTACAGTGTTCTGTGTCTGTCAATCATACTCCATTCAGTGTCCTGTGTCTGAAATTTACAGATTTCAAACAAACAGTATCAAACTTCAAGAAACCTAGACAATATTCATGGCCATAATCATGGAAACCTCTATTCTACTTTGCCAAATCATGGGCAGATTTTACAGGGTTTACATGACTCATCAGAAACTAAAATACGAACTGAAGTTGCACTACTTCCACTGTCTCTAGATTTTGACACCAGCAAAAATTCAGTTAACCACTACTGTAAACTGTCTCTAGATTTTGACAGTTAGTAGACCCAATTAGAGCACTGATAGTACTCCTTTTGGTTTGAGTGGATAGAGATATTTTAGGAAATGTAATGCAGATCATCTTAGGTAAGCAAGAAAGAAATTTTTACACAAAATGCTCAGTACTGTATGTTCAGAGTAGCTGCACATTCAACAGAACAGAACACAAAATGCTCAGTACTGTACACTTTGATCTTATTGCAACAGAACACAAAATGCTCAGCACACAAAATATACTCCAAAATTCTTTACAGTTATACAGTCAAGCATACTGTATGTTCCATGGAAGCAGCATCTGAAGCTCACCTAAGATCAACGGAAGCAGCATCCATTCCTCTACACCAAGTCCACCTCCAATCGCTGCAGAAACCAAGAGGACAAGAACGAAATCAGCTCACCAGACTGAAAACAACAACTAGAAGCAGAAGCAGAAGAAGCCCCAGAAGCAGAGGACCTGCGCCGCCGTGGGCTCGCGGGCAGCAGAAGCAGAAGCGGCGGCGGCGGCGGCGCCGGTGGAGCGAAGAGGGCGAGGAGCTCGAGAACCTGGAGGAGGAGCAACAGCCGTTGACTTCCGCAGCAGCTCGAGGACGAGGAGCTCGGGGTCGGGAGGAGGAGCTCGAGGACCTGCCTCCAGGACATGAGCGCCGCCGCCGGAGCCGGCAAGTAGCGGGCTTTGCAGAAAAGGGGATCCCTTCCCTCTTGATCTCCTGGTGCGGACTAAGAGAAGCGGCGAGACGAGGGGGAGAAGGCGGCTGGCACGTGGCGAGGCTACGGAGCAGGCGGCAAGGCGACAGAGCTGGCGGCGAGGCGTCGGAGCAGCCTGCTGGCGCGTGGTTAGGCGACGGAGCAGGCGCGATGGGTTGCCTGGCTTGTCGGAGGAAAGGGAAGGGGGTTTTCGTAAAATATTGGCGGGGACAACTTTTCCCGGACGGAGGGAGTACATGAGATTCGACGAGACTTGTGCGGTTCAGCGATATCATCTGGATACAATCATAAGCAGGCAAGTATGTTGGAGGTCTTGCTGATCGGTTTCGACGAGATGGGCGTGTAGCAGTGGATCGATCGAAGCGGCGCATACCAACTTGCTGGTGCGTCGCAGGGAGCCGAAACCAACACGGCTCGTGGGCAAGCCTAGGGCGTGGCGGCTGGCCCAGGTGGCTGGTCGTGTGCTTCCTTGATGGGCTAGCCCCCTGTGTAACCGTGAGGTGGAGGATGATGCTGCTAGTGCGTGGCTCAAGGCTACGTTGGCGAGGCGCTGGATCGTTGAAGATGGGCAAGGCTGGCCAGGCGTACAGCTTACGTGAGATTTGTTTGTGAAAAAAAAGTGCCAAGGCCATGTGTGTGTACGTGGGCAGTTTTGGATTTAGTTTTATTTTCTGCCAAGGTGCACGGAGAAGCTACAACAAGAAATAGCGACAAGAAAAATTGTGCAGTTTGCATGGATGTTTTTCGGGGTCGATTTGCTGAGAAAGCTTGGAACACGTGGACAGGTGGCGGTGGTGCGCGGACAAGCGCGTCATGGGGATCATGCAAACAGATGGCGTCAAAGACATGCACAGATGTGCAAGCGGTTGTGATGCAGGGTGGAGCATGGTTGCAGCCGGACAAGTTCGGCTTGGTCGGATTGAACAGTCTGACGGATCGACGCAAGTCGGTTGGTACAGAAGACGGTGGTGGGATCGGCGGCGACGACATAGGGGCGTGATGCTGATGGTGACCGACTTCTGGGCGTGGAAACACGCGGCGCAGGCTCTAGGGCTTGTGTGGCTTCGACAAGACTATGGCGCGGGGTTGATTCAAGCTGGTGCACATGAGAGCTTGAAGTCGACGGGGCGCGGGGGGTGGACTGATCATCTACCATAGAGTCATGTTGAAGGTGGAGTTGGATTGAGGGGCTACGGTGTAAGGATCCGGAGATCGCAACCTATTCAGCGGGAAAAGCGAGAGACACGTAGTTCGGACTGGACCCCAGTGGTCTGATGGAAGCGTGAAACTCGTCATCGGTCGGTGATGATCGGTTGTACTCTGCAGTGGGGGTTGAGTGGTGTGGATTCGCGACCCTTGAGACTCGACCGGGACAGCGGAGGCTCGACGCGGTAATAGCGGCGAGGCGTGCGGTACGCACGGGGCATGGAGACGGGCCAGGGCTCTGGTGGTCATACATGTGATGAGACAACTGCGAATTTGACTCGGGATGACGACAAGCAACGGTGAAATTTCTTCAAGTTTCAGACAGGCGGTCAAGGAAGAACGGTGATGTTGAGTTCAGGTAACTCTTATGTGTGACACCCAATATATGAGTTGTTCACTTTCACGCAGGTCAGTGATCGGTGTGTGATGGTGTTGGATACTCTGGAAGTTGGAAGCGCAAACTAGAGTAATGTGGAACTTAATTTCGTTCGCGCGTTGACTGTGGTCAAGAAAAGAAGGGACTACAAGTTGCAGGTGGAGTCACATGGAGTCGTGGAGTAGCAGCGGTGCTCATGGATAAGCTCAAGTCCAATGTACATGGAAGTTTGACGCATGGACGAATTCAAGGTGGTGGAGAATATTTGCCAAGGTGGAGTTTGTTAGAGTTGTGTCGAATATTGTATACAAGGTAGGTTACAGTTGGACTCTGAGTAGTATTGTGTTTACATAGGATATGGAGTCGTGTTCTAATAGGACACTTGTATCCTAGGCCTCTCATATTTTTTTTTGAACACAGTTCAGACGCAAGCGCTCATATACACGTGCATACACTCACCCCTATGAACGCACACACTTGTATCCTAGGCCTCTCATATATAGCGGGGGTAGACACACAATGTAACCTGTGCCAACATAATAGCACTGAAACGCAGGGGGAGCCGGCGGCGTGTGCCGGTGCCCAGGACGGCCAGGGTGCGGTATTGTGACGGTCACGGGGAGGAGCACCCGTAGTCAAGCCCCGGGGATGTAGTCATATCGGTGAACCTCGCTAACAAATCTCGGTGTCGTGCTCGTGTAATTGCTTGGTCCTCGGATGATCGACGGTGTGCCTCGGATTTATTCTATCAGACCCGAATAGGGAGGCGACCAGGTGCCATAGGAATCCGAAGGGCGCGTGCTGGCGTGCCGGCGTGCGTGCAGCCATTCGGGAAATATGAAGAGGAAGAGTTGACATGGTCGGGAGGCAGGTTGATTTCACTCCCTCCCTAAATTACCCTCGCAGAGCGGCCAGTGCCACGGAATACTGCTGGGAATGGTGCTAGTCCAATTGAGCGGTATTGATCGATGACCACCGTTGGATTATGAGAATAGAGGGCCCATATTGATTACCGGGTACTGTAAAAGAGCTCATTCTCTTGGGCCTAAATGCCTCATTGTAAATAAAAAAATTCTTCCAAGAAGGACCTTTAATTTTTTTTCCAAAAATAAAATAAAGGCATGACATCGTACATTAATGAAATTTTAAGGTCGAATTAGGGTTCGCGCGAGAAAAAGAAGACAGCAGCCGACGGAATTTATACCTGGTTCCCCTCGGCCAGCCATCGTTCTGGCGCTGTGGGGTGTGGGAACCAAGCTAGGGTGCTCGTACGTGTGATTGAACAGTCATTTCAAGATGAGTTGTGTGATCCTGGACGGCAACGTACCAACGGTGGATATTGTGTCGTTAAAAATATAAGGTCATTTGGTTCTTACCTTGTTGCAGACTTGCAGCCCTCAGGCGACGTCAAGGAGCCAAGGCTATGTTTCCTCTGTAGGTTAGGTGCAACTATTCTTGCATAGTTATGCTTATGTCCTCGTAGGACCGATCTTTTGGATCTGCTGAGTTTTTGCCAAACTGTTTTGGTGCTTTTGTTGCGAAATGAATTATGCATGGTACATCTTTTTCTGGCACAAGCGCTGTTGTTGTGTTCTATATCCACTTCTCTCTCTTTCCATTTATCCAGGCCATTCTTTTAATTTGATTTTCATGTTTGTATCAATTATATCTTTTAAATCAAAGGGATGATTCATGATCTCTTTGGATATCTGTGTGCCTGATGACAAGAGCTTTGAAAGGAGACCATTGTTGAATAATTTTTGACAAATTTGAATTTTAAATCATGATACAACTTTATGAAACCAAAAAAACTATGACATTTGCCTAACAAACGGTACATAATATATCAAAATATTACAACAGGATTTATTGTGTGTCATTTCACATCAAAGTGATGCATACGGAACTTGGTAACACTTGGTAAATGTGCTTCAAACATCATTGCAGTCAAGCTGATTCAAGCTCAAGAGCTGGATAGATCAGTTTATTGCTCGATCATGAAGGAGATTAGGTATCTTATGAGTCTTCGTGAAACTTGTATTACTCATGGGTGGAGCATATCATGGAATCTCTGCCACAACGCTAGCTATATGAGAAGTTCTTAGCATGCATGGAGGAAGTGGGGATGTATATGCATGTAACCAAAATTTCAACGAGATGAACGGCTGCACCATGCACGGGGTTAGATACACTTTTCTCGCTTTTGTTGGTTTGCTTTTTTGTGGAGCTGGAGTCTTTACTCAGTGCTCCGGTGATGATCTTATCGTTCGACAATCTATGCTTCCAGGTGATCTTCTTCGGCCCAAGTCTGTTCATCGTTCTTGGCTTCCATATTTTTGGATGGGCGAATAAGGGGCTCTCTAGAACCTTTATTGGTATCAAGTTCATGTTGGTGTATGGGTAGCAGTGTCGCTCCTCTGGTCTAATTGTAGTGTCTTTGTTGGAGGCTTGGGAGAATTAGTCTTCCAAAAATTATTACCACGTAGAATGTCTAACTGAGATATTTCATTCTAATTCTTAGTGGTAGGACTTACTTTGTCGTTTCTTGAGTGTTTGATCCAAAGCATTGTATTTGCAATGCTTCTCATGTTTTAATACAGTTAAAGATATTTCGCAAAAAAAAAATTCGCAATTTTTTAAGGGCAGCTTTTACTGCTTGGCCAATGTGTGTGGAATCCAAAAATAAGTTGGGCGATGGCAAAAAAAGATATTTCGCAATTTTTTAAGCGCAGCTTTTACTGCTTGGCCAATGTGTGTGGAATCCAAAAATAAGTTGGGTGATGGCATTCCAACCCTACCTCTTGCTCAAGATTTAACACGGTTGTAATAAACCACATAGTTTGAAAATGGCAGCAGGATCCACTCTCACCGAAAAAGGCTATCGCCCCGCTTTATAGATAAAGCAAACCACCAAGCCACAAGGTCGAACAATGTTCACACCGCCCATACACACACACACGCACACCAAGTAGCACAACACAGAGTACAAGAAGGTTCTGCTGAGGGCACAGCTCAACAAGCCCAAGAAAATAAAGCATAGGCGGCAACATAGCACGGAACACATGGAACACATGCGGAAGAGAAGCTAATCCGGCTCGGGAGGTGGCGGAGGAAGCGGCGGCGCCAAGCGGAGAGCCATCGCGCGAAGATCAGCAATGATGGAGGTGATGGCGTCTCGGTCCTGAGGGCGGCTAAGCGGCCGCCAAAGCTGCAAGTAGCCACAAAGTTTAAACACCGCGTCAGTAGCACGTCGAAGAGGTACACGTTGGATCACAAGCTTGTTGCGGGTCGTCCAGAGTGTCCAAGCAAGTACTCCAATCGTGAGCCACCGGATGTGGCGGGTGTTCGGAGGGGAGGCCTGGACCTCCGAGAATAGGTCGGGGAAGTTATTATTGCACCAAGTGCCTCCCACCGTTTCCCGAAGGCAGCTCCAAAGGAATTGCGCTGATACGCAGGAGAAGAAGATGTGGTTAGAATCTTCCTCCGTCCCACACAACGGGCACATTCCATCACACGGACCGTTCCGCTTGAGCACTTCAACACCAGATGGGACCCGGCCGCGGATCCATTGCCAAAGGAAGATTCTAATCTTCAGAGGCAATCTAATGGCCCAAATCACCGCTAGCGGCTCCGGGCCCGGAGAGGCCGCGATGGCCTGATAGAGGGACTTCGTGGAGAACCTACCAGATGGTTCTAGGCGCCAGGAGATGTGATCGCTAGCCTGTGCCATCTCAGGTTCGTGTAGGGCGATACAGTCGAGGAGCTCCTACCAAGCAAGGACGTCCGGGGGCCCAAATGGCCGCCGGAACGCGATGCGCCCTAAGTCAATAAGGGCGGCCTCAACGGATATCCTAGGTTCAATCGCAATGGAGAACAAGGCTGGGAAGCGGGCCGCGAACGGATGGTCACCAGCCCATCTATCGAACCAGAACAGGGTGGAGGCACCGGACCCCACCGCGATGGAGGTCCCAATGTGGAGAACCGGCATTAGCTGTATGATCGCCTGCCAGAACTGGGAGCCGCCCGACCGTTGACAGAAGGCAAGCGGTTGTCCCCTAAGGTACTTGTTCCGGATAATGTCCAGCCACAAGCCGCCCTCTCCCTTAGCGATCCGCCACAGCCAACGGGACAGGAGGGCAATGTTCATGCGCTTGGAGGACATTATCCCAAGTCCACCCTGATCCCGCGGCTTGCATATTTCCGGCCACCGTACCATATGGTACTTCTGCTTGTCTCCCTCGCCTGCCCAGAAGAAACGCGCCTGGACCTTGGCGATCTCATGATGCAATGTCTCCGGCAGGCTGTAGAAGCTCATGATTAACATGAGCAGGCTGGACAGGGATGAATTTATGAGGATTGTCCGAGCTGCTTTGGACAGCCACCTGCCCTGCCAAGGCTCAATGCGGTGTTGGAGCTTATTCACAGTGGGCCTTAGCTCGGCCACGGACAGCCTAGTGTCACTAATGGGTATCCCCAGGTACGACGTCGGGAACGAGCCCAGCTGACAGTTAAGGCGGTCCGCAATACTCAGGCGTTTAGTGTCGGAGTAGCCAAGCACCATCACCTCGCTCTTGTCGAAGTTTATTTTGAGGCCCGACATATGCTGGAAACAGAGCAGAAGGAATTTCAAGTTCGAGATGTCTGACTCGGAGCCTTCGACCATGATGATAGTGTCTTCGGCATATTGCAGGAGGGAGACCCCCCTGCCGCCCACCAAGTGGGGGACTAGGCCGCAGATATGGCCCGCGGCTTTGGCCCGATCTAGTATGGATGTGAGGGCATCCACCACCATGTTGAACAAAAAAGGGGAGAAAGGGTCGCCCTGCCTAACCCCACAGGATGTGGGGAAGTAGGGACCGATCTCCCCGTTAATGTTCATAGCAGTCCGCCCAGAGGTGACCATCTGCATCACCCTGGTAACCCACCGGTCGTCGAATCCCTTCCGGAGCAATACTTCCCTAAGGAAGGGCCAGCCTACCGTGTCGTAGGCCTTGTGGAAGTCGATCTTGAGGAAGACCGCCTTGAGGTTTTTGGAGCGAACCTCATGCAGGACCTCATGAATGACGAGAATGCCATCCAGGATGTATCGGCCGTGAATGAACACCGCCTGGTCTGGGTGGGTGATGCGGCCAGCAAGCGGGGCCACCCTATTGGCGTACCCCTTCGCCAGGATACGGAATATCACATTGATAACCGTGATAGGGCGGAACTGACTAATGTTCGAAGCTCCAGGCACTTTCGGTATCAGCGTGATGATTCCAAAGTTTAGGCGGGAAAGGTCAATGGCGCCCACAAAGAACTCCTCGAAGAGCGCCATCACCTCCCGCTTAATAACATTCCAGAAAGTCTCGAAAAACTTCACCGGGAGGCCATCCGGGCCCGGGGCTGAGGCCGGGTTCATACCCTTAATGGCCAACCAGACCTCCTCCTCCGAGAACGGAGCCGTAAGAGCCTCGTTCTCAGCCGGCGAGATGCGCTGGTGAACGGGCCAAAAGTCCGGAGCAAGAGCTAAGCCACTCCTAGGGGTGGCCAAGAAGAGTGATCTATAGAATCCATCCACATGGGTACGGATGTCGGCTGGTTGCTGTAGAAGCGCCTCGCCATCCCATAGCAGCGGGATGGTGTTCCGGCGCCTCCGGCCGTTTGCTATGGCCTGGAAGTAGGCGGTATTGGCATCCCCCTTGAGAACCCAAGTCTGAGTACCTCGGATACGCCAGAAGGCTTCCTCATCCGTATATATGACTGTCAATTGATCCTCGAGATCATATCTAAGCATCCATTCAGCCGGGGAGAGGCCGATGGAGTCGGCCCTAAAGTCAAGTGCCTGGATGTCGGTGAGGAGGGCTTTTTTCTGTTCCCGCAAATCGCGGCCGAGATTCGCGCCCCACCCCTTCATGAACTGGCGGGACCGTTTCGCGCGAAAGTGCCAGGAATCCACCGCCGAGAGGGCCCTATGGGGGGCGAGGCGGGCCTCCACCCACCGAGCTCGGACGGCATCGACAAACCCGTTCTGGTTGAGCCAGAAGGTCTCGAAACGAAACCGTGGAGGTTGCGTTGGGCGGTCATTCTCGGTCGAGAGAAGCAGGGGGACGTGGTCGGACCCAATACGGGTGATGGCCCGGAGGGAAGCAAGGGGGCACCGGAGCTCCCACTCTGGGGAGACTAGCACGCGATCCAGGACGGAGCGCGTCGGGTCAATCTGGCGGTTGGTCCAGGTAAACCTGGCCCCAACCCTATCTAGCTCGCGGAGACCAAGATCCGCGATGCAGTCGTTGAACATTTGCATCCGAGGGTAGTTAACTAGGTTGTTGCTCTTGTCAGCCTCCGAACGGATGAGGTTGAAGTCCCCGCCAACCACCACCGGGAGTTGGGCAGCCGAGACCTTCCGCTGAAGCTCATCGAGGAAGATCTCGGACCGACGATGATCTGCGGGTCCATAGACGATGATGACCTCCCACTTAAAATTTAGGGCCCGCTCGTATAGTTCCATGCTGACAAAAAACTCGCCCCGGTCCATGCTACCCACCTCAAAGGTGGCATCCTTAACGCCTAAAAGGATGCCACCCGAGTGGCCAGTGGTCCCACTAGAAGGGAGCCAGTGCCAGGCAAAAAGGTGGGCGCTCAACCGCTCTAGCTCCGAGAGAGAGAACTCGGTGCGCATGGTTTCCTGGATGACCACAATGTCAATTCGTTCTTCACGCATGTACTCGACTAGTTGGCGGCGTCGGCCCTCTAGGCCGAAGCCGCGGATGTTCCAAAAGAGCGTCCGCATCAAGGAGCCATCGGGGGGCCGCTTGACCCCAGAACGCGGGATGCGCTTTGAGCGCGGAGGGCGGCAGTGCGAGACCTGGTGCGGCCCCGGACCTCAACGACTGCCGTCGGGTCCCTGCCTGCAGCAGGGAGCGAGGGAGTGTCAGCGGCCGGGCCACCAGGAGTACGGAGCAGGCGAGCACGAGTCTCAGCAAGGCGCCCGTCGAGAATTTCCTGGGCGCGGATAGCTGCTATCTGGACTAAGGGGGAAGCGACCTCCCCTCGAAAGACAATCGTCGAATCCGCCGCTATCTTAGCGAGGTGGCCAAGCAGAACCGACTCAAGTGCAGAAAAGGAACAAGTAGCCGGACTAGCAGTTATGACAGCAGTACCTGCGTCGAGGTTCCGGGCCGCCGCCCGGAGCTCAGCCCTCTCGGGCATGGGGATGGCCGGAGTGCCCGCCGGCCGAGCAGCGTCGATGCGAGCGCTCCGCCGCGAGGCCGTCACGGGAGTCGAGACCGACCTGCCGCGTCTGGAGCAGGCTGCAGTCCGAGGAGGCAGGGGGTGGTGGGCCACCGGAGTGGTCACGGTCGCGTCCTCCACAACAGACCCAACGGGAGGAGCAGCAGGGCAGGCGGCGGCTGGGGGCGCACATGAGATGACGAGGTCGGAGCTGTTGGAGGTGACCCCGTGCGACAGCAGAAGCAGAGGAGCCGCCGGCCTGGGATGGGACTCCTGGCCCGCCTCTCCAGGAGGTGCAGCCACCAGGGGAGGGGCAACCGGGGCGGGCCCATCCACGGCAGGGGAGGCGGCAGGAGACAGAGCAGAATCCAGGGGCTTGGCGGCGGACGGGTCAGATGCGGCAGAAGATGGTGAGCAGGGAGAAGCATCGAGGCCCAGGCAAGCACCCGCGGGGTCCTGCGCCGCTGATATGGGGGAGCGGGGCGAGGACGTCGGGAGCACCAGGAGACCGACACTGGAGGTGTCGCTTCCCTCCAGGGAACTGGCAGGCGATCCCACGCCTTCCAGGTGCTCCACCATGGGGACGGTGGTCGCGTGGAGGGGCTGGGACGAGCTGTGCTGGCGACCGGTCGAGGAGCCACCCGGACCCGCAGGAGCCAGGGGGTCGGGGGAGGGGGACCGGCTGCCCTCCGAGTCCTCGTCGTCTTCCTTGTCCGAGTGGAGAGAGTGGCGGTGATGGCGACGATGACGCTGGTGGTAGTCATCGTCTCCCCTAGGACCGCCACCAAAATGACCATCGTCCGAGAAGCGGGGGCGGCCCACGTGGTTCGGGGGTTGCGGAGAGATCTTGAGATCGTATCCGAGGTCGTTGAAGAAGACCCTGACAGTGACCTGGAGTTTGGAGGAGTCCAAAGATTCAACCTTGACGCGGACCTCTTCCTTCTTGCGAAGCGAGAGCTCATCCACCACAACCACCTTGCCGAGGATCCTGGACATATTGCGGATGACCCGCTCGTACCTCGCCACATCGGGGAGGCCGGCAATGAGGATCCAAGCTGTGTCCAAGACCGCCACCGATTTGGGGCCGCGGACCGGCTCCGAGATGTCGACCACAAGCTTGTTGAGGGCGAGCGTGATATCCCCGCTGCGGGTGCCGTACCCGTGGCTAACCACGTTAGGAAAGACCACGTTGAAGGTGTTGCCGGAAGTCGGAGTCACCTGCCAGTCCCACTGACATTGGTAGAGGTGGTTGAGCTCGGCCTCGATCATCTCGGGGGAGGCAACCCCCTCGCCCAACACCGTCACGAACGCCTGGAGAGAGGGAGTGGGAGGGGGGATGTCCGGCACCTCGACGTGGAAGAAGCCCATGCCTTCGACGCCATGTCCGTACATGAACAGCTGCTCCGGCACCGGCCGGTCAGGGCAGAGCAGAGCAGGGTGTCCCGGGTCCTTGCAAATGTAGCAGCACTGCGGGTTGGTGCAAGAGGTCTGCGAATGGCTTGAGATGCCGCAGTTGAAGCACGTCGGAGGATCGATGGTGCGGCCGGTCGACGGGCCGGTAGCAGCAGCCGAGACCGTAGCAGAGGGCGCAGCGCCGGGGGTAGGCTGGGCAGCCGTGGCCCGACCCTGGCCGCGGCGTTTCTTCTTCTTGGCCCCTTGCCGGCCTCGGGTCGCGCCATTCCCGGTCGGGGGAAACTGGGGTTCCCCGCGAGGAGGCTGGTAACGACGGGCAGGCGCCGGGGGGTCTTGCTGCACCTGCTGGCGGGGAGGTGATCGGCCGGGCCGCGCCGGAGAGAGGCTGCGTTCACGCCGGCGCACCGGAGACGGGGATCGCCGACGCGAGGAGCGCCATGAGTCTGCGGGAGGAGGGGAGCGAGGGTGGTCCCGGTAGTCGTTGCGGGCCGGCGAGCGTCGAGGAGGAGAGCGGCGGTCAGGTCGCGGTGGCGAGCGGCGAGTCTCCCGCGAGGACAGCTGGTACCGGAGGTCCTCCTCGCGACGGACGGCATCGGGGGATGGACGGGCGGGGTCGCGGCGGTCATCCAGGCGCCGCTTGTGGCGGTCGCCCTCGTCACCCCACTCCCTGGGCATGTCCGAGGGGGGAGCCGTGGCCGGATGGGGGGGAAGCCGGGGCAGAACAACGGCGTCGGCGGGGCGGGGTTGAGGAGGCGGCCGGAGTGGAAGGGTTTGGTGCAGGGCAGGCGATGGGGACGGAGCAATAGGAAAACCACACGGGGCCAGATGTTCCTATGGCCCGTGCCAGATGGGCCGACCGGGGTGGTCCAGGCCACAGCATCTCGGCCCATGAGAGGACGGCCCAGAGAGAGCCGGCCCAAACTGCAGGGGATCGAGGCGCTGGGAAGGGATTGCAGCTCCAGCGCGGCTGCCGCGCGCGGCGCCGGCGGCTCCACCGGCGAGAGACCGCCGACCAAGGGGAGCCAGGGCCGCCGTAGGGAGGATCCCGGCGAGCAGCGCAGGGAGGACGTGCCGAAAGCAGCGACGAACGGACGGAGCGGAGAGTGCCTGCAGATGGGCGACTCCCCTGCGAGGACTGGCCACGGTCGAGGGGGGGGCGGATGGCGCACCAGCGACGGGGGGCCTGGATGGACGCCAGGAGTCCCTAGCGGCACCGAGGTCCGAGCGCCCCGCGACGCCCCATGCCGGAGCATGGCGGCGGCGAGCGCCACGACCCCTCAAGGTGCCACCTTGGGGCGGCGTCGACCGAGCCAGACTGGTCGGCGGAGCGGGCAGGCACGACCGCGAGAGGGGAGCAGAGCCTCCACGCCGGGAGGCTGAGCTGCCCTCCGCGCTGGTCCGCACCGGCCGCGGCTCCTGTCGTTCCACAGGCCGTCCAGCGAGCCGGTCATCCTCCTCGGCCAGGTCCGCCCAACGGAGCGAGGGGGCCGCCGACCCAGCGGGCGGCAGAGACGCTGGACCGTCCGAGAGGGCGGAGGAGGGGGGCGCGGGGCCGCCGGCGCTCGTCGGGGAAGGGGGGGACCGGAGGGCGGGGGCGCCCGTTGCAGAGGCGCCGTCGCCCGCGGGGACGCGAGCGCGAGAGTCAAACGCCATCCTACCCCCCCAAAGTTTCTGTTATAGGATCCACTCTATAACAGCTTTTGTTGTGCATTGTCCATATCGTTCAAGAGAGCACCCCGAAGCCACCCACTGTAGGTCACTGTAGCAACCCTAGCTGACCGCCATGATCTTACAAAAATTAGGGAAGTTGGCAGGCACCAACTGCGGCCCCCAAGTTCCCAAAAGTAGCTCCAGTGGAACAGAGCGATGACGCATGAGAAGTAGATGTGGTTGATATACTTGTCGATGTCACAAAGAGGGCACCATATATCTCGAGGACCATTGCGCTCACTAGTACAAAAATGCATACACACAATCTTAACTAATGACGCGTCACTTATAATCCACTTACGTTTTTTTAAATAAAACGTTGACTTTATTAATTGGAAATAATAGTTACATCGTTAATAAGCAAATTTACAATTTCATCCAAGGGCTCCTCAAAACAATCCTTTGTGACGGAAGATTTCGCTATCCTAGCAAGTTCATGAGCCACCTTATTTGCTTCTCTATTACAATGTTCAAATTTAGTAAGAGCAAAATCACAAGCCAAAAGATAGCAGTCATCGAAGACTGCTGCCGCCGCTCCCGCCGATTGTCCTCCATTCTTCATTGTATTAATGACTTCTATATTGTCGGAGTTAATAATAAGCCGGTTGCATCCATCCTATGTGTAAGAAGTAATCCAAACCTTAGAGCCAACACTTCTGCTGTCAAAACATCAGCACACCAATCAATCCTGCAGTTCACTTATAACCCACTTACGGTTGGTGTGAACATATTCCGAACGCCACTAGTAATAGGTTAATCGTGGCGTGTCTGCCTTTTCACACGTCACAAGTGTTTAGGGCCAAGTGTCCTCCCCAAGTATAAGTTACTTGTAGCGTGTGATATATGTGATACGCCACTGGTACTTTCACTAAGGCTGTGGCATATGTGCCTTCTCTCCAATCCACTAGTATGGCGCACAAAATAGTTGTGTCTGTAACCTCTCTCTTGTTCATCTCATAACTTCACTTCTTTCTCCCCTTTCTCTTCTTCTCTCCTTTCACATCTCCCTAGCTAGCTTCTCTATTAGTTTTTTTCTTTCAATAAAGGGCATTTTTATTGACTCAAAATGTAGCATCGAGTGGATACAAAGCATACTGAGCAACACCCGGCCTCTGCATAGCTAAGATGCACACAGCCAGCTAACTGAACCGTCTGATAAAGAATAAAAAAATGACAAGTTGGCAACTCTAAAGCCATATGAGACCGAAACTATGCCTATGTCGAAGAAGTAGGTGGACCGATCCGGAGATTATGAGTGCTCTCTATTAGTTTTTGTTCTTCCTCTTCTAACTATGTGGCTAGTAATGGACTCGTCGGGGTTTGGAGAATCAACAAGAGCCCTGCGCGCGAGCCAACGTCGATTGAGAGCACTGAAAGATTGGGCATCTGCCGCCTTTGCCTAGTTCCACTTCGTCCCTGTTGACTCTACCATGATCTCTCGTATGCGGTCGGCCCTGTCCGGCGAATCACCCTATTGCAGCAGCACGTCCATAAGATCCGGTGGTAAATCGCACGACACATGCGGCGAAGGCCACCCCCCCCCCCCCCACGCCCCCGAATCTAGCGTGGCCACCCGTGCTCCTTTGTGCCCACCAATGTCATTTGATAGGAGAACTTCCTAGACACCATTGAATCTAAAACGAGAGTTCTTCATCTGCCCTGACCGTGGAAAGGTATGACAAAAAATCTATATCTATGCAAGCAATTTGGCATGCATACGAATGGTGTTGCTCACATTATTATGTATACACATGTGCAGAAAGATTTCTCTTGCCACACATAGATATGGGTCAAAGTCGTGAAGAAATACGTAAACGAGTTGCTCAAGCACTACCATGGACCACTAAGACAACATTTAGATGAGATGCAAGACAAAAATGATGAGATGCAAGCCCAATACAATGAGATGCGAGACCAGATAAAGAAATTCAAGGGGCTCCGATATGCACTCCTAGCTATTCTTATGATTGTGTTCGTACTTCTAGCTGGATCTGTGGCAACATTTCTTCTTGTGAGAGTCATTGCAGTGATAATATTCTTAGTTTAGGCAATTAACTAGATTGAGTAACAATGAATAGTTATAGTTTAGCCTTCAGATATTATGTTTTCTTAGTAATATGTATCCGGATCAGCAGCAATATTTCTTCTAACTTAGGAAATTAGCTAGATCGAATAACAATTATGAATTATTATTTGGCCTTGCACACTATGATATATGTATCTGGATCAATAGCCTTTAACTTCAATGTATAAAAATATGTCTCATGTAAATAATAGTGGTTTCAGTACTAAATATAACTTAAATAAAAACATACCTAAAAATAACCTAAACCATAAATATAATCTAAATAAAAATAACATAAATAAAACATGTATGAAATAAAAAAGTATATTACCGTGGTGTGGACCCCACACCACCAGTAATAAGACCCGCCCAAAACCGACCCCTCTCTCCCTCACACATTTTTCCCCTCCCGCATTCCAATCCCAACCCACATCGCCCCATCCCGGCCCCTCCGTCGCACCTCGACGTCGCTCCCCGGCAAGATCCATCCTCCTCGTCCTCATCCACCTGCTCGTCTTCGTGGTATACGCCTCCATCATCGTTGTCATCACCGCCCACCTCCTTATAGTCGGCTTCACCCATGCCACGCCACAACGCCCCTGCCCCGCCTACCTGCGCTTTTTTATTTCCTATCTTCTAGTGTAGTAATTTGCTAACCATAGCTAATTTGAATAGAAATAAATTTGAATATAAATGAATTTGAAGATAGTGTAGTTGCAAATAATTTGTAAATATATATATATATATATATATATATATATATATATATATATATATATATATATATATATATATATATATATATATATATATATATATATATATATATATATACTGTACTCTCAGTAGTTGCGATATTGTAATTTTGATAGTGTGTAGTTTGGTAGTTACAATAGTTTTGTTTCGATAGTATGGTTCCTAATTGTAGTTTCGATATTCTATATTGTAGTTTCGATAGTGTGTAGTCCGGTAGTTGCGATAGTGTATTTGCTAAATGTTGTTTCGATATAATTTGAATTCAATACTCAGATAGAAATAGTGTTGACTCATACCAAGTCAAGGCGTCAAAGGGGAAACTTGTATTATTATTTGCATGAATCATCATATTTCGCGTGTATTCTAAATGAGTGCGAATATTTTGGCAAAATGTTGATTAATATTCGTTTCGCCAAATTCCCGATACTCAATATGTTCAATTTCTAGTGAAGGTTATGTCGTTTTTTTGGAAACTTTAAATTGTAATATTTTACTAACTTGTTAGTTATTGTTACTGTCAGAGATGGTGCCACATTTTGTGGTGTGAGAAAGAAGAGGGATAAGTGTGTGTGTGTGTGGTGGGGGGGGGGGGGGGGGGGGGGGATGCACAATGATGGCTTGAGATACTGGCTTTGGCACACCCGGGAGTTAGCGGCGCGCGCCTACGATGGCAAGGTCGTCGACCTCTTCAGGTCAAAGGTGCGACTTACTTCCTTGAGGACACACACACTGCACACTGGCTTGCGCCGGAGGGCATGCAGACAGTCTCCAAGATTGAGGAGATGGAGCACCTCGTGGTCGAGAAGCACTTTGTTGACATCCAGGTGGGGCGTCTCTCCAAGGATGATCCTTGTCTCCACGAGCACAACGAGATGTTGCTTCAAGCCTATGCTACCAAGAAGTGGATGCAGGAGGAGGCATAGAGTGGGATGAGCTTGATAGGACCGACCACTCTCAGTCTGAGGATCGGTCAGCCCCTCATCAAAATGACATGCACGAAGCCGACCCCTCCGCCATGGGCTGTGATGGTTTCGAGAGTGACTTTGACTAGTGATGACCAACAAGTATAGGAGATCAAGCATAGTCCTTTCGATAAATAAGAGTGTCGAACTCAACGAAAAGCAGAACAAATTGACAAGTAGTTCTCAGTCAGGTTTCACTGCAAGTGTTGTAAGATAGTTTTGATAGCAAGATATTTCGTAACCAAGTAACAAGTAACAAGAGTAGCAAGGTGCAGCAAGTGGCCCAATCCTTAATTGTGTTAAGGACTAGCTAGAGGTCTTTTCTTATAGTGACTAAAACGCTCTCGAGGACACACATGAATCTTGCCAAGTTAGTTTCACCATTATTCAGTACGCAGCACGCAGACAGAACACAGACGCCACTATCCTCAAGTTCCGGCCCACGTGGGCTCTCCTTTGTCTGCACCCACATACTCCTCAAGTAACAGTCACATTGCCTCCTCACGCCCTGGTCGGTGTTGTCCGTGTTTGCCCTCCTCGAGCCATGGTCCTCTTCGCCCGTGCTCGCCCTCGGCAACGGCCGGCCGACACACACCCTTTTCTAGGGAGCAGGCAAGCCTCATCCGACATTTCGCAAGGTTAATTAAAGTAAATTTGGTGGCATATGGAAAGGTTAATTAATGTGATTGAGGGACTTATGATAAGGTTAATTAATTTAGATTTGTTCTTTAGAGATTAATTAAATACTAACCATGATTGATTCTTTTTGATAAAGATATTATTAAATAACTTGCGTCCGCATGGAAAGTTTTGGTATTTTCAGGTTTTTTTCCTCGTGTGAGAGGTGAGATGAAAAAATTCAGACGAAATAGATAGTGGTGAAAAGTGAGGCGAAAAAACCAGACGAAATTAAACTATGGAGGGAAACTACCAAATCCCCTTTAGGAATAGAGATGATACTTTTGCTTATCCCCATCACCTTAACAAAAGAACCTCACTTGTGATGGAATTTGCCGACCCGGATTCGGGTTAGATATGGCATAGGCGGTCGTATTTTCATTGACAAGTTCTTTGTTCTATTCTTTAAGTGATATTACGTACTCATTAACTATGAGGTGTCTATGTCGACTTTATTAATCTTAAGACCTGTCAGATGTCTCAAAGGTGCTCGTAAAGAAAGGATGTGCATGCATGTTTGTGCTTTCATAGGTGTAAGTGTGTGTCATGTGTACGTGTATGAAAACAATTACTGTGTTTAAAAAAAGGGTCAGGTTCGAGATAGGCCAATCATATTTCACCAAATGACCTTTCTTAACCACCAAGCCAGCCGCTCCTAATCGACAACCGAAAAAACCACCAAGCCGCACCTTGATTCCGCAAGTGCAGGCTCGCTAGAGCAGGCCACAGAAAAGGCACATTTCTCGTGGACAGCGTCTCACACATTCTGCGGCATATTTACGAAAGGCACCCCTCACCCGTCTCCCACTCGTTTTTAGTCCCCTCTTCATTGTCCCACGTACGCTGGCTCTGAGGCATATCATCTCATCCTCCTCTTCTCCCTCTAACCAAGACAAGATCCGATTGATCAGTGCCGTGCGCGCCATGAAAAATATCAGCGCGCGAGGTGCTGCCTTTCCTTTTCTGCACAGACGAGGCATCAGAGGGGCGTCCACCTAATGCATTCTAATGGAGGGCGTACGATCGGATGGATCGACGTCCGGCCGGCGCCCTGCTGCCATGCCACCTAATGCCTAGCCTGCTAGTGCGCGCGCCATGGTGCGCTCCTGTTCGGATCCACAATCCCCGGCATCCGTCCATCCATCCACTGAATCGGACGATCTCCTCCCCACGGAGAACACTCCTCCGGTCCAATCGCTTTGCCTTTCGCCGCAGCTTGATCAGTTCGATCCTTCCAACGCATGCATCCCTGGAAAGCCACGCGGCCCGGCTCCATGCACGGTCGTACCAGGAGCGATGGCCTCCGGTTTGGTGGTACGGATGACGGGATTAGACCAATGAGGCATGGGTGCGTGTCGTGTTTGTGGTAAGGGATAGAGGTGTGTTTGGTTTGACACGAAGGTGCACAGTACGTGGAGATTGTGGCCTCTCCACCATAGCATCTCGCGGCTTCTGTTCTCCCTTTCTCTCTACCATGGCAGGGACCAGGCTATGCTGCCTGGTCGGCACATGTCAAGAAGGATTCGTGCACCCAATATCATAAGGTACCATATCCACTGTTGGGTGTTGTACACATGAAAGAGAGAAGTGCCCTTTCTTCAGAGTGGGGTTTATCAGGACAAAAGTTCATCAACCTGCCGCAATCTTGGCTGAGCAACCAGAACTAGCTAGTATAGAGTCTGACTCTCTGCCACATCGGAATGTATTGCTTGATCGAATGGACTGGAGAAATGGTGGTCTGTGTGTGGCAGCACCCAGGACCGTTAATTTCACTTTCCGCCGGCGTCGCGTCGCCTGAAAATTAAGGGAAAACATAGATGGACAACGTTTCTCCGAAGCAGGCAGGCACGCTGGTATACACCGGCGCCGGCGCCGGCAGGCAATCAAGTTGTGGCACATCACGCATCCCAGTTCCCATCCGATTTGGCCCGCCGTGAATCACACGCACTAACCACACCCTTTCTTGATTTCTTTCTCTCTGGTCAATGTCAACCGGGAGAAAGGCAAGGGACGGAAAAGAAAATACGTACTTGGCTTAACTAGTTTAAGCCATTCGAATGGCCAACTCTCCTCCAATCCCTGTTGCTTCCTCCTGCAGCAACCACCACCGGCGGTCGTCTCACCAAAGCAAGTCGTCGTAGTTATAGAGCTAGAACAACTAGCTAGCTTCTCCTCCTACGTACGTGTACAGCCACAGCAGCAGAAGCATTATTGGCACCAGTCACCAGAAGCACTACTCCCAGCCGCTTCTTGTTGAAGTTTTGCAACTTGATTAACAAAATGTAATGCTAACCCTGTCATTAGAAGATGACACTGGCGATATCTATCGTCGAATATTCAATCCATGCCAGTGCTCGCATGCACAGCAGCAGCCCAGCGTTCGACGTCAGGTTTGCGGCTATGATTTGCGCCTTTTGGGAATGCGCTGTCAGCTTAAACTCTTTGATGCTGAAGTTCTAGGGCCACTCCGGCCTATCATGTGACCCCGGATCTGATATGAGTATCTGCGGGCCTTCGCTTTTGCTTTGCTTTGCTTTGCATGAAATATATGTGATGTCATTTATTGTAAGGAGAATCTCACTCTTTTGTGTGCTGCATATCTTCTCAATTCTGGCATACTCATCCCCTTATCCGTTAATATATAGTTTCATTTCATGGCATGTACAGACAAGCTTCGCTTGGATATCGGGAGGATTTAATTAACGACTATGGCGAACCACAGAATTTTCGTAATTGCGCGGGCCGCTCGCCCCCTTTCTCTTCCGATTTTCTGCCATCCTGGTCTATCTCTCTTCTGGGTTTTCTCTCGGACGAGTCAATTCCGATCCTGCGCGGGGACACAATTTCCTGTTGTTACCCTCTTCTATTTTCTTCCTTCCTGGTCTATCTCTCTTTCGGTTTTCTCTCTCGAACGAGTTCATCCCGATCGTGCGCGGGCGCACGATTCTGGTGTTACCCTCTCTCCTGATTTTTGTGGCATTATTCTCTTGAACGAGTCAATTTGGATTGTGCGGGATACGCGATTTTTCTAACATTATATATGGTTGTTACAAGGGGATTTGATCTCTGGTCACCTTGATTGCTAGGTAGCCCAATAACCAACTGAACGTCAACTAAATAGAAATTAGATATTTCAACAATTCTTTACTATGTACTATAATTTACACATCACATACATGATAACTTAGATACAACTCCGTGGTAAGTTTGACCTGTGTGTTAATAGCATGATGATTTACTCACGGTAAATCTGATAACTTGCCTATGAACACGTTGATATTTTTGACACGGGGAAAAGTTGTTGAAAACATACCCCTGGTAACTTCTATGTAAATAGCACGATAGTTGACGCACATCAGTCATGATAACTTACATGCGGACACTGTGGTAACTTAATTTGACCTGGGAAAAAGTCATCAAAAACTCACCCTGGTAATTTATGTGTAAATAGCATGATAATATACTCATCGTATATTTGATAGCTTGCATACGAACACCATGATATCTTTTACCCGGGGGACAAACCGAAATAATTTTATTCATAAATGGCATGATAATATATGAACCGCATACATGATAACTTACATACAACGATGTGGTAAGTTTGACCGGGGGAATAACATGATAATTTACTCACAATCGATCTAATAACGTGCATACGAACACCATGACAATTTTAAATCGGGAAAAATTGTTGAAAGCATATTGGAAGGATTGTTTTGTTGTAAATACACCCTGATAAATTTGTGTAAATAAGATGGTATTTTTACGCATCGTAGACCTGATAATATACGTACAAAACACCACGGTAACTTTGACCCATCTTTTTTTATTTCAAACACATCTTATTTTAAATCTGGGAAAATTTGTTGAAAGCATACTGGAAGGGTTGTTTTGTTGTAAATACACCCCGATAAATTTGTGTAAATAAGATGGTATTTTTACGCATCGTAGACCTGATAATATACGTACAAAACACCATGGTAACTTTGACCCATCTTTTTTTGTTTCAAACACACCAGATAACTTATTTGGACATAGCATGGTAGTTTACGCACCGCTGACCTAATGACTTACATACAAACACCATGATAATTTTGATCAGAAATAAAGCGTTGAAACATACACCCAGTAATTTCTGTGTACATATCATGAATATGTTACGGATTTTCTGTGGTTCGCTACATAACTTTACCGATCATAGTTTCCTTGCTGCTCAAGTCATGCTAAAACTACCAGGCTATGAGAGACATGGCGAACGATCGATTAGGAATAAACCAGGGCGTGGGCATGCGGGACACGCTGGTGTTTTGGAAAAAAATTGAGAGATTGAAAACATGACGAGAAAAGAGAAAATTAGGCGTTCAAAGTGAAATGTTCACTAGGTATCAATGTCCTTTAATTATTTAATTTAAATGTGTACATGTTGGCATAAAATATAATATGAAGTCAAATATTCATGGAGGCGGATGTTTCGTTCCTGGGTGTATCTACACCTTATATATAAAAATAAATTAGTAATTTAACAAAAAGTCAAAAACATCTTAAAATATTTTTGAAATAAACTTGACCGTCCATTGTACTTGTGTGAACAACTTCACAAAAAGAAAATCCCACTTTGACCTATTTCCAAGAAAGACAAAATTTTGGCCAAAATAGTGTGAATAGTGACTAAAATAGTAAATACATTTTATCTTTTGTGCCCTGAAGTCAACTTAGTTTTTTTCTGGAAAATTTGTATACTAGTGCAAAAGAAAGTCAAGTTTATTCTAAAAATACTGTTGAACTATTTTGACCTTTTGTTTAATTACTAAAAAAAATCTTCATATAGGGTGTATCTACAATCATGAACCAAATTGTATATTTTCCCTATTGTAATGGCATATTACAACCGAGACAACGAAATCTGGGTCGATCCTCTCGTCCTGATGGGTCAACGGTGATTGGCTCCCCTACCCCAGTTTCTTTACGAAGTCGACCCAAAAGATCCACCGGGCTAATGTCCGTCAGCCCGTTGCACTAATGATTGAGCAATGTCTCGAGACAGGGGCCAAAATACCCAATGGTACCTGGGTGAACATGGATGTAGCTGAACTGACAAAAAAATAGCAAAATAATTTCAAACATTTCTGGAAAATTTCAAACATGGTCTAGTATTATACTCACTTGTAAAGTTTCATGAAGAAATTCTGGGCGAGAAAACAGACTCAATACTATATGAAAGTTACTATTGAAGGCTTTTGTAGTTACAATTTTGTTTTCTCGCCCTGAAGTTCACCAAAGTCGTTTCTTCGCGAAACTTTAGACATAAGTATAACACACCATGTCATGCATGTTTGTTGGAAAAGTCAGAAATGTTTGACTTTTTTAATATAGTTTTAATTTAAATGTTTATATTGGATGCGCGTAGACCAGGTTCCAAATATCCACGTACAACGACTTAAGGGATGCTATAATTAGCACTTGCTCACTCTCATTGTCTCACATAGTCACATAATAGGATCCTTGCTGCTAGGGAAAAGCAGACAAGAAGAAAATGGAGAACAAAATTCTCATCATGCATGATCGATCGATGGACCAGGCACTCTATATATAGTAGGAAAAAGAGCAGATATACTCGTCGATGGAGACGATGGGCGTATGGCACGTAGCTACTCGCTACTCCGTTCGATCCCTTGATTAACTAGTAACTAGTGGCCATTGGTCGTCGACGTCTCGACGTCCAGGACATGGACGCCGTTGCCACTGCCGCTGCCGCTGCCGTGGCCGTTGGTCACCGAGGTTAAGGGCAGATCGCCGGTGCCCTTGAAGCTGACGTCGGAGACTTTGTTAATCTCATCCTTGCTCTTGCCCCAGATGAGAAAGTAGAGGCCTACCACGATGATCACTGCACCAATCACACTGAAAGCGCAAAAAATAAAGGAAATGATATCATTAGTACGCCGCACTAATGCATGTACTAGTCGATCAGAATATAGCAGTAGTACTGATACGTACCTTCCGAGAGTGATCTCCTCCTTTAGAATTATGGAGCCCATGACGGCGGTTACGATCATGCAGAGCGGGTTGAAGGCCGTGACGAACACCGGGCCCCTTTGCCTCGACACGATGCCCTGCACGTAGTACGCCACGCCGGAGCACACTATGCCGGCGTACACGACCGTGAAGAGGCGGGTGTCGAAGCCGATGACCCACGCATGGGTGTTGGCGCGCTCGGCGACGACGGCGACGGCGGTGCTCATCACCGAGCCCACGCCGCAGATGAGCACCGTGAGGGACAGCTCCGCCGGGTAGTCCCGGAGCGTGCTGGACTGGAGGATGAAGAAGCACGACCAGGACACGCAGGCGGCGATGGTCATGATGGTCCCCTTCAGCCACGCCGCTCCGTCCGCGGCGGCCGCACCGCCGGCGTGGTGCTGGCCCTTGGTCCACGGGAACTGCACGACGGGGCCGTGGTACAGGACCATCAGCACGGCGCCGGCCACCGTGAGGACAGTGCCGGCGATCTTGGCCTGGCTGTGCAAGCTCCGCAACCGCACCTTCTCCATGCGCAGGATGAGCGCCAACACGAAGGTGACGGCCGGGAGGATGTTGACCAGCGCCGTCGCGAACCCCGCCGAGGTCAGGTTCGCGCCCATGTAGTAGAGGTTCTGGTCAAGCACCGGCCTGCCAGGTAACGACCCAACAAACCACATGTCAGTAACAAGAGTTTTGTACTGATCGCCGTGGATGTACGACGAACCATACGGACGTACTCGAGGAATGCGAGCCCCATGATCTTGATGAAGATGGTGACTGTCATCTTTGGCCTCAGTTTCCTGCACATGCATGTCACGTACGTTGAGTAAATGCAAAATTAATTAACACCTTAACTAGTTCTGATCTTAATTTCATGAATCCTGATCCAGGTATAAACGTCGAAATGAACCATGCATATTAGTATGTGAGTGGAGCTGAGGATGGTGGGATGAAGTGACAATGGTTCCTGGTTTTCAGTCATCACCAGCTACCTGCGTGTGTGTCATTTTCTACTTCTACTGATTAATGCACACTGATATTCTGGCGGATCCATGCATACATAGATGCTGCATGCATGGACATGTGCTTGTTTGACGCGTTACAAGGAAAAGGGGGGAAAGCTAGCTTGCCGGTACAAAATAGAATAAGGTATCAAGATGCATATGTTTACTAGTACTTTTGTTAGGGTATGCATCTACTTTTCTGGATTAGAAGGTGGTGCAGCTTGCACCATCTAAATGAGACAAAAGAAATGGGAATGAACTGAACAAATTTGTACGTGTGGTGTTTGCTCGATCGTGGGGTGCGCATGAGCCAGCACGATTGGCGTGTCGGCGTTGGATGGAATGAGCACGAGCTGTTACCTCTCGAAGTAGAGGGCGAAGGGCGCCATGACGGCGGTGGCGACGAGGTTACGGTAGACGACGAGCACGAAGTGGCTCATCCCGCGCTTGAGGGACGCCACGGCGATGATGTACATCCCGGCGAACCCCACCTGCAGCAGCACCATCGCCAGGTACGGCTTCACATCGTTCAGGACCTTCCACCCCATGCCCATCGTCGTCTTCCCCACTTGGAAGTTTGCGAGTGTTTTTCTTCTCGCTCCAACTCTCACTCTCTTCTAGCTATGGTAGCTCGAGCCCGATTGGAAGCAACTACTGCCAAGCAATGGCTGTGATGAGATGATCTCACACTGCGGATGTCTCGTTTATATAGAGGCTCCAGCGCTCCTGCTGCTGTGCATAGTGGAGTGTGCAGGGTCACGCTGGACACCAGCCGTGCCGAGCCAGGGCTCGGCGAGCTGACCCGTTCAGCTCGGAAGCTGACACGAGCCGCCAGGTTGGGTTTGGCTCAGGCTCAAGCCAACTCGAGATGGATCCTGAGCCAAACTGGACACCACATACAGATACGGTGGAGTTGCAGAGAGCAGTTTTTTGTGTTTTTTAAATGTTTCTATACCTATATACTAAGGCCTCCTTTCTTCCTTTTAAGGAATAGAAAACTTGTATAAAATGAGATGTCATATATTTCACATCCTTTGAATAGAAATAGGAAAAGAGATGTTCATTGATCACATCATAGAAAAAAAAATCATTGAGTTTAGGCTAGTTTTTATTTTTCTATGAAATGTGGAGAAAAGGGAGAATTCCTTCACAGGAATAGGATTCTATTTCTACAAACCAAAGGGTAGTAAAGGAATTTTTCTTACAGAAATCATATCCTACAAAATTCCTACACAATTCCTCCAAACGAAAGGAGGCCTAAGAGGGTGGCTAAATCTAAGTCGATTCAGACTCAGTCAAGCGACAAAACATATAAAAGGAAGAAAAAAAATGTTTTACACGGATCTCCATGAAAGATCTCACGAACATAGAATCGAAGAAAAAATATATTTTTTAGACTAAGTCACCACAACATTAATTTTAGAGCAATGAACATACCAGGGATCAATCCCCAGTTAAACTTAATACTTTTACATGACGGATCCCATACAATCCTCATCCACCCCATTTTCCTTCTTTTGATTACTCGCACATGAACGTGGATAACATGATGGCGATGATGGTGATGGGGTTGATGGAGTCAATGATGAAGTTTCCCCCCTGTCCAAAGGTAGGGTTGGCCTCCAGATAGCCCTCCCAGACGAAGATCAGCAATCGTGGTGGTCTTTTCTCAGACGAAAATACATGATACATATGAAAATAGTTTTTAGGAACATTTATGGAACCGAAACTGTGGGCAAAAGTTCCCTCATAGCCCGAGACGCCCTGGTGAGGCGCCTGAGATCTATGGGCACTCTGAGCACCATATTCTGGCACATGTCCCTCTTCTGGTAAATCTTCTTTAACTGTTCGTGAATTTTTCTAACAATTTATTTTCTACAATATAACACCAAGGCAAATTCTACTGAAAACAATGCCATTCATGTTAGTTTTTCTTCATTGGAGTCAGTTTAGAGGACAAAATTTAACAAAAGTGTTCGGACAAGTAGGTACGTTTAGGACATATCAACTCCCGCGAGCTGAGTCTCTTGCTTGTCCTCAAGCAATTCACTTGGCAAAGTGAAGCTTTAAAAGAAAACTTTTGTGAATGCTTGCTTTGCCAATGAGCAAAAAATTGAACAACATGCTTTAGATATAATAGTAATATAAGTGTATGAAGGTACATATCGAGGTTTTAATAATGATTTTGCTTATCTCAAGATAACATCTCAATCGACTAGGAAGTAATTGTGCAATAGCATGGGGGCATAAAATAGATTAAAACGAATCATAACATGAAATGATAATACAATATCTTGTAAGGTTTTATTTGCGTCGACATCAATGAAGTCAACGGGGTGACTGGGTATACAAATTTCAGAGTGGAAATATCACATTCAGAGTGCCCTCAACCTTAATTGGTAACAAAATGCATATTGCAATAAGAACAATCCATATACTCACTCCAACTGGTACTTAAATAATGATGGTAATGACTCACCATAAAACTAAAAATATAAATCCTTCATATAGGGAAGCGGTGATTATCATGAGCTTAATATGTAAGTTTCAAAAGGTGTGTGAGCTCTCTCTGCCAAGGTTTTGGGTTTATGATTAAGAATTTGGGTGAGAAGGTAATTTCCCATTGCCCCTGTAATGGTACTGGTATCTTTTATCTCCTCTCATTTTCCTTCTATTATCACTCACTTGTTTTTTTTATCACACTTTTTTATTATCATGGTCCAAACAAATATGCTCGGAAGAATATAAAGGAGAGCGGACTGATTGGGCCTTGGGACCATTAGGGAAAAGAGTGAAGAGTTTACCCCAAACCTTAGGACCGCCCCTTATAAGAGGGATGGCGAAGGGGTGCATGCCACTAGCGGTTGTTGCTCCAGTGTGATCTATACCTCCTCCACTCATGCCTTTGGTTTTGAAAACTGTAGGATACCTCCACACCTCTTGCACTGTTTTTCAGAGTTGCTAGTACACCTTTGCCCTAGCTAACTTCCATCCCATACATGTGGATACCTTGAAGACATTATGGCTGCAACACTTGGGCGAACTTTTCGTGGGCTTGCGAGGAGAGATATGCGATTTATAGCTTCATCAAGTTGTTGGGCGTTTGTGGTAGGATTGTTTCTTGTTTGTTTTGCACCATTTTATCCCGCCACATTTCCCAACATAGGGTATAGAGGAAGCCCGGGAACAGGGATCCCGAGCTCTTACCAGCAACATCTAAAAACATGGACGTGGTCGTCGTAGCTTGCATCATTGAGTGTGGACATGGTCGTCGTGGCAGCATGCTTTTACCGCGACTAGGTGGGATGGCACCGGTGGCGAGAGAGTGTGGTTGATGCGGTGCTTCAGCATAGGGCTATGGTGCCGGCCAAACCCAATGGAGCGAGAGTGATGAGATTTTTTAGGCTAGCTCCACTTTATTAATCAATATATAACAGGGATCACAGATATACAATTAATATCAAGAGGCTTAAGAAGGCAAAGATGGCGGCCTTTAGGAAGATCTAGAGCAATTTAATGAGGCTATGTGCCTCGATGTTTTACTCCCGTCGCTTGAAGATGAAAGAACAGGAAAGGAACAGATACAAAATAATTTATTTGATGATGTTTGCATAAGTTCCTCCATCAATGTCTGAGTTGACATTGTGGATGACTTGCTTGCAATGTGAAGCGATAATAACATTGGTCAATGAAAGATCATGAGCGAGTGTCAAAACCTCTCTATGCTCAAGAGCTTCAAGTTTTGCTGGATCCTGAATAGCCGATGCGCCTAGGTATATAGCCCCCATCATCCTTGCTTTTGCGAGAGTGATGAGTAAGTGAAAGCGAGAGTGTTGAGTGAGTGAGAGCGAGAGAGGGGAACATTTCGGGTCAAGGAGGCTCCTGCCTACTGCTGGACTGGGCTATCCAAAATCCCTCGGTTGGACTAGGCACCAAGGCCTGCTCAAGCCCAAAAGAACGAAATTGGTCAACCCGTTTACGTTGAACCATGCTCGGGGTATGATCAATCGATCTGCTACTCCCTTCCCTTCTATGCGTGAGAGTATCTCGTGCCACCGTCGCTCCTGCCGCCGCTATCTCGGAAATTTAGGTTCCCTCCCCTCCGGCTGCCATCTTGGCGCTGAGAGGTGGGAGGACCATGTATCTTCAAAACTTCTATGTTCTTCGTCAACGTCTAGTGATTATCATAGTTTTGTGGGAATAAATATCCTATTGTTCTTTTGATAGTGCAATGAGGTTAGAGAGTTTTCTGTCCTATCAGATCCGATTATTAAGATCTGATGAGTTTATGTGGTTGTGTCAAGCTTTTTTTGTTGGTTTGATTCTTTGTGGAGTTGAAATCTCTCCTCGACACCATGGTGAAGATATATTAATTTGACAGCCTGGAGTTCTAGGAGATTATCCCCGGCCCAAGTACGTTCATCGATCAAGGCTTCCCATCTTTTTGGATGGGCAACTTAAGGCGATTTCAAAAACCATTATTGGTAATGTTTGTGCGGGTGAAAGAGTGACAACATCGTTTCTCCAGTCTAATTGCAGCCTCTTTATCGAAGTCTCTGGAGCATTTTTTTCATGCAGAGATTGATACTGCGAACAAGGTGTTTTCAAGAGATTTCATTCTAAATCTTAGTCATAGGAGTTACTTTTTTTTTCTTGGATCTTAGGTCCAAATCAGTATACATATAATTGTTACGAGTATGAATAAAATTACAGGTGTTTAAAAAGGATCCGGATAAGTGTCACACGTGTGGCGCAAAGCAATTTTGCCCTGACTTTTTTATGGCAATTTTAGTTATCCGAGGATGGCAACTTTTTGTTTGGATGGCAAGTTTTAGTTTTTTTTAAATTAGTTTTTATGACAATTTTAGTTATAAAAACAACGGGACAGTGTTATTTCGTACCACACATGTGACATTTATTATCTGGGTTAAAAAAAAGGCCGATCTCGGGTCAAGCCTGGGCAAGTCCGAGCCGAGCTCAAAAGCTCGCCCGGCTCGTGCAGCGTGAGTGTAGGGGTTAAGTGCAAAGTGGTGTAACCATCGAGTCGGTGGCTCCGGGTCATGGATGAGCCTGCCTCGGCCTATCCTCTGTGTGTTCCAGTGCTTAGCTGAGCTATACGCTCCATTCCCAAGTTTAGTATTCCATTTCCGGGCAAAGGTGAAGAATTAGCTACCACACCACGTGCACACACCTTTGTAAATCTTCATTCATCTCTCTGCTTTTGCGCACAGCCTATGACCGTTGGTTTGGATTGCTTTTCGGCACCTGAGGCGAATTAGCGAATAGAAGCCGTCAGAAGCCATCAGAGTCAAGGTCTGTGGGAACTGAGGTAATTAGCTGGACCGCAGTCTTTTTCACGCTGGCCCTAGCTAGAGCTACCTAGTGCTCTCGTACCGACAACCATCCATGTCCGTGCGTGCGTGGGTGCATGCATGGTGCCTAGCTAAACTACCAGTCAGTTAATCAGCTGATAAGATGTAGCATCAATGTGCAAGTGAATGTTATTCTCTTCAGTCTTCACCCTAATATATCCAAAAATAAATAAAAGATCGTAACCATAAGATCTTAGTTCTGATGACAAAAGTGTATGTCTTATGGTCTGCGAGTTGGCCTTATTGCAGCGAGTGGGTTTAACCGATATGATCTATCCGCGTCTGTGCGCATCTTAGCGGGAGAAACCATTAAATTGCCCCTTGTTTTAAGAGTAGACCACGTATATTTATTTAAAGATCCATAGACGTTCAGCCGGATGTAAAAAGTATCACCACACTGTGCCACATGTAGCAACGAATAAGTTACACGAACTGGGAGATCAAACCATATTCAAATCATGATGTCTACCGGTTGTTTCTTTAGGCATGCAAATTTGTGAGCCTTAGCTCTTAGGTGCCTTTTGACCCTCTTTAGTTCAACCAAATGAATTAATTTTTTATGAAAACACTAAAAATCTGACTTTTTCATGGCAATTTATATTGGCGCGTTGATGGCAAATTTAGTTTGCAAGTGCGCCAATTTTCTGACTAAAAAAAAATGAATTGACACGGATTTGCCATGCTCGCTTACTAAATTTCCCATCCCCAGAGAACATAATTTGTCATAAAAACGGTCGATTTGCCATGGTAAAAAACCAGACGTCAGATTCGTCATGGAGTCCAATTTTTAAAAATGGTATGATTTTTAAAAGTTTAAAATTCGTTCATTTAGTTGAACTGAAGGAGGTTAGAGAATACTTTAAAGGTGGCACCTATAGTCATGCACTTTAGCAATATTTTTCCAATAAGAAAAAGAAAGACACAAAGTTATCATTTGTAATAGATGCATGGTCCACGACGGAGCTTACTCTCTCTTATTTTAGGGAAAACCAGCACGGTTAGTTTTTATTGATTTGCAAACATATAGTTACATCTTTCATAATATTAGAAATAAAAATTCCGGGATTCGTCGACCCAATTACATGAGAGTCTACCATTGGATTTGCCACCTCCAACCGGGGGAATTCGAGGACATTGTTGCCACCAAGACCATGACATCATGGGAAGCATCTTGATCCACACAATCTCCATCCACCACACCATCTCCATCTTCACCATCATCACTACTCGATGTTAATTGTTGTTTAGTATTTGATGCTTTGTGTTTTATTGAGGTGTTATTTGTACTTTCATATTGGTATCCATACTCGTATGCCCCTGCACATGCCTATCTATGCAACTTGTGAGTAGTTCATTATGTTCTTAAGGACATGGGAGAAAGCAAGTAGATTTACTTCATATGATTTTGCAATAAGAATTGGTGTTAGATTATATATTATGGTATAATCGTCTAGACGTGGTGGGAGAATGTTGGGCGCATACCACTTCACCATTTACGTGCCATGAGGACATTTTGTTGTGCTGTATTTAGGGGAGGCCAGATTGATAGAATACCGATCCCCAAGTTTAGGATTTGTAGCATAAGTGTTAAATAGGGACACCAAAAATTGAAGCTATGGTTAGGCTTGATTTAATTACTTTCAATAGATAACTAGATTGGTCGTTGGGGAGTATAGTCATAAGAACATGTGAGTCCATGGTTTTGCAACATGATAGCTTCGGCTCTATCCACATAGCAACAATGAAGCAAAGCGAATTGATAAGACCTGACAAGTAGACATTTACCCTCCAGTCCTTGAGAATGATTTAGTCTTCATAAGAATCACCATTGCCATGTCCTAGAGAACATTGGTGTAGATAGACAGTTCTGACTGCTACTCATTATGGTGAAATCTTTAGATGGTACAATGATCATTTCCCTGGACTATGCAACATACTATGCACGTAGTTAAATACTATTCAAGCAATTTGCAAGGCAATGAAGTCAAAATATTTATGCAAACCATATAGCAACAAAATGCATGGTGTGGCCCACATAATCATCGAGCTCATCATATGTATATGTCAATAAATAGGAAATATTATCTATAGAAATATAGTGATATTATTTCAATGTGCCAATAGCTTTCATATATTATTGTACAAATTTGAAATATTAGTCGGTTGCACGTTTTTTCGTAGAGCATTATGTAGCTCAACCTATTAGTAAGATACTAAAAGTGTATTATGAAAGAAAATAGATATATGTGCATGAAATTGCCAAAAGAAAAGCAAAACATTCTGTCGTCGATATAGTGGATTATGTACTATTATTGGACGACAACTGTTAGATCAACATGATCATACTTAAGAGCATTGTTGAAGAAATCGTTAACTGGTAGCTGCTCGGTTGGCTAACGAGTAGGGGATTAATAGAATAATCGGCAAGTTAATCGACCATTTAATCAGTTAATTGGGCGATTTATTAGTTAATCGGCTACTCGGTGACCAAATGAGTAGGGATTAATCGACAAGTTAACTGGTTAATTGGACGAATTCTTGAACATGGCTTAAGAGATAAAAGACATTCTATCTACACAATTGTACATAAATAAATCATGTTTGTTAGATCTACCTAATTGTACCTAAAAGATCATAACCGTTAGTTCAGCATAACCTACCGAAAATGACCACATCCCTTAGATAGACATAATCGTACCTAAATGGTCACATTAGTTAGATCCGCAAAGTCATGCATAAACCTATAGCATATGTTTTGGATCTTGCTAATCCTAACTAAATGGGTCATAACCTGTAAATATTGTTATCTAAAAAACCATAGACTATAGATCATCATATTTGGACTTAGATGGATCTCACACGAAAATATGTTGAAGTGCAGAAGTTATTGATTAGTTAAGCTACAACAAACAAGTACATATTACATCCGATTTAAACATGTTAGTCCTCATGACATAGATCTAATTTAAACATGTTAGATAGATACACGTTTCAAACACTAATAAAATTGTAGTGAATGAAAATATTTTTCTTACCATCATAAACAATTACTTTATAATATCAGCAACGTACACAATTTCGAGGGGTGGTACATAAAAGGTAATGGACAAGGAATGTTTAGATATAATCATACAAACATAAACATTGATGGAGAAGTATGTAAATGAGCGGTGATGACTATTACCAAATGCTTGAGGGTTATGGTTGTCATTTATGTGCATGTTTTTTCAATAAAAAATGGATGCAACTGCGTGTGCAAATCATGAACATGCAAGAGATTGGATAGAAATAAAACTGGATTACTCTCGATAGCTATGCACAAAATGACAAAGGTATGTTTACATACCTATGCTAGAGAGCATAATAGAACTGTCGATGTTTCCAACACAATTGTGCGGGACACGTGGCTAGTTTACATAGAAATCAGGTGCAAGACAAGCCAAAGATATTTCATCAAATGAAAATCCTATTCCTACGTACTAGTTCATTTGGATCATAACTACCTCCATGATTTTAGCTAACTGCTAACCGATGTTACTAGTACGTGAACTTTACGTAAAAACCGTTCGTATGGATAACATTGCTCTCCATCAAATGACCCTTCTTCGTTAACCACCAAAGCAAGCACCCACTATGCCGCACCTTGTTTGAACAAGTGCAACCTAGCCATCCAAGACAAGAGAAAAGGGACACATTTCTCCCGTCAAAAAAAGAAAGAAAAGGGGCATAATTTATGTGCTCACGCATCTCCCACAATCAGAGGCATATTCCCTTACAACATTCAACCCTCATCCGTTCAGTCCCTTTTTCGACCCCTATCTCTTCTCCCACGCTCTGAGGCGTGTCTTCTCATCCTCGTCGTCCTCCTCCTCTCGAAACCAGGACAAGATCGCGGTGCACACACGAGGCGTGAGATGGCCGTCCACCGAATACTGCCAATGGAAGCAATCAAGACGTACTACGATCCTGGTGAACGGCGTCCGGCGCCCGGCTGCCATGCATGCCACCTAATGCTAGCTAGTGCGCCATGGTGCGGTCCGGCTAGGATCCACGATCCCCCGGCATCCGTCGAATCGGACGATCTCCTCCCCACAGAATACACTTCTCCGATCGATCGCTTTGCCTTTCGCCGCAGGCAGCTAGCTTCAGTTCCGATGATCCTTCCTTCCAGCGCATACATCCCTGGAAAGTTATTTAACCCGGCCATGGTCACCGCACCTCGCGTTGGTCGCACCTACGGGATCGGTCGGCGCCTCAGGTTTGGTGGTACGGATGACGGGATTGGAATGTTGGGTGCATGCATTACCGGATGCGGATAGACCGCTGTACAAAATGAGTAATGGGTGAGTGTGGTGGTGACTGGTGAAAGATAGGATCCAAGTGCTTGCGTTGGTTCGAGTGTTTGACACGAGCCTACACAGTGGAGATTGTGCTCGCTCCACTACGCTATCGATCTCGCGGCTTCGGTCCCTGCTTTCTCTCTGCCTCCCATGTCCCATCCCGTTCCACGGCAGGGACTAGGCTAAGCTGGCAGGTCGGCACATGCCAAAAAGGATTTGTGCACCCAAATATTACTAGATAAGTATACACACACACACATCTAGATATATTCTAGATTTTCTTCCTTGACTATATATTCTATCTTACTGTTTTAACAAATTCAATATAAAAATAAAGCTACATTTTTCTATAAAAAAATGCGAAAAGCATAGATTTGTTATGAAAGTTAACCGGAAATACCAAGCATCTCAAATATAATAAAAATTAAATCGAGATTCTAAGACCACCGAACGACCACTACTATCGCTAGAACAAGCCGCCGACGCACCGTTAGTCACTTCCCTACCGGAGTTGGCTTGACCTTATCGATGACATCCAGATAGCCTTCCTGCACGTGCCCCTAGGGACCATTGCCTTAGAGCCGGAGCAGTTGCCGTTGAACCAATCTGAAACACCTTACATCAAATCTAGCCACGTGACAAAAAATCCTAACCTCACCGAGCCAAAAGAGACAAGAGAAATCTACGCCTGGAGTTTCGTCTACTATGTTCATCCATTTTTATTATCTATTAATGTGTATCTATCAGTAGCTGGTTTCTTGTTCCATTCACAAGGAAATTAGAGAAAATTACTTGCTTTCTCATTCCATTCACAAGGAGATGATGAGAAGAAATTCTCATGTTGGGGATGAAACTAAGAACGAACCGTTGACAATAATCAAACGATGTAGCTTAGCTAATTAAGGGCATCTTCAACGCGCCCTTAAAAAGGATACACTATTTGTCTGTGGACTGGTCCGGACTCATCTGTAGACACATGTATGGGAGCCGGTCCCCCCCACTCCGTGCTCTAAACATTCACCCTTTTTTTCAAGTCGGCAACACTTGAAATAATAGCATATCAAATCTTGTAGGAGTGAAAATATTAAAATGCACGGTAGTTCAAATGTAAATGTTACAACCAAACTAAGATTTGAAATAAAATAGTTCAAACTTGAATTCGGCTCACACATATGCTTTAGTTGTCCCCTTTAAGAGCACATGAATGCTCAATCAGATCTTTCTTAAGTTGCTCATGAGTTAGTCAATGTCGAATTTGTTGATGCATTTAGACAAACTCATTAAACATGGTCAGATTTCGATTTCGAAGTTGGATAGTATCACCCATGCTCTCAAATTTCATACCTCCGGCAACATCTTCACCCTCATCTTCCACGATCATGATGTGCGTGATCACACAACATAACGTAACCTCCCACAAGGTCTCTGTATCCTATTGTTTAGCAAGTCCACAAACAACTGCAAAACAGGCTTGAAACACTCCAAAAGCCTTTTCACATCCTTTTTAGCTCCTTATTTTTGGGCAAAGTGAGCTCTTTTCTGACCAACTAGCTCAGAGATGGTCTTGAAGAATGTCGCCCATGGAGGATAGATACCATTAACCAGATAGTAGTCCATGTTATAGTCGTGCCCATTGATAGTATAATTGCACAGAGGAGTTTGTTGTTCAGTCAACCTAGCAAACAATGGAGACCGATGCAACACATTGATGACATTGTGAGACACGGGGATGCCAAACACAGTGTGCCAAATGCAAAGGTCATATGATGCAATTGCTTCAAGAATGATGGTGGGATTTCTAACATGGCCCTGATATTGCCTTTATAGAGCTTTTGGGCAGTTCTTCCACCTCCCATCTTCAGTGCATGTAATCAAGAGATCCGAGCTTACCTGCCCACCATATTGTTTAGTACATTGCCAATAGTATTTCAGTGTGTGCGACAGTTGGTTCTCTCAAGTACTAAGGTCCAAACACGTCGACCACTGCAATAGGAAACCTCACCATGGCATCTCCGCATGTGCTGTCAGACATCCGGAGGTACTCATCCCAAAAATCTACGATCGTGTCATAGGCAAGCATCCGCAATGCAACCGTTCACTTCTGGTTACCAAAGAATCCAATTTTTTATATGGCCTCCTTCTTCAAGATGAAGTAGTTATCATAGGGCAGGATGGCATTATAGAGGTGATCAGACACATTTTTTCCGCATCTGAAAGCACCAACAAAAATTGTCCGCGAGGAGGGCATCAGGGGAAAACTAGTCGTCCATCAGCGTCAAATGCCCCCGTGCCTATTCCGATTCAACACTACATGACCCTTGATCGATCCCTTGAAATTGAGAACACGCTCTTCCACACAATCTGTGTCTGGAACGATCACCTGCATCATCACCATTTCATCCGCTTAATCCAACACATTGGATATCGCAGTGCTCATATATGTACTCCATATCCAAACGCATTGCTTCAAAGAAGAAAGAAAAAATGTCAAAAAATTAGCACATGCATTTCACCAACACTTATCGGGCGTGGTCACCCCTACGGATAGCATCCACGGGGACGGATGGTACCTGCACGATGGACGTATGAGAGGTGTGGAATGTATGCGTAGCCAAAGCACTATGGCTATCGGGTGGAGCGGCGAAGGTCCGACAAGGACCTGGCGGGATGTCGGGTTGTTACAACGACGACGTTGGCCTGGGAGGAAGCGGGTGCATAGAAAGGGCAGGAATGGAGAGACAGGTCCTAGTGTGGTTTTGGATTGGCCGGGGGTGTCAGCGTCTTATGCGGCGGAGGTCTAGACTCTTGCTTCTGATTTGCGGGAAAAGGACACGCGGACTGAATCCTGAACTGATGCATGACGTCGTTGGATGAGGAATTGCGTCCAGACAGCTTGGTTTGGATATTTGCGAATGATTTGAGGGTCTATTTTGGAGATGACCTAAGAGCATCTACAGCCGTGAACTTGCAAAAATGACCCCTCAAACGCCTGCGGACGCATCCGGGCGCGTCTATCGTGTGTGACCGGGCATGCCTCAAAATAACAGATCTGCATCCGGACATCCACTAGTAGAAAAAGGGCCTTTAGTCCCGGTTCCAGAGGGCCTTTAGTCCCGGTTCTGGAACCGGGACTAAAGGGTCGGGACTAAAGCCCAAAACCTTTAGTCCCGGTTCGCTTACGAACCGGGACCAAAGGGGCTCCACGTGGCCGCTGCGGGAAGCCCAGGCAGGAGGACGTTTAGTCCCGGTTGGTAACACCAACCGGGACCAAAAGGCATCCACGTGGCCGCTGCGGGGAGCCCAGGCAGGAGGACCTTTAGTCCCGGTTGGTCACACCAACCGGGACCAAAGGTCATCCACGCGTGAGCATCTGGCAGCAGCTGGGGTTTTTTTTTTTGAAGGGGGGGGGGGTTGGGGGGTTTTGGAGGGTTAATTTAGGGGTTTCATATTGTGTTAGCTAGCTAATAGGGAGAAGTGTCCTCTCTTTCTCCGTGCTCGGTCGACGGTAGCTACTATACATATAGAGATAACTCGATGCTAGCTAATAAGAAAATGAAGGAAACCATTAATTACACAAGATCGTCATGCTGAACATATATAGAGAGAAGTGACATCTCTTTCTCCGTGCTTGGTCGAACAACAAGTTTTCGTATATCTATCCGACGGTACTACATATATACAATATAACATCTTTTACAATCCCTAACATCATCTACCTAAGATCCAATCACAAATCCGCATGGTATTCCCCGTCTTTAGGTATGACGTGGTCAAGAAAGAATCCCGCCAATTCCTCTTGAATTGCTCGTATGCGATCATGTGGTAGGAGTTCATCCCGCATCTGCCAGATCTAATTTAAAGAAGGGGGTCAATACATGCATATATATGAATAAAACTCAACACAATTGATGGTAATATATAAAATAAAATTGTGAATATTATTTACGTACTTCAAATTGTTTGTCAGAGAAGCCCCGCTCAGAGGTCGAGTGGCGAATGAACTCGCATACGTAGTATGCACATAAAACAGTCCCTTCTTTCTGGTACAAGCACTTTACGAGAATAGAGTTCAATCAAACTGATAAGCAAGCATGGTAATGATATATTGATGAAAATTTGAATCAATTAGAGATGCGCGGAACCAGCTAGTACTACTTACTTTGGGGTGCGTAAATCGCAACTCTTTGTTTAGACCGGGAACCTTTCGGGTGAACTTCTTCCAAACCCTGCCAGGCAAAGAAAATGATTACTTGATATCAGGAAATTAACGAAAGTTGCATGCCGATATGGTCCCGGTATTGACTGAACTTACTTCTTGAGCATTGCAGTCATGTCCGCATAATTCTCGGGATCTTTACGTCTCGAGTCTAAGACAGTTACTAATGCCCCGTCAAGCTTAATGGATAGCAGAATAAAGTGGAAACTGCGCACGCATATATAACTCATCAATTACATTACTTAACCTCGAGTAAGCGAAACTGAGTATACAGAGAAGACAGCAATACTCACTTGAAGTTGTAAGGAAAGAGTATTTCCCTTTTGTTTTGATGTATAAGGAACGACTGTAGCAAGTTCTCCTCGGTCTCTTTGATTGAGTTTTGTACCGTCCATTCATTTACGGCATCTGGGCTAATGAACTCAACGTCGAAGATTCCTACTTTTTTGCATTCGAAGATCTTCAATCTGCATAAGATAGTGAGGATAATTATATATACATGCAATGAACGAGCTGAGCTAGAGACTTAACTATAGAAGTAATACTTACAGACAGTAGGAAGTCATGAGTTGTTTGTCGAGGGCCAGTTGATTGTATAACTGAAATAACTCCACAAATTCAATAGGCATCACGGGAAGTCCAATGAATTCGTGCTCTGGTTTCACTACCATATACATAGTGTCTCTCCCAGACTCCCTGCAGGTTTTCATGTACCACTCATGCAATTTGTACATCATCGTTGTTAGAGGAGGATGATCAGGTTTGACGAGAGGCTTCCCGTGCACGTATTTATATTCTTCTTTTGTTACCTCAGCCGTTTGAAAAATTACATCATCCCCCAAGTAATCACCAGGATTGGTACCAGGCACCATCCCCGGATGATTAGCGACGATATCGCTAGACACCTTGAGCGGGGGGCACGATTTCTTCTCCTGTTCGCCGAGCTGGGGAATTGTTTTCCCACTTCTTCGTTCTGCTAACCTTGCATCACTGGAAGTACTTCCCGACCGCCGCGCTTCTTCATATGTCTTTTTAAGAATGCGTACATAGTTGGAATCCGGCGGAGGCGGTGGTGGTCGCTTCAGGGCATCGATAGTGCGCTTCACTTTCACCGGATCTAGCTTCTCCTTCGGAGGTGGAGTTTTCTTTGCAAAATGGTCCCTCACTTGGGCACGACATATGTCCTCGTTTTCCTGCTCGGTCCTCTCATATGGTAACTTTTCCAGAGGCTTGAGAGATGGACCGTATCTGAATTGCCTCCCGCCTCTGCTTGTACTGCTAGCCGCCGGAGCGGCGGCGTCTCTCTTCCGTCGTTGCTGATGAGGCGGAGAAGGAGGCGGAGTGCTCCGACGCGCCGGAGTAGGCGAAGGAGGAGGCGGAGTGCCCTCATGCGTCGGAGGAGCCGGAGAAGGAGGCGGAGTGCCCTGATCACTCGCCGGAGGAGGAGGAGGAGGAGGAGGCGGAGTGCCCTGACTCGCCGGAGGAGGAGGAGGAGGCGGAGGCGTCCAGTTTGGAAGCTTGATGTACTCCTTCTGCCATAGACATGTACTCCTCAGAGCACGAACCAGCTGATTCTCCCCTTCACCTGTAGAGTGGTAAAGCTCGAGCTCCTCAAATCCCTCCATTACTTCATCCACCATCACAACAGCATAGCCATGTGGAATCGGAAGGCAGTGAAAAGTTCCGTTGAGTTGAGGAGGTGCAACAGAGCCGACAGCCGCCAATAAAGTGAGGTTATGGCATTTCCTCATAAGCTCGCAATTTTGAGCCTCCGTGATAGTATCCACGGGGTAGATAGGCTCCGTGAAGTCAGTCTGAACGGGCTCCGTGGAAGCCACGCTGCTTCTCCACTGAGATGGCGGGGTAGCTTCTGGGGTAGCTTCGTGCCGCTGAGATAGTTGGCCGGCAGCTCGCTGGCTCTCAGCTTCCTCTAGCTTTTGTAGTCTTGCACTCATCTTCTGCATGTCGCTCAGCTCCGCTTTCCTCTTTCTCTCCCGGCTTCTGTAACCGCCTGCGTCGGGAAACCCAAACTTCCACGGAACGGAGCCTGGTGTGCCTCGTGTTCGTCCAGGGTGCTCAGCATTCCCTAGGGCCTCAGTCAGCTCGTCCTTCTCTCTGTCGGGAATGAACGTCCCTTCCTGCGCTGCGGTGATATACTTCTGAAGCTTCGTGACGGGTATTGCAAGTTGCTCTTCCGTCCAACGGCACTTCCCTGTTTCAGGGTCCAAAGTTCCCCCAACCCCGAAGAACCAAGTCTTTGAACGGTCTGGCCATTTCAATGTCTCTGGTTCGACCCCTTTAGCAATCAGGTCATTCTCAGCTTTGTCCCACAACGGCCGGGCTTTGAGGTAGCCACCTGACCCCGTGTGATGGTGATACTGCTTCTTTGCAGTGTTGTTCTTGTTTTTCTCTGACATTTTCTTACTCTTGTCTGATGTCTGTAGGCCACAAATGCAGGCCAGTGATCTCTTATCTTCTCAAATCGGCCGATGAATTCTGGAGTCTCACCTTTGTCGACAAACTTTGATTTCAACTCCTTCTTCCACCTCCTGAATAGATCTGCCATCTTCTTAAGAGCACATGCCTTGACCAGTGGCTCTATAACGGGCTTATTCGGATCCTCCTCTGGCGGTAGGGTGAAATTTGCCTTCAGCAAGGTCCAAAGATCATCTTTCTGTCTATCGGTGACATAATCACCTTCAGGGGCGTCGTCCTTAGGCTTATTCCATTGCTTGATGCTGATCGGGATGTTGTCCCTAAAAATAGCTCCGCACTGAGCAGAAAATGCGTCCTTGGTCCGCTTGGGTTCAATCGGTAGGCCATCGTCCGCGAGTTCTGTGATCGTGAACCTTTCATCCTTGCGCAACCTCTTCTTCGGGCCTCGTCTCGTTACCGAAGTTTGGCTCGATCCGGAGGGCTATAAAAGAAGAAAGAAGAGTTAATATATGTACATACCAAAACAATTAATGCATCAATTAGCTAGTCAGCACCTCCGGAGCCATCATCATCATGTCACCGGAGCCATCATCATCATGTCCTTCCTCCTCCATTGTTCCATCGGTGTCGTTGAGAAACGACAAGACAGCATCACCTCCGGCGAGGATTATCTCCCCCAACAACTGTTCTTGTTCCAAGCCTCTTTGATCCATAGTTTCTGCAAATATAGAAGAATATATATATAGATGAGATCAGAAAAAATTGGATCAACTTGTGCACATCCATAATGGGGACATCCACTAGTAGAAAAAGGGCCTTTAGTCCCGGTTCCAGAGGGCCTTTAGTCCCGGTTCTGGAACCGGGACTAAAGGGTCGGGACTAAAGCCCAAAACCTTTAGTCCCGGTTCGCTTACGAACCGGGACCAAAGGGGCTCCACGTGGCCGCTGCGGGAAGCCCAGGCAGGAGGACCTTTAGTCCCGGTTGGTAACACCAACCGGGACCAAAAGGCATCCACGTGGCCGCTGCGGGGAGCCCAGGCAGGAGGGACCTTCATACTGAGCAGGCATTCAAAGAAGATTTCCTTCTCTTCTTTGGTAAGAGCGTAGATGGCAGGACCTTCATACTGCTTTGGATGCATGTCGTCTTTTTCATGCACACGTTGCTGTTCCTCCCGTGCCTCCGGTGTATCTTTTGTCTTCCCATACACTCCCAAGAAGCCTAGCAGGTTCACGCAAAGATTCTTCGTCACGTGCATCATGTCGATTGCAGAGCGGACCTCTAGGTCTTTCCAATAGGATAGGTCCCAAAATATAGATTTCTTCTTCCACATGGGTGCGCGTCCCGCATCGTCAGTCGGAACAGATAGTCCGCCAGGACCCTTTCCAAAGATTACTTGTAAATCATTGACCATATCAAGTATGTGATCACCAGTACGGAGGGCGGGCTTCTTCCGGTGATCTGCCTCACCTTTGAAATGCTTTCCTTTCTTTCGTCATTGATGGTTGGTCGGAAGAAATCGACGATGCCCCAGGTACACATTCTTCCTGCATTTGTCCAAATATATACTGTCGGTGTCATCTAAACAGTGAGTGCATGCGTGGTATCCCTTGTTTGTCTGTCCTGAAAGGTTACTGAGAGCAGGCCAATCGTTGATGGTTACAAACAGCAACGCATGTAGGTCAAATTCCTCCTGTTTGTGCTCATCCCACACACGTACACCTTCTCCATTCCACAGCTGTAAAAGTTCTTCAACTAATGGCCTTAGGTACACATCAATGTCATTGCCGGGTTGCTTAGGGCCTTGGATGAGCACTGGCATCATAATGAACTTGTGCTTCATGCACAACCAAGGAGGAAGGTTATAGATACATAGAGTCACGGGCCAGGTGCTATGATTGCTGCTCTGCTCCCCAAAAGGATTAATGCCATCTGCACTTAAACCAAACCATACGTTCCTTGCGTCACCTGCAAAGTCCCCCCACCTTCTCTCGATTTTTCTCCACTGCGACCCGTCAGCGGGTGCTCTCAACTTCCCGTCTTTCTTACGGTCTTCTTTGTGCCATCGCATCAACTTGGCATGCTCTTTGTTTCTGAACAGACGTTTCAGCCGTGGTATTATAGGAGCATACCACATCACCTTGGCAGGAACCCTCTTCCTGGGGCGCTCGCCCTCAACATCACCAAGGTCATCTCGTCTGATCTTATACCGCAATGCAACGCATACCGGGCATGCGTTCAAATCCTCGTACTCACTGCGGTAGAGGATGCAGTCATTAGGGCATGCATGTATCTTCTGCACCTCCAATCCTAGAGGGCATAGAACCTTCTTTGCTTCGTACGTACTGCCGGGCAATTCGTTATCCTTTGGAAGCTTCTTCTTCATTATTTTCAGCAGCGAACTAAATCCCTTGTCAGATACACCATTGTCTGCCTTCCATTGCAGCAATTCCAGTGTGGTACCGAGCTTTCTGTTGTCATCTTCGTAATTTGGGTACAACCCTTTTTTGTGATCCTCTAACATGCGATCGAACTTCAACTTCTCCCATTCACTTTCGCATTCTCTCTGTGCATCAACAATGACCCGGCGAAGATCATCATCGGGCACATCGTCTGGTTCCTCTTGATCTTCAGCTTCCCCCATTGCAGCATCACCGTATTCAGGGGGCGGGTAGTTGTCATCATCCTCTTCTTCTTCGTTGTCTTCCATCATAACCCCTCTTTCTCCGTGCTTGGTCCAAACATTATAGTGTGGCATAAAACCCTTCTCAAGCAGGTGGAAGTGAAGGGTTTTAGAGTTGGATAAAGCCTTCGTATTCTCACAGACAGTACATGGACAATGCATAAAACCATTCTGCTTGTTTGCCTCAGCCGCTTCGAGAAAATTATGCAGGCCCTTAATATACTCGGAGGTGCGTCGGCCACCGTACATCCATTGCCGGTTCATCTGCATGCGTTATATAGTTCTTATTATTGAACAACATATAACTCTCTAGAGCATCTAATTAAAACACACAAGTAAGAACTTTTTTCTTTTAGAAAGAAGATAAGAAGAAGAGGCTAACCACGGTGTTGCCGGCGCCGAGATGGGCGCGGGCGATCGACGGCGGTGAGGACGGGGACGGGACAGGACGGACCGCCAAACCTAGACAAATCTTGAGGAAAATGGAGCTTGGACAAGGAGCTTCGAGAGGAGAAAGCTTAAGTGTGGCTCGGGCATTTCATCGAACACCTCATGTGCATAGGAGGTGAGCTAGAGCACCACAAAAGCTCTCCCACGGCCGGGCAAAAAAATAGAGCAATGCATTGCTCTGCTCGCGGGCGGGGGCTATATATAGGCCAACCATTGGTCCCGGTTCCAGCCACAAACCGGGACCAATGGTTGTGGGCCAGGAGCGAGGCGCATTGGTCCTGGTTCGTGGCTGGAACCGGGACAAAAGGGGTCACCTTTAGTCCCGGTTCCAGCCACAAACCGGGACCAATGGTTGTGGGCCAGGAGCGAGGCGCATTGGTCCCGGTTCGTGTCTAGAACCGGGACAAAAGGGGTCAGACGAACCGGGACCAATGGCCCACGAGGCCCGGCCGGCGCCCTGGCCTCACGAACCGGGACCGATGCCTCCATGGGTCCCGGTTCGTGAGTGAACCGGGACTAATGGGCTTCTCAGGGGTGGACCGATGCCCTGTTTTGTACTAGTGATCTCATACTAGAGATCTCAAATCCATACAAAAGCATGCAAATATATAAACCTATGTACTATGTACAAGCTATCTACTCCTCGTCGAAGATTTCAATGATCTCCGTGCCCTCCGGCTGATAAATAGGCGGCAGCCGCAGCTCCGCCCCCTCCAGTGCCTCCGCTACGCCCCCTCCGGCTGCTCCGCTGCGGCTTCCTCCACCGCTATCTCTGCCTCGAGCTCGTCGAAGAGAGTGTCCGCCTCCGCCTTCCTCTGCCGGATGAGCCGGTGGTTGGCCTGCACATCGGCCTCATCCCGGATGGAATCCAGGATGGCCTGCTACTCCGCCATCTCATCCGCTTGGGCGACGGCGAACTCCACCTCCGCCTCCTCCATGTTCAAGCCCGAAGCATGGATCTCCAGCTCGTCCTCCTCTATCGCCTCCGACACCTCCTCCTCTGGCTCCTCCTCGTTCGTTTCCGGCGAGTCCGGAGGGAGATCTGCAGCGATGTGGGCGGAGCGCCGAGCCTCGATATCCGCCTTGATGTGCATCCGGTGCTCCGATGTGAGCTGAGCGTAGGTGGTGATCCTACGGCGGACCATACTGATATCGGAGAGCGGGGGAGAGGAGCCGGATGGGCTCGGGTGGCGGCTGATACGTCCATTTTGCATCATGATTTCCTACTGTTATTTATAATGTTTTTATGTATAATAATGCTTTATGGAGTAATTCTAATGCCTTTTCTCTCATAATATTTAAGGTTTACACAAAGAGGGAGAATGCCGGCAGCTGGAATTCTGGACCTGAAAAAGCATATTAGAGACATCTATTCTGCACATCTCCAAATAAGTTGAAACTTCACGGAGAATTATTTTAGAATATATAAAAAATACTGGAGCAAATAACTACCGGAGGGGGGCCACCTGGTGACCACAAGACACCAGGGCGTGCCAGGCCCCCTAGGTGTGCCCTGGTGGGTTGTGGTCAGCCCAGCCCACCTCCGGTGCCCATCTTCTGGTACTTCAGGTCTTTTGACCTAGAAAAACTCAGGACGGGACTTTCGGGACGGAACACCGCCGTCTTGAGGCGGAACTTGGGCAGGAGCACTTTTGCCCTCCGGCGGAGAGATTCTGTCGGGGAAACTTCCCTCCCGGAGGGGGAAATCGAAGCTATCGTCATCACCAACAACCCTCTCATCTTTGGGAGGCCAATCTTCATAAACATCTTTAACAGCATCATCTCCTCTCAAACCCTAGTTCATCTCTTGTGTTCAATCTTTGTACCGGAACCTCTGATTGGTACTTGTGGGTGACTAGTAGTGTTGATTACATCTCGTAGTTGATTACTATATGGTTTATTTGGTGGAAGATTATATGTTCAGATCCATTATGCTATTTAATACCCCTCTGATCTTGAGCATGAATATCATTTGTGAGTAGTTACCTTTGTTCTTGAGGCCACGGGAGAAGTCATGTTGCAACTAATCATGTGAATTTGATATGTGTTCGATATTTTGATGATATGTATGTTGTGATTCCCTTAGTGGTGCCATGTGAACGTTGACTACATGGCACTTTACCATCTTTGGTCCTAAGGGAATGCATTGTGGAGTAGTTATTAGATGATGGGTTGCTAGAGTGATAGAAGCTTAAACCCTAGTTTATGCGCTATTTCATAAGGGGCTGATTTGGATCCAAACGTTTAATGCTATGGTTAGATTTTATCTTAATACTTTTCTCGTAGTTGCGGATGCTTGCGAGGGGGTTAATCATAAGTGGGAGGTTTGTTCAAGTAAGAATAGCACCCAAGCACCGGTCCACCCACATATCAAATTATCAAAGTAGCGAACGCAAATCAAACCAACATAATGAAAGTGACTAGATGAAATTCCCGTGTGCGCTCAAGAACGCTTTGCTTATTATAAGAGACCGTTTTGGCATCTCCTTTGCCACAAAAGGATTGGGTTATCTTGCTGCACTTTATTTACCGTTACCGTTACTTGCTTGGTACCAATTATCTTGCTATCAAACTACATGTTACCTAAAATTTCAGTGCTTGCAGAAATTACCTTGCTGAAAACCGCTTGTCATTTCCTTCTGCTCCTCATTGGGTTCGACACTCTTACTTATCGAAAGGACTACGATTGATCCCATATACTTGTGGGTCATCAGCGGGGGAGGGAGGGAGGGGGTGGATGTGTAGGAGATATGCCCTAGAGGCAATAATAAATGTTATTGATTATCTCCCTGTTCATAATTAGGTTTATGTTCCATGCTATAACTGCTATGGTCCTCGAGTCTACAATAACCACGAGGCTCGGAGGAAGACTCATATGCACGTGTGGAATAATAAACGGTAAAATGTATTTCTAGTCTGGCCTCTAAGACTAGCTCAAGTGTTGCATGATGGTTCTGTTTTCCTGATCATGGGCATGTCTATGCCAGCAACTTTGAGGGCACAATGTTAGAAGAACATTTGTGTTGAATCGACCCGAATTGATGTTATGCTATGAGATACATTCGTCACAAGTTAAATGGTTAATAACACAGAGATGGTTAACGTTTGCATGATTCCTCAAACCATGAGAGTATCGAGTTTCTTCATGCTTGATTCATGAACTTTGGGGTTTGTTAAACGTCATCCGTAACTGGATGGCTATTACGGCAGCTTACCGGTTCATGGGAAAGTATGTCAAGTAACTTGATAGATCAAGATTGGGATTTGCTCCTCCGACGATGGAGAGATATCTCTGAGCCCTCTTGGTGTTACGGTATCCATCATCGTCTGGCCAGACACTTTGTGATTTGATCACGGGGATTCCGGAACACGGTAACGAGAAAAGAGAACAATAACGGTAACGAGGTATCTAGCATAGTGGACAAATTGTTGATCCACGGGGATGCCAACATGTCTCACCTCGGGTATTTGTAACATATCGCGAAGCAACAGGAATAGCACTCGGCAACTGGAGGTTCACTCGAATATTCATTCATGTGGGTATAGGGGGTCAATATGGGTGTCCACGGCTCCGATGTTGATCATTGATCGGAAGGGATTCCGGGTCATGTCTATACTTCACCGAACCTATAGGGTCACACGCTTAAGGGTCATCTATCTGTTGAATCCAAGACAGGGAGTCTGAGAGAAATTCACCGAAAAAGTTTCTGAGACAACGGAAGAGTTCAGGAGAGAGAACACCGGAAGAGTTTCGGTAAAACCGAAAAGTTATTTCGGAGTGTACCATTAAGTCAAATTGGTTTCGGCACATGCCTGGAAATTATTGGAGGGTACCAGAATTGTTCCGGTAACTTCTGAGATTTTTTAGAGACAAAAACCGGAAATGTTCCGGACTGCCAAAACCGCTTTAGTTGCTTTTCACAGATGAAAATCACTAAACCGAAAAGTTGTTTCGGAGTACACCATTAAGTCAAATTGGTTTCGGCACACGCCTGATAATTCTTGGAGGGTGCCAGAATCATTCTGGAAACTTCTGGGAATTTTCCGGAAGAAAAACCGGAAATGTTCCGGAGCTGCCGGAACCGCTTTGTTTGCTTTTCGCAGATGAAAATCACTAATCCGGAATTGTTTCGGAACGCGTCGAAAATTATTTTAGTGGGTACTTGAAATGTTCTAAGCCCACATAAATATTTTCGGTTCGAACGGACGCTGAAAAATGTCGTCGTGAATAGTGAAATAAGCTTTATGGCTACTTTTTGGAAAGCCACCTTTTTGGGCTTTTGCTCCAAAATATGTTGGAGATGACATGGATGGATGTGGCTGAAATTTCAGCCCCTCCACCCCTCCTTCTCCTATAAATAGAGGTGGAGGGGGCTGCCCAAAACTCACTCTTTTCTCACATACAAGTGCCATGCATGATCTGGCTTTCTCTCTCCCTCCCAGCGAAATAGTTTCGTAGAGCCGAAATGCTGTCTGGGTTCCGGTGGGAACTAGTTCTGGACGGCGAAGCCCTGCCGGATAGATGACACCGTATGTGTGCAACTCTGTAGAGAGATCGTAGTTTTGGTCTTAGTTCGAGAGTGCCTGCCGAAGGGCTGTCCGTGTGACTGTCCGAGTTTCGGAGGTCCTCCCGAAGGGCTATCTGCGACACCGTCCGAGGGACTGTTCGACCGCCTCCCGGAGGGCTGTCCGAGGGGCTGATGAGAGTATACATCCTCGCGGTTGGGAGGTTGTAAATCCTAGCTGCGGGGATCTGCACCGCCGATCGTCATCGACTCTACTTCCGCTGCGCTACGAGTCGGTAAAGAAAAAGATCAAACCTTGTATGCAGTCTCCATAGTGGTCCTGGGCTGGTGCGTAGGTCGGAAATTTTTGTTTTTTGCTACGTTCCCAACAGTGGCATCATGAGCCGTGCTATGCATAGATGCAGGTTGCGATCTAGAATACATAGAGATGTATGGGTGTTGCACAATATAATTAGGTAGTAGATGAGTTCTATTACTGAAAATTATTTGTGCGGGTAGCAGATGAAATCTGTTACCCGATGTTCTTGTTGCTTCCCTGGAATTTGCATATTTCTGATCTTGATAACAGCATGGTGGAGTTTCAATGTTCTGGCAATCCGCGATCCTGATTGAATAGCACCTAAGGGAATTTTCACCATAGTTAAAAAGAAACGAAGTGCTAACAGTTCATTGAATTCCACCATAGTTAAAAAGAAAGATGAAATTTCGCAGACGAAAGGGCAATGCAGATATGATCTGCACGGGGGTCATGCGTATGACGAAGTTTAGTATGGGGCTCGAGATTTTATTATCTCGTGTTTCATACACCCCGCAATGTTAATTTAGCGACTTGGATTATCATGCTTGATGATGGACGTTGGTAGCTTCGGTTTGTTTCGAAACCTTAGAAGCCACGTAAAACAAGTTTTTGCATGAACCGATTAGAGGCGTCTAACTTGGTTTTGCAGGATGGTTTGCATGTGCATATGATGTGGTATAGCAGTGCTCATATTAATTTGATTATGTATGAGATGACTATATGATGTAATATTAACATGACCTGCGTCTCATGATTCGGCATGATGGCTGGAGCCATATGATTGTTACTTTAATGACATGCGTGTCAACCTTAAGTAATGCACTTATTTTATTAGCTATAGAGATAGCAATATTATCTGGTGCATCGACAATGTGGTGGCAATCTTCGCGAAGGTGAACACCAACGCGAATGCCGAAGACGAAGAAATGAAAGACTTCTCCGTCAGAAAGGGCTATACCATATCATGCTATTATGAATTGCTTGAGATGTTTATCCCTTATGATGCACCCTTCTTGATTGCACGGTACTCACTTTTTATTAGGGTGATCTCTCACAAAAATATCAAGTAGTTACTGTTCTCCCAAGTGTAGCACCGTCACGGCACCTATCTTTTCGGGGTGCGCCGTGTCACACGGGTACGAACGATTAGAGAAGTGTGAGGCGGGTGAGTTGAGACCTCGCAGCGAGATCACTTGGTTGTCTTGACGTTCAGGCATGACCGTCATGAGCTCGGAACACACGCATCAAAAGATGAACAAGAGTCACATAGAGATGTGATTGGCAAGTTGGCCTACCGGTTGAGATTTTCGTCATCAGTGGTGTTACACCAATGGCGAACAATTTAAATGCGGGTCTGGTATCACTCACAATCAATTATGAGAGATATTGATTTGAGTGGGATCGCACTGTAGAATTAATTCTTTTAATTCTCAGTACAATTAGTTGTGAACTTTGTCTAAGTGTAAATTGCATAATAGTTGTAGAATAATGGCTCGCGTTTCCACCTTCCCTATTAAAATTGAATAGTTGTTAAATATTTGGTTAAAACTTTACGGTTGGTAACGTAATGTGAGGATTGTCCTCAAGAGTGTCGAGAAGGACTTTGTCCTATCGCATGCTTTTGGTATTCTCCCGCTGATGCTATGGATGATGTGACTCTCGTCCTTCGATCCAAAAGCTAAATTCCGTTACGGTCAAGTGAAATATGTTTGCCTCCATGAGACCCGAACTTCGAAAGTTTGGATAGCTATGTGATATTCATGGAATCTGAAAATCCTTTTCAGAGACAAACAAAGGCTAAAAGATATGAGATATCCAAAGCCATGTTTGTTTGCAAACTATTAGTAAAAGTGTTTACTGGGCATTTGACTGTTAAGAGAGGGATCCAGGAGAATGCCTGTCATATAATGAAGGTGAATAAAACAACAGCTTAAAGAGAAAGGAAGTGTGCGAAGGGTGTTAGTGAAACTTTCACGCCTAGGAAGTCCGGGGCTAACGCCACTCTCAAGTTGGGTGCTTCTTCTGAGAGTAGGAGAAATACTAAAAGTTAAACTGTTAGAAGTATAAAGGCAAAAAGAAAGAAGACTGGAATATCCAGCTCATGTATGAATGTCATACAAGTTTTTGATGTATAGAAGGCTGGTCAAAGATATAGTTCTTGGGAATTATGGTTAAATATGTTAATCACTAATTCTTGGGTATTGTGAGTTGATCACAAAGATACCCGTTCGATTGCATTCTGTTGCGACTCGATGCAAGAACTACTATGGCTTGAAAGACTAGCCAGGAATGAGGTCTTGATACACATTGGGAACATAGTAAAAGTTACTATACCTTCCATCGGTGTATTACCTATGTATTTTCTTTCATAATTCATTTTAGAGCTTTACACACTCTAGCCCTTTGCATAAGATATCTTGCAAGAAGGTTGTTCATAAGAGAACTTTTGATGTTCGGTGTTATGAATAAACATAAGGGCCATACTTTCATTATGAATGAGATGTATGTTATGAATAATGATATTAATATATTACCTCTGTGTTTACTTTCATAATTCATTTTAGAGTTTCATACACTCTAACCCAGTGCACAATGTTTGTTGCAAAATGGTTGTTCATAAAAGAACAATTGTTGTTCAGTATTATGAATAACATGAAGGGCCATGCTTCCATCCAAGATGGGATGTATGTTATGAATATTGATGGTAATATGATACATCCATAACACTGATGCTAAATGTCGCAAGACTAAGAGAATACCACACATGTGTGGCACTGCATTTGGTCACATTGGAGGAACACGCACGGAAAAATTCCATTATGATGGATTTTGAAGTCGTTTGATTTTGAATCATCTGACACTTGCAACTTTCCTCCGAAAAGTGAAGTGACTGAAATACCGTTCACAGGCCATAAGGAACGAGCAACAAACTTATTGGTGATCATACATTTTGATGTGTGTAGTTCAATAAATGTTGTTGCAAGTAGTGGATTTATCTCTCTTCAGAAATGACTCAAGTAGATATATGGAAATTTACTTGATGAGACGCAAGTCTAGATCCTTTGAAATCATTCAAAAGGTTTTTCAAAAATGAAGTAGAAATTATTGTAACAAGAAAATTATGTTTCTGCAATTTGATTGCGCAAAGGAATATTTGAGTTACAAGTTTAGCAAATGTCTGATGAGTTGTGAAAAGAGTTTCATAACTTGCACCTCCCGGAACACCACTGCAAGTGGAAAGTCCGTGAAGATGTAATCGAACCATTTATGACATGGTAAGATCAAAGATGACATAAATATATTTGCCATTATCCCTTTTAAAGAGTGATGCTTTAGAGACTGCGGCTTTTACACTGAAAAGAGCTCCATCAGGTCTGTTGAAATGACGCCATGGTATGGTACGCCCAACCATGTTATATATTTTCTTAACATTTGGAATATGGGGCTTGTGTAAAAGATTACAAACCTATTCCAAATCAGACAAGTGCTACTTTGTAGGTTATCCCAAGTTATTGGGTATTCCTCCCTCACTATACCGAGGCAAATAGTTTTGCCACAAAGAATGGTATGGTTTTTGAAGAAAATTGTTCTTTCAAAAAGGTGAGTGGGAGAACAGTGCAACTCGACGAGATAAACAGTATCTTCGTCATCAGATCTAAGGAAAGAGACCTTGGAAGTAATTCCAGGGTTTCCTACTGCGACTAATACGGAAGCCTCTACATGAGATGTATGGACTTCGGTCGAACTTGCAGCTGAACCACGTAGGAAAAACTCATGCAAACCTCTCAGGTGCGCATACGAGATATTGTTGTTAGACAACAGTATACCTATGATACACAAGGAAGCGTTGATGGGCCCTGACTCCGGAATTGGCTAAATGCCAATACAATCCGAGATAGTTTCCATATAAGTGATTCAAGATTAAAACCTTGATACACCTTTCGGAAGACTTACAGTCTAATGAATATTTATGAAACTATAAACTGATGTGGATAAAATGTTTTATCCATAAAGCTCGACTTGTTGCAATGACAAGTTCAAGGAGTTGACTACGATGAGGTAGTCTCACCGTAGCGATGCTTAAAGTCGGTTCGGGTTGAACTAGCAATTAATACATATTTCAAACATGAGATATGAAACATGGATGCCAAAAAGGATTTCCATGAGATGGAAATGCAACCTAGGACTTGTATGTAATACAGTCCGAAGTAATTTTTCGATCCAGAGGATGCTAGTAAGTATGCAAACTTCAAAGTTCCAGCAATGGACAGAAGAGAGCAAAATGGAGTTGGAATCTTCGTTTTTGATGAAATGGTCAAAAGAGTTTGACTTCATCAAATGGGTATCGAAGATGCTTGTGGTTCAAGAAAGTAAGTGGGATCATAATAATATTTCTAAAAACCTTGTGTGCTTGACACATTTTTAATTGGAAATAAATTTCTTGACACGAATTAGGACTTCATTTGAAAATAGTTTTTTCGATGAAGTGCTTGGGCTAAATAGCCTTGATATTAGGCATGATGATCTATGGAGATAGATTTACCTAATGGGGCTGAGCAAAGATACATATTGACAAAATGCTAAAACCTTTTAGCATTGAAAAACGTCAAGGAGTGATTCTTGCCGAAGTCACATGGAAAGAGTTTTTGCAAGACTCGGTGTCCCAAAACACTGATGAGCAAAATACATGATGGTGATTCCACACACTCTTGTGTTTGGATTAATCATGTATTCCATGGTATGTAAAAACAACCAGATATGTCCAATACTCCAAAGTTGTTGCGAGTATAGATACCAAAGTGATCAAAGTACTGATCATGGACAACAGTGAAAGATGTCATTGAGTACTAGAGCAGTACTGATGACATGTTTTCTCGCAAGCAGAGATTATGAAGTGCTCGTTGTAAGTAATTACATCGATACAGTCTTCATCAATGCTCCATGCGATTTTCGATTTAAGTTAAGGGTTTTGTGTAATACTCAACATGGTGGCACGGTAGTTGGAAATTGTTCCAAACAAGATATTCTGGCGAATTCTATAACAAAGGCTAAGTATGTTGACGCTTTAGAAGCGACAAAGAAGTTGTTGAATCATATAGTTCATTCATGAACTTAGTATGGTTCCAAGATGGCTTTGGTCTATGGGACACTATTGCAGATAGTTGCTCCATAGCTCAGTCTGGGGAATAGGTTTCGACCAATGATTCATACATATGCAAAGCCAAGTCCACACAAAATATGAATTTTGTGAAAGCGTGAAAATGCAAGGATATGCAAAGTTACACACGGAGCTGAAGTCGTCAGATCCGTTGGACATCAGGCTATACCACATGCGAAGCATATTTTACACCAGTGTGCCATAGGTGTAAAGTGCATTAGCATTAACTAGATTATTGACTCTAGTGCAAGTGGGAGTCTGTAGGAGATATGCCCTAGAGGCAATAATAAATGTTATTGATTATCTCCCTGTTCATAATTAGGTTTATGTTCCATGCTATAACTGCTATGGTCCTAGAGTCTACAATAACCACGAGGCTCGGAGGAAGACTCATATGCACGTGTGGAATAATAAACGGTAAAATGTATTTCTAGTCTGGCCTCTAAGACTAGCTCAAGTGTTGCATGATGGTTCAGTTTTCCTGATCATGGGCATGTCTATGCTAGCAACTTTGAGGGCACAATGTTAGAAGAACATTTGTGTTGAATCGACCCGAATTGATGTTATGCTATGAGATACATTCGTCACAAGTTAAATGCTTAATAACACAGAGATGGTTAACGTTTTCATGATTCCTCAGACCATGAGAGTATCGAGTTTCTTCATGCTTGATTCATGAACTTTGGGGTTTGTTAAACGTCATCCGTAACTGGATGGCTATTACGGCAGCTTACGGGTTCATGGGAAAGTATGTCAAGTAACTTGATAGCTCAAGATTGGGATTTGCTCCTCCGACGATGGAGAGATATCTCTGGGCCCTCTTGGTGTTACGGTATCCATCATTGTCTGGCCAGACACTTTGTGATTTGATCATGGGGATGCCGGAACACGGTAACGAGAAAAGAGAACAATACCGGTAACGCGGTATCTGGCATAGTGGACAAGTTGTTGATCCACGGGGATGCCAACATGTCTCACCTTAGGTATTTGTAACATATCGCGAAGCAACATGAATAGCACTCGGCAACTGGAGGTTCACTCGAATATTCATTCGTCTGGGTATAGGGGTCAATATGGGTGTCCACGGTGTTGGGGAACGTTGCATGGGAAACAAAAAATTTCCTACGCACACGCAAGATCTATCCATGGTGATGAGCATCTACGAGAGGGAGATTGGATCTACATACCCTTGTAGATCGCTAAGCGGAAGCGTTAAGAAACGCGGTTGATATATTCGAACGTCTTCGTGATCCAAATCGCCGAGCGTCCTGCGATCCCATCACGATCCGTCTCGCGATCCAATCACGATCCGTCCCGCGATCCCATCAAGATCCGTCTTGCGATCCTGATCACGGTCCTTCCGATCTAGCGCCGAACGGACGGCACCTCCGCGTTGAACGCACGTACAGCTTGATGACACCTTCACCTCCTCGATCCAGCGAGCGATGGTGAAGTAGTAGAAGAGTTCCGGCAGCACGACGGCGTGGTGACGGCGGTGGTGAAGAACAATATCCGCAGGGCTTCGCAAAGCACTACGGAAATTATGACGGAGGAAGAACTAGAGGGGCGGGGTTGCCGGCACACGGCTTGGGGAATTCTTGATGTGTTCCAGGTGCTAGCCCTGCCCCTCAATTTATATGTTGAGCCCTGGGGTCGAAACTTGGAGAAAGAGCCTCCTCAAAGTCGGTTTGGCCCGCAAGGCAAGAGTCCTCCTCGGACTCCACGACCAGACGCCAGGGTCCTCGGCGTCTGGCCCCAGACGCCAGGGATCCTGGCGTCTGGCCTCTGGCCTCCACAAAACTCCTTTTGTACCTTCCTTAAAGCCTCTTGGGCTTTACCCCTTGGCCCAAATAAAGTGTTCTCGTACCCGAACATTTCGGGAAACATCCGAAACCCATTCCGGTGAATTCCGGAACCCTTCCGGAGACCAAACACTATTATCCCATATATCAATCTTTACCTCCGGACTATTCCGAAGATCCTCGTCATGTCCGGGATCTCATCCGGGACTCCGAACAACCTTCGGTCACCAACATAACAACTCAACTATACTTATATCGTTACCAAACGTTAAGTGTGTAGACCCTGCGGGTTCGAGAACTATGTAGACATGACCGAGACACCTCTACGGTCAATAACCAATAGCGGGACCTGGATGCCTATATTGGCTCCTACATATTCTACGAAGATCTTTATCGGTCGAACCTCTATGTCAAGGATTCAGTTAATCCCGTATGCTATTCCCTTTGTTCTTCGGTATGTTACTTGCCCGAGATTCGATCGTCGGTATCTCCATACCTAGTTCAATCTCGTTACCGGCAAGTCTCTTTACTCGTTTCGTAATACAAGATCCTGTGGCTAACTCTTTAGTCACTTTGCTTGCAAGGCTCATTGTGATGTTGTATTACCGAGTGGGCCCTAAGATACCTATCCGTCACACGGAGTAACAAATCCCAGTCTTGATCCATGCCCACTCAACAGACACCCTCGGAGATACCTGTAGAGCATCTTTATAGTCACCCAGTTATGTTGTGACGTTTGATACACACAAGGTATTCCTCCGGTGTCAGTGAGTTGCATGATCTCATGGTCATAGGAACAGATACTTGACATGTAGAAAACAATAGCAATAAACAGACACGATCATATGCTACGTTCATAGTTTGGGTCTTGTCCATCACATCATTCTCCTAATGATGTGATCCCGTTATCAAATGACATCTCATGTCTATGGCTAGGAAACCTTCACCATCTTTGATCAACGAGCTAGTTAACTAGAGGCTTACTAGGGACACATTGGTTGTCTATGTACCCACACATGTATTTGAGTTTCCAATCAATACAATTAGAGCATGGATAAGAAACGATTATCATGAACAAGGAAATATAATAATAACCATTTTATTATTGCCTCCAGGGCATATTTCCAACAGTCTCCCACTTGCACTAGAGTCAATAATCTAGTTCACATCACCATGTGATTTACATTGTTATGAATCTAACACCCAATGAGTTCTGGGGTTCGATCATGCTTTGCATGTGAGAGAGGTCTTTAGTCAACGGTCTGCAACATTCAGATCCGTGTGTTCTTTGCAAATCTATATGTCATACTGCAGATGCTACCACGCTCCACTAGGAGCTATTCCAAATGGTTGCTCCACTATACGTATCCTGACTGCTACTCAGAGTCGTCCGGATAGGTGTCAAAGCTTGCATCGACGTAACCCTTTACGATGAACTCTTTATCACCTCCATAATCGAGAAATATTTCCTTAGTCCTCTAGTTACTAAGGATAATCTTGACCGCTGTCCAGTGATCCACTCCTGGACCACTCTTGTACCCCTTGACAGACTCATGGCAAGGCACACACTAGGTGCGGAACACAGCATGGCATAATATACAGAGCCTATGGATAAGGCATAGGGGACGACCTTCGTCCTTTCTCTTTCTTCTGCCGTGGTCGAGCTTTGAGTCTCACTCAACTCCACACCTTACAAATCAGGCAAGAACTCTTTCTTTGACTGATCCATTTTGAACTCTTTCAAAAACTTGTCAAGGTATGTACTCATTGAAAGTCTTATCAGACGTCTTGATCTATCTCTATAGATCCTGATGCCCAATATTTAAGTAGCTTCATTCCAGGTTTTTCTTTGCAAAACTCCTTTCAAACAACCCTTTATGCTTTCCAGAAATTCTACATCATTTCCGATCAACAATATGTCATCCACATATACTTATCAGAAATTCTATAGTGCTCCCACTCATTTTATTGTAAATACAAGTTTCTCATAAACTTTGTATAGACTCAAAAACTTTGATCACCTCATCAAAGCGTATATTCCAACTCCGAGATGCTTGCTCCAGTCCATAGAAGGATCGCTGGAGTTTGCATACATTTTAGCATCCTTAGGACTGACAAAACCTTCCGGTTGTATCACATACAACCTTTCCTCACGGATACCGTTAAGGAAACGATGTTTTGACATCCATCTGCCAGATTTCATAATCGAAAAATGCAGCAACTGCTAACATAATTCCAACAGACTTTAGCATCGCTACGGGTGAGAAAGTCTCATCGTAGTCAACTCCTTGAACTTGTGAAAAACCCTTTGCCACAAGTCGAGCTTTATAGACGGTGACATTACCGTTCGCGTCCGTCTTCCTTTTAAAGATCCATTTGTTCTGAATGGCCTTTCGCCCTTCAGGTAATACTTCCAAAGCCATACTTTGTTTTCATACATGGATCCCATCTCGGATTTCATGGCCTCTAACCATTTCTCGGAATCCGGGCCCATCATCGCTTCTCCATAGCTCGTAGGTTCATCGTTGTCCAACAACATGACCTCTAAGACAAGGTTGCCGTACCACTCAGGAGCAGTACGCGTCCTTGTCGACCTACGAGGTTTGATAGTAACTTGATCCGAAGCTTCATGATCATCATCATTAACTTCCTCTTCAACTAACGTAGGCTCCACAGGAACAACTTTCTGCGCTGCGCTACTCTCTGGTTGAAACAAAGGTTCAACAACCTCATCAACATCTATCTTCCTCCCACTCAATTCTTTCGAAAGAAACTCTTTCTCGAGAAAGGACCCGTTTTAGCAACAAACACTTTGTGCTTGGATCTAAGATAGAAGGTTTACCCAACTGTTACGTTAGGCTATTCTATGAAGATGCATTTGTCCGCTTTGGGTTCGAGCTCATTAGGTGAAAACCCTTTTTCACATAAGCGTCGCAGCCCCAAACATTAAGAAATGACAGCTTAGGTTTCCACCAAACCAAAATTCATACGGTGTCATCTCAACGGACTTAGATGGTGCCCCTTTTAAAGTGAATGTGGTTGTCTCTAATGCATAACCCTAAAACGATAGTGGTAAATCGATAAGAGACATCATAGTTTGCACCATATCCAATAGAGCACGACTACGATGTTCGAACACACCATCACACTATGGTGTTCCAGGTGGCGTGAGTTGTGAAACAACTTCCACATTGTCTTAAGTTGTATACCAAACTCGTAACTCAGATATTCACCTCCACGATCATATCGTAGACATTTTATCTTCTTGTCACGATGATCTCAAACTTCACTCTGATTTTGTTTGAACTTTTCAAACGTTACAGACTTGTGTTTCATTAATTAAGTAAATATCCCCATATCTACTCAAATCATCAGTGAAGGTAGGAAAATAACGATATCCACCGCACGCTACAACACTCATTGGACCGAATACATCAACATGTATTATTTCCAATAAGTTACTTGCCCGCTCCATCGTACCGGAAAACGGGGTCTTAGTCATCTTGCCCATGAGGCATGGTCCGCATGTCTCAACCGATTCGAAATCGAATGAGTCCAAACATCCATCAGCATGGAGTTTCTTCATGCGTTTTACACCAATATGACATTTAGCGGCAGTGCCACAAGTATGTGGTACTATCATTATTAACTTTGTATCTTTTGGCATCAATATTATGAACATGTGTATCACTACGATCAAGATTCAATAAACCATTCTCATTGGGTGCATGACCATTGAAGGTTTTATTCATGTAAACAGAATAACCATTATTCTCTAACTTAAATGAATAACCGTATTGCAATAAACATGATCTAATCACGTTTATGCTCAACCCAAACACCAAATAACATTTATTTAGGTTCATCACTAATTCCGAAGGTAGAGAGAGCGTGCGATGGTGATCACATCAACCTTGGAAACACTTCCAACACTCATCGTCACCTCACCCTTAGCTAGCCTCCGTTTATTCCATAGCTTTTATTTCGAGTTACTAACATTTAGCAACTGAACCGGTATATAATACCCAGGTGCTACTAGGAGTACTGGTAAGGTACACATCAATAACACGTATATCAAATATACTTCTGTCGACGTTGCCAGCCTTCTTATCTACCAAGTATCTAGGGCAGTTCCGCTTCAGTGACCGTTCTCCTCATAATAGAAGCACTCAGTCTCGGGTTTGGGTCCAACCTTGGGTTTCTTCACTGGAGTAGCAACTGACTTGCCATCCATGAAGTTTCCCTTCTTGCCCTTGCCCTTCTCGAAACTAGTGGTTTCACTAACCATCAACACTTGATGCTCCTTCTTGATTTTTACCTTCGCGGCGTCAAACATTGCGAATAGCTCGGGGATCATTATTTCCATCCCTGGCATTATATAGTTCATCACGAAGCTCTAGTAGCTTAGTGACAGTGACTTGGAGAACTATATCAATCATTATCTTATCTGGAAGATCAACTCCCACTCGATTCAAGCGATTGTAGCACCCAGACAATCTGAGCACATGCTCAACGATTGAGCTATTCTCCTTCATCTTGCAGGCAAAGAATCTTGTTGGAGGTCTCATACCTCTCAACACGGGCACGAGCCTGAGATCCCAATTTCAGCTCTTAGAACATCTCATATGTTCCGTGACGTTCAAAACGTTTTGGAGCCTCAATTCTAAGCCATAATGCATAACGCACTGAACTATTAAGTAGTCATCGGAACGTGCCTGTCAGATGTTCACGACATCTACAGACGACGCTAGAGGGGTGGCGCACCGAGCGGTGCTTTAAGGACATAAGCCTTCCGTGCAGCAATGAGGACAATCCTCAGATCACGGACCTAGTCCGCATTATTGCTACCATCATCTTTCAACTCTATTTCTCTAGTAACATATAAAAAATCAAGGGAGCTACAGCGCGAGCTAGTAATCTACAACATAATTTGCAAAGACATTTTGACTATGTTTATGATAATGAGTTTAGTTAATCATATTACCTAAAAAACTCCCACTCAAATTGACATCCCTCTGGTCATTCCAGTGTCACATGATCCAAATTGACCAACTCAAGTCCGATCATCACGTGAGTTGAGATGGTTTCAATGGTGAACATCTTCATGTTGATCATATCTACTATATGACTCATGTTCGACCTTTCGGTCTCTTGTGTTCCGAGGCCATGTCTGTACAAGCTAGGCTCGTCAAGTTTAACCCGAGTGTTCCGCATGTGCAACACTGGCTTGCACCCATTGTATGCGAACGTAGAGTCTATCACACCCGATCATCACGTGGTGTCTCGAAACGACGAACTTTCGCAACGGTGCACACTCGGGGAGAACACAATTTTGTCTTGAAATTTAAGTGAGGGATCACCTTATAATGCTACCGTCGTCCTAAGCAAAATAAGATGCATAAAAGGATTAACATCACATGCAAATCATAAGTGACATGATATGGCCATGAACTTGTGCTTTTGATCTCCATCTCCAAAGCACCGGCATGATCTCCATCATCACCGGCATAACACCATGATCTCCATCATCTTGATCTCCATCAATGTGTTGCCATGAGGTTGTCGTGCCGACTGTTGCTTCCACGACTATTGCTAACTCATAGCGATAAAGTAAAGCAAAAACGAAGAAAATAATTAAAGAGAACCCTATGCCTCCTGCCGGTTGCCGTACTCATCGACATGCAAGTCGTGATATTCTATACAATACATGATCATCTCATACATCACATATATCTCATCATGTAATTGGCCATATCACATCACAACATACCTTGCAAAAACAAGTTAGACGTCCTCTAATTGTTGTTGCATGTTTTACGTGGCTGCTACGGGTATCTAGCGAGAACAATTCTTACCTACGCAAAAACCACAACGGTGATACGCAAATTGCTATTCAACCTTCTCAAGGACCGCCTTTGTCGAATCCGATCCAACTAAATTGGGAGAAACAGACACCCGCCAGCCATCTTTATGAAACAAGGTTACATGTCAGTTGATGGAACCGGTCTCTCGTAAGCGTACGAGTAATGTTGGTCCGGGCTGCTTCATCCCACAATACCGCTGAATCAAGAAAAGACCAAGGGAGGAAGCAATCTGAATATCAACGCCCACAAACTCCTTTGTGTTCTACTCGTGATCTCATCTACACATAGACCTAGCTCATGATGCCACTGTTGGGGAACGTTGCATGGGAAACAAAAAATTTCCTACGCACACGCAAGATCTATCCATGGTGATGAGCATCTACGAGAGGGAGAGTGGATCTACATACCCCTGTAGATCGCTAAGCGGAAGCGTTAAGAAACGCGGTTGATGTAGTCGAACGTCTTCGCGATCCAAATCGCCGAGCGTCCCGCGATCCCATCACGATCCGTCTCGCGATCCAATCATGATCCGTCCCGCGATCCCATCATGATCCGTCCCGCGATCAAATCACGAACCGTCTTGCGATCCTGATCACGGTCCTTCCGATCTAGCGCCGAACGGACGGCACCTCCGCGTTCAACACACGTACAGCTTGATGACGCCTTCACCTCCTCGATCCAGCGAGCGATGGTGAAGTAGTAGATGAGTTCCGGCAGCACGACGGCATGGTGACGGTGGTGGTGAAGAACAATCTCCGCAGGGCTTCGCCAAGCACTACGGAAACTATGACGGAGGAAGAGCTAGAGGGGCGGGGTTGCCGGCACACGGCTTGGGGAATTCTTGATGTGTTCCGGGTGCTAGCCCTGCCCCTCTATTTATATGTTGAGCCCTGGGGTCGAAACTTGGAGAAAGAGCCTCCTCAAAGTCGGTTTGGCCCTCAAGGCAAGAGTCCTCCTCGGATTCCAGGACCAGACGCCAGGGTCCTCGGCGTCTGGCCCCAGACGCCAGGGATCCTGGTGTCTGGCCTCTGGCCTCCGCAAAACTCCTTTTGTACCTTCCTTAAAGCCTCTTGGGCTTTACCCCTTGGCCCAAATAAAGTATTCTCGTACCCGAACATTTCGGGAAACATCCGAAACCCGTTCCGGTGAATTCCGGAACCCTTCCGGAGACCAAACACTATTATCCCATATATCAATCTTTACCTCCGGACTATTCCGGAGATCCTCGTCATGTCCGGGATCTCATCCGGGACTCCGAACAACCTTCGGTCACCAACATAACAACTCAACTATACTTATATCGTCACCAAACGTTAAGTGTGTAGACCCTGCGGGTTCGAGAACTATGTAGACATGACCGAGACACCTCTACGGTCAATAACCAATAGCAGGGCCTGGATGCCCATATTGGCTCCTACATATTCTACGAAGATCTTTATCGGTCGAACCTCTATGTCAAGGATTCAGTTAATCCCGTACGTTGTTCCCTTTGTTCTACGGTATGTTACTTGCCCGAGATTCGATCGTCGGTATCTCCATACCTAGTTCAATCTCGTTACCGGAAAGTCTCTTTACTCGTTTCGTAATACAAGATCCTGTGGCTAACTCTTTAGTCACTTTGCTTGCAAGGCTCATTGTGATGTTGTATTACCGAGTGGGCCCTGAGATACCTCTCCGTCACACGGAGTAACAAATCCCAGTCTTGATCCATGCCCACTCAACAGACACCCTCGGAGATACCTGTAGAGCATCTTTATAGTCACCCAGTTACGTTGTGACGTTTGATACACACAAGGTATTCCTCCGGTGTCAGTGAGTTGCATGATCTCATGGTCATAGGAACAGATACTTGACATGCAGAAAACTATAGCAATAAACTGAGACGATCATATGCTACGTTCATAGTTTGGGTCTTGTCCATCACATCATTCTCCTAATGATGTGATCCCATTATCAAATGACATCTCATGTCTATGGCTAGGAAACCTTCACCATCTTTGATCAACGAGCTAGTTAACTAGAGGCTTACTAGGGACACATTGTTTGTCTATGTACCCACACATGTATTTGAGTTTACAATCAATACAATTATAGCATGGATAATAAACGATTATCATGAACAAGGAAATATAATAATAACCATTTTATTATTGCCTCTATGGCATATTTCCAACACACGGCTCCGATGTTGATCATTGATCGGAAGGGATTCTGGGTCATGTCTATACTTCACCGAACCTATAGGGTCACACGCTTAAGGGTCATCTATCTGTTGAATACTAGACAGGGAGTCTGAGAGAAATTCACCGAAAAAGTTTCGGAGACAACGGAAGAGTTCCGGAGAGAGAACACCGGAAGAGTTTCGGTAAAACCGAAAAGTTGTTTCGGAGTGTACCATTAAGTCAAATTGGTTTCAGCACATGCCTGGAAATTATTGGAGGGTACCAGAATTGTTCCGGTAACTTCTGAGATTTTTCAGAGACAAAAACCGGAAATGTTCCGGACTGCCGGAACCGCTTTAGTTGCTTTTCACAGATGAAAATCACTAAACCGAAAAGTTGTTTCGGAGTACACCATTAAGTCAAATTGGTTTCAGCACACGCCTGATAATTCTTGGAGGGTGCCAGAATCATTTTGGAAACTTCTGGGAATTTTCCGGAAGAAAAACCGGAAATTTTCCGGAGCTGCCGGAACCGCTTTGTTTGCTTTTCGCAGATGAAAATCACTAATCCGGAATTGTTTTGGAACGCGTCGAAAATTATTTTAGTGGGTACTGGAAATGTTCTAATCCCAGATAAATATTTTCGGTTCGAACGGACGCTGAAAAATGTCGTCATGAATAGTGAAATCAGCTTTATGGTTACTTTTTGGAAAGCCACCTTTTTGGGCTTTTGCTCCAAAATATCTTGGAGATGACATGGATGGATGTGGCTGAAATTTCAGCCCCTCCACCCCTCCTTCTCCTATAAATAGAGGTGGTGGGGGCTGCCCAAAACTCACTCTTTTCTCACATACAAGTGCCATGCATGATCTGGCTTTCTCTCTCCCCCCCAGCGAAATAGTTTCGTAGAGCCGAAAGGTTGTCTGGGTTCCGGTGGGAACTAGTTCTGGACGGCGAAGCCCTGCCGGATAGATGACACCGTATGTGTGCAACTCTGTAGAGAGATCGTAGTTTCGTTCTTAGTTCGAGAGTGCCTCCCGAAGGGCTGTCCGTGTGACCGTCCGAGTTTCGGAGGTCCTCCCGAAGGGCTGTCCACGACACCGTCCGGGGGACTGTCCGACCGCCTCCCGGAGGGCTGTCCGAGGGGCTGATGAGGGTATACATCCTCGCGGTTGGGAGGTTGTAAATCCTAGCTGCGGGGATCTGCACCGCCGATCGTCATCGACTCTACTTCCGCTGCGCTACGAGTCGGTAACGAAAAAGATCAAACCTTGTATGCAGTCTCCATAGTGGTCCTGGGCTGGTGCGTAGGTCGGAAATTTTTATTTTCTGTTGCGTTCCCAACAGGATGTGCTAGGGTTGGGGGACACCGGCCGGCTTAAATAGCCGGCTATGGACTCGGGCGGTGAGCCGGAGCGGCGCCACGTGGTGTTCACACCGTGGCGACAGTCGTGGCATCCGTCGGACCGTCGGGTTTCCGAGCGAGTCCGCGTGGGGCCACGCCGTCAGCCCGACATGGCGGGCGTTCCCGGGCGCGCCCAGGCGCCCCCATACCCGCCCATATTTGGCATGGATATGGGGGTTGCCGGTCAGCCTAGGCGTTTGAGGCCGGTTTGAGAGGCCCGTCAAGGTCGCATTTTCATGACAGGTCAGTGACCGGGCGGCCTGCCCGGGCGTTTGAGACGGGTTTAAGGGGTCCGGTTGTAGATGCTCTTAAGTGCATCTCCAATACATGGGGGTAGTGCTTTTGGGGGCATTTGTAGGCCGAGAAACGTATCTGACAGTTGTCCAAAAATGAGAAATTGAGGAAAAGGAAATAGGGCCAGGCATGGGAGATGCATATTTCGGGCATGAAGGATGTTGTCCAAAACGAAAAATGGCGACTCTCCTCCTGCGGCCCAGACCTCACCGCCGACCGACGAGCTCCTCTCCTGCCACCCGTGACCCGGTTCGCCTCATCACCAGCGACCTTACACACCTCCTACTTGAGTCATGCGTCTCTGGGCTGGTAGGGAGGACGTGTGTGTGGGGGGGGGGCATGCCGTGTTTAGGGGTGACTGGTCTTGGTCGTGGCAGGTTGGAGATCGCGGCTACGACGAGGTGATGTGGCGGTGAGCACCAGAACTCGGGATTTGGTGGCTACAAGTCGAGATTTAGGCTAGAAAGGAGGGAGAAAGTTGTGCGAGCTCACCATAAGGCGAAGGCATGATCGGGGATGACCACGGTGGCTCGGGGCGGCTTAATTTGGCGACGGCAAGCTGGGTTGTACAACAATATGTCGTGAGATTCAGTTTCGTCAGTGGACAATATGTTCTGTTTGATGCCCTATTTTAAGACAGCTGTATTTATTTTTCCCAAATGATAACGTCCACATGTGTGCATTTCAACACTTGGTCCACACGCCCTAATGTCCGTTGGTTCTGGATTACACGAATCTTGTAGGGATCTGTTGGAATTTCAGTGTCACGTAGACATAGTGTGATGTGTGGGTGTTAGAGCGCTCGCCCACACGGCCTTGCACGACCCGCGGCGCGTGGTTGCCAGCTTCGCCGTGTGGGTGAACCGGTCCTCGCCCACACGGACACCATCCAGTCCATGACGTGTGGGTGAACTATTCTTCGCCCACACGACGCTCATACGGTGATAGATGACAACTACAGTTGTGCATATGTGGCTACTAGTTAATCACACATGGCAACTATGGTTGACCATACATGACAACTATGGTTGGACCACACATGGCAACTAGTTAATCACACATGTCCACTATGGTTGACCATACATGGCAACTATGGTTGGACCACACACGTGGCAACTAGTTAATCACACATGGCAACTATGTTTGACCATACAAGACAACTATGGTTTGATCACACGTGGCAACTATCGTTAATTAGACATGGCAACTATATTTATCCAAAATGATTTGTGCCACACGTGTGCCACGAAGTAACACTGTCCTGATGTTTTTACAACTAAAATCGCCATCCAAAAAAAAAACGAAACTTGTCATCCAAAACAAAGAAGTTTCCATGCTTTACAACTAAAGTTGCCATCCTCAGGTAACTAAAGTTGCCATCAAAAAAATGTCAGGGAGAAATTGCTTCGTGTCACACGTGCGGGGTGGGGATCAGTAGTTGTTTTTGGGTCTATGGCACGAAGTAGCTGCGCCCGGACATGTGGGCAGTTCTAATGTTCGCCCACATAGGATTGTGTGGGATGTCTCCTAGGTATGACATACAGGGTCGTGTGGTCGGGTGTCTATTATGCCACACTTGTGGTGAATATCGCGGCCCTTATTTTTTGACGAGCAAGGCATGAGCTCTGCTGATTCCATTAAGAGATATAGAAGGAATAGAGAAGGATTGGTGGAATTGCAGTGGATGTATTATTGAGCCTCGAGGGCGAGTACATATTAAATATAAGACTTGAAAAGCAAGACACGTTCTAAATATAAGATGGAAATAATTCTTTCTAATCCGGACAATCTCCAACTACCAAATATATCTCTAGCAAGAGAGAGAAAAAATGCATAATTGACCGGTTTATATGGAAAACAAGGCCAAAACCCGACATAAACCAACACCGACAACAACACAAACAGCCAAATACAACCTAACATGACCATAATCCGCAGCGATTTTGAGCAAGATCTTCGGAGATGCCGCCGTCACCGGCATCGACCCCATCGATCTATAAGCCAGTTGTTAAGATGTCACTTTTTCGTGTCAAAATTCAAAACCCACCTTTTGTGTCCTATAATTTGCTTCAAGCACTTTCTTTTGCCCTAACATAAGGCAGCTGTTGGAGATGCTCTAAGAGCATCTCCAACAGGTGCGCTACGGCGCGGCGCGCTAAAATAGTTTTGCAGCGCCGAAATGCACTTTTTAAGCATGCGGCAAGGCGTCCGCTCCAGCAGGCGCCGCAAAATGGGGCGCGGTGTTGCCGCTCCACCAGGCGCTGCAAAATGCAGCGCGCGCGAGCAGCCAAACGTGATGAAACTATTCAAACGTAAATGAAATCAAAAGATCAAACAATAAAAATTAACGATAAGATCATACCATACTTCAAGCCCAACACCACATGCAGTTCATACGATACGAATGAAAAACGCTAGTAAAATAAAAATGTGCATAGACTACTCTTCATCATCCTCCTCGGTAGTGTAGTCGGACGTCGTAAGAAACGCGTCCGCATACCGGTCGTCGTTCGGGTCCCAGTCGTCGTTCGGCATCTCCATGTGGGAAATAGCCAAAATGCCTTGCGCCTACGCTTGTCTAGGCGTTCGGCAACTCGTTGCGCCCTCATGTTCGCGCAGAACTCATGCTCGGCGATGACGTCCTCTGGGTGCTGGCGGCGCCACTCCGCCTTGGCGTCCTCGTCCCTCCGGGCGATCAACAGCCGGCGGTCCCAACTGCGCGCGGCGCAGCGTTCCGCCTCAGTGGCCAGACGCGGGGGAGGCACGACCTGCCGCGCCTGCTCGACCGTGAAGACGTCCACAAAATTCATTTGAAGAAGAATTTGATATGGAAGAGGAAGAGGACCTTGCAATCATCGTAGCTATGCACATCAATAAAAAACCGAAGCACGGTGGTTCGGTTATGGGTCGGCAGAAAATTTGGAGGGACAAGATCGATGCCGACAACAGATTGATGAGGCACTATTTTGTGGAGAATCCCACATACCCCAAGTCCTATTTCTGGCGCCGTTTTAGGATGAGCACCGGGTTGTTCAGGCGCATTGCAGAGAAACTAGCGAGTCATGATCGTTTTTTTCAGCAAAGGAGGAATGCCGCCGGAGAACTCGGGCATAGCACCTTTCAAAAGGTGACATCCGCTTTGCGTATGTTAGCATACGGTATTCCGGCTGGTCTAGTTGATGACCACATGGCCATGGGTGAGAGTCAAGCCATCATGTGTGTCAAGCACTTTGCAGTCGAAATTGTGCAAGTGTTTGGCCCAGAGTATTTGAGATCTCCCAATGCTGAAGACGCCGCAAGGCTTTTGGAGATTGTGACGCCCCCAATTTCGACCGTACGCTAATCAAACACGCAATGCGTACGACCAAGATTAGGGACTCACTGATCGATATCACAACACAACACTAGACACAAATTAAAGTCATACAGCTTCATATTACAAGCCAGGGGCCTCGAGGGCTCGAATACAAAGCTCGACAAGCATGAGTCAGCGGAAGCAAATAATATCTGAGTACAAACATAAGTTAAACAAGTTTTGCCTTAAGAAGGCTAGCACAAACATAAGCAGCGGATCGAAAGAGGCGAGGCCTCCTGCCTGGGAACCTCCTAACTACTCCTGAGCGTCGGCACTCTCCACGTAGTAGTAGGCTCCGGTGGTGGTGTAGTAGTCGTCTCTGGCGTACTCCATCTCCTGGGCGCCATCGTCTAAACGCAGAATCGTACCGAGGGGGAAAGAGAAAGCAAAGCAGCGGTGAGTACTCATCCAAAGTACTCGCAAGACTGACATCAGAACTATGCTAAGTATGCATCAGTATCAATGAAGGGGCTATATCTGGGCTGACTGCAGAAAGCAAGAATAGGGGGAAGGCCTAGTCCTATCGAAGACTAGCATCTTCAGCATCTTGCAGCATTAGAAGAGAGTAGACTGGTATCTCATATATAGTCATATTATTGTAGCAATTTTATTAAGTAACCACGCCCAAAGATTCTTCCTCGACTCCCTGCGAGGAAGCAATCTCGGAGCCACATTCATTTCAATTTAAAGTCACAATTTTAGTTGTATAAGGTCAAGGCACAATTCCAAGTCGTCCTGTTACCGTGGACACGGCTATTCGAATAGATTATTCATCCCAGCAGGGGTGCACCGCATTTCCAACACGCCTGATCACCTCCGGCCGGACACACTTTACTGGGTCATGCCCGGCCTCGGGATAGCAGCACGTCATCGCCCCACCTAGGCTCAATGATGAGGCCAGCCCGCCGGTCTAAATCCTAAGCACACAGGGGTCGTGGGCCCACTTGCCCTACGCGCTCCTGCACGATGCGAACGCGGCCGGAAGCAGACCTAGCACACTCCAGTTCAAGAGCTGTACCGTCCAGTCCAATCCGGCGCGCGCCGCTCCATTGCTGACGTCCGAAGAGCTTCGGCTGATACAACGACTGAGTACCCATAACTTCTCCCACGCGATGGTTTGGTGCGTAAAAAGGCCAACGACCCAACTCAGATCAAATACCCAACCCATTAGCATTTTATTAATGCGGGGCAAACGTGACCCATGAAGTGTGGTCCCGTCACCCCGACTCGAGGATGTGTGGCAAGGGCCTCTCCTGCCCGTCCATGCCCCAACATAATCCTTTGGATGCCTTACCGGCGCATCCCACCACATCTCACACACGGGTACCCTTGGGGCCGACCCGTCTCAAGAATGTCGGGAACTCAGGTCCACCTCAACCAGGGTGGTACCGCCTGTCCCTCTAGTCCCGTCTTTCACGTATAGATAATGTCAAGTTAAAGTAACTGTGTGTACAAAACATCAAGGCGGGAACTGAGGGATCACCCTCAATGGTCCCCGCTCGATGAAACCGTCAAGGTGGACCTAGAGGAATCACCCTCGAGGGTCCCACTCTTGAGGGGTTGCACGATAGAGTCATCGTCGGGAGTGGTGAAGGAGGAATCACCCTCGATAACCACGATCGACTAGCTGCACTACAGAGCTAGCATCATGAGTACTTCACGAGGTGTCACCCTCGGTACTCGATAGTAGCGTTGTAGAGTCATACAACTAGGGGGGTGCGGTGATGTGAGGGGCCTGGCTCGTCGGTCGGTTGACTGAGTCTTCGAGTCTTCGGGTCGTCGAGTCGTCGATGAAGAAGCAGGGGCAACTGGGACTAAGGGGTCACAGGGGATTCACTGATCAACCTATACTAAGCAGTTGGTATGATTGCAGGTATAGTAACAGTTTATCAAAACAGGCTATGCATCAGAATAGGAGCTAACTAATACAGTAGCAAAAATCTAATGCAAGAATAAGAGGGAAAGGAATAGGCGATATCGGACTGCTCAAGGGGGGGTTTGCTGGCCTTGCTGCTCTGCTGCAAAAGGCTTATCGTCAACGGCGTAGTCGTACCCGGCAGCAGCGTCAGTCTCGAGGTCTACCGGAGAGAAGAGGGGGGAATAAATAATAAATATAAAGCAGACAAATGCATCACGATGCATGACATGACAATAAGCAGAGCTAGGTATGCACTAACGCAGTACTACACGTTGCAGACGGAGCGGGAGAATATCTGACGATATTTCCCGGGTCTTTGGATTTATCGGACAGACGATCCGGAGGGGAAAATTTCCATGTTTGCTATGCCAGGAGCATGTGACAGACGAACGGATAGCGTATTCGGATTCGTGGGATTTTTCTAATCAAATTTCATGTATAAAACATTTTCATCTGAGCTACGGATTATTTTATACGATTTTTCAAAGATTTAAACAATTTCTGAAATTATTCTGTTTATTTAAATCAACATTATCCAGAACAGTGCAGAGTGACGTCAGCATGACGTAATGGTGACATCAGTAGTCAACAGGACGGCTGACCAGGTCAAACCTGACATGTGGGGCCCTCATGTCATTGTCTCATATTTAAACCAGTGTCATGTTAATCCTAAAACAGATTAATTAGGGAAGGGCCCACTGGTCAGTGTCACATTAGGCAGATTAATTAATTTTAAGTTAATCTATTTACTAATTAAGCAACTGACAGGGGTGGCCCACTGTCATACTCACAGGGGGGTCGGGTCCCACCTGTCATAGACTGGGCAGTGCCCAGTCAGCCAGTTGACTAAGTCAACTGGTCAACCGGTCGCACTGGCCCACCGGCCAGTGTCACTGGCAGTGGCCCCGGTCGGCCAGGTCAGCGACGACCGGCGACCAGCGCTGGCGACGCTCCGGCGAGGGCCAGAAACGCCGGCGTGGCTCGGAAATGGTGCACCGGGCACCATTTCGAGCGCCGCGAGCACCTACGAGCAGCTGGCGGCGACGCGCTTCGATCTGAGGCACTAGCAGGGGCTGGGGCGGCCGGATTTGGTGCCGGCGATGAGCCGCGGCGGCGGGGGCTTTCGGGCGAGCTCGGGCGCGTGCAAAACAGCGAGTAAAAGAGCGGGGCTAGCGCGGAATCGGTCCTACGGTCGCTCTGGAGCATGCCCGTGGCACGCGCGGGGTACCAGGGGCACGCAGAGCTCGTGCCCGACAACAATGGCGGCGACCGGAGCTCGGTTACGGCGGCGACTAGCTAGAGGGAGCTCCGGGAGCGCACTAAGGGAGAGGGGCGGCCAGAGGAGCTCACTGGCGTCGCTGGGAAGGCCCGATGGAGGAGCTGGTGCAGTGCAGACGGAGAATCGACGGCGGCGAGCCTTCGGGTCCCGAGGAGGAAGACGGTCGATGGCGACGTCTGGGCGCAGCTCCGGCTCGATCCAATGCACGGGGAGGACGAGGAGATCGGGGCGGTCCTTCTTGGCGCGACGGCAGGGCGCGGGAGGCACGGTGGCCGCGTCTAGCCGACGGCCATGGCGGCGGGGGCTTTCGAGAGAGGAGGGGGCGAGCGATGGAGAGGGGGAGAGGAGTGGCAAAGACGTCCAGATGGGAGCAGGGGGCCGTTCTTATCCATCCACGCCAGCAGGGGGAAAGATCTCGCGCGGCAGGAGCCGGACGAGCGAGCGCGCGCGTCGGTCGCCATAGCGTCGGCCTTCTCCTGGCGCTGGCGCGAGGAGGACGAAAGGCCGGCCACAGTGGGCTGGGCCGCACTGTTGGGCTGGCTGGGCCAAGTGCACAGTGCCGCTTTTCCATTTTTCTCTTTCTTTCTGTTTTTCGTTTTTAGTTTCTGTTTTGCAAAATGTTTAGTCCCAATTTGATTTTTGTAAAATATGTGACTTGGCTCAATAATTATAGTGCAACATTTACTACTACCATAAAAAGGTTTGGAGTCCATATAATTTCATTTGGATTTTATTTAATTATACATGGATTAATTACTTATGTTTTGTTGCTATTTCTTGCTATTAGAGTCACTTAACTAATTTAGTAAATGTTGATTACAATTTTATAATTGTCTCTGGATTATTTACAATATTATGAACATTTTAGTTTTCACATTTGAACAACTTTTAAATTCACTTTAAATTTGAATTTCAATTTGAAACGAGATATGATCCCAATGATGAGTAAGCATTGTTAATCATGGTGACTTGGCATTATCATGTGGGATTATTGCAGCTAACTACTAGGGGTGTTACAACTCTCCTCGTCTAACAAGAATTCTCGTCCCGAGAATTTAGAGATAGAGTAAGGGGGAGAAAGTTTGGTCACGAAATTCTAACGAGTCTTCTTGTTCTTGTTGTTCTCATCGAAGAGGTTGATCCCCTTATGTTGAAGTCTTCAATTCTCTGTTCCTGGTCATCCTGATGAAGTCGTCATCCTTTCTTCGGGATCTTCATCGTCCTACGAATGCGATTAGAGGGAGAAACTCTGGTAGAACGTATCTCCACCAAGTTGGGCACCTGACAGTGAACTCAGGGAAGAAGACATAAGTTATCTCTCGAGTTGTAGCTTAGGGAATGCATCGAGAGCAATATGCGATGGTACAAAAGTCTCAAACGAGTAGGCAGTCATTTGATGCCTAATTCAGAAGGTGAAAAGGGGTTCAGATCAACGAAGAAATATTGCGTCTGATACAAGAATAGATCATCCCTTGGACGGTGGATCGGGAATCACATTCGAAGCCATGTGCAAAAGATACTTTGGAATCAAAGTTGTACAGGAGAGTCAGGTTTCGTTCCTGTGGAACTATGGGTTATGGGACCATCATGTGGATTAAGAGTAAGAAGAGCGGTGGCATCTTGCACGGTCATGGTAGCAAGACATGCTAGAGGATAACCTGCCCTTTATGTCGGCAACAGCATCGGTACCAAGGGCGGGGAACGAAGAGAACCATCTTCCTGCTCGTCGAAATGAGGCGGACCAATAGGCAAAGTTCTCGTCCACCGGCGGTTACCGGAATGTTAACAACATTAGTAACAGGGTTTTACTGACAGGGTTGTACACCGAGGTGTTTACCTAAGCAGGTAATTATCACTGCTTAGATAAGTTAGATTACAAGAAAGGTTAAACAGACCAATGGAAAGGAAAAATGTGATTATCACATTAAACAGACCAATGGAAAGGGAAAATATAATTAAACACAAATATCAGGAGTATATCCTTCCCAAGGACAAGCAGAGCATGATATACATATCAGGACAGCAGGTGGATAACCATTTAGATAAAGGGGCAGGGAGAATCATGATATTACCCATACAATGAGGTTCAGATAATTGATCAAGAAACATTTAGCATTGAGCTTACATTATTCCTTTTGAAGATCGATATGCCACATCCATGCTTCGGGATAGCAATGATATGGTGTTTCGAGTAAAAGTTGTAGTTTGGATACACAAAGGATCCAGTAGGAACGACTTATAAAATAAGTCTTATAATTTCCCCATGGAAGAATGGCAATCCTTGCTGAACAAAGCATTTTAACAATAGGTCATCCGGCCAGGTGTGCTAGCTAAAACATCACCTTACCGAGTACTAAAGACCAAAGTTATAATTCTTGATAATGTTCCAACCATCATTTCTGTCCGAGATCCAGATCTGGTTGGTGTCGGAATATCTCAGGCTCAACAAGCCTGAGAAGGAAAAAGGATGAAAACACGCGTCTATGAGACAATGCGGCAAGATTCTCGGGGAATGATCAACAGAAGCAAGCCTTGGAACATTAGCCCGACTGCAAGAGATATGAACACAATGTCAAGACATTTGTGCCCACATGGAAGTTTCTAGATGGAATGCAAGCAAGCTCTGGTTGGGGACCATCATAGAGGATATCAAAGTTCCATGTGTAAGTCTGGACTAGGACAATTCAAATCAATCAGCGGTCTGGCGTGCTAGGAAATACATATGGAGTGAAGGTAGCAATTCTATCAAACCATAGAATACTTCGCACATGCCTGAATGAATTGGAACGATTCCAGAGGAAGCGAGACAAAATTTTCCAATAAGCACGGTGGCAAAAATGCACGTGAACTTATAGAAAGACACTTCTTTTATTAAACATATTCTTCATGAACTAGGCACAAAGATAATGCTTTCAAGGTTTCCAACACTAGCTTAAATGTTCATGATGAACCACGAGGGAGAAGAGGATATGGCTGATGGGCTCAGCAACAATTCGTCGAGATTCCCACAAAGAAGGATCTGCATGATTGAGTGAACAAAACCAGATGATATATTGAGGTATGCCCGAAGGAAACACCCACAATTAAACATTAATCGAAGGTGCACCCGAAATACAGACTAAGTAGCACGACCAATGTTAAAGTGCTCACTCAACAGCCAATACACTAAGAATGTACTTATTGTTCATTAACTCCAAGGTGATAGAGTTGGTATGCCATAATTATTGAATTTACACACCACATTCCATTTGTCAGTATTCTGGTTAGAAACAACATGGGAACAAAGAAATGAAAGGTGATGGCAAGGATGTCGCCAACGACAACACCAATTACCACGGACAAGGATGCTACTCTCATCATGAATTTAATTGATATCCTGGAAGAGCCCAGAATGCTGATGAGGATCACGGCACAGTTACCGAGAAGTCTCTTAAAGATGTAATCGATCAGCGACGACATCAAGCAAAGAAATGATGAAGCGAAGGGTGGTCGGAATCATAGTTTAGAGTGCTAACTCAGAGTCGAAATTGCCTTCAAGACAACCAACATGACGTTGCAAACTCGATGTAAGCTTAGAGCACTGTTGGAATTGTGTTCCGGGGATGAAGGATATAAATAGCATGGTCAAGCCTTAGCATGACGATGATGATGTAGCCAAACAGCTTGGAAAGACATGATCGAGCACAAACTCATAAGCAAAGAAGATTACCAAGAGTTGTTGAATCGCAATGCGGACTCGATTCAATTATCGGTGTCCTTGAGTGTCCAACAACTCAGAACACGAGGAAACTGGAATCAGTGAAGGAAAACATAGCTGATGAGGAGCTTATAAGAAGCTATGTAGCTCCATGATTTTCTCGAGATACCAGGGGTAATACTCGGATGTAGATCAGAATTAAAGCTTAGACCGATGCATTGATCCGCAGAAGACAAGTGCTCAAACTGGTCTAAAAATGGGATCAAAGAAGAACATTCATGGTCGGAACCACGGTTGTAAAGTATCAAATCAGCTTGTAGATTTGAAAGATTATCCGGCAAAACACCAGAAGAGTAGGACTCGTGAAAAATCTTGAGTTCACACGAATTAAGGAAGGCATAGGTTCAACCCATCGGGGCATCTTAGGAACATATACCACAAGCTTCAATAGTAATTAACACATGCTCGACAAAAGAGCATGGCTGACAAAAGCATAGGATACAACTTACCAGAGGGAGAGGTCACAATTTACCAATGGCATCATGTATCAGGGGAAGAACTCACAAGGATTTTGAATGTGAAGGATGCTGTCGGATAATAACCCAACAATGGTTTGGCATCCCACAAAGGGATCTGATATGAGTATCGGAACTCAATCAGTGGAAGAAAGAAAGCAAGGCATCAGATTAGAGTTTATCTGAATGATATAGATACTTAAATACCAAAGGAATTATGATTTCCAGGTTGGTGTATCAGAATCAGATGCTTCGATTAAATACAAGTAAGATGAGCGGACTTAGATGGACAATCAAACAAGGTTGATTTGTCAGGAACCAACTCATGTTTGGAAAGACGTCTGAGCCGGACGGATAATGTATGATAAACAACTGATGACTGCGTGCATTCACACACAGGTTGAACCAATAAAATCAAATGAAAACCACAAAGGATTTACTTAAAATTGCTAGACACATGGAATTAACCATAATGCAAGCCGGCGAGAAAGGTCAAGAGCAAAAGGCTACTGAGGATTTCGGGAGATCGAATAGCAACTCGAAGGACTTGCGAAACCCAAGATAACTGAGGACGAACGAATTCTCGATAAGACAATTCGATGTACCTTGTAACAACAAGTACAACTAGATATGAAAGTATGAGCGACAATTGTATGTAATCATCCATAGGGGTTGACGGAGGAAGGAAATCGTAAAGGCGATGAGCACAAGTTCTCGAGAGAACTGCGGAGAGTATCTTCGAAGTCTTCCGATGAATCAAGCCATCATCTGGAATGAGGGGCTCTCCGGGGGAAGTAGTTACGAGAACCTAGAGTTAGAGTTAATAAAATCTTTAACCCGAAAGAGAAGAGAGATCAGAACCCAGAGTATAGATGAGGAATAAAAGATCCTAATACCACCCGATTGAGAAGTGGGCCTGTAAGCCACACAACAATGTTAGTAAAAGTTTTTCAATGACTAGACTCAACTTCGGCCAAGGAGTTGGAAGGGGGCTACCTACAGGCAGTCGGCTCTGATACCAACTTGTGACGCCCCCAATTTCGACCGTACGCTAATCAAACACGCAATGCGTACGACCAAGATTAGGGACTCACTGATCGATATCACAACACAACACTTAAAGTCATACAGCTTCATATTACAAGCCAGGGGCCTCGAGGGCTCGAATACAAAGCTTGACAAGCACGAGTCAGCGGAAGCAAATAATATCTGAGTACAGACATAAGTTAAATAAGTTTTGCCTTAAGAAGGCTAGCACAAACATAAGCAGCGGATCGAAAGAGGCGAGGCCTCCTGCCTGGGAACCTCCTAACTACTCCTGAGCGTCGGCACTCTCCACGTAGTAGTAGGCTCCGGCGGTGGTGTAGTAGTCGTCTCCGGCGTACTTCATCTCCTGGGCGCCATCGTCTAAACGCAGAATCGTATCGAGGGGGAAAGAGAAAGCAAAGCAGCGGTGAGTACTCATCCAAAGTACTCGCAAGACTGACATCAGAACTATGCTAAGTATGCATCAGTATCAATGAAGGGGCTATATCTGGGCTGACTGCAGAAAGCAAGAATAGGGGAAAGGCCTAGTCCTATCGAAGACTAGCATCTTCAGCATCTTGCAGCATTAGAAGAGAGTAGACTGGTATCTCATATATAGTCATATTATTGTAGCAATTTTATTAAGTAACCACACCCAGAGATTCTTCCTCGACTCCCTGCGAGGAAGCAATCTCGGAGCCACATTCATTTCAATTTAAAGTCACAATTTTAGTTGTATAAGGTCAAGGCACAATTCCAAGTCGTCCTGTTACCGTGGACACGGCTATTCGAATAGATTATTCATCCCTGCAGGGGTGCACCGCATTTCCAACACGCCTGATCACCTCCGGTCGGACACACTTTCCTGGGTCATGCCTGGCCTCGGGATAGCAGCACGTCGTCGCCCCACCTAGGCTCAACGAAGAGGCCAGCCCGCCGGTCTAAATCCTAAGCACACAGGGGTCGTGGGCCCACTTGCCCTACGCGCTCCTGCACGATGCGAACGCGGCCGGAAGCAGACCTAGCACACTCCAGTCCAAGAGCTGTACCGTCCAGTCCAATCCGGCGCGCGCCGCTCCATTGCTGACGTCCGAAGAGCTTCAGCTGATACAACGACGCTGAGTACCCATAACTTCTCCCACGCGATGGTTTGGTGCGTAAAAAGGCCAACGACCCAACTCAGATCAAATACCCAACCCATTAGCATTTTATTAATGCGGGGCAAACGCGACCCATGAAGTGCGGTCCCGTCACCCCGACTCGAGGATGTGTGGCAAGGGCCTCTCTTGCCCGTCCACGCCCCAACATAATCCTTTGGATGCCTTACCGGCGCATCCCACCACATCTCACACACGGGTACCCTTGGGGCCGACCCGTCTCAAGACTGTCAGGAACTCAGGTCCACCTCAACCAGGGTGGTACCGCCTGTCCCTCCAGTCCCGTCTTTCACGTGTAGATAATGTCAAGTTAAAGTAACTGTGTGTACAAAACATCAAGGCAGGAACTGAGGGATCACCCTCAATGGTCCCCGCTCGATGAAACCGTCAAGGTGGACCTAGAGGAATCACCCTCGAGGGTCCCACTCTTGAGGGGTTGCACGACAGAGTCATCGTCGGGAGTGGTGAAGGAGGAATCACCCTCGATAACCACGACCGACTAGCTGCACTTCAGAGCTAGCATCATGAGTACTTCATGAGGTGTCACCCTCGGTACTCGATAGTAGCGCTGCAGAGTCGTACAACTAGGGGGTGCGGTGATGTGAGGGGCCTGGCTCGTCGGTCGGTTGACCGAGTCTTCGGGTCGTCGAGTCGCCGATGAAGAAGCAGGGGCAACTGGGACTAAGGGGTCACAGGGGATTCACTGATCAACCTATACTAAGCAGTTGGTATGATTGCAGGTATAGTAACAGTTTATCAAAACAGGCTATGCATCAGAATAGGAGCTTACTAATACAGTAGCAAAAATCTAATGCAAGAATAAGAGGGAAAGGAATAGGCGATATCGGAATGCTCAAGGGGGGGGGGTTTGCTTGCCTTGCTGCTCTGCTGCAAAAGGCTGATCGTCAACGGCGTAGTCGTACCCGGCAGCAGCGTCAGTCTCGGGGTCTATCGGAGAGAAGAGGGGGGAAGAAACAATAAATATAAAACAGACAAATGCATCACGATGCATGACATGACAATAAGCAGAGCTAGGTATGCACTAACGCGGTACTACACGTTGCAGACGGAGCGGGAGAATATCTGACGATATTTCCCGGGTCTTTGGATTTATCTGACAGACGATCCGGAGGGGAAAAGTTCCATGTTTGCTATGCTAGGAGCATGTGACAGACGAACGGATAGCGTATTCGGATTCGTGGGATTTTTCTGATCAACTTTCATGTATAAAACTTTTTCATCTGAGCTACGGATTATTTTATACGATTTTTCAAAGATTTAAACAATTTCTGAAATTATTCTATTTATTTAAATCAACATTATCCAGAACAGTGCAGAGTGACGTCAGCATGACGTAATGGTGACATCACCAGTCAACAAGACGGCTGACCAGGTCAAACCTGACATGTGGGGCCCTCATGTCATTGTCTCATATTTAAACCAGTGTTATGTTAATCCTAAAACAGATTAATTAGGGAAGGGCCCCACTGGTCAGTGTCACATTAGGCAGATTAATTAATTTTAAGTTAATCTATTTACTAATTAAGCAACTGACAGGGGTGGCCCACTGTCATACTCACAGGGGGGTCGGGTCCCACCTGTCATAGACTGGGCAGTGCCCAGTCAGCCAGTTGACTAAGTCAACTGGTCAACCGGTCGCACTGACCCACCGGCCAGTGTCACTGGCAGTGGCCCCGGTAGGCCAGGTCAGCGACGGCCGGCGACCGGCGCCGGCGACGCTCCGTCGAGGGCCAGAAACGCCGGCGTGGCTCGGAAATGGTGCACCGGGCACCATTTCGAGCGCCACGAGCACCTACGAGCAGCTGGTGGTGACGCGCTTCGATCTGGGGCACTAGCAGGGGCTGGGGCGGCCGGATTTGGCGCCGGCGATGAGCCGCGGCGGCGGGGGCTTTCGGGCGAGCTCGGGCGCGTGCAAAACAGCGAGTAAAAGAGCGGGGCTTGCGCGGAATCGGTCCTACGGTCGCTCTGGAGCATGCCCGTGGCACGCACGGGGTGCCAGGGGCACGCAGAGCTCGTGCCCGACGACAATGGCGGCGACCGGAGCTCGGTTACGGCGGCGACTAGCTAGAGGGAGCTCCGGGAGCGCACTAAGGGAGAGGGGCGGCCAGAGGAGCTCACTGGCGTCGCTGGGAAGGCCCGATGGAGGAGCTGGTGCAGTGCAGACGGAGAATCGACGGCGGCGAGCCTTCGGGTCCCGAGGAGGAAGACGGTTGATGGCGACGTCTGGGCGCAGCTCCGACTCGATCCAATGCACGGGGAGGACGAGGAGATCGGGGCGGTCCTTCTTGGCGCGACGGCAGGGCGCGGGAGGCACGGTGGCCGCGTCTAGCCGACGGCCATGGCGGCGGGGGCTTTCGAGAGAGGAGGGGGCGAGCGATGGAGAGGGGGAGAGGAGTGGCAGAGACGTCCAGATGGGAGCAGGGGGCCGTTCTTATCCATCCACGCCAGCAGGGGGAAAGATCTCGCGCGGTAGGAGCCGGACGAGCGAGCGCGCGCGTCGGTCGCCATGGCGTCGGCCTTCTCCTGGCGCTGGCGCGAGGAGGACGAAAGGCCGGCCACAGTGGGCTGGGCCGCACTGTTGGGCTGGCTGGGCCAAGTGCACAGTGCCGCTTTTCCATTTTTCTCTTTCTTTCTGTTTTTCGTTTTTAGTTTCTGTTTTGCAAAATGTTTAGTCCCAATTTGATTTTTGTAAAATATGTGACTTGGCTCAATAATTATAGTGCAACATTTACTACTACCATAAAAAGGTTTGGAGTCCATATAATTTCATTTGGATTTTATTTAATTATAAATGGATTAATTACTTCTGTTTTGTTGTTGTTTCTTGCTATTAGAGTCACTTAACTAATTTAGTAAATGTTGATTACAATTTTAGAATTGTCTCTGGATTATTTACAATATTATGAACATTTTAGTTTTCATATTTGAACAACTTTTAAATTCACTTTAAATTTGAATTTCAAATTGAAACAAGATATGATCCCAATGATGAGTAAGCATTGTTAATCATGGTGACTTGGCATTATCATGTGGGATTACTGTAGCTAACTACCGGGGGTGTTACAGAGATGAACAAAGCTCGCGGGTTCCCAGGTATGCTTGGCTCAATAGATTGCATGCATTGGAGTTGGAAAAACTATCCTAAGGCATGGCATGGACAATTCCACGGCGCGAAAAAGGGTTCCACTATAATCCTTGAAGCGGTGCCCGATCAAGAGACTTGGATTTGGCATGCTTTTTTTGGAATGCCTGGATCTTTGAATGACATCAACGTCATTAATCGGTCACCACTGATGAATAAGATTGCAAATGGTGATCTGCCACCGATACAGTTTGTAGCAAATGGCCATACATACAACTATGGCTACTATCTTGCGGATGGCATCTATCCAAAGTGGCAAACATTTGTGAAGCCGTTGAAAAAACCGCAAGGTAAGAAAAATCTAGATTTTCACAATGCTCAGGCGGCGGCTAGGAAAGATGTTGAGAGAGCATTTGGGATTTTGCAAGCCCAATTTGCTATTTTGAGAGGACCGGCTAGATTTTGGGATCAAAAGATCCTTTGGTACATCATGCACGCTTGTGTGATCATGCATAACATGATCATCGAGAATGAACGTGGCCAAGATTTAGACTACTCTCAGTACGAGCTCTTGGGACATCCCGTGCGAGTGCGGCGGAGTGCTGCGAGGGTGGCCCGATTTGTTGCTTCCTATCATGCTATTCGGCGTGCCGAAACGCATGACGATCTTCAGAACGATCTCATCGAGGAGTGGTGAGAATGGAATGGCCGACATAACGCATGATGATTTGGTTATTTTATGTTGTATGTTTGATGTTGTATTGTTGAACTATTTGTTGTATTGGATGATAAACTATTTGTTTGAGTTGTTATAATAAAATTAAACTATTTATTGTTGATTGTTTGATCTTTTGGTTTTATTTTTGGAGTGCATATGTTGTTTGTATGCGGCGCGCGCCGTGTATTTGCAACGCCTGCTGGAGCGCCGCGCGCACGCTAAATTTTGCGACGGCCGCTGGAGCCAGCGTTGTGCTGAGCGCTAAAAAAGTTAGTTGCGCGCGCTATAACCGTTTTTTGGACGCCGAGCGTTGCGCGCCTCTTGGAGATGCTCTAAGGCACCATATCCACATTATCCACTGTTCGGTGGCTCGATCAGTGCTGCACACACGAAAGAAGTGCCCTTTCTTTCTTCAGGAAGGTCAGTTAATTAGGACAAAAGTTCACAAAACCGCCGGAAGCTGGCTGGGATATGAGAACTACCCCGCCATATCGGACTGTTTTGTTTGATTGTCCACTAGACAACTGGTGGTTTTGTTGTCTCCAGCGGGCAGCACACAGGGAAGGAGGACCACTTCACTTTCCGTCTGGCTCCTCCGCTCCTGTCGGCGTCGCGTCGCCTGAAAAGGGAAACCAGAGGTGGACGTATCTTCGCAGCAGCCGCACCGGCGTTACACCGCCGGCACCGGCAGGTGATCCAGCCATGCATGGCCATGAATCAGACGCACTAACCGCGGCGTGCACCCTTTGTTCCTCTCCGGTCAATGGAGAAAGACAAGGGAACGAAAAAGAAAATACGTAGGCCAATTGCGTTAACTAGTTTATTAGTTTATAAGCCATCCCAGTGGGCAGTGGCCAACTCGCCGCCAGTCCGTGTTGCTCGCTGCTGTTGCAACAACAGCAACGTTAACACCACCACCACCGGCGGCGGCCGCCTCAGCAAAGCAAGTCGTCGTAGCCATGGACCTATATTAGCAACCTACGTACTAGCTAACTTCTCCTCTTACGTACGTGCAGACGTGGATAGGAGCGACAGCACCAGAGGCATCATTGCTACCAGAAGGACTTCTCCCATCCGCTTCTTGCTGAAGTGTTGCAACTTTAGATTAACAAAATGTAATGCTAACCCCGTCATTAGAAGAAGACAACAACCGGCGATGAGATATCAATCATCGAATATTTTGCGGCAATGATTTGCAGCTTTTGGGTTGCGCTGTCACCTTTAAACCATCAGTGGCTGGAGTTCCAGAGCCACCCCGGCCTATCACGCGACCGCGGATCTGATGGGGTGTTCTTTGCTTTGCATGAAAAATATATGTGATGTCTTGTTGGAAGGAAAAAAATCCTACCCTTTTGCTTGCTGCATCTTATCCGTTGTTGCTTACTCGTTTGCTCATCCATCAAGAAACTTCATGACAAGTACCAAGAAGTTTGGCTGGTTTTGTGGCGTCGACGTGCCCAGGTGGGTGCGCGGCCGGGCCAGCACGGAAGTTGACACAGCGGCTTCGGAAATCTCGTGCGTGTTTGGTGTTGGCTTCGGTCGCCTCGATGAAAGAGCCATTGGACTCGACTGGCTCGCGGCCTCGGGGCTGGAGAGAAAGTCCGAGTGGTGGTTCATGAATTCTTATGTGTGTATTGTTGGCCTTGGTCGCTTGGGCAGTAGTGTCATTGACTAGTTTGGTGTGCGGCCTCGGGTCCAGTGTAGAAGTCGGAGCGGCGGTTTTGAAGTCTTCTATAGTGTTGTGGGTTGTCATCTTCGGTCACTTGGCTGGTAGAGTTGTCAGTCGGTTGGTGCGTAGCCTCGGGGCTGACGTGTGCGTGTCTCGCAAATGTATGAGGCTTTGGCCCATATTAACTGAGTAATTCTCTTCTTCTTAATGAAAAGGTAGAGCTCCCCCTGGTTCCTAAAAAATAAAATAATTCCCTTTTATAGGGCCGGTTTCTTTGGGGCTTATGAGTAGTTGCAAATTAAGTTGCCCTCTACTTAGCTTATTTTGGCAGCTCAATCAAATTTTGTGTTCTACTAGAATGAATTGGCTCTTAATTTCAAGAGATAGATACACACCCATAAAAAATATACATATGTGAAGGATTAAGTATTGATTTGTAGATTAGATTTTGGCTCATATAACAAACAATTCCTGAAAAAACTCAAAGGCCCATTTGAAGTTTCATGACATGGTGGATTATGAAATTTCTCATTTGCGCACTAAAGAGTACTCTCCCTGCGAATTCCATGTCAGCACTCTCTACGGCGAACTATCATTCAATCGCATAGGGAAACGACTTAGCGAGCAGAGATGGGCCGGCCCATATTCGAGTGTTTTACACAGTGCAAGCAGCCCTGTTTTGGGATCCTTCTAGAAAGATACCTAAACCGGTTTTTTTGTATGTTTTTCTCACGTGATATTTTTCGGTTTTGATTTTTTTATCTTTCTTTTCTTTATTTTCTTTCCCTCTCGTTTTTTAAATTTCAGGAAAAGATCATAATATCCAAAAGTAATTTGCTAACTTAAAACATGTTCATAATTTATAAAAGGAATTAAAATTTGCATCTTCAAAAAAAATTTAGGTAATAAAAAATGTTTGGAATTTTATTAAATATTCACAATTGAAACAAATATCCTATTTTCCAAAAACATTAAGAAATTCAAAAAATGTTTGCATTTCAAAAATCAGTTCAAATTGTCAGAAAAAAACGAGCTTTCAAAAATTATTATTGATTTCAAAAACACGTGTTTTCCAAAATGAATATTCGTGATTTCAAAAAATTGTTCTCATTTTTAAATTTTTTTCTTAGAATTCTAAAATTGTTCGCTATAGTATATTCGCTATGATTTCGGGTTTTTTTTTCTCAAAACCGCTAGGCAGAGAAAAAAACAAGAAAAAACGATGGATTGCTGGCTAGATTTACTGGCACAGTGGAGCATCCCATTACCGGCTATTGTGCGTGTCAGGCGCTACAGGAGCAAATAATTATCCAATGGATGATCCCCTCACAGGGGCTCGCTGCAAGCATCGACCGCAAGAGCTATATCTCGCTTAAAGCGAGACTAGCTTATGTCTAGCTGAATGTTTTTCGTCCTCTCTATAATAGGGCGTGTCCGAGCGGTAGTTGGCCCGGTAGCACTTCATGGCAGACTTCCTTTTTAAAGTATAATTTTGTCCTTCTAATAAGAAAAAGACAAAGACCGACTACTAGAAAGTTAGCTAAACAATATAGTAAGTTGCACATATATATAGCTAGTAAAGATAGGTGGGGCATGGTTTGACAATTGTGAAAATTATATCATCAACAAATAGGGAAGGGGAGGGTTGCACATCAACTATTAGATAATTGGCCGGATAGTAGACTAGTTGCACATCACTAAATATTTGTTGTCATGGTTGCTAAATTGCAAACCTGATAAGAACTTTGATCATGCAGCTTTAAAAAAATGGTTTTGAAAAAAGTTGCAACATGTTGTACTAAAATTGCACGATGTAATAATATAGTTGTATCATATAGCACCAAAGTTGGCACAATTTTTTTGGGTCAAAACATATCCATGCGGGATCTAGTTTTAAAGATCTCGTCGTGAGGATTCCAATGATGACAACGCATATGAATTCTGACGAATGGTTTGAATGATATGGCCTTTTGAAAATTTGGAAAACTGAATAAATGCACATGCACATCCCACATACATGGAATTAAATGCGCCAACCAGCCCACGTGACAATCCTATTAGTACATGACACGTCATTAATAAAGACAAAATTTAAATCACAAAACTGCACGCATGCGTGTGTAAGAGCCGTCCGCTTGTTTTCTTCAAATAATGCGCACACACTTTTTATATTTCAGGCTATAATAATGGATAAGCCCGTTTCTTGACCCTTTCGGCCAAACTCGCTCGGGCATGCTCGTTCGCTTGTTGCGTTTTGCTTGTGTTCTTTTTTTCTTCTGATTTTTTTTCTTCGTGGGTTTTATAAGTTTTTGTTTTTCATTTTTATTCATCATTTTCTTATTTTTATTCAAGCTTTTAGTACTTTTTTGTACTTTAACGTTTCTTTGAATTTTCTTTAGTTCATGTCTTCGTTTTTTTGGGCTTTTTCTTTCCTTTTATATTTTCTTTGGGTTTATTTGTTTCTTTCTTTGTATTATTTTTATTTATTTTCTTTGTTTATTCATGAATTTTCACGGTTTCCTTTGGAATTTGATTTTATACACGGTTAGCACTTTTGAAAAATCTGATTAATTTTTTTATACATGATCACATTTTATATAAATTAAGTTATTTATGTTTAAATTTTTAATCCACGTTCTACATTTTTGGTATACATGAGGAACATATATTTCTACACGTTTCACATTTTTAAAATAGAGAATTTACATTTTTTTAATGCCTAATTAATTAATTTTTAAAATACATGATAAACCTTTTTCATACACATTGTATTTTTTTCATATATTTTTTGTGTCGATGAGAAATATTTTTAATACACATTTTACATTGGACCCCAACAAATCCCGAACTTTCGGATTTTAGCTTTCATCCCGGACGTTTTTTGATGGCAACTTTAGGTGACAGGTGGTGACAACTTTAATTGTTAAGACATGATAACTTTGTCCCAGTTTAGAAAATTGCTATGTTTGCCAACTAAAATGTCACCTCCTCACAACTAAACTTGTCACCTCGTGTCAACTAAAGTTGCCAGTTCGGTTATCATTTCCGTTTACATTTTAGAAATGCCAGACTAAAAAATTTCAAATGTTTTATGTACAATGTTTTTTTGTAATATATATATTATTTGGAATATTTCAAAGTATAAAAAAGGAGAAAAAAGAAAGCACAAAACAAAAAAAAAGGGAAAAAAGACAAGGTCGTGGCCTCCTGTGAACTTAGACCGGTCCATATCACGCCTCCTTTCTGGTGAGGCTCCGTTCGGTCTCGCCAGAAGTGAGGTATAGCAGCGCCCAACATCCATTTCTTGATGCTTCCGTTCTATTAGATTGGCTAACATGTATTACTTTCCTTCTGCGCCAGTTTTAGTAAACCTGGGAACGGGTTTCTTAATTTTCTCTCTTTTCTTTCTTCTGCCAGCTTTTGATTGTTTTCCTTCTTTCCTTCTCTTGGGATAGATCTTCAATCATGCGCGTACAAATGTATCAGAAATAATAAAAATTACATCTAGATCCATAGAACACCTAGCGACGACTACAAGCACTGAAGTGAGTTGAAGGCGTGCCGCCATCATCGCCCCTCACTCGTCGGGACTAGGCAAAACTTGTTTAGTAAACAGTCGATAGGTTCTCGTGCTAACACTCCATAGGACTAGTGCACCAGAACAACAACTGGTGCCGATAAAGAGTATCATAAATCGAAAGAATCTGACCAGATGACACACGAACGTAGACGAACGACGACTAGACTAAGCAGGTCCACCAAAGACAAATCCGTCGGAGACACACCACCAACAATGCTAGATTCACCACCGGTGCGGGGGCTAGACAAAGAGAACCTTAGTTCATCTTCAGGGAGCCGCTGTCATCTGGTCTTCCTGAACAGGACACAAATCCTAATAAAACGAAGCCCTCCTGTCGGCAAGAGCCGGGATCCACCGCGCCGCCATAGCCCTAAGGCCACAGGAGATGAGGTGGATGGACAGCGACACTATTTTTTTTCTTTCCGTTTTCTTTTTTCATTATAAAATTCATGAACATTTTTTTCAAATTCTTGGACATCTTCGAAACAGTGAGTAGCTTTCAAATTCACGTTTTCAATTCCTGGACATTCTAAGAATGCTAATGTTTTTTAAATTCATGAACATTACTTCCAATTCATGATAATTTTAAAATTCATTAACATTCTAAGATCTGCAAACATTTTTCAGGTCAGTGATCATTTTCAAAATTGATGCACATTACGAATTGATGAAAAATTTAAATTCTTTAATATTTTATAAATTCATGAACTGTTTCTAATCCAGGAACATTTTTTTTCAAATATGTCAAATTCATGAGCATTTTATCAATTCGTGAACTTCTTAAAAAATCATGAAGATTTTTTCAAACTTATCATTGTCTTGAAATAATGCACATTTTTTCAAAAATTTGAGCATTTTCAAATTATCCAATATATTTTTCATTCCTTAATATTTTTTACAAGTATGTTAACTTTCTTGAATTAGTGATTTTTAAAATTTAGGGTTTATTTATTTAAAATGATTAACACATTGTAAATTTTAAAAACTGGTAAGCATTTTTTTTCAACAACAGAGTAGCACCAGAAAATAAAAGACGGGCCAAAAATAAACTAACGAAGGGCAAGCGAGCGGGAGAACGATGGCATTCGTGAGGAAACCAGATCATGTTTTACTGTGCCAGACCATGCGCGTGGCACATGTGTGCCACAGTGCGAATTCTTTACCAGCATATAACGAATAATTCATATAATTTTCCAAAGGCTCACATTGGATCACCAAATAACAGGTAGCGTATGCTCTACCTCCTCGTGCACTAAACCACCATCGTTCTTCTTACTGTTGCTGCTTCCGGCCGGCTGCATCCCGACGATCGTGTGCACGGATATTTGATAGATCAGGCCCTCGTGCTTCGTCTTTTGTGACCCTGCATGTGATAAGGGCGATAAGATTTTTAGGAAGCATCTCGCTGCGATTTGACACTTTTGTTCGTCTATTTCCTCGACGTCCTCACTACGTCATGAGTAACATGGCTGATGCAACTACGACTTTGAAGTTTCTAACCGAAAGGTATGATTTGTTCATCCCTAAATTACTAGATTATGACTTTGTAGTACCTAATATATTCATAGATATGCATGTTTTTATAGATATATTATTAGATTACGACTTTCTAGTACTTAATGTATTCATATATATATCCATATTCTAGGGTCACTTGGGGTGGGCTGGGAGCGCGTCACTTGACGTGCTCTCAGTCGTCACCACTTATCGTGTTCTGGACCCTTTCTCGGGATTTATTTATTTTTCTGTATGTGTTTTTGTCTTTTAGATGATTTTTTGGTTTTTTTTGTTTTTCCTCGGTTTTTCTTATGATTTGAACCAAAAAGAAAAAAGAAAAAAGAAAAAATTATGAAAAAATGTGTTTTTTTTCTTGCATGAGAGGCATATATTTATTTCTCGTGGAAGCACGGATTTGATTCCGTGAGCCGTGCCTTTCGAAAAAGAAAAAAGAAAATTGTGGTTTTTTCTTTCGCGAGAGGCATAGATTTACTTCTCGTGGAGGCACGGATTTTCTTCCGCGAGAGGCATAGTCGCGCCCCTCGAAAAAAGGGGAAAATGTGTTTTTTTCCTTCTGCGAGAGGCACAGATTTACTCCTCGTGAAGACACGGATTTGCTGTCGCATGGGATCCGATGAAAACTGTTCAAGATTTGGACGCAAGGTTTAAGAGATAAAATATTTTAAATAAACAAATATACGAAAAAAGAGAAAACTTCCGAGTTGCGACAAGTGGTATACATACAGTATCGGGAGGTGAGTGTGACCTTCGCTATACAAGGCCGCGGGGTGGTATGTATGGTTAATCCATCCTCCTGAGATGGCGAACCTCCTGTAATCCTTCAGCTTGTTTAATCGACTTGTCGATGGCTCAAAAATTAAGTTATGGGCGAGACCTTCATCCTCCACATTGACGTCCGGCCTTTATGCCCACTTTCAGAATTTGATGAATACCCTTGTCCATCTAACATGCTTCTCTGCTCAACTCAGTAGTGACTACTGACAAGCAGCATCCGGTATAACCGTCACAGGGAATTCTATAACCAGCACTTGCTCACTCTCACATAGTCACATGATAGGATCGTAGCTATAGGGAGAAGCTGACAGGAAGAAAATATACATAGAGAAAAAAATTCGTCTCCATGCATGATCGATCGATGGACAATGTACTACAAGAAAAAAAAAAGGTAGACATATAGTGGCAGATGGACGGCTGAAGGACGTATAACACGTAGCTACTCCACTCGAGCCCTTGCTACTAGTGCCCATTGGTAGCGGGCGTCTCGACGTCGACATGGCCGCCGTTGCCATTGCCGAGCTCGTGCTGCTGCTTGCCGTGGCCGTGGCCGTTGGTCACCGAGGTTAAGGGCAGCGCGCCGGCTCCTTTGACGCTGACGTCGGAGACTTGGCTGGGGCTGACGATCTTGTCCTTGCTCTTGCCCCAGATGAGGAAGTACAGGCCTGCCACGATGATCACTGCACCAATCGCACTGAAAGCAAAATTGAAATGATACCAATGGTATGGAATAATATTGCACTAGTGCATGTATATCCTCGGTCATTTTGATATGGTGGAAGCACTAAGCGTACGTACCTTCCGAGAGCGATCTCCTCCTTGAGAATGATGGAGCCCATGACGGCGGTTATGATCATGCTGAGCGGGTTGAAGGCCGTCACGAACACCGGTCCCCTTTGCCTTGACACAACGCCCTGCAAGTAGTACGCCACGCCGGTGCACACTATGCCGGCGTAGACGACGGTCAAGAGGCGGTTATCGAAGCCGATAACCCAGACCTGGGTGTTGGCGCGCTCAGCAACAAGGGCGACGGCGCCGCTCATCAGCGAGCCCATGCCGCAGATGAGCGCCGTGAGAGACAGCTCCGCCGGGTAGCCCCCGAGCGTGTTGGACTGGAGGATGAAGAAGCCCGGCCAGATCATGCAGGAGGCGATGAGCATTATGGTCCCGTTCAGCCAGTCCCGCGCGGCGGCGCCCTGGTCGCCGATGGTGGCGTGGTGATGGCCCTTAGTCCACGGGAACCGCAGGGCAGGGCCGTGGTACAGGACCATCAGCACGGCGCCGGCCACCGTGAGGACCGTGCCAACGATCTTGGCCTGGCTGTGCAGGCTCCGCAGCCGCACCTTCTCCATGCGCAGGATGAGGGCCAGCAAGAAGGTGACAGCCGGGAGGGTGTTGATGAGCGCCGTCGCGAACCCCGCCGAGGTCAGCTTCGCGCCCATGAAGTACAGGTTCTGGTCGAGCACCGGCCTGAGAGACAATGGCAACACAGCACATGCACCTACGTGTCAGTCGGTAATCAAGAACGAGTTATGCGTAATTAACCATACGGACGTACTCGAGAAATGCGAGCCACATAATCTTGAGGAAGATGGTAGTTGTCATCTTTGGCCTCCGTTCCCTGCATATGTTATACGCTTTTATCATGAAATGATATGATCTACCTAGTACTACCTTCGTCATGGTTTATTAGTCCCTATCGTATTTTGAATCATACTTTGATCATGATTTAAATTAACAAAATACATGTTATATATAACAAAAATAATATCATTAGAAACTACATTCAAATACGAATTCAACAATATTTTTTTTATGACACGCATTAACATTTTTTAGTTAAATATATGGCCAACCTTCGACTCAAAATACGATGAGGACTAGTAAACCAGGACGGAGGTAGTTGCTAGTTAAAAATGTATCGAAATGAACTCGTCTAAAAGTGGATGGAACTGTAACCGTGCATGCTTCCAACTGACGTGTGGGTTGCATGCATGGTAGGACCTCCACCAGTGGCCAATCGGGCGCACACTCACTGCCTTAGTGGAGGTCGTCAAGTGCGTTTACACGTACGTTAGCACACATACCGCAGACAGACCGGATAGCTAGCTACATATACCTGCTTATGTGTCATTTTCTACTTCTGCTAATTAATGCACTATGATTTTCCTTTTTCTTGATTCATAATAAAGCGGTAAGGGGATACAAACACAATGAGGCAATGAGCAGATACCTGATCCCTACATAAATAAGATACACATAGCCAACACAGATGCACATGCGCATGGAATCAGCCGGGAAAGAAGAAATTCATACAAGATCGAAGTTATGCACGAGCAGAAAAACAAAAAAAAAAGCCTGAAGCGATCGAAAAAATGATCGAAGAAATGCAACAACGACCATCGGCACCAACCGTATCATGACAACATAATGACCATGAGTAAGGTTCTTCAAAGGGAACACCTTCGGGATCGGAATGACCATCAACTATCAGTTCGTTGATTTTCACCCTGAGGATCATATCTAAACAAACTCCAAGCAAAGCTTTCACCAAGGTAATGACCCAAATCGCCGCCATTACCAAATATGACCAACTAGTGTCTAACCTATAACTTGCAAAGCTTAAATGAGACAAACAAAATGAGAATGGACTGAGCAAATTGTACGTGTTTGTTTGCTCGATCGTGGAGGTGCACGTTTGACAAGTTAGCCTTTTTAATTTTCCCAATCTTCCTTTACACAATCGATCTGTTTGTTCAGTTATCCCTAGCTCCTCAAAAGTTAGTCCAAAATATACTGGACTTTTCTAGAGCAGAAGTGCTTGCCCGGGCTTCAACTGAGGCCTTTTTACAAGTTCAAACAAATACGTTCGAGGGATTGAAAAGTCGGAAAAAGTGTGATACATGGCCAGAACTAGGCCAACATAGCGACGCGGCGCCCAGCATAGGCTGTTATATATAACTGGGCTGAAATCATAGGCTGCTAACTGGACAAAAACAAATGGATCGAATCGTTTCGGGCTTCCGCTACTCATCCATGCTTGCATGCATGTGTAGGTCGTGCTGTAAATTTTTGCAAGTTGTGATGTAATTTTTTTGTAAAACATGTGGAACCATCTACTCTAATTAACAACCGAGAGCCCTTGCTTGGATGATGGTATATGAGAGAGTAGTCAGTCCATCTGTCGATGCATGGATGGATGGAATTTGCTAGTTACCTCTCGAAATAGAGGGCGAATGGCGCCATGAAGGCGGTGGCGACGATGTTACGGTAGACGACGAGGACGAAGTGGCTCATCCCGCCCTTGAGGGACGACACGGCAACGATGTTCATCCCGGCGAACCCCAGCTGCAGCAGCACCATCGCTAGGTATGGCTTCACATCGTTCAGAACTTTCCATCCCATACCTCTCTCTCTCTCTCTCTCTCTCTCTCTCTCTCTCTCTCTCTCTCTCTCTCTCTCCCTCCCTCCCTCCCTCCCTCCCTCCCTCCCTCCCTCCCTCCCTCCCTCCCTCCCTCCCTCCCTCTCTCTCTCTCTCTCTCTCTCTTTCTCTCTCTCTCTGTCTGGCTAGCTAGCTTCTCTCTCCCTCGGTAGCTCGAGCTCGATGTGACTCACGCAAGCAATGGCTGTGACTAACGAGGCAATGAGCTCACACGGAAACCGTCTCCTTTATATAGACGCGCTCCATAGACAATGTGTGGCCAACAGGACATGGTTCAGGAGCTGGATGCCTAGCGTAGTGTAGCCAATCGGTGGATCCGAGTCATGGATGCGCCTGCCTCAGCATGCCCTTGTGTCGTGCTAGCTTAGCTGATAGTAAGATGTATATACACGTTATATGAAGAAAAACAATTAGTAATTAAATAAAAGGTCAGAAAATTTCAAAAATATTTTTGAAATAAACTTGACCTTCGATTGTACTTGCAGAAAAACATTCCTCAAAAGGAAAAAAACACCTTTGACTTCATTTCGAAAAAAGACAAATTTTCGTCCAAAATAATGTGAATGGTGACCTATAATATAAAATAATTTTTTTGTCTTTTTGCCTCAAGTCAAAGATGGTTTTTTATTCATGAAAATCTATATACTAGTGCCAAAGTCAAGTTTATTCCAAAAAACTTCTAAACTTTGTGACTTTTTTAGATTCTTTAAAAAATATATCCCATATCAGGTGTATATGCACCCAGGAACCAAAGAGTATTTCCCCAGTAATACTAGGCTACTTAGTGAATACTCCTACTATTCTTCACGCAAAAAAAGGTGAATGCTATTCTCCTTGGCCTAAATGCCTAATTAAATCAAGATATTCATCCAAAATGACTATAATCATATATGTATCTTCTTTCTGCTAGAAAACTACTCCCTCCGTCCCATATTAACTGTCTCTCAATCGGATGTATTTAGTACTAAAATACTCCTAAATACATCTGTTTCAGCGAGAGTTAATATGGGACGGAGGGAGAGTGTGATATATTACAATAATGAAAATTATTCAAGCCGGATTTTGCCTGCCAAAGTTGGATAAAAACAGTAGTAATAAACTTTTCATAGATGGAACGTTATAATATATCCGTCAATGACGTTGCAAGAGTGTCCATCTCTTATTGGATCCATTGTTTTGGAGACCGGTCTCGCACTATTTCATGTGTTTTTTAAGGCAAGGAAAATGTTGAAAATCAATGTTGCCCATGTGAATGCTCAATACGGCGGACATGGCTAATTAACGGGCAGCCGTCCCCTTTCCCCCAAGCGGTCAATTTCGACCACATTTTGTTTTTGCTAACTTTCTATTTTAGGCATTGTGCCCTTTTGGCAGTTTTCGTCTTTCTTTGGTAAATTTTAGAACAGTTTTGCTAAAGCACATCTAGATGTGCCATAAGTATTGCACATCTAAGTCCTATGTCATTGATCTTGCACGGAGATTCGTGTGGGTATTTTACTTTTTACGTTTTCTTTTCTTTCTATGCTTGATTGAGTCACTTAGATGTGCAATAACTAGGACACATCTAGATGTGCCCTAGACACACCCATTTTAGAAATAAGGCCCGTCGCGCTCCTGCTCCTGAGCCGGTGGCTGTTCTATGCCCTGGCGTGTCGGGCCTGGAGGAGTGGCCGGCGCTCCCCTCCCTTGCCTCTCCGACGCAGCGGGCGGCGGCGGCGACGGAGGAGATGGCGGCTGGGCTAGGGTTTACCCTGCAGCGCGTCGCCCCCCCCCCCTCTGGCTAGCTCGCTGGGCTCCGGGGCGCCTGTTGGGCCTGGGCCGGTCCCTGTGGGCCTGGTGCCGCAGCGGCCCGTGTCTGGCTCGGTATCTGCTGGGGCCGGGGGGGGGGGGCCTTGGCTGGTAATGTTGGGTCAGGCCCCTCGCCGGCCCACGTTGCTCGGCCCGTTGGTTCTCGCTATATATGGCTGCGCAGGGGCGTGCGAGACCCCTCGCTAGGGTTTCCAGCGTCTTCCTGAGAGGTGCGGCGCCTTGCCTCCTCCGCCAGATCTATCCACCCCATCCCCCCTCCTCCTCCCCTCACCCTCTCCTTCGCCGAGGTGACGGCCATGGGCGACCGCCGGGCGGAGAAGCGGCCCATGGAGCCCCCGGTCTCGGAGGCGGAGCGGCGCCATGAGAAGGAGCTGCGCGAGAAGGCCAAGCGCGACCAGCGCGCTAGGGCAGCGGGTCGGGGCGACGGCAGTGGTTTCGGGCAAGGCCAAGGCGGCGACTACGGGCAAGGTCGTGGTGGCGTCTACGGGCAAGATCAAGGCCAGGGAGCCTACGGGCGCGAGGGGGATTGGGGTCCTCCTCCGCCTTGGCGGGTTCAGCAACAGGAAAGGAAGAAGAAGCACAAGAGTGGCCAGCGTCGGCGCGAGCTCGATCGCAAGCCACAGGAGCATCCCCTGTGTGGTGGGGGCCACGGGGATCGCCTGGCCAAGAAGCCTCGGGCGTCGGCTGAGCCCTTGAAGGTGGCTCTGCCGGGTGCGCCTCGGGGCTCGGCGGTGGCGCCCATCCCGGTCGAAGAGGAGATCGGCTCTGAGTGCTTCAAGTGCGGGCGGACGGGCCATTTCCAAGCGAAATGCACGTTCCCCCCTCTCTGCATGATCTGCAAGCAGGAGGGCCACGCCTCTGCTTTCTTCCCGTCAAGGGGCAAGCATCTCCACCTTCAGATCATGGGCAGTGCCATTCCTGGGGAAGGGTTCTTTTGCATGGAGTTCGAAGACGAAGAAGAAGATGCGGGTTCTGATCTGAAGGCTTACAACGGAGCTATCCTATCTGCCGAGCCTGGTAAGCTCTCACTCCGCACGCTCAAACAAGAACTGAAGCACATGGTGGCTGGGGAGTGGGACTGGCAGATCTCGCAGGTCGGCGATGACGATTTCTCGGTGATTTTCCCCTCTGCTGATCTGTTGCACATGGCTAAATCGAGCGGAAAGCTCTTTCTCTCTATCCACGATATCACGGTTAAGGTCCGGGACACCATTCATGAAGATATTGTCCCACTCTCTATGCCTGAGGTCTGGCTCCGCCTCTATGGCATCCCTAAGAAGCACCGCCGTGTTGTACGGCTGATGGAGGGGCTAAAGATGCTCGGAAGGCCTATAGTGGTGGATGAACTTTCCCTTATCCGGTTGGGGCCAGTAAGGATGAAATTTGGATGTAAAGCTCCTGACAAGATGAACGGCTTCATTCAGGTCTAGTTCAACCATGAGGGTTATGATATCAAGGTTGAGGTGGAGCGGCTGCCAAAGCGCCCAGGGGATGGGCCGACGGCGCCTGGTCCCAGTGATGCTCCTCCGAGGTCCTCCGACAAGCGCGGTGGCACTTCTGGGGATGCGGCTGGCTCGGGGGCCGGTGGTTCGCTGGGACAGAAGAAGGATTGTCAAGGGGGCCAAGGGGGCCAGGGAGGCCTCCCTGCTGGCCAAGTCAATGACGTGGAGATGACGTGCCGCGATGAAGACCACGATGACAGCATGCCTAACACGTCCATCGACACTGAGACTTGGGATCGGCTGGGCATCAACGTGCATGATCTCCCTGGTGACAAGGAAGCACAGGAGCCTGGGGCGCTCGCGGTGCTGGACACAGCTGGGAGCAGCCCTCCCACGGCCCGTTCCCTGGAACGGTCGTTTTATCAGTATGGCACAAACCTGAAGGGGGCTGCTGCTTCCAAGTCTGCGGCGGGCGTGGTTCTGGTGGTTGGGGCTGCAGCTGCCGCCGTCCCGGCCTCGCCTGGGCTTCGGGGTTCTGACGCGGAATGTGTTCTTAACGATCCTCCCCTCCATCCCCCCCCCCTGTCGAACAGCCGCAGCTCGGGTGGCTCCGGGCGCGCCCCCAAGAAGTCGGCAGGCCGGAAGCTGGCGGCCAACCCTGTTGTGTTGTCCCTCCCGTCACCGGCTGCTCCAGTAAGCGGCGACCTTCAGGCAGCGTTGGGATCGGCGGGTGCGGCCGCTAAGGCCAGGCGCTCCAAGGCGACTTCGGTGACATAGCGGGCTCCAAGCGCGAGATCTAAGGCGGCGCTGGGGGAGCTCTCTTCCCTGGAGAGTGCCCAACTGCGCCTCGCTGACAAGAATCTGGAGACCTCAGGTAATCCCCCCCCCCCCTCTTACAAAATTATGAATGCTTTTACAGATCCGCAATTAGCTTCGATTCTGGACGATAGTGGTTTCGAGTTAGGCTCGGAGGGTGGTGTGATTATTCCTATGATCCATGCGCGCGAGGATGCCCAGGCGGCCCTTGCGGCGGCTGCGGCTGCGATCAAAGCCAGGGAGGCCTCCTCTGCGGCTGAGCCTGCACAGGACACAGTAGGGGCTGTGCCCGGTGCTCTGGTGCCAGTTTTGTCGGGTGGAGGGGGTGAAGTCAGGGAGGCTGAAGCGACCCTCCACCAGCCGTGCCCCGGCCAAGAAAAGAGTGGCAAAACCGGTGACCTCCAGAGGGGTTCGCCTTCGCAACCGTATTATCTAATGCGTTACCTTTTCTGGAATATTAGGGGTTGTGGTCACTCGGGCCGTCGTACCCAATTTAGAGAATACATAGCACGTGAGCAGATCGACGTTGTTGCGCTGCAAGAAACGATCAAAGCAGATTTCACCTTTAGGGATCTCGCAGCCTTCGACCCCCTTCAGCGCTTCTCGTGGGGATGGGTGGCCTCTTGTGGTCACTCGGGTGGGTTACTTCTGGGATGTAATCGTGATGTGTGTGATGTTGTAACTTGGGCGATCAAACACCGTGTATCCTTTGCAGTCTAGGCGATTGTCTGTGTTTACGGCCCCGTTGATCACTCGCGTGCGGCGGATTTCCTGGACGAAATCCAAGCTTTGGTTGGGACCAAGCAAGCCGCTGACATCCCCATTGTTCTTGGGGGGGATTTCAATCTTATCCGCTCGGGGGCTGATAAGAATACCCGTAATATTGACTGGCCAAGGGTGGCGCTGTTCAATAATGCTATTGCTGCCTCTGCCTTGCGGGAAATTGCTCGGACGGGCGCTAGGTACACTTGGACTAACAAACAGTTAGCCCCTGTCCGTAGCGTCCTCGATCGTGTCTTCGTCTCATCTGACTGGGAAACCCTTTTCCCGCTATGCACCCTCGTTGCGGAGACACGCATCGGGTCTGATCATGTTCCGCTTATCTTAGCCTCAGGGGAGGATAGGATCAAACGCAGCCCACGTTTCTATTTTGAAACTGGCTGGTTTGAGGTAGACGGCTTCATCCCGCTGGTTTTCGCTCGCTGGGAGCAAGCGGTCACCACGGCTGGTCGCCCCAGGGGGGCGATGGATCTTTGGATCTCTGCGGCGGGGGCCTTGCGTGGTTTCCTTCGGGGTTGGGGGGCAAACCACGGTAGCAAGGTGCAGCGAGCAAGGGAAACTCTTATCGAGGAAATCAAATCCCTCGATGCTCAAGCTGACTCCAGACCCTTCTCGGAGGCTGAATGGGCTAATCGCTACGCCCTAGAAAATCAGGTGCTCTCCATCCTCAGGGAAGAGGAGGAGTACTGGCGTCGTAGGGGCGGCGTCAAGTGGATCACCAAGGGCGACGCTAACACCGGATACTTTCATGCTTACGCCAATGGTCGTAAGCGGAAATGCTCGATCCTGAGGCTCCAAGCCGATCTAGGGGTGTTAGTAAGCCAAGCAGATATCTCGGCCCACTTTATGATTTCTTCCTCAAACTGTTGGGAACAGATGAGGGGAAACACCTGCGACTGCATACTGATCTGTGGGGGGAAGCCGATCGCGTTTCTCAAGATGAAAACGACCTTCTGGCCCTGTCCTTTTCCTCGGCGGAGATCGACTCGGCAGTTGGCTCGATGAAAATCGATACTGCCCCTGGCCCGGACGGCTGGCCGGTGGCGTTTTTTCGGCGGTTTTGGCCTGCGCTAAAAGACCTATTCTATGATATTATCAATGGCTTTGCGTTAGGTACTGTTGACATATCGCGGCTTAATTACGACGTTATTAGCTTAATTCCTAAGGTCAAAGGGGTTGACTCGATTAAGCAATACCGCCCAATAACTCTCATAAACGTCCCTTTCAAAATATGTGCGAAAGCCTACACGACGAGACTTGCCCCTGTCGCGCAGAGAGTGATCAATCGCAGCCAATCAGCTTTTCTTAAAGGACGCAATATCCTTGAGGGGCCGGTTGTGCTTCAGGAGATTGTTCACGAACTAAATCGAACCCGCCAGCCGGCTGTGCTCCTTAAGCTGGACTTCGAAAAAGCCTACGACCGAGTGAACTGGGAGTTCATTCGTGACGTCCTGGATCGAAAGGGATTCGAATCAGGTTTTGTTCATCGTATCATGCATCTGGTCTCGGGGGGCTAGACTGCGATTTCTATTAACGGAGAAGTTGGGAACTTTTGTTGGGGAACGTTGCATGGGAAACAAAAAAATTCCTACGCACACACAAGATCTATCCATGGTGATGAGCATCTACGAGAGGGAGAGTGAATCTACATACCCTTGTAGATCGCTAAGCGGAAGCGTTAAGAAACGCGGTTGATGTAGTCGAACGTCTCCGCGATCCAAATCGCAAGTCGTCCCTCGATCCGATCACGAACTAGTTCCGAACGGACGGCACCTCTGCGTTCAACACACGTACGGCTTGATGACGCCTTCACCTCCTCGATCCAGCGAGCGATGGTGAAGTAGTAGATGAGTTCCGGCAGCACGACGGCGTGGTGATGGTGGTGAGGAACAATCTCTGCAGGGCTTCGCCAAGCACTACGGAGATTATGACGGGAGAACTAGAGGGTTAGGGTTGCCGACACACGGCTTGGGAAATCTTAATGTGTCCCGTGTGCTAGCCCTGCCCCTCTATTTATATGTTGAGCCTTGGGGTCTAAACTTGGAGTAAAAGCCTCCTCCAGGTCGGTTTTGCCCGCACAAGGTCGGTTTGGCCCACAGGGAAAGAGTCCAACTCGGATCCCTGCAGTACCGCGCACAAGCGGTAGTACCGCTCACGAGCGGTAGTACCGCTTCACACAAGCGGTAGTACCGCTTACGCGGTAGTACCGCTTCACACAAGCGGTAGTACCGCTTACGCGGTAGTACTGCCTTTCCAGCGGTAGTACCGCTTAAGGCTGCAGCAAAACTTCCTTTTGCACTTTCCAATACCTCGTGGGCTTTACCCCTTTGGCTCATATAAAGTGTTGCTACACCCGAACACTTCGGTAAACATCCGGAACCCCTTTCGGTGAATTCCGGAACCCTTCCGGAGATCAAAACACTATTATCACATATATCAATCTTTACCTCCGGACTCTTCCAGAGATCCTCGTCATGTCCGGGATCTTATCCGGGACTCCGAACAACCTTCGGTCACCAACAAAATAACTCAACTATACTAATCGTCACCAAACGTTAAGTGTGTAGACCCTGCGGGTTCGAGAACTATGTAGACATGACCGAGACACCTCCACGATCAATAACCAATAGCGGGACCTGGATGCCCATATTGGCTCCTACATATTCTACGAAGATCTTTATCGGTCGAACCTCTATGTCAAGGATTCAGTTAATCCCGTATGCTGTTCCCTTTGTTCTTCGGTATGTTACTTGCCCGAGATTCGATCGTCGGTATCTCTATACCTAGTTCAATCTCGTTACCGGCAAGTCTCTTTACTCGTTCCGTAATACAAGATCTCGTGGCTAACACTTTAGTCACATTGCTTGCAAGGCTCATTGTGATGTTGTATTACCGAGTGGGCCCTGAGATACCTCTCCGTCATACGGAGTAACAAATCCCAGTCTTGATCCATGCCAACCCAACAGACATCCTCGGAGATACCTGTAGAGCACCTTTATAGTCACCCAGTTACGTTGGGACGTTTGATACACACAAGGTACTCCTCCGATGTCAGGGAGTTGCATGATCTCATGGTCATAGGAACAGATACTTGACATGCAGAAAACAATAGCAATAAACTGACACGATCATATGCTACGTTTATAGTTTGGGTCTTGTCCATCACATCATTCTCCTAATGATGTGATCCCGTTATCAAATGACATCTCATGTCAATGGCTAGGAAACCATAACCATCTTTGATCAACGAGCTAGTCAACTAGAGGCTTACTAGGGACACAGTGTTGTCTGTGTACCCACACATGTATTTGAGTTTCCAATCAATACAATTATAGCATGGATAATAAACGATTATCATGAACAAGGAAATATAATAATAACTAATTTATTATTGCCTCTAGGGCATATTTCCAACAGTCTCCCACTTGCACTAGAGTCAATAATCTAGTTCACATCACTATGTGATTTACATTGTAATGAATCGAACACCCATGCAGTTCTGGTGTTGTTCATGTTTAGCCCTTGGAAGAGGTTTAGTCATCGGATCTGCAACATTTAGATCCGTGTGTACTTTGCAAATATTTATGTCGTCCTCCTTGATGTAATCGCGGATGGAATTGAAACGTCGCTTTATGTGTCTGGTCCTCTTGTGAAATCTTGGTTCCTTGGCTAGAGCAATGGCACCAGTATTATCACAAAACAGAGTCATTGGGTTAAGCGCACTAGGCACTACTCCAAGATCTGTCATGAACTCCTTCATCCAGACACCTTCCTTCGCCGCCTCCGAGGCAGCGATGTACTCCGCTTCGCATGTAGAATCAGCTACCACGCTTTGCTTGGAACTGCACCAGCTAACCGCACCCCCGTTAAGAATAAATACGTATCCGGTTTGTGACTTAGAGTCATCCGGATCAGTGTCAAAGCTTGCATCGACGTAACACTTTACGACGAGCTCTTGATCACCTCCATAAACGAGAAACATGTCCTTAGTCCTTTTCAAGTACTTCAGGATATTCTTGACCGCCGTCCAGTGTTCCATTCCTGGATCACTTTGAAACCTTCCGACCATACTTATGGCAAGGCTGACATCGGGTCTTGTGCACAGCATTGCATACATGATAGAGCCTATGGCTGAAGCATAGGGGATGACACTCATCTTTTCTCTATCTTCTGCAGTCACTGGGCATTGAGTCTTACTCAACTTCACACCTTGCAGAACAGGCAAGAACCCCTTCTTGGACTGATCCATTTTGAACTTCTTCAAAACTTTGTCAAGGTATGTGCTTTGTGAAAGTCCTATTAAGCGTCTCGATCTATCTCTATAGATCTTGATGCCTAATATGAAAGCAGCTTCTCCTAGGTCCTTCATTGAAAAATTCTTGTTCAAATATTCCTTCACGCTTTCCAACATTTCTATATTGTTTCCAATCAGTAATATGTCATCCACATATAATATTAGAAACGCTATAGAGCTCCCACTCACTTTCTTGTAAATACAAGCTTCTCCGTAAACTTGTATAAACTCGAACGCTTTGATCACCTCATCAAAGCGAAGATTCCAACTCCGAGATGCTTGCACCAGTCTATAAATGGATCGCTGGAGTTTGCAAACGTTGTCAGCATTCTCTGGATCGACAAAACCTTCTGGTTGCATCATATACAACTCTTCCTTAAGGAAACCGTTAAGGAACGCTGTTTTGACATCCATCTGCCAAATTTCATAATCGAAAAAGGCAGCTATTGCTAACATGATTCTGACGGACTTAAGCATCACTACGGGTGAGAAGGTCTCATCGTAGTCAACTCCTTGAACTTGTGAAAAACCCTTTGCCACAAGTCGAGCTTTATAGACGGTGACATTACCGTCTGCGTCCGTCTTCCTCTTAAAGATCCATTTGTTCTGAATGGCCTTACGCCCTTCAGGTAATACTTCCAAAGTCCACACTTTGTTTTCATACATGGATCCCATCTCGGATTTCATGGCCTCTAACCACTTCTCGGAATCCGGGCCCATCATCGCTTCTCCATAGCTCGTAGGTTCATCGTTGTCCAACAACATGACCTCTAAGACAGGGTTGCCGTACCACTCAGGAGCAGTACGCGTCCTTGTCGACCTACGAGGTTCGATAGCAACTTGATCCAAAGCTTCATGATCATCATCATTAACTTCCTCTTCAGCTGATGTAGGCTCTACAGAAACATCTTTCTGCGCTGCGCTACTTTCAGGTTGAAGTAAAGGTTCATCAACCTCATCAAGTTCTATCTTCCTCCCACTCAATTCTTTCGAGAGAAACTCTTTCTCAAGAAATGTTCCATTTTTAGCGACAAACACTTTGCCTTCGGATCTGAGGTAGAAGGTATATCCAACTGTCTCTTTTGGGTATCCTATGAAGATGCATTTCTCCGCTTTGGGTTCCAGCTTTTCAGGCTGAAGCTTTTTGACATAAGCATCACATCCCCAAACTTTAAGAAACGACAGCTTTGGCTTCTTGCCAAACCAAAGTTCATATGGCGTCGTCTCAACGGATTTCGATGGTGCCCTATTTAAAGTGAATGCAGCTGTCTCTAATGCATAACCCCAAAACGATAGTGGCAAATTGACAAGAGACATCATAGATCGCACCATATCCAATAAGGTTCGATTACGACGTTCGGACACACCATTACGCTGTGGTGTTCCAGGCGGTGTCAATTGTGAAACAATTCCACATTGTCTTAAGTGACTGCCAAACTCATAACTCAGATATTCTCCTCCTCGATCAGATCGTAGGAATTTAATCTTCTTGTTACGATGATTCTCAACTTCACTCTGAAATTGTTTGAACTTTTCAAATGTTTCAGACTTGTGTTTCATTAAGTAAATATACCCATATCTACTTAAGTCATCAGTGAAGGTGAGAAAGTAACGATAACCACCGCGCGCCTCAATACTCATCGGACCGCACACATCAGTATGTATGATTTCCAACAATTCACTTGCCTGTTCCATTGTTCCAGAGAACGGCGTTTTAGTCATCTTGCCCATGAGGCATGGCTCACATGTGTCAAGTGATTCAAAATCAAGTGACTCCAAAAGTCCATCAGCATGGAGCTTCCTCATGCGTTTTACGCCAATATGACCTAAACGGCAGTGCCACAAGAAAGTGGTATTATCATTATCAATTCTACATCTTTTGGCATCAATGTTATGAACATGTGTATCATTACTATCGAGATTCAATAAGAATAAACCCCTCACATCGGGTGCATGACCATAAAAGATATTACTCATATAAATAGAACAACCATTATTCTCTGATTTAAATGAGTAACCGTCTCGCAATAAACAAGATCCAGATATAATGTTCATGCTTAACGCAGGCACTAAATAACAATTATTCAGGTTCATCACTAATCCCGATGGTAATCGAAGAGCGAGCGTGCCGACGGCGATCACATCAACCTTGGAACCATTTCCCACGCGCATCATCACTTCGTCCTTTGCCAGCCTCCGTCTATTCCGCAGTTCCTGTTTTGAGTTGCAAATATGAGCAACCGCACCGGTATCAAATACCCAGGCACTACAACGAGAGTTGGTAAGGTACACATAAATAACATGTATATCATATATACCTTGTTTGTTGTTGGCCGCCTTCTTGTCAGCCAAATACTTGGGGCAGTTCCGCTTCCAGTGTCCAGTTCCCTTGCAATGAAAGCACACAGTTTCTGGTTTGGGTCCAGCCTTGGGTTTCTTCATGAGAGGAGCAATTGCTTTGCCACTCTTCTTGGAGTTACCCTTCTTACCCTTGCCATTTTTCTCGAAACTAGTGGTTTTATTGACCATCAACACTTGATGCTCCTTCTGAATTTCAGACTCAGCGGCTTTCAGCATCGCAAACAGCTCGGCGACTGACTTGTTCATCCCGTGCATGTTATAGTTCAACACGAAGCTCTTGTAGCTAGGTGGCAATGATTGAAGAACTCTGTCAGTGATAGCCTCTGGCGGAAGGGGCATCCCCAATTCAGCCAGACGGGTGGAGTACCCAGACATTCTGAGTATGTGATCACTGATAGACCCGTTCTCCTCCATCTTGCAAGCATAGAACTTATCGGAGATCTCATATCTCTCGATCCGGGCATTCTTCTGAAAGATAAACTTCAACTCCTGGAACATCTCATATGCTCCATGACGTTCAAAATGTCTTTGAAGTCCCGGTTCTAAGCCATACAATATTGCACATTGAACTATTGAGTAATCTTCAGAACGAGCCTGCCAGGCGTTCACAACGTCTAGAGACTCAACTTGAGCGGGTGGATCACCAAGCGGTGCATCAAGGACATAAGCCTTCTGGGAAGCCGTAAGGATAATCCTTAGATTACGGGCCCAGTCCACAAAGTTACTTCCATCATCTTTCAACTTAGCTTTCTCTAGGAACGCATTAAAATTCAGGGGTACTACTGCGCGAGCCATGATCTACAGCATAAATATAGCAAAGACAACTTAGACTATTGTTCAGGATAATGAGTTTAGTTAATCATATTACTTAAAAACTCCCACTCAAATAGACATCCCTTCGGTCATTCGAGTGTAACATGATCCAAATCCACCAACTCAAGTCCGATCATCACGTGAGTTGAGGTGGTTTCAATGGTGAACATCTTCATGTTGATCATATCTACTATATGACTCATGTTCGACCTTTCGGTCTCTTGTGTTCCGAGGCCATGTCTGTACATGCTAGGCTCGTCAAGTTTAACCCGAGTGTTCCGTTTGTGCAACACTGGCTTGCACCCGTTGTATGTGAACGTAGAGTCTATCACACCCGATCATCACGGCGTGTCTCGAAACGACGAACTTTCGCAACGGTGCACACTCGGGGAGAACACAATTTTATCTTGAAATTTAAGTGAGGGATCACCTTATAATGCTACCGTCGTCCTAAGCAAAATAAGATGCATAAAAGGATTAACATCACATGCAATTCATAAGTGACATGATATGGCCATGAACTTGTGCTTTTGATCTCCATCTCCAAAGCACCGGCATGATCTCCATCATCACTGGCATGACACCATGATCTCCATCATCTTGATCTCCATCAACGTGTCGCCATGAGGTTGTCGCGCCGACTGTTGCTTCCACGACTATTGCTAACTCATAGCGATAAAGTAAAGCAAAACGGCGAAAATAATTAAAGACAACTCTATGGCTCCTGCCAGTTGCCGTACTCATCGACATGCAAGTCGTGATATTCTATACAACACATGATCATCTCATACATCACATATATCTCATCATGTAATTGGCCATATGACATCACAACATACCCTGCAAAAACAAGTTAGACGTCCTCTAATTGTTGTTGCAAATTTTACGTGGCTGCTACGGGTTTGCAAGAACCGTTCTTACCTACGCAAAACCACAACGTGGTGTAGTGATTGCTTTTTGATCTTCTAAAAGAACCTTCTTCATTGAAATCGATTCAACTAAAGTGAGAGAGACAGACACCCGCTAGCCATCTTTATGCAACGAAGTTACATGTCAGTTGAAGGAACCGGTCTCTCGTAAGCGTACGAGTAATGTTGGTCCGGGCCGCTTCATCTCACAATACCGCCGAATCAAGTATCAACTAGTAACGGCAAGCAATATGTATACACCCACGCCCACAACTCGTTTGTGTTCTATTCGAGATCTCATCTACGCATAGACCTAGCTCTGATACCACTGTTGGGGAACGTTGCATGGGAAACAAAAAATTTCCTACGCACACACAAGATCTATCCATGGTGATGAGCATCTACGAGAGGGAGAGTGAATCTACATACCCTTGTAGATCGCTAAGCGGAAGCGTTAAGAAACGCGGTTGATGTAGTCGAACGTCTCCGCGATCCAAATCGCAAGTCGTCCCTCGATCCGATCACGAACTAGTGCCGAACGGACGGCACCTCCGCGTTCAACACACGTACGGCTTGATGACGCCTTCACCTCCTCGATCCAGCGAGCGATGGTGAAGTAGTAGATGAGTTCCGGCAGCACGACGGCGTGGTGATGGTGGTGAGGAACAATCTCTGCAGGGCTTCGCCAAGCACTACGGAGATTATGACGGGAGAACTAGAGGGTTAGGGTTGCCGACACACGGCTTGGGAAATCTTAATGTGTCCCGTGTGCTAGCCCTGCCCCTCTATTTATATGTTGAGCCTTGGGGTCTAAACTTGGAGTAAAAGCCTCCTCCAGGTCGGTTTTGCCCGCACAAGGTCGGTTTGGCCCGCAAGGAAAGAGTCCAACTCGGATCCCTGCAGTACCGCGCACAAGCGGTAGTACCGCTCACGAGCGGTAGTACCGCTTGAGCGGTAGTACCGCTTCACACAAGCGGTAGTACCGCTTCACACAAGCGGTAGTACCGCTTACGCGGTAGTACTGCCTTTCCAGCGGTAGTACCGCTTAAGGCAGCAGCAAAACTTCCTTTTGCACTTTCCAATACCTCGTGGGCTTTACCCCTTTGGCTCATATAAAGTGTTGCTGCACCCGAACACTTCGGTAAACATCCGGAACCCTTCCGGAGATCAAAACACTATTATCACATATATCAATCTTTACCTCCGGACTCTTTCGGAGATCCTCGTCATGTCCGGGATCTTATCCGGGACTCCGAACAACCTTCGATTACCAACAAAATAACTCAACTATACTAATCGTCACCAAACGTTAAGTGTGTAGACCCTGCGGGTTCGAGAACTATGTAGACATGACCGAGACACCTCCACGATCAATAACCAATAGCGGGACCTGGATGCCCATATTGGCTCCTACATATTCTACGAAGATCTTTATCGGTCGAACCTCTATGTCAAGGATTCAGTTAATCCCGTATGCTGTTCCCTTTGTTCTTCGGTATGTTACTTGCCCGAGATTCGATCGTCGGTATCTCTATACCTAGTTCAATCTCGTTACCGGCAAGTCTCTTTACTCGTTCCGTAATACAAGATCTCGTGGCTAACACTTTAGTCACATTGCTTGCAAGGCTCATTGTGATGTTGTATTACCGAGTGGGCCCTGAGATACCTCTCCGTCACACGGAGTAACAAATCCCAGTCTTGATCCATGCCAACCCAACAGACATCCTCGGAGATACCTGTAGAGCACCTTTATAGTCACCCAGTTACGTTGCGACGTTTGATACACACAAGGTACTCCTCCGATGTCAGGGAGTTGCATGATCTCATGGTCATAGGAACAGATACTTGACATGCAGAAAACAATAGCAATAAACTGACACGATCATATGCTACGTTTATAGTTTAGGTCTTGTCCATCACATCATTCTCCTAATGATGTGATCCCGTTATCAAATGACATATCATGTCAATGGCTAGGAAACCATAACCATCTTTGATCAACGAGCTAGTCAACTAGAGGCTTACTAGGGACACAGTGTTGTCTATGTACCCACACATGTATTTGAGTTTCCAATCAATACAATTATAGCATGGATAATAAACGATTATCATGAACAAGGAAATATAATAATAACTAATTTATTATTGCCTCTAGGGCATATTTCCAACAACTTTTTCCGCAACAAGCGAGGCCTCAGACAAGGAGACACTTCCTCTCCTCTGATCTTTAACCTTGTTGTGGACGCCCTCTCAGCCATGATCATCAAGGCTAAGGGTGCCGGACACATTCGCGGTGTCGTCCCTCACCTTATCCCCGGAGGTGTCACGCACCTCCAATACGCTGACGATACCATGTTGCTCTTCGAGCCTGATGACCACAGTATAGCCTCGATTAAGCTTATCCTCCTAGCTTTCAAGATCCTCTCTGGCCTCAAGATCAACTTCCTCAAGAGTGAGGTGATTGCCATAGGGATGGCAGACCTTGACGCTTCCCGTGTTGCCAACCTACTTAACTGTAAGCTAGGGAGCTTTCCGCTTAAGTACTTGGGCCTCCCCATCTCCGACAAACACATCTCAATTCACGAGTGGGAGCCCTTATATGGCAAGGTGGCGAACCGGGTTAGCCCTTGGCGCGGTAGGTTTATGTCGTCGGCTGCTAGGCTCATCCTCACGAACACCAGTCTCTCTTCCTTGCCCATGTTTACCATGGGCATGTTTCTGCTTGCGGATGGTGTTCATGCCAAGCTCGACACCCCTCGGTCCAAGTTCTTTTGGGAAGGAACTGGAGTCAAAAAGAAGTACCACTTGGTCAAGTGGGCAGCGCTTTGCCGCCCAAAGAAGTTTGGCAGCCTAGGGATCCTAAATTCCAAACTGATGAACGTTGCGCTGCTTGCCAAGTGGCTGTGGAAACTCTCCCAAAATGAGCAGGGGCTCTGGGCGGATATTCTTCAGGCAAAATATTTCCCCGACGGGAACTTTCTCACTTCTAAGGCCAAGGGTTCGACCTTCTGGAATGGGATCCAGGCGGTTAAACCGGCCTTTGCATTAGGCGCTAAACTCAGTGTGAACGATGGTAAATCCACGAGATTCTGGCTTGATCACTGGTTTGGTTCGGAGCCGCTCTGGCGCAGCCACCCCTCCGTTTACCAACTAGTTACAGATACTGAAATCCTTGTGGCTGACGCGCTCAGATCCTCCCCTCCCGCTATCTCCTTCAAACAGTCTCTCTTAGAACCGAAACGAGCCTGTTGGGAGGGGCTTTGCAATTCGCTTGCCGGCGCTGTGTTGCGACCCGAACCTGACAAGGTGTCCTGGTCCCTCACGAGCTCCGGGAAGTTTTCGGTTAAGTCGCTCTACTCTAAGTTATCGGAGGGTCCGACGCTAGAGATAGCTAGGGGGCTATGGAAAGTGTCTATCCCTCTCAAAATTAAAATCTTCCTTTGGCAAATGTTCCGTGACCGCCTCCCATCTTCTAACAATATTGCCAAGCGCAACGGGCCGTCCGACGGCAGCTGTGCGATCTGTGGCGCTCCTGAGGATGCGAACCACATATTTTTCAACTGCCATTTAGCTCGGTTTGCCTGGAGTGCGGTCCGGGAAGCTTTCGGCCAGAATTGGAACCCTCACTCGGGCAGTGAGCTCCGAGTTATCCTTAGGGCCCGAAGGGGCGGATTTGCTCGAGTGTTATGGCGATGCGTAGGGGCGCTATTATGGTCCCTTTGGACGACTAGAAACAAAATTACTATTGAGCACAAATTCCCTTCTCATCCCACTGACATTATTTTCAAATGCCATATGTTCCTCCAGACCTGGATACCGTTGGGGAAACGGCGGGACACTGAGCGGATGCAGGAGGCCATGGAGCGGATTCACCTGATCCAGATCGCTGCTCGTCATTAGATTCTGGTGGTCTGCTCCTCTTCCGGCCGGCGGTCCTAGTGCTTAGACTGATTCTATCTTATTCAGGCTGAGGCCGGGTGCATGTACCTGACTTGGGCTTCAGCCGTTTTATGTCTTTTGTTCTCGTTTGTTCCGTACTTTGGATGCTGCCTGTTATGTGGGCTTTATTAATTTAAAGCCGGACGCTTCTTGCGTCTCCGTTCTAAAAAAAAAGATTCTAGGCTATGGAAGTTCCATCGTTTTGGAAACTTTCGTAATCTGAAACGCTTCAAAATTTGGAACTTTAGAAGGAAAAACCCTTAGGAAAAGGAACATGCGTGTGGACCCTGCTAGGAGAGAGAGAGAGAGAGAGAGAGAGAGAGAGAGAGAGAGAGAGAGAGAGAGAGAGAGAGAGAGAGAGAGAGAGAGAGAGAGAGAGAGAGAGAGAGAAGGGGAGAGGCCCACGAGTGCATGGGTCCCCATACCCGAGTGCATTCTCACACGGGCATGCGTCTTGGTTGTTATGTTTTTCATTTTCTGTTTAATTTGTAAGAACATGATTGTATAGCCTCTAGATCTCAACTAGACACATAGGTCCAATGTATTATGTACCATCTCGGTGCACTTATATAGTGCACCTTACCAAACGGTGTACCATAACTGTATATGGTAAATTATTCCATCAATGTTCCAATGTGTATATACTATATAAAGATGATGTAATTTGGGATGCCGTCTTGCATGATAGTAGAATGACGTCACCAGTCACCAAATTAGTACAAGTGATGCCTATTCCTAGATGCAATCTTCGCTTCAGTAATTCTTATGTTAAGCCATTTAGTTTTATTATGCATTTGAGTTTCGTTTTTCTCATAGTTCAGTTTTTACCTAATTTAGATGTCCCTCCTAGCAACCAATAAAGGAGGCTATTTCCAAACTACAGCTTGAGTGCGAACGCAAGTATGTTACATGACAGGCATACTTGTGGGATTGGTAAAAAAAGAATCCATTGACCCTTAATTTGGTTCGACTATTGGGCAAAATATTTCCCGTGGAAAGTACCTTAAGCTTCGGTAATCTGGTGCACTTGCCGTCGATGAAGATACTTTATTTATGTTGTTACCAGGGAGCATAACACTTCGTCATTACTTTTCCATTCACACTTAGTTGATTTTGTTTGTTGATATTTATAATATTATGTTTGTTAAAAAAATTGTTTCTATAACCATATCCTATAAACTAGATTGGCTAGATATGCTCACAGCTGAAATGGAGGCAGGAGTCTATAGCCATTGAAGGCTACCAAGGGTACGAAGGTAAAAGAATGCTCAAGATAGTGGATGCTTATTCATCCATGTTATGTACCTCATCTGAAAAATCTTGTGGTAGCAGTCAATCCAGAGAGCACCTTAATTATCAATGTAAGTATGAGCCCCATCCCATATTAGTATCCTACTAGTACCAGGTTCTGGTGAAGTGCTACAAAGAGCTACAACGCTCAAACAAGGTAAGAGTAGCATTTTACTAGATAGGATCTATAATGTGGTTATATCTATTCATGGATATTGTTTGGATAACCTTTGCGACAATGCAGTTGTGATCACCTATCAGGAGTGGTGAAAACCCGAGCTAGAATTGAACCATTTGCGCGATTCACAGATACCAGTGACGAAGAAAATTAGCACCACCAAGAGGAACAAACCAAGGAAGAATTGCATGAGAATCTTCCTCGTTTCATCAACAATGTTTGTTGGATAAAATGCAGGAACATGAGCCTCACGGTAACTCTAGCGCGGAGGAACTTGATGCGAATTATATTGAATTCTAGTATTGTTATTCTCAAGTTGAAGATCACAACTATCATGAGTCACTTGGCATCTTGTTTGAGGTTTCTGGTGTTAGCAAGGGTGCGGGACTAGATGATGAACATGTTCCATCGGTATCTTCTCAGCTCGAAAATCCAAACAAGTGTTCATTATTAGTTGTCAAAGTTACAAAAAAAATTGATTTCACACTTTTTATAATATGTTAATTATGTATTCACGGAAGGAGTTATTATATGTAACTAAACCGTGCGGGGATAGGCCAATTAAATTTATCAAAATGATCATTCTTAGCCACGAACCAAACCATGCCTAATAGGAAAAAAAACTATGCCGCACTTATGTCATCAAGTACACAACCTAGTTACCGAAGGTGAGAGAGTAGGCATATTTTTCGTGGTCACGCGTCTCCCACACTCCGAGACATATTTAAAACATTCACACACCGCCCCTTTTGCTCTCCCCGCACAAAAAAATGCATGGATATCTTGGCACTCTCTTGTTGTATCCACAACAACAACGAGGTAAAAGTCACTACAAGTAAGAAATAAGATGGGGCGAGTTCCTAAAATAAGATTAAAGTTGTCACAAATCACAACTAAAAGTAAAAAGTGAAAATTACTCTTTTTTAATCAGTGGCCAACGTATAGAAGCCGAGATAGGGTGTGAACTCATTATACGATATATAATAAATATTTTAATGTGGTAGTATTTTTCATGAACAGTCTATTCGAGCAATTATAATAGCAGGCTATAAGTTTGATCACGCACACTTTTGCCTATGGAGGAGGGAGATAATAAAAAGGGGAAGGGGTACATTAAGGTTAAAAAAAGACAAACCTAATTTATAGTCAACCCTATTCTTTGAGTAGATGCTAGCTCTCGGTGGCCTTGCTATTTAGTATCCTCTCAGCTCGAAAATCCAAAAAGTGTTCATTTATTAGTTATCAAAGTTAGAGAAAATGTTTAGTTTCACGCTTTGCAAGACTGTAACTGAAAATTGTACATATAAGTAAAATCACTTGGGATAGGGGCAATATATTTCACCAAAATAGTCTTTCTTAACCGCCAAGCCGTCTGCGCCTAATGGAGAAAAAACACTAAGTTGCGCTTGTTTCAACAAGTGCACACCCTAGCTATCGAAACTCAGAGAGAAAGCATATTTCTCATGGTCACGCGCATCCCACGTTCTGAGACATATTTACAATATGCATCTGTCTCCCCTTTCCCTCTCCGTGCACAAAAATGGTTTGGATATCTTCACACTCTCCTGTTGTTTCTATGGCAACATCAATGCAAAAGCTGTTAAGTAAGAAATATGATGTGGTGAGTTACTAAAATAAAATAGAAGTTGTCACAACATCGCAAGTGGAAAATAAGAATTGAATATTACTATTTATCTAATAAATGCCCTAGGTATCATCTCTCGGACGGCCACCTTGATCGGTTTTTACGTTCGCTATCCTCTCGCCGCAGTCGGGTGATGCCACCAAGCTAAGCTTGCGTGGCTGACAGCGGCGCGGGTATCCGGGCGGATATGTTTCGTCCTGAGGCAGGTATGGCGACATAGTGGCATCAACGGTGGAGAGTTGGGTATGGGGAGCAGCTATGGATGTGCGATAGGTGGTCACTCGGGTCCCGGATGGGGTTTCTCCCTTAGGTCTGGTATAAGTCGCATGCAGTTCAATTCCTTCACCTTGGCTCTTGCTAAGTTTGGATCCGGTGCCCCAAATGCTGTTATCTCCTTCATCTCCCTGTGGTCCATCATTGACCGATGCGCCGGATGGTGCGGGAGGACATTTCATGCAGATTAGTTGGATGCATTTATGTTGGCTCTGCTGCCTCGATCCATATCTCTCGCCGGATGGGTTGAGGCTGGGTTGGGAGTGGCCGGAGAGGATTTCAAGCTTCTTGTTGATGGTGGTAGCGTGATCCAGGTTGTCGGGAGGCACGGATGACATGGTTGTGACAACGGTGACCTCGGAGATAGAGTCTCTTCGTCATTGTCGGGTGTCTGGATCGGTGTCTAAAGATGGCGGGTGCAACAACCTATTTTATTCGTCATGTTCCCTCCGTCGATGGTGACATCGGTATGGACATGGTTACGGTCGTTTGTGATGTCCACGTCATGACTATGGTCGCGAGTAGCAATCTGTGAGGCATGTATGTCATGGAACGGTTCAGATTACAATATCTCATGACCATGGCCTTTGCATGCCCTTCCATGCAACATTGTCTTCGTCAGCAAGTGGTAGCGTCAAGATGAGCTGGCTTCAGCTTGGCGGTGCTCTTTGGGTACCGAGTCTCGAGCTCTAGATTAAACCCTAGGTCCTACCTTCGATGGTCGTACCTGGCAATGGCGATGTCCCGTCGTCGTGTCCTTGTTGAAGGCATTTCTTTGGAGATTACTCAGACGTGCTCTTCGGGATGAAAACCCTGGATCTAACCTTCAGTGGTTGGATTCAACAACGACAACGTTTCTACGGTGTTGCCTTCCTGGAGGCATTGCTTTTGGAGAACCGTTCTCATAGTTCATGTGTTGTCAAAGATGGTGGGTGATGTTGCTGCTCATTATTTGTGCCGTTGGTCACATCGGCTACCTTTGTTTTTCTTTTTTCTTTTAATTTTTCTCCGCATAGGCATAGCTTCAATCTTCAATGATTTGCTTTTTGATGGTGTTATCCCTTGTGTGTGAGAGAGTTGGTGTTGGATGTGTTCATCCTGGTCGTGTTGAGGCCGGGTGTGCTCGTTTTGTTGGTAACCTCTTGATGCTTCGGTATGAGAGAATTAAAACACCCTTTACCGGAAAAAAAAGGTATAGATGCCGAGATAAAATAGGAACTCAATATATCTATATCTATATCTATACCTACTAATAAAGGAAGAAATGCTTCTTCCTCCCTAATTTTTGCATGTTATTATGATAATTTTCGTCCGTCCATCATTACCACAAAAATTTTAATTTTCGCCCGTCACACATGACAGGCCATAAAAAAATTCGTCTTTCGTCGTTGTGGTCCAACTCAGTCGGCCGACCTACGAATACTAAATCAGTTGAATGCTATGTCCCTTGATTCTTATTCAGTTTTTCTCTGGGTTTAGCTCTGCTACAAGCTTGCCCTCCAAAAAAAATATACATGTGAATCAAGGACAAGGAGAAATAAGCTATGCTCACAACTTCATTGTTCAGGTATATTTTCTCCTCTCAATTATTTGACTAGCAATTAACAGTAGAAGAAGGGGATATTGCAGCTTGGTGTGCACAATCAGTGTCGAACTGCTAGAATATCAATGATCCGTTGCAACGCATGGGGCCTTTTTGCTAGTGATTTATCAATAAATATACTGGTGCGATAGCATTATTTATGACCAAACTATTGGTAACTTCTCAGCTTGAAAATTCCAAATAGGTTTTCATTAATTAGTTATCAAAGTTAGAAAACATTTGATTTTATGCTTTCGTCGCAAGATGCTAATTATGTACTGTATTCACCAAAGGAGATAGCACATGTAACTAAATCCAGGTGCTCAGATAGGGAATATATTTCATCAAATGATCTATCATTTTTTTTTGAAACGGAGGCAAGAGATTTGCCTCATATATTAAATAAGGAGAAGAAGGAGTTCGTTACAACGCACATCCAAAATACGGCATGACAATTATTCTCGCAAATATAAGCTCCCTAGTTTCTTTGCCCCGGCTTTGATCCAGAGGTTCGCCTCGTCAACAATGGTGTTGAGCAAGACTAGTGGTGGCGCGCTCTTCTGCCTGAACACCCTTGCATTGCGCTCATTCCAGATGACCCACGTCACCAGCATGGTAATAGAAGCCTTGGCCTTTCTGTCGGCGATGCCGACGCCGCATGTGCTCGCCCACCATGCCTCCACCAATTCGAACAAGTGCCATGCAGAGTTGTCCAAGTCATGGATGCGAAATTTTTGAATGACCATGCCCCAGGGCCTGAGAGAGAAGCGGCATTTGAAGAAGAGATGGGGGCCACTTTCCTGCACACCTCGGCACAGAGGGCAAGGGCCACAGTTAGGACAACCTCGCTTATGCAGTCTGTCTGTAGTCCAGACCCTATTCTGGAGCGCAAGCCATGCGAAGAACTTGACTTTCGGTGGTGCCCAAACCTTCCAAACCAACTGGTCCATGGGGGAGAGAACCAACCCCAAAAACTGAGCTCTGTAGGTCGAGGACGCGGAGTAATGTCCCGAGCTCGTGTGCTTCCAAAGGATGTCGTCCTCGACAAGCTCATCGAGGTGCACCTCATTAAGTAGCATCCAGAGGTTGAAGAATTGCGTGACATGCTCGATGGAGGCCGAAGCAGGAGGTCTTATTTTGAGGATCCAAGCATTGTCCTTGAGAGCCTCCCGCACCTTCCAGTGCTTCCGTGAGGAAGCCTCGTATACTAGCGGAGCAATGTCTTTGGGCCTGCGCCCAAGAAGCCAGGGAGATTCCCAAAATGGAGTCCTCGCGCCGTTCCCAACTGTGATGGTGGTGCAGGCATAGAAGAAATTGAGGTCCTCCTCATCACACGGATTCCCCCTCCCAACCCATAACTTTGTGGGCTCCTTCCACTCGTACCAAGGCCACCTTAGGCGCAGGGCCCGTGCAAACTTGTCAGTGTTGAGAATCCCAAGCCCTCCATAGGCTCGCGGCCGACTGACAGTTTCCCAGTTGACCTTGCATTGTGCCCCGGTAGTCCTGTCCTTCCCTGACCAGAGGAATGCCCGCTCAAGCTTGTCGATGTTTTGTAGGATGGTTGTTTGGACGACAAGCGGCGTAATGAAGTATATCACTTGGGAAGCGAGAACCGACTTGACAAGGGCCGCGCGCCCAATGGTGGTGATGTTTTGGCCCTCATAAGTGGTCAATCGGTTTGCCACCTTATCCACAAGAAATTGCAGGTCGACAAGCTTCAACTTCCACACAGAAAGCGGGAGTCCCAGATAACGGAGCGGAAAGGAGGCCCTGATTGCCGGAAGACCCTGGGTGATGCGTGCCAAGTCGAGGTCACCGCACCTGATGGGGACCACCGAGCTCTTGTGGAAGTTGGTGCAGAGGCCGGTGACCTCGCCAAACCCATGCAGGATGGCTGCAAGGTTGTCCACATCTCTCTTGATCGGCGCTACAAACACAGCCGCATCATCCGCATAGAGGGAGGTACGTACCATGACCCCTTTGCCTCGGATCTTATGTAGCAGGCCCCTCCTCGTGGCCACGTCGAGGATTTGCTTCAACGGGTCGATCGCTATGACGAAGAGGAAGGGAGAGAGAGGGTCCCCTTGCCGGAGGCCCCGGCCATGCCTGATAGGGGAGCCAGCCACACCATTCAAGAGGACACGGGAAGATGAGGAGCACAGGAGGGCCGCAATCCACTCACGGAATTTGCTTGGGAAGCCTCTCCTCCGCAGCAGGTCGAGCAAATATTCCCATTTGACAGAGTCAAATGCCTTACGGATGTCCAACTTGAAGAGGAGGGAGGGAGTCTTGCTCTTGTGCAGGCGGCGCACCAAGTTTTTGACATACATGAAATTGTCGTGAATGCTCCGTGTTTTAATGAAGGCACTCTGCGCGTTGGAGACGAGGGCGGACATGTGCGGGCCAAGCCTGATGGATAGAACCTTGGCGATGATCTTGGAGATCGCATGAATAAGGCTGATGGGCCTGTAGTCGACGATGCTCTCCGCCCCCTCCTTTTTGGGAAGCAACACAATATTTGCAGAGTTGAGCCAGTGCATATTTGAAGTGTGGAGGGAGTCGAAACGCACCAAGCCACCGCGCCTAATAGGAAGAAGAAGAAAAAACACTAATAAGCTGCACCTCTGTTTCAACAAGTCCAACCTTAGCTATCAAATAAAGGTGAGAGAAAGGGCACATTTCTCGTGGTCACGCGTCTCCCACACTCTGGGCTCTCAAACAAAAAGGCCTGGTATCTTGGTACCCGTCTCGTCTTTTATTTCTCACCAAGAAGACAGATACGATGGATTAGTGCCGACAGTGTGCATAAATTTACGACCGGGGTGCTGCCTTTCCTTTTCTGCACAGCACAGACGAGGCATGTGAGGGGCGTCCACCTAATGTACGCTAATGGAGGCAATTATGCAGTATGCAGTGTGTCGTAATACGATCCGATAGACGATGCCCGGCCCGGTGCCCAGCTGCCATGACACCTAATGCTACCTAGTGCACCATGGTGCGCTCCCGATAGGATTCACAATCCCCAGCGTCCGTCCATCCCTGGCCGCGCCTCCGTCGAGTCGAGAGAGAGAGAACGATCACTTTTGCCTTTCGCCGAAGCCTCAGTTCGACCCTCCAACGTATGCATCCATGGAAGGTTTATCCAACCCGGCTGCCTGCATGCACAGCATCGTCGTACCAGGAGCAGGAGCGACGGCCTCCGGTTTGGTAGTACGGATGCCGGGATTACTAGATGCGTTAGGGAATTTCCAACGCTGCCTTTCAAACATTTGTCCGCGGACAGGACAAATAAGTCCGTAAACACGGATGCGGAAGTTGGCCATCCAAAGCTATCCATAGATAATTTTAAGGTCTCGATATTCATCACACGTGTGGCATATTAGACATCCGCCTACACATCGTATGTGGCGTACCCAGGAGGCAGCCCACACGGGTCGTGTGTGGGTGAACATTAGAACTGCCCACACGTATGGGCGCAGCTACTTCGTGCCACACACCCAACAAGTACTACTCATCCCCACCCCGCGTGTGGCACGAAGCAAATCTGCCCACACACATGGCGCAACTACATTAGTTCACTAGTAGAAAACAGGGCTTTGGTTCTAGGCCGAACGGAGCAATAGTCCCGGTTGAGTTACGAACCAGGACTAATGTAATCATCAGTCCCGGTTCGGGCGGCTAGGACGCCGGCCTGGGCTCGGCAGGCACCAGTCCCGGTTCGAACGGGACCTTTAGTCCCGGTTGGTGACTCAAACCGGGACTAAAGGTTTGTCTTCAGTCCCGGTTTTAGACACCAACCGGGACTACAAGTTTGCCTATATATACCCTCACCCCTGCCCGCCCTCTCCTTTGTTTTTTCCTCATATGAGGTGGGAGGTGTGTGCTAGTTTGTTTTCCCTTCCTATGCACAAGAGGTGTTCGATGAAATGCATGCGAGCATGATTCCAGTTGAGTTCACAAAAGGTGCAAATTTTTCGGTTATCTTGTATATGCCGATCTAAGTCTCGATTTTTCTAGTTGCTTTTTGGTGCTAGGATTGTTGAAGTAACTGTTCGGCATATATAAGGTAACCGAATAATTTGCACCTTTGATTCTGGGTCGAAAGCCATAGTTATGCTCCACAAGCATTCTGATGGTCACTGCTGTTACATGAAGGCGACGTATTAACTGGCAAGGTTGGCATCTGTTTTAATTTTTGGTAAATTTATGTTTCTTTCCTTGTACAAATATGCATAATAGACAGATATGTGGATTCATGAAAGGGTCAAAAGGGGAAGTTGATGATATGTTGAGGACTGGGAAATCAGAGAATTCTATGAGAAGAGTCTATTGTTTTGGCATATCTCATGAACATCCAGGCACCTTTATATTATCTTACATCAGGAGTACAAATAAACCCACATCATGAGTATGGTACCTATGAAAAATAATATTAACTTCAAATTGTACAAACCGGGACTAAATCTTTTGCCTATATATATCCACGCCCCCCACCCCCCCACCCCATTTCCTCTGTGTTTTGGCCATGGAAGGGTGGAGGTGTGGGCTACTCTGTTTTTTGCCTATATATGCACATGAGGTGTTCAATGAAATGCCCGAGCCACACTTAAGTTATCTTCTCTGTTCTTCCTCCAAACTCGACCTCTAAGCTCCATTTTTCCCAAGATTTGTCTAGGTTTGACGGTGCATCAACTATCCAAGTGTTCTAAAAAGGTTAGCAACTTCATTATTTCATCTCTCACTGCTATAGTTTAACTCATTTCAAATGGTCTAGAAGTAGTGTTGTTTGTGGGTTTTAGTGGAGGAGTGTATGTGTGAGTTTATTTGATTTAGATGCACAATTTGAGCTCAAATTAACTTCTTACTTGTATTATTGTTTGTTATTATATAGTGCCATGGTTTTGGTAGACGCCCATGTCGGCTCTCGTTTAATGCAGATGAACCGGCAATGGAGGATGTAAGGTGACCGACGCACTTCCGACGCACTTCGTTTAGGTCTATTTGGTTTGTGCAAATAATAATGCATATAGCTTCGCATGCAAGCAAGGGTGTTAAAATATTAGGGCCGGTTTGTGCATCCAGCCATGTCATAAGAATATTTTACCACGCAAATAAAACCGAAGACTTGAGTATGGACAAAATCCTCAGTCTGGACAAAGTTCTCAGTCTAGACAAAATCCTCAGTCTGGACAAAATTCTCAGTCTGGACAAAATCCTCAGTCTGGACAAAGTTCTCAGTCTAACCAAAGTTCTCCGTCTAGACAAAAATATCAGTCTAACTGTTCTGCATATATAAGATAACCGAATAATTTTCACATTTGATTCTGGGTTGAAAGCCATAGTTATCCTCCACAAGTATTCTGATGGTCACTACAGTTTGTGGCTCAAACCGGGACAAAAGAGATTGTCCAGTTTGTACACGAAGTGCATCCAGTTTTTCACGTAACCCTCTCAACTTTTTAGCACATGCTATGTGGGTGAAATTATGATACCATGCCAAGTTTCAACCTTTTCAGAGTTCATTTGCAGTGCTTGTCAATTTCAAGGTCATTTAGCTCAAAATAAATCATGAAATGCATGAAAAATAGCAAATAAAGTCAGAAAAGGGTTGAAAATTGATGATGTGGCTTTGAATGGTGCATATTGAATGCGGAAAAAGTCTGGAGTTAAAATTTGTTAAAAAAATGAAATCCCTTTTGTAATAGATGAGTTTTCGTCCGAAACCCTGTTACTTCGAAAGTGATTGTCCAGTTTGTACACGAAGTGCATCCAGTTTTTCCCGTAACCCTCTCAACTTTTTAGCACATGCTATGTGGGTGAAATTATGATACCATGCCAAGTTTCAACCTTTTCAGAGTTCATTTGCAGTGCTTGTCAATTTCAGGGTCATTTAGCTCAAAATAAATCATGAAATGCATGAAAAATAGCAAATGAAGTGTGTTCCCTGTCATGCAAGATTCGTTGTCTTGGACAAGTTCCATTTCAAAGAGAAGTGTAGTACAGAGCCTAAGATAGCTCACCTAAGAACGGAGCATTACACTTTTGCTGTTAAGGTGAAAAATAACGAAGATCACACATATTTTGGTTGTTCTAGTTGGAGAGCATTATGCAAGGCGTATGGGTTGGATGAGGACATGAACATTACCTTCGATCTTGGTAATGACGATGTTCGTGATAATAATATAGATATTTGGGTGCATGCGGAGGATGACTTGATTCCGGTGCTACCTTCAGGTGCGTTTGTCAACAGATTTGTTAGGTAATTTATATTGATTATTAAAAAGTATTTGGTACTCATCCCGACTAAATTTCTTTATTTTTAATTATTAACTTATATCCGTGCTACAAGAGGTACCCGACAGATAATAGATTGCACCTACTACAGTTATGACTCCGAGCTTACTTGGTTGGAAAAAAATCATCAGATATCATTTATTGATGATGTTGAGTATCATGCTAAACATTAAATGGCTGGGAACATTTATCATGGATATGTGCCACTAGTGCACAAGTTGAACCGTTATAACATCACTTCAGACAACTTTGTAAGACTTTTTTACCATTGCGTCACTAGTCCATCTTTTTCATACATTCTTCTTAAGCAAAACTAGTTTAGCTAACTATGTTATTATTACTTATGTTCTTCAACAGGTACTCCCGCCAGAGACCGTGCCTAAATGGATGGTTACCACCGGTGATTTGCATATGGTTAGCTTACGCCCAATGTGGATGAGTTACCCTGGTAAATACAGAATATCTCGAAGTGAAGAAAGCCTGAAAATCAAAGGATGGAGCCAGGCAATAAAAGCATCCACGCAACCACTTGGACACGATGTCTTGATTGATGGATATAGGTTGATCACGCCACAAGTTGGAGATAGGTTAATCTGTATTCTTCAATGGGGAGATGCGGGAGTTCACCTTTTTTATGCTATTTTACCTAGGAGAGAGCAGTAGTTAGTGTTTCTAACTTGTGATTACTTTATCACTTGCTAGTATGATAACAACCAGAATGATGAGGAGTTCACCTTTTTTATGCTATTTTACCTAGAATGATGAAGAGTTGATTAAGATGATGCTGAGTTGTTATATGACATATACCAGTACAAATTAGATGGATGCAATAGACCAAGTTGAATTAAATAAAAATGAAACCCTAAATGTAAAAGAATTGAAGGGTGAACACAAAAATAAAAGGGGGAAACACAATATGAAAACCCCTAAACCCCTCCTTTAAAAAAAAACCAGCGTCTGGCAGCTGCTGACGCATGACTGCCTTTTAGTCCCGGTCGGTGTTACCAACCGGGACTAAAGGTCCTCCTGCCTGGGCGCCCCACAGCGGCCACGTGGAGCTCCTTTAGTCCCGGTTCGTAAGCCAACCGGGACTAAAAGTTGTGGGCACTAGTCCCGATCGTTTTGTCCCGGTTGCAGAACCGGGACTAAAGGCCCTCTGAAACCGGGACTGATGCCCTGTTTTCTACTAGTGGTTACCCGCAGGATGACACTTTAGTTATCCCCGGGGATGGCAATTTTAGTAACGCGGATGGCAAATATAGTTGTAAAAGCAAGGCAACTCTCTTTGTTTTGGTTAACTATAGTTACCCGCGGGATGACACTTTAGTTACCCGGGGATGGTTGCCATGTGTATTTACCTAGTTGCCACGTGTGGTCCAACCATAGTGTCATGTATGGTTAATCATAGTTGCCATGTCTGTTTATCTGGTTGCCACGTACGCGCAATTGCAGTTGCCATTTAGCAACGAATCATAGTTGCCATGTGAGTTTACCTAGTTACCACGTACGTGCAACTGCAGTTGCCATCTAACAACGTACGGGTGTCGTCTGGGCGAAGAGCAGTTCGCCCACACGCGCGTGGACTAGGTGGTGGCTGTGTGGGAAGAAACTGGTTCGCCCACACGGCGCAGCTGTCTACCGTGTGCTGCGAGTCGTGTGGGCGAACTCTCCAACGCCCACACACACGGTGATGCCTACGTGGGCACTGAAATTACTACATATTTCTTTAGAATTCGTCCAAAGTAGAATCAACGTGGATAGACTCATGTGGGCGAAGTACAAACTTGCCACACGTGTGGGCGTTATCATTTTCCTAATTTTAATGAGAATAAATAAAAAAAAATCTAGAATACGCACAAGAGTGTGTATCATGCATTAAAGAAGAATAGGGAAAGAGAGCCAAAACGTACATGGAATTACATGTGAGAACTCCACCTCCACCTCAGTGGCGGATCCAGGAATTCAACATTGGGTGTTCAAAAAAAATTACACCCTAATAGAAGAGTCCATTGGTTCACGGCAATAAAAATAAAAACTACAAATTGTTCGGTAACTTGTTTTTACCAAAAGTCATTGAAGAAAATACTCTCTGAACTCTAGTTGTTGCTACTGATAGGATTAGAACTAATTTAAAAAGCTTGTAAACAAGGTCAGAGTAAGAAGGGGACGTGGGAGAGCATTACTCCAGACCAAGGCAAGGCTGTTACAGTGGCAAACAACCTAGATACATCCATGCGTACATGCAGCACACCTATATACGATTTTTTTGCAAAGATATTTGGATGTACATTTGTACGTCCATGCCTTATGGTGGATCCGCCCCTGCTCCACCTGATCCAAATGAAATAGCTAACTACTCCCTGTAGCCCACCTAGCTAGACGTCCAAGAAAGGAGGTGAAATCGCCCTTCAAAAGACCGGCTATCATTCACAGTCTACATTCACTCGCAATCCTATCGACCACTAGCACGTCCAAGGGTGAAGCGCCATTAAAAACCATCGCATTCCGATGTTTTCACAGCTCCCATTGGCTTAAGATGACAATTACCTGCACATCTTTTGTAGATAGGACGGCCGCCGTGCCAGAGTTGCACCACTCCACAAGCTTCGAGTCCATGGTGGGGGCCCACTGAGGCTTCTCCAAAGCAGATAGAACCATCTGCCAAACCGAGCGTGCCAGCACACATGTAAGTAGGATGTGGTTGAGAATCTTGGTGCCCTGATCGCAAAAGGGGCAAGCCGGCTGGTGAGGAAGCCCACGTCGTGCTAGCCGGTCCCAAGTCCAACATCTGTTCCGCGCAGCAGCCAGGAGAAAAATTTGCACTGCAACGAAGAATAAATAAATTTTATGCATATTTAAATGCACTGAACGATATTCATTTATAGTTGGATAATTTTTACATAAAACCGGCTGCTTTTCATATAAACAAAAGTAAATTTATTACATTTAAGCATATTTCAACTAAACCCTATCCTAAACCTAAATATCCGGCAAGCCATGAGTTCTGAGAACTGAAGCTTCGCCTCCGTAGTCTGCTTGCAGCTAATCGACTGACGATGGTGAGCCTGCCAAGCTTTGCTCAACGGGAGGGAAGGAGTGGTGGCCTATCTAGGATACAAGTGCCGACAACCTCCCATGCGCTACTCTTTCTAGCTGGCGGCCACGGGCGTGCCGGCTTGGTGGTCGTGGCGGCGGGGCGCGGTCGTGGTGGAGCTAGTAACCTCGTCCTCATCCTCGCGCTTGCCGAACACCTCATCCGATGCCTTGTCGAACTCCCTGGAAGCGGCTTCTAACTCCGCCTGACGTGAGAGGAGCGATAATACTCGACCAGTGCCTCCTTCTCGGGCACGACCACATCCACACAATGGCCGTGCCGAACCGAGTTGCTCCTCTCCGCGCCGGTGCTTGGCGAGGAGGCCGATGTTGTATTCCTGGTCAGCCCACGCTTGCTGGAACGCGGCTCGCCACTCTTCTAACACCATCTAGGTGTAGTGTGTTGGGGAACGTTGCATGGGAAACAAAAAAAATTTTACGCACACGCAAGATCTATCCATGGTGATGAGCATCTACGAGAGGGAGAGTGGATCTACATACCCTTGTAGATCGCTAAGCGGGAAGCGTTAAGAAACGCGGTTGATGTAGTCGAACGTCTTCGCGATCCAAATCGCCGAGCGTCCCGCGATCCCATCACGATCCATCTCGCGATCCAATCTCGATCCGTCCCGCGATCCCATCACGATCCGTCTCGCGATCCAATCTCGATCCGTCCCGCGATCCCATCACGATCCGTCCCGCGATCAAATCACGAATCGTCTCGCGATCCTGATCACGGTCCTTCCGATCTAGCGCCGAACGGACGGCACCTCCGCGTTCAGCACACGTACAGCTCGATGACGATCTCCGCCTTCTTGATCCAGCAAGAGGGAGCGGAGAGGTAGAAGAGTTCTCCGGCGGCGCGACGGCGCGGCGGCGATGGTGGTGGAAAAATTCCGGCAGGGCTTCGCCTAAGCACCGCTGAAACTAGACTAGAGGAGAAACCGATCTAGATAAAGTAGAGGGAGCACGTAGCAATTAGGGTTAGCTCTTCCCTCTAAATCCTCTAGTATATATAGGAGGGAGGGAGGGGAGGAGGCAGCCTCAAACCCTCAAGGTTTGGCCGAAATTGGAGGTGGAAGAGTCCTACTCCAATCCTATTAGGAGTAGGATTCCTCCTCTCCACTTGGAAACCCTTTCCACCTTTCCTCCTTTGGATTTTTTCCACCCAAAGCCAGATGGGCCTTAGTGGGGGGTTAGGCCAGCCCACTAGGGGCTGGTTTGACTCCTCCCACAGCCCATGAGGTCCTTTGGGTCGAGACACCCCTCCCGATGGTCCCCGGTACCCCTCCCGGCACTCCCGGTACACTATTGAAATACCCGAAACTTTTCCGGTGACCAAAACAGGACTTCCTATATATCAATCTTTACCTCCGGACCATTCCGGAGCTCCTCGTGACGTCCAGGATCTCATCCGGGACTCTGAACAACCTTCGTTCACCACCATACATAACTCTACTATACCGAAACGTCACCGAACCTTAAGTGTGCAGACCCTGCGGGTTCGAGAACTATGTAGACATGACCAAGACACCTCTACGGTCAATAACCAATAGCGGGACCTGGATGCCCATATTGGTTCCTACATATTCTACGAAGATCTTTATCGGTTGAACCTCTATGTCAAGGATTCAGTTAATCCCGTACGCTGTTCCCTTTGTTCTTCGGTATGTTACTTGCCCGAGATTCGATCGTCGGTATCTCTATACCTAGTTCAATCTCGTTACCGGCAAGTCTCTTTACTCGTTCTGTAATACAAGATCCCGTGGCTAACACTTAGTCACATTGCTTGCAAGGCTTATTGTGATGTTGTATTACCGAGTGGGCCCTGAGATACCTCTCCGTCACACGGAGTAACAAATCCCAGTCTTGATCCATGCCCACTCAACAGACACCCTCGGAGATACCTGTAGAGCATCTTTATAGTCACCCAGTTACGTTGTGACGTTTGATACACACAAGGTATTCCTCCGGTGTCAGTGAGTTGCATGATCTCATGGTCATAGGAACAGATACTTGACATGCAGAAAACTATAGCAATAAACTGACACGATCATATGCTATGTTTATAGTTTGGGTCTTGTCCATCACATCATTCTCCTAATGATGTGAAACCGTTATCAAATGACATCTCATGTCTATGGCCAAGAAACCTTGACCATCTTTGATCAACGAACTAGTTAACTAGAGGCATACTAGGGACACAGTGTTGTCTATGTACCCACACATGTATTTGAGTTTCCAATCAATACAATTATAGCATGGATAATAAACGATTATCACGAACAAGGAAATATAATAATAACCAATTTATTATTGCCTCTAGGGCATATTTCCAACAGTCTCCCACTTGCACTAGAGTCAATAATCTAGTTCACATCACCATGTGTTTTACATTGTTATGAATCTAACACCCAATGAGTTCTGGGGTTCGATCATGCTTTGCATGTGAGAGAGGTCTTTAGTCAACGGATCTGCGACATTCAGATCCGTGTGTACTTTGCAAATCTCTATGTCATACTGTAGACACTGCTACGACACTCCACTTGGAGCTATTCCAAATGGCTGCTCCACTATACGTATCCGGATTGCTACTCAGAGTCATCCGGATTGGTATTAAAGCTTGCATCGACGTAACCCTTTACGACGAACTCTTTATCACCTCCATAATCGAGAAATATTTCCTTAGTCCTCGAGTTACTAAGGATAATCTTGACCGATGTCCAGTGGTCCACTCCTGGATCACTCTTGTACCCCTTGACAGACTCATGGCAAGGCACACACAGGTGCGGTACATAGCATGTCATACTATACAGAGCCTATGGATAAGGCATAGGGGATGACCTTCATCCTTTCTCTTTCTTCTGTCGTGGTCGAGCTTTGAGTCTCACTCAACTCCACACCTTACAAATCAGGCAAGAACTCTTTCTTTGACTGATCCATTTTGAACTCTTTCAAAATCTTGTCAAGGTATGTACTCATTGAAAGTTTTATCAGACGTCTTGATCTACCTCTATAGATCAAGATGCCCAATATTTAAGTAGCTTCATTCCAGGTTTTCCTTTGAAAAACTCCTTTTCAAACAACCCTTTATGCTTTCCAGAAATTCTACATCATTTCCGATCAACAATATGTCATCCACATATACTTATCAGAAATTCTATAGTGCTCCCACTCACTTTATTGTAAATACAAGTTTCTCATAAACTTTGTATAGACTCAAAAACTTTGATCACCTCATCAAAGCGTATATTCCAACTCCGAGATGCTTGCTCCAGTCCATAAAAGGATCGCTGGAGCTTGCATATATTTTAGCATCCTTAGAACTGACAAAACCTTCCGGTTGTATCACATACAACCTTTCCTCACGGATACCGTTAAGGAAATGATGTTTTGACATCCATCTGCCAGATTTCATAATCAAAAAATGCAGCAACTGCTAACAAAATTCCAACAGACTTTAGCATCGCTACGGGTGAGAAAGTCTCATCGTAGTCAACTCCTTGAACTTGTGAAAAACCCTTTGCCACAAGTCGAGCTTTATAGACGGTGACATTACCGTCCGCGTCCGTTTTCCTTTTAAAGATCCATTTGTTCTGAATGGCCTTTCGCCCTTCAGGTAATACTTCCAAAGCCCATACTTTGGTTTCTTACATGGATCCCATCTCGGATTGCATGGCCTCTAACCATTTCTCGGAATCCGGGCCCATCATCGCTTCTCCATAGCTCGTAGGTTCATCGTTGTCCAACAACATGACCTCTAAGACAGGGTTGCCGTACCACTCAGGAGCAGTACGCATCCTTGTCGACCTACGAGGTTCGATAGTAACTTGATCGGAAGCTTTATGATCATCATCATTAACTTCCTCTTCAACTAATGTAGGCTCCACAGAAACAACTTTCTGCGCTGCGCTACTCTCTGGTTGAAACAAAGGTTCAACAACCTCATCAAGTTCTATCTTCCTCCCACTCAATTCTTTCGAGAGAAACTCTTTCTCGAGAAAGGACTCGTTTTAGCAACAAACACTGTGTGCTTGGATCTGAGATAGAAGGTTTACCCAACTGTTACGTTAGGGTATTCTATGAAGATGCATTTGTCCGCTTTGGGTTCGAGCTCATCAGGTTGAAAACCTTTTCCACATAAGCGTCGCCACCCCAAACATTAAGAAATGACAGCTTAGGTTTCTGCCAAACCAAAATTCATACGGTGTCATCTCAACGGACTTAGATGGTGCCCCTTTTTAAAGTGAATGTAGTTGTCTCTAATGCATAACCCCAAAACGATAGTGGCAAATCGATAAGAGACATCATAGTACGCACCATATCCAATAGAGCACGACTACGACGTTCGGACACACCATCACACTATGGTGTTCCAGGTGGCGTGAGTTGTGAAACAACTTCCACATTGTCTTAAGTTGTATACCAAACTCGTAACTCAGATATTTACCTCTACGATCATATCGTAGATATTTTATCTTCTTGTCACGATGATCTCAAACTTCACTCTGAATTTGTTTTAACTTTTCAAATGTTTCAGACTTGTGTTTCATTAAGTAAATATCCCCATATCTACTCAAATCATCAGTGATGGTAGGAAAATAATGATATCCACCGCACGCTACAACATTCATTGGACCGAATACATCAACATGTATCATTTCCAATAAGTCACTTTCCCGCTCCATCATACCGGAAAACGGGGTCTTAGTCATCTTGCCCATGAGGCATGGTCCGCATGTCTCAACCGATTCGAAATCGAATGAGTCCAAAGATCCATCAGCATGGAGTTTCTTCATGCGTTTTACACCAATATGACATTTAGCGACAGTGCCACAAGTATGTGGTACTATCATTATTAACTTTGTATCTTTTGGCATCAATATTATGAACATGTGTATCACTACGATCAAGATTCAATAAACCATTCTCATTGGGTGCGTGACCATTGAAGGTATTATTCATATAAACAGAATAACCATTATTCTCTAACTTGAATGAATAACCGTATTGCAATAAACATGATCTAATCACGTTCATGCTCAACGCAAACACCAAATAACATTTATTTAGGTTCATCAGTAATCCCGAAGGTAGAGAGAGCGTGCGATGGTGATCACATCAACCTTGGAAACACTTCCAACACTCATCGTCACCTCACCCTTAGCTAGCCTCCGTTTATTCCGTAGCTTTTATTTCGAGTTACTAACATTTAGCAACCGAACCGGTATCCAATACCCAGGTGCTGCTAGGAGTACTAGCAAGGTACACATCAATAACATGTATATCAAATATACTTCTATCGACGTTGCCAGCCTTCTTATCTACCAAGTATCTAGGGTTGTTCCGCTTCAGCGACCGTTCTCCTCATAATAGAAGCACTAAGTCTCGGGTTTGGGTTCAACCTTGGGTTTCTTCACTGGAGCAGCAACTGACTTGCCATCCATGAAGTTTCCCTCCTAGCCCTTGCCCTTCTCGAAACGAGTGGTTTCACTAACCATCAACACTTGATGCTCCTTCTTGATTTCTAACTTCGCGGTGTCAAACATCGTGAATAGCTCAGGGATCATTATTTCTATCCCTGGCATTTTATAGTTCATCACGAGGCTCTAGTAGCTTAGTGACAGTGACTTGGAGAACTATATCAATCACTATCTTATCTGGAAGATCAACTCCCACTCGATTCAAGTGATTGTAGCACCCAGACAATCTGAGCACATGCTCACCGATTGAGCTATTCTCCTTCATCTTGCAGGCAAAGAATCTTGTTGGAGGTCTCATACCTCTCAACACGGGCACGAGCCTGAGATCCCAATTTCAGCTCTTAGAACATCTCATATGTTCCGTGACGTTCAAAACGTTTTGGAGCCTCAATTCTAAGCCGTAATGCATGACGCACTGAACTATCAAGTAGTCAACAGAACATGCCTGTCAGATGTTCACAACATCTACAGACGACGCTTGAGGGGGTGGCACACCGAGCGGTGCATTAAGGACATAAGCCTTCTGTGCAGCAATGAGGACAATCCTCAGATCACGGACCCAGTCCGCATTATTGCTACCATCATCTTTCAACTCTATTTCTCTAGGAACATATAAAAATTCAAGGGAGCTACAGCACGAGCTAGTAATCTACAACATAATTTGCAAAGACATTTTGACTATGTTCATGATAATGAGTTTAGTTAATCGTATTACTTAAAAACTCCCACTCAAATTGACATCCCTCCGGTCATTCGAGTGACACATGATCCAAATCCACCAACTCAAGTCCGATCATCACGTGAGTTGATGTGGTTTCAATGGTGAACATCTTCATGTTGATCATATCTACTATATGACTCATGTTCGACCTTTCGGTCTCTTGTATTCCGAGGCCATGTCTGTACATGCTAGGCTCGTCAAGTTTAACCCGAGTGTTCCGCACGTGCAACACTGGCTTGCACCCGTTGTATGTGAACGTAGAGTCTATCACACCCGATCATCACGTGGTGTCTCAAAACGACGAACTTTCGCAACTGTGCACACTCGGGGAGAACACAATTTTATCTTGAAATTTTAGTGAGGGATCACCTTATAATGCTACCGTCGTCCTAAGCAAAATAAGATGCATAAAAGGATTAACATCCCATGCAAATCATAAGTGACATGATATGGCCATGAACTTGTGCTTTTGATCTCCATCTTCAAAGCACCGGCATGATCTCCATCGTCACCGGCATAACACCATGATCTCCATCATCTTGATCTCCATCAATGTGTCGCCATGAGGTTGTCGCGCCGACTGTTGCTTCCACGACTATTGCTAACTCATAGCGATAAAGTAAAGCAAAAACGGCGAAAATAATTAAAGACAACCCTATGGCTCCTGCCGGTTGCCGTACTCATCGACATGCAAGTCGTGATATTCTATACAATACATGATCATCTCATACATCACATATATCTCATCATGTAATTGGCCATATCACATCACAACATACCCTGCAAAAACAAGTTAGACGTCCTCTAATTGTTGTTGCATGTTTTACGTGGCTGCTACGGGTATCTAGCAAGAACGATTCTTACCTACGCAAAAACCACAACGGTGATACACAAATTGCTATTCAACCTTCTCAAGGACCGCCTTTGTCGAATCCGATCCAACTAAAGTGGGAGAGACAGACACCCGCCAGCCATCTTTATGCAACGAAGTTACATGTCAGTTGATGGAACCGGTCTCTCGTAAGCGTACGAGTAATGTTGGTCCGGGCCGCTTCATCCCACAATACCGCCGAATCAAGAAAAGACCAAGGGAGGAAGCAATCTGAATATCAACGCCCACAAACTCCTTTGTGTTCTACTCGAGATCTCATCTACACATAGACCTAGCTCATGATGCCACTATTGGGGAACGTTGCATGGGAAACAAAAAAATTCCTACGCACACGCAAGATCAATCCATGGTGATGAGCATCTATGAGAGGGAGAGTGGATCTACATACCCTTGTAGATCGCTAAGCGGGAAGCGTTAAGAAACGCGGTTGATGTAGTCAAACGTCTTCGCGATCCAAATCGCCGAGCGTCCCGCGATCCCATCACGATCCATCTCGCGATCCAATCTCGATCCGTCCCGCGATCCCATCACGATCCGTCTCGCGATCCAATCTCGATCCGTCCCGCGATCCCATCACGATCCGTCCCGCGATCAAATCACGAATCGTCTCGCGATCCTGATCACGGTCCTTCCGATCTAGCACCGAACGGACGGCACCTCCGCGTTCAGCACACGTACAGCTCGATGACGATCTCCGCCTTCTTGATCCAGAAAGAGGGAGCGGAGAGGTAGAAGAGTTCTCCGGCGGCGCGACGGCGTGGCGGCGATGGTGGTGGAAAAATTCCGGCAGGGCTTCGCCTAAGCACCGCTGAAACTAGACTAGAGGAGAAACCGATCTAAATGAAGTAGAGGGAGCACGTGGCAATTAGGGTTAGCTCTTCCCTCTAAATCCTCTAGTATATATAGGAGGGAGGGAGGGGAGGAGGCAGCCTCAAACCCTCAAGGTTTGGCCGAAATTGGAGGTGGAGGAGTCCTACTCCAATCCTATTAGGAGTAGGATTCCTCCTCTCCACTTGGAAACCCTTTCCACCTTTCCTCCTTTCGATTTTTTCCACCCAAAGCCACATGGGCCTTAGTGGGGAGGTTAGGCCAGCCCACTAGGGGCTGGTTTGACTCCTCCCACAGCCCATGAGGTCCTTTGGGTCGAGACACCCCTCCCGATGGTCCCCGGTACCCCTCCCGGCACTCCCGGTACACTACCGAAATACCCGAAACTTTTTCGGTGACCAAAACAGGACTTCCTATATATCAATCTTTACCTCCGGACCATTCCGGAGCTCCTCGTGACGTCCAGGATCTCATCCGGGACTCCGAACAACCTTCGGTCACCACCATACATAACTCTACTATACCGAAACGTCACCGAACCTTAAGTGTGCAGACCCTGCGGGTTCGAGAACTATGTAGACATGACCAAGACACCTTTACGGTCAATAACCAATAGCGGGACCTGGATGCCCATATTGGTTCCTACATATTCTACGAAGATCTTTATCGGTTGAACCTCTATGTCAAGGATTCAGTTAATCCCGTACGCTGTTCCCTTTGTTCTTCGGTATGTTACTTGCCCGAGATTCGATCGTCGGTATCTCTATACCTAGTTCAATCTCGTTACCGGCAAGTCTCTTTACTCATTCTGTAATACAAGATCCCGTGGCTAACACTTAGTCACATTGCTTGCAAGGCTTATTGTGATGTTGTATTACCGAGTGGGCCCTAAGATACCTCTCCGTCACACGGAGTAACAAATCCCAGTCTTGATCCATGCCCACTCAACAGACACCCTCGGAGATACCTGTAGAGCATCTTTATAGTCACCCAGTTACGTTGTGACGTTTGATACACACAAGGTATTCCTCCGGTGTCAGTGAGTTGCATGATCTCATGGTCATAGGAACAGATACTTGACATGCAGAAAACTATAGCAATAAACCGACACGATCATATGCTATGTTTATAGTTTGGGTCTTGTCCATCACATCATTCTCCTAATGATGTGATCCCGTTATCAAATGACATCTCATGTCTATGGCCCGGAAACCTTGACCATCTTTGATCAACGAACTAGTTAACTAGAGGCATACTAGGTACACAGTGTTGTCTATGTACCCACACATGTATTTGAGTTTCCAATCAATACAATTATAGCATGGATAATAAACGATTATCACAAACAAGGAAATATAATAATAACCAATTTATTATTGCCTCTAGGGCATATTTCCAACATAGTGAGCATGGGCCTCACCAATGTTGATGCCGGCATTGGCCAGTGAGGACGGTGGCATCGACTCATTGTCGGCCGCCTCTTTCATTTGGTTGACCGTAGTGCTCGCATCTGTCTTCTTGCCAACGAGCTGCGATGGCAGTGATCTCCTATTTCTGCTCGAACGAAAGGTTGTCCTAGACGGCTTTGGAGCTCGAGGAGGCCATGACGGGTGGTGCAGAGAGGAGAAATGGAGCGGAGGATGTTGGATGTGGCTATGACAGGACATGCGGCTTATATACCGGGCGGATGGCAGGGCAAACGATGAAATGATTAATTTTGTGTGGCACACGGACGAAAGGGTGGTGTCGACTCGCCGTTCATCGGCAACCGCACACATGGGAACGAGCGGACTGTCATCTGAACGTGGGGCGGCCACATGCACCAGGAAACGGTGAGGGCGATACTCTCGGCCGGACTATCGCCTCAATGCCAGAGTATTGTGAGAGGTCGCATCGCTATGAGCGGCATGAATGCGGCACTGGTGCTCCAGAGCGGTGCTGACCGCTTCGGGCGGGCACGCACGCGGGCGAGGGATGGTTTTTTGGGTGGGTGAGGCAATCACACACGGGCATGGCAGTGGTCCGGACACCCGCACCCCACCCACCCCCCCCCCCCCCACCGATTTGTTTCATGTTTGTGGGAAAAATCACGTCTATACCGGTCGGCGGACCGATACACACACGCATTGGATGGAAAAATACGTCCGGACCGTGCAGTCCGGATGCATCTAAAATTCCCTTAGAGCATCTATACAATTAGACCTCTAAGCCCCTGTATTCGTTCCCACTGCCCCGTTATGAAATTGCCATCTAACCGAACACCGTATTTCAACAAAACTTACGGCTGGGCTGTCCAGCACTCCTCAAACCAAATTCATATGTGACGACGAACATTGAGAGGCCTGGACGCTTCCATCATGTCGGACCGTCCCATCTGGATCCCACAGACCGGATCAAGCCCTAACCATTTTCCATTAAGGAAACCCGAGCTCCACAGTCAGAGTCGCTCTACCGGGAATCCATTATCTCCGCGCAAGTGGGGCTTGGATCCGGTGGCACGAGGCGCGTGACCATGAGCGCCCTACCAGATGGCCGTGGGCTGGCCACACAATTCCTACGGTGGCTTCTCGTCCCCGCGTCATCGGGTCCGAATCCGTGAGAAAATTCGATGTCAAGGCCTAGTGTGCCCTCCATGAGAGAACAAAGGCGTGCCACAAAGGTCGAGTCACACCGCACCGTGTCGGACAAGCCCATGGAGGACATGGGTGTGGATGTTGTTCGTGCCGACATCGCGGTGAAACGGCAAGTCGGGGGAGTGCATGCCCTTGCACTGGAGAGCAAAACTGGGCAGACTGTGGCCTCGTCGTCCTGCCTCCCCCCCCCCCCCCCAACCCACCCCAAAAAAAAGAGGAGGACGAGGATGCCAGTGCCGCATCTGACCCTTACAACATCAGCAGCGAGTAGATCCTCCTTGACCCATACTACGTCCTCGACCGCTATGTCAACAAAGAGGACAAGGCGAAGGGAAAGGGAAAGGGAAAGGGAAAGGCGGGACATGGGTGAACTTCCTCCATAGCCATAGATAGTAGAACATGCCAAATTTTGATAGTCCGATGACATGTATGATTTCCCTGTGCTATGTCCTTTGATCTACGTGTGTTCATCTATATGAACTTTGTGTGTTGTTTTTACGTTGCATGAGATTATATGGATTTGAGAGTTCGCATATGAAGGGGGGGCTGCGGGGGCGAACATATGAGGGATCACCAGGTGCTGTCCACGGATGTTTAAGGGGTAAAATTAGACAAGTCCGGTTGTAGATGCTCTTACTGGATCATTGTACCATTGTGGAGCATGAGTGGTTTTTATCTTTTACATTATTGTGGGGGCATGGAGTAATAAGTATTAATTATTGCATCCGGTTTTATTAGGCCCCCTCTCATTTCAGATCAAATTATGAGCTATATATTATGAAAATTATACCTTGTGTAATTGTATTCAAAAACGATTTTCCAAGGTATAATTTTCATAACATATAGTTCATATTTTGTAAGTTAAATATAGTTCATACAATTATGACAACATCCACACCTTGGAAAATATACCTTGTGTAATTAATTTCTGTATCCAGTTTTGTTTGTTATATAAGTATTAATTTCTGTATCCGGTTTTATTAGGCCCCCTCACATGGGTGTGGATGTTGTTATAATTGTATTCAAAAACGATTTTCCAAGGTATAATTTTCATAACATATAGTATGTTATGAAAATTATACCTTGGAAAATCGTTTTTTGAATACAATTATAATAGTAATAACATACTTTTTGAAGCATGTCTCATTTTTTATTTGTTATATAGATGAACAAAATTTGACACAAAATACAAAGTGACCAATAAACCCGGCCAGAGAAAGTACATGTTTTACAAGGATCGGAGTGATCAGAGCAGGGGCTTCATCTATTCAGGCACTAGTGACAGTAAACTTAGGTAAGCTAGCTAATTCATGAGTTACAGAATTGGCCTATCTCAGACAATGTTCAAATAAGATATGAGGGATACTAGGATACCAATCATCAAATATAGTTGTCGTGGCCCCCGCAATATTTTTTCCATTATTCATCGTGACGATCACATCCATGTTGTCAGAGTTAACCACAAGTTTGATACGCCCAATGGACTTTGCTAAATTAGTTCATATTTTGAAGCTATGACCTCCGCAGTTAACACATCTAAGCACAACTCAATCATGTCATTTCCTGCAGCTATAAATTTCCCCGAACTGTAATGGATAACAGCACATGCAGTTCCTTTGAGCATCCGACCATCAAAACTTGCGTCGATGTTCAGTTTCACATAGCCCGGGCGAGGTGACAATCCTCCGCATTTCACTTCTTCCTTTAGCTAAGCTGCCACTTTAGATTATGTAAGGATAAGTGGCTCGATAATGCTACACTCTGGGAGCAATATCCAGCTCTATATAATATTGTCTGTCACAAGGGTGATACTATCGTTAAGGTTTTGGAATCATTTTCGTCAAATGTGACATTCAGAAGAGATTTAGTTGGACCTAGACTCCAATCGTGGAACATACTGCTCCAGCGGTTAACCACGGTACATTTGTCACAAGGGTCCGATGTATTTCGTTGAAACCTACATGGGAATGGGAAATTCTCAATGGAGTCTATGTATAGAGCTTTGATCCAGTCTGATGCGCTAGTTGATAATAACAAGAAGATCTGAAAGATGAAGTTTTGCATGGTATCTTCGTCACAGAGTCATTCTTACTAAATATAACCTTATTAAGAGAAATTGGCATAGAAATACGCAATGTGTCTTTTTTCCTCGTGATGAGACAATAAAACATTTGTTCTTTCAATGTAAATTAGTTCGTATTATATGGTCAGTCATCCAAGTAACTTCTGGCTTGTATCCTCCTTGTAGTGTTGCTAACATATTTGGCAACTGGCTACATGGGATTGATCACATGTTTAGAATTTTTCTCAGGGTGGGAGCACTTGTCGTGATTTGATCGCTTTGGCTATGTAGAAATGATAAGGTTTTTAACGATAAAAGTACTTCTTTTATGCAGGTTATCTACAGATGTGCCGGGACGCCTCGTTTATGGTCCTCTCTACAATGAGTGAAGAATCGAGATTTGTTTACGGAGGTGTGTACACGATTGGAGGCCACGACGAGAGATACTTTTACAAAACATGGGTGGCCGCATGATCTTAGGATTGGGCCACCTACGGCCTAGGTGTTATACGGAACTTAGTTTCTTTGTATTTTCGCCTTCTTCTTTTATTTTGACTTGGTGCGATGACTTTGTTGACTGTGTGCATCGTCGTTATGCAGATGCCGCGTATATTGCTTAACCTTTTAAATAATAAAACATCCCTTTTCGAAAAAACTAAGCTGCCACTGCATAAATTGACAATGAAGCTCCGACAGGCATGGTCACTTGAGTCGGTGATTGGGTGTGATCATCGTGAACTACTTTTCTTTCTGCGCTCCCACCACAAGTACCAACAGCCAACGGCTACCGTCAGATCGATTCTTCCTTGGCCTAGCACAGTCGCAAACTATTCTGGTGTGCCAACCAGATGTTCAAGGATAGCTTCACCTGCATGGTCCACGTTGCATGCCTTTGAGATAACATTGCGTCCCTTGTCTTTTCGAACACTCAGAAGGTGCCTGATAGTCTCAGGACCCTCATCATAAGCTGAGCATTGCGCATGTATCTTCGTAGGTCAGAATTGCTCGACACGGCAGTGCATTGCTCTCCACAAGAATATTTTGACTTTTGTCGGGCAGCTGAAACTCCATAATTTCTCCCAAATTGGGGGCATGGGTGAGTTAGTTGGTGGTGGCAAGGGGTACGTGTGTACGTGCTCGGTTTGACACGAATGAAGGTACTGTGGCCTGTGGAGTGGCCTCTCCACTATCGCTATCCACAACCGTCTGGGCGCCTCGCGGCTTCTCCAGCGGCTCTTGTTTTCGTCCTGTACGTCGCACGTTCAATGGCATGCATGCTGCCAACAGGATAGGCACATGTTAAGAGGGACACGTACTTCTAACAGCCCAACATTATACAGTGTGTAACTAGCGATGCATATATACGTTCTTATAACTAACTAAATAAAAGATAAGGTAGTACCATATCCGTTTTGTTCGGTGGACGATCGGTATCACCAACCCATCAGGATTCAAATCTTGATACTCGCATTATTTCTGAAAGAGAAAGAACCTCTCCTTCGCCGTTTTGTATCGAAAAGCGCTTGGTCATCCAATGGACAAACGGGACAAATGATGGTTTTGTCTCTGGCAAGCAGCGCCAGCACGACCTTCACTTTTCGTTTGGCCCCCGTCGGCGTCGCGGACTCGCGGGTCGCCTGAAAAGGGAACTCTCTGAACGTATCTTCGCAGCAGCCGCACTGGTATGCCCCGGCCGGCACCATCACCGGCTGGTGACCCAGTGATCCAGCTAGCCGTGTGATGCATCACACTCCCCAGCGCCTTCAGTTCCCGTACGAAGTACTCCCGCCTTCTCAATATCTCAATACAGATGTCTTAACTTTATACTAATTTTAATATAAAATTGTATTAAAGTTGAGACATTTATTTAGGACGGAGGGAGTATGTGTTAGATTGATCTCTCCCGCGTGGGCCCAACGGCCCACCGGACCCCTGATCCACGCGCCCTGATCGGGGGCGCCCAACCCATTATGGTTGGTGGGCCCCTGTGACCCGCGCTATATAAACAGAGGTGGGGGGCCGGGGCACGACTGACGAAGTTCGCCGCCGCCACAAACCCCCACCGACACTCCCTTCCGATCTAGGGTTAGCGCGGTGCTCACGGGAAGCTCCACCGCCGTCACCCCGCTCTCTCACACACTCACGTCTTCGCCGACGCCATGGTCACCGGCGGGAGCTCCTCAGGTGCGGGAGAAGGTAATGCCTATCACCACTGTTACCGGAATCCTAGCCTACACGATCTTGTGGTTCTATCAATGGTATCAGCCAGAGATTGGTTATAGGATTTTCGGTACAAAACAGAAAACAAATCTCCATCTCCCTTAGAACCCTAAAGAGAAGGGCAAAAGAAATCACCGGAGAGGGCCTAGTGCTCACCGGAGAAAGTAGCGCCGCCGACATGGCCGCGCCGTTCCTCTCGATCCTGTCGCGCATCGGCAAGCCGAGGCGATCGGGAAGAAGAACCACCCTCCACAGGGCAAAGGGCAAAGGGCAAAGGGCACCGCCGCTGCCCCGCTTGACAGCGGCGCGCTCTCCTTCGGGAGCTCGCGCATGCCGGCAAGGGGGACAGGGAGGGCGCCGCCGCATCGCCACAACGCCGTCTGGCACAAGGGTCAGAAAGCCGTCGGGTTTCTCTCTCTCTCTCTCTCTCTCTCTGCTAGGTAGTGGCGGAAGGGAGAGACATAAAAGGGGAGGGGAAAGGTCTAGCGGCGTCCCCGCCGTCACTGGCGACCGGCGGCGCCGCCGCTGCGGGCGCACAGAGGAGGGCTCTGCCGCGTTTTTCTCTCTCTCTGTCAAAGAAGATGGAGGGAGGAAACGATGGGAAAGGGAGAAGAGCTCGCGGGGAGCGATGGCTACCAGCCCCGTCTCCGGCGGCCGGCGGCCGGCGTGGAACGCCACGGCGCAGTCCGGCGGTGCCAGAGGCGAGCGGCGCGTGCGAGAGGGAGAGGGGGAAATGAGCTAGGGTTCCTCCCCCCCCCCCCCCCGACGGCGCTGGAGCCGTTTTGACCAGCCGATCGGCGCGGGTGACCGTCGGATCTGATCCGACGGCCAGGATATAAACCCTAGCAGGCCACGGGCCCTCTGGGCCGAAAGTGGAGAAGGCCGGCAGCCGCGCAGGCTGGGCCGAGGCCTGCAGCCGCTGTGCGCGCTGGGCCGAGTCAGGCTCTGCTGCAGTTTTTTCCCTTTTGTTTGTCCAGTTTCTTTTTTGGGCAAATTTTATATATAGTTTTTTCTGTTCAGATTTATCCAACGAAAATTTGTCTAGAAAACAGAAAAGTAAAAGAGATATTTCTGAAAAGAATAAAAGTTCATGAATTTTATAACAGAAAATAATAAAGTTCATGAATTTTTTATTTGGTAAAAGAAAAGTTTCTGTAAATAATAAAAAAGTACATGAATTTTATATTCATGTTTTTCCGCTGCGTAAATAATTAATAGTGCTCTTTTACAAAGAAAATAAAAGTTTAGAGAGAATTAAATTTAAAGAGCACATTAAAGTGATTATTAAAATGAATATGATTATGTTATTTTTATGACCAACGTTGTTAATAACATGATCATGTTTTATTATTGAAATTAAAGGTGCATTTATTTCTATTTTTTGCCCAACGGTAATATAGATTTAATTGCTTAGACAATTGTATGTTTAATTTGACCAACGTTAGATTAATGCATATGATTGTTATAATGATCTCACTTAAATTATGATTTCAGGAGGCTACCACTTGATGAGTTGCCTAAAAGATGTTCCGACACTCAGAGGTGACAACTACACTGAGTGGAGGAAGAAAGTAGACCTGGCATTTGTCTGTGCTAAGGTCGACTGGGTTGTGGATGAACCACAGCCGGTCAGACCTATAGAGCCAGTCAGAGAGGCCACAGATGATGATGCTGCGTGGGATAAAAAGAGAGGGGATCATGCTCCATTGGAGATGTCTTATACCCTCAACAATCAAAAGTGGATCAACGCCAACAAAAAGTGTATGGCATTTATAAAGAATACAATTGAGAACGCCATTGTGGGCTCAATTGCAGAGTGCACTTCCGTAGGGGAGTTGCTTACAAAGATAAAGAACCAGTTCACTGGTTCTTCAAAGACATATGCCACCCAGTTGATAAAGCAACTGGTGACAGAGAACTACACTGGCGGTGGTCATGGAATAAGAGAGCACATCCTCAGGATGAGCAACATGGCAGCAAAGCTCAAGCCCATGGATGCGGATCTGGAGATCAAACCAGCGCTCCTGGTCCACCTGGTCATGGCTTCACTGCCAAAGGAGTTGGAAACCTTTGTTGTAAACTATAACATGTTGCCTGAAACATGGGACATTGAAAAGACAATAGCAATGTGTGTCCAAGAAGAGGACAGACTGAAAGCCTCACATGGTGGTTTACTCAACTATGTGAAGGATAACAAGAAAAAGAATTATAATCAAAATAGCAAAGGTTCTCCTTGAAAGGCGCATGGCAAATCTCACATGCAGCATCAGCATCAGCAGAAGTCTTTTCCAGTGGACAAAGACACTTGCCTCCACTGCAAGCAGACTGGGCACTACAAAAAAGATTGCCCTGTCTGGTTAAAGTCAATCATGGCAAAGAGAGGTAACGACATCGTTTCATTTGTAAATGAATCCTTGTATGCACAGTTTTCGAAATCTACTTGGTGGATTGACTCAGGTGCAACTGTTCATGTTGCGAATTCTTTACAGGGATTCCATTCGACGCGGACTATGCAAAGAAACGAAAGACGCATTGAAGTCGCTAATGGAATTCAAGCAGAAGTTGAAGCTGTCGGTGCCATCTCCTTGGAGTTAGCTGATGGGTTCAAGCTTCTACTTAGAGATGTCTTATATGTTCCTTCGTGTCATAGAAACTTGATTAGTGTTTCTTGTTTGGACAAAGACAATTATGAATGTTATTTTGGACATGGCAAGTGTGCCATATGGTTTAATAATGCTTGTGTGGGTGTTGCTTTACTACACGATGAGCTTTATTTATTATCACTCCGTGAAAAAGAGCATTTTGTGTGTAATGTGAATGAGCATGTTTCCGCGTCGAACAAAGAACAAAAGAAAAGAAAGAGAACTCACGACTCGTCGAAATTATGGCACTGTCACTTGGGCCATATTTCCAGGGGGAGAATAGAAAGATTAGTCAAAAGTGAAATTCTTCCTCCGTTAGAGTTCTCAGACTTAGAACAATGCATAGATTGCATTAAAGGGAAGTATGTAAAACAAATTAAAAAGGGTGCAATCCATAGCACAGGCACACTAGAAATCATTCACACTGATATTTGTGGACCATTTCTGGTGAAAAGTGTGGATGGGTATGACTCGTTCATAACATTCACAGATGACTACTCTCGATATGGATATATTTATCCAATCAAAGAAAGATCAGAAGCGTTGGATAAGTTTAAAATATTCAAAGCTGAAGTTGAAAATCAGCATGATAAAAGAATAAAGATAGTAAGATCTGACCGTGGGGGGGAGTACTACGGTCGACACACTCCATATGGCCAAGTCCCTGGACCTTTTGCACAATTTTTACAAGAGACTGGCATAGTAGCCCAGTATTCAATGTCGGGCGAGCCTCAGCAAAATGGAGTAGCTGAAAGGCGCAACCGTACTCTGATGGATATGGTGCGCAGCATGATGAGTTACTCCACTTTGCCATTGGGATTATGGATGGGGGCGCTTAAAACCGCCATTCACATTCTCAATAGAGTGCCAAGCAAGTCGGTGCCCAAAACACCGTACGAGCTGTGGACAGGACGAGTGCCCTCTCTACACCACTTCAGGGGTGGGGGTGCCCTGCTGAGGCCAAAATGTTTAATCCAAACATTGCAAAGTTGGATGCCAAAACAGTGAGTTGCCACTTCATTGGCTATCCAGACAGATCAAAGGGTTTTCGTTTCTACTGTCCAGACAGATATACAAAGTTTGTAGAAACAAGACATGCAGTCTTCTTAGAGGACGAAATGATGAGGGGGAGCTTGGTAGCTCGGAAAATTTGATCTTGAGGAGAAGAGGGTGCATGCACCTAATCCGATGATTTAGGAGCCATTTTTCTCACTACCAGCTGTAACTCCACCCATGACAACTATGGGGGTAGACCCGGAACCTGTCCGTCAGGAGTCGACTGAACCCGTTGTTGAGCATGAAAGGGAGGTGCAGCAGCCAATTGTAGAAGATGTGCCAGAAGTTGAGGCACGGAATGTGCCAGATACTGAGGCTCTTAGAAGATCTAATAGAACAAGAAGATCAGCTATTTCTACTGATTATAAAGTTTATAACACAGAAATGGTTCATATGGAAGGTGACCCCACTACATATGAAGAAGCCATTAGAAGCCCTCACTCATCAAAATGGCTAGAGGCAATGGAAGATGAGATGAAATCGATGAGTTCCAAAGATGTTTGGGACTTAGTGGAAATTCCTAAAGGAGCCAAAACAGTAGGCTGCAAATGGGTCTAAAAAACTAAGTATGACCCTAATGGGAATGTAGAAAAGTATAAAGCCCGACTTGTGGCAAAAGGATTTACACAAAGAGAAGGGATAGATTACAATGAGACCTTTTCCCTAGTCTCATGTAAGGATTCCTTCAGAATCATAATGGAATTAGTTGCACATTTTGATTTAGAGTTACATCAAATGGATGTAAAGACGGCATTTCTGAATGGTGATTTAAAAGAAAAGGTCTACATGAAACAACCCAAGGGTTTTATCATGGAAGGCAAGGAAAATATGGGATGCCGCCTGAAGAAATCCATTTATGGATTAAGGCATGCCTCTAGACAGTGGTATCTAAAGTTTGATCAAACGATTAAAAGTTTTGGATTTAAAGAAAATATTGAGGATAACTGCATTTATGCAAGGTTTAAAAATGGGAAATATATTTTCCTAATCTTGTATGTGGATGATATCTTGCTTGCTAGCAGTGATGTTAGTCTACTACTAGAAACAAAGAAGTTCTTATCCTCAAATTTTTGATATCACAGATCTTGGTGAAGCATCCTATGTTTTGGGCATAGAAATTCACCGATATAGGAACAATGGAGTCTTAGGACTATCGCAGAAGGCATATTTAGAAAAGGTTCTCCAAAAGTATAATATGCATGCGAGTAAAGCCACACCTGCTCCTATAGTCAAGGGCGACAGTTTTGGGAAATTCCAATGTCCCAAGAACCAGTACGAGATCGATCTCATGAAACCAGTACCATATGCTTCGGCTGTTGGAAGCTTACAGTATGCACAAGTGTGCACTCGCCCTGACTTAGCTTTTGTTACCGGGGTACTCGGTAGATATCAAGAGAATCCAGGCATGGAGCACTGGAAGATGGCAAAGAAGGCATTGCGTTATGCGCAAGGCACGAAGCACTACATGCTAACATACAGGAGATCTGATTCCCTAGAGATAAAAGGGTATTCAGACGCAGATTTTGCGGGGGATAGAGATGATAGAAAATCCACGTCAGGATACGTCTTCACTCTCGCTGGAGGGGCTATTTCGTGGAGAAGCTCCAAACAGTCAATAGTTGCATCATCCACGATGTATGCAGAATTCATAGCATGCTTCGAGGCCACGGGGCAGGCGATATGGCTAAAGAAATTTGTACCCGACTTGAAAGTGGTAGATTGTATTCACAAACCACTAAAGATGTACTGTGACAACCAGCCCGCAGTATTCTATGCTCACAACAACAAGTCGAGTAATGCTGCCAAAACAATTGAGATAAAGTATTATGTTGTGAAAGATAAAATCCAGGATCACACTATAAGTCTCGAGCATATAAAGACAAAGGATATGCTTGCGGATCCGCTTACGAAAGGCTTACCACCCAATGTGTTCAAGGAACACTTAGCCGGCATGGGTTTAAGGGAAAGCCTATGATTCCTGGATCATGAGAGGCCCAAAAGGAACAGAATTTGTTTCTGAACAAAACGTATGTTGTAGCTGTATGATTCTATCGGCAATTAAGCTGTGACGATGAGACATGCTCTATGTACCAATATGTGATGAAACAAATAAACTAGAAAGTATAAAGTTAAAAGTAAAAGTTGAGATCAAGGGGGAGAATGTTAGGTTGATCTCTCCCGCGTGGGCCCAACGGCCCACCGGACCCCTGATCCACGCACCCTGATCGGGGGCGCCCAACCCATTATGGTTGGTGGGCCCCTGTGACCCGCGCTATATAAACAGAGGTGGGGGGCCGGGGCACGACTGACGAAGTTCGCCGCCGCCACAAACCCCACCGACACTCCCTTCCGATCTAGGGTTAGCGCGGTGCTCACGGGAAGCTCCACCGCCGTCACCCCGCTCTCTCACACACTCACGTCGCCGCCGACGCCATGGTCACCGGCGGGAGCTCCTCAGGTGCGGGAGAAGGTAATGCCTATCACCACTGTTACCGGAATCCTAGCCTACACGATCTTGTGGTTCTATCAGTATGATCTATGGTCTGGTTATGAATCGCACGCACTCACCGGCCGCATGCTCTCTCTCTCTAATCAATGTCAGTTGACGAACTGTGAGAAAGGCAAAGGGGAGAAAAGGTTATTTGCATGTTCCTGGAAATGTCATTTGCGATTGATCAATTTTGGGAGAAGAAGATGGTGAGGCTCTGTCCCGACGAGGCCTCGCTACAACTTGGCCGGAGACAAGGATGACGTCTTGGGGGGTTGACAGTGTGGGGTTCCTCTCCCTAGGACTTGGCCGGTGATGGGAATGACGTCTTCGCCGCAGGGAGTTGACAGTGTAGGGTTCGTCGTCGCTGGATAATAAAGTACCGCCGGCGGTGGCTGACCGGCGGAGCTAGCGGCTTGGTAGACCTAGACCCGAACAAAGAGGCGAAAGCTCCATGCCTCGACATCAATGACGGCGACACGCGTGGATGCCGCACCCTTTTTGAAGACGTCGTTGCGGTTTTTCTCTTCGGGTCAGGGCTCTTGGTGAAGACCTTTGTATGGTATGGACACGACAACGGTGACGCTATGTGCCGCTGTCCCTCTTGGGACGTTGTCGTGGAGGTTAGGTGTGCCAGGTCGTAGCATTGGGTGGTTAGTTCTTTGGGTGTTCATTGTTGGTAGCGTAGTTCCATGCCTGCTGCATATGTCGGTTTCTCAGGGTCGGCTTTGTAAGAGGGCTACTTCATCGTCTTGTATCATTCGACTGTGTATCTTTTTTATTATTGCTTTATATATAAAGTGGACGAAAGCCTGTTTCACGGACAACACCATCGGCTACGTGGCAGGGGTCATGGATGAGAACAAGAAAAGGCAGCGGAAGAAAGATGGAACCTAGGGAAATACTCAATGGATACTTGGATATTTTTTTTCAAGAAACTTATTACGTAGAACCCAAAAAGGAAATATGTAGGCCAATAGGCCCATATCAAGTTTGAGCCATTGATTCTTGTGGCCAGCTTGCCTCCAATCCACGTTGCTCCCTGCAGAGAGAACAACGGCACCTATCACCACAGCCGGTCTCACCTGGCAAGTCGTACGTAGCTATCTTCTCCGTGCGTGCGTACAGAGTTACCACAGACGTTGACCGCTGAAACGACAGCAGCCACAGCAACAGAGAAGCATTATCGTTGGCACACCGGAACGACTAGTCCCAGCCGCTAGTTTTTGCCTCCCGTTTTGTAACTTTAGGTAGATTAACTAAACGGTAGTAATGCTAACCGAGTCACTAAGATGATGACACAGCCGACATGATATCAAGATTTGTACTGCAAAAACGTCTTTAGTTTACAGAGGGAGTAATATTCAATCCCAAGGCCATTAGCGTCATTGTGCGGCTTTTACCCCGCGAGAGCTATGTCTTGCTCATATCGATTCCAATTAAGAGCATCTCCAACAGAGGCGCTAAATAAGCCGCCCGTCTAAAAAACCGGTCACATGGCGCGCGAGGGCGAAAGCAGCGCTCCAGCGACCGCGTAATAATGTCGCGCGCAGTAAAATTGTGCCCACGCATTGGGCGAAATTGCATCGCGCGCATCATATTTGGTGCTCGCGCGCGCGGGACAAAACGATTCGCGCGCTAACCACCAACCGCCAGATCTAAAGCCTCCGGGCGTCGGCGCCTCCACCCGCTCCTCTTGTCGGCGTGTTTCCCCCGCCTCTCCCCAGCGCGCCGCCGCCCCCCTGCTGCTCCCGGTGGCCGCCGCCGCTTGATGTACCTGCTCTCCTCGTCGCCGCCCCTCGAGCGCTCCGTTCCTCCGTCGAACAGCACCCGGCGGCCATTTGCAGCTCGGCGCCCACAAGGTGTTCGACAAAATACTTTCAAGGTATATATTGTTTACTTTTATATATTTACAGATGCATTTGCTGCATGTTTTTTATAGTTTAAATTAGTTTTAATTCAAGTTTGTAGATGGGTTCGTCACATGATTTTTCCGATGAAGAATTTGATCTTGAAGAGAAGGAGGAAATCTTAATGATCCTAGATATGCACGTCAATAAAAAGCCGAAGCACAGTGGTTCGGTTTTCGGTCGTCAGAAATTGTGGAGGGAGAGGATTGATGTCCACAACAGATTAATGAGGAAGTACTTTGTGGAAAATCCCACATACCCCGCTTCCTACTTTCGGCACCGTTTTAGGAAGAGCATCGAGTTGTTCAAACACATTGCGGAGAGACTGGCGAGGCATGATCGGGTTTTTCGGCAAAGGAGGAATGTCGCGGGAGAACTCGGGCATAGCCAAAATGTGACCGCCGCTTTACGTATGTTGGCATGCGGTATTCCGGCGGATCTACTTGATGACCACCTGGCCATGGGTGAGAGTCAAGTCATCATGTGTGTCAAGTGCTTCGCAGTTGGAATTGTGCAAGTGTTTGGCCCAGAATATTTGAGAGCTCCCAATGCTGAAGACACCGCAAGGCTTCTGGAGTTCAACAAAGCTCGCGGGTTTCTAGGTATGCTTGGCTCAATAGATGAGTACATATCTAGTGGAAACCGTACTTTCAATGGAAACATGGAAACTTGATCCTGTGCCGTTAGATTGGAAATGTGCGCTGCGAGATGGGAGTACGTACAAATTGCAAATTGAACCCCGCAATAATTCTGCACCTCGGTACAGAAACATGCCGAGGCTGAGCCGTCCCGTACCTTTCCCCATGGCTGCATCCAATATTCCAGTCCCGATCCGAGTTCCTACCATGAGAAGTTAGGGTTAGGAGACGATGCTTCCCTCCAGGACCCCCTCGTTCCGCGCTGGGCCAGCAAGCGGCGAGCGGCGCGGCTGAATCCTCTCCGGTGATTGTCCCGCCAGCAGTGACAGTCCTCCTCCGAGCGTTCCGTGGTGGGCCTGCGGTCAGCGAGCGGCGCGGCTGATTCCTCTCCGGCGATTGTCCGGGCAACCGTGCCAGTACTCGTCCAAGCGTTCCCCAGCGACGTCGTGCTGGATCTAGGTCCCCAGGTATGAGGATTTCCAGTGTTCATATTTTCTGCTTTGCCCTGTTCTCCTTTGTCCCGTGTCTCATCTAGTGGTTCCCTCTTCTCTAGATTGGGCTAGATTTGCAAAGCAAATAGAGGAGGGGACAAGGTCGTGCTAATTGGTTTGTCTCATCTAAGATTAGCACATCCTTTGAAGGAAGTAGGAGAGGGAACGAAGTAGTGGCATCTTAGCAGATGCAGATTTTGGTCCTGAAGAAATTGGGGAGGTATAATTTATTTTTTCCTAATTAAGTGTTATATACGTCTATGACTATATGTGCCTGGGAGTGTGTGCTCTCGCTCTGTGCGACTATGGTCTAATGAAAATTGATATATGTCTATGAACTGCTACTGCTACTGTCTAGATAGAATTTAAGTATATGAATTTAGAAAGCTCGAGCGGTGTCTAGGGCTTGTACGTGCTTCTGCAAATTTGCTAGATTAATTTATGTGAGTGTGCCACTGCTGGTAGTGTGATTGACAGTGAGAAAAGAAATCCTAAACTATTTGTATGTGTGTGATATTGCTACTAGTCCTGTTGACAGTGAACTGGTACTGCTAGTGCCATCTTTACATCATTTTTTTGGCTGAAAACATTCATGTGTAGTCATAGATGATTAACTTACAACTCGGTAGTCAACATGTGGAATAGATGATTTAACTTGTGATCAGCAAATTATGTGAAAAGTAGCCAGCTGAAGCAAAAACAGGTCCTAATCCACTCATTTAGAGTTACAGCACCTCCAACCGTGAAAGTTGCAGCCCAAACAAACACACCCTTAATTCAGCAACAAGGAACTCTTACGGTGATAGAATTGTGTGTACTATGATGGGAAATAAGAAAGATGTTGGAACTGGTTGAGCATAGAAAATTATAGAAATGATGTTTGCCATCAGGTTTAGTTTCTTTTGCAATTGATTGGTGAAGTGAGCTGAGATTAGTATTGCAATTAATTTCTATTGCCTGACCAATTCAACTCTTCTGTTTCAGGTTGCTTGGTGGCAAGACTTCTGCAAGTTACTAGGACTAATAGCACTGCATTGGGTTTTTCTTCTCCTAATGTACTAGAACTAGGTGTTGGGTGATTGACATATAAATGCGCAGATTTGTCATCACAGTTAATCACTGTATTCGGACCATTTATCCTAACTGATGCACTTATGTATTTAAGTAATGCATTATTGAAAGTGACAGACTCATATCGGTGCTACATAATCAGCACTATGTGCAACTGAACTGTTTGGTTTACTTTAATTTGTTCTAGGCAATGGTTTTGGTTGTTAGAATATGCTCTATAAAGTTCAAGGGTTTTGTTTGGTCATAGTTTTGGCTATTGTATTGAGCCGTTTGCTTTACTTAAATTTACAAGGAACTGGGCAGACTTCTCTTTTTCAGGGCAGAGTTCTGTTGGATAGGGTTCTAATTCTACTACTAGCATCTTTGCATTGAACTGTTTGCTTTACTTGCCTTTGGGCAGAATTGTGTTGAGCAGAGTGCCCTGTTGTTTTGTTTACCCAAAATTGGTACTTGCTTACCCTGTGTTGATTGCAACTAGTTTCACCTCTCGTATAAAACGTCTACGTGGATTCATGGAGTGACGATGCTAGCTTTAATGACTTGTAAACACTACGTGGATTCATGGAGTGACGATGCTAGCTTTGATGACTTGTAAAAACTGAGGGGTTATGTGCAAAATATCATTGCAACCCAGCGGGCGTTTATTTGCAAATAGCACGTAGCAGTGATGGATTGATCTAGTCCATACACATAGGATCCAACAGCCTGTGCTCAGGTTTCCAAGCTTCCACTGAAAATGTGGTTTCCACCTGATATTGTCTCTCAATAGATTGCATGCATTGGAGTAGGAAGAATTGTTCTACTGCATGGCATGGACAATTCCACGACCAGAAAAAGGGTTCCACTATAATCCTTGAAGCGGTGGCCGATTATGAGACTTGGATTTGGCATGCTTTTTCGGAATGCCCGGATCTTGCAATGAAATTAATGTTGTTCAACGGTCACCACTCATGACTAAGATTGCAACTGGTGAAACTTCACCGGTGGAGTTTGTGGTAAATGGCCATACGTACAAGTATGGATACTATCTTACGGATGACATCTACCCAAGGTGGCAAACATTTGTGAAGCCGTTGAAGGCACCGCAAAGTAAGAAAAATGTTGATTTCACAATGCACAAGCGGCGGCTAGAAAAGATGTGGAGAGAGCTTTTGAGATTTTCCAAGCCCAGTTTGCTATTGTGAGAGGACCGGCTAGATTTTGGGATCAAAAGATCCTTTGATACATCATGAACGCTTGTGTGATCATGCATAACATGATCATCGAGATTGAGCGTGGACAAGATTTAGACTATTCGCAGTACGAGTTGATGGGAAGACCCGTGCGAGTGCGGAGGAGCCCTGCGAGGGTGGCCCACGTTGTTGCCTCCTATCATGCCATTCGACATGCCGACATGCATGATGAGCTTCAAAAGGATCTAGTCGAGAGTGGCGGTCATGAAATGGGCAACACATGAATTAATGTTATTTGTTTGAGTTGAAAATAAACTATTTGTTGTATTATTGTTCATGAACTATTTGTTGTATTTTTCATGAATTATTTGTTATACTCTTTTTTTTGGAAAAATTTCGATCTATTCATTCTCAATCATGGCAGTACAACGAATACCAGAAATAATAAAAATTACAACTAGATCCGTAGACCACCTAGCGACGACTACAAGCACTGAAGCGAGCCGAAGGCGCGCCGCCATCATCGCCCCTCCATCGTCGGAGTCGGGCACAACTTGTTGTAGTAGACAGTCGCGAAGTCGTCGTGCTAAGGCCCCGTAGGACCAGCGCACCAGAACAGCAACCGCCGCAGATGAAGAATAACATAGATCAGAAGGATCCAATCCGAAGACACACGAACGTTGACGAACAACGACCACATCCGAGCAAATCCACCAAAGATAGATCCGCCGGAGACACACCTCCACACGCCCACCAACGATGCTAGACGCACCGCCGGAAGGGGGCTAGGCGGGGAGACCATTATTCCATCTTCAGGGAGCCGCCATCGTCTCGTCTTCCTGAGCAGGACACAAACCCTAGCAAAACTGAAAGAAACGACTAAAAACGGAGCCCTCCCGCCGGCCCTTGCCGAGATCCACCGCACCCCCATGGCCCTAGGGCCACCGGAGTGGAGGCAAACCTGCGGCGGCGCCGGCAGGAGGCAGAAACCCTAGCTTTTTTGTGAAAGAGGAGGAGGCGGCTGAAGGAGGAGGAGTTTTTTGAATTATTTGTTGTACTATTCATGAACTATTTGTTTGAGTTGAAATAACTATTTATTGTTGATTTATTTTGTATATGTTTGATCTTCTTGGTTCCATGCTTGAGTGGAAAATGTGTTTGTGCTGGGCGCGCACGCTATATATTTAGCGTCACTGCTGGACCGCGACCTGCGGCGTGCTAAAGTTTCCGGCGCCTGCTAAAGCCAACACACGTCTGCGCGTTCAAAAACGCTATTTCGGCACCAAAAAAAATTAGGGCGCCGTGCTACCACGCGTCTATTGGAGATGCTCTAAGAACCACCTACATGTCGCTGATTATCGGCCGGCTTAACACTGTAGCAAGCACTAGTTTTTGTTTTTTTTACTGTTTGTACTATGGTTTTCCTTTGGATTTCTTCGGTTTGTCTATTTATCTGTTTGGTTTTTGTTTTATTTTCATTTTTTGGTTTTTCCTTTTGTTTGTAATTTTCTGTTTTCGTGTTTCATCAGTTTATTATTTTTACGTTTGTTTTCAATGCACGCCTACATTTTTCATAAGCATTGTACATTTTTTGTATGTAGCAGGAATATTTCTTTTGTACTCATTTAACATTTATCAGCTACACGATTAAGTTTTTTGCAAAATATATGTTTTCTCATCAACTTCTTTCGTACATATTATGCATTTTTCGTATAGATATAAACCATTTTTTATATGTGTTTAACATTTTTACCTACATGAATTCATATTTATTTTCTTTAAATACATGTTTTGAACATTTTTAAAATATGTTTACACATTTTTATGGTACAAAACTTTTTTTTGAACTGTACAAACATTTTTTACATTGGAGAATTTATTTTTCAGAAATGTTAGACATCATTATGTTTGAAATGCGTGAACATTTTTTTATAAATGTAACATACATTTTTTGAACCGTAAAATTATTTCTTAATTACACACAAAGTTACATTGTATAACATTGTTATAAATATGTCACGTACACATTTTTCAAATGCGTACTCATTTTTGAAATGTGTAAACATTTTGAAAATGTTTTTACATTTTTTTGATTGGTAGAAACATTTTCTAGAAGTGGAGCATACTTTTTATGCACACTGCATTTACTATTTTTCTCATAATATATGTATTTTATTTTATATTCAACATATAAACAAAAGACAAAATATGCATGGCGTTAGCATGCCATCAACGTGACGGTATCATCTTGTAACTGGCCCGGCCCTTTACCAGCTAGCTGCATGCAACTACTGTGTCGTAACTAGCAGTGTGCGCCTCGCTGCTGTCGGCACATAGTTGTGCCCCTTTTAGCCGGGGATGCACGCGTCGTCAGAGGATGGATAGGATGGGTCAAGATTTTTCATTAGCCTTTATATCAAATAGAAAAATATTTAAAACTAAAGATTTAATGAATAGATTCACTTATGGTCCACCCAAACCAATTGGGCTATATCTGCTACTGGTTGTCAGTTACTATCCGTGGAGTTTCAGGGTTGCCTCGCCTATCGTAAAGAGAAAGGGAAACGTTCCCAGCCGGACGACCGGCCAGCCGTTCGGCCGGATCGCGCCACACCCGTGTAGAATCATGTGGTCTCTAAACAACAGCACGTGGCTCAGTGGGCCCCCACGCACCGCCAGGCTTCCTTATCCTTTTCACATGCGTTCTCATCCACTCGTTCTCTCTCCCGCAAGAGCCTAGTCTTCTTTCTTTCTCTGTTTCTTCTCAAACCTGCAGCCGCATCCATGGCTACCTCTTTTGCTGAGGTCCCTCTCTTCCCTTCCGCCGGGATCCCTTCCCGGAGGCACCCACAACCATGCGAGGCAAGGGGGAGGTCATGGCCTGGCCTGCGGCGCCGACGAGGTGACGTGCTGGAGACCGGCCGGGAGATTTGCTTCAACCGGCGACGATGGTGATGGGCGGCGACGGCGGCGACCGCCATCATTTTTTTTGCTGGAACCACTTCTATTTTTTGCTGGAACCTGCTTTCAATTTTGCTGCAAATTGAGAGGATGGTGGTGCCGTAGCCGCCATGATTTTTTGCTACATCAAATTTTGCTGGAACTAGCATTCATTTTTGCTACCACGGTCTTTGAATTTTGCTGGAACCAGCCACTTTGTTTGTTACAAACGGGTCTTTTTTGCTATCACCATCTTTAGATTTTTGCTGGAACCAGCCACTTTTTTTGCTACAATCGGCTTTCTGTTTTGCTGGAACTGGCACTTTTTTTTGCTACAAACGCTTGCGGCTTGTGCTGGAACCAGCGTATTTTTGCTACCACCATTTCTTTGTTTTGTTGGAACCGGCCTAATTTTTTGCCACCACCGGCTTTGGCTGCGAGCGACAACGTGCCGCCATTAATGCTGCAACAACCAGTGTCTTAGGAAGCTTCAATCGAAGGCGACGGAATTTGGTGACCGGCCACCACGCAACCGCGAAAGCTGGAACCATCGACGAAAAAAGCTTCAACCGTTACGTGGAAAAGCTTCAATGGGCGTGGGAAAAAAGCTTCAATGGACGGCGACGAGGACGGCGACCCGCCGACGAGGATGGCGACCGGCGAGGAGGACGGCGACCCGGCGGCAAGGATGGCGACCGGCGACCGGAGACGGCGAGGACGGCGACCGGCGGCGACGAGGACGACCACCGGTGTTCGATGGCGAGGATGGCGACCTGCACGAGCTGGTGATGCTTCAAGGTCAGGCCTCAGAGCGTCCATGGCGTGTGACCAGCATGAACAGTTGTCTTTTGGATTGGATGCGTATTTTTGTTGGAAAGAAAAAAACAATTTAAAGGCTGATCTGACGGTGGGCGACAGTGGGCAAAAGAAATCTGACGTGCTAGACGTGACCGGCGGAACCATTGCGCCGGTCCGCCGGCGCATATCACTGCCCAAAGAGAAATGGGAGCCCAAGGGTTCAAAGAGCGGCTAGTGGTCAGCACCTACTGCGTTTTGAGGCGAGATGGCTGTTGGAGAAAGTATGTGATGGTGTGGTAAAGGAGGCTTGGGAAGGGGCGCAGGGGTCGGAAGAGAAGGAGAAGCTGCAAGAGGTGGTTAGAGCCCTAGATACCTGGAGCAGGGAGGTGCTTGGTGATCTAAATAAGAGATCAAAAAAATAAAATGCGAGCTCGAGGAGGTCGGAAAACTAGCGTTGTCGGGTGGTCAAGTGAGGAGTGACCAAACACTTTGTTTTAAATTGGAGAAACTAGAAGAGTGGAAGGATTTTGTCTGGCGGCAATGTTTAGCGCCTGTTAGCAGTAGCGCCTGTTTGATACCTGTAGCGCTGGTCACCACCCGCGCTACTACTAAGTAGTAGTAGCGTTGTGCTCTCAACCGGCGCTACTGCTAAAATCCTACCTATAAGCTTTTCCCTAGTAGTGAACGGGCACATGCTTCTTGGCTAGTCAACGGCGACCGCAATACCCATTACTTTCAGGCGTATGCATAGGAAAGAAAGAGTAAGAACACAATCAGAAAGTTGAGGAGGGAGGATGTAGTGGTGGTGGAAGATGAAGAAGGAATGAGTCCCTTATTACTAACTACTTTTCGTCCTTGTTTACCCCGTGGCAGGTGCAGACGTTCCTAAAGTTCTTTCACATATCACACCCAAGGTGACCACCCCAAATGAACGAGTTCCTTGCTGATGAGTTCACACAAGAAGAAGTGAGGAGAGCACTTGATGATATTGGCGATCTAAAGGCTCCTGGTATGGATGGGCTCCCGACGGTTTTTATGAGCATTAATGGCATTTGATTGGTGATGATGTGGTGCGCGAGGCACTACATGTGTTGCGTGGGGGGTGGAGCGACACTCTCGTGGTGCTCATCCCAAAGGTTCATAACCCAGAGACATTAAAGGATCTTCGTCCTATTAGCCTCTACTCGTGTATAAGCTTGTGTCCAAAGTCATTGCTAATAGGTTTAAGTGCATTTTGGGAGAGATCATCTCACTGAATCAGAGTGCTTTTGTGTTGGGGCGCGTCATATTGTACAACACAATTTTGGCCTATGAAATGACACACTTTCTGAAGAGGAAGAGAAGAAAGAAGTCATGTCCTGACTTGAAACTGGATATGAGTAAAGCATATGATCGCGTAAAGTGGTGCTTTCTGGAGAAGGGCATGTTGCAATTGGGTTTCACACACGGCTTTGTGGGGCTGATCAACAAATGCATATAGAGAGTGAAGTACAGGTTCAAGGTAAATGGAGCATGTACGGACCAAGTGGTCACGGACCGAGGTCTTAGCCAAGATGATCCCATCTGACCATACATGTTTCTCCTGTGTGCCGAGCGACTTTATGTGCTGCTCCGACACACTGAAGACACGAGCCAGATCAAGGGGATTGAGTTGGCGTCGGTAGCCCCCTCGGTTAGCCATCTTCTGTTCGCCGATGATTCCCTGTTGCTGTTTGAGGCCACACCGGAGGGTGTACAGACCATAAACCACACCCTGCATGTCTATGAGTTGGGTCCGAAAAAATGATTAATAGGGATAAGTCAGCGGTGTTATTCAGCAAGACCATTCCTAACTAGGTAAAGATTCATCTCCTTTCCCTCTTAAGATTATGAGTTGAATGCTTGCAAGGGAAATATTGCGGCCTTCCTAGCTATGTGGGTCAGTCCGGGCAAAAGTGATTTGCTTATCTTCGAGAGAAGATTTGGGAGATCTTGAAAGATTGGAAAATTAAACTACTCTCGAAGGTAGGCAAGGAAGTCCTAGTCAAAGCGGTGATTCAAGCAATACCCACATACGCTATGTCTTATTTCGACCTCACAAAAGCTCGGTGCGAAAGAATCAGCCATATGTTGTGCAAATTTTGGTGGGCAAACAAAGAGGGGGAATATAAACATCACTGGGTGGGCTAGGAAAGAATGACACATCCAAAAAACAAGGAGGATCGGGCTTTTGCGACATGCATGCGTTGAATGTTGCCATGTTGGCACGCCATGTTTGGCGTCTGTTCAGGTGCCAGAGTCCCTATGTGTGCAGGTCTTGCAAGCAAAGTACTTCCCCCACGGTGACGTACTGAAGGCCGAACATCTTCCTGGTATGGGTTATGTATGGTGCAGCCTATTACAGGGAGTGGAGGTGATCAAGGCAGGCATGATCTGGAGGGTGGGAACGGGCGAACATGTTAACATGTGGACGGCTCCATGGCTGCCCTCAAATGAATGCAATAACGATTAAACCATTACAAGATATGCAAAAAAAACACCTACGACTAGGAAAAAACCTAGACATATTGGTCGATGCACGCTGGGTGGACCTATGGCAGGTAGCAACTCGCCTGCTCCAGTCGATCTCTTAATTTTTTTCTCTACACTTTAGCTATATGTAAGTTGTCTGGATTTTGAATTTGGGTTAGTCGAATTCTAGTTCGTTAATAATTGATGTGAGATTTGTTTTGTGTTTATTGTTTGAATTATTTTGTGTGTTGGTTTGAGCTGTTTTTTTACTGCCTACATATTTGGGTTTGTCAATTTGCTACTGGGGCTGAAGCTCATTACCTGTATCGCCCAGCCCACCCATTTTTTCTTTGTATTTTTTCTGTTTTTATGTATTCTCCTTTTGTTATTGTTTTTCTTTATTAGTTGGTTTTATTATTTTTATTTTGTAGGTATTTTCGGGATTGTGGGTGAGTGTAAATATACACACACAAATACTATGTAATATGTGCAAAATTACATTTATATGAGTGTTGGTTGCATAGTACAAAAAGATTAATACCAATGGCACTAATTCATTGTTTCTTATAAAAATTCATTCCTCTGATTTTGATTTAGTTATTATTTTATTTTCTTTCTTCTTTAAGGGTAATACCAATGTCACTAATTCTTACTAAACTCTTTCTGCGAAAACTATTATATGATTTTCTTGCATATTTTAAAAAAGCACAATTATTGTGTATATTGTGTGTGATTTTGTACAAACCTTTATTTTACATTTATTTTTTTATTTTATTTCTTCTTAAATGGTCATACCAATGCCACCAATTCATTCTTCCTTAGAAAACCTTATTATTTTTATTTTGTTTTAGGTTTTTTCATTAACTTTCTTCTTAAAGAGTGAATACCAATGTAGCTATTTCATTTCTCCTAATAAAAATAATTTTCTTGTTATTATGTTTTCTTTATTTTTAAGGGTAATACCAATGCCACTAATGCATTCCTTTTGATGAAATTCCTTTTGTGAAAGTTCTACTATCATATGCTTATTCTTGCATATTATAAAAAAAGCGCAATTTTTTTGTGTATATTATGTGCAAAGTTTTTTCATTGTTTTTTTTTATAATCTAGTTCTTCTTAAAGGGCAATACCAATGCCACTAATTTATTTGTATTTAGAAAACTATATTTGTTTTATTTTAGTTTTTATTTTATTTTCTTTCTTCTGAAAGGGTAATACCAATGCCATTAATTCATTCTTCCTTAGACAACTTTATTAATTTGACTATTTTGTTTTTATTTCATGTTCTTTCTTTCGTAAGGGTAATACCAATGTCACCAATTCATTCCTACTTAAGATACTTCTTTTTGTGAAAATTTCAATATTGTACTAATTCTTTCATATCATGAAATCGTGTAATTTTTGTTTAATTTAGTTTTTTAATTTTCTTTCTATTTAAAGGGTAATACCAATTCGAGTAATCCACTCTTCCCTAGAAAACTTTATTTTTTTTTGTTTTAGTTTTTAGTATTAGTATAGTGGGAAGAAGAAGGGTAGAGAAAGAAGATGGTGGCTCGGCCTTTGGATCTTGATCTGGTGGTCGATACAATTTGATTGAACATCCAAAAAGATCACGCACCTATCAAATAATTGCCCCGAAACATGGATATATACTCACCCATTTTTTAGGCAACTAGCAGAGTGGCCCTCGCAAATGCGTGGGAACCCCAGTAAGTGTGTTGAAATTAATGATCAACTATATATAGTTTCTCGTGTAGATACTTTGTTACTATAATTACTCCACTTCAGTGCATAACACGCGATAATTTATACAATGATACATTTGATATGTGTATCTCGACATCTGTATTACCTATTATTTCCATATTTCTAATCTTGTACATAGAGGCATACATTTCTTTCTTATTGATAGAGTAAAGCAAATAAACCCTAGAGAATCCAATAAATTTAAGCATAATCCGCTAAAATAACATGTAATGATATTTTATGAGATCTTGGAATTAGGAAAGCTACAGTTAATTATTAGAGTTTTGGTTGTTGTTTGAACTTTTATATATTTTGAAAGCGAAATCCACGGGATCAAACTTTCACATAAATAGATCGTTTGAAGATGAATTACCCTTAAATGTACAATAGAAATTGTTTCGATTCACAAATAGCCGGATAAATATTTGCTTTTAATATTTTAGGTGTATTAAGTTTTCTCTCTTTCCATGATCAAACTATCAATGTTTTGTACATATCCAACAACTATTATTTATTATTTCTTCTTCATCATTATATATTATTTAATTAAGATGCAAGATGAGAAATACCAATCCATATATCCTTAATTTCTACATGTGTAACTGAAAATGGGCATGTAACTATTTTTTGGTATAACTACAATAATCTGTTAAGGCGGAAGGACTTACAATTTATATTGAGCGTAGTTCGACCACCCCCTTGTCTTAATCATTTCAATAATATATTAATTTTGTATTTAAGTTTATATTAATATTATGCCCTTTGATTAGAAATTCATAGTGGCACTTTAATTGATTGCACACTATTCAGGAATTACTTAAAATTTACATTGGTAGCTAATATTATTGATTGTATACACAATTTGGGAGTTACTTCAAATGTTCTATTATTTACAAATCTGGCTAAATATTGTATTTTGAGATGCATTTATTCTATTCACTCTATATACTACATACACCTATATTCGTATGAGGTTTGCGTTTGGGGCTTTAATACTACATAAGTGATACCTATTTGTATCTTTTTTGGGTGCACTCGTGCATAATTCCATGTACTGGCATGGCTACTAAATGACATTTTAGAAGTAGAAAAAATGTAATTTCTAAAGAATGTTTTAATGACTAAACTTGTCTTAAGATTCGCATCACGGAATGTCCAATTTACATTAATGTATAAGCAATCATCCTTTGATTTAGGATATACAATTGGCTTTGGATGTTTTAGTAGACTTTGAATATTCATAGGAATTACTCCATAGAGATGTGTATGCATCAAAGTACTGCTTAACTGATCTTGGGTTACTAAATAATAGTTACATGGGTTATATACTATTTCAATTTTCGCTACATACAGCTCGCTAAAGATTTGTTCTCAAGACCATATTTATTTTGTTGACTTTGTATTTGTTACTTAACTATACTGCATATCATAGGTATTATTGTTTTGCTAAAGAAAACCTTAACATATGAAGTTAGTGAAACAGTATTTCCTTCACATATAATTGACAATGCAAACAACCTTACATGGTTAAAGTGTGTTACACTAATATGCAGGTGTATACAATTATAGTCATGTCATCGGTACTATCTACAACAGCAGGCTAAACTGACATATGTACTAAATTTGTAGATGGTCCCTTATATTATTATTGTTACCTATTAGTCTATGGTATGGACCGTCATGAATATTGATTGTGTGTTTTTATCAGCTTTGCTTATATGATGAAAAATATCATTTGATGCCTAATTTCCACTTGAAATCTACTGTAACTCAAAAAGACACTCTCTTTTAGTGTTAGGTGCATACTTATCATACGTGTTGAGGTCCTTGATGTGGCTGCCTTTTTTTGTGAGCACACAGCTGCACCAATGCCACCGTAAAAAAACATTGTTGTTGTTTACAAATCTCCACTTATCAGGTTTCGTGACACCGAGAATATCACCAACACTTGTTTAATGATGATGATTGAGAAGAGCAACACCCAACAATAGGGCATAATAGATTAGCAGCAACAGTTGTGATGATGTGAGAGGAGTATTGAATGTGGATGGAAAGCGATAATTAAAGTCTGGAGTTTTTTTTGCCTGCCATAGATATGTTGTTTGTTATCAACTAATAAAACATTGACTATATCAATGTTCAGATGATGTTTATATACCAGTATGAAGATCCATATGTCATACTCCGTTAAACAAAATAGGGTTCACGTGATAGATAGCTATATGTTTTGGTTTTTCTTGGAGACATCATATTGTAGTTTATGTCATACTTCGTTAACCAAATTTTATATAGTCTACTCGAATATGTTACATTTATGCGAGGAACGTGTATTTTTGTTGCAAGCTATCACGTTAGCTGCTTGACATTTTACACATGATATACAATAATATACAAGATTGATGGAACAAATAAGCTGTTTTTCCATGCGCGTGTATAACGTCAACTGGTTGCCACAACTATAGTATACGAATTTGTAGGGTGTGGTAGCTTAGCAACAACATTTTTATGACATGACGATAGTATTAAACATGGTGTTATGTACATAATCAAAGTCTCAAGTTTTCTTACATCGAGAGGCTCCGTCGTTTGTGATCATCTAATATAAATTATATAGGTCACTGCTTGAAAGACGTTCCAAAATAACTATGAGGAGCTAAGGTCTCTATCATGTTTGGTTACAATGATAAATTTAGATCTATTGGATATATGGATTTGCCATTCTCTTCTCAACTAATATAGATTCTGCAGATCGATGGTTGAAATACGTTTAGACATTATTTGACGATCTAGCCATACTTTACCAACTAAGAGGGGGGGGGGGGGGGGGGGGGTGGCTCCCAAATATATGGCTAGATGTTCTCTTTTTTCTGCGAGGCGGCATATTATAATTTTACACAATTTTAAATCAATAAAAATAATAATTTTACCAGAATATATTACATGTATTCATCGAATAAATGTGTAGTTAGCAAGCTATGATGGCATATTTTTGTGTGATATTAAAACATAAAAAAATAAATTTTTATTTCACAAACCAATCATTAAATTTGTAGTACATATGCCAATTTTTGTTGCGTGTGTCTTTTTTCTTATTAAACCGATCGACTTCTTATTATGTAAGAGTAATATATATTTTATACGCAATCAATGTTACATATAATAGTAACCTTTTTGTATATATACTCCCATGAGATTAAAAAATACATCCATGTAGGCAAGAACTGTACAATTCTTTTTATGCCACATGATAAAGTTTTGCGACCAAACAAACACACATGTGTGTAGTTCTAAAAGAAATACATGTGTGCTTACGTAACCGGACCAATCATTATTTATGTTTTTCTGCCACGTGATATGTTAGTTTTGAGCCAAACCAAAATCTCTTGCCTCTACGAGGATAACTCTAGTCTAAACCCACACCAATTGATGGGTGGCCGTAACAAAAACATAGTTAATTAAGATATGTACACAGATCTTAGTGTCCTGCTTGTTCACGCTGCTTGCTGTTGACGTTTTCCTTTTTTTTAGAAATTCTGGTTGTTCACGTTCAAGGTGCATCAGGCAGCTATTATCTTTCCTACTTATAAAGATTGGAGTTGGTGGTGAGTTCACAAGTGGGACCATACAAATAAACTAATGCACTTTTGCCCACATGTGAGAAACCTTTCAAAGGATATAATAAACAAATGTTACTGTTGTGATGAGACCTATCGCAGATAAACAAATACACTACTACCCTAATATGAGCATAACACTTTTATAAAAACACAGATTGCAAATGCATAAGATTCCAATTCAAAATCATGGTCTTTATTTTAATTTCTCTGCCCAATCAATTCTTCCAGTTCTATAGCATAAAAGAAGAGAACGAACACATTGCAATTTCAATTTGGTCAGAGACATTGTCCTCCTACCAAATTCATGATCTTGTGCATTCAAATTACTCATGCCTGTTCGCCTATGTTTTAAAATTTGAAATGTTATCTCAGTGTAAATCTTGCGAAGGACCTACAATGGTCACTTAAAAGGCATCAATGACTACAACATGACCTTTCATTATAATTTTGCTCCCTTTTAAATCATAAACCATGCAATATCTGTAAGACAGCATCATCTTTTGATGATCTCCTGAGCCAGTAGTATCTCATTATTTTTATGGTTCCGTAGCAACGCACGGGCATTGTGCTAGTGTACGTTATTTTTAGGGTCCACATGGCAGACATAGTGGTAATAGATATGGGACGATTACAATTCTAATGGCTATCTTTTTTAGTTTTAGGGGGGGGGGGGGGGGGGACCACCAGATTAATGGTCAGATGCTTCTGATTAACATGGGATTTTCTAGCTAATTCCTCTATTTTTCATCCGTATTTTTCTTTTAGTATATAATAGATGTGTGTGCAATTCATTCCGTTGTCTAAACAATCCACTACTCTATGCTTATTTTTGCATATTATGATAGAGTGCAATTTCTATGCCAATCATGTGCGATTTTCTGTCATTTTTTGTTTTATGTGTTTTTACATTTTATTTCTTCTTTACATAATACCAATGCCCTTAATTCATTCTTTCTTAGAAAAATTATGTTTTGTTTTTTGTTTTGTAATAGATTTGGTTTTATTTTTTGTGTAGTTAGTGTTGCATGCATGTAGCCCCTATTCATTTATGTAGAAAAATTTAGCTGCGAATGGCATGTACGTGTAACCCATCCATGTATAACATGCCCAGGAAATAGCATGCACGTGATGCCAAAATGGTGGGTCATTTTACCCTCCTAAATCTATGAATGGTACTAAGTGAAGAGAAGCAACAAACATGTATGCATTATTTGACCGTGCAATGCACTCCATATTTTGCATTTGTATTTATTATTTTTCTTTAATCTATGTTCATATATATTTTAGTTTAAGTTGCACTGGTGTGACACTAGTTAATGTTGTATTAGCAACTAAAGAATACTTTATTTTTTAATGACCTACTAAAAACATAATATTATGCATAATGGCTGTCGGCTTAAACTGTGTATGTTGGCATATGTATGTTATATGCATGCACTTCTATAGTCCTATCAGCTAAAAAATTCATCCAGCAAAGCAACTCGGAAATAAAAAACATCCAGCAAAGCAACTCAAATAAAATATCCAGCAAAGCTCACGTGAGTGAACACTCATCAACTGCATGCACGCCACGCAAAAATTTACAAGAGAAGTCATCGAACATGCATGCATGTATCTGAGCATTCGAAACATCTGTATGTTCACCTGGACACGAGACGTAATACGCTTTAGCTATACTAGCAAAAATACCCGTGCGTAGCAACGAGAGAAAAAAATACCATACGCTCTTAATTTACAAAATATGGTCTATAATCTGAGAATTTGTAGTTACGGCCCAAACAAAGATAATCTTAGCCTACAAAAGCGCAGTCAGGATTCCTCAAGTATTCTATTCCAACACGGCTTGCATGTAAATTTAATCCGTACAAAGAAACGGACAAGTGATCATACATTTATTCATGTCATGTGCGGAATGAGGTGTTGTTACGGACCGATAAAGGAAAACGACAAAAACAGACGATGACACATTAACACACTACGGAGACATGTGTGCATCAAGACCGGTTTTCAGTTTAAGCATCACCAACTTAGGGTAAATCTTGAATACTTTTTTTCACAGGCATATTTCTTAAATACATGAAGAGTTGTTAAAAAGATATATGATTTTTTAATCATAAAGAGAGATTCTTTTGTCCGGAAAAGAATTTTGTTTGTGGTCTCCTATGGACGCGGGTACTTGCGGCCCTATTTCATCACCATTTCTTGCTATACATGTCATAGGTATTGCTCTTTGTTTCATCACTATTTATATCTTATCAAACATGTCTTTTATTTTATTTTTTGTCATGCATGCCTCATTTTTACTTTTTGTCATGCATGTCCTCTTTTTCTTCTTCTTATATATAGGAGAATAACGCACCATCTCATCTTTATCGGATCTCGTCTGTATTTTCTCTTTTATTTCTTTTATAGCGGACATCCCTCTTTATTGAGTCCTTCTTTTATTTCTTTTCATGCATGTCCTTATTTACCGTGTGTCTATAGCAAATTTATCTTTAATTTCGTGTCCAATCCTGATTTTGCTGAGGTGTTCATCCCCAATTCGAATCAGTACCGGTATGAAAGAAAGACGGATAATGCATTATTGATTAAGATTGCACCCTAGATAGTATTTTTAAATTGTTAACAGGTAAAATAACATCATATTCAGATTCTATGTATTTTTCTAAACAATTTCCATATATAACATGTTAAATTTGAAGTTACGGTTTAGAAGATATGAGTATTTTAAAAAAAATATTTAATATGTACTGCGGGTTAATGTCTGAAAAATCAAGGGGTTTTCTATAAAATAGCATGACGGACTAAGAATACATATTTCCTTTATTAGCAGGTATAGATGTCACTCACCTGGATTTTAAATTTGGGCCAGTCAATTTCTTGGCCATTGAATTTTTTTCTTTGGGATTAGTGTTGTGCTTTATTTTTCTGTGTGTTGTGTGTCTTGTGTATTCGGAATAATTGACTGACCTATAATTTGGGTCAGTCAATTTCTTAATGGGATGAGATCCATTACATGTTCGACCTAGTCCTTCCCTCTCTGCCTTTATTTTTTTCTCTATTTTTCTGTTTTTATGTGTTTTTTCATTTGTTTTTCATTTTATTTATTAGTCAGATTTCCTTTTTTATTTTGTGAGTTGATGTTGGGTGATTATAAATGTATTGACACAACACTGTTAAAAAAACATGAGAAAGCACAATGTGTGCAAATTCTCAAATATTTATTTTATTTTATTTCCTTCTTAAAAGGCAATCCAAATGCCATCACTTCAATGTTCCTCATAGAACTTTATTATTTTCATTTATTTTTGTTATTATTTCACTTTCTTTCTTATTTCATAGTAATACCAATGCCATTATTGTATGTTTATTAGTACAAATTTAAAAGAAGGACAATTTTTAGTGTCTATTATGTGCAAATTTTATCATTGTTTGTTTTAGACTTTTTTCTTAAATGGAAATATCAATGTCACTAATTAATTCTTCCTTCGAGGACTTCATTATTTTGGTTTGTTTTAGTTAAAATTTCTTTATCTTTTTAGTTAAAGGGTAATACCAAAGGCACTAATTCATTTTTTCTTAAAAAACTTCATTATTTTTATTAAGTTTTAGTTTTAGTTTTATTTATTTCATCTTAAAGATTAATACAAATGCCACTAATTCATTCTTTCTTCGGAAATATCGTTCTCTGCAAAAAAAAAAAACTCACTATTATATGCTTATTCTTGCATATTTTGATTTTTTTTGGTGTTTGTTTAATGTTTTTCTTAAAGGGTAATACCATTGTCATTTACTCATTCTTCTTTATAGAATTTAATTATTTTATTTTGTTTTAGTTGTTTTCATTTTCTTTCTTCTTTAATCGTAATACTGCCACTAATTCCATACTGATGCATAAGATATTTTTTTATTAAATGTTGATGCTTACGATTTTTAGTCATTGCACACTACGACCAGTATTAAAATAATAGTTGTAAGGAAACTGGTGAGTAGTTGGCTAATATTTGCACTGCGTGTGATGTGTTCTTTATCTCTCTTTCATATGAGCTACGTTGATGACGGGGATGTGTTGCATTTTCCCTCCACATATGGATACATACATGCATGCGTATATATATGCAGTTTTATATGGAGCAGCCTTCGGTGTATGCATGCGCCTCTAGACGGCAATGAAGTTTAATATATGAGTTGCTTAGGCATGGACGGGGCAGCAGCATGCAGGAGGGTCCTCGTTGCATGCATCAGCTCGTTGCTGCGTAAAGGCAAAAATGTGACTGACCGTCAGTCGACTGAAATCTGTTCCCGACATAATACAATAAAAAGTGACTGAACCAAAAAAAGTACTTCAGTCACCTGATCTGATGAGTTGCCGGTATATTTTAGTGGGGACTAAGGATGTGTTTGGTTGAGGAACCAATTGTCATGGAATGAAATGGTTCCATTCCAGAGGAACGGGTCGGTTCCGTTCCTGTGTTTGATAGGTGCAAAAAAGTTGAACGGGTTGGTTCCGTTCCAGTGTTTGGTTTGGAAGAATGGAATGAAAAATGTTATAATAGAAATTCAAAATTTCGGCAGCATTTTGTTTGTATTTTCAAGAAAAACAACATAACAATAATATCATAAGTTAGCAACAATATCATAAGGTAGCAATCAGGTAGCATGTTCATTTGGCACATCCAAAAGCAATCAGCCAATTACATGTCTTGCTCACATACAAATATCCAAAAGCAAAGTGCACTGCCATTGCAACTAGTGCAACAAAAACAGTGCTTCCCTAGCCATCCTTTTTCTTTTGTTCATCTTGACCATCTACAATGATACATACTATAAAAAATATGGCTATCAATTACTTCTAACCATGGATCTAGACAACAATATATGGAATAAATTGAGGAAGAAGTGCATCCACAGAAAAATAAATCTGCCCATCAATCCAATGTGAGCATCAGCATGAACTGCATCCATAGAAAAACAAATTTGTCCATCAATCCAATGTGAGCATCAGCATGTACATACAGAGAAGGGAATGGATCCGTACCTTGCCTCCGTTGCTAGCCGCCCTGCTGGTTCGTCACCGTTGCATGCTATGTCGCCATCGTCGCTGCCTGCTAGGACGCTGCTACCGCTGCCTGTAGCCGCCGCGCCTTCCTGCTAGGCCGCCGCCGCAGCTGCCTGCTAGGTCGCTGGTGCCGCTGTCGGTCGTCGCCGCGCTTGCCTGTTAGGACGCCGTCGCCGCTGCCTGCTAGGTCACTGTTGCCGCTGCCGGTCGCCGCCACGCCTGCCTGCTAGGTCGCTGCTGCAGCTGCCTGTCGCCGCCGCCGACCCAATCCCCTGATGCTCGCCATCACAGGGGAGAGATGACGGGGAGGAGATGGAAGCCAACGCCGGTGCGTGAGGGTGGTGGCGCTGAGAGAGGTGCCGATGGGTGGCAGATCGAGAGGGAGGGAGAGATGCGGGGAGCAGATCGAGATGAAGGGAGACGGGAGAGGATAGGGCTTGGGTCGTGCGAAGGGAACGACCCTCGTTTCCTGTCGTCCTCGAATCAGAGGTATGCCTCGGTTCCGCATATAGAGCGAATATTCCCTTTTCTGGGACCGGTGGGTTCTGGTTCCTTCTACTAACTAAACATGGGAATGGGCTCTCGGGATGGGTCCGACCCATGACATTCCATGTGGTGACAGCAACCAAACACACCCTAAGAGCATCTACCTCAAACCAACATCAAACGTTCGATGGGATGGTTCAGCCAGTGACCGGTCAAGAAAATGCGATTCAGACTGACGCCTCAAACAAGCATTAAACGCCCCCCACTGACCGACATCTCTCGTATTCAGCCCAAATATGAAACGCATGTGGAACAACTCAAGCGTGATCGGGCGCATCCGTCACTTTGGTCTAATGTTGGGCTTCCACAGGAAAACACTCGAAAACCCGACGGTCTGATGGGCGTCTCCTCCAATGGAGTGTGAATGCCGTGTGGTGCCACTTCGGTTTGCATCCGGCCTGCCTTCAGACTCGCCAGAGCCGGAGGAGGAGGAAGAGGAGCGGGAGCAGCAGCCAGTTCCCTTGAAGGTGGCAGATCTGGAGAAGGAGGACGCGGGGGATCCAGCGGAGGACAATGCGGAGCAGCCGATGGAGGAGCCGGCGCCGGTTGCAGGCTTCGATATGGAGGAAGCCATGGTGACGTTCGCGGTCGCTCAAACGGCGGAGATAAGGGAGCCACAGGCCACTCTGGAGTTCATCCAGGATAAGGCATACATCGAGGCCAAGCGACGTTCATCCGGCAAGAACGGACATAGACCGCCGCTCTTTTCGCCGAACTAGACACGAAGGAGGAGGTAGAGGCCTACGCGGAGGAGCCGGGGTTGCAGCTGTCGCCCATGTACCAAGAGACGGGCATAGAAATTGTGGACATCTTCGACGAGGACTAGGGTAGTATATGTTATTTGATCTACGTAGTACATAGTTTTTCTTTTTTGCATGTTGTGTATGAATTTAATATTTTAAGTATGAGGTATCATGATACATAGGAGCAAATTTGAGGTGTAACCGGTCACTGACCGCTGACGCCGGCAGGGGATTGAGGGCCCGGATTTGCTGTAGATGCTCTATATCCCTTAACTAGTAGTAGCCATTGGTCGTTGGCGTCTCGACGTCCAAGCCATGGCCTCCGTTGCTGTTGCTGAGCACGTCCGGCTTGCCGTGGCTGTGGCCGTTGGTCACCAAGGTTAAGGGCAGCTCGCCGGCGACCTTGACGCTCACGTCGGAGACTTGGGTGATGTCGTCCTTTCTCTTGCCCCAAATGAGAAAGTAGAGGCCTACCACGATGATCACTGCACCAATCACACTGAAAGCAAAAATGACATGATAGCATTAGTATTGTTGCACTAATGTGTATATTATATCCTCGTCAATCTTGATATGCTAGCACACTAGTGTAGTACGTGTACCTTCCGAGAGTGATCTCCTCCTTGAGAATGATGGAGCCCATGACGGCGGTAATGATCATGCAGAGCGGGTTGAAGGCCGTCACGAAAACCGGGCCCCTTTGCCTCGACACGACGCCCTGCAAGTAGTACGCCACGCCGGAGCACACTATGCCGGCGTAGACCACGGTCAAGAGGCGGTTATCGAAGCCGATAACCCAGGCTTGGGAGTTGGCGCGCTCAGCGACGAGGGCGACGGCGCCGCTCAACAGCGAGCCCATGCCACAGATGAGCGCCGTGAGGGACAGCTCCGCCGGGTAGCTCCGCAGCGTGCTAGACTGGAGAATGAAGAAGCCCGACCAGACCATGCAGGAGCCGATGAGCATTATGGTCCCTTTCAGCCAGTCCCGCGCGGCGGCGGCGCCAACGGCGCCCTGGCCACCGGCAGTGGCGTGGTGCTGGCCTTTGGCCCACGGGAACTGCATGGCGGGGCCGTGGTAAAGGATCATCAGCACGACGCCGGCCACCGTGAGGACCGTGCCGGCGATCTTTGCCTGGCTGTGCAGGCTGCGCAGCCGCACCTTCTCCATTCGCAGGAGGAGGGCCAGCACGAAGGTGACGGCCGGGAGGGTGTTGAGGAGCGCCGTCGCGAATCCGGCCGAGGTCAGCTTCGCGCCCAAGAAGTAGAGGTTCTGGTCAATCACGGGCCTGAGAGACCCATGCAACACAGCACATCAGTCAGTAATCAGGAAAGAGTTCTGCGTAGTTAACAGTACGGACGTACTCGAGAATTGCGAGCCCTGCGATCTTGAGGAAGATGGTGGTTGTCATCTTTGGCCTCCGTCCCCTGCACATGTTATACGGACGTTGGAGCAAATACACAATTATTTAGTGTTCTGTTCTCTCATGAATCATGATCTACGTAAATATGAATCGAAATGAACTCGTATAAATTGAATTGTATGAGTGGATGTAATGTAACTGCATGGATGAAACGGTGCATGCTTCCGGCTGACATGTGTGGGTTCTGGTGGTTCCATGTGTCGTAGGTCCTCCACCAGGGGCCAATCAGGTCACACTGCCTAGTGGAGGTCGTCCAGGTGCTTTACACGTACGTAAACACACATACCACACACATGCCGGTTAGCTGGCTAGATGTACCTGCTTATGTGTCATAATCTACTTGTGCTAATAATGCACTCTGATATTCTGATTGATGCATCCATATACATATATATATATATATATGCTGATTTAACGACTGATAAGGAAAGCCCGGGAAGGTAGCTTTGCCGGTACAAAATAGAATAAGGTATCAAGATGTGCATCTACACCTTTCTGAATTAAGATCCAGGAGTGCAGCTTGCACCATCTAGATGAGACAAAAGTGAGAATGAACCGAGCAAATTGTACGTGTGTGTTTGCTCGATCGTGGGGGTGCACGTTTGGCAAGTTGGCTTGTTAATTTTCCCAATCTCCCTTTACTATCGATATGTTTGTTCAGTTGTCTCTAGCTCCTGGAAAGTTTGTCTAGCTAACTAACGGTAAATGCTAAATAATGAAGAAAAGTGAATAATAGAGTGTATGGGAGCAGTGGTCAGAGTAATGGCAGCTAATTGGACAGGCATGCATGCATGCATGCATGTGTAAGTTGTGCTCTACATTTTTGGTAAAACATGCATGAAGCGGGCATGCATGTGGGAACCGTCTACTCTTCTAACTAATTAATGATCTGCTTCCTTCGTTTCTAAATATAAGTTTTTTAAAGATTTCACATTGGACTACATATGGAACAAAATAAATGAATCTATATTTTAAAATATTTCCATATACATCTTTTTTTTTTTGAACCGGGCTGATCCCCTTTCCATTATATGATAACGGAAATACAAGCAGTTCGGCCTTTAACAGAATAAAAGGAAAAGGAGGGAAAGGGAAAAAAACGAGTTCAAGCATGCCAGGGAAACCCTTTGACAGTGGTTCGCAATCGTAACCACTGCCCCGGGGTGAAAACCTTGACACACCTTCACAGCGCCCACTACAATCTAAAAAGTTCTATATGTAGTTCATGACAATATATAAACAACCAAGCCCTTGCTTGGATGGTTAATGAGATGATTGTACTCTTTTTTTTTTTTTTTTTGAGAAACGAGATGATTGTACTCTGAGTTAGTTAAGATCATTACATCTCGTTGCGTGGTGAACTGCTGACTTTGCCATTCGTGTGACACTGCGACAATCCTATTTGCAGTACGTGTAGAGGCTCATATACTCAAGTGTGAGCGGATAGACGTGTGTATGCGTTTAAATTTATCCTCTAGCGGATGTTTTTCGAAGGAGAAGTAGGTAGCAGTGAGACATTCTATGCATGCAAACTACTATTCCCTCCGTTTTGAAATATAATTTTTTCTAAAGATTTCATTACGGACTATATATAAAGTAAAATGAATAAATGCAAACTTTGAAGTATGTCTATATACATTCATATATATACATAGTTTATAGTGAAATCTCTAGAAAAACGTATATTTAGAAACGAAGGCAGTAGTTCCATCCGCATGATGCGTGTGCATGCGAGGCCCACGATGCTTGGACGGAATTAGCTAGTTACCTCTCGAAATAGAGGGCGAAGGGCGCCATGACGGCGGTGGCGACGAGGTTACGGTAGACGACGAGGACGAAGTGGCTCATCCCGGCCTTGAGGGACGCCACGGCGATGATGTACATCCCGGCGAACCCCACCTGCAGCAGCACCATCGCCAGGTACGGCTTCACATCGTTCACAACTTTCCACCCCATACACATACCTGTACCTCTCTCTGGCTAGCTACTTCTCTCTCACCCAGTAGCTCGAGCTCGATGTGACTCACGCTAGCAATGGCTGTGAACGATGAGGCGATGAGCTCACACCGAAACCGTCTCCTTTATATAGACGCGCTCCACCGACACTGTGCGGCCAACAGTACATGTAGGGTTCAGGAGCTGGATGGAAAGCGTTGTCTGGCGCATCGGTGGATCCGAGTCATGGATCCGCCTGACACAGCATATGCCCGTTGCGTCCCACTGCTAGCTTAGCTGATAAGATGTACTCCTGTCGTAAAGAAATATAAGAGCGATTAGATAACTAGAATAGCAGCAATACTAGTAGGCTACTTAAGTGAATGATATTCTTTCTAAAAAATAAAAAGGGAGTGTTAATCTTTTTGTCATATATGGGTACTTGGAAATTAAGAGATTCTTCCGAAAGGACCAGGAGCATATATCATTTTTCTTCTAATAAAAGTATGACATGTTACACTAACATAAATTATTCAACCCGGGTTTTGCCTGCTGTAATCGAATAGAAACAGTATGATCGGTATGCTAGTGTGCTACGGGCTTAGAGTTGGACTTATTGCAGCGAACGTTTTTCCTATTTTTGAGTGGCCATCGAACGTTTTTAACCGTTGATCTACACACATGCATCTTTAGGAGGGGGGGGGGGGGGGGGGGGGGGGGGGGGGCTAGATTATACGTACACTATGGATCTCGGAACCGCCTCTTCTAACTTGGCTTCTGCTAAGTTAGGGAAATGGTACCCCAACTTAGTCTGTTGGAACCGTTGGATGAAAAATAGATGGCCAGGATTCTGTGTTGTTTACATGGCATGTACCATACTGTTTGTATGAGCACTATAGCTAAAACAATGCCTGTTTACCTGTATCAATTGACACTGTTCGAGAACTGTAGCGCTAGATTTCAACCATTTATTCGAGATCCAACGGATGAACGATGGCTAAATTAGGCTCCTAACTTCCCAAGAGCTAAGTTAGCGCCGGTTCCATTTTCAAGATCGGGTCACAAACGGAACGTCAAGCCTAGAACGCAGTAAGAGGGCGAGAGAAGTAGGACTGACATCCCCTTCCTCGCCCGACCCGCTCCCGCGAGCGGCGGGGGGGGGGGGGGGGGGGGGGGACCCTACATCGGCCGCCTCCAGCCCCCACCCCTCCTCGATCCCCTCCCCCGCCGCCACCGGAGAGCGCCGCCCGGCCGACGTCGGCGTCGGTGGGACCTGTTCACCCTTCCCCCGCGCGCGCGGGGGGGGGGGGGGGGGGGCTGGCGCCGGGCGGCCTCCTCAGGTGATTGTGCAGCGCTGGGCAGGGTGCGGCGGCTGGTGGAGGCGCGTGGTGGGATGCTGGGAGGGCGTCGGTGTTGTGGTTGCCCGATCCAGATCTGGTGGGCGCCTCCTCCGATCGGTTGCACGCAGATGGCGCCGGCCTAGGCGGTAAGGTCCAGTTGTCTCCGTCGGCCCTTGGTGTGCTGGAGGTGGCTAGAGTGGGGGCGCGCCATGGTGGGGTGTTCAGCGGCGTCGGCGACTGGGTTGACCTCATCCAGGACGCGGGTGGTGCGGGTCAGTGGGGCGGCAACGCAATGTGTTCGGTGTCGTCCCCCTGCCGATGGCGCTGGGTGGCGGAAGCATGCCTCCTTTCCCCTAGCTCTAGGTCGGCGACGTGGTGGCGACCCGGGGCTTCTGCTCGGGCGGATCTTGTCGGGCCCCGGGGCGAGTCGGAGTTCACGCTCTGGGTTGGTGTGCTTGGGCTCGATCCGGGAGCCGTGGTGGAGGTCCCTCTCCTTGCAGGTACGGTGCGAGTGGGTGGTGGTCGGGGATCTGCTACACTGTCGGGCGGATTGGTGCTATCGGCCACGGACATAGCGTCATGCGAGCGCGTTCGGCGACGGCCATCGGGAGTCATGGGGTAGTGTCTTCCCCGGTCCACCGGGACTGGCTGGAGATACATGTGTGGGTTCCTCCTACTGTGAAGGTGTTGACCCATACTCCGTGGCTGATGCTGGGCTAGGAGTGAAAGGAGATCCATTTTACTCTTCCTACTATGGTGGATGCACCATGACATGGGCGGTTAATGGAGCCTTGGACATGGATGCCGGGGTGGCGGCCTCGGATGGCGGTCCGCATGGTGAGCTCTCCGGCGGGCATCATGTCGGCGGTGATGGCATTCTCTCTTGGTCGTGTGGGCGGCGATAGATGGTGCAACGGGTGGCTCGGGCGCGCTCTTTGTCTCCGACGATGGCATTGCCCTGATCCGGATTTGGAGTTTTGGGCTCGTCACGCTTGCCCTGGAGACCTTGTTTAGGGACGCGGGGGAGTTGCCGAGCGAAAGCTCTGCGCTTTGTCGTCGATGAAGGCGATGCTCGCGGGCGCTGTTATCTTCATGAAGATGTCGTCGTGGTGCTCCTCTCCGTGTCCGGGTTTCAAATGAAAACCTATGACTATTCGGGACTCGACAACGGTGACGCTTAGCGCCGTTCTCTCTCCTGATGGCGTTGTCGTGGAACTTAGGTGCTATAGGGCTTAGAGTGGTGTTGTTCTCAGTTCTTCCTGTAATCTATTTTGGTAGCGTAGCCACGTGCGTGTTGCGTGATCCGGTTAGCCTGGGATCGGCATTGTGTGAGGGCTACCCCCATCCCTTTGTACGTTCGGTCGTGTACTCTGTTTGGTTGATACTTTATATATAAAGCGGGGCGAAAGCCTGTTTTGAGAGAGGGCGAGAGAAGTGGAAGGTTAGAATGCTAGTCTCGCGACCGCCAAACCTAGATCCATCGGCGCTGCCACCCCTACTCATCCACGTGGCTCCTCGTCGCCGCCGAGCCAACCACACCGCGGCGTCGTCCTCAAACCCAACCATAATGTTACTTATCAAAATGTAACATGGGGATTATTGTTTATCAATGTGCATCAAAGTGATGCATAGGGAACTCAGTAACACTTGATAAATGTGCTTCAAACATAATATTACGGGTTTGTAATTAACATGTGTTCTTATCAATTTTCAATAGGTTTTTCTGTGGTCTAGAGTGCATCACTATGCTCCATACGGTTTCACCACGTTTTGAAATTTAAATTTTAAAACTTGTCAACATATACTCAAGATCGGTATTGTTTCAAAATCCTAATCGCAAGGGAAGAAAATATAAAAACTATTATCAATGGGACTTTCTGTTCAAAAGATAAAGTGAATTCAAACTTTAAAATCATATGAAAAAGCATGTGTCGATAGATTATTATGGCATCACTTAACTTCGGGGGGAGAGAAGAAACGTTACATAAAAGGGGGGAAAGTTGTCCGTGTTATGCCAAAAAGATTCAATGTGGTTTTTCTTGTTCTAGAGCATATCCAGATGTTTGCGCTTCAAATATAATATTACGAGTTTGTATTAACATTCGTTCTTATCAAGATTCATTTTTTTTTATTTAGATTGCATCATCATGTATCATAAAGTTTCACCTTGATTTAAAATTTAATTTTAAAAAATTCAGAACATATTCGAGAGTGGTCTTATTTTGAAGTTTTTTATCTTAAGGAACACAAATATTCAAACCTTTATAAACTAGAATTTTTATTCTTCAACATATATAATTGGTTCGAACTTAGAAATCATATTTTAAAAAGCATGGGTGGGTGGAACATAGCATGGAATGTGTGCCAAAAAGACTAGCTATAGGAAAATTGTCAGCATGCATGAAGAATGTGGGGACATATATGCATGTGACCGAACATCCAACGAAATGAACGGCTGCGTCATGCACGTGATATGTTTTTCTTCCATTGGTCGCCGACGTTTTGACATCCAAGACAGGCCCCGTCGCAGTTGTCGAGCTCGTGCTTGCCGCTGCTGGTGGTGACAAGGGTTAAGGGTTGCTTGTGGCGCCCTTCGCCGTCGTCGGCTTGCCGAATGTCGTCCTTCCTTTTGGCCCAGACGAGAAAGTAGAAGCTTAAGGCTTACCATGATGATCACTGCACCATTTACACTGAAAGCGGAAAAAAAGGAACTGATATTACTACCTTTGTCCGAGTTTATTGGTCTCCTTGTATTGTGTATCAAATTTTTGCCATATATTTGACCAACAGAATATAAGTTGTATGACACAAAACTTATATAGTTAGATTCATATTCAAAGGAGGTTTTCAATGCTATTTTTTATGGTATATAACTTATGTCTTAATAGTTAAATTAAAGGTCAAATTTTAACTCAAGATAAAGGGAAGACTAATAAACCAGCACAGAGATAGTATTAGTATGAAACGTTGCAGATGATCTACAACACTATGACCATTATGGTCCCGTTCAGCCATCCCGTCCGTCGAGTATCTATGAATTTAGACTCGACGAACGGTTAAATACTCCGAAGTACACAGTTCAACCATCCCGTCCGTCGAGTATCTATGAATTTAGACTCGACGAACGGTTAAATACTCCGGCGTACACAGTTCTTTCTATAGTGCGTGCAGCGGCCCCGCCGCATCTGGATCGAGCAGAGCGGAGATTCATTAGTTTCTTTTTTCGAAACGAAGGTTGGAACCCCTGGGATTCACTAGTTAAGGCAAACTTAAATCGGAATTATTACTAAAACTCAGCTAGCTGAGATATAGTTTAGTCTCATTCACGAGTACAATCGTCAGATCAAAACTGGCGTCGTGATTCGTGTTGTTGCATCAAGAACGTTCGTATGCTGCCCGTGTTGGCCTGTTTTCGTTTCCGCTCTCGGCTAGTGTCTTGGGGAATGTTGTCTATCTTTATGCCGGGTTGTTCAGTATGGGCCTGTTTCGCTTGGGTTACAAGTTTTTTTCTGAGCACAGTACAGACGCAATCGCTCAAATACACGCGCATACACTTATTCCTATGAACACACACGCACACCCTATCTTTATGAGCACCTCCGATAGACTGTGCCGGCATATCATCTTGAGATTTTTGTTAGACTATTACTTGGCTCTCAAGTTAACTAAGTCCTAGTCGTTTTGTAATAGGTTTAGTCGGCTTGTAATCTCCTACATATACTCATGTATGCGGCTGCAACTTATCAAGAAATACAATTCTATTCAATTTTACATGGTATCAGCTATCCGATCCTAGGGTATGGCTCCGCCGCCACCGCTCGGCTACTTCGACCGCCGGGCCGCCATCATCGCCAAAGCCGCCGCTATCTCCTCTTCTTCCACCCCACCCTTCGCACCACCGCTGCCTCCCACAATTTCCTTTACCGATACAATCTCTGATATTAGCCCCTACATCCCTATAACCCTTGATCTAAACTCCCACAACTACTACCATTGGCGACACCTCTTCGACGTCCACCTTGGGCGATGCAATCTCCGTTCCCACGTCGGCGCCGACTCCGTTGCACAACCTCATGATCCGCAATGGGTCAAGGACGATCTCGCCATCATCCAATGGATCTACATGCGGGTCTCCATCGAGATTTTCAATCTCGTCTTCCGTGATGCTGTCACCGCCGCCGATCTCTGGGCGGCCCTTCGTCAGCTGTTTCAGGACAACGTCGATGCTCGCACCAACATCCTCCACACCGAGCTCAGGAACACGGTCCAAGGAGATACCTCTCTCAGCATCTACTGCCAACGACTCAAGGCCATCTCCGATGAACTTCGTGAACTTGGTGATCCTGTTGACGACCGGCAGCTCATCAACATCCTCCTCATCGGGCTCGGTGAACAATTCGACAAGCAGGCCTCCTTCATCCCCATGATGCGGCCACCTCCGTCCTTCGCCGAAGTGCGCTCCATGCTTCAGTGGGCCGATCGTGCCCAATCCAACAAGGATGCTCGTCCTCAGCTCTTCACCGCCGTCCCTCGCGCTCCACCAGTGCAGCCGCCACCGTCCTCACCAGCGGCGCAGCCTTCCCCAGCAGCGCCTACTCCACCGCCGGGCTGGCGTCCCAGCCCCAACTATCGCGGCAAGAACCCCATCTACCGGCCGCCTATGACGCGCTCGACGCCGCCTCCGCCACCACCGAGTCCACGTGCTGTACCGGCTGCTAGCGCTCCTCCTGCGGCTCCAACCTGTCATCCCTCGCATGATCCCTGGACAGGGCTCGTCCAGGCGTGGCCCATGCCCGGGTCTGCCCCGTCTCCTCTCGGTGCTCCACTTGCATATACCGGTTCTTGGCAACCCGGCGTTCGTCCCCATACTGGTGCTCCTGGGATTCTGACACCCCGCCAGCCGACGCACACCTACCATGCTGCTCCTGCTTACGCCTCCTATGGTGCTCCATCACCCTCCTACGCCGCCGGCGGCTCCTACTACACTCCACCGCCGGCTCTCCTACCTACGCCATCGTATCCGCCGGCCCTGCTACCTACACCGACCTTAACTACAACACCGAGCTGGGATCAAGCTGCCTCTCTCCAGGCCATGAACAATTTTGTCTCTCAAGGCAACTCAGGTACGGATTGGATTTTCGATTCCGGTGCTTCTAGTCATATGTCTGCATCGAGTACTTTTCTCTCCTCTTGCACCCCATCTTCTTTCCAATCCATCACCCTTGGCGATGGATCCACTATTCCAATTTATTGTGTTGGTCAGGCTCAACTTCCCTCTACCACTAAACCACTTCTTCTTCGTGATGTCCTTGTTGCTCCAGCTCTTATCAAAAATTTACTTTCTATTCGCAAATTCACTTGTGATAATCTCGTTTCTGTTGAGTTTGACCCTTTTGGTTTATTTGTGAAGGACTATCAGACCAAGGCCGAGATCGCACGCTTCAATAGCTCCGATGACTTATACTCTCTCCATGGTGTCTCTGTCGCCGCCCCTCCAACATCCATGATGGTGTCCGTTGATCTCTGGCATCGGCGTTTAGGACATCCCAACCCTGCTGTCTTAGCATCCGTTCTTAGTGAATTTTCCATACCTTGTAATAGAGATTCTCACAATTCCTCCTTTTGTGAGTCTTGTCAATTAGGCAAACATGTAAGACTTCCTTTTAGTTCGTCTCGCTCTTCAAGCACTTATCCTTTTGAATTACTACATTGTGATCTATGGACATCCCCAATTGCAAGTGTTTCTGGTTTTAAATACTATCTTGTCATCCTAGATGATTTTACACACTTTGTCTGGACTTTTCCTCTACGCACCAAATCTGACGTTCACACCCTTTTTCTTAATTTTCAGCGATATGTTTCTGTTCACTTCTTTCTTCCAATTCGTTTCATCCAATGTGACAACGGTCGCGAATTTGACAATCTTAAAAATCGTACTTTCTTTCTCCAACATGGCATTCTTCTTCGCTTTTCTTGTCCCTATACCTCTCCTCAAAATGGCAAAGCTGAACGCTCTCTTCGTACCATCAACAATATTGCCCGTACCCTTCTTATTCAGTCCTCCATGCCAACCAAATTCTGGGCAGAAGCTCTCCACAATGCTACCTTTCTTCTTAATATTCGTCCTTCTAAAGCTAACCCTAATACCACTCCATATTTCTCCCTTTTCTTGTGTCATCCCAACTATTCCGACATTCGTGTTTTTGGTAGTCTCTGCTTTCCAAATACCTCCGCTACCTGTCCAAACAAACTTTCTTCCCGGTCTGTCCCGTGTGTCCTCTTAGGTTTTTCTGATGAACACAAAGGATATCGATGCCTCGACCTACACTCCAGACGGGTACTTGTGTCTAGGCACGTTACCTTTGCCGAGCACATCTTTCCCTTTGCTCTACGCGATGCTCCCACCACCACAGTTAAACCCTCCGCCACCACTTCTTCTCACCGTGCCCCCTTCCCTTTCTATGCACCTATAACGGCCGCCCCACCTGTCAGCAGCCCTGCAGCAACAGAACCCAACCCGCCATCCCCAGCACCCAACCCGCCATCCCCAGCAACCAACCCGCCATCCCCAGCACCCAACCCGCCATCACCACCTCTCCTGTCCGCATCTTCGGATGCGCCGGACATCTCTCCGCCCGTCTCTCTCCTACCAACACGTGCGGTTCCCACACTCCCTCCTACTAATGATCATACTATGCGCACTCAATCCAAGTCCGGTTTCCGTCAACCCGTCGATCGCCTAAACCTTCATGCCACCCTGACTCTCTCTCAAGTTCCCAAATCCTACAAATCTGCTCTCCTAGATCCCAACTGGGCTGCTGCTATGCAAGAAGAATATACTGCACTGATTGAGAATAATACCGGGCAGCTTGTTCCTCGCCCTTCCAACACAAACATTGTCTCTGGCAAATGGGTTTTTCGTCAAAAGTTTCACTTTGATGGTAGCTTTCCTGCTACAAAGCTCGTTGGGTATGTCGTGGTTATTCTCAACAGCATGGGATTGATTACGATGAAACATTCTCTCATGTTGTTAAACCAAGTACCATTCGCACCGTTCTTAGTATTTTTGTCTCCTCCTCGTGGCCCATTCACCAATTAGATGTAAAAAAATGCTTTCCTACATGGTTCTCTACAAGAGACTGTGTATTGTCAACAACCTCTTGGTTTTGAAAATCCTTCTTACCCCAACCACGTCTGTCTTCTCCAAAAATCGTTATACGGTCTCAAACAAGCTCCTAGAGCATGGTTCAAGCGTTTCTCCTCCTTCATTCAAACAATAGGCTTTCTTCCTTCAGTTTCTGACACATCTGTCTTTGTCTATCATCACAATTCTAAAATTGCTTATTTACTCCTCTACGTTGATGATATCATTCTCACTGCATCCTCTCAAGTTTTCCTGGACCAAATTATTACTCAACTTCGCTCCAAATTCTCTATGACCGATCTCGGTCTTCTTCATCACTTCTTGGGTATTTCCGTTCTTCGTGATTCTTCTGATCTTTTTCTTTCCCAACGACAATACATTCTTGATCTTCTCAATCGTGCCGGTATGCTTGATTGTCAATCTTCTCGCACCCCTGTCGACACCAGTATCAAACGTTCTGCTTCTGGTGAACCTTACCCCGATACTACTCTTTACCGTAGCCTCACTGGTGCTCTCCAATATCTTATTATCACTCGTCTTGAAATCTCTTTTGCTGTCCAGCAAGCCTGTCTCTACATGCATGATCCCCGTCTTCCTCACTATAATCATGTCAAACGTATTCTTCGGTATTTAAAAGGTACTCTTGATCATGGTCTCCATATCAACACTTCTTCTCCCACTTCTCTCACCGCGTATTCTGATGCAGACTGGGCTGGTTGTCCCGATACTCGAAGATCTACATCCGGTTTCTGTGTTTTTCATGGTAACAATTTGATTTCTTGGTCCTCGAAAAGACAGGTCACGGTCTCCCGCTCGTCCGTTGAAGCTGCTACCGTGCAGTGGCACATGCCGCTGCTGACACTATTTGGCTGCGTCAGTTACTCTCATAGTTGCATCGACCGATTGCACAGGCTACCATTGTTTATTGTGATAACATCTCAGTTGTCTACATGTCTGGGAATCTTGTTCAATACCGACGGACTAAACACATTGAGATTGATATTCATTTTGTTCGCGAGAAGGTGGCTCTAGGACAAGTTCGGGTTCTTCATGTCCCTACGACAGCTCAATTTGCTGACATATTTACAAAAGGACTGGCTACTACACCGTTTCAAGATATTCGATTCAGTCTCAACATCGTCGAGCCTCCCATTGATACTGTGGGGGGATGTTAGACTATTACTTGGCTCTCAAGTTAACTAAGTCCTAGTCGTTTTGTAATAGGTTTAGTCGGCTTGTAATCTTCTACATATACTCATGTATGCGGCTGCAACTTATCAAGCAATACAATTCTATTCAATTTTACAATGTTTACGAAGTCATTGTAGGCTCCTCGTAGTCAACATGTATGTCTTCACCCATCGACCGCGCATCGTCGAATATTTTAAAATAAATCCAGAAAAATGCGAGCATCGGGACTTGTTTCTTTCGTGTTTTTTGGTCCATTGTGGTGAAGAGAGGTGTGGGCAGATCCACTTATTAGCCAAAGAAACATTCTCGTTCTCGTCCCTCTATGGACTACCTCATATTTTTATGTTTTTTCTTTTTCTTTTTCTTATGTCAACATTCTATTTGTCTACTTGTTTTCATTACTTCATTTTTTCAAAAAAAAATATGTTTCCTACCTTTTGCAAGTAATTGCTAGCCTATAAGTTGTAAGAGTTATTTTATGCTTTATTCCTCACTCTTTCATCATTGTTCTTTTTCTTGTTTTTTTTGCTTTTTTTATGGTTTTACTAAATATCAACTAGCCGAGAAATACCACACCGTCAAAAGCATTGTGATTTGTGTTGTTGTTGTTGTCTTTTTTAGTCCAGTGTTGGTTTTATCGATAGACTGACTTGTAGAGTGATACAAGCGTTATCCATTCATCTATTTTTCGCTGATGTTTATTTATAGACATGTGCCGCTGGGTGGCCTTTTTTGTCATTTTTAGGGCCGAGCTGTATTTTCCCATCCATAGTAAGAAAGGAGAGGAGTTGCCTTTGCTCCTTCGTTCCATCAATCTCATTCTGACATTTATGCTCTTTCTTTTGTTTTTGTTTTGTTTTTGATAGTTCTCTCATTTTTTTAGTTAAATCTTAACCCATTCAGTAGTCATGGAGTTGTCCGTTCACTTGCATGTTCACCAATAGACATGTAACTACAAGTTTTTTAACTCGACTGTAATTGCATGGGTACAAAGCGACTACACTTGATGTCGGGAAGGGAGTTGTCGGGGCCAATTGCATGTCTACCACTAGACATGCATTGCAAGTGTTCTAACCCGACTGTAACTGCAGGGTACAGAGCGACTAGGGCCTGCAGGGGAGTTGTCGGAGCCAGTTGCATGTCCACCATTAGACAATGCAATTTGCAAGCATTGTAACCCGAGGCTGCAACTGCATGGGTACAAAGCAGATGCAGCTAGGGTTAGGAGGGGGTTGTCAGGTTAGTTGTATGTCCATCACTAGACATGCAACTGGAAGTGTTGTAACCCGACTACGATTGTTGGGGCATGGACCTAACAGCAACTGGGTTCGATGGGGAGTTGTCGACGTCGGTTGTATGTCCACCACTAGACATGCAATTGCAATCGTTGTAAATCGATTCCAATCAAGGTTGTCAGAATCGCGACTCAAATCTTAGAATCTTACGACTTTTCGATCGAAACTAGTCCCTCCGATTCTACGATTTTGCTCGTAGAATCTAAGTTTCTACGATCCTGGTAGTTAAGATTCTATGACTCGCGATCCTACCAATGGAGGTCCGATCCGATTCAGAATCTCGATTCTGACAACTTTGATTCCAATTGCTTGGACACAAAACGACTGCAATTGGGTCGAGAGGGGGGTTGTTGGGCCAGTTTCATGTCTATCACTAGACATGCAACTACAAGCATTATAACTTGACTAAGACAGCACGGGTACAAAGCGACTGCAATTGGGTCCGGAGGGGAGTTATCGGTCCAGTTGCATGTTCACTACGAGACGTGCAATTTTTTAGTGTTGTAACCCGGTTGCAACCACATGGGCACGAAGCCACGACTGCAACTAGGGTCGGGAGGGGGTTGTCGGGCCAGTTGCATGTCCATCACTAGATATACAACTGTAAGCATTGTAATCCAACTACAACTGCAGGTGCACACACATGATTGCAAGTGGGGTCAGCTGGGGAGTTGTCGGTGCCAGTTGCATGTCCATCATTAGACATGCAACTTCAAGCATTGTAACCCGACCGGGGTCGAGGAGGAGGGTTGGCAGGCCAGTTGCATGTTCATCACTAGAAATGCAATTGCAGGGGCATGCACTTGACTGCAATTGGGGTCAGGTGGGGAGTTGTCAGGGGCAGTTGCATGCCCATCATTATACATGCAATTGAAAGCATTGTAACTTGCATGCCGTTGCAAAAGCATAAAGTGGCTGAAATTGGGGTCGAGAGGGGGTTGTGGGGCTAGTTGCACCATCACTAGCCATGTAACAGCAAACGTTATAACCAATTCAACTGCGGGGGCGCACCTGGCTGCAACTAGGGCCGGATGGGGAGTTGTTGGGGCAGTTGCATGTCCACCACTAGATATGCAACTAAGAGCACTCTAACCCGGCTGCAACTACATGGGCACATATCTACTATAATTATTAAGGGGTCGTCGGGCCAGTTGCAGCATCACTAGACATGCAACTGCAAGCGTTGTAACCCGGTTGCAACTCCACGTGCACAAAAGCGGCTACAACTAGGGATGGGACAATTGCATGTTCTCATTTTTTTTAGTTTGTCATGTGAGTCGCATGTGATCAAGTTGGTGCATGCCCATTTTAGTTTTCTTTTATATTTTTCTATTAGCGACGAATGCGTGAGCTGCACGCAACATATACATGTGTAACCGCAACCATCGCAACAAACATGCAACTGGTGCAATGTCATTGTTTTTTTCTGAAAATAACATTGTTTTCAGTGGGGCGTCTTCGTGCAACTTCACATGATGCACGTCATGTTTGGTTGCAACCACAACTATTGGTCAGGATCTCTACGTCATGAATTAGACACGCGTCATCATATTGCCTAGGGGGGTAAAAGGAGACGATTCAGGCAAATTCAAAAAAGAAAGAATAAAAGACACAAGCAGCAGTGAATAAGGGCATGTAGGCATTATATCATCAAAGACGCATGTGTAGAAGATGCGCGCGTACGCTGCTCCTTCCTTTTTCACAAATAAATAGATATGTAGGAGTATGAAACAAGCACAACCCAGCCCAAATAACAATCGGAAAAGGCAGCACACTGATACGTCCATTTTGCATCATGATTTCCTACTGTTATTTACTTTGTTTTGTTGAATAATAATGCTTTGGGGAGTGATTATAATGCCTTTTCTCTCATAATATACAAGGTTTACACATGGAGAGAGAATACCGGCAGCTGGAATTCTGGACCCAAGAAAAGCACGTCAGAGATACCTATTCTGCACAACTCCAATGAAACTGAAATTTTACGGAGATTATTTTTACATTTAATAAAAAATACTGGAGCTGGAAACTACCGGAGGAGGCCCCCCAGGTGGGCACAACCCACCAGGGCGCGCCAGGCCCCCCTGGGCGCGCCCTGATGGGTTGTGCCCAGCTTGGCCCACCTCCGGTGCCCATCTTCTGGTATAAGGTCTCTCTTGACCTAGAAAAAATCAGAGGAGGACTTTCGGGACGAAGCGCCGCCGCCTCGAGGTGGAACTTGGGCATTGCCCTCCGGCGGAGCGATTCCGCCGGGGGAACTTCCCTCCCGGAGGGGGAAATCGAAGCTATCGTCATCACCAACACCCCTCTCTTCTTTGGGAGGCCAATCTTCATCAACATCTTCAACAACACCATCTCCTCTCAAACCCTAGTTCATCTCTTGTGTTCAATCTTTGTACCGGAACCTCAGATTGGTACCTGTGGGTGACTAGTACTGTTGATTACCTTGTGTAGTTGATTACTATATGGTTTATTTGGTGGAAGATTATATGTTCAGATCCAATATGCTATTCAATACTCCTCTGATCTTGAGCATGATTATTATTTGTGAGTAGTTACCTTTGTTCTTGAGGTCACGGGAGAAGTCATGTTGCGAGTAATCATGTGAATTTGATATGTGTTCGATATTTTGATGGTAAGTATGTTGTGATTCCCTTAGTGGTGTCATGTGAACGTCGACTACATGACACTTCACCATTCATGGGCCTAAGGGAATGCATTGTGGAATAGTTATTAGATGATGGGTTGCTAGAGTGACAGAAGCTTAAACCCTAGTTTATGCGCTACTTCGTAAGGGGCTAATTTGGATCCACATGTTTAATGCTATGGTTAGACTTTGTCTTAATACTTTTCTCGTAGTTGCGGATGCTTGCGAGGGGGTTAATCATAAGTAGGTTGTTAGTTCAAGTAAGAACAACGCCTTAGCACCGGTCCACCCACATATCAAATTATCAAAGTAGCGAACACGAATCAAACCAACATGATAAAAGTGACTAGGCGAAATTCCCGTGTACCCACAAGAACACTTTGCCTATTACTAGTGATTGTTTTGGCCTGTCCTTTGCCTCAAAAGGATTGGGCTACCTTGCTGCACCTTGTTTACGGTTACCGTTACTTTCTTGCTACCAATTATCTTGCTATCAAACTATCTGTTACCTACAATTTCAGTGCTTGCAGAAATTACCTTGCTGAAAACCGCTTGTCATTTCCTTCTGCTCCTCGTTGGGTTCGACACTCTTACTTATCGAAAGGACTACGATTGATCCCCTATACTTGTGGGTCATCAAGACTCTTTTCTGGCGCCGTTGCCGGGGAGTGAAGCGCTCTTGGTAAGTGGAAATCGGTAAGGAAAAACTTATACTACGTGCTGAAATTTATTGCTACTTGCTACTATGGAGAACAATCCTTTGAGGGGTTTGTTCGGGGTATCTTCACCTCGACCGAAACCACAATTAGTTACCCCTCAACCTACAGCACCTACTGAAAATATTACTTATGAAATTCCTTCGGGTATGCTAGAACAACTGCTTGCTAAACCTTATGCAGGAGACGGAACTGAACATCCTGATATGCATCTTTTATATGTGAACGAGATTTGTGGATTATTTAAGCTTGCAGGTTTCCCGGAGATGAAGTTAATAAGAAGGTTTTCCCTTTATCTTTGGAGGGAAAAGCATTGACATGGTATAGGCTATGTGATGATCTTGGATCGTGGAACTGGAATCGTTTGCAATTGGAATTTCACCAAAAGTTTTATCCCATGCATCTAGTTCATCGTGATCAGAATTATATATATAATTTTTTGGCCTCGTGAAGGAGAAAGTATCGCTCTAGCTTGGGGGAGGCTTAAGTCAATGTTATATTCATGCCCCAATCATGACATTCCGAGGGAAGTTATCATTCAGAATTTTTATGCTCGGCTTTCTCATAATGATCAATCCATGCTCGATACTTCTTGTGCTGGTTCTTATATGATGAAGACTATTGAATTCAAGTGGGATCTCTTAGAAAGAATTAAACACAACTCTGAAGATTGGGAACTCGACGAAGGTAATGAGTCAGGTATAAAGCTTGAATTTGATTGTGTTAAATCTTTTATGAATACCGATACTTTTCACAAGTTTAGCACTAAATATGGACTTGACTCTAAGATAGTAGCCTCTTTCTGTGAAGCATTTGCTACTCACGTTGATCTCCCTAAGGAGAAGTGGTTTAAATATCATCCCCCTATTAAAAAAGAAATTAAAGAACCGGTCATAGCTAAAGAAGAAACTATCTTTTACAATGTTGATCCAGTTGTGCCTACCGCTTATATTGAAAAACCATCTTTCCCTGTTAGGATAAAGGAACATGCTAAGGTATCAAATGTGGTTCGTAAGAGTAATATAAGAGCACCTAAACCTCCTGAGCAAATTAAAGTAGAACCTAGTGTTGCTATGGTTAAAGATCTCTTGGTAGAAAATATTGATGGGCATGTTATCTACTTCTGTGATGAAGCTGCTAGAATTGCTAAACCTGATGAAAAAGATAAACATAGACCCATAGAAGGCTTGCCTGTTGTCTCAGTTAAAATAGGGGATCATTGCTATCATGGTTTATGTGATATAGGTGCTACTGTGAGTGCTATCCCTTTTACCTTATACCAAGAAATTGTGGATGAAATAGCACCTGCTCAAATGGAAGATATTGATGTTACTATTAAACTTGTTAATAGAGACACTATCACACCACTTGGGATTGTTAGAGATGTTGAAGTCTTGTGTGGGAAAGTAAAATATCCTACTGATTTTCTAGTCCTGGGTTCCCCACAAGATGAATTTTGTCCCATTATCTTTGGTAGACCTTTCTTGAGCACCGTCAATGCTAAGATAGATTGTGAAAAACAAACTGTCGGTGTCAGTTTTGGTAATGTGTCTCATGAGTTTAATTTTTCCAAGTTTAGTAGACAACCTCGTGATAAAGAGTTATCTAGTAAATATGAAATGATTGGTCTTGCTTCTATTGCCGTGCCTCCTACTGATCCATTAGAACAATATTTGCTCGACCATGAAAATGATATGCATTTGAGTGAAAGAAACGAAATAGATCAGATTTTCTTCGAACAACAACCTCTCTTGAAACACAATTTGCCTATTGAAACTCTTGGAGGTCCACCTCCACCTAAAGGTGATCCTGTGTTTGAATTGAAACAATTTCCTGACACTTTGAAGTATGCTTATCTTGACAAGAAAAAGATGTTGGAAATATGCCCTAGAGGCAATAATAAATTGGTTATTATTATATTTCCTTGTTCATAATAATCGTTTATTATCCATGCTATAATTGTATTGATTGGAAACTCAAATACATGTGTGGGTACATAGACAACACTGTGTCCCTAGTAAGCCTCTAGTTAACTAGCTCGTTGATCAAAAGATGGTGAAGGTTTCCTAGACATGGACATGAGATGTCATTTGATAACGGGATCACATCATTAGGAGAATAATGTGATGGACAAGACCCAAACTATAAACGTAGCATATGATCGTGTCAGTTTATTGCTATTGTTTTCTGCATGTCAAGTATCTGTTCCTATGACCATGAGATCATGCAACTCACTGACACCGGAGGAATACCTTGTGTGTATCAAACGTCGCAACGTTACTGGTGTTGGAAATATGCCCTAGAGGCAATAATAAATTGGTTATTATTATATTTCCTTGTTCATGATAATCGTTTATTATCCATGCTATAATTGTATTGATTGGAAACTCAAATACATGTGTGGGTACATAGACAACACTGTGTCCCTAGTAAGCCTCTAGTTGACTAGCTCGTTGATCAAACATGGTTAAGGTTTCCTAGCCATTGACATGAGATGTCATTTGATAACGGGATCACATCATTAGGAGAATGATGTGATGGACAAGACCCAAACTACGAACGTAGCATTTGATCGTGTCAGTTTATTGCTATTGTTTTCTGCATGTCAAGTATCTGTTCCTTTGACCATGAGATCATGCAACTCCCTGACATCGGAGGAGTACCTTGTGTGTATCAAACGTCGCAACGTAACTGGGTGACTATAAAGGTGCTCTACAGGTATCTCCGAGCATGTCTGTTGGGTTGGCATGGATCAAGACTGGGATTTGTTACTCCGTGTGACGGAGAGGTATCTCAGGGCCCACTCAGTAATACAACATCACAATGAGCCTTGCAAGCAATGTGACTAAAGTGTTAGCCACGAGATCTTGTATTACGGAACGAGTAAAGAGACTTGCCGGTAATGAAATTGAACTAGGTATAAAGATACCGACGATCGAATCTCGGGCAAGTAACATACCGAAGAACAAAGGGAACAGTATACGGGATTAACTGAATCCTTGACATAGAGGTTCGACCGATAAAGATCTTCGTAGAATATGTAGGAGCCAATATGGGCATCCAGGTCCCGCTATTGGTTATTGATCGTAGAGGTGTCTTGGTCATGTCTACATAGTTCTCGAACCCGCAGGGTCTACACACTTAATGTTTTGTGACGATTAGTATAGTTGAGTTATTTTGTTGGTGACCGAAAGTTGTTCGGAGTCCCGGATAAGATCCCGGACATGACGAGGATCTCCGGAAGAGTCCGGAGGTAAAGATTAATATATGTGATAATAGTGTTGTGATCTTCGGAAGGGTTCCGGAATTCACCGGAAGAGGTTCCGGATGTTTACCGAAGTGTTCAGGTGCAGCAACACTTTATATGAGCCAAAGGGGTAAAGCCCACGAGGTATTGGAAAGTGCGAAAGGAAGTTTTGCTGCTGCCTTAAGCGGTACTACTGCTGGTAAGGCAGTACTACCGCGTAAGCGGTACTACCGCTTGTGTGAAGCGGTACTACCGCATAAGCGGTACTACCGCTTGTGTGAAGCGGTACTACCGCTCAAGCGGTACTACCGCTTGTGCGCGATACTGCAGGGATCCGAGTTGGACTCTTTCCCTGCGGGCCAAACCGACCTTGTGCGGGCAAAACCGACCTGGAGGAGGCTTTTACTCCAAGTTTAGACCCCAAGGCTCAACATATAAATAGAGGGGCAGGGCTAGCACACGGGACACATTAAGATTTCCCAAGCCGTGTCGGCAACCCTAACCCTCTAGTTCTCCCGTCATAATCTCCGTAGTGCTTGGCGAAGCCCTGCAGAGATTGTTCCTCACCACCATCACCACGCCGTCGTGCTGCCGGAACTCATCTACTACTTCACCATCGCTCGCTGGATCGAGGAGGTGAAGGCGTCATCAAGCCGTACGTGTGTTGAACGCGGAGGTGCCGTCCGTTCGGCACTAGTTCGTGATCGGATCGAGGGACGACTTGCGATTTGGATCGCGGAGACGTTCGACTACATCAACCGCGTTTCTTAACGCTTCCGCTTAGCGATCTACAAGGGTATGTAGATTCACTCTCCCTCTCGTAGATGCTCATCACCATGGATAGATCTTGTGTGTGCGTAGGAAAATTTTTGTTTCCCATGCAACGTTCCCCAACAGTGGCATCTGAGCTAGGTCTATGCGTAGATGAGATCTCGAGTAGAACACAAACGAGTTGTGGGCGTGGGTGTATACATACTGCTTGCCGTTACTAGTTGATACTTGATTCGGCGGTATTGTGAGATGAAGCGGCCCGGACCGACATTACGCGTACGCTTATGCGAGACAGGTTCCTTCAACTGACATGTAACTTCGTTGCATAAAGATGGCTAGCGGGTGTCTGTCTCTCTCACTTTAGTTGAATCGATTTCAATGAAGAGGGTGCTTTTAGAAGATCAAAAAGCAATCACTACACCACGTTGTGGTTTTGCGTAGGTAAGAACGGTTCTTGCAAACCCGTAGCAGCCACGTAAAATTTGCAACAACAATTAGAGGACGTCTAACTTGTTTTTGCAGGGTATGTTGTGATGTGATATGGCCAATTACATGATGAGATATATGTGATGTATGAGATGATCATGTGTTGTATAGAATATCACGACTTGCATGTCGATGAGTACGGCAACTGGCAGGAGCCATAGAGTTGTCTTTAATTATTTTCGCCGTTTTGCTTTACTTTATCGCTATGAGTTAGCAATAGTCGTGGAAGCAACAGTCGGCGCGACAACCTCGTGGCGACACGTTGATGGAGATCCAAGGCGGTGATCATTATATAGGCATCACGTCCAAGATAAGTAGACCAACTCCTGCCTGCATCTACCACTATTACTCCACACATCAACCGCTATCCAGCATGCATCTAGTGTATTAAGTTCATGGAAAAACGGAGTAATGCAATAAGAACGATGACATGATGTAGACAAGATCTATTCATGTAGGAATAGACCCCATCTTGTTATCCTTAATAGCAATGATACATGCGTGTCTTGCTGCCCCTTCTGTCACTGGGAAAGTGTTGGAAATATGCCCTAGAGGCAATAATAAAATGGTTATTATTATATTTCCTTGTTCATGATAATCGTTTATTATCCATGCTATAATTGTATTGATTGGAAACTCAAATACATGTGTGGATACATAGACAACAAAGTGTCCCTAGTAAGCCTCTACTAGACTAGCTCGTTGATCAAAGATGGTTAAGGTTTCCTAGCCATAGACATGAGATGTCATTTGATAACGGGATCACATCATTAGGAGAATGATGTGATGGACAAGACCCAAACAATGAATGTAGCATATGATCGTGTCAGTTTATTGCTATAGTTTTCTGCATGTCAAGTATCTGTTCCTATGACCATGAGATCAAGCAACTCACTAACACCGGAAGAGTACCTTGTGTGTATCAAACGTCGCAACGTAACTGGGTGACTATAAAGGTGCTCTACAGGTATCTCCGAGGGTGTCTGTTGGGTTGGCATGGATCAAGACTGGGATTTGTTACTCCGTGTGACGGAGAGGTATCTCAGGGCCCACTCGGTAATACAACATCACAATGAGCCTTGCAAGCAAAGTGACTAAAGAGTTAGCCACAGGATCTTGTATTACGAAACGAGTAAAGAGACTTGCCGGTAACGAGATTGAACTAGGTATAGAGATACCGACGATCGAATCTCGGGCAAGTAACATACCGAAGAACAAAGGGAACATTATACGGGATTAACTGAATCCTTGACATAGAGGTTCAACCGATAAAGATCTTTGTAGAATATGTAGGAACCAATATGGGCATCCAGGTCCCACTATTGGTTATTGACCGTAGAGGTGTCTCGGTCATGTCTACATAGTTCTCGAACCCGTAGGGTCTGTACACTTAACGTTCGGTGACGTTTCAGTAGTATCCAGTTATGTATGTTGGTGACCGAAGGTTGTTCGGAGTCTCGGATGAGATCCCAGACGACATGAGGAGATCCGGAATGGTCCGGAGGTAAAGATTGATATATAGGAAAGTGGTATTTGGGTTCCGAAAAAGTTTCGGATACTTTCGGTAGTGTACCGGGAGTGACGAATGGGTTCCGGGGGTCCACCGGGTGGGGCCCACCCACCCCGGGGGCCACATGGGCCCAAGAGGTGGCGCACCAGCCCCTGATGGGCTGGGCAGCCGACCCCATGGGGGTCCATGCGCCCAAGAGGAAAAAGGTGGAGGTTGGAAGGAGTAGGACACCTTCCTAAAACGAATCCACCTCCTAGTAGGAGGTGGATTCCACCTCCTTGAGGTGGTTCGGCCGAATCCTCCTTGTGGAGGGTTTGAGGCTGCCTCCTCCCCTCCCTTCCTCCTATATATACTAGAGGATTTGAGGGCAGCCCCAGCCCTAATTACCACGTGCTGCCCACTTCTTCCTCTAGATCGTTTCTCCTCTAGATTAGTTCGGCGGAGCTCGGCGAAGCCCTGCCGGATTAGTTCACCACCACCGCCACCACGCTGTTGTGCTGCCGGAGAACTCATCTACCTCTCCGCTCCCTCTTGCTGGATCAAGAAGGCGGAGATCGTCATCGAGCTGTACGTGTGCTGAACGTGGAGGTGTCGTCTGTTCGGCGCTAGATCGGAAGGACCGTGATTGGATCGCGGGACGGTTCGTGATTGGATCATGGGACGGACCGTGATCGGATCGCGGGACGGCTAGCGATTTGGATCGCGAAGACGTTCGACTACATCAACCGCGTTTCTTAACACTTCCCGCTTAGCGATCTACAAGGGTATGTAGATCCACTCTCCCTCTCGTAGATGCTCATCACCATGGATAGATCTTGCGTGTGCGTAGGAAATTTTTTGTTTCCCATGAAACGTTCCCCAACAGTGGCATCATGAGCCAGGTCTATGTGTAGATGAGATCACGAGTAGAACACAAAGGAGTTTGTGGGCGTTGATGTTCAGATTGCTTCCTCCCTTGGTCTTTTCTTGATTCAGCGGTATTGTGGGATGAAGCGGCCCGGACCAACCTTACTCGTACGCTTACGAGAGACCGGTTCCATCAACTGACATGTGACTTTGTTGCATAAAGATGGCTGGCGGGTGTCTGTCTCTCCCACTTTAGTTGGATCGGATTCGACAAAGGCGGTCCTTGAGAAGGTTGAATAGCAATTTGTGTATCACCGTTGTGGTTTATGCGTAGGTAAGAATAGTTCTTGCTAGATACCCGTAGCAGCCACGTAAAACATGCAACAACAATTAGAGGACGTCTAACTTGTTTTTGCAGGGTATGTTGTGATGTGATATGGCCAATTACATGATGAGATATATGTGATGTATGAGATGATCATGTTTTGTATAGAATATCACGACTTGCATGTCGATGAGTACGGCAACCGGCAGGAGCCATAGGGTTGTCTTTAATTTATTTTCGCCGTTTTGCTTTACTTTATCGCTATGAGTTAGCAATAGTCGTAGAAGCAACAGTTGACGCGACAACCTCGTGGCGACACGTTGATGGAGATCAAGATGATGGTGATCATGGTGTCATGCCGGTGACGATGGAGATCATGCCGGTGCTTTGGAGATGGAGATCAAAAGCACAAGTTCATGGCCATATCATGTCACTTATGATTTGCATGTGATGTTAATCCTTTTATGCATCTTATTTTGCTTAGGACGACGGTAGCATTATAAGGTGATCCCTCACTAAAATTTCAAGATAAAATTGTGTTCTCCCCGAGTGTGCACCGTTGCGAAAGTTCGTCGTTTCGAGACACCACGTGATGATCGGGTGTGATAGACTCTACGTTTGCATACAACGGGTGCAAGCCAGTGTTGCACGTGCGGAACACTCGGGTTAAACTTGACGAGCCTAGCATCTACAGACATGGCCTCGGAACACAAGAGACCGAAAGGTCGAACATGAGTCATATAGTAGATATGATCAACATAAAGATGTTCACCATTGAAACCACCTCAACTCACGTGATGATCGGACTTGAGTTGGTGGATTTGGATCATGTTACACTCGAATGATCGGAGGGATGTCAATTTGAGTGGGAGTTTTTTAAGTAATATGATTAACTAAACTCATTATCTAGAACAATAGTCTAAGTTGTCTTTGCTATATTTTTGTTGTAGATCATGGCTCGCGCAGTAGCACCCCTGAATTTTAATACGTTCCTAGAGAAAGCTGAGTTGAAAGATGATGGAAGTAACTTTGTGGACTGGGCCCGTAATCTAAGGATTATCCTTACGGCTTCCCAGAAGGCTTATGTCCTTGATGCACCGCTTGGTGATCCACCCGCTCCAGTTGAGTCTCTAGACGTTGTGAACGCCTGGCAGGCTCGTTCTGAAGATTACTCAATAGTTCAATGTGCAATATTGTATGGCTTAGAACCGGGACTTCAAAGACGTTTTGAACGTCATGGAGCATATGAGATGTTCCAGGAGTTGAAGTTTATCTTTCAGAAGAATGCCCGGATCGAGAGATATGAGATCTCCGATAAGTTCTATGCTTGCAAGATGGAGGAGAACGGGTCTATCAGTGATCACGTACTCAGAATATCTGGGTACTCCACCCGTCTGGCTGAATTAGGGATGCCCCTTCCGCCAGAGGCTATCACTGACAGAGTTCTTCAATCATTGCCACCTAGCTACAAGAGCTTCGTATTGAACTATAACATGCACGGGATGAACAAGTCAGTCGCCGAGCTGTTTGCGATGCTGAAAGCCGCTGAGTCTGAAATTCAGAAGGAGCATCAAGTGTTGATGGTCAATGAAACCACTAGTTTCAAGAAAAATGGCAAGGGTAAGAAGGGTAACTCCAAGAAGAGTGGCAAAGCAGTTGCTCCTCTCGTGAAGAAACCCAAGGCTGGACCCAAACCAGAAACTGTGTGCTTTCATTGCAAGGGAACTGGACACTGGAAGCGGAACTGCCCCAAGTATTTGGCTGACAAGAAGGCGGCCAACAACAAACAAGGTATATATGATATACATGTTATTGATGTGTACCTTACCAACTCTCGTTGTAGTGCCTGGGTATTTGATACCGGTGCGGTTGCTCGTATTTGCAACTCAAAACAGGAACTGCGGAATAGACGGAGGCTGGCAAAGGACGAAGTGACGATGCGCGTGGGAAATGGTTCCAAGGTTGATGTGATCGCCGTCGGCACGCTCGCTCTTCGATTACCATCGGGATTAGTGATGAACCTGAATAATTGTTATTTAGTGCCTGCGTTAAGCATGAACATTATATCTGGATCTTGCTTAATGCGAGACGGTTACTCATTTAAATCAGAGAATAATGGTTGTTCTATTTATATGAGTAATATCTTTTATGGTCATGCACCCAATGTGAGGGGTTTATTCTTATTGAATCTCGATAGTAATGATACACATGTTCATAACATTGATGCCAAAAGATGTAGAATTGACAATGATAATACCACTTTCTTGTGGCACTGCCGTTTAGGTCATATTGGCGTAAAACGCATGAGGAAGCTCCATGCTGATGGACTTTTGGAGTCACTTGATTTTGAATCACTTGACACATGTGAGCCATGCCTCATGGGCAAGATGACTAAAACGCCGTTCTCTGGAACAATGGAACGGGCAAGTGACTTGTTGGAAATCATACATACTGATGTGTGCGGTCCGATGAGTATTCAGGCGCGCGGTGGTTATCGTTACTTTCTCACCTTCACTGATGACTTAAGTAGATATGGGTATATTTACTTAATGAAACACAAGTCTGAAACGTTTGAAAAGTTCAAACAATTTCAGAGTGAAGTTGAGAATCATCGTAACAAGAAGATTAAATTCCTACGATCTGATCGAGGAGGAGAATATCTGAGTTATGAGTTTGGCAGTCACTTAAGACAATGTGGAATTGTTTCACAACTGACACCGCCTGGAACACCACAGCGTAATGGTGTGTCCGAACGTCGTAATCGAACCTTATTGGATATGGTGCGATCTATGATGTCTCTTGCCGATTTGCCACTATCGTTTTGGGGTTATGCATTAGAGACAGCTGCATTCACTTTAAATAGGGCACCATCGAAATCCGTTGAGACGACGCCATATGAACTTTGGTTTGGCAAGAAGCCAAAGCTGTCGTTTCTTAAAGTTTGGGGATGTGATGCTTATGTCAAAAAGCTTCAGCCTGAAAAGCTGGAACCCAAAGCGGAGAAATGCGTCTTCATAGGATACCCAAAAGAGACAGTTGGGTATACCTTCTACCTCAGATCCGAAGGCAAAGTGTTTGTCGCTAAAAACGGAACATTTCTTGAGAAAGAGTTTCTCTCGAAAGAATTGAGTGGGAGGAAGATAGAACTTGATGAGGTTGTTGAACCTTTACTTCAACCTGAAAGTAGCGCAGCGCAGAAAGATGTTTCTGTAGAGCCTACATCAGCTGAAGAGGAAGTTAATGATGATGATCATGAAGCTTTGGATCAAGTTGCTATCGAACCTCGTAGGTCGACAAGGACGTGTACTGCTCCTGAGTGGTACGGCAACCCTGTCTTAGAGGTCATGTTGTTAGACAACGATGAACCTACGAGCTATGGAGAAGCGATGATGGGCCTGGATTCCGAGAAGTGGTTAGAGGCCATGAAATCCGAGATGGGATCCATGTATGAAAACAAAGTGTGGACTTTGGAAGTATTTCCTGAAGGGCGTAAGGCCATTCAGAACAAATGGATCTTTAAGAGGAAGACGGACGCGGACGGTAATGTCACCGTCTATAAAGCTCGACTTGTGGAAAAGGGTTTTTCACAAGTTCAAGGAGTTGACTACGATGAGACCTTCTCACCCGTAGCGATGCTTAAGTCCGTCAGAATCATGTTAGCAATAGCTGCCTTTTTCGATTATGAAATTTGGCAGATGGATATCAAAACAGCGTTCCTTAACGGTTTCCTTAAGGAAGAGTTGTATATGATGCAACCAGAAGGTTTTGTTGATCCAGAGAATGCTGACAAAGTTTGCAAACTCCAGCGATCCATTTATGGACTGGTGCAAGCATCTCGGAGTTGGAATCTTCGCTTTGATGAGGTGATCAAAGCGTTCGAGTTTATACAAGTTTACGGAGAAGCTTGTATTTACAAGAAAGTGAGTGGGAGCTCTATAGCGTTTCTAATATTATATGTGGATGACATATTACTGATTGGAAACAATATAGAAATGTTGGAAAGCGTGAAGGAATATTTGAACAAGAGTTTTTCAATGGACCTAGGAGAAGCTGCTTTCATATTAGGCATCAAGATCTATAGAGATAGATCGAGATGCTTAATAGGACTTTCACAAAGCACATACCTTGACAAAGTTTTGAAGAAGTTCAAAATGGATCAGTCCAAGAAGGGGTTCTTGCCTGTATTGCAAGGTGTGAAGTTGAGTAAGACTCAATGCCCAGTGACTGCAGAAGATAGAGAAAAGATGAGTGTCATCCCCTATGCTTCAGCCATAGGCTCTATCATGTATGCAATGCTGTGCACAAGACCCGATGTCAGCCTTGCCATAAGTATGGTCGGAAGGTTTCAAAGTGATCCAGGAATGGAACACTGGACGGCGGTCAAGAATATCCTGAAGTACCTGAAAAGGACTAAGGACATGTTTCTCGTTTATGGAGGTGATCAAGAGCTCGTCGTAAAGGGTTACGTCGATGCAAGCTTTGACACTGATCCGGATGACTCTAAGTCACAAACCGGATACGTATTTATTCTTAATGGGGGTGCGGTTAGCTGGTGCAGTTCCAAGCAAAGCGTGGTAGCTGATTCTACATGCGAAGCAGAGTACATCGCTGCCTCGGAGGCGGCGAAGGAAGGTGTCTGGATGAAGGAGTTCATGACAGATCTTGGAGTAGTGCCTAGTGCGCTTAACCCAATGACTCTGTTTTGTGATAATACTGGTGCCATTGCTCTAGCCAAGGAACCAAGATTTCACAAGAGGACCAGACACATAAAGCGACGTTTCAATTCCATCCGCGATTACATCAAGAAGGACGACATAAATATTCGCAAAGTACACATGGATCTGAATGTTGCAGATCCGATGACTAAACCTCTTCCAAGGGCTAAACATGAACAACACCAGAACTGCATGGGTGTTCGATTCATTACAATGTAAATCACATAGTGATGTGAACTAGATTATTGACTCTAGTGCAACTGGGAGACTGTTGGAAATATGCCCTAGAGGCAATAATAAATTGGTTATTATTATATTTCCTTGTTCATGATAATCGTTTATTATCCATGCTATAATTGTATTGATTGGAAACTCAAGTACATGTGTGGGTACATAGACAACACTGTGTCCCTAGTAAGCCTCTAGTTGACTAGCTCGTTGATCAAAGATGGTTAAGGTTTCCTAGCCATTGACATGAGATGTCATTTGATAACGGGATCACATCATTAGGAGAATGATGTGATGGACAAGACCCAAACTACGAACGTAGCATTTGATCGTGTCAGTTTATTGCTATTGTTTTCTGCATGTCAAGTATCTGTTCCTTTGACCATGAGATCATGCAACTCCCTGACATCGGAGGAGTACCTTGTGTGTATCAAACGTCGCAACGTAACTAGGTGACTATAAAGGTGCTCTACAGGTATCTCCGAGGATGTCTGTTGGGTTGGCATGGATCAAGACTGGGATTTGTTACTCCGTGTGACGGAGAGGTATCTCAGGGCCCACTCAGTAATACAACATCACAATGAGCCTTGCAAGCAATGTGACTAAAGTGTTAGCCACGAGATCCTGTATTACGGAACGAGTAAAGAGACTTGCCGGTAACGAGATTGAACTAGGTATAAAGATGCCGACGATCGAATCTCGGGCAAGTAACATACCGAAGAACAAAGGGAACAGTATACGGGATTAACTGAATCCTTGACATAGAGGTTCGACCGATAAAGATCTTCGTAGAATATGTAGGAGCCAATATGGGCATCCAGGTCCCGCTATTGGTTATTGATCGTAGAGGTGTCTCGGTCATGTCTACATAGTTCTCGAACCCGTAGGGTCTACACACTTAACGTTTTGTGACGATTAGTATAGTTGAGTTATTTTTTTGGTGACCGAAAGTTGTTTGGAGTCCCGGATAAGATCCCGGACATGACGAGGATCTCCGGAAGAGTCCGGAGGTAAAGATTAATATATGTGATAATAGTGTTGTGATCTTCGGAAGGGTTCCGGAATTCACCGGAAGAGGTTCCGGATGTTTACCGAAGTGTTCGGGTGCAGCAACACTTTATATGAGCCAAAGGGGTAAAGCCCACGAGGTATTGGAAAGTGCAAAAGGAAGTTTTGCTGCTGCCTTAAGCGGTACTACCGCTGGTAAGGCAGTACTTCCGCATAAGCGGTACTACCGCTTGTGTGAAGCGGTACTACCGCATAAGCGGTACTACCGCTTGTGTGAAGCGGTACTACCGCTTGTGCGCGATACTGCAGGGATCCGAGTTGGACTCTTTCCCTGCGGGCCAAACCGACCTTGTGCGGGCAAAACCGACCTGGAGGAGGCTTTTACTCCAAGTTTAGACCCCAAGGCTCAACATATAAATAGAGGGGCAGGGCTAGCACACGGGACACATTAAGATTTCCCAAGCCGTGTGTCGGCAACCCTAACCCTCTAGTTCTCCCGTCATAATCTCCGTAGTGCTTGGCGAAGCCCTGCAGAGATTGTTCCTCACCACCATCACCACGCCGTCGTGCTGCCGGAACTCATCTACTACTTCACCATCGCTCGCTGGATCGAGGAGGTGAAGGCGTCATCAAGCCGTACGTGTGTTGAACGCGGAGGTGCCGTACGTTCGGCACTAGTTCGTGATCGGATCGAGGGACGACTTGCGATTTGGATCGCGGAGACGTTCGACTACATCAACCGCGTTTCTTAACGCTTCCACTTAGCGATCTACAAGGGTATGTAGATTCACTCTCCCTCTCGTAGATGCTCATCACCATGGATAGATCTTGTGTGTGCGAGGAAAATTTTTGTTTCCCATGCAACGTTCCCCAACAACTGGGTGACTATAAAGATGCTCTACAGGTATCTCCGAGGGTGTCTGTTGGGTTGGCATGGATCAAGACTGGGATTTGTTACCCTTTACCGTTCATTGATCAAATGTTAGAGAGACTATCTAAGCACACACACTTTTGCTTCTTAGATGGATATTCTGGTTTCTCTCAAATACCTGTGTCACAATCTGATCAAGAGAAAACTACCTTTACTTGCCCTTTCGGAACCTATGCTTATAGACATATGCCTTTTGGTTTATGCAATGCACCTGCTACCTTTTAAAGATGTATGACTGCTATATTCTCTGATTTTTGTGAAAAGATTGTGGAGGTTTTCATGGATGATTTTTCCGTTTACGGAACTTCTTTTGATGATTGCTTAAGCAACCTTGATCGAGTTTTGCAGAGATGTGAACAAACTAATCTTGTCTTGAATTGGGAGAAGTGCCACTTTATGGTTAATGAAGGCATTTTCTTGGGGCACAAAATATCTGAACAAGGTATTGACGTGGATAAAGCTAAAGTTGATGTAATTGAGAAAATGCCATGTCCTAAAGACGTTAAAGGTATTCGAAGTTTTCTTGGTCATGCTGGTTTTTATAGGAGGTTCATTAAAGACTTCTCTAAAATTTCTATGCCTCTTACTAATCTTTTGCAAAAGGATATTCCTTTTGTTTTTGATGATGATTGTGTGGAAGCCTTTGAAACACTCAAGAAAGCATTAACCTCTGCACCTATCGTTCAACCACCTGATTGGAACTTACCTTTTGAAATTATGTGTGATCCTAGTGATTATGTTGTTGGTGCTGTTCTAGGACAAAGAGTTGATAAGAAATTGAATGTTATCCATTATGATAGTAAAACTCTAGACAGTGCCCAACGAAACTATGCTACTACTGAAAAAGAATTTTTAGTAGTTGTGTTTGCTTGTGATAAATTTAGATCCTATATTGTTGATTCCAAAGTCATTGTTCACTCCGATCATGCTGCTATAAAATACCTTATGGAAAAGAAAGATGCTAAACCTAGACTTAGTAGGTGGGTTCTCTTGCTCCAAGAATTTGACTTACACATTGTTGATAGGAAAGGAGCCGAGAACCCCGTAGATGACAACTTGTCTAGGTTAGAAAATATCCTTGATGACCCACTACCTATTGATGATAGTTTCCCTGACGAACAACTAGCTGCAATAAGTGTCTCACAACGCACACCTTGGTATGCTGATTATGCTAACTACATTGTCGCTAAATATATACCACCTAGCTTTACTTATCAACAAAAGAGAAAAAAATTCTATGACTTGAGACATTACTTTTGGGATGACCCACATCTTTATAAAGAAAGAGTAGATAGTATTATTAGACGTTGTGTACCTGAGCATGAACAGGAACAAATTCTACGGAAATGTCATTCCGAAGCTTATGGAGGACATCATGCGGGAGATAGAACTGCTCATAAGGTATTGCAATCTGGTTTTTATTGGCCTAATCTCTTCAAAGATGCCCGTAAGTTTGTCTTGTCTTGTGATGAATGTCAAAGAATTGGTAATATTGGTAAGCGTCAGGAAATGCCTATGAATTATTCACTTGTTGTTGAACCATTTGACGTTTGGGGTTTTGATTATATGGGGCCTTTTCCTTCCTCTAACGGGTACACTCATATTCTAGTTGCGGTTGATTATGTCACTAAGTGGGTAGAAGCTATTCCAACTAGTAGTGTTGATCATCACACCTCCATTAAAATGCTTAAAGAGGTTATCTTCCCGAGGTTTGGAGTCCCTAGATATTTAATGACCGATGGTGGTTCACATTTTATCCATGGTGCCTTCTGTAAGATGCTTGCTAAATATGATGTTAACCATAGAATTGCATCACCTTATCATCCTCAATCTAGTGGTCAAGTTGAACTTAGCAATAGAGAAATAAAATTAATATTACAAAAAACTGTCAATAGGTCTCGTAAGAATTGGTCTAAGAAATTAGATGATGCACTTTGGGTCTATAGAACAGCTTATAAAAATCCTATGGGTATGTCTCCATACAAAATGGTATATGGGAAAGCTTGTCATTTGCCTCTAGAACTAGAACACAAAGCATTTTGGGCAATTAAAGAACTCAACTATGATTTCAAACTTGCCGGTGAAAAGAGGTTATTTGATATTAGCTCACTAGATGAATGGAGAACCCAAGCCTATGAAAATGCCAAGCTATTCAAAGAAAAAGTAAAAAGATGGCATGACAAAAGAATCCAAAAGCGGGAATTCAAAATAGGAGATTATGTTCTTTTGTTCAACTCTCGTTTAAGATTTTTTGCAGGAAAACTTCTGTCAAAATGGGAAGGACCATATATTATCGAAGAGGTTTATCGTTCTGGAGCTATCAAGATTAATAACGCCGAAGGTACTAACCCGAAGGTAGTCAATGGGCAAAGAATTAAGCATTATATCTCAGGTATGCCTATTAACGTTGAAAGCAATGTTATCCAAACCATGACACCGGAGGAACACATAAAAGAAACCTTCCGGAATACTCCAGATTATTTAAAAATAGGAGGTATGTGATACGGTAAGTAAACGGACTCCGAAAAATCCACAAAAATATTTTTTGTCAGTTTTGGAATATTTTAGAATTTTGGAAATAAAAAAATAAACCGGAAGGTGATCGAGGTGAGCACGATACACCAGGGCGCGCCAGGCACCCCTGGGCGCGCCCTAGTGGGTTGTGCCCACCTCGGATGCCTTCCCGACTCCGTTTTCCTTCCAAATACTTGTTTCCCAAGAATAAAAATTCTCTATATATACCCCCGACTGTTTTGACGACCGCATCGCAGAAAAATCCGTTGTTCATGTTTCTTGCTATTTTCTTGTCAGATCTAGATCTCCATGGCTCCACCAAGCTCCTCCAAGGACAAGTTCTTCGAGAAGGTCATTAACCCGTACTTGCCGGAGGTGATGAAGCACCCTCAAGCCATTGAGATGCGTGAGGGGGTGCTCCACATCCATGATGTTCAAGGACCCCAGAAGACCGGAAGCGTGGAGGCTAGGCTCGAGGCGGTGGAACAAGAAATCTTCAAGTGCCAGAAGATGGTGGAGCGTGGACTTAGTGCCAATCACTCCATGATCACGGAATTCACCCGTGATCAAACGGTGGATGGCCGGTCTGTGAAGGACATCATCTCCAACCTCAATGAGCAAATTAATTTTCTGCAGAGCCAAGTTTATGATCTTCAAAACCAAGTCTTCGAATATGAAGTGAGATTTAAAGGTATGAGTTTAGCTGCCAGTTGCAGGACTCAGGGGACTCTCGCGTCAACCTTTGATGGGGAACCCTTTCCCTGGAAGCTGGAGGACAAGCTTACTACATCATCACCACCACCTACATCAACACCTCCACCTTCTTCATCACCACCACCAAACGAGAGTTGAGCACACGGGTATGGGCACTCCCCTTGGCTTGAGCCAAGCTTGGGGGAGGCGCCCCGGTATCGTATCACCACCACTTTTATTCACCTTTACCTATTTTAGTTCGATCTTTAGTTTTCTTTTGCTTTAGTTGAATAAAAGTTTTAGTATTATCTATTTTCGTGTGTTAGTTCTGTGGCCTATCTATCTATGTAATCGAGTGAAAGTTATATAATAACGTTTAGTTTGAGTTTTTGCCTCTCTACTTTCTTGTTGCAATCAAATAAAGGAAAAGAAACAAATGAAAAAAATCATATGCTAATCTTATGGTGAGTAATGACATCACATAAGGAAAAGTATAAGTAGTAAAATTTGTTGGAGATTGACAAACATAGCATTGGTTAATGATGCAATTCATGAAAGAATTAATAAAGCAAGAGAAGATTCACATGCAAATACACTATCTTGTACATCTTTTATGATTATGAGCCCCCATCAAATATTGTGTGTCAAAATTGTTGACGTTGGACGAGGAAGACAACGTAATGATTTATGTTTGTTCATATCCACATAGAAGTTATATTGTCATAGATCCTTTAACATGTGGTGCTTGCCCAATATCTTTGCTAGCCAAAAATTCCGCACTAAGTAGAGATACTACTTGTGCATCCAAAAACCCAAACCAAACTCTTTCTTTGAGTGTCCACCATACCTACCTATGGATCGAGAAAGATCCTTCAAGTAAGTTGTCATCGGTGCAACAAGGCAATAAAAATTTCTTCTAAAAGTGTTTTGATCAATTAGTGTAAGAGAAAATTGAGCGTTATACGAACTTATGATGGCAAAGTAATAAAAGCGACGGACTGTATAATAAAGGTTGCTATCATAGGGGGCAATATAGCGTGACGTTCTTTTACATTAAGGGATTGGGCATACAAACCAATAAGCACATGACAACCTCTGCTTCCCTCTGCGAAGGGCCTATCTTTTACTTTTATGCACTTACCTTTATGCAAGAGTCAAAGTATTCTTCCCTATTCCTTTTTACTTTTTCTTTTGCAAGCATCATGTGGTGAGGAAAGATCTAGGCACATATATCCAGTTGGATATGGGTGGGCATGAGTTATTATTGTTGACATCACCCTTGAAGTGAGTGAGTTGGGAGGCAAAATTATAAGCCCCTATCTTCCTACGTGTCCGGTTGGAACTTTTTGTTCATGGGTATGCCGTGAGCGTTAGCAATCATAGAAGACTAAATGATGGTTGAGTATGTGGACTTGCCAAAAGGCTCCTACATGAGACCCTTCCTGAAAAGATGATGAATTGTAGTTGCAAAGTTGACTCAGAACATAGTTTGTTGGTTCCCAATAAGGTTTATGCTTCATACTTCTATGTTGTGATGAATTGTTACTTGCTCATGAGAAGCTATATGATAAAAATGTATTGAAATAAGTTCCTTTGTTAGAGTTTATTGCTGTTATGATAATAAGCATGATGCTTCTATGTCCGTATTTTGTTTTTATCGACACCTCTCTCTCAAACCATGTGGACATGCTTTTCAATATCGGCTTTCGCTTGAGGACAAGCGAGGTCTAAGCTTGGTGGAGTTGATACGTCCATTTTGCATCATGATTTCCTATTGTTATTTACTTTGTTTTGTTGAATAATAATGTGTTGGGGAGTGATTCTAATGCCTTTTCTCTCATAATATGCAAGGTTTACACATGGAGAGAGAATACCGGCAGCTGGAATTCTGGACCCAAGAAAAGCACGTCAGAGATACCAATTCTGCACAACTCCAATGAAGCTGAAATTTTACGGAGATTATTTTTACATTTAATAAAAAATACTAGAGCTGGAAACTACCGGAGGAGGCCCCCCAGGTGGGCACAACCCACCAGGGCGCGCCATGCCCCCCTGGGCGCGCCCTGATGGGTTGTGCCCAGCCTGGCCCACCTCCGGTGCCCATCTTCTGGTATAAGGTCTCTCTTGACCTAGAAAATATCAGAGGAGGACTTTCGGGACGAAGCGCCGCCGCCTCGAGGCGGAACTTGGGCAGGAGTACTTTTGCCCTCCGGCGGAGCGATTCCGTCGGGGGAACTTCCCTCCCGGAGGGGGAAATCGAAGCTATCGTCATCACCAACACCCCTCTCATCTTTGGGAGTCCAATCTTCATCAACATCTTCAACAACACCATCTCCTCTCAAACCCTAGTTCATCTCTTGTGTTCAATCTTTGTACCGGAACCTCAGTTCGGTACCTGTGGGTGACTAGTACTATTGATTACCTTGTGTAGTTGATTACTATATGGTTTATTTGGTGGAAGATTATATGTTCAGATCCAATATGCTATTCAATACTCCTCTGATCTTGAGCATGATTATTATTTGTGAGTAGTTACCTTTGTTCTTGAGGTCACGGGAGAAGTCATGTTGCGAGTAATCATGTGAATTTGATATGTGTTCGATATTTTGATGGTATGTATGTTGCGATTCCCATAGTGGTGTCATGTCACTACTAGGAAAAACGTTATAGGTAGGACATCGTTAGTAGCGCTGGAAACTATCAAGCGCTGCTGCTAATTAGCAGTAGCGCTGGATTTTGGCAGCGCTATAAGTGAAGCCCTAGCAGTAGCGCTGGAAATATAAGCCGCGCTACTGCTAAGCGGGACCCATCGAGCCCACCGACACTAGCTGCAGTAGCGGCGCCGCCCATAATAAAGCGCTACTACTAAAGCCCATAGCAGTAGCGCCCTGAGGAATACAGCGCTTGCTTTGTGGAGAACGCTACTGCTATAGGGCCCCACTTAGTAGTAGCGATGCCCCATACAAGCGCTACTACTAAAGCCCATAGCAGTAGCGCCCTGAGGAATACAGCGCTACTGCTAATCGTGGCTGGTGCCACCTTTTCACCCACCCCCTCCCTCCCCCTTCCTCCCCCCTTTGCCTTATCCCCTCCATTCCCCTCCCCCCTCTCTAAGTTACTTCTCCACCATTATTGCCCTTCTTCTCTCTTCCTTCTACCTCTCTTCTCTACCCATACATGGGGCATCGTAGATGGCTCGAGAAGGATGACCCGTGGAGAAAACGTGGAGATCTATTCAATGGTTTGGCTGAGCATCGAGGACCTCCACGTAAGAGGAGCGGCGCCGAAATCAACGAGTTGTTCAATAACTGGGAACAGTGCCCCGCGCCGGGAAAGATGGAAACGGCGTCGGAGCTGCTGCTGAAGGTATGGAAAACGAGGTCTGTTTTCTGGGACTTGGAGTACTGGCACAATCACGACACGCCTCATTGCCTTGATCAAATGCATATCACGAAGAATGTCCTCGGGAGCTTGCTTGGCGCACTGATGAACATGCCGAACAAGACCAAGGATGGGCCGAAGGCAAGGAAAGACTTGGAAGATTTGGAGATCAGGAGAGATCTCCACATGCCCCGTAAAAAGTCGACGGAGGAGACGGAGACGGAGGCGGAGGCGGGGCCAAGGGGCAGAAAATTCAACAAGAAGGAGGAGAATTATTGCCCCCCTTCTTGCTTCACCTTAAGTGCGAAGGAGATCGATCAATTCATCAAGTGCCTTACGGGAATCAAAGTCAGTTCCGGTTACTGTGGGAAGATAAGCAGATTTCTAGACACCAAGAAGAAAAGGTTCAGCGGGATGAAGTCTCATGACTGTCACGTGATGATGACGCAGATACTCCCGGTTGCCATTAGAGGGATAATGGACAAGCACGTCCATGACACGCTTACTAGTCTCTGCAACTTCTTCGACGTTATCTCTCGAAAGTCCATCAGTGTGAAGCAGCTCCGAAGGCTACAGGAAGAGATCGTTGTCATACTATGTGAGCTTGAGATGTACTTCCCGCCCGCGTTCTTTGACGTCATGGTGCATCTGTGTGTCCACATCGTGGACGACATCATCGACCTCGGGCCGACATTCCTTCACAGCATGATATCGTTCGAGAGGATGAATGGGGTCATCAAAGGATTCGTTCGTAACATGTCCCGTACCGATGGGAGCATCGTCCAAGGTTATCTGACCCAAGAGTGCATCTCCTTTTGCGAGAATTATATAGGCGGCGGAGACCCTGTTGTTGGTTTGCCCGTCAATAAGCACCATGGGAGGCTCGGAGGACAAGGTCACAACAACGGCCGGAGGGAATTGCACGTGGACTACTCGGATCGACGGGACGACTTTAACAGGGCTAACTTAGTAGTGCTACAACACCTAGATGTGGTAGATGATTATGTGACACTGCACAAAGAAACCATCGCAAAGAAGTACCGTGAGCAGGGGATGCGCAAGATGGATGACGAAGTTACTGTAGAGCACAATGCCACTTTCTTGCGTTGATTCAAAGAGCAAATTCCTGCTAATCCCCCTGAAGAGGCAGTTCGGACGGATTGCTCATACACGCCTTAGCACATGGCTCCGCACTCAAACTCGCGTCCTATCAGGCATACGATATCAACGGGTACACGTTCTAGATGGAGGCCAAAGACATGGACAGTGATTACCAGAACTCAGGGGTGACGATTGAATGCATGACCGACGCCTACGGCACAACTGAAAGATTCTACGGAAGGGTCGAAGAGATCTGGGAGCTTGACTACACCGAATTGCACGATGCGACGATGTTCCGTGTCAGATGGGCTAAGGCCGTCGTAAGAAAAAACAAGTATTTCACTACCATGTCTATACCCGACGCGAATAGCACTACCATGAACGTTAACGTCATCGCCAAAACTGAGCCATGGGTACACGCTAAGCACGTGACACAATGCTTCTTCATAACCGACCCGACCAATCCCGACCGTGTTGTCATGAGGAGAGGCAAAAGGAGCATCGTCGGAATGGATGGAGTCGCCAAGGAGGAAGACTACGACCAATACGGCAACCCTATGAGGGAAGATGATGATGACGATGAACAAAGTTGTCAGAATCGAGATTCTGAATTGGATCGGAGCTCCATTGGTAGGATCGTGAGTCGTAGAATCTTAACTACGAGGATCGTAGAAACTTAGATTCTACGAGCAAAATCGTAGAATCGGAGGGACTAGTTTGGATCGTAAAGTCGTAAGATTCTAAGATTTGAGTCGCGATTCTGACAACCTTGCGATGAAGCATACATGAAAAGAAGAATCAAGAGTAGATTACCTAAGAAAGATCGTACTCCATGGTGCCGGAAAAGTCATAACGAGGGGCTCAATTATACGACAACGAACAAGAAAGGGAAGAAGCTCAATGTGAAACGTCGTCGAGGTAGCTGAGAAACCATCATTTATATATATATATGTATCTATTTTGTGTACGCACTTAAGTAACCATTATCGGTCAAATGATGTATACATGGTTCCGGTGATATTCGCGCAGTGTGGGGAGAGGGAGATCGACGTTCTCGTCGACTGCGTGTCAGGCCGTCGGGACATAAACAAAAAACAAAAACAAAAGTGAGAAAGCAATACAAAAGTAAAAGAAAAGGAAAATAATAAAAAGAAAAGAAAACTAAAAACTAGAAAAGGAAAATAATAAAAAGAAAAGAGTTAGCAGTAGTGCTGTATTAGGACCAACCGCTATAGCTAAGTTAGCTATAGCGCTGGTTCCTAACCACGCGCTACGGCTATAGCAAAGTTAGCAGTAGAGCTGGTAAGGGACCAGCGTTATAGCTAACTTAGTTATAGCGTTGGGTCGTACCCAGCGCTACTGATATTTTGAGCTAACCCCCCCGCGCGGGCTCAAAATTTTCCCAAGTCCCCACTCCCCCTCTCCCCCACTCCTCTATCACCGCCGTCGCCCTGCCCGCCGTCGCCGCCGCCGCCCTCTCCCCTGCCTGCCCTCGACCTCGCCGCCGCTGCCCGAGCCCGCCCGAGCCCGCCCTCGACCGCCGCCGCCCGAGCCCGAGCCCGCCCTTGACCGCCGCCGTAAGCCTCTCCCTCTCCTCTCCCCTGCCCTCCTCTCTCTCTCTGCCCTGCCCTCCTCTCTATCTCTCTCTCTCTCCATCTCCCTCTCCCTCTCCTGCCCTCATCTCCCTCTCCCTCTCCCTCTCCCTCTCCCTCTCCCTCTCCCTCTCCTCTCCTCTCCCCTACCCTGCCCTCCTCTCCCCTGCCCGAGGGCTGCTGTGCTGAGGTTCATATGAACCCTAGGTGTTCATATGAACCCTAGGTGTTCATATGAACCCTAGATTTGTTTAGGACAGTAGGATATTTTTTAGCATTTAGGAATTTATAAAAAAACAGGAGATGGCGGAGGACTGCTACGCCGTATTCATTGGGAGGGTTCCAGGAGTGTACGACCACTGGCCAGACGCTCAGTCCCAGGTGGAAAAGTACCCGGGCGCTAGCCACAGAGGGTTCGACAGCAGAGCCGAAGCGGAAAATAGTAACTTGAGGTGGATGCTACGGCAAGAGAGGGAGCAAAACCGGTGCCTCAAGAAGTACTACATAGTCGCGCTCTTGCTCATACTGATCGCTCTTCTCTTCTACATCATGGTTTAGATAGAGATGATGAAACTTAGCTATGTGCCCTGACCATGAAGTTGCATTTATTCGAGACATGACTTGTGTAGCGCTATTTTCGAGATGTTTGTGTTGGATAATGATGATGATGATGGTATGACGAGACTACTATGTGTGTATTATATGATGAGAATAATGTATGTTTATTATGATATGATGAAACTACTGTATAGAGCATGCACAAATACGTAGAGGGGAATTTAATCTGTGAAAGCAGGAATATTAGCAGTAGCGCTGGTAGGCGTCTAGCGGCAACGCTGGTTTATGAGCAGCGCTTGTTGTTTGCCAGCGCTACTGCTAACCGTACTTACCAGTAGCACTGGTTTTCCAGCGCTACTGCTTCAACTTAGCTGTAGCGCCTTAGCAGTAGTGCTGCCACCAGCGCTACTGGTATGGGTAATTCCCGCGCTACTACTAGGCTTTCTCCTAGTACTGTGTGAATGTCCACTACATGACACTTCACCATTCATGGGCCTAAGGGAATGCATTGTGGAGTAGTTATTAGATGATGGGTTGCTAGAGTGACAGAAGCTTAAACTCTAGTTTATGCGCTACTTCGTAAGGGGCTGATTTGGATCCACATGTTTAATGCTATGGTTAGACTTTGTCTTAATACTTTTCTCGTAGTTGCGGATGCTTGCGAGGGGGTTAATCATAAGTAGGTTGTTAGTTCAAGTAAGAACAGCGCCTTAGCACCGGTCCACCCACATATCAAATTATCAAAGTAGCGAACACGAATCAAACCAACATGATAAAAGTGACTAGACGAAATTCCCGTGTACCCTCAAGAACACTTTCCCTATTACTAGTGATAGTTCTGGCCTGTCCTTTGCCTCAAAAGGATTGGGCTACCTTGCTGCACCTTGTTTACCGTTACCGTTGCTTGCTTGCTACCAATTATCTTGCTATCAAACTATCTGTTACCTACAATTTCATTGCTTGCAGAAATTACCTTGCTGAAAACCGCTTGTCATTTCCTTCTGCTCCCCGTTGGGTTCGACACTCTTACTTATAGAAAGGACTACGATTGATCCCCTATACTTGTGGGTCATCACACACGGAGGAAAATCAACCAACGACAGCCCACATTGGTGGTGTAGGGACAACACGTACTGAACCACAATAATAACAAAGATGATGTGAAGCACAATAAAAAGAAGGGTCCTGATAACCCACAAGTATAGGGGATCGCAACAGTTTTCGAGGGTAGAGTATTCAACCCAAATTTATAGATTCGACACAAGGGGAGCCAAAGAATATTTGCGAGTATTCGCAGTTGAGTTGTCAATTCAACCACACCTAAAGATGAAATATCTGCAGCAAAGTGATCAGTAGCACAGTAGTATGATAGTTTTGATACCAGTAGCAATAGTAACAGTAACGGCAGCAGTGATATCAATAGTTTTGTAGCAAGTGTAACAGTAGCAGCAGCAGTAGTAACTTAGCAAGAACAATATGTGGAAAACTCGTAGGCACTGGATCGGTGAACTCGTTGGATGATATCCATCATATAACAGTCATAATATAGGGCGATACAGAACTAGCTCTAGTTCATAAATGTAATGTAGGCATGTATTCCGTAAATAGTCATACGTGCTTATGGAAAAGAACTTGCATGACATCTTTTGTCCTACCCTCCCGTGGCAGCGGGGTCCATAAGGAAACTAAGGGATATTAAGGCCTCCTTTTAATAGAGAACCGGAACAAAGCATTAACACACGGTGAATACATTAACTCCTCAAACTACGATCATCACCGGAAAGTATCCCGACTATTGTCACTCCGGGGTTTACGGATCATAACACGTAATAGGTGCGTATGACTAGCAAGATCGGATCAAGAACATAGATATAATGGTGATAACATAAACGGTTCAGATCTGAAATCATGGCACTCGGGCCCTGGTGACAAGCATTAAGCATGGCAAAGTCATAGAAACATCAATCTCAGAACATACTGGATACTAGGTATCAAGCCCTAACGAAACTAACTCGATTACATGATGAATCTCATCCAACTCCTCACCGACCAGCAAGCCTACGAAGGAATTACTCACTCCCGATGGGGAGTGATACGTCTCCAACGTATCTATATTTTTTTATTGTTCCATCCTAATATATTATCTGTTTTGGATGTTTAATATGCATTAATATGCTATTTTATATTATTTTTGGGACTAACCTATTAACCTAGTGCCCAGTGCCAGTTTCTGTTTTTTCCTTGTTTTTGAGTATTGCAGATAAGGAATATCAAACGGAGTCCAAACGGAATAAAATTCTACGATGATTTTTCTTGGACCAGAAGGAACCCAGGAGACTTGGTGAAGAGGCCAGAAGACCCACGGGTGGGCCACAAGCCACCTGGGCGCGCCCCTGGGGGGCGCCCCCCTAGCTTGTGGCCCCCCGTGGCTCCTCCAACCCTAATTCTCCGCCTATAAATTCAGAAATATTCCCCCAATACCAGAGAGAGCCACGATAATACTTTTCCGCCGCCGGAAGCCTCTGTTCCCGTGAGATCCCATCTTGGGGCCTTTTTCGGTAATCTGCCGGAGGGGGATTCGATCACGGAGGGCATCTACATCAACTCCATTGCCCCTCCGATGATGCGTGAGTACTTCACCTCAGACCTTCGGGTCCATAGCTAGTAGCTAGATGGCTTCTTCTCTCTCTATGTTCTTCAATACCATGTTCTCCATGATCTTCATGGAGATCTATCCGATGTAATACTCTTTTGTGGTGTGTTTGTCGAGATCCGATGAATTGTGGATTTATGATCAGATTATCTATGAATATTATTTGAATCTTCTCTGAATTCTTATACGCATGATTTCATATCTTTGCAAGTCTCTTCGAGTTATTGGTTTGGTTTGGCCAACTAGATTGGTAATTCTTGCAATGGGAGAAGTGCTTAGTTTTGGGTTCAATCTTGCGGTGTCCTCACCCAGTGACAAAGTAGGGGTAGCGAGGCACGTATTTGTATTGTTGCCATCAAGGATAAAAAGATGGGGTTTTCATCATATTGCTTGAGTTTATCCCTCTACATCATGTCATCTTACCTAATGCGTTACTCTGTTCTTCATGAACTTAATACTCTAGATGCAGGCAGGAGTCGGTCGATGTGTGGAGTAATAGTAGTAGATGCAGAATCGTTTTGGTCTACTTGACACGGACGTGATGCCTCTATGCATAATCATTGCCTTGGATATCGTCATAACTATGCGCTTTTCTATCAATTGCTCGACAGTAATTTGTTCACTCACCGTATTATTTTCCTTCAAGAGAGAAGCCTCTAGTGAAACCTATGGCCCCCGGGTCTATTTTCCATATTATATTTTCAGATCTATAAACCAAAAATACCCAAAATACTTTCCTGCAATCTTTTTACTTTTATTTTACTTTTCGTTTTAGTAATCTTTTATATCTATCTCTATCAGATCTCATCCTTGCAAGTAACCGTGAAGGGATTGACTACCCCTTTATAGCGTTGGGTGCAAGTGTTTGATTGTTTGTGTAGGTGCAAAGATTGGGGCCTTGCTTGTACCTCCTACTGGATTGATACCTTGGTTCTCAACAACTGAGGGAAATACTTATCTACTTTGTTGCATCACCCTTTCCTCTTCAAGGGAAAACCAACGCAAGCTCAAGAAGTAGCAGGGAGAATCATGGAATTGGCGATGGAGAAGGGTTGATGATGACTAAGACCGAAGATTCCCCTCTTCGGAGCCCCAAACGGGCTCCAGATCTGGCATCCCGAGGAAGAACAGGAGGTGGCGGTGGCTCCATATCGTAAAACACGATGAAACTTTCTCTCTGATTTTTTTCTCCAAAAATAGGATTTTATAGCGTCGGAATTAGGGTCAGTGGGGCCCCGAGGTGGGCACAACCCACCAGGGCGCGACTGGGGGGCTGGCGCGTCCTCGTGTATCATGCCCAGCCAGGGCTCCCCTTTCGGTGGTTCTTGGCTCCAGTATTTTTTATTTATTGTAAAATAAATCTCCAAAAAGTTTCGTCCAGTTCCGAGAACTTTTATTTCTGCACAAAAAACAACACCATGGTAGTTCTGCTGAAAACAGCGTCAGTCCGGGTTAGTTTCATTCAAATCATGCAAATTAGAGTCCAAAAAAAGGGCAAAAGTGTGAGGAAAAGAAGATACGACGGAGACGTATCAACTCCCCCAAGCTTAACCCATTGCTTGTCCTCAAGCAATTCAGTTGACAAACTGAAAGTGATAAAGAAAAACTTTTACGAACTCTTTTGTTCTTGTTTACATATATATGCCTAAGTAGCACCCAGGTTTTCAGCAAAGATTATGACAAACCATGCCAGCAATAACTCTTAGAAATTATATTAACTCATATCAATGGCATAATCAACTAGCGAGCAATAATAAAATATCTCAAGCACCAACACTTTGTCAAAACAATCATGATATAATATGACAACAGTGGTATCTCGCTAGCCCTTTCAGAGACCGCAAAACATAAATGCAGAGCACCTCCAAAGTTCAAGCAGCGACTAAACATTGTAATTCATGGTAGAAAAGATCCAGTCATGCTGCACCCAACATTAACTATACACAATGCATGAGGATGACAATAGTGCTCTCAGGTCTGGCGTTTATTTGAGAAGGTGATGACTCAACATAAAAGTAAATAGATAGTCCCTTCGTAGAGGGAAGCAGGGATTTGCAGAGGTGCCAGAGCTCAAAGCTTAAAACAGAGATAGATATAATTTTGGGAGGTACACCCTTGCTATCAACGTTACGACCAAGAGTTATCAATATCTTCCATGTTAAACACATTAGCGGCGGTTCCCAAGCGGTAAAAGTAAAGGTTTACTCCCCCTCCACCAACAATCACACTCCACGGGTACCGTCCAAACCAACAACTTTCCAGGGGGAGTTTTGTTTAATTATTTGTAATTTTTTATTTCGGGACTAGGAATCCCTATTACCGCCCCTCTCGTGCAAGGACGAGTGAATAAACACTCATCATGAGAATAACCCACTTAACATGGAAGATACTGACCGCCCCCTATCGCTCCATGAGCGGTCCAGGCACACAAAACATATGTTCATTTGAATTTTTAGAGGTGGCACATGCAAATTTACTTGGAACGGCAGGGTAATACCGCATATAGGTAGATATAGTGGACTCATCTGGAATAACTTTGGTTTAAGAATTTTGATGCACAAGCAGTATTCCCGCTTAGTACAGGTGAAGGCTAGCAAATAGATTGAGAAGCGGCCAGCTAGAGAGCGAAAACGGTCATGAGGATGCATTATGAATAATGAACATTGACTACTAGCATGAGTAGATATGGACACCATGAACATAAATATCATGAAGACTATGTTGGTTTTGATTCAACTACATGTGTGAACATGTGCCAAGTCAAGCCGCTTGAAACATTCAGAGGATACCATATCATCATACCACATCACAACCATTTTAATGCATGTTGACATCCAAAATAAATCATTGTCCACTCCTAGCTACTTAAGCATGGCATGAACAACTATAATCTCTAATTGTCATTGCAAACATGTTTGATCATAATATGTTGAATCAAGGATACTAGGCTAAACATATTTACAAAAACAAAAACAAGTTGAGTTCATACCCGCTTTTCTCTGCCACAGTCACTTCATCAAATATCGTCATTATTGCCTTTCACTTGCACGACCGAATGATATGAAAATAATAATAGTGCAAGAGTGTCGTGGACTAAGCTAGAATCTACAAACATTTTATTCAAGAGGAGAAGACAAAGTAACATGGCCTCTTTGTTAGATTAACAATAGTACATATGAGAGCCACTCAACATTTTCATCGTGATCTTCTCGTTGGTACGACTCAAATAAAAGGACAAGAATTTCAGAGAAACACACTGAAATATATATTTTTGATTTTTGGGTTTTTCTGAAGAAAGCAAATTAAAGAGGGAAAAACAAAAATGAGAAAAACAATTTACACGGGAAAGCTCCCAACAAGTAAAAGAAGAAACAAGAAATCTTTTGGGGTTTTCTTTTGATACTACAATTAATTTAAGCTAGAAATAAAAGCCGAAAAGAAGTAGGAAATATTTTTGGATTTTCTCAAAGTTTTTCAAACATGCAAGAAGAAAGTGAGAAAATAAATCTAGCATGGATAATACAATGAAAAAGTATGAAAAACCGACAACTGGAATGAAATGTGTGAACTTGAATGTAATGTCGGTGGAAATACGTACTCCCCCAAGCTTAGGCTTTTGGCCTAGCTTGGTAATCACCTTCCGTAGCGTGGATAATAGTCGGAGTGATAGCCTACCGAGGCCCTTGGTGCAGACTCCTCGGCCCTCCTAGCAACTTCAACCTCCGCATTGTATGCATGGGACTCGCTCTCAAGAACATAATATCTTCCCCTACTGTGAAAATCAAAGAGAGCAGGAGCAGGCAAAGTAACCGGCACATCGTAGATGCTTATCACCATGGATAGATCTTGCGTGTGCGTAGGAAAAAATTTGTTTCCCATGCAACGTTCCCCAACAGAAAGAACACCGCAAGATCGAACCCATCACAAAGCACCTCTTCCCATGGCAAGAAAAATCGATCTAGTTGGCCTAACTAAACCAAAGATTCAAAGATGAAATACGAGGCTATAAGTAATCATGCATATAAGAGATCAAAGAAGACTCAAATAATATTCATGGATAGAAACTGATCATGAACTCAAAATTCATCGGATCCCAACAAACACACCGCAAAAGTTTACATCAAATAGATCTCCAGGAGACCATTGTATTGAGAATCATAAGAGAGAGAGAGAGAAGAAGCCATCTAGCTACTGCCTACGGACCCGTAGCTAGGTCTACGGAGGACTACTCACGCATCATTGGAGAGGCACCTATGAGGAAGATGAACCCCTCCGTGATGGTGTTTAGATTGGATCTCGCGGTTCTGGAACTTGCGGCGGGTGGAATTGTGTTTCGTCGACTCCCCTAGGGTTTTTGGAATATTTGGGAATTTATAGGCATTAGAGGCGGTGGAGAGGGGTCCCGAGGAGGGCACAACCCATCAGGGCGCGTCGGGCCCCCCCTGGCGCACCCTGGTGGGTTGTGGTCTCCTCGGCCCACTTCTCCGGTACTTCTTTGGCCCACTGGGTGTCTTCTTGTCCAGAAAAAATCTCCAAATAGTTTCTTCGCGATTGGACTCCGTTTGGTATTGATTTTCTGCGAAGTAAAAAACAAGCAAAAACAGCAATTGGCACTTTGGCACTATGTCAATAGGTTAGTCCCAAAAAATGATATAAAGTTGCTATAAAATGATTGTAAAACATCTAAGAATGATATTATAACAGCATGGAACATGCAAAAAATTATAGATACGTTGGAGACGTATCAGCATCCCCAAGCTTAATTCCTACTCGTCCTCGAGTAGGTAAATGATAAAAACAGAATTTTTGATGTGGAATGCTGCCTAACATGTTCATCATATTCTTTTCTTTTGTATAACATGGACATTTGGACTTCTAGATGATTCAAAGCAATAGTCTAGTTTTAACATAATGACTTCAATACTCAAGCATGCTAACAAGCAACCATGTCTTTCAAAATATCAACACTAAAGAAAGTTATCCCTAGCCCATCATGCTCAATCATTGATCCATTCATGAAACACACTCAAATATTAGCTATACCCAATGCTCAAGTATGATCATAGTGCCCCCTAGTTGGTGCTTATAAGAGAAGATGGAGACTCAAAGTAAAAAATAAAAATTGCATAAAGTAAAGAGATAGGCCTTTCGCAGAGGGAAGTAGGGATTTGTAGAGGTGCCAGAGCTCAAAGTTTTAAATTGAGAGAGAAAAAAAATTGGGTGGCATGCTTTTCCTATCAACGAAAACGACAAAGTAGCTCACAATACTTTCCATGCTAGATATATCATAGGCGGTTCCCAAATAGAAAATAAAGTTTATTCCTTTTTCCACCAAACTTTTAATTTCCATGGCGGGCCGTATCCACGGTTGCCTTCCATACTAACACTTTCCAAGGAATTTAATATTTGACAACATAAAGTAAATATTTTTTTTGTTTTTCATTTTGGGAATGGGCATCCCTATTACCGCTGCACTCTCGTGCAATGACAAGTGAATAAACACTCATCTTGAGAATAACACATCTAGCATGGAAAAATATTGGACACTCCCCACCGTTTCATGAGCGGTACAAGCACACAAAAGAGAAAATTTATTTTGAAAATTTAGGGATGGAACATACAAATTTGCTTGGAACGGCATGGAAATACCGCATATAGGTAGGTATGGTGGACTCATAAGGCAAAACTTGGTTTAAGGAATTTGGATGCACAAGTAGTATTTCTACTTAGTACAAATGGAGGCTAGCAAATAGATTGGGAAGCAACCAAACCAAAAAACGAAAATTCACATAAGTGAGCATTGAGCATAACTAACACCGAATAATGCTCCACAAGTAGGATGTAATTTCATTGCATAACTATTGACTTTTGTGCATGCATAGGGAATCACAAACCTTAACGCCAATATTCCTACTAAAGTATAATTGCTCACTAACATGACTCACATATTACTATCATCATGTTTCAAAACTATTACAAGGAATCAAGTTTAATTTGCCCAATGATCTTCATGAAAGTTTTTATTATATCCTCCTTGGATATCTATCACTTTGGGACTAGTTTCATATATTGCCATTGCTTTTTGACAAGCTCAAACAAATCTAAGTGAAGCACATGAGCAGAAAGATTTCATCTCTCAAAAAGATATAAGTGAAGCATGAGAGGATTTCTTCAAAATTTACAAACTCTCAAATTAATCTAAGTGAAGCATGAGAGTATTTCTACAAAAGTTTCCAAGCACACCGTGCTCAAAAAGATATAAGTGAAGCACTAGAGCAATTCTATAGCTCAAAAAGTTTAAGTGAAGCATAGAGAGCAATTCTAACAAATCATAGCATAATTTTGGATCTCCCAAGTGGGTGTGTATAGCAAGGATACAAAGGAAAAACAAACAAGCAAAGCAAGCAAAGATACAAGACGCTCCAAGCAAAACTCATGATATGTGACGAAAAAAATATAGCTCCAAGTAAAATACCGATGGTTGTTAGAAGAAAGAGGGGATGCCACTCGGGGGCATCCCCAAGCTTAGTTGCTTGTTACTCTTTGGATATATCTTGGGGGTGCGGTAGCATCCCCAAGCTTAGGCTTTTATCACTCCTTATTCCATAATCCATCGTGATCTCACCCAAAACTTGAAAACTTCAATCACACAAAATTCAACAAAATCTTCGTGAGATCCGTTAGTATAATAAAGTAAATCACTACTTTAGGTGCTGTTGCAAACCCATTCATATTTAATAATTGCATTATACCTACTGTATTCTAACTCTACTATGGCTCATACCCTTCAATATAACCCATAGATTCATCAAAACAAGCACACAATGCAACGAAAACAGAATCTGTCTTAAACAGAACAGTCTATAGTAATATGTACTCTAACCATACTTCTATAACTCTAAAAATTCTGAAAAATTAGGGAAATTGTATAGCAACACTGTGTTAAAATTTGAGCTCAATATCACGTTCCAGAAAAAAATGAAAATTCATATACTGGACGCAAAGTTTCTGTTTCAGATTCAGCATCACTTCTACTCATCCTATGAATCATCCTAAAGGCTTTAGTTGGCACAAACACTAAATAAACCATAAAAACACAATCATAACAGAGGCATAATTGTGTCAACACCCAAAAACAGAAAGGAAAAAGCAAAAATTTATTTATTCATTGGGTTGCCTCCCAACAAGCGCTATCGTTTTATGCCCCTAGCTAGGCATAATGCATAGATTCAAGTGTTGTCATCTTTGGTTTTGGATGAGGTGCTTTTGTCAAGAGGTTTTAAAAATAGAACTTGAAAAACATCATCCATAGCTACCATAGCACTATCAAGTTGTCCCTCTACGTACCCCCTTTGATTACCGGCCACGATCCAAGAATATTGTTGGTTCACATCATTGAAAACTTGTTGGATCATGTCTAAAACGGGAACTTCCTTTTTGAGATTCTCATCAAAAATTTGATTATTTCCAAGCAAATATCTCATCATGTAATCACTATTCTAAAGGATTTCTCCTATTACCAGTTTTTCACGGCTCATACCATAAAAATCAAAGATCTCCCTAGCTTCCCGTACTATATGATCAAATTCATGCATGAGAACAAGGGTGGCCAACTTCTTAGCCTTGGGATTCTTAATGACGGGTAGCTCATAAAACAATCTTTGCAATGTATGATGGGTACGGATAAACCTATTTTCAAGTTTCAAGACTGGCGCTGAAATAGCTTCCGCATAAGTTTTAGTTCTTTTCAGTATGGGGGTGTCATCAAGAGGCAAATTTCCAACGCGATTGAAAAATTCTTGGATAGTTTCTTTTCCTATAACGTTCCCTTGCCCCAAAACAAAAGTTTTAGCATCCAGATTGCCAGAACATCCAATTTTAGGAGTCTTGCCATCATCTGTTTCTGCCATACCAAAATCACTCATGGTGACAAGCAAGTAGGAGATCCGGCGAGAAAAAGGCAAACGAAAAAGAGGGCGAATAAAACGACAAATTGGTGAAGTGGGGGAGAGGAAAACGAGAGGCAAATGGAAAATAATGTAATTGCAAGGAGATGAGATTTGTGATTAGGAACCTGGTAGATGATGATGGAGTCCCCTCGGCGCCTATGATAGGCACGTAGAAGAGACCGCTTCCTCCCCGTCAACGGCGCCAGAAATTCCTTTGACATGGCTTGAGACTGCGTCGGTATTTCCCCAAAGAGGAAGGGATGATGCAGCACAGCGACGGTAAGTATTTCCCTCAGTTATGAAACCAAGGTTATCGAACCAGTAGGAGGATCACCACCACCCAATAAGCAGCACCTGCACACAAACAACAAATATGTGCAACCCGACGCGAAAGAGAGGTTGTCAATCTCTATACGGTAAAAAGATAGATTAGGTAGTGATAGATAGGAGAGATAGATCTCTCAAGAACACAAAATAGAAAAGGCAAATAAAATATGCAGCAATATGTTTTTGGGCTTTTGGTTTTGTAGATCTGAAAACAAAGATGCAAAAAGATAGATCTGAAAGCAATATGTTGGAAAAGTAGACCCGAGGGCCGTAGGATTCACTAGTGGCTTCTCTCATGAGTATAGCGCACGGTGGGTAAACAAACTACTATTGGGCAATTGATAGAAAATCGAATAGTCATGACGATATCCAAGGCGATGATCATTATATAGGCATCACGTCCAAGATAAGTAGACCGACTCCTGCCTGCATCTACCACTATTACTCCACACATCGACCGCTATCTGCTACTTCTTGAGCTTGCGTTGGTTTTCCCTTGAAGAGGAAAGGGTGATGCAGCGAAGTATATAAGTATTTCCCTCAGTTGTTGAGAACCAAGGTATCAATCCAGTAGGAGGTACAAGCAAGGCCCCAATCTATGCACCTGCACAAACAATCAAACACTTGCACCCAATGCTATAAAGGGGTTGTCAATCCCTTCACGGTTACTTGCAAGGATAAGATCCGATAGAGATAGATGTAAACGATTACTAAAATGAAAACTAAAATAAAAGTAAATAAATTGCAGCAAAGTATTTTTGGTATTTTTGGTTTATAGATCTGAAAATATAATATGGAAAATAGACCCGGGGGCCATAGGTTTCACTAGAGGCTTCTCTCTTGAAGGAAAATAATACGGTGGGTGAACAAATTACTGTCGAGCAATTGATAGAAAAGCGCATAGTTATGACGATATCCAAGGCAATGATTATGCATATAGGCATCACGTCCGTATCAAGTAGACCGAAACGATTCTGCATCTACTACTATTACTCCACACATCGACCGACTCCTGCCTGCATCTAGAGTATTAAGTTCATGAAGAACAGAGTAACGCATTAAGTAAGATGACATGATGTAGAGGGATAAACTCAAGCAATATGATGAAAACCCCATCTATTTATCCTTGATGGCAACAATACAAATACGTGCCTCGCTACCCCTACTTTGTCACTGGGTGAGGACACCGCAAGATTGAACCCAAAACTAAGCACTTCTCCCATTGCAAGAATTACCAATCTAGTTGGCCAAACCAAACCAATAACTCAAAGAGACTTGCAAAGATATGAAATCATGCATATAAGAATTCAGAGAAGATTCAAATAATATTCATAGATAATCTGATCATAAACCCACAATTCATCGGATCTCGACAAACACACCGCAAAAGAGTATTACATCGGATAGATCTCCATGAAGATCATGGAGAACATGGTATTGAAGATCATAGAGAGAGAAGAAGCCATCTAGCTACTAGCTATGGACCCGAAGGTCTGAGGTGAACTACTCACGCATCATCGAAAGGGCAATGGTGTTGATGTAGATGCCCTCCGTGATCGAATCCCCCTCCGGCAGATTACCGGAAAAGGCCCCAAGATGGGATCTCACGTGAACAGAGGCTTGCGGCGGCGGAAAAGTATTATCGTGGCTCTCTTTGGTATTGGGGGAATATTCCTGAATTTATAGGCAAAGAATTAGGGTTGGAGGAGCTACGGGGGGCCCACAAGCCAGGCCCCCCTCCCAGGGGCGCGCCCTGGTGGCTTGTGGCCCACCCGTAGGTCTTCTGGCCTCTTCTCGAAGCCTTCTGGGTTCCTTCTGGTCCAAGAAAAATTAGCGTAGAATTTTATTCCGTTTGGACTCCGTTGGATATTCCTTTTCTGCATTACTCAAAAACAAGGAAAAAACACAAACTGGCACTGGGCACTAGGTTAATAGGTTAGTCCCAAAAATAATATAAAATAGCATATTAATGCATATAAAACATCCAAAACAGATAATATAATAGCATGGAACAATCAAAAATTATAGATACGTTGGAGACGTATCACTATCCAGCATGCATCTAGTGTATTAAGTTCATGGAAAAATGGAGTAATGCAATAAGAACGATGACATGATGTAGACAAGATCTATTCATGTAGGAATAGACCCCATCTTGTTATCCTTAATAGCAACGATACATGCGTGTCTTGCTACTACATGCGTGTCTTGCTGCCCCTTCTGTCACTGGGAAAGAACACCGCAAGATCGAACCCATCACAAAGCACCTCTTCCCATGGCAAGAAAAATCGATCTAGTTGGCCTAACTAAACCAAAGATTCGAAGAAGAAATACGAGGCTATAAGTAATCATGCATATAAGAGATCAAAGAAGACTCAAATAATATTCATGGATAGAAACTGATCATGAACTCAAAATTCATCGGATCCCAACAAACACACCGCAAAAGTTTACATCAAATAGATCTCCAAGAGACCATTGTATTGAGAATCATAAGAGAGAGAGAGAGAGAAGAAGCCATCTAGCTACTGCCTACGCCTACGGACCCGTAGGTCTATGGTGGACTACTTACGCATCATCGGAGAGGCACCTATGAGGAACATGAATCCCTCCGTGATGGTGTTTAGATTGGATCTCGCGGTTCTGGAACTTGCGGCGGCTGGAATTGTGTTTCGTTGACTCCCCTAGGGTTTTTGGAATATTTGGGAATTTATAGGCATCAGAGGCGGTGGAGAGGGGTCCCGAGGAGGGCACAACCCATCAGGGCGCGCCGGGGCCACCCTGGCGCGCCCAGGTGGGTTGTGGTCTCCTCGGCCCACTTCTTCGGTACTTCTTTGGCCCACTGGGTGTCTTCTGGTCCAGAAAAAATCTACAAAATGTTTCATCGCGATTGGACTCCATTTGCTATTGATTTTCTGCGAAGTAAAAAACAAGCAAAAACAGCAACTGGCACTTTGGCACTATGTCAATAGGTTAGTCCCAAAAAATGATATAAAGTTGCTATAAAATGATTGTAAAACATCCAAGAATGATATTATAACAGCATGGAACAAGCAAAAATTATAGATACGTTGGAGACGTATCAAGTCCCCAGGATATGATTTACTACTTCTCTGAAAAATATTTTCCTGCTCATAAGAAACAAGCTGCCTTACAGGAAATATTTAACTTTGTGCAAATTGAAGAAGAGAGTCTCCCACAAGCTTGGGTCAGGCTTCTCCAGTTGCTTAATGCTTTGCCTGATCATCCTCTTAAGAAAAATGAAATACTTGATATCTTCTATAATGGACTAACTGATGCTTCTAGGGACTTCCTTGATAGTTGTGCTGGTTGTGTTTTCAGAGAACGAATTGTTTAACAACTGAGGATTTATTGAATAACATATTGAAGAATTATCATGATTGGACTCTTCCTGAACCACCGCCTAAACCCACTCCGAAGAAGAGGGCTATCTTATTTCTCAGTCCTGAAGATATGCAAGAGGCAAAGAAATCTATGAAGGAAAAAGGTATTAAAGCTGAGGATGTTAAGAATTTACCACCTATTGAAGAAATACATGGCCTTGACACACCACCACCTCCACAGGTGGTAAAGGTAAATTCTTTATTAAAGTTTGATGAAAGTGATACCCCTCACAATAAACATCCTAGTCAATGCTTATATGAGTTTGACAACTATATTATGAAACAAGATCACTTCAATGCACATGTCATGAAACAATTGAAATATAATTCTGATATGATTGCTCGCTTGAGTGACTTGCTATTTAGGATTAGTAATGATGTTAGAGGTGTATGAAAGCATACCTCTATGGTTCAAACTCAGTTAGAACAAGTTGCTAAGTCTCAAAAAGAATTGCTTGATGAAATGAATAATAATATGAATGATTTTGCTGCTAGAGTAGTAACTAGAATGACCCAAGAACCACTTTATCCTGAAGGTCATCCTAAAAGAATTGAACAAGATTCTTAGAGAATTAATACTGATGCACCTAGTCCTTCTAAAAAGAAAAAGAAAAAGAAAAATGATAGGACTTTGCATACCTCTAGTGAACCTAGGATACAAAAACCTCCTGATAATAATGATGTCTCTATTTCCGATGCTGAAACTCAGTCTGGTAATGAACATTCACCAAGTGATAATGAAAATGATAATGATGATGTTCATGAAAATACTCAACCGAACAATGATAAAGAACCAGATAATGGTGTTGAAATAGAGCGTGCTGCTGATCTTCATAACCCACAACCTAAAAACAAACGTTATGATAAAAGAGACTTTGTGGCTTGAAAACATGGTAAAGAAAGAGAGCCATGGGTTCAGAAACCCATGCCCTTTCCACCTAAACCATCTAAGAAAAAGGATGATGAAGAATTTGAACGCTTTGCTGAAATGATTAGGCCAGTCTTTTTGCGTACCCGCTTAACTGATATCCTAAAGATGGCCCCTTATGCAAAGTACATGAAAGACATCATCACTAATAAAAGAAAGATACCTGAAGCTTAAATCTCCACCATGCTTGCTAATTATTCTTTTAAGGATGGAGTACCTAAAAAACTTGGAGACCCTAGAATACCGACTATACCTTGCTCCATTAAACGAAATTATGTCAAAACTGCTTTGTGTGATTTGGGAGCTGGTGTTAGTGTTATGCCTTTCTCCTTATACAAAAGACTTGATTTGAATAAACTCAAACCTACTAAAATATCATTGCAAATGACTGACAAATCAACTGCCATACCTATCGGTATTTGTGAGGATGTGCCCGTTGTTGTTGCAAATGTTACTTTCTTAACAGACTTTGTTATTCTTGAGATGCCCGAGGACGACAACATGTCGATTATCCTTGGTAGACCCTTTTTGAATACTGCAGGGGCTGTTATTGATTGCAATAAAAGCAAAGTCACTTTTCATATCAATGGTAATGAGCATACGGTGCACTTTTCGAAGAAACAATTCCAAGTGAATGGTATAAATGTTATTGAAGAATCTCCGACACCCACTATTGTAAGTTTTCAATTACCTCTACCTACTGCCAAAAAGAAATATGATATACATATTGTTGGGGATATGCACATCCCCATTGAGGTAACGTAGTGTTTTATGAAAGTTCTTCGGTTTCATGCTAATCGGAAGTGGTTGTTAATAAGACTTGATCAACCTTATTAATGGATCATTTTTGAGAGGTATGAAGTCGATGAGTCTAGTAGGCACAATCTTCTGCTCCCACCTTTTATTTTCTGTTTAACTTTGTCCAATAAAATAAAATGCCATGTTTATCCTGTTTTCTGTTTTCTCCATGCAATAAAAAAATGACCCAAAAATAAAAGTTCTCAGAATGTTCTGAAAATTTGATACGATTATTTCTGAATATTTCTGAATTTCCGGTACAAATAACATCAGAGGGGGTGCACCTGGTGCCCACAAGACACCAGGGCGCGCCAGCAACCCCAGGCACGCCCTAGTGGGTTGTGGCCCCCACGTGGGCCCCCTCACTTATTCCTTTAGCCCATGTCATCCCTTACCTCCAGAAAAAATCACCATAGCTTCCATTCCCGTGCTCTTTCTCTCAAACCCGCGGATTTCGATCTCTTTGCTCGAAGCTCCGTTTCCGAAACTGTTTGGAGGGATTGCTACTTGGTATGTGACTCCTCCATTGCTCCAATTAGTTTTTGATTTAGTGGGCTATTTTTAGAGTAATTAGCTACTCTTGGTGCTGCTGTAGATGAGCTTGCATGTTGAATTCTTAGAGTTCTAAGGAGTTTGAATGTTTATTATGGCCTCTATGCATCCTTGGGAGTAGTTGCTATCAATCTTACAAAGTTTTGTTGACAAAAAAATTTGTAGGCTAAAATTTTCAGAATTTTTATTATAGGAATAAGATGGATTTCTTTAGGAAGTTTTCCTCCAAGAAAAATGCCAAAGGAGTCATTGGGGAATCCTCGGACAATGACCTCCACACTCCGAGAACGATGGAGGTGCGACCATGCGAATGGTCGCATGATGCCTTCATGGAGGAGGCCGGGTTCCATCAAGAGTTTGCTCAATTTGTTGCAAATGCTGGGCTGACCGAGTTCCTCGCAGCTAAGTGTGACCAACACCACATCCTTACAAATTCCTTTGTGCAAATTTTTCATTTTCTGAGAAAGAATAATCCTCCTGAAGTGCAGTTTAAGCTTTACGCTGAAACTCACAAGATACCGCTAACTGACTTTTGCGACATATGCTTGATCCCCTCTGATGGGGAATTAAGAGAACCTAGACCAGCGGAGTTTGAGGATTTTCTCCTCACTTTAACAGTGGGTGAAGATAGAGGCGTGTCAAACGCTACTGCTACCAGTTTGCAGTTTCCTTCTGTGCATTACTTTGCTTTATTCATCGCAAAGTGTTTAACTGCTAGGGAGAAGGTTGGCGCACTCAATGCCCCCGACTTCGCTATTTTACGCCGTGCACTGTACAATGATCACACCTTTACCATGGGGGCTATTATTGCACGCCGCTTACACCTTAACAGGACAAAGGGATAGATACATGGTGGTATTTATGCTACTCGCTTAGCGAGACACTGTAATGTTCAGATTCGTCCACATGATTATCTCTTGTCCCAAGTTTATCTAGATCACAAGGCGTTGCAGGATCACCAATTTATTGAGGCAACTGATTCTTTCCATAACATTCGTTACAACTTAATATTCAGCGTCGAAACCCGTGATGTTATTCCGTTGCCTGCACCTGCTCTGTTTGATTCAGTTGCTAGGAACGGATACAGGATCATGCCAGATGACATTACAGCCTACCGGAACAACCTAGCAGCTGCTGAGGAGGAGCCCCAGGAGTGGGACGCTCAGGTGCCTCCTCCACCTCACTTCGACTTAGGACCGGATGGTTACTACGGATGGTGATTACCAAGCTAGGCCAAAAGCCTAAGCTTGGGGGAGTACGTATTTCCACCGACATTACATTCATGTTCACACATTTCATTCCAGCGGTCGGTGTTCATACTTTTTCATTGTATTATCCATGCTAGATTTGTTTTCTTGCTTTCTTCTTGTGTGTTTGAAAAACTTTGAGAAAATCCAAAAATATTTCCTACTTCTTTTCAGCTTTTCTTTCTAGCTTAATTTAATTGTAGTATCGAAAGAAAACCCAAAAAAAATTATCGTTTCTTCTTTTACTTGTTGGGAGCTTTCCCGTGTAAATAGTTTTTCTCGTTTTTGTATTTTCCTTTTTAATTTGCCTTCTTCAAGAAAAAACAAAAACTCCAAAAATATTTCAGTGTGTTTCTCTGAAATTCGTTTCCCTTTGTTTGAGTCGTACCAAGGAGAAGACCACGATGAAAATGTTGAGTGGCTCTCAAATGCACTATTGTTAATCTAACAAAGAGCCCATATTACCTTGTCTTCTCCTCTTGAATAAAATGTTTGCAGATTCCAGCTTAGTCCACGGCACTCTTGCATAATTATTATTTTCTTATTATTCGGTCGTGCAAGTGAAAGGCAATAATGACGATATTTGATGAAGTGGTTGTGGCAGAGAAAAGCGGGTATGAACTCAACTTGTTTTTGTATTTGTAAATATGTTTAGCCTAGTATCCTTGATTCGGCATATTATGATCAAACATGTTTGCAATGACAATTAGAGATTATAGTTGCCCATGCCATGCTTAAGTAGCTAGGAGTGGATAATGAACTATCTTGGATGTCAACATGCATTAAAATGGTTGTGATGTGGTATGATGATATGGTATCCTCCTCTGAATGTTTCAAGTGGCTTGACTTGGCACATGTTCACGCATGTAGTTGAATCAAAACAAACATAGCCTTCATGATATTTATGTTCACGGTGTCCATATCCTACTCATGCTAGTATACAATGTCGATTATTCGTAATGCATGTTCATGACCGTTTTCGCTCTCTAGCTGGCCGCTCCTCAATCTATTTGCTAGCCTTCACCTGTACTAAGCGGGAATACTGCTTGTGCATCAAAATCCTTAAACCAAAGTTATTCTAGATGAGTCCACTATATCTACCTATATGCGGTATTACCCTGCCGTTCCAACTAAATTTGCATGTGCCACCTCTAAAAATTCAAATGAACATTTGTTTTGTGTGCCTGGACCGCTCATGGAGCGACAGGGGGCGGTCAGTATCTTCCATGTTAAGAGGGTTATTCTCATGATGAGTGTTTATTCACTCGTCCTTACACGAGAGGGGCGGTAATAGGGATTCCCAGTCCCAAAATAAAAAATTACAAATAATTAAACAAAACTCCCCAAGAATGTTATTGGTATGGACGGTACCCATGGATTCGGCTAGCTGTGGAGTGTGATTGTTCGTGGAGGGGGAGTAAACCTTTACTTTTATCGCTTGGGAACCGCCGCTAATGTGTTTAGCATGGAAGATATTGATAACTCTTGGTTGTAACGTTGACAAGAAGGGTGTACCTCCCAAAATTATATTTATCTCTGTTTTAAACCTCGAGCTGTGGCACCGCTGCAAATCCATGCTTCCCTCTGCGAAGGGACTATATATTTACTTTTATGTTGAGTCATCACCTTCTCAAATAAGCGCCAGACATGATAGCACTATTGTCATCCTCATGCATTGTGTATAGTTAATGTTGGGTGAAGCATGACTGGATCTTTTCTACCATGAATTACAATGTTTAGTCGCTGCTTGAACTTTGGAGGTGCTCTGCATTTATGTTTTGCGGTCTCAGAAAGGCTAGCGAGATACCACTGTTGTCATATTATATCATGATTGTTTTGACAAAGTGTTGGCGCTTGAGATATTTTATTATGCTCGCTAGTTGCTTATGTCATTGATATGAGTTAATATAATTTCTAAGAGTTATTGCTGGCATGGTTAGTCATAATCCTTGCTGAAAACTTGGGTGCTACTTAAGCATATATATGTAAACAAGAACAAAAGAGTTCGTAAAAGTTTTTCTTTATCACTTTCAGTTTGTCAACTAAATTGCTTGAGGACAAGCAATGGGTTAAGCTTGGGGGAGTTGATACGTCTCCGTCGTATCTACTTTTCCTCACACGTTTGCCCTTGTTTTGGACTCTAATTTGCATGATTTGAATGAAACTAACCCGGACTGACGCTGTTTTCAGCAGAACTACCATGGTGTTGTTTTTGTGCAGAAATAAAAGTTCTCGGAACTGGACGAAACTTTTTGGAGATTTATTTTACAATAAATAAAAAATACTGGAGCCAAGAACCACCGGAGGGGGGGCCTGGCTGGGCACAAGACACCAGGGCGCGCCAGCCCCCCCCCCCCCCCCGGCGTGCCCTCGTGGGTTGTGCCCACCTCGTGGCCCCACTGACCCTAATTCCGACGCTATAAAATCCTATTTTTGGAGAAAAAAATCAGGGAGAAAGTTTCATCGCGTTTTACGATACGGAGCCGCTGCCACCTCATGTTCTTCCTCGGGAGGCCAGATCTGGAGCCCGTTTGGGGCTCCGGAGAGGGGAATCTTCGGTCTTCGTCATCATCAACCCTTCTCCACTGCCAATTCCATGATGCTCCCCACCGGGAGTGAGTAATTCCTTCGTAGGCTTGCTGGTCGGTGAGGAGTTGGATGAGATTCATCATGTAATCGAGTTAGTTTTGTTAGGGCTTGATCCCTAGTATCCACTATGTTCTGAGATTGATGTTGCTATGACTTTGCCATGCTTAATGCTTGTCACTAGGGCCCGAGTGCCATGATTTCAGATCTGAACCATTTATGTTATCACCATTATATGTATGTTCTTGATCCGATCTTGCTAGTCATACGCACCTATTACGTGTTCTGATCCGTAAACCTCGGAGTGACAATAGTCGGGATACTTTCCGGTGATGACCGTAGTTTGAGGAGTTCATGTATTCACCGTGTGTTAATGCTTTGTTCCAGTTCTCTATTAAAAGGAGGCCTTAATATCCCTTAGTTTCCTTATGGACCCCGCTGCCACGGGAGGGTAGGACAAAAGATGTCATGCAAGTTCTTTTCCATAAGCATGTATGACTATTTACGGAATACATGCCTACATTACATTTATGAACTGGAGCTAGTTCTGTGTCGCCCTAGGTTATGACTGTTATATGATGAATATCATCCAACGAGTTCACCGATCCAGTGCCTACGAGTTTTCCACTTATTGTTCTTGCTAAGTTACTATTGCTATCACTGCTACCGTTACTGTTACTGTTACTACTGCTATCAAACTATCATACTATTGTGCTACTGATCACTCTGCTGCAGATATTTAATCTCCAGGTGTGGTTGAATTGACAACTGAGCTGCTAATACTCTCAAATATTCTTTGGCTCCCCTAGTGTCGAATCTATAAATTTGGGTTGAATACTCTACCCTCGAAAACTGTTGCGATCCCCTATACTTGTGGGTTATCACTTCGCTGAACATTTCTAAAGGCATGGTGAAGGGACGGTCATAAAGGTTGAATGAAACTCTAGACTCGCGAGGAAAATATTTAAATTTCTTTGTGAATGTTTTCGTGAGTTCGAGATGTTGAGGGCACTTATCTGCAATGAAGGGAGAGAGTTCTGCATTGTGGTTAAATTGTTCGAATTCTTCCTTGATACCTGCACCTTCCATGATTTCGTCACACGGCCACAAACATGATTTGGTAGCGGCATCTTGCATCGAGCTTTCACTTGGCTCAACATAAGATTGTCGGACCGAGCTTCCACTTGATGAGGCCTCTAAGGAACTCCTCCATGAAGAACTCCTAAAGAATTGCATTTTTATTTGCGAACAAATTTCTGAAATATTTTTGTGTTGGAAATATGCCCTAGAGGCAATAATAAAATGGTTATTATTATATTTCCTTGTTCATGATAATTGTCTATTGTTCATGCTATAATTGTATTAACCGGAAACCGTAATACATGTGTGAATACATAGACCACACCATGTCCCTAGTGAGCCTCTAGTTGACTAGCTCGTTGATCAATAGATGGTCATGGTTTCCTGACCATGGACATTGGATGTCGTTGATAACGGGATCACATCATTAGGAGAATGATGTGATGGACAAGACCCAATCCTAAGCATAGCACAAGATCGTGTAGTTCGTCTGCTGGAGCTTTTCTAATGTCAAGTATCATTTCCTTAGACCATGAGATTGTGCAACTCCTGGATACCGTAGGAATGCTTTGGGTGTATCAAACGTCACAACGTAACTGGGTGACTATAAAGGTGCACTACAGGTATCTCCGAAAGTGTCTGTTGGGTTGGCACGAATCGAGACTGGGATTTGTCACTCCGTGTGACGGAGAGGTATCTCTGGGCCCACTCGGTAATACATCATCATAATGAGCTCAATGTGACTAAGGAGTTAGTCACGGGATCATGTGTTACGGAACGAGTAAAGAGACTTGCCGGTAACGAGATTGAACAAGGTATAGGGATACCGACGATCGAATCTCGGGCAAGTAACATACCGATGGACAAAGGGAATTGTATACGGGATTAATTGAATCCCCGACATCGTGGTTCATCCGATGAGATCATCGTGGAACATGTGGGAGCCAATATGGGTATCCAGATCCCGCTATTGGTTATTGGCCGGAGAGGTGTCTCGGTCATGTCTGCATAGTTCCCGAACCCGTAGGGTCTACACACTTAAGGTTCGGTGACGCTAGAGTTGTAATGGGAAATACACGTTGGTGACCGAAGGTTTTTCGGAGTCCCGGATGAGATCCCGGACGTCACGAGGAGTTCCGGAATGGTCCGGAGGTAAAGATTTATATATGGGAAGTCCTATTTTGGCCACCGGAAAATGTTCGGGATTTTTCGGTATTGTACCGGGAAGGTTCTAGAAGGTTCCGGAGTGGGGCCCACCTGCATAGGGGGACCCACATGAATGTGGGTAGTGGGGGCAAGCCCCACACCCCTGGTCAAGGCGCACCAAGATCCCCCCTTAGAAGGAATAAGATCATATCCCGAAGGGATAAGATCAAGATCCCTAAAAAGGGGGGATAACAATCGGTGGGGAAGGGAAAGGATGGGATTTCTTTCCTCCCACCTTTGCCAACGCCCCAATGGACTTGGAGGGCAAGAAACCAGCCCCCTCCACCCCTATATATAGTGGGGAGGCGCATGGGAGCTGCACCCCTTGCCCCTGGCGCAACCCTCCCCCCTCCTACTCCTCCTCCTCCGTAGTGCTTAGCGAAGCTCTGCCGGAGAACCACAAGCTTCACCGCCACCACGCCGTCATGCTGCCGGAGCTCTCCCTCAACTTATCCTCCCCCCTTGCTGGATCAAGAAGGAGGAGACGTCCCCGGGCTGTACGTGTGTTGAACGCGGAGGCGCCGTCCGTTCGGCGCTTGGATCGGATTTTCCGCGATTTGAATCGCCGCGAGTACGACTCCATCAACCGCGTTCTTTGCAACGCTTCCGCTTAGCGATCTTCAAGGGTATGAAGATGCACTCCCTCTCTCTTGTTGCTAGCATCTCCTAGATTGATCTTGGTGACACGTAGGAGAATTTTGAATTATTACTACGTTCCCCAACAGTGGTATCAGAGCTAGGTCTATGCGTAGATTCTATGCACGAGTAGAACACAAGTAGTTGTGGGCGATGATTTAGTCAATTTGCTTGCCGTTACTAGTCCTATCTTGATTCGGCGGTATTGTGGGATGAAGCAGCCCGGATCGACTTTACACGTACACTTACGTGAGACTGGTTCCACCACCTGACATGCACTTGTTGCATAAGGTGGCTAGCGGGTGTCTGTCTCTCCCACTTTAGTCGGATCGGATTTGATGAAGAGGGTCCTTATGAAGGGTAAATAGCAATTGGCATATCACCGTTGTGGCTTTTGTGTAGGTAAGAAACGTTCTTGCTAGAAACCCATAGCAGCCACGTAAAACTTGCAACAACAATTAGAGGACGTCTAACTTGTTTTTGCAGGGTATGCTATGTGATGTGATATGGCCAAAAGAATGTGATGAAATATATGTGATGTATGAGATTGATCATGTTCTTGTAATAGGAATCACGACTTGCATGTCGATGAGTATGACAACCGGCAGGAGCCATAGGAGTTGTCTTAATTTATTGTATGACATGCGTGTCAATCAAAAACGCCATGTAATTACTTTACTTTATTGCTAACCGTTAGCCATAGTAGTAGAAGTAATAGTTGGCGAGACAACTTCATGAAGACACGATGATGGAGATCATGGTGTCGTGCCGGTGAAGATGGTGATCATGCCGCGCCCCGAAGATGGAGATCAAAGGCGCAAGATGATATTGGCCATATCATGTCACTTTATGATTTGCATGTGATGTTTATCATGTTTTTACATCTTATTTGCTTAGAACGACGGTAGCATAAATAAGATGATCCCTCACTAAAATTTCAAGAAATGTGTTCCCCCTAAGTGTGCACCGTTGCGAAGGATCAATGTTTCGAAGCACCACGTGATGATCGGGTGTGATAGATTCTAACGTTCGCATACATTGGGTGTAAGCCAGATTTACACACGCGAAACACTTAGGTTGACTTGACAAGCCTAGCATGTACAGACATGGCCTCGGAACACGAGAGACCGAAAGGTCGAACATGAGTCGTATAGTAGATGCGATCAACATGGAGATGTTCACCATTGATGACTAGTCCGTCTCACGTGATGATCGGACACGGCCTAGTCGATATGGATCATGTATCACTTAGATGACTAGAGGGATGTCTATCTGAGTGGGAGTTCATTAAATAATTTGATTAGATGAACTTAATTATCTTGAACAATAGTCTAAGTTGCTTTTGCAAAATTTATGTTGTAGATTACTAGCTCGCGCTGTAGCTCCCTTGAATTTTATATGTTCCTAGAGAAATAGAGTTGAAAGATGATGGTAGCAATAATGCGGACTGGGTCCGTGATCTGAGGATTGTCCTCATTGCTGCACAGAAGGCTTATGTCCTTAATGCACCGCTCGGTGCGCCACCCCCTCAAGCGTCGTCTGTAAATGTTGTGAACATCTGACAGGCACGTTCTGATGACTACTTGATAGTTCAGTGCGTCATACATTACGGCTTAGAATTGAGGCTCCAAAACATTCTGAACGTCATGGAATATATGAGATGTTCTAAGAGCTGAAATTGGGATCTCAGGCTCGTGCCCGTGTTGAGAGGTATGAGACCTCCAACAAGATTCTTTGCCTGCAAGATGAAGGAGAATAGCTCAATCGGTGAGCATGTGCTCAGATTGTCTGGGTGCTACAATCGCTTGAATCGAGTGGGAGTTGATCTTCCAGATAAGATAGTGATTGATATAGTTCTCCAAATCACTGCCACTAAGCTACTAGAAGCTTCGTGATGAACTATAAAATGCCAGGGATGGAAATAATGATCCCCGAGCTATTCGCGATGTTTGACACCACGAAGGTAGAAATCAAGAAGGAGCATCAAGTGTTGATGGTTAGTAAAACCACTAGTTTCGAGAAGGGCAAGGGCAAGGAGGGATACTTCATGGATTGCAAGCCAGTTGCCGCTCCAGTGAAGAAACCCAAGGTTGAACCCAAACCCGAGACTAAGTGCTTCCATTATTAGGAGAACGGTTGCTGAAGCGGAACAACCCTAGATACTTGGTAGATAAGAAGGCTGGCAACGTCGACAGAAGTATATTTGATATACGTGTTATTGATGTGTACCTTACTAGTACTCCTAATAGCACCTGGGTATTGGATACCGGTTCGGTTGCTAAATGTTAGTAACTCGAAATAAAAGATACGGAATAAACGGAGGCTAGCTAAGGGTGAGGTGACGATGAGTGTTGGAAGTGTTTCCAAGGTTGATGTGATCACCATCGCACACTCTCTCTACCTTCGGGATTAGTGATGAACCTAAATAAATGTTATTTGGTGTTTGCGTTGAGCATGAACGTGATTAGATCATGTTTATTGCAATACGGCTATTCATTTAAGTTAGAGAATAATGGTTATTCTGTTTACATGAATAATACCTTCAATGGTCATGCACCCAATGAGAATGGTTTATTGAATCTTGATCGTAGTGATACACATGTTCATAATATTGATGCCAAAAGATACAAAGTTAATAATGATTGTACCACATACTTGTGGCACTGCCGCTAAATGTCATATTGGTGTAAAGCGCATGAAGAAACTCCATGCTGATGGATCTTTGGACTCATTCGATTTCGAATCGGTTGAGACATGCGGGCCATGCCTCATGGGCAAGATGACTAAGCCCCCGTTTTCCGGTATGATGGAGCGGGCAAGTAACTTATTGGAAATAATACATGTTGATGTATTCGGTCCAATGAGTGTTGTAGCGTGCGGTGGATATCGTTATTTTCCTACCTTCACTGATGATTTGAGTAGATATGGGGATATTTACTTAATGAAACACAAGTCTGTAACGTTTGAAAAGTTCAAACAAAATCAGAGTGAAGTTTGAGATCATCGTGACAAGAAGATAAAATGTCTACGATATGATCATGGAGGTGAATATTTGAGTTACGAGTTTGGTATACAACTTAAGACAATGTGGAAGTTGTTTCACAACTCACGCCACCTGGAACACCATAGTGTGATGGTGTGTCCGAACGTCGTAGTCGTGCTCTATTGGAGATGGTGCGAACTATGATGTCTCTTATCGATTTACCACTATCGTTTTAGGGTTATGCATTAGAGACAACCACGTTCACTTTAAAAGGGGCACCATCTAAGTCCGTTGAGATGACACTATATGAATTATGGTTTGGCTGAAACCTAAGCTATCATTTCTTAATGTTTGGGGCTGTGACGCTTATGTGAAAAGGGGTCTTCACCTAATGAGCTCGATCCCAAAGCGGACAAATGCAATTTCATAGAATACTCTAACGTAACAGTTGGGTAAACCTTCTATCTTAGATCCAGAACACAAAGTGTTTTTGCCAAAACGGGTCCTTTCTCGAGAAAGAGTTTCTCTCGAAAGAATTGAGTGGGAGGAAGATAGAACTTGATGAGGTTGTTGAACCTTTGTTTCAACCAGAGAGTAGCGCAGCGCAGAAAGTTGTTCCTGTGGAGCCTACGTTAGTTGAAGAGGAAGTTAATGATGATGATCGTGAAGCTTCGGATCAAGTTACTATCGAACCTCGTAGCTCGACAAGGACGCGTACTGCTCCTGAGTGGTACGACAACCCTGTCTTAGAGGCCATGTTGTTGGACAACGATGAACCTACGAGCTATGGAGAAGCGATGATGGGCCCGGATTCCGAGAAATGGTTAGAGGCCATGAAATCCGAGATGAGATCCATGTATGAAAAGAAAGTATGGGCTTTGGAAGTATTACCTGAAGGGCGAAAGGCCATTCAGAACAAATGGATCTTTAAAAGGAAGACGGACGCGGACGGTAATGTCACCGTCTATCAAGCTCGACTTGTGGCAAAGGGTTTTTCACAAGTTCAAGGAGTCGACTACGATGAGACTTTCTCACCCATAGCGATGCTAAAGTCTGTTGGAATTATGTTAGCAGTTGCTGCATTTTTCGATTATGAAATCTGGCACATGGATGTCAAAACATCGTTTCCTTAACGGTATCCGTGAGGAAAGGTTGTATGTGATACAACCGGAAGGTTTTGTCAGTCCTAAGGATGCTAAAATATATGCAAACTCCAGCGATCCTTCTATGGACTGGAGCAAGCATCTCGAAGTTGGAATATACACTTTGATGAGGTGATCAAAGTTTTTGAGTCTATACAAAGTTATGAGAAACTTGCATTTACAATAAAGTGAGTGGGAGCACTATAAAATTTCTGATATGAATATGTGGTTGACATATTGTTGATCGGAAATAATATAGAATTTCTGGAAAGCATAAAGGGTTGTTTGAAAAGGTGTTTTTCAAAGGAAAACCTGGAATGAAGCTACTTAAATATTGGGCATCGAGATCTATAGAGATAGATCAAAATGTCTAATAAAACTTTCAATGAGTACATACCTTGACAAGATTTTGAAAGAGTTCAAAATGGATCAGTCAAAGAAAGAGTTCTTGCCTGATTTGTAAGGTGTGGAGTTGAGTGAGACACAAAGCTCGACCACGGCAGAAGAAAGAGAAAGGACGATGGTCGTCCCCTATGCCTTAGCCATAGGCTCTATATAGTATGCCATGCTGTGTACCGCACCTGTGTGTGCCTTGCCATGAGTCTGTCAAGGGGTACAAGAGTGATCCAGGAGTGGATCACTAGACAGCGGTCAAGATTATCCTTAGTAACTAGAGGACTAAGGAAATATTTCTCGATTATGGAGATGATAAAGAGTTCGTCGTAAAGGGTTACGTCGATGCAAGCTTTAACACCTATCTGGATGACTATAAGTAGTAATCCGGATACGTATAGTGGAGCAGACATTTGGAATAGCTCCAAGTGGAGCGAGGTAGCATCTGCAGTATGACATATAGATTTGCAAAGAACACACGGATCTGAATGTTGCAGACCATTGACTAAAGACCTCTCTCACATGCAAAGCATGATCCAACCCCAGAACTCATTGGGTGTTAGATTCATAACAATGTAAATCACATGGTGATGTGAACTAGATTATTGACTCTAGTGCAAGTGGGAGACTGTTGGAAATATGCCCTAGAGGCAATAATAAAATGGTTATTATTATATTTCCTTGTTCATGATAATTGTCTATTGTTCATGCTATAATTGTATTAACCGGAAACCGTAATACATGTGTGAATACATAGACCAGACCATGTCCCTAGTGAGCCTCTAGTTGACTAGCTCGTTGATCAATAGATGGTCATGGTTTCCTGACCATGGACCTTGGATGTCGTTGATAATGGGATCACATCATTAGGAGAATGATGTGATGGACAAGACCCAATCCTAAGCATAGCACAAGATCGTGTAGTTCGTCTGCTGGAGCTTTTCTAATGTCAAGTATCATTTCCTTAGACCATGAGATTGTGCAACTCCCAGATACCGTAGGAATGCTTTGGGTGTATCAAACGTCACAACGTAACTGGGTGACTATAAAGGTGCACTACAGGTATCTCCGAAAGTGTCTGTTGGGTTGGCACGAATCGAGACTGGGATTTGTCACTCCGTGTGACGGAGAGGTATCTCTGGGCCCACTCGGTAATACATCATCATAATGAGCTCAATGTGACTAAGGAGTTAGTCACGGGATCATGTGTTACGGAACGAATAAAGAGACTTGTCGGTAACGAGATTGAACAAGGTATAGGGATACCGACGATCGAATCTCGGGCAAGTAACATACCGATGGACAAAGGGAATTGTATACGGGATTAATTGAATCCCCGACATCGTGGTTCATCCGATGAGATCATCGTGGAACATGTGGGAGCCAATATGGGTATCCAGATCCCGCTATTGGTTATTGGCCGGAGAGGTGTCTCGGTCATGTCTGCATAGTTCCCGAACCCGTAGGGTCTACACACTTAAGGTTCGGTGACGCTAGAGTTGTAATGGGAAATACACGTTCGTGACCGAAGGTTGTTCGGAGTCCCGGATGAGATCCCGGACGTCACGAGGAGTTCCGGAATGGTACGGGGGTAAAGATTTATATATGGGAAGTCCTATTTTGGCCACCGGAAAATGTTCGGGATTTTTCGGTATTGTACTGGGAAGGTTCTAGAAGGTTCCGGAGTGGGGCCCACCTGCATAGGGGGACCCACATGAACGTGGGTAGTGGGGGCAGGGCCCCACACCCCTGGTCAAGGCGCACCAAGATCCCCCCTTAGAAGGAATAAGATCATATCCCGAAGGGATAAGATCAAGATCCCTAAAAAAGGGGGATAACAATCGGTGGGGAAGGGAAAGGATGGGATTTCTTTCCTCCCACCTTTGCCAACGCCCCAATGGACTTGGAGGGCAAGAAACCAGCCCCCTCCACCCCTATATATAGTGGGGAGGTGCATGGGAGCTGCACCCCTTGCCCCTGGCGCAACCCTCCCCCCTCCTACTCCTCCTCCTCCGTAGTGCTTAGCGAAGCTCTGCCGGAGAACCACGAGCTCCACCGCCACCACGCCGTCGTGCTGCCGGAGCTCTCCCCCAACTTCTCCTCCCCCCTTGCTGGATCAAGAAGGAGGAGACGTCCCCGGGCTGTACGTGTGTTGAACGCGGAGGCGCCGTCCGTTCGGCGCTTGGATCGGATCTTCCGCGATTTGAATCGCCGCGAGTATGACTCCATCAACCGCGTTCTTTGCAACGCTTCCGCTTAGCGATCTTCAAGGGTATGAAGATGCACTCCCTCTCTCTTGTTGCTAGCATCTCCTAGATTGATCTTGGTGACACGTAGGAGAATTTTGAATTATTACTACGTTCCCCAACATTTTGAGACACAAAATTTTGTTAACAAAACTTCGCGAAATTGATAGCAACTACTCCTAAGGATGCATAGAGGCCATATTAAGCATTCAAACTACTTAGAACTCTAAGAATTCAACATGCAAGCTCATCTACAGCAGCACCAAGAGTAGCTAATTACTCTAAAAATAACCCACTAAATCAAAAACTAAATGGAGCAATGGAGGAGTCACATACCAAGTAGCAATTCCTCCAAGCAGTTTCGGAAATGGAGCTTCGAGCAAAGAGATCGAAATCCGTGGGTTTGAGACCAAGAACACGGGAATGGAAGCTATGGTGATTTTTTCTGGAGGTAGGGGATGACATGGGCTAAAGGGATAAGTGAGGGGGCCCACATGGGGAACACAACCCAACAGGGCGCGCCTGGGGTTGCTGGCGCGCCCTGGTGTCTTGTGGGCACCAGGTGCACCCCCCCCCCTCTGATGTTATTTGCACCAGAAATTCAGAAATATTCAGAAAAAAATCGTATCAAATTTTCAGGACATTCTGAGAACTTTTATTTTTGGGTCATTTTTTATTGCACGGAGAAAATAGAAAACAGGATAAACATGGCATTTTATTTTATTTGACTAAGTGAAACAGAAAATAAAAGGTGGGAGCAGAAGATTGTGCCTACTAGATTCATCAACTTCATACCTCTCAAAAATGATCCATTAATAAGATTGATCAAGTCTTATTAACAACCACTTCCGATTAGCATGAAACCGAAGAACTTTCGTAAAACACTATGTTACCTCAATGGGGATATGCATATCCCCAACAATAAGTATATCATATTTCTTTTTGGCAGTAGGTAGAGGTAGTTGAAAACTTCCAATAGTGAGAGTAGGAGATTCTTCAATAACATTTATACCATTCACTTGAAATTGTTTCTTCGGAAAGTGCACCGTATGCTCATTATCATTGATATGAAAAGTGACTTTGCTTTTATTGCAATCAATAACAGTGATACGTCTCCAACGTATCTATAATTTTTTATTGTTCCATGCTATTATATTATCTGTTTTGGATGTTTTATATGCATTAATATGCTATTTTATATTATTTTTGGGACTAACCTATTAACCTAGTGCCCAGTGCCAATTTCTGTTTTTTCCTTGTTTTTGAGTATTGCAGATAAGGAATATCAAACGGAGTCCAAACGGAATAAAATTCTACGATGATTTTTCTTGGACCAGAAGGAACCCAGGAGACTTGGAGAAGAGGCCAGAAGACCCACGGGTGGGCCACAAGCCTCCTGGGCGCGCCCTCCTGGCTTGTGGGCCCCCCGTGGCTCCTCCAACCCTAATTCTCCGCCTATAAATTCAGAAATATTCCCCTAATACCAAAAAGAGCCACGATAATACTTTTCCGCCGCCGGAAGCCTCTGTTCCCGTGAGATCCCATCTTGGGGCCTTTTTCGGTAATCTGCCGGAGGGGGATTCGATCACGGAGGGCATCTACATCAACTCCATTGCCCCTCCGATGATGCGTGAGTAGTTCACCTCAGACCTTCGGGTCCATAGCTAGTAGCTAGATGGCTTCTTCTCTCTCTATGTTCTTCAATACCATGTTCTCCATGATCTTCATGGAGATCTATCCGATGTAATACTCTTTTGCGGTGTGTTTGTCGAGATCCGATGAATTGTGGATTTATGATCAGATTATCTATGAATATTATTTGAATCTTCTCTGAATTCTTATATGCATGATTTCATATCTTTGCAAGTCTCTTTGAGTTATTGGTTTGGTTTGGCCAACTAGATTGGTAATTCTTGCAATGGGAGAAGTGCTTAGTTTTGGGTTCAATCTTGCGGTGTACTCACCCAGTGACAAAGTAGGGGTAGCGAGGCACGTATTTGTATTGTTGCCATCAAGGGTAAAAATATGGGGTTTTCATCATATTGCTTGAGTTTATCCCTCTACATCATGTCATCTTACCTAATGCGTTACTCTGTTCTTCATGAACTTAATACTCTAGATGCAGGCAGGAGTCGGTCGATGTGTGGAGTAATAGTAGTAGATGCAGAATCGTTTCGCTCTACTTGACACGGACATGATGCCTATATGCATAATCATTGCCTTGGATATCGTCATAACTATGCGCTTTTCTATCAATTGCTCGACAGTAATTTGTTCACCCACCGTATTATTTTCCTTCAAGAGAGAAGCCTCTAGTGAAACCTATGGCCCCCGGGTCTATTTTCCATATTATATTTTCAGATCTATAAACCAAAAATACTTTGCTGCAATCTTTTTACTTTTATTTTACTTTTAGTTTTAGTAATCTTTTATATCTATCTCTATCATATCTCATCCTTGCAAGTAACCGTGAAGGGATTGACAACCCCTTTATAGCGTTGGGTGCAAGTGTTTGATTGTTTGTGTAGGTGCAAAGATTGGGGCCTTGCTTGTACCTCCTACTGGATTGATACATTGGTTCTCAACAACTGAGGAAAATACTTATCTACTTTGCTGCATCACCCTTTCCTCTTCAAGGGAAAACCAATGCAAGCTCAAGAAGTAGCAAGAAGGATTTCTGGCACCGTTGCCGGGGAGGATACATAGCAAGTCAAGACATCAAGCCTACCAAGTACCCGTCACAAACTCATCTCTTGCATTTACATTATTTGCCATTTGCCTCTCGTTTTCCTCTCCCCCACATCTAAAACGATTTTCAGAAAAACCCAAAAATATTTGCCGTTTTATTCGCCTTTTCTTTTTCGTTTGCCCTTTTTGCCAGATCTCTTGCTCGCTGCTATGATTAGCGTTACTACCCCCCCTTTTTCACCAGACTTTGAAGTTCTATACTTCAAACAAAAACAAGGGGAAAATCTGAAAGATGCCTGGTATAGGTTAATGGAATCCTATCGTATTTCCAATCTAAAAGGAGACGCAAAAGTTTTGCTTAGAAATTTTTACATTGGATTGGCTTTGCATCATAGAAAGCTTTTGGATTTTGTCTCAAAGGGCAATTTTATCGAACTTGATGCAAATGCCGCTTATGAAGTTTTGGAAGGGATTTTGGGGGTTCCCCCACAAAAAAAGGGGCTTGCCTTTTCACAACAGGGAGTTCAAATTCTCGACAAATTGGGTGACTTACATAAGCACTTAGTCGAGTTACAAAAATATCACGAACCCCTCAAACATATTAGTGGGAACCTCAGTCGCTTGAACACTTTGATTGCCCTCTGCAATAAGCGTTTGGATATTTTGGATCTTAAGATGGTTTCTTCTCCTGAAAATTTGGGGAAGCGGAAAGAGCCCCCCGGATTCAAGAAGGCCCTCACAAAAGTTGCCAAAACCAAAGATGACAATACCTAGATCTATTGCGTTATGCCTAGCTAGGGGTGTTAAACAATAGCGCTTGTTGGGAGGCAACCCAATTTTATTTTATGTTTTTTTTTTTTTGTTTCTGTTTTTGAGTGATTTACACATTATTACCTCTGTAGTAATTGTGTTTTATTGTTTTAATTAGTGTTTGAGCCAAGTAAGACCTTTGGGATGGTCTACGGTGATTGTTGATTTGATTTTGCTGAAAAACAGAAACTTTTGCGCTCAGTCCAGGAATTTATTAAATTCACCAGAGCATCGAATGAGTCTGAAATTTTTACACCAGATTGATATACAAATTTCCCAGATTTTCCTATTTTTTCAGAATTTTTGGAGTTACAGAAGTATTCGAAGTTTACAGATTGCTACAGACTGTTCTGTTTTTGACAGATTCTGTTTTCTTTGTGTTGTTTGCTTATTTTGATGTATCTATGGGTTGTATCGGGGGGTATGAACCATGGAGAAGTTGGAATACAGTAGATATTACACCAATATAAATAAAGAATGAGTTCACAATAGTACCTAAAGTGGTAATTTATTTTTCTTATACTAACGGATCTCACGAGTTTTCTGTTGAGTTTTGTGTTGTGAAGTTTTCAAGTTTTGGGTAAAGATTTGATGGACTATGGAATAAGGAGTGGCAAGAGCCTAAGCTTGGGGATGCCAAAGGCACCCCAAGCCATATTCAAGGATACCAAAGAGCCTAAGCTTGGGGATGCCCCGGAAGGCATCCCCTCTTTCGTCTTCGATCCATCGGTAAATTTACTTGAGGCTATATTTTTATTCACCACATGATATGTGTTTTGCTTGGAGCGTCTTGTATGATATGAGTCTTTGCTTTTTAGTTTGCCACAATCATCCTTGCTGCACACATCTTTTGAGAGGGACACGCATGAATCGTGAATTTATTAGAATACTCTATGTGCTTCACTTATATCTTTTGAGCTAGGCAATTTTGCTCTAGTGCTTCACTTATATCTTTTTAGAGCACGGTGGTGTTTTTATTTTATAGAAATAATTGAACTCTCGTACCTCACTTATATTATTTTGAGAGTCTTTAAACAGCATGGTAATTGGTTTAGGTTATGAATTTAGTCCTAATATAATGGGCATCCAAGAGGGATATAATAAAAACTTTCATATAAAGTGCATTGAATACTATGAGAAGTTTGATTCCTTGCATATAGTTTTGAGATATAAAGATGGTGATATTAGAGTCATGCTAGTGAGTAATTGTGGATTGGTAGAAATAATTGTGTTAAGTTTGTGATTCTCGTAGCATGCACGTATGGTGAACCGTTATGTAACGAAGTCGGAGCATGATTTGTTTAATGATTGTCATCCTTTGTGTGAGGGTCGGGAGCGCGCGATGGTTAACTCCTACCAATCTCTCCTCTAGGAGCATGCGTCTAATACTTTGCTTCGATAACTAATAGACTTTTACAATAAGTATGTGACTTCTTTATGACTAATGTGAGTCCATGGATTATACGCACTCTCACCCTTCCACCATTGCTAGCCTCTCTAGTACCGCGCAACTTTCGCCGGTACATTAAACCCACCATATACCCTTCCTCAAAACAGCCACCATACCTACCTATTATGGCATTTCCATAGCCATTCCGAGATATATTTCCATGCAACTTCCACCGTTCCGTTTATTATGACACGCACCATCATTTTCATATTGCTTCGCATGATCGTAAGATAGCTAGCATGATGTTTTCATGGCTTGTCCGTTTTTTGATGTCATTTGCTATGCTAGATCGTTGCACATCCCGGTACACCACCGGAAGCATTCATATAGAGCCATATTTTGTTTTAGGTATCGAGTTGTAATTCTTGAGTTATAAGTAAATAAAAGTGTGATGATCATCATTATTAGAGCATTGTCCCATGAGAGAATGTTGGAAATATGCCCTAGAGGCAATAATAAATTAGTTATTATTATATTTCCTTGTTCATGATAATCGTTTATTATCCATGCTATAATTGTATTGATTGGAAACTCAAATACATGTGTGGGTACATAGACAACACTGTGTCCCTAGTAAGCCTCTAGTTAACTAGCTCGTTGATCAAAAGATGGTGAAGGTTTCCTAGCCATGGACATGAGATGTCATTTGATAACGGGATCACATCATTAGGAGAATGATGTGATGGACAAGACCCAAACTATAAACGTAGCATATGATCGTGTCAGTTTATTGCTATTGTTTTCTGCATGTCAAGTATCTGTTCCTATGACCATGAGATCATACAACTCACTGACACCGTAGGAGTGCCTTGTGTGTATCAAACGTCACAACGTAACTGGGTGACTATAAAGTTGCTCTACAAGTATCTCCGAGGGTGTCTGTTGGGTTGGCATGGATCAAGACTGGGATTTGTTACTCCGTATGACGGAGAGGTATCTCAGGGCCCACTCGGTAATACAACATCACAACGAGCCTTGCAAGCAATGTGACTAAAGTGTTAGCCACGAGATCTTGTATTACGGAACGAGTAAAGAGACTTGCCAGTAACGAGATTGAACTAGGTATAGAGATACCGACGATCGAATCTCGGGCAAGTAACATACCGAAGAACAAAGGGAACAGTATACGGGATTAACTGAATCCTTGACATAGAGGTTCGACCGATAAAGATCTTCGTAGAATATGTAGGAGCCAATATGGGCATCCAGGTCCCGCTATTGGTTATTGATCGTAGAGGTGTCTCGGTCATGTCTACATAGTTCTCGAACCCGCAGGGTCTACACACTTAACGTTTGGTGACGATTAGTATAGTTGAGTTGTTTTGTTGGTGACCGAAGGTTGTTCGGAGTCCCGGATAAGATCCCGGACATGACGAGGATCTCCGGAATAGTCCGGAGGTAAAGTTTGATATATGGGATAATAGTGTTTGGTCTCCGGAAGGGTTCCGGAATTCACCGGAAGGGGTTCCGGATGTTTCCCGAAATGTTCGGGTACGAGAACACTTTATTTGGGCCAAGGGGTAAAGCCCACGAGGCTTAGGCAAGGTGCAAAAGGAAGTTTTGCTGGCGTCTGGGGTGGTACTACCGCTTATCGTAAGCGGTACTACCGCTACAGGCGGTAATACCGCTTATCATAAGCGGTACTACCGCTACAGGCGGTACTACCGCTTATCGTAAGCGGTACTACCGCTTGTACGCGATACTGCTGGAATCCGAGTTGGACTCTTTCCGTGCGGGCCAAACCGACCTTGTGGAGGTTTTCTCTCCAAGTTTAGACCCCAGGGCTCAACATATAAATAGAGGGGCAGGGCTAGCACACGGGAGACATCAATATTTCCCAAGCCGTGTGTCGGCAACCCTAACCCTCTAGTTCTCCCGTCATAATCTCCGTAGTGCTTGGCGAAGCCCTGCAGAGATTGTTCCTCACCACCATCACCACGCCGTCGTACTGCCGGAACTCATCTACTACTTCACCATCGCTCGCTGGATCGAGGAGGTGAAGGCGTCATCAAGCCGTACGTGTGTTGAACGCGGAGGTGCCGTCCGTTCAGCACTAGTTCGTGATCGGATCGAGGGAGGACTTGCGATTTGGATCGCGGAGACGTTCGACTACATCAACCTCATTTCTTAACGCTTCCGCTTAGCGATCTACAAGGGTATGTAGATTCACTCTCCCTCTCGTAGATGCTCATCACCATGGATAGATCTTGTGTGTGCGTAGGAAATTTTTTGTTTCCCATGCAACGTTCCCCAACAGTGGTATCAGAGCTAGGTCTATGCGTAGATGAGATCTCGAGTAGAACACAAACGAGTTGTGGGCATGGGTGTATACATATTGCTTGCCGTTACTAGTTGATACTTGATTCGGCGGTATTGTGAGATGAAGCGGCCCGGACCGACATTACGCGTACGCTTACGCGAGACAGGTTTCACCGCTACGTGCACTCGTTGCATAAAGGTGACTGGCGGGTGTTTGTCTCTCTCACTTTAGTTGAATCGATTTCAATGAAGAGGGTTCTTTTAGAAGATCAAAAAGCAATCACTACACCACGTTGTGGTTTTGCGTAGGTAAGAACGGTTCTTGCAAACCCGTAGCAGCCACGTAAAATTTGCAACAACAATTAGAGGACGTCTAACTTGTTTTTGCAGGGTATGTTGTGATGTGATATGGCCAATTACATGATGAGATATATGTGATGTATGAGATGATCATGTGTTGTATAGAATATCACGACTTGCATGTCGATGAGTACGGCAACTGGCAGGAGCCATAGAGTTGTCTTTAATTATTTTCGCCGTTTTGCTTTACTTTATCGCTATGAGTTAGCAATAGTCGTGGAAGCAACAGTCGGCGCGACAACCTCATGGCGACACGTTGATGGAGATCACGATGATGGAGATCATGGTCTCATGCCGGTGACGATGGAGATCATGCCGGTGCTTTGGAGATGAAGATCAAAAGCACAAGTTCATGGCCATATCATGTCACTTATGATTTGCATGTGATGTTAATCCTTTTATGCATCTTATTTTGCTTAGGACGACGGTAGCATTATAAGGTGATCCCTCACTTAAATTTCAAGATAAAATTGTGTTCTCCCCGAGTGTGCACCGTTGCGAAAGTTTGTCGTTTCGAGACACCACGTGATGATCGGGTGTGATAGACTCTACGTTCACATACAACGGGTGCAAGCCAGTGTTGCACATGCGGAACACTCGGGTTAAACTTGACGAGCCTAGCAAGTACAGACATGGCCTCGGAACACAAGAGACCGAAAGGTCGAACATGAGTCATATAGTAGATATGATCAACATGAAGATGTTCACCATTGAAACCACCTCAACTCACGTGATGATCGGACTTGAGTTGGTGGATTTTGGATCATGTTACACTCGAATGACCGGAGGGATGTCAATTTGAGTGGGAGTTTTTAAGTAAATATGATTAACTAAACTCATTATCTTGAACAATAGTCTAAGTTGTCTTTGCTATATTTATGTTGTAGATCATGGCTCGCGCAGTAGCACCCCTGAATTTTAATGCGTTCCTAGAGAAAGCTAAGTTGAAAGATGATGGAAGTAACTTTGTGGACTGGGCCCGTAATCTAAGGATTATCCTTACGGCTTCCCAGAAGGCTTATGTCCTTGATGCACCGCTTGGTGATCCACCCGCTCCAGTTGAGTCTCTAGACGTTGTGAACGCCTGGCAGGCTCGTTCTGAAGATTACTCAATAGTTCAATGTGCAATATTGTATGGCTTAGAACCGGGACTTCAAAGACGTTTTGGACGTCATGGAGCATATGAGATGTTCCAGGAGTTGAAGTTTATCTTTCAGAAGAATGCCCGGATCGAGAGATATGAGATCTCCGATAAGTTCTATGCTTGCAAGATGGAGGAGAACGGGTCTATCAGTGATCACGTACTCAGAATGTCTGGGTACTCCACCCGTCTGGCTGAATTGGGGATGCCCCTTCCGCCAGAGGCTATCACAGACAGAGTTCTTCAATCATTGCCACCTAGCTACAAGAGCTTCGTGTTGAACTATAACATGCACGGGATGAACAAGTCAGTCGCCGAGCTATTTGCGATGTTGAAAGTCGCTGAGTCTGAAATTCAGAAGGAGCATCAAGTGTTGATGGTCAATAAAACCACTAGTTTCAAGAAAAATGGCAAGGGTAAGAAGGGTAACTCCAAGAAGAGTGGCAAAGCAGTTGCTCCTCCCATGAAGAAACCCAAGGCTGGACCCAAACCAGAAACTGTGTGCTTTCATTGCAAGGGAACTGGACACTGGAAGCGGAACTGCCCCAAGTATTTGGCTGACAAGAAGGCGGCCAACAACAAACAAGGTATATATGATATACATGTTATTGATGTGTACCTTACCAACTCTCGTTGTAGTGCCTGGGTATTTGATACCGGTGCGGTTGCTCATATTTGCAACTCAAAACAGGAACTGCGGAATAGACGGAGGCTGGCAAAGGACGAAGTGACGATGCGCGTGGGAAATGGTTCCAAGGTTGATGTGATCGCCGTCGGCACGCTCGCTCTTCGATTACCATCGGGATTAGTGATGAACCTGAATAAATGTTATTTGGTGCCTGTGTTAAGCATGAACATTATATCTGGATCTTGTTTATTGCGAGACGGTTACTCGTTTAAATCAGAGAATAATGGTTGTTCTATTTATATGAGTAATATCTTTTATGGTCATGCACCCGATGTGAGGGGTTTATTCTTATTGAATCTCGATAGTAATGATACACATGTTCATAACATTGATGCCAAAAGATATAGAATTGACAATGATAATACCACTTTCTTGTGGCACTGCCGTTTAGGTCATATTGGCGTAAAACGCATGAGGAAGCTCCATGCTGATGGACTTTTGGAGTCCCTTGATTTTGAATAACTTGACACATGTGAGCCATGCCTCATGGGCAAGATGACTAAAACGCCGTTCTCTGGAACAATGGAACGGGCAAGTGACTTGTTGGAAATCATACATACTGATGTGTGCGGTCCGATGAGTATTCAGGCGCGCGGTGGTTATCGTTACTTTCTCACCTTCACTGATGACTTAAGTAGATATGGGTATATTTACTTAATGAAACACAAGTCTGAAACGTTTGAAAAGTTCAAACAATTTCAGAGTGAAGTTGAGAATCATCGTAACAAGAAGATTAAATTCCTACGATCTGATCGAGGAGGAGAATATCTGAGTTATGAGTTTGGCAGTCACTTAAGACAATGTGGAATTGTTTCACAACTGACACCGCCTGGAACACCACAGCGTAATGGTGTGTCCGAACGTCGTAATCGAACCTTATTGGATATGGTGCGATCTATGATGTCTCTTGCCGATTTGCCACTATCGTTTTGGGGTTATGCATTAGAGACAGCTGCATTCACTTTAAATAGGGCACCATCGAAATCCGTTGAGACGACGCCATATGAACTTTGGTTTGGCAAGAAGCCAAAGTTGTCGTTTCTTAAAGTTTGGGGATGTGATGCTTATGTCAAAAAGCTTCAGCCTGAAAAGCTGGAACCCAAAGCGGAGAAATGCGTCTTCATAGGATACCCAAAAGAGACAGTTGGGTATACCTTCTACCTCAGATCCGAAGGCAAAGTGTTTGTCGCTAAAAACGGAACATTTCTTGAGAAAGAGTTTCTCTCGAAAGAATTGAGTGGGAGGAAGATAGAACTTGATGAGGTTGTTGAACCTTTACTTCAACCTGAAAGTAGCGCAGCGCAGAAAGATGTTTCTGTAGAGCCTACATCAGCTGAAGAGGAAGTTAATGATGATGATCATGAAGCTTTGGATCAAGTTGCTATCGAACCTCGTACGTCGACAAGGACGCGTACTGCTTCTGAGTGGTACGGCAACCCTGTCTTAGAGGTCATGTTGTTGGACAACGATGAACCTACGAGCTATGGAGAAGCGATGATGGGCCCGGATTCCGAGAAGTGGTTAGAGGCCATGAAATCCGAGATGGGATCCATGTATGAAAACAAAGTGTGGACTTTGGAAGTATTAACTGAGGGCGTAAGGCCATTCAGAACAAATGGATCTTTAAGAGGAAGACAGACGCAGACGGTAATGTCACCGTCTATAAAGCTCGACTTGTGGCAAAGGGTTTTTCACAAGTTCAAGGAGTTGACTACGATGAGACCTTCTCACCCGTAGCGATGCTTAAGTCCGTCAGAATCATGTTAGCAATAGCTGCCTTTTTCGATTATGAAATTTGGCAGATGGATGTCAAAACAGCGTTCCTTAACGGTTTCCTTAAGGAAGAGTTGTATATGATGCAACCAGAAGGTTTTGTCGATCCAGAGAATGCTGACAAAGTTTGCAAACTCCAGCGATCCATTTATGGACTGGTGCAAGCATCTCGGAGTTGGAATCTTCGCTTTGATGAGGTGATCAAAGCGTTCGAGTTTATACAAGTTTACGGAGAAGCTTGTATTTACAAGAAAGTGAGTGGGAGCTCTATAGCGTTTCTAATATTATATGTGGATGACATATTACTGATTGGAAACAATATAGAAATGTTGGAAAGCGTGAAGGAATATTTGAACAAGAGTTTTTCAATGAAGGACCTAGGAGAAGCTGCTTTCATATTAGGCATCAAGATCTATAGAGATAGATCGAGACGCTTAATAGGACTTTCACAAAGCACATACCTTGACAAAGTTTTGAAGAAGTTCAAAATGGATCAGTCCAAGAAGGGGTTCTTGCCTGTATTGCAAGGTGTGAAGTTGAGTAAGGCTCAATGCCCAGTGACTGCAGAAGATAGAGAAAAGATGAGTGTCATCCCCTATACTTCAGCCATAGGCTCTATCATGTATGCAATGCTGTGCACAAGACCCGATGTCAGCCTTGCCATAAGTATGGTCGGAAGGTTTCAAAGTGATCCAGGAATGGAACACTGGACGGCGGTCAAGAATATCCTGAAGTACCTGAAAAGGACTAAGGACATGTTTCTCGTTTATGGAGGTGATCAAGAGCTCGTCGTAAAGGGTTACGTCGATGCAAGCTTTGACACTGATCCGGATGACTCTAAGTCACAAACCGGATATGTATTTATTCTTAATGGGGGTGCGGTTAGCTGGTGCAGTTCCAAGCAAAGCGTGGTAGCTGATTCTACATGCGAAGCGGAGTACATCGCTGCCTCGGAGGCGGCGAAGGAAGGTGTCTGGATGAAGGAGTTCATGCCAGATCTTGGAGTAGTGCCTAGTGCGCTTAACCCAATGACTCTGTTTTGTGATAATACTGGTGCCATTGCTCTAGCCAAGGAACCAAGATTTCACAAGAGGACCAGACACATAAAGCGACGTGGGATTAGTATAGTTGGAAATATGCCCTAGAGGCAATAATAAATTAGTTATTATTATATTTCCTTATTCATGATAATCGTTTATTATCCATGCTATAATTGTATTGATTGGAAACTCAAATACATGTGTGGGTACATAGACAACACTGTGTCCCTAGTAAGCCTCTAGTTAACTAGCTCGTTGATCAAAAGATGGTGAAGGTTTCCTAGCCATGGACATGAGATGTCATTTGATAACGGGATCACATCATTAGGAGAATGATGTGATGGACAAGACCCAAACTGTAAACGTAGCATATGATCGTGTCAGTTTATTGCTATTGTTTTCTGCATGTCAAGTATCTGTTCCTATGACCATGAGATCATACAACTCACTGACACCGTAGGAGTGCCTTGTGTGTATCAAACGTCACAACGTAAAGGTGCTCTACAAGTATCTCCGAGGGTGTCTGTTGGGTTGGCATGGATCAAGACTGGGATTTGTTACTCCGTATGACGGAGAGGTATCTCAGGGCCCACTCGGTAATACAACATCACAATGAGCCTTGCAAGCAATGTGACTAAAGTGTTAGCCACGGGATCTTGTATTACGGAACGAGTAAAGAGACTTGCCAGTAACGAGATTGAACTAGGTATAGAGATACCGACGATCGAATCTCGGGCAAGTAACATACCGAAGAACAAAGGGAACAGTATACGGGATTAACTGAATCCTTGACATAGAGGTTCGACCGATAAAGATCTTCGTAGAATATGTAGGAGCCAATATGGGCATCCAGGTCCCGCTATTGGTTATTGATCGTAGAGGTGTCTCGGTCATGTCTACATAGTTCTCGAACCCGCAGGGTCTACACACTTAACGTTTGGTGACGATTAGTATAGTTGAGTTATTTTGTTGGTGACCGAAGGTTGTTTGGAGTCCCGGATAAGATCCCGGACATGACGAGGATCTCCGGAATAGTCCGGAGGTAAAGTTTGATATATGGGATAATAGTGTTTGGTCTCCGGAAGGGTTCCGGAATTCACCGGAAGGGGTTCCGGATGTTTCCCGAAATGTTCGGGTACGAGAACACTTTATTTGGGCCAAGGCGTAAAGCCCACGAGGCTTAGGCAAGGTGCAAAAGGAAGTTTTGCTGGCGTCTGGGGTGGTACTACCGCTTATCGTAAGCGGTACTACCGCTACAGGCGGTACTACCGCTTATCGTAAGCGGTACTACCGCTACAGGCGGTAATACCGCTTATCGTAAGCGGTACTACCGCTACAGGCGGTACTACCGCTTATCGTAAGCGGTACTACCGCTTGTACGCGATACTGCTGGAATCCGAGTTGGACTCTTTCCGTGCGGGCCAAACCGACCTTGTGCGGGCAAAACCGACCTTGTGGAGGTTTTCTCTCCAAGTTTAGACCCCAGGGCTCAACATATAAATAGAGGGGCAGCGCTAGCACACGGGAGACATCAAGATTTCCCAAGCCGTGTGTCGGCAACCCTAACCCTCTAGTTCTCCCGTCATAATCTCCGTAGTGCTTGGTGAAGCCCTGCAGAGATTGTTCCTCACCACCATCACCACGCCGTCGTGCTGCCGGAACTCATCTACTACTTCACCATCGCTCGCTGGATCGAGGAGGTGAAGGCGTCATCAAGCCGTACGTGTGTTGAACGTGGAGGTGCCGTCCGTTCGGCACTAGTTCGTGATCGGATCGAGGGACGACTTGCGATTTGGATCGCGGAGACGTTCGACTACATCAACCGCGTTTCTTAACGCTTCCGCTTAGCGATCTACAAGGGTATGTAGATTCACTCTCCCTCTCGTAGATGCTCATCACCATGGATAGATCTTGTGTGTGCGTAGGAAAATTTTTGTTTCCCATGCAACGTTCCCCAACAGAGAAAGGATGATGGAAGCTATGATTCCCTCACAATTTGGGATGAGTCTCCGGACTTTACAAATAATAAAAAAGGCCAATGAAGCCCAAATAAAAAAAAGAGGCCAAAGATGCCCACCAAAAAAATGAGAGAAAAGAGAGAAGGGACAATGTTACTATCTTTTTTTTCCACACTTGTGCTTCAAAGTAGCACCATGATCTTCATGATAGAGAGTCTCCTATTTTGTCACTTTCATATAACTAGTGGAATTTTTCATTATAATGCACACCCACTTAGTTTCTTTTTGAGCTTTCATACACTTATAGCTCTGGTGCATCCGTTGCATGGCAATCCCTACTCACTCACATTGATATCTATTAATGGGCATCTCCATAGCCCGTTGATACGCCTAGTTGATGTGAGACTATCTTCTCCTTTTCCTCACAACCTCCACCATATTCTATTCCACCTATAGTGCTATATCCATGGCTCACGCTCATGTATTGCGTGAAAGTTGAAAAGGTTTGAGAACATAAAAGGTGTGAAACAATTGCTTGGCTTGTCATCGGGGTTGTGCATGATTTAAATACTTTGTGTGGGGAAGATGGAGCATAGCCAGACCATATGATTTTGTAGGGATAACTTTCTTAGGCCATGTTATTTTGAAAGGACACAATTGCTTTGTTAGTATGCTTGAAGTATTATTGTTTTTATGTCAATATTAAGCTTTTGTTTTGAATCTTACGGATCTGAACATTCGTGCAACAATAAACAATATTACATGGATAAATATGTTAGGTAGCATTCCACATCAAAAATTATGTTTTTATCATTTACCTACTCGAGGACGAGCAGGAATTAAGCTTGGGGATGCTTGATACGTCTCCAACGTATCTATAATTTTTTATTGTTCCATGCTATTATATTATCTGTTTTGGATGTTTTATATGCATTAATATGCTATTTTATATTATTTTTGGGACTAACCTATTAACCTAGTGCCCAGTGCCAGTTTCTGTTTTTTCCTTGTTTTTGAGTATTGCAGATAAGGAATATCAAACAGAGTCCAAACGGAATAAAATTCTACGATGATTTTTCTTGGACCAGAAGGAACCCAGGAGACTTGGAGAAGAGGCCAGAAGACCCACGGGTGGGCCACAAGCCACCTGGGCGCGCCCACTGGCTTGTGGGCCCCCCGTGGCTCCTCCAACCGTAATTCTCCGCCTATAAATTCAGAAATATTCCCCCAATACCAAAAAGAGCCACGATAATACTTTTCCGCCGCTGGAAGCCTCTGTTCCCGTGAGATCCCACCTTGGGGCCTTTTCCGGTAATCTGTCGGAGGGGGATTCGATCACGGAGGGCATCTACATCAACTCCATTGCCCCTCCGATGATGCGTGAGTAGTTCACCTCAGACCTTCGGGTCCATAGCTAGTAGCTAGATGGCTTCTTCTCTCTCTATGTTCTTCAATACCATGTTCTCCATGATCTTCATGGAGATCTATCCGATGTAATACTCTTTTGCGGTGTGTTTGTCGAGATCCGATGAATTGTGGATTTATGATCATATTATCTATGAATATTATTTGAATCTTCTCTGAATTCTTATATGCATGATTTCATATCTTTGCAAGTCTCTTCGAGTTATTGGTTTGGTTTGGCCAACTAGATTGGTAATTCTTGCAATGGGAGAAGTGCTTAGTTTTGGGTTCAATCTTGCGGTGTCCTCACCCAGTGACAAAGTAGGGGTAGCGAGGCACGTATTTGTATTGTTGCCATCAAGGGTAAAAAGATGGGGTTTTCATCATATTGCTTGAGTTTATCCCTCTACATCATGTCATCTTACCTAATGTGTTACTCTGTTCTTCATGAACTTAATACTCTAGATGCAGGCAGGAGTCGGTCGATGTGTGGAGTAATAGTAGTAGATGCAGAATCGTTTCGGTCTACTTGACACGGACGTGATGCCTATATGCATAATCATTGCCTTGGATATTGTCATAACTATGCGCTTTTCTATCAATTGCTCGACAGTAATTTGTTCACCCACCGTATTATTTTCCTTCAAGAGAGAAGCCTCTAGTGAAACCTATGGCCCCCGGGTCTATTTTCCATATTATATTTTCAGATCTATAAACCAAAAATACTTTGCTGCAATCTTTTTACTTTTATTTTACTTTTCGTTTTAGTAATCTTTTATATCTATCTCTATCAGATCTCATCCTTGCAAGTAACCGTGAAGGGATTGACAACCCCTTTATAGCGTTGGGTGCAAGTGTTTGATTGTTTGTGTAGGTGCAAAGATTGGGGCCTTGCTTGTACCTCCTACTAGATTGATACCTTGGTTCTCAACAACTGAGGGAAATACTTATCTACTTTGCTGCATCACCCTTTCCTCTTCAAGGGAAAACCAACACAAGCTCAAGAAGTAGCAAACAGCCCTTGCAGTATTCAAAAAGGGTCTACCAAGGATAATCGACATGTTTTCGTCCTCGGGCATCTCAAGAATAACAAAGTCCGTTAAGATAGTAACATTTGCAACAACAACGGGCACATCCTCACAAATACCGATAGGTATGGCAGTTAATTTGTCAACCATTTGCAATGATATTTCAGTAGGTGTGAGTTTATTCAAATCAAGTCTTTTATATAAGGAGAAAGGCATAACACTAACACCAGCTCCCAGATCACACAAAGAAGTTTTGACATAGTTTCTTTTAATGGAGCAAGGTATAGTTGGTATTCCATGGTCTCCAAGTTTTTTGGGTACTCCATCCTTAAAAGAATAATTAGCAAGCATGATGGAGATTTCAGCTTCAGGTATCTTTCTTTTATTAGTGATGATGTCTTTCATGTATTTTGCATAAGGGGTCATCTTTAGGATATCAGTTAAGCGGGTACGCAGAAAGATTGGCCTAATCATTTCAGCAAAGCGTTCAAATTCTTCATCATCCTTTTTCTTAGATGGTTTAGGTGGAAAGGGCATAGGTTTCTGAACCCATGGCTCTCTTTCCTTACCATGTTTTCTAACCACAAAGTCTCTTTTATCATAACGTTTATTTTTAGGTTGTGAGTTATCAAGATCAACAGCGGGCTCTATTTCAACATCATTATCTGGTTCTTTATCATTGTTCGGTTGAGTATGCTCATGGACATCATCGTTTTCATTTTCATTATCACTAGGTGAATGTTCATTACCAGATTGAGTTTCAGCATTGGAAATAGAGACATCATTATTATCAGGAGGTTTTCGTATCTCAGGTTCACTAGAGGTGTGCAGAGTCCTATCATTTTTCTTTTTCTTTTTCTTTTTAGAAGGACTAGGTGCATCAGTGTTAATTCTGTGAGAGTCTTGTTCAATTCTTTTAGGATGACCTTCAGGATAAAGTGGTTCTTGGGTCATTCTACCTCCTCTAGTTACTACTCAAGCAGCAAAGTCATTCATATTACTATTCATTTCATCAAACAATTCTTTTTGAGATTTAGCAACTTGTTCTAGCTGGGTTTGAACCATAGAGGCATGTTTTCCTACACCTCTAACATCATTACTGATTCTAAATAACAAGTCACTCAAGCGAGCAATCATATCAGAGTTATATTTCAATTGTTTCAGAACATGTGCATTGAAGTGATCTTGCTTCATAATATAGTTATCAAACTCATATAAGCATTGACTAGGATGTTTATTGTAAGGGATATCACTTTCATCAAACTTTAATAAAGAATTTACCTCTACCACCTGTGGAGGTGGTGGTGTGTCAAGGCCATGTATTTCTTCAATAGGTGGTAAATTCTTAACATCCTCAGCTTTAATACCTTTTTCCTTCATAGATTTCTTTGCCTCTTGCATATCTTCAGGACTGAGAAATAAGATACCCCTCTTCTTCGGAGTGGGTTTAAGTGGTGGTTCAGGATGAGTCCAATCATCATAATTCTTCAATATATTATTCAATAATTTCTCACCTTGTTCAACAGTCCGTTCCCTCCCCTCGTCTTAGAGGGAAAAATCTTGGTTTTTGGATCCTTCAGATTCTTCATAGTGATCAATTGATATAAATCCCAAGTGACCCAACAAATATAGCTATGCTCCCCCGGCAACGACACCAGAAAAAGGTCTTGATAACCCACAAGTATAGGGGATCGCAACAGTTTTCGAGGGTAGAGTATTCAACCCAAATTTATAGATTCGACACAAGGGGAGCCAAAGAATATTTGCGAGTATTAGCAGTTGAGTTGTCAATTCAACCACACCTGGAGATTAAATATCTGCAGCAAAGTGATCAGTAGCACAGTAGTATGATAGTTTTGATAGCATTAGCAATAGTAACAGTAACGGTAGCAGTGATAGCAATAGTTTTGTAGCAAGTGTAACAGTAGCAGCAGCAGCAGTAACTTAGAAAGAACAATATGTGGAAAACTCGTAGGCACTGGATCGGTGAACTCGTTGGATGATATTCATCATATAACAGTCATAACCTAGGGCGATACAGAACTAGCTCTAATTCATAAATGTAATATAGGCATGTATTCCGTAAATAGTCATACGTGCTTATGGAAAAGACCTTGCATGACATCTTTTGTCCTACCCTCCCGTGGCAGCGGGGTCCATAAGGAAACTAAGGGATATTAAGGCCTCCTTTTAATAGAGAACCGGAACAAAGCATTAACACACGGTGAATACATGAACTCCTCAAACTACGGTCATCACCGGAAAGTATCCCGACTATTGTCACTCCGGGGTTTACGGATCAGAACATGTAATAGGTGCGTATGACTAGCAAGATCGGATCAAGAACATAGATATAATGGTGATAACATAAACGGTTCAGATCTGAAATCATGGCACTCGGGCCCTATTGACAAGCATTAATCATGGCAAAGTCATAGCAACATCAATCTCAGAACATAGTGGATACTAGGGATCAAGCCCTAACAAAACTAACTCGATTACATGATGAATCTCATCCAACTCCTCACCGACCAGCAAGCCTACGAAGGAATTACTCACTCCCGGTGGGGAGCATCATGGAATTGGCGATGGAGAAGGGTTGATGATGACGAAGACCGAAGATTCCCCTCTCCGGAGCCCCAAACGGGCTCTAGATCTGGCCTCCCGAGGAAGAACATGAGGTAACGGCGCCTCCTTACCGTAAAACGCGATGAAACTTTCTCTCTGATTTTTTTATCCAAAAATAGGATTTTATAGCGTCGGAATTAGGGTCAGTGGGGCCCCGAAGTGGGCACAACCCACCAGGGCGCGCCTGGGGGGGCTGGCGCGCCCTGGTGTATCGTGCCCAGCCTGGGCTCCCCCTCCGGTGGTTCTTGGCTCCAGTATTTTTATTTATTGTAAAATAAGTCTCCAAAAAGTTTCGTCCAGTTCCGAGAACTTTTATTTCTGCACAAAAAACAACACCATGGTAGTTCTGCTGAAAACAGCGTCAGTCCGGGTTAGTTTCATTCAAATCATGCAAATTAGAGTCCAAAACAAGGGCAAAAGTGTGAGGAAAAGTATATACAACAGAGACGTATCAGGTCCTGATATTGCCCACACGTGTGGGCGTTAATGGGGTCTTGCCACACGTCTCGTGTGGTATGTAAGAGAAACAGCCCGCACGCCTACGTGTGGGCAAAACAGGTAACGCCCACACGTCCGGCCTCCTGCCTCGCGGCCCGCACATCCGGCCTCCCACCTCGCGGTCCCGCACGCCCGACGTCCCACCTCGCGGCCCCGCGTGCCCGGCGTCCATTAAAACTGGAGTGGGTCCCCCGCGTGACAGTCACCACGCGCCCTCACCTCAAACCTGCCCGGACCCTCTTCCACGTTTGTTTAACTACAGTTGACATGGTTGCTGAACTACAGTTGCCATGTCTGGACAACTACAGTTGCCATGGTTGCTCAACTGCAGTCGCCATGTCTGAACAACTGCAGTTGTCATCTCAGGTCAAGTGCAGTTGTCATTTATGGACAACTGCAGTTGTTGCCATGTATGGCCAACTGCAGCTACCATGACTTATCACTTGCAGTTGCCATGCCTGGTCTACTACAGTTGCCATGATTTAAAAACTGTAGGAGTTATCACCTACTAACACTAGGCAGTTGCCATGTACCACTGGAAAGACAAGGCAAAATAATATCTTGGGTATAGTGGGAGTTGTCATATGCTTCTAAGCACACTAGACGGTTGCCACAAAAACACTGCAAAAAAGACATGGCAAATAATATATTCGGGTAAGAGAGAGAGTTGCCATCTGCTTACAAGCACACTAGGCAGTTGCTCTATACCACTGTAAAAAACATTGCAACTGACAGTTTGGGGTAAAGCGAGAGTTGCGGGAGGAATGGGAAGAGGAGACGGGTAGCGATCGTGCGGGCGTGTGGGCGTGACGGCAGTTCCACCGCACGTCGGGTTGGCAGCCGCGAGCTCTGCGTGCGTGCAACATGCGTGTGGGCGAACTGATAAACGCCCACACACCGACCCCTTCCTACGTGGCACACAAAATCTGCCAAATCGTGTCAAGATTCGAGCATACTCGCATGAACGACGATCCAGGCGTGTGGGCGAGTTGCAAAACGCCTACACGTGTGGGCGTTATCTTTTCCAAAAAAGAAAGATTGTCAATGTCAGGTGAATGAGACCAAACTATATTTCATATGGATGAGTTCTAGGCACTCTCAAGTTAAATTAAGCAAGCGATCACGACACGTACATGCAGTCTCAGGCCGTTACACTTGGTATAACCAGCACTCGCTGATCATTCCCTCACATGATAGGGTAGAAGCTGAAAAGAAGAAACAAATTCGTCTCCATGCATGCATGCACTATTAGGAAAATAGTTAGACAAACTGCCCGATCGACGTATACGGTATACTCCGACCCCTAGACTAGCTAGTAGTGGCCATTGGTCGCCGGCGTCTCGACCTCCAGCACATAGCCACCGTTGACCTTGCCGTTTCCAACCTCGTGTTGCTTGCTGTAGCCGTTGGCCACCGAGGTTAAGGGCAGCTCGCCGTTGCCCTTGCTGCTACCGGCTACGAAGTCGTCAGAGACTTGGTTGACTTTGTCCTTGCTCTTGCCCCATCCCATTGTTACATTCGAACCAAATATGAAGCCTTCTCAGGGCACTTGCATTTTCGACCGTTAGATTGGGTGTCCAAACGAATCCCGACCGTTGGATCTTCAGACGAAATGATCCAGACCGTTGGATCGAGTTTGATGTGACTAGCAATGAATAGTGCCCGTAATTTTCCACCCCTGCTACTGCCCAACCTCTCCATGACAAGCGGGGCCCGGGCTGAGTGGGTCACTCTTGTCATCGACTATGGACGCAGATGTGATCGGTACTGGGTTTAATGGGCTCAGGGTCGTGCCACCGCCTGTAGATTTGGGTGGACGCCGAGGGCAGTTTCGACATTTTACATGTTGGCCCTTTTGTGGCGTTCTCTGGATGGCTGGGCTATGTGTAAGAAGAAGAAGAAGGGCGCCGATTGGGTGAACCCTAGCCGCCATCCCTGTCGCACCCCCTCTGCCTCACTCTTGCAGCCGCCGCGGCCTCCCGTCCGATTCTCCTCCCACTTCCCCCTCGCGCCGCCACCCCCACCCCCACCTCCTCCCCTGGACACGGCGAACGTGAGCAGCAGCGCGAGGAGCAAGGCTGACGGATGGGCGCTGCCGTAGGAGCGGCGTGCCGAGCACGACTGCTTCTCCGTCGGCAGCCATCTCTACGCGCGGAACGACCTGCGTGCCGCCACCGGGCCAAAAGCGACGGACGGCCGCACATAGCTATCACCGGGAGGAGCGTCGGACACCGAGACGGCCGTCCACGTCGCCATCGCCGCCATCCTCGCACCCGCAGATCTGCAACGTCACTGTGGTTCGGTATCCTTTGTCTCTCTTCTTCCTGTGTGTGTCTCTCTCTCTCCGTCGGTGGGCAAGATCGACTGAACGGGAATCTGGTTCATTGTGCAGGGATCCCGTTGATTACCTCCTCCTTCACATGCCTGTCTCCTCTGCCTTTCCCGTGTAGGTAGCTGAAGGCCTTCTCTGCCTTTTCTTTCTTCAATTTTTTTCACTCTGTTTTTGCTAGACAACCTTATGGTGATTTGATTTAATGCATATATCACTTGCTCGGATTAGATCGAATGATTGGACAAGGACAATGGAATCTGATAATCATTTCTTATTTTAGATTTACCAGGACCAACAAGTCAAAGTTGAAGCTCGACATCATTTGAAGTTTTGAACCTATTTCATGGAATTAGGGACTGAATGTGGACACTATGTTTCTGGCAAAAGAGGTAGATCTCTGAAATAATTCAGCTAGGAACATATGTTATCTTCATTAAATTTGGTTCCCCGTATTATTATTTGGTCTGGATACTTTGTTTGAGTCTATCAGATTAGATTGATATAGCTGCTTGGATTAAGGAAACATTGTGGGAGTAGCAAAATGGTGTCTAGAAGGATACTTTCATATATATATATATATATATATATATATATATATATATATATATATATATATATATATATATATATATATATGTTCTCTCTGTTCCTTTTAGTGCAGTTTATACCTTAGAAGGAATTGACATGTGGAATCGAAAGGAAGTGGCATGCAGATAATATCATGTTTCTCTCTTCATTTAAAACAATGCAGCGTGTAACAATTGCAGTTTTAATTTTAGTTTGGGTATTAATGCACTGCCATTCATCTCTTCTGGGTACTAATGCACTGATGTTCATCTCTTCTGCTATTTGCACTGCAACCCTTGATAAAAGTTATCTTTGGACAGTTCACATTTTAATTAATAGAGAAACAACTAGAGTGATATCGTGGTCACGCGGAGATGGTTGCATCGTCGGTGAGGGTGGAGGGAAAGCTATGTGAAACTCAAAGCAAAAGGGAATTTTGAACAAAGGATTCTACATTTATTTGTCTACCCATTTTACCTTTTGTCTACTTATTCGAACAAAGCTAAGCTAATGATGAAAACCTCGAGGCCTTCTAACTTGGAATAGCAGGATCCGTTAGATGCTTGGAAATTTTCACTTGCATATTGTGTTTAATTTAGATGTTAAAGTTCTCTTGCATATTGCAGCGAGCTGGATAAAACTTTTGTTTGATTTGTTGCTCTTTCATTTGTAAGGTTTTTAGTGTACTCTATTTATTTACAGTTCTATTTACGGTTAATTTATCTCTGCATTTGATTTCATTACCATCAATATGGAAATGCAGGTTCATGGAGAACATCTGGTGGATCTGCTCGTTCGTCCATGGAACCGGGGTGAGTCCTCTCTCTCTCTCTCTCTCTCTCTCTCTCTCTCTCTCTCATGGTCCAGCTCCGGTTCTTGCCATTGATGCGCCACCTCCTGGTTCAACATGAAGTAATGCGTGATAGGTGCTCGATAAATTGTCAGGGTGGGCTAATGAGTGTTTTGTTAGTGGCTGGGCCTGCTATGGCATCGATGAAGTCTATGTCAAGAAGAGGGTCTGTGATGACTGGGTTGGTAGCACTGTCTCTAGATGCAATGCTCCTCTGGTTTCTTCCTATCTCACCAATGGATTCATTTGGGCCAAGAAAATGTGCTCTTTTTGAATCTGTGATGCCACCACTTTCTACTATGAAGTAGTGATTCTTACATGATTTCCATACGTCAAACAGTGTCATATGTGACCTTTTGCTTTACTGTGATGTTTAATTAATGTAAGATGCAGATTTTTAGAAATATCAAGGATTGGGTGATGCTTATTTAGGCCTGACACCTTTATCTTGCCAAATTTCTAAACACAGGCGACCTCTCCGACCTTTTCTACTTCTAGGGATGATGATGATTCTGAAATTATGATCATATTTTTATGAAGTTCTATTTTTTTCTTGTGCTCATGTTTCTATCCTAATCCAAGTAACTGGTTCTTTTTATTTTGTCGATCAGGTACTTCATGGCAGCGTCGTGGACAGCATCAGCATAACCACATTGATGGTCCAAGCCCCAGCTCACAACATCATTTTTAGTTGGGCTGTGAGCACCTCAACAACTCAACATCAGATATACTTGATGTGTAGCTGCATATATTATTTCATAATCTATTTTGGCTACCATCATTTTTAGTTGGGCCATGAGCACCTCAACCACTCAACATCATCTATACCATGATTTTAGCAAAGAGTTATTTATGTTTATCGTTGCTTATGCTTCTTATTGTTTTCTCATGCCTAACACTTAATATATTGTCTTACAGTTTAACACAACTTAGTTAAAAAGTGTGTCTTCTATTTATTTACTCTTCCTCTCAATCATCAATTTGCTCCCAGTTATCCATGTTTATGTATATGTCTTTTGTCTCTGATCTTCAGGTCGTTTTGCTGGTTTTCTCTCCGAGTTGATTGTTCGTCCTCTACAAGAGTTGTCACGTTATCAAAAGGCTCCAAGTGGTGTCACGGTCAAGAACCTTTTTCCAGGCAGCAGGAGATGGTCAGGTAATCAACCATATCATGGATTGTGTTTTTTGTGGTTTGTGGCAAAGTAATGCTCTTCTTTTCAAATGTATGGACTAATAGGAGTCATAAGTTGTACCTCATTTCCGATACAAAACTGAACTGGGCATTGGTTAGGTGAGACATGTCCTGTGTTTGGTCTACATTGACAGGTCTGAATGAATATATTAATTTGAGCAAGTATTCAGTCCATATACTTGCATTATTGATATTTGATTTTTATTTTCTCAACTATATGGACGTGTTAGTTCTTTAAAGATCTCTCAGCTATAAAATTGTTCTAGGCTACTTAGGATCTGACAAATACTAGAGTATATATACACTGAATTCTATCCGTCCAGGTTATTTCTGTTCCATCCACTTCCATTGTTGCAGGAATCTTTTAGCGCTTGATATTATATGGCAGAATCTATGCCTGCTATTTCTGATAAATTTGATCCCCCATTTGTGGCTTATTTCTCTAATATTTGCATTCAGGGCTATGCTAAATCGAGTGATTCTGCCATTGAGTTGGACATTTGTTCTGGTTTACTTCAAGATGATACAATGGTTTAAATGGACGATGCAAATTTATCTGAGTTGAAGACCTCTCAAAGAAGGTTGTTAGCGGCTTCTTCGTGGGCAATGGCATTTGAGAGTTTGTGCAAGCGACTTAATGAAAGATAAACTACACAGCTTGACCAAGCACGTCGAGGAAGATAAAAACGAGGAAAAGGATTTTGTGTACGATCAGACTGCCTCGAGTGATTGCTCCCCTTGAAAGGTAAAACTTGTGTGTTTCCATCTCCAAGCTTATTACTAGCTCTTCAGTGCTTGATGCATCCATATTTTTTTGAAACAAAAATATGATACATTATACAGTTTGATCACATTATTAATTTGCCACACGTGAGGCTGTAAGGTGCTTTGGTAATACGACTCCAGGTTTAATGTCGACCACTGGGTTTGTAGGTTCTGCGCTAGAATGCTTACATAACACATATATTAGCTACATTTATTGTGCTTTGTTGCTTCTTCTTTATAGCTCCTGCAGGGCTAGAATTTAGAATCATTGAAAAGTTTACCTGTCTGGCCTTAATGATAGATGACTTGGTACTATGGTCATATGTGATTTGGTCTGTATTTGTTGTATGATATGTTGGGCAATCGTCAATTTCCCTTTTTTGGAGCAAGTTTGTTTAGGTATACAAAGTACAGTACAACAATCTGCGCCCTAATACTAATGTATTTCCTGTATTCTCCAATTTAGATCTGAGCATTGAGACACCCTTGCACTCGTGCACCTCCTGGAAGAGGACAACCTGAGGTGATCTGCCATGGACGTCCAGCGAGGCACGGCGTTTGGGCGCTTTGCCGCGGCTTCTAAGGGGGTGGCTGAGCCGTAGGCGTCGGGCAGTGGTGTTGCCGCCCGCATAAGCAAGCTGCATGGCGTCGAGAAGAAACCGGTATGCCTCATTCTCTACTCGGCTCTGTTCCATCTGGACACCATAAGCATTAGCTCTTTGATGTTGCTTTTCAGCTTGCTGTGCTGATGTAGCTTTTGTTTGGTCTGTTACAACTGTTGCTCCTTTGCTCCTTGCTAGCATATTTGGTCAACTGCCTTAGTTTCGTACTTTTCTCTGTATGAACTAGCAGGTTTACTGTGCTGGCGTTTCATAGAAGATGGTGTTGTTGTTTGCCTGTCAAGTTTCTAGGGTTGTGCACAACCTATAGAAGATGGTGCTTATTCAGTTTCTTTGTACTACCATGTACCTATATTCTTCCATATATTTTTAGTGTCATGTATTGCTCATTCTTAATCCGAGGAATGCTAGACCCAAATTAAAGAACCTCCCCAAATTTTATATCGATATGCCTTCAGGTTTATTGATATCTTGCAGCCATTCCGGTGCCATGAATCCATTAATAGGTGCTCCCCTCACCTTTATTTTACAAACGCCAAAACGTCCACAACATATAGGTTACATAAATTTCAAGCTTGCAGACCTTACATCTATTAAGATCCTGGTACCTGACAACCTGCCAACTAATGCATTATTTCTAAGTATATTCTCCATTAAAATTCAGTGTATTCTGCCTATTGTTGCCTCTTTTCTTTGATATATAACAGTGTCTCTCATCTGTACATATTCACCATTTTAATTAATATACAACAGTAGGAGCCTCTCCTGCTGTTTTCACCGTTCAAAAAAAAGTATTGAAGCACATCCTACTTATTTCTTCGAACCTGCTGTAGTTTTGCTTTCCTTGATATTCATTTTTTTTTCTTATCAGTGTAAATGTATTTGCTTTCATGTACTCACGTATTTCATTTGGAGTGTTATCTGGATATATGTAAGGTATTTATTACTATTATTAGGAGTTTGTATGGTTTTCAAAAACCATTCTTATAACACTACCTTGTATTAGTAGCTTGGGAACTTTCGAGGAAAACGGGGATGTCAGTATCTTTCCTGCACTGCACTATATTTTCTTTTTCTGATCAAAAACTATATTATACTCCCTCCGTCCTAAAATAAGTGACTCGAGTTTGTACTAACTTTGTACTAAAGTTAGTATGAACTCGAGTCACTTAGTACAAAGTTAGTACAAACTCGAGTCACTTATTTTGGGACGGAGGGAGTATTTCCTTACTGATCTTCTTACTTAATAAGTAGCTGACGTGTCGCATTTATATTGATTTCATATGTCATCTGTTATATAATATATTGGGTGAGCATTCATTTTTCTCCTGTAGAGATTATGACTTAAAAGTAAGTCTGAAGAGATGCTGGCTTAAAAGCAACACTATATGTCACTACTTCTAATCAATCTGCAAAAATACTACTAAAACACTATAGAGTGGTAAATTGTTAGCAATCCACACTGGGTTAAGAGTTTTAGACTATTTTGCATTTAGTCATCGGTTGCATTTGAGCGTCAATTACTAGAAAGCAAGAAAACTTGGGTTATAGAAGCAAGTTGCTGTCATTTTCGTGGAATGTATATCCTGAAACCAGAGGCAATATTTTCTCCCTTATTTGTTATTGTATTTGGCAACAATTACTCTATAATACAATGCTCTTGCCGCAAAAGAAATACCCACCTTATTTTTACATTTCTTTTTTTTATTCATGTGCATCAATCGTCTTTTTTATCTGCATCAGGTTGCTAACAGAGTTAAGCATATGAGATATCCAGCAGAAAAGACAACTAAAGGGTGGCTTTATTTAATTTGTTTTGTCTACACAAAGGTGAGTACAAATGTCGTTGCTACTATACCCTTTCCCACCATTATATCAATTTTTCAAATGCTCAAGTATGTGTATATGCATGGTTTGTAAAACTTTCTGCGATAAAGCATGTATATTTGTATGGCTTGCGATGCTTTGTTAGAAAGAAGATCAGACATGTGCTGGCCATCAACATGTTTTAGCCTTTTAGGTATATTAGATAAGTGTACCTAAGAAATGTTTGATGTTTTATGAGGATTGAGAAAAGTAATGGTTTATGTTACGGACCTACTGTGAATGATCATTCGGATTTGGTTGGATTTGGTTCCTATGTGCATATGCTTTTCGATCTGCCTTTGGCCAATCGGTTTTAATCCGTTGTATGAATATTTTGTGCCCTCATGGTGAAAAAAACATAACAACAATATTTACACTTCTGCTTATATTCCATAGCTTATCAATTTCTTCTGATCTGAATTCTCACCTGACTTTTGTGCTACTCAGAAATTATGCGGGTATGAAACTCTGCCCACAAACCCGGATTCAAGTGATTGGCGGCAGGTTCTGGGTTCAGTGGACAAGGCTATCTATCTAAAATAGTTAACTGTATAGTTTACGCGTATGCTTTGTTAAAGCAGTGTAAATTAGTTAACAGTGAACAATCTTTGTGGCTTTTTTTGGTACAACGTACTAAACCTGATGTGTTTAGTATTTAAAAAAATGCACCATTGGCATGTAATGGACTATAGCGCTATGGATAATTTTATTCTTTAAACCTATGGAATATGAACAATGTCTTACCGGGTTGGATATGGCTGGGGGCAAAAGGGGTGCGGCACGCTGCAATTCCATTTTTTCTTGGGTCATATGTAATACTTTGGTGTGTTATACTGTACTGAAACTATATGTTTATATTTTATATGCAATGCTTTAGTTGATTTGCTTTTGGAGGCTCCATCAGAATAGGGGCATCGTAATTGTCTACAATTTCTATCTTGAGGCTCCACCAGAATAGAGGCATCTTAGTTGTCTAAATTTTTCTTGGGTCGGTTCATAGATAATGATTTGGTGTATGGCACTGTACTGAACTAATATCAAGTTTTTTTTATATTTGCAATGCTCCAATAACTGATATGACTACCCGGCAGCGGTTGCTGCCGGGTGCGGCAAGACGCACTTCCTACCTAGTATGAGAAAGTAGAGCCCTACCACGATGATCATTGCACCAATCACACTGAAAGCAAAGAGGAAAGGATATCATTAGTGTTACCACAGATGTGCTGAACAATCCAAACTATGTGAGAACAAAAAGGAAATATATCATTAGTGTTGTTGCATTAATGCAATATTTTCCCGGTCCTGGTAATTAGTTTCACTCATATTTTGGGTCAAACTTTGATCATATATCCGACTAAAAAAATAATCTATTTTTAAAATGTAGTGCATATTCCGTTTTCCAAAAGACAAAGATGCGTATATTTGGCCAAGTTTAAAGAAAAAATATCAACATCCACAATATAAATTAGTATCATTAGATTCTTCATGAAGTATATTTTACATTATCTTTATTCGGTATTTAGATGTCTAGATTTTATTTTATAAACTTGATCAAATATATTTCGACTTTTAGAAAACAAAGTACACACTATATTTTAGAATGGAGGGAGTATATATTATATGCTCTAAAAATAATATCAATAAGAACTCTTTCGAATACAAATCTGACAATATATCTTTGTAGCATATAATATATTTTTTGCTGCAAAAATATGTGGTCACCAAAGTTACGTGGGAGACCAATAAATCATGACCGAGGAGGTATATGTCTTCGTGGATCCTGACATGGCAGCAAAAAATGAAGAAAATGCAGTGTACCTCCCAAGAGTGATCTCCTCCTTGAGAATGATGGAGCCCATGACAGCGGTTATGATCATGCAGAGCGGGTTGAAGGCCGTCACGAACACAGGACCCCTTTGCCTCGACACGATGCCCTGCACGTAGTACGCCACGCCGGAGCACACTATGCCGGCGTACACGGCGGTGAAGAGGCGGGTGTCCAAGCCGATGACCCACGCCTGTGTATTCTGGCGCTCGGCGACGAGGGCGACACCGGTGCTCATCACCGAGCCCACGCCGCAGATGAGCACCGTGAGGGATAGCTCCGCCGGGTAATCCTGGAGCGTGCTGGACTGGAGGACGAAGAAGCACGACCAGGCCACGCAGGCGACGATGATGATGATGGTCCCCTTCATCCACGCCGCTGGATCGGCGCCGGCGGCCGCACCGCCGGCGTGGTGCTGGCCATTGGTCCACGGGAACTGCACGGCGGGGCCGTGGTAGAGGACCATGAGCACGGCGCCGGCCACCGTGAGGACCGTGCCGGCTATTTTGGCCTGGCTGTGCAGGCTCCGCAGCCGCACCTTCTCCATGCCCAGGATGAGCGCCAGCACGAAGGTGACGGCCGGGAGGATGTTGATCAGCGCCGCCGCGAACCCTGCCGAGGTCAGGTTCGCGCCCGTGTAGTAGAGGTTCTGGTCAAGCACATGCCTGGGTGGTAACGACGCAATAAACCACATGTCAGTAACAAGATTTTTGTACATGATCGCTATGGATGGACGACGGGTCGATAGAATTAATCAACCGTGGGGGAGGACGTACTCGAGGAATGCGAGCCCCATGATCTTGATGAAGATGGTGGTTGTCATCTTTGACCTCAGTTCCCTGCACATATTAGTACGTACGTTGGAGCAAATGCACAATTGGCTAGTGATATTTCATGAACCACGATTTTAGCAGGGTAAAAACTGAAAATTAATCGAACTGAACATGTAGTATGCAGGCTTCTAGCTGACATGTTTTTTTAAACGGACTTCCAGCTGACATGTGGGTTCCATGCATGGTAGGACCCGTGACGAATCAGGGCAGGGCACACTGCCTAGTGGAAGGTCGCCAAGTGCGTTTACACATACGTAAGCACACATACGGCAAACCGCACAAACATATACCTGCTTTATTATAGATCGATGCACACATACGGCAAACCGCACAAACATATACCTGCTTTATTTTACATCAGGATCCATCCATATATAGATCGATGCTGCATGATGAGGCACGTACATATACACACATATAATTTTTTTTCAATCTAAGGCCTCTTTGATTCGTAGGATTTTGAGAACGCAGGAATAGGAAAAGTATAGGGTTGAAATGGCATGTTCATTTGAACCCTATAGGATTAGTAAGTAGTGTTTGATGTTACAGGAAAAACAAAGGAATTGTAAAAAAAGGTTGGAGTGGATGTTAGATTTACTATGAAATGTAGTACAAAAAATTACATAGAAAAAATCTATGGGATCCAATCTGTAAAAAAAAAACTACATGAACGAGCATGCATGCATGCATGCATGTGGGAGCCATCTCCTGTAATGTTCTAACACTAACAGCTGTACTGTAAAGAGGATCATGCGCTAAACGTTTGTCCAAGGAAAAACTGGCAAAGAACATGCATGCATGCACGCGCGGTTGCATTGACATGCATGCATGCGAAATGAGGCCATGATATATACTTCCTTCGTTTTTAAATATAAGTTTTTTTAGAGATTCTACTGCAGACTACATATGAAGCAAGATGAATGAATCTACATTCTTCTATATACATCCGTATGTAGTCCATAGTTCAATCTTTAAAAAGACTTATATTTAGGAAGGAAGATAGTATACACGTACGGGGTGCGTGGATGGAAATATGGAATGAGCACGAGCTGTTACCTCTCGAAGTAGAGGGCGAAGGGCGCCATGACGGCGGTGGCGACGAGGTTTCGGTAGACGACGAGGACGAAGTGGCTCATCCCGCGCTTGAGGGACGCCACGGCGATGATGTACATCCCGGCGAACCCCACCTGCAGCAGCACCATCGCCAGGTACGGCTTCGCGTCGTTCAGGACCTTCCACCCGGCCCATGCCCATGATCCTCTCAATCTCTCCTCGCTTCAAACTTTTCCAAGTCTTCTTCTTCTTTTTCTTCTTCTTCTCTCACTCACTCTCTTGTTGCTGTGGTAGCTCAATGGGAAGTAACCACTAACCACTACGCAAGCAAAGTGATCGATGAGGCGATGAGCTCACACCGCGGCTGTCTCGTACGTTTATATAGAGGCTCAAACGCTGCTGTGCACAGTACATGCAGCGTTCAGGGGTTGGATGTAAAGCGTAGTGTAGCCACTGAGCCTCGGTCTGCCTCAGTGGTAGCTTAGCTGTATGTTCCATTCCCGGTTTAATATTCCATTTCCGGGCAAATTCAGGAGGAGAATTTGAAGCCGTCGGAGTCAACCTCTGCGTGCATGATCTGCGTGCATGATGTACATCCATGATCCGCGTACTGTCAATGAGTTAATCAGCTCATAAGATGCATCACCAATGTTCAAGCACCGAATGATATTCTCTTCAGCCTAATTGTAAAGCAACAGGTGCATATGCCCACGAGACATCAGAACCATATAGTATATACCTTTATTTCTGCTAATAAAAGTATATATATATGTTATGGTCTGCGAGTTGGCCTTATTGCAGCGAGTGGGTTTAACCGTTGATGATCCATCCGCGTCCGCGCGCATCTTAGGGGAGAAACCATTTGGGTTGCCCCTTGTTTTAAGAGTAGACCACGTACTTATAAAAAGATTGATAGAGGTTGGACCAGAAATATAAGTATGACCACACTGTGCCACATTTAATTAGCAACGAAAAAGGTCCATGAAATGGAGATCAAACCATAAGTTACACTTTTGGTGCGCCCTACGGGTCGTCCACTTGTCGCGTGGATCGAATCAGACACCTCCAGAGCCTTTGGATCCCACACACGAGATCTGGTGGTGTCATTACAACCTGTCTGTTTGAAACATGATCCATGTTGCCCTTGCCGGTTGCAACATGCATGACCCATACTACGCTCGAGAAAATATTGGTGGTTGTCACCAGCCTATATTATCTGACCCCGTTTGCAACATGAGCCATGTTGCGATTGCCGGTTGCAACATGACCCAAGTTGCGCTTGGGAAAACATTCGCATCCATCCACCACCTTGTTATCTGATCATGTTTGCAACAAGACTCATGTTGCGCTCACTGGCAGCACGACCACTCCACTAGCCTGCTTGGTTCCTCCCCTGCCGCCTGCTGCTCAGCTAGCCAACCCACGGCGAGGTTAATGCACCACGCCGAACATCCTTTCGGCAGCATTCCCCTCGAAAAGGAAAATCCTTTCGGCAGCGTTTGTGGCCAAGCATAATTTCCTCGTCTTTCCTCAACGGAGCCATGGAGCATGTCCATGCAAATGGGAACTGAACCTGCCAGGCAGACGCAGCCGAGCACACCCACCACCGAAGTGATGCCTGATTCACTCGCAAGGAATTGATGCCGAACTCAATTGGAGAGACGTCAGTTCTCGATCCGCTCCCTTGTCACAACGGATCTGTGCTACCTGCCTCTGCGGTTCTTGATTCAGATGTCGCCTTCAGGATTAAGCACCTGTGCTCAAGCATCCTCGTGCTGCACGGCGTTTTGTTCCAGCTGATTGTGACCGTTGGTTCTAATGATGTTAGAACCGTTTGTTCTAAATAAGGACATGCTGTCAAGTCTTCCTCGTGCTGCACAATGCGTTTGTTCTTGCTGATTATGACGGCCGTTTGTTCTAGTGTAACCACAACGTTTGTTCTAATAAGCACCTGCTCTGAAGTCTCCTCATGCTGCAAAAATGCTTTGTCGTTCTTTACTGATTGTAACAGTTTGTTCTAAACAATGATATTACACCCTACGTTTGTTCTACCCAAATGATAAGTGCCACATCTGTGGCACGAAGCCGTTTTTTACAGCTAAAGTTGTCATTCGAAAACAAAAACACGCAAAAAAACTGAAACTTGCCATCCGAAAAAAATGTTGCCATGCTTGACAATAAAAGTTGCCATCCTCGCGTCACTAAACTTGCCATAAAAAAGTTCAAAGTTTCCATGTGTTCGTGCCATGCGTGTGACACTTATCAGGGTCCTCGTTCTGATATAAGCACATGTTCTGATGAAGTCTCCTCATGCCGCACAATGTTTTATTCCTGCTAATTATGATTGTTTGTTCTTTAAATTCAATGCATATATACCGCTCATGGCTCTGCAGGCGCAAGTAACCTGCTATTTTTAGTGTGGATTTTTGGCTTCCGGGCTCTATGGAACCCTTTTTTTGTTTAAAAACCAACCTTTTAAGTTTGAAAAACTCCTGATTTTTTTTATGATTTTTGTGTATCTTGCAGTAAAATTTATTTCATCGTGAAACCTTACAACACATGCGGGAAACATCTCTATGAATATGTGTATTTTTCTGAAACTTTTGAAAAACAAAAGGTTAATTCTTGATTTTTTTTAAATGCCGGGCTCGAATAGCATTTTCCACTGTTTGCCTTTCATTGTTCACATACAAACCATATCATGAGAATCAAACACGCATGGTATTTCATTATATCTAAGAAACGTCAAGAAATATAGGAGAATACACTAAAAGACCCAAACAAGAAATTAAAAATACATCACGGTCTTCAAAGTCTTTCAACCCCATCTTCTTAGCAAGCCCGTAAAAAAATTTACCGACTTCATCGTCAGAGAAACTATCTTCAGTAAGGAGCGATTGCAAAAATGCATCAGAATTGCTAGCAAAAACACACACCAAATGGGTAGAAATTACAAAAGAAACCTGTCGTGAGAGGCAAGACAAAGTACACACTTGAAGAATATCGATCGGGGATGCGCTCCGTGAGTAAGTTGATGGATATCTACTCAAAACCACCAACGGGAAGGAAGAAGAACACCCATATGAGGCTTTATGAAGACAGAAGGCACTCCCGTACCATCTTGACGCTCGCCTAGATCCAACATTGGACTTGATTTTATTGTCTGCCATCATCGGCACTACCACATCGCCCAATAAATCTGGTTGCCCAGATCCACAGGACCATACCCTCAGAAGCATGTTGTTGACGTTGGAACAAACACCATCGGGACAGCGAGGAGGCCGAAGGGACTCACCACATCATCATGATGGCATTGCTGCCTGAACGTCTCCACTAAGACACACGGACAAAAACCTACCCGAAATGAAAGTACACATTGGATGAAGAACCACTTTGTCTCCTCGCGCCTAGATGGCGGCTAGAGACGGAGGGGAAAATCAACCATGCCGAAGAAGGAGGGGAAACCCTAGACGCCTCATGTGGGGGGGAGGAGAAGGAAAGAGGCGGCTAGGTGAGAACCATTCATTGTTTGGTGCCTCATGTGTCCAAGTAATGCTTAATTAATCTCTGAGTGAGATGATCACGACACCTTACTGGCAGCGAGACACATATGGTGACTTAATCAACCTTGAAACTTCACAACTCTATTCTTTAGTGAGCAGTGCATGTATGTGTGCATGTCTATGTTGTACTTACATTTTCTCTATTTCTAAAGGACGACTTGGTAGCTTTTTTCTTGGGTTTTTTTCGTCCACCACTATAAAATGGTTTTTTTCGTACGTTTTTCCACCCCACGCTGCGAGCGGTTTTCATCCTCCCATCAAAAGCCCAATCTCTCGATCCAAGGGTTTCTCCTCCGATGTCAGTCTATCCTCGCCATGGCGATGTAGATGGTGGCGCGACGCTGCTCCACCTCTCCACGGTCGCTGCACCGTCCTCCTCCACCTCCTCGGCGCCCAAACCCCCACCACACCCTCTGGGCATGGAGGCGCACGCTCCGGGGACGCGGGACTGCTAGGCTCTCCTTTCGTTCACCCCCCTCCTCTGCCATGGCGATGCCGACGGCGGCCGCGGCGCTGCTCCAACCCTCCACGGTCTCCACCCGTCCTCCTCCACCTCCTCTACGCGCTGCACTTCCTCTGCCGGAAACTCCCCTTCCACCTCCTCAGCGCGGCGCGGCGACATGAGGAACGGGGCGGCTGCGCGGCAAGGGGCCGAGGTGCGCGTGAGGAACACGGAGGCATCCGCGCCGGTGGCCACGGCCGAGGGTTGTGGTAGCCAGGAGCCCGCCGCCGCGCCGGCCGTCAAGATCCCCGTCACGTTCTACCAGGTGAGCACGTCTGGATCGGCTGTTCTGCTCCTGAAATAGTTCATCCATGGATTTTGGATGGCTTTAGTTGTCTTACAGATTTATGGTCATTGTTCTTCAAGTACGTTACATGATCTCTTTGAGGGAGTGAAGAAATTTATTTGCAGATAGAATCTTATAAGCGAGTTGCACACGTGCATTTAGGATTCCAAATTTCTAATAACAGATACACATATACATACGTGGTCTGTCGTCATAGCAGTTCAACTTGGTGCAGTAGTCGCATTAGCATTTGTACCTCACCGGTCAATACAACACTTTGATGCTAGATTGTGACGGGGCTCGGATTTGTACCCACTACAACACTTCGATGCTAGATTGAAAACTACTGGTGTTATATTTGCTAGGACTAATTAATCTACGTACACACCTAATGCCCTTTCTGATGTTTTTCACTGTCGAGATTACGCTTTTAGAAAATGTGTTTGTTTTGTTTAGTGTCAATCTAGAACAAGAGCCGATTTGATTCCACTCTGGACAATTTGCAAAGAGATGCTAATTCTCCATGATTATTAACTTGATGTCTGAAATCTCAATTTCGACTTCCCTATTGCGGTTTATTTCAGTTCAGTGTGGTAATCGGCAGCAGTCAAGTTAACAAATCTGAAGCATTTTAGCAAGGCAACGGTGCAAGTGCACTTTTGGTGGAAGATGAAGCTTTTGTTGGGCTTGTGATGTTTTTTCCGAAGAATACTACTGATGAACTCAAAGGACAGATGGCTTGCATGAGGGAAGGTTCACCACTAGACCCCCCTGATTGCAACAAAATATCCTTTATGTTTGATTTTTCTGGTTATTATGTATTTGACTAATGTCTCCTACTTAAAAAAAAGAACAACAACCAGTCTTCAACTGTTAAAGTTCTAAATCTATATTTAGACACAATTGGTGTTGAGGCATTAAATATGTATGCCCTGTTGCAACGCACGGGCTCCCCAGTCATATATATGTTTTGATCTATTTATATGTTGTTTTCTTGCGCCTTCGTGCCCTCTACATTGCTTCACAAATAGTGATAGTGAGGCTGCTCCTTGTCTCTCTCATCTTTCAAACCGGTGGCAGTGACGGATCACACCTCAACCTTGCAGGAGTTGTTATGCACTATATAATCATTATACGTTTTCCTATGGAGATGTGTTTGCTATGCAAGCTATGGCTGAATATTTTTCTTCGTGGTGATTGGGAAAATGGCTACCAAGGTAGCATCGTCCATCTTGCTAGCACACAGCCAATCTGCGCAGGTATGGGAATACCACCATCTTGTATTTTTTTGTGAATAACACCTTTATCTGCATTTTGTGTTTTTTCTGCTCTGTTGTTCAGTAGGACACTTATGTACGAGTCACTCAGATACAATTAGTTTTTATGTGACAGTGCATATGGTCCTCATCGAGAGTTGATAGTCGGATTTCACCAAGAAATAAAAACCGAGGAAAAGCCTGAAGTCTTACTACCAATAACCTCAAACAAGAATATGGGTACTTTCCGTTGTAATGATTATTAGAATTGTTGTTTCTGAAATTCAGTCTTCAGAATTACTATGGCTAAGCGAAGGTGATAAATAATTCCAGTTTAACAAGTACTTGTGTATTGTTTAGATGGAGGACCACTCTTAGTTTTGTTCTTAGATTCGATTCTGAATCATTTAGTGTGCAATTCAGATTCACGCAGCATTTTTCTTAAATTTTGCCTGCCTGGAAATTATTAATGTCAACTTAATGCATAGCATGTCCTGATGTTAAACATGATGCATTTCTACACTACAGTCTACATAGTTGGTACATATAGCATGTCTCAGCAATCCTGTCTAGCTCACTTTTTCAGTGGCATGGCCTTCTTCCAATCTTATGTCAATTGGTCTTTGCTTTGTAGGCACTAGAAAGGAGACGATCCTATCCACTCTCACAATGAAACAAGAGAAACAATTCCTTGCAGTCATCTATAAGGTCAGCATGCTGGGGCTTGGTTGATTTATTTTTATTGCTATTTCTATGCACACGTAAAAGGATCTACGTATCCAAAATTAATTTGCTTACCCATGTGAGTTTGGGGATATTTTTTATCTTGTTAGCATGCATGTCAGATTTAAATTCTCGCCTACGTTCACTCCCGCGTCCCCTCCGCCCTTCTCAAATTTTCTCAAGCACTCCCTTTCGTCTGGACTGGACCCCTTCTCTCCCAACGCACCCATCCCATACTCACTGATTTTTGAGCCGTGGCGGTGGCGGCAGGGCTACAGCCCGACGAGATGGCGACGGCGTGCTGCCTCCGACTGTCTGACGCGAGCTCGGAGCCTCGGACGCAACCGGGTGTGAACTGCAACAGCGGCGGCGATGGCGGGAGCTCGGAGGCGACCAGGAGGTGAAGTGCATATGTGCGAGCTCGAGGCAACCACGAGACCTCACTTCCGGCGTTCCTCTCCGTATGGCGACCTCGCACTTGTAAGCCCCTCCTCTTTCCACATGCATGCATGTAGTAGCAGATTGCCTGATCTGTTGGCCTATAAGTATTAACTTTGCGGTGCTCTTATTGTTAGTTCAGACTTGCAGACCCATGTTTTCTGCTCGGAGTGATGGCCAGAACATGTTTGTATCGCTCAGATATTAAGAATCTTGTCTCTATGGTAAAACCATGCAAATAATTTGGATATAGCGGTGGTTCTGCTAATCAAACCCCTTGTTTGATGAATTTAGTAGGAGGTATTCAGTTATGGAACCATTGTTTAGGTGGAGAGACTCCACGTGAGTTGTGTGTTTATTTTTGTTTGAATCGTGAACTGGTGAGGCCTGCTTGCAAGTTTTCTCTATAGAATTATATTCTATATATGTGGCTGCTATGTCAGTTTCTTTATTAGTTTGGACCTTGATTTCTACTTAGTGGCTCCTTTTTAAATCTTTATGATCTTCCGTTGATTAGTGTTAAGCAATCAGCATGCATGAGCTGGTTTGAGTCCATCCATATTTCTTCCTATATGAGACACAACATAGTTCATATCAATGTAGATGTCAGATACCAATTCAGTTTTGAAGTTGACGGCGGTGCCCATGTCCTCGCAGCCACCGGCGGTTGCTCCCCATCTCAGATGCTCCCGGCGCGGCGTCGCCCTCCACTGCTACCCCTTCTAGCGGTTGTGGCTGCAGGGGGTGGCCCTCCGGCGAAGAGCAGCGGCGACACCGACGGTTACCCCTTCCCATAGGCGCCCCGCACCGGCGCTACACATTCACATCGAATCATCATCTCGCACAGTCAGGGGACGTGCCAAGCACCTTCAATCACACAGCCACCGCGGTGGAGATCTTCCATCTCCGCATTGTTTCATTCAAGGTATTTTTTCAGTGATGTCTGATGTGTTGCTTTAGTTTTTTTAGCTGTGTGTTGCTTCAGATTTTGGCATAGATGATAGAATGATCCAGGTGTGCTATCTATTTTGTCATAGATGATATATTGACTCACATTTCACATACCTGAGTTTGCCACGTTTTTGTAAACTGCATAAAACTGAAGAGCAGCCCTATACACTTGATAAAACTGAAGACAGATCAAGCTTGTTAACCGAGTTAAAAAAATGTTGTAACATGATCAATATAGCTTTCTGGTCAGAACTTTGGAGTAGATTCATCTTTGTTTTTTCCCATGCATTTGGGATGAAGGGAAGCACTGAAACCTTGTGCCTCCTCTAGCTCAGGGTTCAGAAGCTTGACAAATTGTATGCAGACATGGCCTTGCAAAAAGAACTGAAGGTGCGCTTTTATGGTAAATTGAAATATATTTTTCCTTGGGTCAAATCTGTATAGTATTTTTTGTTACTGAACCATATATGTTATGTTTGTTGTGTTTAAGATCCTGTTAGTTAGTTCAAGCAGCATGATTGTTTCTTACTCATGCTCTGTAAATTGTGGGACTATTGTTTATTTCTGTGATGTACTAGAATGCAATTGGAATGTGAGTCTAGACCAGGGAGTTACTGCCTTGATTTCCTGGAGAATTCAGACTACTTTTTTTCCTTATTTGCAGGTAAAGAAGTTCGAGAAGAACAAGGCGTCTTGCAAGCTTCTATGCTGCATCCCTGTCCAGCCAATTGTTTTATTGATTTATGCTCTTGTTCATTTCTTAATTACGATTATGGTGTGGTGATCTAGACCTATTTGGAAGAGTCACGTGCAAAGATGCCAGAGAGAGATCTGATGCAACAAGCGACTCCTATGTGGCTGACTTGCTTTAGATGCTAAGAAGAATGCAAATAAAGGGGTTGACAAAAAACAAATCCCATGAGAAATGAAAGGACGACAAGAGATTGTTGGGTTCTTGGAGCATAACGGATCTCAAGGTAGTTATGAGTATGATGGTATTGTATATGCTTTGCTCTTGTACACAACTGAATGTAGTTTCTCGCTTTATTACTTTCTAGGATTTGAGCTCGGACAGTACAAATGAGGAAACATTAGACAAATCATATTCGTAAATAATGCTTGTTCCCACATAGAATTGACCATCAAGATGAACATTAGACAAATGAGGAAACACTAGACTCAATCAAGATGAACTGACCATTATAGCCTGTGTTTATTACAGGTACATGCACTGAATTTTCCGTTGTGCCAAAACTATCGTATTAGAATTTTTATAATTGTTGCTACCACATTTCAAAGTAAGAAGTAAGAATATGATGATGCAAAGGAATCTCATTATCTAGCCATATGTAATCTCAGTTTCTTACTATGCAAACTGTCATAGGAGTAAACCCACATTGATGTCGCTCCACTTTTCCTGTCTATTGATCTATGACAAAGGGGATGTGCTGGTGCCAGTGCCCGTTGCTATTCGAACAAAGGAGTGGATCTGGCAATATTTGAATCAATAAAGGTTATCTTTCCTATGGCTTTTGTTATTACATACATGCAGATGTGTGTCACTTCATTAGATCATATCTGGTTCCTAAAGTTTTAGATGTTTCATATAACCATCATTTCAAAAAAAAAAAAATGACCATCAGTTATCCCATTGGCAGTCCTTGTACATGTTTTCTTTATCTGCTTTAAAAATTATTGTGAAGCAAAATAAAGTTGTATGTAAGAATATCCTAGATTGCATTTTTATAGACAAGGATCGCTTCAAGTTACCTCCTTTTTTAGTGAAGCATTAAACTGGGACTGTAGAATGGGGGACCAAAATACTTCTTATGAAAGTACCGGAGCAGGAACTGAAATTAGTCTACCTTGTGATGTGATGTGTGTGTGTGTGTGTGTCTTCACTTATCTCTGGTCCAGGTTTAGATGTCCCTGATGCTTGGTTTTCATTTTCTACCACCGCATAATTGTTGTTTCTGAATGTTATGAATGAGTGGAACTTCACCAAAACAGAATAGCACAGCTACAAGTCTTAAGAGACTCTGTCCTATTGTAAGGCAAGCTTGCCGGTAATTTTAGTAGCAATTATTGTTTATGTGCTTTTGTTCTTCATTTTTTGGTGATGTCACTTTTAATTAGTGGCATCATATGCACCATGGCGCAGCCCTCTTTACTTTCTAGAGTTTGGACCAGTGCATTTACTATTTCCTACATGCCTTCAAAAACAAATATGAGCTCCCAATTATTCTACCCAATCATATATCTCATCTACTCCCTTGAACGGCATTTTGTTTCTACTCAGTATTATTATTCTCCTTATACCTCATGAAAAAAATGAGATCTTAATTCTTCTTCCACTCGATCATATTCACTTCTACTCAGTTGAATGAAATCATGTTTTCTTCTTCTCAGTGACTCCCTTGCTTGTGTGCAAGTGCTACACATGAGTACTCATGACTATTCTTAATGTTGATGGCGCCAGGCTTGGTTTTGTTTAGAACATAAATTTTGAACATATGAACTAGATATTGCATGCTTTAATATGTTGGAGATGCGTATTTGGATGGTGTAATAAGTGCAACTCCGGTTCACCAACCCCGTCATGAAGGCCGGCAGGAGCACCGCGTGACAACACATCTAATGATTCAGAAACTATTCCAGTTGAGACGTTTCAATTTTTTGCTTGATTTAAGACGAAAACACATGTTGTGTAACAGAACTCGTGTAATGTGTGTAAACTTGTTCTGGTCTCAATATGACAATTTCTGCCAGAGAAGGAAATTTTTGTTTTTCAAACTGTCATCGTTTGATCTCGTCTGAAAACTAAATCTGCCATCCAAAAGGGTTCGATTGCCACCCCTTTTCCAGTGACTGGAGTTAAATTTTCCTTAAATCATAATATAGGCAAGATGGTGCCCATGTCAAGTCTAGCAATGAATAAAAAAGTTAACATGTGAAGTCATTTTTACTTGTTATGCAGTGTATTACCATTAATTTGTGTGCTTCATAGCAATGGATTAAATGAGCTAGGATTAAGTTCAAAAGGTTGTCTTAGCCCGTGTAATAAAAAAAAAAGGCCATGGCAACGCACGGGCGTTCTACTAGTCTAACTATACATGCGAAAAGATGACGACAATATGAGTTTTTTTCCTTTGGATTTTAAGGCCCCGTTTGGTACAAAAGACAAGCGTAGAAATTTTCAAAGTTAAGATTTACATAGAAAATATTTTGCTAACATTTGGAACAAAATTTTCTTATTCTACATTTCTTTGAATTTTTCTATGGAATGGCCTATTCCATATAAATTTTGGTGCAAAACCATACATGAGATCCTACTCCATTTTCTCTCTCTTTGTGTCTACAATTCATCTGTTTTTTCTACGGGACATCCAAAAAAACATTTTTGTGCATTTCTAATTTCTGGTATTCCAAACGGGGAATGAGTGTTTTATTAGTGCAATGAGTTTTTTTTTCATGGAATTGAGAAAAGACCAACGGAAGCACGTAACAGACTGGGAGCCCAATTGTTTAGCCCAACATTGAAATGGGCCTAAGCTTACCCAACGAACAAACCCTGCACATGGCCCACGGAAACATTCTTGAGATCTGTCAGGATAGGGCCCACCTAGCATAGCCCGTAGCCACCACGCAAAATCCGCAAAAAGTTTCATCGCCTCGTCATCCGCAGCTCCACTTTCCAGTCCGCAGTGACCGCCGCCGCCGCCACCTCCACCCGCTCCTCACCAACCCCGGCGACCCCCCAGGGACACCCTGAATGGCGACGGCGGTCACGGCATCCGCCACCGCGGCGACCCGCTTCACGCGCCTGGCGGGCGTCGGCCTCCGGCGCAGCAGCTGCCGCCCCCGCACCGCCGTCCGCTTCCAGCGCCCGGGGCTCACCACCACCGCGCTCCTCAGGCCCACCGAGCTCAAGCCCAAGGACCAGGGCCAGCCGGAGACGCTCGACTACCGCGTCTTCCTCGTCGACGGCGGCGGCCGCAAGGTGTCCCCGTGGCACGACGTGCCGCTCCGCGCCGGGGACGGGGCGTTCCACTTCATCGTGGAGATCCCCAAGGAGAGCAGCGCCAAGATGGAGGTCGCCACCGACGAGGCCTACACGCCCATCAAGCAGGACACCAAGAAGGGCAACCTCCGTTACTACCCGTAAGGACTCTGAAACCAAGGAAATTTCGACCCCAAATGCCGTAATTTACGTTATTGCTGAAAATATTGCGTCTTCCGTGTCAAAACTGGAAGCACACAAATTTAAGTCGGGACTACAATAGCGAGCCAAATGATTGAGATTGAGCTGGAGGCCAGATGTCTAGAGGCAAACTGATTGCTGTTCTGAACTCCAATTTCATGATGAAATGAAATTGGGGGCTGTGAGGCCCTTCATAAACCAAGAAAAAATTAGTAGAGGTTTTATCGACAAGGAGAGAATGCCAATAAGCTTACCAATTTTTCAAGCTTTTTTACTCCCATCGTAAGAACGAAGAATGGAGTAGATTAGAGATGAGTAACAGTTGTAGACTTCCTGTTCCACTACCAGAAATCCTATTTCGTTTTTGGTTCTAGAGCCTTAACTCAAGGAAAAAACAGTGTGTTACAAAGAGGGAGTATACCATCCCCATGATATTAATTTGGTGAAAAAAGATTGGCGCCTTTACAATTTTAGTACTCCCTCTGACCCATATTACTTGTCGCTGGTTTAGTACAAAGTTGTACTAACTTTCTACTAAATCAGCGATAAGTAATATGGATCGAAGGGAGTAGTAAAGTTTATGGCTATGTTTTTAGATATTTATTAGTGGCCATTAGAACTAAGTTGGAGATTACATCTTTCTCTTGAGTTTAGCTGGTATGATTTAATTGTTGTAATGGACGGCTGGAATTGGCAATTTGTTTCATTTATTGATGGTACGGTTAAGAGAGTAGTTGTAATCTTCAGTGAAATGTTTACAGTCTCTCAACTTTATGGCTGAGAGTATGGAATTATTGCTGACTAAATATGTCTGTTGTCTGGCCTAGCCAGTGTTAAGGGTTAACTTTATGCAAATCGGCAAATATGAAGATGCATTTCGTGTATTTTCTGGCAATTTGATGATCCTTTGTGGAAATGCTGGTAGACAACTTAAACCTTGATAGAATGATCTGTAAGTGGCAATATGAAGAGAAACACTTGCACTCGAATGTTCATATACGTGTTCTAGCGGCACCAACTGCAGTTTTGTAGTAGAATGTCCATAACTAAGCTGTTTATTGTTACTGTTTATTGTCTTGTGTTTATGAAGACAAACCCATGATCTTTGCTTGTCACTGTAGATTGTCATTGTTCGTAACCGTAAGTGGCAATACGAGACAAATACATGATACTTGCTTTTCACCGTAGGTTGTCATTGTCAGTAACCTTAAGTGGACAAACACATGATCTTTGCTTGTCACTTTAGATTGTAGTTTTGTGTTTATATTAGCAAACTTTGCACCAACAGATGATTGTTGTTGTCCTTTATTTAAAAGGTAACTTTGGAAGAAAAACTGGCAAAGTGGTAGTTCTTTTAGTGCTTTCCTTTGTGGGGTGATTAGTATTGTTGCATCAATTGCTTTTGGGAAGCTTTACTTCAATCAGTGGCGGAGCTAGCATCCACACAATGGATGTACATATTTCCCTATTAATCACATTTTTACTAGAGTTGTTAACATATTTGATGCATACATGTGTATTATACATAGGTAATCAACCATCTTCCATAAATAATGGGTGTACATTTGTACACCCAAGTACCCATCTGGCTACGTCCATGACTTCAATGTAGAAAGGCTACAGAGGCCGTCATTGTTTTATTTCAGGGAGAGAGAAGTCCATATGACAACCCTGAACTCTTCTATCTGTCTAAGATTCAACCCTGAACTATCAAAACCGGCTAAGAGTAAACCATCCCCTCTCCTCAAACCAGTTTTGCTGAGTAGGCCTTGTTTTGACCCGTTGACCGGCCGGTCAGCATCCCAGTTAGCAAGCCCACTTTAATTAAATTTTGACCAGAAAATGAAAATTTCCAGAAAAAAACGAAAAAGTTACGTAAAATCAACACTACTATAGTGGTCATTCTGGGAAAGTTTAACATTTTTTTGCCAAACAGATTTAAAAATAGACTTAAATTACATTTTTAGCCCCTTATTTGGTCAATTTTTAGGCATTCTTAATTCTTTTCGGAAATATGTTTGAAACTTTCCCAGAATTATCACTACATCAGTGTTGATTTTACAGATTTTTTTTTTAAAAATCCGCACACTTCCATTGTTTGGTCAAAATTTGACAATAAAAGGGCTCAAAATGTAATTAAATTGCATTTTAAAAACGTGTGAAACTTTGCCAGAATTATCACTGTATTTGCATTGATTTTACACAAGTTTTTCAAATATTTCTGGACACTTTCATTTTATTGGTCAAAATTTGAACAAAGAAGGGGCTAAATATGTAATTTAAGTGAATTTTAAAATCTCTTTGGCAAAAATATGTGAAACTTTCCCAGAATGATCACTTATTAGTGTTAAGTTTACAGCATGTTTCAATTTTTTATGGGCACTTCCATTTTTGGTCAAAATTTGACCATAAAAGGGGCTGAAAATGTAATTTAAGTGTATTTTTTAATCTGTTTGGAAAAAATGTGTGAAACTTTCCCAGAATGATTACTATATTAGTGTTGATTTTACAGATGTTTTTCAATTATTTATGGGCGCTTCCATTTTTTGGTCAAAACGACTTGCTTATGTGCTCGAATGCACCGATACGGATACGGGTATCAGTATCGGGCCAATACGGATACGTAAATTCGTCATTTTAGAAAAGTGCCAATACGGATACGTTGTAGCTACTCAAAGCAATTTGGAGGAGATGAGAATAAGAGATCTCCAGAGATTAGAGAAGCAAGAAGAGGAGATGAGCTTGGCTGGGCAGGAGAAATGGAGAAGAAAAGTGTACATCCTTGGCTGCTGCATGAGAGGGGACGTTGGTGAGGAGGAGGAGGAGCTCGTCGCCAGCTCGCCGCTGCCTCCGCTGGCCCTGGGACACAGCCGCCGCCTCGTGTGGGCACGGGAGGGAGGAAAGACGCTGTGAGCGAAAGGATGGGGCGCATCGGGGCACTAGAGTTGCTGGTTGCCTCTTAACAGGGCTGAGTGGGCTCTTACCTGGGCTGGAAAAGTATCCAAAACGTACTGGCAAAGTATCCTTCGAGTATCGCAATTGTTTTAAATCATTTATTCTCGGATACTCCAGGGATACGTATCGGGGGCGTATCGGAGGAGTATCGGTATCGGATACGGTATCCGATACGGATTCGCTAGTCGGCTGAAGTATCCGTGCATTCGAGCTTATGTGGCTGCTGATTGGCCGGTTAACAGGTCAAACCAGGCCTATTCAGCAAACACCAGTTTCAGGAGAAGGAAGGGTTGATTCCTAGCCAGTTTTGATAGTTCAGGGGTGAATCTTAGGCGGTTTGAGAGTTCAGTGTTGAATCGTAGACAAATGGAAGAGTTCAGGTTGTAATGGACTTCTCTCTTTAAGGGATTTCTTCAAGATTGTATATTCTCCTATGTTTAGCAGTATATCCTCCTATTTCTGGCTGTGGGATCACTTTTAAGTCTAGTTTGGTTCCCTTTTGTCATATGCCCATCTAAAAAATTGCAGATCTCATGAGGGTACACTGTTCATGTTTATACAAAATCAAATCGGTAGTGCTCTTAAATCTCTACGATTAAATGCCACCAAAACTTAACTGACCATAGCTAGGTGTACTGACTCGAGTTAAAGTCTGCTGTTGAATATTTTAGTGTGCTTGGTCGTTTTTCTTGACAAAAGAAATCTTAATCCGTTCTTTTATGCCTTATCTTGGTTCCTGTTGAAAAGGGGTTAGTGTGCATATTTATTGAAGTGTTTATTTCTTGTTTAGCTTTTATTTGGCATAAGCTTCAAGTGAGAAATTCCCTTGCTTGCTAGCAAGGCAATTGAGTGCAACTATTGCCCCTGTTGATAAATTTGTGCGTGGCTATTCCTGATATCATCTGTTATGTCAGGTACAACATCAACTGGAACTATGGGTTACTTCCCCAGACATGGGAGGACCCGTCAGCTGCAAATGCTGATGTTGAAGGAGCACTTGGAGACAATGATCCTGGTAGTTAACTTACTATCTTTGATGAGCATGGTTTTTATATTAGCTCTATCCTCACTGTAATAAATCTTTCCCTTGACTTCCTTTCTCAGTTGATGTTGTCGAGATTGGTGAAAGACGGGCCAACATTGGGGATGTTCTTAGGGTGAAACCATTGGCAGCTTTAGCAATGATTGACGAGGGTGAGCTTGACTGGAAAATTGTGGCCATCTCTCTGGATGATCCCAAAGCATCTCTTGTGAATGATGTGGATGATGTCGAGGAGCATTTTCCGGTATGACTGATGCCCTTATCCTTGCGTTTTAGTGTTTGTCCCTGTTCTCCGTTGGTATCTGGTGCATATGGAAAGTAGGATATGCACATATGGTATGATCATATGAGCACTGTGTTCGGTTGCTAGTTTTGATGTGAGCCAAGTAGCCTGGAAGCAAGTCCTATGCAGCAAATTTAGTTTACATAGTAATGGCACTGAAAAATAGCACTTATTCAGCCCTAGTCATCTCTCACATGCTTTCCTGTAACAACCACTGGCGCATTTCCATGAAGCTTTTCAACTGTCTCTGATTGTTAGGTTTTCTCCTGAAACTGTGCGAGTTCCCCGGTTGGCATTGACTGAAACCTAATGGCAACTAATTACACCCTCTTCTTTTAAACTGTTCTTACCAACATTTTGCGGCACCTATTCAGGGGACGTTGACTGCCATCAGAGACTGGTTCAGAGACTACAAGATCCCAGACGGAAAGCCTGCCAACAGATTCGGCCTCGGCAACAAGCCCACAAGCAAGGTAAGGCCGATCTAAGCTCAGCTTCTTGGTTTATCCTCCTGAAACTCAGAAGATATTTATACAATATGTATATCTGATGGTATCTATCTACCTATCCTTTTTTGCCACAACCAGGAATATGCCCTGAAGGTGATAGAGGAAACCAACGAGTCATGGGAGAAACTGGTGAAGAGGAAAATCCCTGCGGGAGAGCTCTCGCTAGCCTAGTAGCCTTTCATAGCCCCATGAGAGGCCGACAACACATTCTTTCAGTGACGTACCTAAGCGTGCAGTGCTGCTCTTTTGTGATCTATACCTATGAACATGCTTCTTCATCTGCAGAACATTCCGTGTACCTGTTAATTAAAACAGGAATAATAAATGAATAATCCGGTGGAGCGAATAAGGATTTCCGAGCAGGTTTTTTCGCAATGAAACCGAATGCTCTGTGGTCCAGTTATTAATTAATGCGCAGCTCCGCCGAAAAATGGATCATCTTCCTGGGAACTCGGAAAGTTGGCCTACGAAATGAGAAGATGCATTTGCCGGGTTCTTCCTCCCTCTTTTTCAAAAGCTTGTCTCCATGCCCGCCATGACCGTGCCTCTGTTTTTCTCTCGGAGGAAGCAGGGACGGATCCGCCGGGGGGGGGGGTTGAATTTTTTTGCCTACATACCCTGTAAATTCATGAAAAAATTACAAAGACACCCTTCAAACAAGTGTTTGGCCCCCCTAAAGTTTGGTTCCCTTCTTCCATATATCCTGGCTCCGTCCCTGCCTCCATGCCACACGCAGGGAGAGTCAGGGTGGTGTCCCCTGATGCATGGCCGACCGCTGCATGGGGCATGTCAGCGTTCGGTACACACCTGTCCTCTCCCCCGCCCTCCACCGCACCGGAATCAACCGCCACCTCCGGCCTCTCTCTCCACGTCGGCATCTTCTCCGACCAAATCATTGCGCGCATGCATATACTAGTACTACCGCATGCATTAGTCTGACTGCTCGGACCAGCTAGCTCGACCAGCCACGAGAGGAATGACGCGGCACTTCGCGGCGGCGGCGGGTGCGGGGGCGGGGGCGGTGCAGCGGTACTACTGCGGCGGCGCGTGCGACGGGCGGGACGACGGCGCGGTGCAGGCGATGCTGCAGTGCCAGCGGGTGAGCGACTTCCTCATCGCGGCCTCCTACCTCTCCATCCCGCTGGAGCTGCTCTACTTCGCCTCCTGCGCCGACCTGGCGCCGCTCAAGTGGCTGCTGCTGCAGCTGGCCGCCTTCGCCGTGCTCGGCGGCGCCACCCACCTGCTCGCCGTTTTCTCCCACGCGCACCCGCACTCCTCGGGCCTCCTCCTCGCCTCCACCGCCGCCAAGCTCCTCGCCGCGCTCGTCCTTCGCCACCGCCGTCTCCCTCGTCGCCCTCATCCCGCGCCTCATCCGCGCCAAGCTCCGGGAGGCCTTCCTGCGGGCCAAGGCCCGCCAGCTCGACCGCGACCTCGGCCTCATCCGCCGCCGCGTCGAGGCCACCTCCCGCGTCGTCCGCATGCTCACCCACCGCATCCGCAGCTCCCCGCTCGACGCGCACACCATCCTCCACACCACCATGCTCCACCTCGCCGACGCCCTCGAGCTCCACAGCTGCGCCGTCTGGATGCCCGGCCGCGTCGCCGGCGACGACCTCCACCTGGTGCACCAGCTCAGCCTCAGGGGCAAGGGCCCCGTCCGCGTCGTGCTCGGCTCGCAGGCCCCCATCTCCGCGGATGACCCGGACGTGCTCGGCGTAATGGCAAGCGAGGCTGCCATGGTGCTCGGGCCAGGCTCAGAGCTCGCCACGGCGAGCAGCGGCGAGCTCCAGCCAGCGGGAGCCGTGGCTGCCATACGGATCCCCATGCTCAAGGTCTCCAACTTCGACGGAAGAAAGACGCCGGTGGCGAGCTCATACGCCATATTGGTGATGGCTCTTCGCAGCAAGGCATCAGGCTCCGGTTCCAGAGAGTGGGGCGGCCATGACCTGGAGGTTGTGCAGGTCATCGCCGACCAGGTCGCCGTGGCGCTCTCCCACGCGGCGGTCCTAGAGGAGTGGCAGGCCATGAGCGACAGGCTTGCCGAGCAGAACAGGGCCTTGCTGCACGCCAAGCACGACGCGATGATGGCGACCGAGGGTATCAACAGCATCCAGAGCGCCATGTGCGACGGCATGCGAAGGCCGATGCACTCGATCATCGGGCTGCTCTCCATGGTGCGGCAGGCGGAGGACATGCGCCCCGAGCAGAGGCTCGTGGCCGACGCCATTGCCAGGACGAGCACCCTGTCGCTGGCGCTGATGAACGACGTTGACGGTGAACCGCATGCCGTTCGACCTGCGATCCTTGATGAGGGAGGCCATGAGCGTCGCGGGGTGCCTGGCCAGCTGCGGCGGGGTTGGTTTCTCGTACCAGCTGGAGAACGCCTTGCCTGAGTGGGTTGTCGGCGACGAGACGAGGGTCTTCCATCTCCTGCTGCAAATGGCGGGTGACGTGCTCGGTCAGCGACGCGGCGATGGAGCAGGGCGTCTCTCATTCTCCATCAAAAGCTGCAGCCCGGATCAAAAGGATTCCACCCCAGTGTGGCCAAATCTTTCTACAGGTTGTAGCATATGCGTTGAGTTTCAGGTTGCCATGGAAAGATCAACTGGGTGCAGCCAGCCACCCAGTGGACCGGCCAGCTCTCAGATCAACATGTGCAAGAAGATCGTGCAGGTTGGTACTCACTTGGTATACGGAAAGCAAATTTTGTAGCTACCAGTTGTTACTGTTAATTCATCCATCCCCTCATTTCTTCAGATGACGAACGGTACCATGTGGTCGGCATCGGATGGCGAAAGCATCACCCTCATCCTGCACTTCCAGCTGCAGCAATCAGGCATGTGCCGAAGAACGTCGCCGTCCATCCCTCACTTCAATGGCCTGAGGATCCTGCTCGCTGACGGCGACGGGATGAGCCGGGCGGTGACCCAGAAGCTCCTCGAGGAGCTTGGATGCCAGGTCATATCGGTGTCGTCAGGCGCCCATTGCCTGGCCTTGCTTGGGAGCGCCGGCTCCTCATTCCAGCTCCTCCTCCTCGACCTTGACATGGATGCATTTGAGGTGGCCCTCCGGATCAGGGGGCTCAAGAACCGCCGCTGGCTTCTCATTGTTGCTGCTCTTGCCGTGACCGTCGACGACAGCATCCGTGAGATGTGCCGCCACTCGGGGATAAACGGCCTGATCCAGAAACCCCTCACACTGACGGCGCTGGGAGCTCAGCTCCACAGAGTCCTTCGGAACTGATGATGGAATTAGTCATCATAATGCCTTTTGTGTTTCCAATCACAAGACAAGGAGCTGATCCACAAGCCTCTAAGATGAACAAGAGGTAAATTGGCAAAAAAAAGTGGACCTGGCTACCTGGCGCCTACCTGGCGCCTGAGCGCCCGTTCGGGCCAGCGAGCGCTCTCCCCGAAAGGAAACCGCAGCCGCGCGCGCCCACGACCGGCCGAAAAAGGAAAGCGCTCGCGCGCGCGTTGTCTGGTCGGGCCCGCGGCTCACGCGCGCCTGGTCTGGCCGCGTCCGCGGCTCGCGCGCCAGCTGGTCCCCCATACCCTCCTGCCAACGCCCACACCCACGGCCCCTTTTCTTTCCTTTCTTGCTGTGCAAGCCCATACCTGCCCCTTCTTCCTCCTTTCTCCTTCTTCTTCTTCTTTCTTCCTCCTAATCAGATCTGAAATCCCCCAGGCAAAGCTCCCCCCATCCCATGGCTTCTTGAGACAGAGGTAAGCACCAACCTCCACCCCAACCACTTCATCACCCCCACACGCCCCCTCCTCCCCACCCCCCAAAACACTGCCCCCTCTCTCCATTGATCTTGCATCAACTCTCCCACGCGTGAAAAATCACCCAAACCCCATGCTGGTTGAACATCAACATGGCTTTTTGTTCCTGCTTTGCACAAAAGAAAAGTTGTGATGTAACATTGGTGAAAGAAGAACACAATGGAAAAGCGAGGAACTAGAGCTCTGATTGTGAGCAACTAGAGCTCTGATTGTAGGCAACTCTAAAGAGTTGATGGAGCAACTGTGCAGTTGCTTGATGTTCAACCAGTACTGGTTTTGGGTGATTTATGAGCAACTAATGCTCTGATTGTAGGCAACTCTGATGAGTTAATGGAGCAACTGTGCATTTGCTCCAGTTCCCCTCCCTCAACCTCTATCCTCCTTGATATAGTGAAAACCATCTCCCCCCATTGATCAACCAGTACTGGTTTTTACAAAAGAAAAGTGTGCATAATATGTAAAACTGAGCAACTAGTACTCTGGTTGTAGGCAACTATATTAGTTTGTGCAGCAACTGTGCATTATAAGCAAGCAAGTATGAAAAAAAAACAGGGTGTAGCTTGACACATGTGCTGAATGAAGAAGTAAAAGCAATGATATTACTACAAAATGCAGCAACTCCTGCGTGTTTTCGTGCATTTGCATCAGGTTATTTGTGTGATTTTCCATGCATTTGCATCAGGTTATTTGCATCAGAAAAAAGTTCATGCTCGCAGAGTTTTTACTACTAAAAAAGGTAGTGATGCTGTAGGTACCAGTAACATGCATATATTCTTGCTAAATTCAAACCACAAGTCCACAATCCACAACCACAAACGATTCCAACTAGTTCACTAGGCTTCTAGAAAAAAAGAAAAAAGGAACATGAGGTTTAATGTACAGCGCTATATGTTTTCTCCATCCATCTACGTCCTGTTCCACATGTCTTCGGCATCCTTCTAAGCTCTCCATACGATATGTGCTGACCTTGTTTCTCCTTCAAAAGTTTTCATCATCCCTGCCTGTAAAAACACAAAAAACAAACAAAATGTCAGCTATATGGACAGAAAGTTGCCTCAGGTTAACTATGTAGTTAACCTGATGCCCAGAAAACTACATGCAGTTGCACAGATTAACTATGTAGTTGCCCAGAAAATTACATGCAGTTGCTCTTTCAAAAAATAACTAACTTCCTGTCCATTACTCGTCGCAGAAAAAAACAGTGGGTTTTTTGTTTTGTGCACATAAATTATGCATGCTTATATTGTCCACTAACACATAGTTTGTTGCAGGTTTGATGTGTTGAGGGAAGGACAGTTAATAGTGCAAAAAAGAAGATGATTGATCTCAATGAACCACCGCTCGACGTAGAGTCCGTCAACATTTCAGTTGAGTTGGGTACACCCTTCTTACATGCAGGTTATGAGCAAGAGGATCACCATTTGGAGGAGGGGGTTGGTGACTCCCCTGACCCCAACATTGGCTCGTAACACTACTCATGTCCCGAACAATCATGTCCCTGCTCCCCCACCTATGGTTGCTCCTGCTAATGCTTTAGTTGATGAGGCACATGAGTTGGAAGACGAAGAAGCTGGGTCACAGCCACAACTTCCTTATGTTGGCATGCGCTTCGACACATTAGTCGATGCGAGGGAACACTACAATCGCTACGCTTTGATGGTGGGTTTTTCAATCAAGTCGAATACGTCTTACAGGTCAGCCTACACGGGCGTGCTGGAAAAACAACAATTCTGCTGTAACAAGTTCCGCAAGCCGGTGGAGAGGGTTGGGGTCTCGGATGCTGTTTCGTCGAGCAAAAACACTACATGCCCGAGCTTGCCTGAACAAGATGGTGAAGAGGATGGCGAAGAACACACTTACAAGAAGAAGAGGAAGCGAGAGACTATAAAGCAAACAAAATGCCCTGCTAAGATGGTGGTGAAGCTTATAGATGGCAGATGGGAGGTTGTCACTTTTGTTGCAGATCACAACCACTCACTGATTGACAAGCCATCACTTTCGAAATACCTCCGTTCTCACCAAGGCATCCCGCCCGAAGAGAAAAAATTTCTCACTCACCTTAACGACTGCAACTTGACAGCAGGTACAAACAAAAAAACTGCCCACACCACCTTCCACCCCCCCCTTTCTCATAGAATTAATCTTGTTACTGTAGAAGTGTTGCTTATTCCTGCCTCAAGTACTTGGATTTATTTTCTATTCCTAGTATAAGTTGCTTAGGATTCATGGGCGACCTTGATCAGAAAAACCTGGCAGCTTGAAACAGTAAATTGAGGCAACTATGATCATTTTTTATGCAACTCTGATAATCAAAAAAAGCATGACTCCAGCAAAAAAACTTTGTGTTACCTATTCCTGCCTCAAGTACTTGGATTTCTTTTCTATCCTAGTATAAACTGCTTAGGATTCGTGGGCGACCCTGATCAGAAAAACCTGACAACTTGAACATTAAACTGAGGCAACTGTGTTCATTTTTTATGCAACTCTGATAATAAAAAAAAAGCATGACCCAGCAAAAAAGACTCTGTGAAAAAAACCTGGTATTGTTCTACTTATGCATGAGTGCTGCTTTATGTTCTCTGCTAAAAAAGAAGTTGCTCGCTAGATTGTGGTTACCTTGTCCTGAAACACAAGTTTTCTGTTTTTTTGATTTCTTCCAGGAAAGATGATGATGATAATGTCATCATACTACGGCTCGGAGTTAATTGTCCCGTACACAGCTAAAGCCATCCATAACCACTGTTCGAAGCTGAATGCCCCAACTAAGGACATTGACATTGAAGAAACACTCAACTACTTTTGCAAGGTGATGGAAAATGACCCAGGATTCTTCTTTAAATGCAAGACGGATGCGGAAGGCAGGACAGAAAACTTGTTTTGGGTGGATGGTGTGGCACGGAAAGCTTACACGGAGGCTTATCATGATTGCGTATCATTTGATGCAACATATCTCACAAACATGTACAGTATGCCGTTTGCCCCCTTCATTGGCATCAACAGTCATGGGCAGTCAATTATGCTTGGATGTGGATTTGTGCGGCAGGAACTAGCCTCAAGTTATGACTGGTTGTTTGATGCTTTTCTGGAGGCAATGGATGGGTTGGCTCCAGACAACATCATCACGGACCAAGATGTTGCTATGGCACAAGCTATCAAGAGGAAGTTCCCGACAACGATTCACCGTTGTTGCCGTTGGCATATAATTAGAAATCCCAAGAGAAGCTTGGCCTTGTGTTGGCTAGGAACCCGGATTTGGTCAAAGACTTCAATGAATGCATTGACTTCAGTTTCACCCCGACTAAATTTGAAAGGAAATGGGCTGCGCTTCAGTTGAAGTATGAAGGCCTTATGCATGGCCACTTTGAGAAACTCTATGAATACCGGGCTACATGGGGTGCCGTGTTACTTCAAATACATGTTCTTCCCTTTCCTTCAGTCGACGCAACGCAGCGAAGGGTTCAATGCTGTCTTGAAGCGCTATGTGAACCCACACAAGTCAATTCTCAACTTCGTCAAGCAATACGAAAAGATTCAGGAACACATACTCGTGAGGGAGGGCGGGAACGACTACCGGACATATCATTTAGACACACAAAGATGGTCGCGTTTCCCCATTGAGAGGCATGCCTACAAGGCATACACTAGGGACATCTATGTAAAATTTAGAACTGAGTTTCAAATGATTGGCCAGTACGATGTGCGCCCCGCTGGAATCAACTTCTATCACCTTGAGCCCAACACGGAAGAAGTTACAGGGTATGGCTCGAGGAAGTATCTAGCCATAGTGAGCCCAGAGTCAGCAATCTATGATTGTGAATGTTGCAAGTGGCATAGGGACGACCTACTTTGTTGCCATGTCTTGAAAATCTTCACGCACCTTGGCGTTAATGAGATACCTTCACACTACATCAAGCGCCGCTGGACGCAGGATGCAGTGCCAAGTGCGCCGCCGGCAACTAACGAGGGCCCTCCACCGGACTTGCCCGCTGAGTCAGAGAACCAGGTTCGGCAAGTGACTATGACAATGGATTTTGCAAAGCTAGCCAAGAAGGCAATGACGAGTGATGAGGCAGCCGCTGCAGTTAGGAGGCACATGAAAGCAGCGGATGTTGAGGTCACTAAGCTGAATAAACTAAGGAAGAAGAGGCTAAAGGCAGCCCGAGAAGTGGCTCGGGCTAGGGAAGCATCAAACGGTAATGCCCCAAGTGGTTCACGCCAATCTCCTGCTCCCCCTGCCCCCCTGCTCCTATGGATCCACCTCGGTCAGTCACAAAAGGGCGCAGCCGCAGCAGGCACTTCCAATCAGCAATAGAGCTTCACCCCAAGAAAAAGAACAAATGCAACATCTGTGAATCAATCGAGCACACTGCTGCGACGTATCTAGGGAAGCTGCTGTGATGGTTACCACAAGAAGGAAATGACCCCCTGGGCTTGCAAACTAGCTGAAGCAAAAAAAGCAACAAGTGTCCCCCCTAGATGAAGCAACTGTGGCCTGGTTTTTGAGCAGATCTAGAAGGAAAATCAAGCAACTTACAGTTCAAAACAGCAACTATGGATTTTTGTGTCCTGCATGAACTTGTTTTTAATTTATGTGTTTTCCTACACTACTAGGGAAAAGCCTAGCAGTAGCGCCGGTTTTAGGTATAGCAGTAGCGCGGCACAGCGCGCTACTGATAAGGCGCTACAGCTAAAGTGTAGCAGTAGCGTGTGTTCGCCCGCGCTACTGATATACCTGCTTAGCAGCATCGCTTTTTGTAGAAAGCGCTGCTGGTAGTTACTAGCAGCGCACCTCTCTACCCGCGCTACTACTATTATTACGTATTTCTTTTTTGTTTTATGTCGTATATTCATACGCCATTATACAAGTTTTCATACAGTATCATCATAATACATCATTGTCATATAACAACTACTCATCATCATCATTTTCGTCCATGAGACATCATATAACAACTTGGTCACTAGTTATAATAACAACTCCTAGGACCTACTCCTAATCACTACTCCTCCTCCTCAGCATCACCATCAACTCTAACACATTGTAGCACATAATAAAAACTTCTCATCATCATCATAGTCATATATAATCAGCACTAACTAATTGTTCTTAATACCTAGGACCTACTCCTGCTGCTCTCTCTCAGGTAAAATAGCATAAAACATGTGTAGCACTCCTGCTTCATCATATTGGAGAATGCAGATGAACCTGTCTCCTAATTGTGGGCTGCGCTTCTGATTGCGGCCCCCTAGTACTTCTCTGCTGCGATCCTTCACAATTTTGCTCCAGTCTTTGACTATTAAGACTTGCTCGCTTCGAGAAATGATGAATGCACTCATGTGCAATACAGGATATCTTGGACGTAAGCTAACCATTGTTATGCGACCTTTAGACTCGATCCAACGAGGCACAACACTCATCGGGAGTCCCTGTTGAAGAACATCGTAGTAACATACTTAGCAATGAAGTTTAGCTTAAAAAATAATGTATGCAAAAGATGCACTGAGGACAAATAGTAAAAATCTTACCATCTTTCCTAGATAGATGTGACCGTAGTTCAATACGCACACTAGTGGTCGCACGTTTTGAGTACTAATATCTCGAAGTCCAGGAAAATAACCTGTCTTGACAGTATTAAGATCCTCAAGCGATGAAACATAATGACCTATCTCCTCGCAGTTTAGTTCAGCTCCGGGACAGTAGTAGGTGTTGTCTACCAAGCGCTGGACATGTTTGCTTGAATGGAAATAAGCTGTCAATAGAAATTAGTTGTCAACTATTTTTAAATAAACAATATAAATTACTTAATAAATATGGTTGAGAAACTCACATAATGGTAGAACTGGAGGCGTCTGCACATCGACCCAGATGTCGATATTACCTTCAATTTCATCTTCCGGACGAATATCAAAGGTGATAAGCATATTAGGCTCAAATGCATAAGCCTTGCATAGTGCTCTCCAATTTTTGCATTCAAAATAGGAGTAGGTGTCTGCATTGTACAATTTTACGGCAAAAGTATAACCATACTCGGTCCTCAAGTGAACTCTCTTTACCTCCATACTTTTTTTAGTACTGAAACCAATCTTATCCAAGACATAAATTCTTGCATGGCAGGGGATACGCTAGTAGAATAGTAAAAAATTTAAATTATAAGTTGAAGCAAAAGAAGCAGAAGTAATGCTTAATTACGAAAAAAGACTTGTCGTTGTGACTTACTGTATCCACTTCGAAGGTCTCATCCAGCATGATGCTGAAGCGCCTACCACCAACTAGGTGAGGCTTGTCGCACAGGCCGTGCTCGTCTTCGCAGCATTCGCACATAACGAATTTCCTTTCGTCGTCAGACATTTCCTATGTTCATAGTTGAAACATTTAAAATCGATCGAAGGCAACTACCAGGAAACTGATCAACACACAGATCACTATTACTCAATATGCAACGGGTTGACTTTAGGTCTGTCGAGTCTTCCTTCCTAAACTCTTATCTCACGTATATGGTGGACACTCCCTCACCGATTTTTCGACCATCGATGATGGTCGCTACTCCTCCTTCCCCTAGTGCATAACAAATATCTAGCACAAGGAGAAGAAGGAGAAGCGACCCCCACGACAACAGTCGGCATTCTTCTTCTCTCATATATGGTGGACACTCCCTCACCGATTTTTCGACCGTCGATGATGGTCGCTACTCCTTCTTCCCCGAGTGCATAACAAAGGTCTATTAAGTTCCATGGATAAACTAGTTCTATAACCACTTCCTAAATAAACTATTTCTTTTAAACACTTACTAAAAAACAGTAAAAAAACTACATTATACAAGAACAGTAAAAAACAGTTTAGGGTTTAGGAGAGATGGATGGAGGAGGGGGTGGGAGGAGGGAGGAGGAGGAGGGAGGAGAGAGGAGGGCGGTGGGAGGAGGGAGGAGGAGGAATGAGGAGGGGGTGGGAGGAGGGAGGAGAGAGGAGGAGGGGGAGGAGGGCGGTGGGAGGAGGGCTTGGCCGGAGGAGGAGGGAGGAGGGGGCGACCGGAGGAGGAGGGAGGGGCACGGAGGGGGAGGAGGGCGGTGGGAGGAGGGAGGAGAGAGGAGGAGGAGGGAGGAGGGAGGAGGAGGGATGGAGGGACTACCTCAATGGAGGAGGACCAGGAGCGTCGGCGGCGGCGGGCGACGACGGTGGTCGGGGAACGGCGGTGGCGGCGGACGACGGGGGTGCGGGGGAGAGTGAGAGTGGAGTGGAGGGGAGAGTGAGGGGCGGCCGGTTGGAGAAGTTGGAGAAGGTAGGCTTTAGCAGTAGCGCTCTTTGGGATAAAGCGCTGCTGCTAAACGACATAGCAGTAGCGCGTTTACGAAACAGGTGATGGGGTTATGTACCTAGGGTAGGGTCATAGGCCTGACCTACATACCTGACCTAAGGACACTGCCCTATCAAACTTAAGGACTACAAGGAAGTCTCCGACTGAAATCACCAAGACGTACAAGTCACTCGACAACATCCACTCGGAGGTTTCTTCATCCACTCGACGGCTACATTTCACTCGACAAGAACTAGAAGACAGTCGATCACAGAAGGTCAGAAGCCACCCCAGGGAGGCCAACGGGCAGGCGTTTGTCTAGATCATAAGTAGCATTTATTACATACGTTACTAGTAACGTTCATCTTTATAGCCACGATCGGACCCTTAGATGCCGGACATTATGAGGGGCAGCGCACTCTATATAAGCCACCCCTCCCCTCTAGCACAAGGGTTCGCACCCTGTAACTCCTATATTCCACACGACAGAAAAGCTCCTGAGCACCGAGACGTAGGGCTGTTACCTCCACGAGAGGGGCCTGAACTCGTACATCTGTGTGTACACCCTCGCCGTAGTTAGGACTCTGCCCTCTCCCTTTGTACCCCTATCTTCTACTGTCAGGCTCGTTCCCACGACAGTTGGCGCCCACCGTGGGGCAGGCGTCTAAGCGACTTCCGGCGAGGTTGCATTTTTTCTCCTTCGTCATGTCTTCCGGCAGTGATTTGTTCCTGGGCCACGAGATCCGTCTCGGAGCGCTCACCTTCATCGCCGACGATTCGGCATGGCTCCAGGAAGCGCCTCTAGATGTTGAGGCGCTCCCGATCCGCGGGGCGACGCACTTCTCTGCGAGCTCCTGCGGTGTCCTTCTTCTACAGCCGTCGACTCCATACCTGTCAGTCCTCCCCGCTGGTCGTCGCCGCAAGCGATCCGGTCGTTCACGGCTCCAGCGCTGGGTTAGGCATGCGGCGGCTCGCCAAGTTTCGTCTCCGCAGATTGCGGTTATCGAGCCTGCCGAATCACTTCACGGCGTGTTCGACTCGGCGTCGGATCCATCTGACGTTCCCTCCGAGTGCGAGAGCTGCGATCCTGCGGCGGAGGTTCTCATGGCTGGCTCTCATCAGAGCCCGCCGCCCGGCTTCAATCGCGACAGGCGCGAAGCTGGAGGACCGTCGAATGAACAACACCGCCGAGATGAAGATATCCTCCATACTCCTATCATCGGTGCGACTGCTGAGGCTCAGACCATGGAGGCCACTCGCCTTCGACTCAAAGAGATGCAGGAGGCACTCGACGAGCGTGCCCGCCAGCGTCCCCTTGTTTCCAGTCGACGTCACCGACAGCTATTTCCGACTGGTTCTCATAACAATGTCAAGGTGTTCCGTACTCCAATTCTGAATGTTGCAGCGGCTGCGAAGATAGCAGATTCCATTCAGCCGTCCCGTTCGGAGGCTGGGAGGGGTTTGCAGTAGATCCGAGCGTTGCTAGATGCAGCGCAGCAGCAGAATTCGGCTGTTTCTCAGTCGCGCAATAGGTTGCATAGTAACTCCCCCAGGGCAGACACAGTTCAGTCAGCGCACAGTCCGAGGTCACCTCTGCGTCGCAGGGGAGGAGGTTACCGTGAAGATCAGTACCAAGATTAGGGGCGAGACAATTTTGCTCCTCGTTTTTACCGTGATGACCGCCGTCGAGTGCTTACTCCTCCGCGGAGTGGATCGCATGTGCCCCGGCACTATGACGATAGGCGCCCATTCGGCGATGAGCGGAACCCTGGATTTGATGCAAGGAATGTCCTTGCCCAAAGGCGGATCGATAGAGGCAGAGCCTACAGAGATGGTAATGACAGAGACTATCCGAGTGGAAGTTGTACCGTTGTTTCTGGTCCCGAGTGTTTCAGCAGAGCCATTCGCTCTGCGGAGATTCCCCCCAACTTCAGGTTGGCGGCTGGAATAAGCAAGTTCTCCAGCGAGTCGAAGCCTGAAACATGGTTGGATGATTACCGAGTGGCTGTGCAAATTGGTGGAGGAAATGACAGCGTAGCCATGAAGCATTTGTCCTTGATGTTGGATGGTTCGGCCCGGGCGTGGTTGAATCTCTTGGCTCCTTCTAGCATCTATTGCTGGGAGGATCTTGCCCGAGTGTTCATCAGTACCTTTGAGGGTACTTGCAAGCGTCCTGCGGGTTTGATTGATTTGCAGCATTGTGTTCAGAAGCCCAATGAGTCTTTGAGGGATTACATTCAGCGTTGGTCCACTTTGCATCACACAGTGGAGAATGTTTCCGAGCATCAGGCTGTTTGTGCTTTCAAGGCCGGTGTGAAGTACAGAGAGCTTTACCTGAAGTTTGGGCGGACAGGTGACATTTCCCTGAGTAAAATGATGGAGATTGCCACTCGGTACGCTAATGGCGAAGAAGAAGACCGCCTCCGTAGCGGCAAAGGAAAAGTAGTCGACAACGACGCCGGTGGTGGCAATTCCAATCGGAAGCAAAAGCGCAAAGCTGATGCTCCTGCTCAGGCAGAAGCGGCCGCTCTGGCGGCACAAGGCAAAAACAAGGGAAAATCTAAAGCTAAGTTTACCCCCAAGAAGTCAAAAAATCAGTCGGGTACAGATGTTATGGATTTACCGTGTGCAATCCACACGAAGAAAGATGAAGAGGGCAATTTGATATTGCCGAAGCATACCACTCGACAGTGCCGTTTGCTGATCCAGCAGTTCAAGGAAAGTCAGTCGAGTGAGAAAGATCCTGAAAAGGAGGATGAGGAAGACAAAGAAGAGTTCCCTGAGGTCAATGCCACTCTGCTGATTTTTGCTGATGTTGAAAGCAAGAGTCGACTGAAAGTTATCAACAGAGAAGTCAACATGGCTGTTCCTGCTACCCCCACGTACCTCAAGTGGTCTCAGACTGCTATCACATTCGACTAGTCAGATCACCCAGCTCATATCGCCACCCCTGGTCGGCAAGCGCTGGTGGTGGACCCGGTTGTGGGAGGCACTCGACTCCGCAAAGTTTTGATGGATGGAGGGAGTGGTGTGAACATTTTGTATGCGGATACCCTAAAGGGGATGGGCATTCCGATGTCCCGACTCAGCGAAAGCAACATGCAGTTTCACGGAGTCATCCCTGGGAAGAAGGCCAAGTCACTCGACCAGATAGCATTGGATGTGGTATTCGGCACAGACAAGAATTTTAGAAAAGAGAAATTGACTTTTGAAGTTGTAGACTTTCAGAGCGCGTATCATGCCATCCTTGGCCGTCCGGCTTATGCTCGTTTCATGGCCCGTCCATGTTACATGTATCTCAAGCTGAAGATGCTCGGGCCCAAGGGTGTGATCACAGTCACTGGCAATCGACAGAGGGCTGAGGAGTGCCTTCAGCAGGGCTCCAAAATCGCCGATCATCAGATGGCTGTGGTCGAATTGGAAGAGTACAAGAAGAGTGCTGATCCTGCCGACCTGCTGCGTGCCAAGAAGCCTGCCTCTGAATCAGCTTTCCAGTCGGCAGGCGAAGTGAAACAAGTGCACATTCACCCGACAGATCCTAGTTCTGCCCCGACCAACATCTCAACGACACTCGACGGCAAATAGGAAGCCGAGCTCATCCAGTTCCTCCGTGAGAACTGGGACATCTTCGCATGGAAGCCTGCTGACATGCCGGGTGTACCCAGGGAACTGGCTGAGCACAGACTGAGAGTCGACCCGAAGGCCAAGCCTGTGAAGGAGCAATTGCGTCGGTCGGCAGCAGAGAAGCGGAAAGCAATCGGCGAGGAAGTGGCTCGTCTCTTGGCAGCTAAGTTTATACGTGAGATTTACCACTCCGAGTGGTTATCGAACGTCGTCATGGTCCCTAAGAAGGACAAGTCACTCCGCATGTGTATTGACTTCAAACATATCAATCGGGTCTGCCCGAAAGACCATTTTCCGCTCCCCCGCATTGACCAGATTGTCGACTCAACTGCGGGGTGCGAGCGTCTATCTTTTCTTGATGCTTACTCTGGCTACCATCAGATCCGTCTGTTTGGTCCAGATGAAATAAAGACAGCCTTCATCACCCCTTTCGGGTGTTTTTGTTACATCACCATGCCTTTTGGTTTGAAAAATGCTGGCGCTACTTTCATGCGCATGATTCAAAAATGTTTGCTTGATCAGATCCCTCGGAATGTCGAAGCGTACATGGATGATATTGTCGTCAAGTCTCGCAAAGGTTCCGACCTGTTGTCTGACTTGGCTGAGACATTCGCCAACTTGAGGAGATACGATATCAAGTTAAACCCATCTAAGTGCACTTTCGGTGTTCCTGGTGGCAAGTTACTTGGTTTTCTCGTTTCCGAACGAGGAATCGACGTCAATCCTCAAAAGATCAGTGCCATCACCCGAATGAAAAGCCCTGAGCGTGTGCACGATGTCCAGAAGCTCACAGGTTGCCTAGCAGTGTTGAGTCGGTTCATTTCTCGTCTCGGTGAGAAGGCATTGCCTTTATACCGACTGATGAAGAAGTCTGATACATTCGAGTGGACTCCAGAAGCTGAAGCAGCGTTTGTTGGGCTCAAAGCCCTGCTTTCCACCCAGCCGGTGCTTGCTGCTCCACACAGCAAAGAGCCCTTGCTCCTGTACATTGCGGCCACTAATCAGGTCGTCAGTACAGTTCTCACTGTCGAGCGGGAAGAGGAAGGCAAAGCTTACAAGGTCCAGCGTCCTGTTTATTACATTTCTGAAGTGTTGACTCCTTCAAAGCAAAGGTATCCACATTACCAGAAGCTCGTATATGGTATATATCTGTCAGCAAAGAAGGTGGCACACTACTTCCAGGATCACTCAATTTCAGTCGTCAGTGATGCTCCGTTGTCTGAAATTCTCAACAATCGAGACGCGACTGGTCGAGTGGCTAAATGGGCTATTGAGCTCCTTTATTTTGACATCAAGTTTGAAGCGAAAAAGGCAATCAAGTCTCAAGCTCTTGCTGATTTCCTGGCCGAGTGGATTGGACAGCAGCAGCCGATCCAAATTCACTCGGCACACTGGACCATGTTCTTTGACGGCTCTAAGATGCTGAATGGGTCTGGTGCTGGTGTAGTATTGGTGTCCCCAAAAGGCGACAAACTCAGTTATGTCCTGCAGATTCACTTTGATTCTTCCAACAATGAAGCTGAATATGAAGCACTCCTATACGGGTTGCGTATGGCCATCTCACTCGGCGTCCGGCGCCTGATGGTTTACGGTGACTCTGATTTGGTGGTCAATCAGGTGATGAAAGAGTGGGATGTCAGGAACCCTGCTATGACTGGATACTGCAACGCAGTAAGGAAGCTTGAGAAGAAGTTTGAAGGTTTGGAACTCCATCATGTTCCCCGAGTGAAAAATCAGGCAGCTGATGAGCTAGCAAAGATTGGATCCACTCGGAAGCCTGTCCCCAACAACGTGTTTCTCGAGCACCTACATTCTCCTTCGGTACAAGAAGATCCCTTCACTGAAGAGCCCCCGCAAGCAAAGAGCGCCTCTGATCCGACTGAAGTCGACATACCAGCGGTCATAGATCTGGTCATGGAGATTCTGGTGATCACGCCCGATTGGACAGTACCTTATATTGCATACATTCTGAGGCGAGAACTCCCAGATGATGAAGATGAAGCTCGGCAGATAGTCCGCAGATCCAAGGCCTTTACTGTTATGGATGGACAACTCTACAGAGAAAGCGTAACTGGCGTGATTGAGCGGTGTATTTCTCCTGAAGAAGGTCAACTAATTTTGGAGGAGATTCACTCGGGAACTTGTGGTCATCATGCGTCCTCTAGGACAATTGTTGCCAAAGCATACCGAGCTGGTTTCTTCTGGCCGCTCGCCAATGAGATGGCTAAAGAGATTGTTGATCACTGTGAAGGATGCCAGTTCTATTCAAATCTGTCACACAAACCTGCGTCTGCCTTGAAAACTATTCCACTTGTCTGGCCGTTTGCAGTATGGGGTTTGGATATGGTTGGTCCCCTTCGAACAGGACAGAGTGGATTCACTCACTTGCTTGTAGCAGTCGACAAGTTCACTAAGTGGATTGAAGCCAAACCCATCAAGAAGCTGAACGCTCGAACTGCTATCAAATTCATGAAAGAGATAACTTTCCGGTATGGAGTTTCCCACAGTATCATTACAGACAATGGCTCAAACTTTGACTCGGAAGAGTTCAGACACTTTTGCTCCTCTCAAGGCACTCGGGTGGATTACGCATCCGTTGCGCACCCCCAGTCAAACGGTCAAGCTGAGCGAGCGAACGGCCTTATCCTTCAAGGGCTGAAACCTCGGCTCATGCGAGACCTCGATCATGCAGCTGGAGCTTGGGTCACTGAATTGCCGTCTGTTCTGTGGGGCTTGAGGACGACTCCTAACCGGTCGACTAGATGCACTCCTTTCTTCTTGGTGTATGGAGCCGAAGCCGTTTTGCCAAGTGATGTCCTTCACAATTCTCCCCGAGTAGACCTATATTCTGAAGCTGAAGCTGAGCAAGCACGACAAGATGGTGTTGATCTCCTCGAAGAAGAACGCGAGATGGCTCTAATTCGGTCGACTTTATATCAGATCTGCGCCGCTTCCATGCGAGGCACGTCAAGAGCCGGTCGTTCCATGAAGGTGATCTTGTGCTCCGAGTGGATCAGCAGCGACCTCACAAACTGGCCCTGGCGTGGGAAGGCCCTTTCGTCGTCACCAAAGTGCTGAACAATGGGGCCTACCGCCTCTTCAACCTCAAAAAGAATATCGACGAGCCGCGCGCTTGGAACGCGAATTTGCTTCGATGTTTTTATACTTGACGACTGAGTTATTTTGATGTAATAAAAGTACTCCAGACAGTGTCGTTTGTTAAAGTTATGACTCCTGCAGTCTATTGTCGATTCCGATCGCACAATTACGCATTTAAAAACTTCTCCGAGTGACGAGCGATCCTCTCACTCGGGGCTTAGCTGCGAACCAGTTTTCGCCTAAGTTAAAAACCCTTCCGAGTGAATGGTATTCCATTCACTCGGAAACTTAGCTGCGAACCAGTCTTCGTCTAAGTTCAAAACTTCTCCGAGTGACGAGCGATCCTCTCACTCGGGGGCTTAGCTGCGAATCAGCTTTCGCCTAAGTTAAAAACCCTTCCGAGTGGATAGCATTCCATTCACTCGGAAACTTAGCCACGAATCAGTCTTCGTCTAAGTTCAAAAATCCTCCGAGTGATGAGCGATCCTCTCACTCGGGGGCTTAGCTGCGAACCAGTTTTCGCCTAAGTTAAAAACCCTTCCGAGTGGATAGCATTCTATTCACTCGGAAACTTAGCTGCGAACCAGTTTTCACCTAAGTTAAAACCCTTCCGAGTGGATAGCATTCCATTCACTCGGAAACTTAGCCGCGAACCAGTCTTCGTCTAAGTTCAAAACTTCTCCGAGTGACGAGCGATTCTCTCACTCGGGGGCTTAGCTGCGAACCAGCTTTCGCCTAAGTTAAAAACCCTTCCGAGTGGATATCATTCCATTCACTCGGAAACTTAGCTACGAATCAGTCTTCGCCTAAGTTAAAAAACCTTTCCGAGGGAATAATATTCCTTTTACTCGGGGACTTAGCTGCGAACCAATCTTTGCCTAAGTCTGAAATTCTACTGAATGCTGAGCATCCGTTCCTTTTCGGGAGCAAAACAAAATTCAGCCAAACAAAGGATTGACAGCAAAATGTAGATAAATCCAAAGTTTTTAGCGCAGCAAAAATTTGTTCGCGCAAAGGGAAGTACTCAGGCCCAAGGCCTGAACGAAGTCTTAATCGGTTACACCATCACTCGGCATACCGAGGCAAATAAAGTTTTAATTATGAGCAAAGTATTTTTCAAGCACCAGTAGGGCTCGCCGGCTCGACGAAGGTGTCCAAATCAATCCCGTCAGCAATCCGAGTGGCTGCTTCAATGAAGGTCTCCATGAAGTCTTCAAATTGGAGTTTCTTTGTGTTGATCACTCGTAGAGCCTTCAGTTTGTCCTCCCTGACCTCTTTGCAATGTACCCGGACGAGTGAAAGTGCCACGTCAGCACCGCAGCGAGCGGCGGATTTCTTCCATGCCTGCACTCGACCAGGGATCTCATTGAGGCGGGTCATCATTGGCTCGAGGTCAATATGGAGGGAGTCTTCAGGCCATAATTCCTTGTCGACCTTCTCCAACGCAGCCCTCAGTCGAGTGACATAACCTTGGACATTCCTGAGACGAGCTTCAAGTCGAAACATGTCCATGGCCATGGCGTCCCCGACAGGTGACTTGGTGGGATCCAGATTTGGCTCGATCTCTTCAGTTTCCTTCTCAAAATCTTGACAGAATTCTGCGCGAAGAGAAAGCGAAAAGATGATCACATTGCCCTTCTGAAGAAATCAAAGAAATTCACACGTCAGAGGAAAATTACCTTCAAGCATGCCGAACATCTTCTTCACGAAGTCTCCTAGGTATTGCTCCAGAGCGCTCCTTCTCTTGGTCTGCAGTTCGAGCTTTTTGATCCAATCGGCACGTTCCTGCTTGAGTTTGGTATTTTCTTCTTCCAATTTGCTGGCCGCGGCAAGTTTCTTCTCGGCAGCTTCAGTTTTCTCCCTCGCCACCTTCTGAGCGTCGGCGAGTGCCTTGTCCTTGTCTTCAAGCGCCTTCTTCATGGTATCTAAAGAAATAGCATTGTTGAGTCGCGCTTGGAGTCGGCGGTTCTCATCACGTACGTCTGTTCGAGTGGATTCACTCGGTTCAAAGGATGGAAGATGAAAGTAATAATTCAATTGATCGACAAAGCTTACCTCCCAAGGTCTTCAGTTCAGTCTGTGCACGGTCCAGGTTGTTATTCGTCAGCTCCAGATCCAGCAGAAGTCGATTCTTTTCCTTCTCCAGCTCGACATACTTGGTCCCGAGCCCACAGGCTTTCTGAAATCAGCTAAGAAGTAGTTCAGTCGACGATAATGTTTTTTCACTCCCGAGTGGAAAAGAACATGTCCAGTCGACTGGATGGCGGCCCGCCGCCCCACCCCACACCCCTGCAAAGCGTCATATCATGGTTGATGGAAATGATGTCCATGAAACCCGTAGGACAGGTGACAAGTGTACTCCAAGTACGAAAAAGGACTCCGAATCCAAGTTCTTAAGACTACTGCCCATCGTAAATGATTGACAGTAGTCTCGGGGACTACACCCAGTGGGTGCACTCAGCGTGCCCCCACTGGATACAAAATCACTCGACCAGGTCTGACCTGTCCGAGTATAAACAAAAGCAGCAAACATGCAACCATTGTCTCTATCAGACCCCCGCCGAGGCAAGCACTCGACGGCAGTCTCGGGGACTACACCCAGTGGGTGCACTCAGCGTGCCCCCACTGGACCTACTACCACTCGACCAGGTCTGTCCTGTCGAGTGAAAGTCAACTATCAACACAAATTTAAGACCCCTGCCGACGTCTTCGCCATTCGACATCGGTCTCAGGGACTACACCCAGTGGGTGCACTCAGCGTGCCCCCACTGGACCAAAAAAAAACAAGCAAGTATGCATCTGGAGAAAACACCCAGTGGGTGTAAAGTCAAGACGAACAGGAATTCAATCGGAAATGAACTTACAATCGAACTTACTCGGACATTGGCTTGAAGCGCTGAACTGGCATCATAGGCTAACTTGCTGGCCTCGTACGCCTCCTTCGTTCCCAACATCATTTGCCCAGCCTGGATCATGGCCTCTTTGGCAGCTCCAGTCTGGTCTTCTGGAACGTGGTACAGAGGGTATGCAGGCGCCAGATGAGTCGGTATTGCAGTTGAAGTCACGAGAAGTGCTTGAGGCTGCCCAATCGGCACTGAGGTCACAAGAGTCGAAGTCGCTGGTGGGGCACTCGACAGCGGAGCCACAGGGCCAGTTCTAACTCGGGAAGAATCACCAAGATCTCGAGAGGACGCAACAGTCGACCCACGTGGTGCCTGTTCTGATGATGTTCTCCGAGTGCGTACGCGTGGAGTGTCCAAGGCCACAACTTCATCCTCAGCACCCTGCTGCGGCTCCTCGTCGTCTTCCAATTGGATGACGTCGTCAACTGTCAATCGACAAAATTAATCCCTTCATTCGACGAATTGCCTTCGAAAAAACAGTCTAAAGTGAAGATTTATTATACCTCGTTGGGAGGTGGCCGCGTCAGGAGTGTCCACTTCCATGTGATCCCCCTCATCCCGTTGAGGCGATGTCACCGAGGTAGCAGCTCTGGGAAATAAGTTTCACTCGGTCAGCAAAGACATGAAGTTTCATAACATCAGAAAAGGAAAATAAACACTCACGTTGAGGCGACATGCACGGTGATCTTTATGCGGGGCAGAGCCTTCCGGGGTTTTGGCGCGTCCGGCCTGAGCTGTTTCGCAGCTTTTTCAGTCGACCCTGATGTCGCGGCATGGTCGCGCTTTGGGTTCCTGGTGCTTGATGCTAAAGTCTTGCTTGGGGCGGCCTCCGGGTCTTCACGCAGCTTGGTTCGACGCTCGACACGCGAAGGAGCCTGGGCCTCTACTTCGCCTTCCTCAATCTCTTCCAGGTCATCATCGCTACCCTCACTATCGTCGGCGTAGTCGACGTCTGCGCTGTCGCCTGCGCTCTCTTCTCCGTCCTCAGGCTGCTCCCCATTTGGCACGGGCGAGTACATGTTCGTAAACTCCTGCAAGATACAAACTGTGAAGTCAGTCGACTGAGGACGCGGTCACTAGACAAAATATGAAAGCACTCGACAAAGATATAACTCACCAGGTTCATCGGTGGGTTCAAAGCAGAGAAGGGCAAGATTCGCTTGGCTCCCAGAGGATTATCACAGGCTCCGGTGATGCTCCTGAGCCACTGAGCAACGGTCTCGTCGGAAACTTCCTCTGGATGTGACCGAGTGGAATCCTCGGGGCCCGAATAATGCCACATAGTGTGATCCCTGGCTTGAAGAGGCTGGATTCGTCGACTGAGAAACGTCTCTAAGAGATCCATACCAGTCACTCCGCCACGGACCAGATCTACTACTGCATTCACTAGAATCCCAACCTGGACTTTCTCTCCCTTAGCCACACTCAGTGTTCTGGGAGTAGTAGGTCGATCCAAAGTGAAAGGGGGAAGACCAGTCGACATATTGGTGGATGCAACATCTTTGCAGTAAAACCATGTCGACTGCCAGCCCCGAACAGAATCAGGAAAAGTCATTGACGGAAACGAACTCCTACCCCTCTTCTGAAGCCCCAGACCACCGCATAGCTGGATGACATTGGTCTTACTATCACTAGGATTGGCTTTTTTGACACATTGGGACCGAATGGTGAATATGTGCTTGAATAAGCCCCAGTGAGGAGGACAACCCCGGAAACACTCGCACATGGTGATGAACGCAGCTAGGTACGAGATGGCATTCGGAGGAAAGTGCTGGAGTTGCGCTCTGAAAAAGTTCAAGAAACCGCGGATGAATGGATGGGGAGGCATAGAAAAACCTCGCTCGACGTGGGTGAGGAGAAGGACTCGCTCGCCGTCGCGCGGCTCCGGCTCAGGCTCCCCCTCCGATAGCCTCCACGACCCTCCAGCAACTAGCCCGTCGTCGACAAGGTTCTGGACGTCCTCCGCCTTGACGGTCGATGGGAGGAAATCTCCTTGAATCCACCCCGGCGGCGCCGTGAATCGGGCACCCGATGGCTTCTTCGCCTTGGCTCCTCCCTTCTTGGCGCGCTCAAGCTTCTCCGTCTTGCTCTTCGTCATCGCGGCGGCGGTTGTCGAGGCGGAGTCGAGTGGCGCGCGTGGAGCAGGGGAGGCGGAGGAGAAGTGAAGATTTGGGGGAGAAACACTGTACCAGCCCCGGTGCCGTCGCCTCTTATATCCGCCCGAGTGGGTCACTGACCTGTGGACCCGCCAGATCTCTGGATATCCCGATTTCAGAGGAAGAGCGGTACGTGGCGGAAATGGCGGCGTGAAAATCGAGGCGTCGTGCTCCCACTTGCCCCGGTCGTTGCGTCATCGTCGCGCGGCGCACGCTTACCCAATTTTCGAATCCCGTGAAATCCGGGCCTGACAAAGCGACCCGTCGCATTAGAGGACCCTGCTGGCCACTCGGACCGGATTTCGCGCTGAAATTCACTCGGATACATTTCAAGACAGAATCGATCAGGATGACTGACAAAGATTCCAATCGATGCAGATTTCAGTGAAGCCCTAAAATGCACTCGGAATTTTTGTGTCCTATCAGAACCCGCGTCGATCCCTCTTTCACTCGAACCCCGATCCATTCATGGGCTAATGATGGGGTTATGTACCTAGGGTAGGGTCATAGGCCTGACCTACATACCTTACCTAAGGACATTGCCCTATCAAACTTAAGGACTACAAGGAAGTCTCCGACTGAAATCACCAAGACGTACAAGTCACTCGACAACATCCACTCGGAGGTTTCTTCATCCACTCGACGGCTACATTTCACTCGACAAGAACTAGAAGACAGTCGATCACAGAAGGTCAGAAGCCACCCCAGGGAGGCCAACGGGCAGGCGTTTGTCTAGATCATAAGTAGCATTTATTACATACGTTACCAGTAACGTTCATCTTTATAGCCACGATCGGACCCTTAGATGCCGGACATTATGAGGGGCAGCACACTCTATATAAGCCACCCCTCCCCTCTGGCACAAGGGTTCGCGCCCTGTAACTCCTATATTCCACACGACAGAAAAGCTCCTGAGCACCGAGACGTAGGGCTGTTACCTCCACGAGAGGGGCCTGAACTCGTACATCTGTGTGTACACCCTCGCCGTAGCTAGGACTCTGCCCTCTCCCTTTGTACCCCTATCTTCTACTGTCAGGCTCGTTCCCACGACAACAGGCACTACTGCTATACCTAGTCTGCGGCAAGGTCGTGGCAATTGTAGTAGTAGCGTTGTTTCCTCCTGACACGCTACTGCTACTCGGATAGCAGTAGCACGGTCTGTTGTAGCGCGCTACTGATAAGTAGCAGTAGCGCCTTTTTTTAAACCGCGCTACTGGTAAGATTCTGTCTATAAGGTTTTCCCTAGTAGTGCTAGCTTTAAATTCACAAAATGGAGACATTGTGCCCGGGGAAGTTGCTGTGATGGGTGAAGAAAAGGACAACTTGAGTAGCAAAAAAGGGAGCAACTCTAAGCTTGTTTTTGAGCAGATGACAAAGAAAACTCAAGCAACTGAAGTGTGTTTTTTGTCGTCAAGACTGTCATGAGCTTCATTATGGTTGGGATGTTTTTGAGGAACTTGTTTTGATTTATGTGTTTTAATTACTTTGAATTCATGAAAAAAAGTGGACACTTCTAGATGGATGCTTATCATTTGTGTACCTGGTTCTCGTTCACTTCTTGACCAGTTTGAGGATGTCCTGCCAGACAACCTTGTTCAGGTCACACTTTATCATCGAGACAGTCAAGAGCTTCCTTATGTTCGGTATGTTGTCTTGTCCGTAGTTTGGGAGCCACGTCCCATTCCACAGTAGTGCGTTCATCAATGCGAATATCCCACAGTCACCTCTGCAAAACAAAAAAACACGAGAAAACTTGAGGTCATGAGAACACTTGGAAAGAAAAAAACTATGTCTTAATACAACAATCATTGTAAGTTATTTAGTACTTACGATACAACTTGCTTGGGTGCATCAATGTCCTCAAGTGGGAACTTCTCCATCAAGATTGCCTGCTTCGGGTAGTGCTTGTCCCAAAGCATACGAACTGCTGCAACAATGCACCTTGCTACTTCATCCAACCTCTTGCTTTTCTTCAGTGTCCTTGACGAGTCAAACACCTCGAACCTTCTATCCCTCAGGTTGATGTTGAATAGCCAATAGTGATGAGCACCACTCACATTCCCTGGATCTAGGTTTTCAATGACAGGGATCATGACCTGAAAAAAAGGAACAATCCTGAATTCAGCTACAACGAAAAACAAGCACACACTGATGAAAATTCAGGCAACCCTATGTGTTCTTGGGACCAACTTTTGCTTGAGTTGGTGTAAGAAAAATGAAAAAGACAAAAACAAAAGTAGTTATTTGGGAAACTATAAACACACAGAACGAACTTGCTTTCCACCTCATGTTCAATCTGGCACTAGGGCCCCCAGAGTTTCTAGGCAACTATGTGTTGCATTTCAGGCAACTTAGATACTAAAAGAAAGCAACATACAAAAACAGCTGGACCATATCCCAACTTATCAAAGCATAAGATGTTTTTAGGCAACACAAAAGGAGATTATGAGCAACTAGCATATTAAAACAAAGCAAAAGTGACATAAAAACTGCTGGAAAACATGGGCAACTTAGATGCTAAAAAACAAAAACAGACAACACATGGAACATACATTGTCTTGCTCATCCAACCGGTTTGATGGTTTGAACCTGTCCTGCATCTCATTTACATTGAGATCAATTTTTTGTAGCCAATTCTGTTAAGAGGAAACATGTGATAGAAGAAAAAAAATCAGTACCAATCGAAAGGAATAAATCTGTAAAAAGAAGAAGTAATTGAACAAGAAGTGTGGGCACTTACCGAAAACCTAAGAGGCATAATGACTTTCTTGGACCCCACCCGCCTGTTGAACATGATTGCCTCAATCCCCAACTCAAAGACATGAGTTTTCAGCCACCCGGTCTTCTTCATTGATTGAGCAAGCTCGTTCAATGTGCAATAATAACCGCGATAGTTTACAATCTGTGGCCTGTAGAACAAGAAAGGTTCTTATTTAGCAACTGCAAAAAGAAAAGAAGATCATTTCATAAGAAGGGAAAAAAAGGTTGTTACTGGAAAAAACACACACGTTTTATCCTCCCCCTTCGACGTCCTTGCTGTCCCTCCTCCTCCTCCAAGCAACAGAACCATTGCATACAATCTGTTTACTTCTGCTGAGCAACTAAAGTCTTTTTTCACTTCTACATTCACATATGGTGACCTTTGTGATGGGGGGGCTTTGAGTATTCTCCTCTCGCGCTTCAGAGGAATGGGCTCACCAGAGCTGCTGGCAGCACCTTTGCTCGATTCCCCCTCACCGGGTTTTTTTGCGTCAACAGTTGGTGTACTGAAACCGGAAGGTGACAAGTGCCCTGCGCTCTCTGCTATTGCAACACTTTTGACTGCCCCCTCGATGACATCATCGAAATCAAGGTTGCCCCAGTCAATTCCCCACTCGATGTCTGCACTCGGCGATGCGTTTTCCACCCCCTTACACTCTGCTGCAGTGTCCTCCTTGGTTTTATTTTCCTCCATTTCATCTATGCCGAGGTCAAAGGTTGGAGCTGGACAGTAATCATCCAAAACAGCACTTCTAGACTTTGATCTTTGCAGCGACGGTGGTGGTTGACCTAAATCAGATGCTCCTTCGTTCGATGTCAGATTCATGACAGGGGATGCCCGTATTATTGGTATGGTTCCAGCAGATTTACTTCTCACGAGCGGTGGCGTCGATCCTAGGTTGATGCACTTTTCAAGCAGCTCGTTGATGCTCCGGATGTCGTCAACTGGGATTTCTTTGCGTTTTGCAGGGCATGCTTGCTTTGTGGCAACGGCCGGAGGCTTGTCACTTGATTGCGGTGCATTTGCTTCTGAAGTTGCCTGGATCAGCTCAGGAGTTGCTTCCTCCAGCACAGCAGTTGCTCCTGTCTGTCTTGACTGCTGCCTAATGCTCGCTTCTCCTGCTAAACCTTTCCCTATATCCTTGTGCTGTCTAGTGACAACTCCAATGTCAACCGCTGACTCCGTACGTTGCTTGGGAGGAGTTGCTCCCTGCATGCTCACTGAAGTTGCTTGAATTTTCTGTTTAGTTGCTTCCAAATTGTCATCAGTTGCTCTCTTTTGCCTCTTTGCTGCTTGTTTCTGGTAAACCTTTGTTTTTGGAGCTGTTGCCACTTTCTGACTTGCCACTTCAACTATTGACCTCGGGACTGTCGAAGCTTGCTGAGTGGCTGTCGTAGTTGCAGCACTTTGACCCGCCGCACCCTGGCCTGCTTCCGGGGACAGAGGGGTAGACTTAACTGCCTTGTGTGTTAATTTCTTGATGTTCTTCCTAACACCCCTTTCAGCTCCACCTGCAAGCCATGTTTCAACCTCACTTGGTGGTTGCGCAGCATCTGCAGTCACCTCAAGGCATAAATCCATCCCGGGGAGTTTTTCCTCAGTTGGCATCACGGGCACAGGAAAAAGAGGGATATCTCGGAGCTCATGGATGACCTGCTTCTGCTTGTACTGCGTGTCTCCAATCCTCACCACATCTGCAGCTGAAATAACAGGCCCACTGTCTACCTCAAACGGCTCCTTCCGCATGTCCTTCTTAACAAAGCTGCTTTGAAAAAAACTGCCGGTGCTTTCGATGCTTCCTTGTGTGCTCTCAACAGACATCATTTGCACTGGTTGATGTTGTTCCTTGCCAGTACGCTTGAGTTTCTCCATGATCTTACTTAGCGGCACCTCATCATCATCAACGCTGCCCCCGCGCCACCCCTGGTTTCGTGAACCATCCTCATCATGGCAGCCGCTGCCGCCGGGCTTGTCGGTGCTAGCGTTGCCGCTCGTGCCGCCATCATCCTTATCTTCATCCCCCTTCTTCCCTCCCCCACCATCTTCCTCCACCTCATCACCTTCATCCTCACTATCTTCCTCCTCCTCTTTTTTCTCCTCTTCAAGCTTTCCATCATCCTCTTTCTCCTCTGCTTCCCCCTTTTTCTTTTCTACTTCATTCTATTTTTCATTGCCCTCTTCCACATTTCTCTCCTTGTCTTTGCTCTCTTCATCCTCCTCTTCCTCTTTACCATCCTCCTCCTCGTGATGCTCTTCCTCTTCATCATCCTCCTCGTCGTCCTCTTCCTCCTCTTCACCACCATCTCCCCCACCAACAGACCGCTGAGAGTTGTCAACGTCCATGTGCTCTGACTCATCATCAGCAGTTTCTGTTGCTGCTGGTGGGCTGCTGTATGAGGGAGGATCATCATCATAGTCATCGTCATCGTCGTCATCGTCATTGCTGACCCCCTCCTCATCCGAACTCTCCTCTTCAGGACTGTCCTCATCTTTCCCTTCTTCCTCTTCTTCTTCTTCCGAAGATTCAAATTCTTCCTCGTCCGATTCCTCCTCCTCTTCATCGGACATCAAAAGTGTGTCCTCGCACCGAGTGCTACTGCCCCTTACTTTCTTCAGCTTTGCAATCTTCTGCTGTTTTGGACTTGCCGCTGCCCTTTTCTGCCTTTCCCTGCTCACTGATTGACGTGCGCTTGCGACCCTTGAAACACTTGTGGCTGCCGGTTCATCCTCCTCCTCGTCCAGCTTGCCCACGCCTTGAACAAACCTCCCCATTTGGACTGATATTTCAGAGCACATGTCATGCACCAGCAATGACAACTTCCTTTGTTTCAGCAAACACAAAAAAGCAACTGAATGAGGAGACTATATAACACAATGATGAACAAAAAAAAGAGGCAGTGCGTTTCGTAGGAATTAACAAAAAAAAGGGAACCAAAAATACATTGGGGTTGTAGGTTTGAGGAAGCCTCGCAGCGACAAACTTCTGGATGTGATCCATGCTCCCAAAAAGGCTATCATATGCGCTCCTCGAGAACTCGCCTTTGAGCTGTTTTTGTTAAAAAAAATGACATGATAAAACAGTTAGCAAAACATGATATAGGTGAAAAGGGGTGGCTGAGCAACTGCCTCCCTAACTTAGGGCAACACCAGCACTATTGATGGGCAACTGCATTTATGGACATCACAAAAACTGCAGTAGCTACAGTAACCTGATGAATGATCAACTACGAATATTGGCAATTGTAACTTCAAAAAAACCTCATGTAAAATATCACCACTTGAGAAAAAAGAATGAGGATGATTACCGATGCAGAAACTTTCATACATTAGCTAGAGCAACTAGCTCCCTAAAATTAGGCAACAGCATCCCTATAGGTGGGCAACTGCATAAAATAATTCATGCAACTACAAAAAAAACTGATAAAAAGGCAAATCCAACCCTTATTATTGGCAACTGTGTACTTAAAAAAACAAACAAAAAAGGTTGGGTATTGGGTGATACACACGGTTATTTAAAAACAAAAACACTAGATGCGCACTTTCATAAACATGGGATCTCTGTGCATGCTGAAAACACAACAATGAAAAAGGAAAATAGGCTGAAAAAAATTATGTGCAGAGGAAAGTAAAGTAAAACTTACTCGCAACTTTCCATAAACGCCCTTCCTAATCCTGTCCTTCTTAATGACTGCCTTGATCAGACCATCATTCCATGCTTTGACCCTTGGAAAAACAGTTGGCGTGCTCTCATCCACATAATCCTTGTCGATTGTCCTGTAGTCCACATCAAGCGAGTCGAGATAAAGGAGCTGTTTCAAAAAAGGGAAAAACACATGTAAGTTGCAAAAAACCTATCCAACTTAATAATAATAAAAAAGGGTGAAAGAAAGAACACAATGAACCGAAAAAGGGGTGGGGGGGAGGTCTAGATCATTTTACCACTAGGTGAAAAAGGCAACAGCATATTGTGTTCTTCTTGTCTCAAAAACCCATGAAAGCAAGCCTAAGTTGGTCAACGACAAACTGGCAAACATTTGAGTTCACAATCTCATGTGGATTGAGCGCAGCTGAGTATGCTCGCGGGGACACGTTCAAGCTGGTGGTCGGTGCAAGAAAACAACTGAAAACAACGACAAGCCAGGCACTTAAGAACTTGTCATCTGCAACAGCTCACAGCCCCTTTATCATTTCGCACCACTTGGTCACTCTTGGCGCGGGCCCTGAGGGGATGTTGAACATCTCATTGAACAACCTAACTATATCTGGATCCACTTCATACGCAACCTTCTTCTGCCCCGTTGGCAAGCCCCAAATTATTTCTACGCTTGCTGCATCAACTGGGATCTTCCCCCTATCTGGGATAACAAGATGCGACAACTCAGGGTCATAACACTTCATGACAAACTTGACAACATCTCCCTTCATTGTTCTTGTGCCGATATCAAGCACGCCGGCAAAACTTATATCACCGATTGCATCCTTTTGTATATCCTCAAGGTCACTATTTAAGACAAAAAGTCTTGAAGGTGATGCCTTGTTCCTCGGTGGTGACCCACCGCTACCAATCTGCGTAAAAAATGTACAGAAGAATTCATATTAAAAAAAAGGGCAGAGGCTACAATTATATTAAACTGAGCAACCCACTGTATTAAAACTGAGCAACCCACTATGCTAAACTAAAGCAACCCACTATGCTAAACTAAGCAACCCACACCATAATTAAAAAAAGCTGTGTTTGCTAAAAACTGAGCAACTAGAACTATATTGAACTGCAACTGCTAGTACTAAAGTAGGCAACTGCTATACTGCTATTCTGTTGCTTATCAACGATAGCAAATGTATACAAATGACATGCTGATTAAGCATTACATATTTCAAAAAAGAAAGAATCAGATGTCTCCCTTCTTTCAAGTTTTTCATAAAAAAATACCTCATCCCCAACTTTCTTCGCACGTTTCGGATGCCTCCCTCCTTCATCACGAGGAGCGGAAACGGGTGCCCGTTTCCCCGCCCGACCACCCCGGGCAGAATTGGTGGCCCGTTTCCCCGCCAGACCACCCCGGACAGGATCCACAGCCGTCCGCCCACGCTTGCGTCCAACATTACTCTTTGCTGTTTGAGCCACCACCTCTTCTCCCTCATTTTCACCATCAGTTCTCCCCGCGGTCCTTTTGCTTTTCCGAGCCATTCTGTAAAACAAACACACCAAAAAAATGTCATTGCTGATGAAAAAAAAATACAAGCCCTGTAACCACAAGTTCTGCCTGTGGACAAAAAAAAAGTGTGACTTCACTGTCATTGGGAGGGTGATAAAAAATGATCTCCATTTACTCCTACCCAGATATAACTCAACTGCTGAATGCTAGTACTTGCAGAAGCAACTTGGTGCTGAAAACTAGGCAACTACTCACTATTTTGTAGCAACTAGGAAAATGACAAAAAACAAAGCACATATTACTTCCTCATCACAAAAACAAAGCACATAAACATCTTCATCACATAGCTAGACATCAAAAAACTCCTGAAAAAGTTGATAGTTACGATAAAAACAGTGGTTGGATTCACCATCTAGTTGCTGTTTTTATTTGTAACTATCAATAGAAGATGAGATATCATCACGAATAACTGGCAACTTTAGGGGTATTTTTTGGTTATGAAGTTTTTTGATGAGAAGGGGATTCGGGCGATGCGGCAGTTTCAAACAGGAGAAGCGGGGGTTGTGGGCGGTTTCGCCTGAATTAAAGTGGTCCGGGGCCCACCACACGCCACACGTCTCGTAACGCCACCTGGTCGGGCCGAATCGCGCGCGGTCGGAGCGATCCGGCGCATCGGACGGTTTAGGCGCGTGCGCTCGCGACGTCCATCCGACGAGAAAACATAAGTTGCCTCATACCTTATGGTTGGTTGCCTGAAAACTCAGTTGGTTTATTTTCTATTTTCTGGCAGGCAGGATGATGATGGTAATGTCCTCATTCTATGGATCACAACACAGCACAACGCCATGGCCCTAGTAGACAAAACATTGAGCAAACTCCGAGCAACAGCACCTCATATATCCACAAAACAACACTATAAACAACTGCTTGTCCAGTATCAAAGCAATTGTTCGTGAAAAATTGAGCAACTCCCAATCAACTACACCTTACATTATAAGCAACTCCTGACCAATTTCACAGCAACTGATGAATATAAATTGAGCAAGTCCAGAAAAATAACCCTATACATCCAGAACAACACTACACCTTCACATTATGAGAAACTACGCCTTCACATAATGAGCAACTCCTGACCAATTTCATATTATGAGCAACTACACCTTCACCTTATGAGCAACCCCTGACCAATTTCATAGCAACTGATGTATATAAATTGAACAACTCCAGAAAAATAACCATATACATCCAGAACAACACTACAAACTCTACGACGCAGCAAACCCTCATATGTACCCCACATCCCCGAACCCCCCCCAGCGCCCTCTCCCGAACCCCCAGTCCCCCCACCGTTCCCCAACCCAGCACAGCCATGGACGCCGCCAGGCCGGCGCGCGCGGTGACGGGGAAGGAGCACTGCGACCAGCGCTTGTTCCGCCGCGCCTCGGGGCTCCACGCGCCGCCCTGGCAGTTGAGTGCCCGAACCTCACTGAACCGAGCACAGCCATGGCCCCGCCCCCAACCTAGCCCCGCCGTAGCCCCGCCGTGCACAGGAAGCCTCCCGCTCGCCCCTCTGTTGACACACGAACACGTCACCGTGTACCCTCGACGCCGGGGGTGATGCACCGCAGCTCACGTCGAAGGAGGTCCGACCGGCAGCGCGATACGCAGGACAGCCGACAGACGCTTTTGAAGACCCGAAGCCCCGCACACCCGGGAGGGACCCCGTCAGGGAGTGCGGCGGCAATGGGCTGCCCTAGGTCGATTCGCTCGCCCCTAGAGCCTCTGTACTCGCAGCTCTCCAACACGAAGAACGACGAAGAACGAGAGAGAAAAACGATGGAGAGATAAACTGTAGATTGAAAAAGTAGTATATTGATTGTTCGATTGTGTGTTGTTTAATCGGCCGTCACCCCCAACATATATAAGAGGCGGCTGGACTTCCCGTACAAGCAAAGGATTCATCTAGGTTTTCCTTACAAGAAAATTACATCAATTTACGTCCTAGAGTCCTGGTTCCAGTCTAACTCGGATTTAGTCTGAATCTGACCCAGACTTCTGTCCTGCTCCTTGTTTTGGTCGTAGAAGTTGCATACTAAATCGGATGGAGACGAGTCCAACATCAAACTTGTCCGCCTCGACAATCTGCATATGACAACGCGGGCCACTTCTCCTTCTAAGGCCATCTTTATGACTTTTAGGGCCTATCTTTAACTGTGGGTCGGATTCAATCATGCAGTTTTCTTGACTGTCCGAGTTCTGTAATAACTTTGCAGGCCGTATACTATCTTAGATGATGATGACTCCAAAAGTAAAGTTGACCGTTTCGACGAGACGAACAACTTTCATGTTGAACACTTTTTGATCTGAGGCCATCTAGATAAGTATTTGAGCCCATCTTCAGCATCTCGTCGGACAGTTTTTACTGTTCACGCGGCAAGCCTTCCCCGGCAAGGTAATGTTCACGCGGCAAGAGTACTGTTCACCCGGCAAGATTACTGTTCACACGCGGCAAGCTTTTCTCCGGCAAGGTTACTGTTCACGCGCGACAAGCTTTCCCCCGGCAAGGTACTGTTCACCCCGCAAGGTTACTGTTCACGCGCGGCAAGCTTTCCCCGGTAACGTACTGTTCACGCGGCAAGGTACTGTTCACGCGGCAAGGTACTGTTCACCCGGCAAGGTACTGTTTACGCGCGGCAAGCCTCCCCCGGCAAAGTTACTGTTCACCTAGGCAAAGGTACTGTTCACCCCCGGCAAGCCTTCCCCGGCAAGTTACTGTTCACCCAGTACTGTTCACGCGCGGCGAGCCTTCCCGGCAAAGTACTGTTCACCCGGTAAAGGTTACTGTTCACGCGCGGCAAGCTTTCCCCAGCAAAGTTACTGTTCACCCGGCAAGGGTACTGTTCACGCGCGGCAAGCCTTCCCCGGCAAAGTATTGTTCACCCGGCAAGCTTTCTGGCTGCACCTTGCGGGCCCTTTTTGAGGCAGCAAACGACCTCGAATGAAAATGTGCCCAAAAGCAATTTTGACCGTTTCGACGAGACGAACAACTTTCATGTTGAACGTTTTTCGATCCGAGGCCAGCTTGAAGGGCTAATTGCTCACGCATTGCATCAGACACCCATCAGACATGTGTCTGATGGGGCGCGCCGTATTTTGCCTCTTGACAGGGCTGCATTCAAATAGCTCTAACTTTTGCATACGAACCCGGTTTGAGACGATTTTTATATGAAAATCAACCGATTCGACGAGACGAAGATAATTCATGTAGAGCATTCCTTCATCCGAGATTGTCTTGGAGGCGTAATCGACCAAAAAGCACTCAGAACACCTAATGACAATCCGAGTGTAGTTTTGGTCTTTGATATGATGCCGAATGAGTATGGTCCAAACATCAAAGTTGTTCCACTCGGCAATGTGAAGTTTCTTATGTAGAATATCTTGTCATTTGAGGTCATCTCCATTGCATTTTGTATTGTGCCAAAATCAGGTGTCAACACATGCCCCCCTGTTTTCTGGCAGAGCTTGCGTGCCAGAAAATACTTTGCCTAGTGTAATGTTGAAGCACGATATCAACACTCCATCAACTGTGCGTGCTGAGGACAATAATTATTATCGGCCATATGCTCAGGTTTGCTGCCACTTGGGATTTCTTCAGATATTTGCCGCTTCAAAGCCCATGACGGGTGTATAAAATGTCTCTGTGTATGCATCCCATGGGAATCTTTGCTTGGTTCGAACAACTTTGCCCAAGCACCTCAACAGAATATTGTCAACCGTTCGGCAACACAAATCATCAAATATCGAAGGGTATATTACGTCATGTGCCGAACAATTTTGCTTCACTCGGATCCTGCAAATGACTGATACTTGGATTGCACAAGTAATCAATAATGGGCTTCCTCCAGTCATGATTTTCACCTGTATTTGATTTACTGTTGGTGACCGAATCAGTGGGCTCTGGTTCGGCCTCTCCTATGTCAGCAAGACAAGACATCGGCTTTTGAGAGATATGAAACATGCCATGATCGACATGATAGCCGGATGCTTGCTGTGCCAACTCGTTTGCTCTCCAATTATCATGTCTAGATATATGAGCAATGCTAAAGTGATCCAAAGTAGAAATTATATCTAAACATTTATCAAGATAAACATCAAGTGATTCGTCTAAAACATTGAAAGACTTTGGATACTTGTTGTACTACTAATAACGAATCACCAAAAGCCTCAATATGTGTAGCATCTATAGCAGGTAAAAGCTCCAATCCGAATAACAATGCATATTCGGCTTTGATCATTTGTGCATAAATATTTTAAGTGGCATGAGGCTTCAAAAACAGTACCATGAGGAGATATATCAGCAATACCAACACCTTGGCCGTTGCTACAAACTGAACCGTCAAAATATAATCTCCATGGTACTAAAGAGACAAGCCTAATATTAATATATCATGCATGTCATAAATCCGATGCTCAATAATAAAATCAACAATGATTTGGCCTCTCGTAAATTTGAAAGATTTGTAGGCCAAATCATATTAAATCAAAGCATAAGCCCACTCACCAATTTTGCTATGAATTGGTCACAACATATTTTGAATGGCATCGGTCATAATGTCTTTACTCCATCGAAGCATAACATAGGTATAAGTATAAATTCCAATGAATATGTGCCTTGTCTCGGTATTCAACTGTGCTAAGGACGATGTCAGAATACTACACCGGCCATGCTTAGATAGATTCTTAGGACGATAGTTAAATATCGGCCATTACCATAAGCGACATGCAGAATTCATCCACCAAAGCATGTATAGCCGAAATAACAAGTCAAATATTTCGGCCGTTTGGATCAGCAACAAACTTGTAGCTAATCAAATGTATAGTGATTTGGTAATACCCTCTTGTGATGTAAGAAATTGTATTGCATCCATGGATCAAAATAAGCCCATGGAGGGTAACCAATCATACCTGGGGATGAGTTCCATGGCATAGGCATCAATGGCATGTTTGATGAATATGGATGATGTGCTAACCGAAGATTTTGATGGGATGATGGAAACCTTCGGCTGGATTTCTTATAAGATTCTTTCTCCTTCTTCACCTTTGTCGTGCTTGTTACAATAGAAGCTTGCACATCATTTTCTGTTTGACTGCTCTTCTTGGGAACCCATGCCATATTCTTCTTCTCAAGTTCTTGTGCACTTAGCTTTTGTAATTCCTTCCTTTGCCAATATGATAAGCCGAGTGGGCACCCCGGCTGCGATTTTGTTTGAAATGGCAATTCTTGTTTCTCCTTGTGCACTCTCAAGTTCTTTTCCTCAGATTTGGCACTTTGATCTTGAATTTTTATTTGCTTCTCTTCTTTGCCTTTTGTAGCCAATGTCAACACTTTAATTGGCTCTTGTTCATTTGAGATCAAATCTGAAGTAGCACACTTACGACCATCTTTCTTGATCCGGTATACCTGCTTGAACTCCTCTTTATTATTCCTTGAGCTCCGGACCGATTCCTTATGATTGAAACGGTCTTTGACATGTGATTGTTCACTGAACATTGGACCTCTTGGAGCTGCATAATATTGGTGAGATGGTTTATAATAAGATGGAGAATGTGCCCCTTTATCACACCCGTCCCATGATGGATATGGATTTACGTGAGCATAGGGAGGCATCCACGACATTGGCATTGGCGGCCCAAAATAAGGATATGAATATGTTGCGTTGAAATTCTCACTTTGCCAATACCGATCCTCATATCTGCGCCTTGGGGGTGATCTTAGTTTCTTTGCATGATTTGGCCGATAAGCATTTTTCTCTTCACTCTTCTTTTGATATTTAGCTAGTAACTCTGTGAAAGTGATTTTCGATCTCTTATCCTTATGCTTATTTCGGCCTTTGTTTTCTCTGGTTGTGCTTGCACTGATCTCCGAATTTGCTTGCTGCCCCCCAGTCCTTGGCGTGTTCACCATAACTTTGATAGAACCATTGCCTTCAAGATTATACTCATTATGCTTTTCAACAACTTCTTTACTTGAAAGCTTGATCCCGTCACCTGCAGTTTTTACCTTCTCTTTAAATGGATCGGCTTGAAGCAGCCGATGCAAAAACTTTTTGCCATCAGGACCAATCGGAATAGACTGGTCATCCTTTGGTGTTTCAACAAATTTCAATCGTCCTTTATCAATGGCCGATTTGACTATTTGACGAAACATGTTGCAATCTTCAAAAGTATGCTTGAACGAATCATGCAACTTACAATACATTCGTCCTTGGATAGATGGCTCAACGTGGTGATCACGAATTCTAATGTAATTATTTTTCAGCAACAAATCAAATATTCGATCACACATGCTTGAATTGAAGGTAAACTTTTTATTCCCTAGCCGATCTTGCAATGAGAACGGCTCTGGAGTTAAGCAAACGAATGGTTCAGATTTGGCATCACCCCATTCGGCTATGCATTGTGTCTTGCATTCTATCTCCGATGACTTTGGATAAGATATTGCAATAGCATCGGTTTTCTCAAAAGATTCAAATCTTGGCTTCATGTTTCTGAAATCAAAACTGTTATAACACATATGTCTCATTTGAGACCAAATGCAAGCCAAGTATGAAATAAGCAAAACTACCCATGTATATATAAACTTTAAATAAGACAATGGGAAGTGCTTTGACTGCGATAGTAAGTCTTTATCGGTCTCTATAAATGGTGCAATGGGTTGACCGATATGCTCTATAACAATTTTGTTGCTAACAAGTAAATCACCCTTCTTCATTGGTCTTTCAAAATTATTTATGATAATTTTTCCAATAGATGCATCAACAGTAAAGTTGTGACCAAATCTGAAAATAGGTAAATCACTTGGTAGACATACCTCTTCATACACGTTGGGAGAGTATGATGGTTGTATCACTTGAATAATACTTTGACCCACTTTTGAATGACTCTCCAACGCTTTATCGTCCTCTTTTTCTTGAACTGATTCGGCATATGTACTATTTGATTCGGCTTTTTCAATAACCGAATTTTCTTTGTTACCTGAATCAATACTTTTCTCTTTTTGAATTTGCAAGGCTTCTCGCTCTTGTCTAATTTTAGCCCACATCTCAGCTTGGGAGCTTTAAATTTTTTCATCTCAATTTCCATCCAATCTTCATGAGATTGCCCCCCAATGCTTTGAGACTCTTTCGGCAATGAGATGTTGCCGAAATCCTGTAATTGTGTAGGGGGAACATGATATGCCACGGTAGTAGGTGAAGGCATTTGTGCCCCTGCTGAAGTTTCAGTTATTCGGCCATGACCGTGAAGGTGCGGAGCCGAATTATGGACATCAACAGTTGCGTATGGTGCCAAAAAATTAGTAGCATGGGGTGTAGCATATGATGTTTGAGGGTAATTGGCCAAATAGCTAGTAGTAGCATGGCCAATTCCCCTATCCACCGGCATGTTTGGATTGACATACTGCAAGTTATTTGCCGATGAATAAAAAGGTGAAACACCTTGTTGTATGCTATTGGAAGTTCCTACATGGGGTGTTTCAACTTGATTAACCGAACTCGTCATGTTGCTCATTAGCATATAGATTTGTGGGGTTGCCGATGCATGGGAGTTGGGATACATATGTTGCATGTTGCTAGAATTATACGAAGTTGAAGCATGGAGATTATTCTGAATCGGCTGTTGTACATAATTAGATGTATGATTGATAAGACTAGGGCTAGCCGATACATTATGCTCATTAAACGATCTAGCAACAACATATGCATTATTTGCATCTACATAAGTGAATTGGGTATTCATATTACCTTTGTAGATTGCAAACCATAGATGACGATCTCTTCGTAGCAAGAACGGGCCGGAGACCGTTCAAAGCTTCGTTCCCCAGCGGAGCCGCCAAAAAGTGTGTTGACACACGAACACGTCACCGTGTACCCTCGACGCCGGGGGTGATGCACCGCAGCTCACGTCGAAGGAGGTCCGACCGGCAGCGCGATACGCAGGACAGCCGACAGACGCTTTTGAAGACCCGAAGCCCCGCACACCCGGGAGGGACCCCGTCAGGGAGTGCGGCGGCAATGGGCTGCCCTAGGTCGATTCGCTCGCCCCTAGAGCCTCTGTACTCGCAGCTCTCCAACATGAAGAACGGCGAAGAACGAGAGAGAAAAACGATGGAGAGATAAACTGTAGATTGAAAAAGTAGTATATTGATTGTTCGATTGTGTGTTGTTTAATCGGCCGTCACCCCCAACATATATAAGAGGCGGCTGGACTTCCCGTACAAGCAAAGGATTCATCTAGGTTTTCCTTACAAGAAAATTACATCAATTTACGTCCTAGAGTCCTGGTTCCAGTCTAACTCGGATTTAGTCTGAATCTGACCCAGACTTCTGTCCTGCTCCTTGTTTTGGTCGTAGAAGTTGCATACTAAATCGGATGGAGACGAGTCCAACATCAAACTTGTCCGCCTCGACAATCTTCATATGACAACGCGGGCCACTTCTCCTTCTAAGGTCATCTTTATGACTTTTAGGGCCTATCTTTAACTGTGGGTCGGATTCAATCATGCAGTTTTCTTGACTGTCCGAGTTCTGTAATAACTTTGCAGGCCGTATACTATCTTAGATGATGATGACTCCAAAAATAAAGTTGACCGTTTCGACGAGACGAACAACTTTCATGTTGAACACTTTTTGATCTGAGGCCATCTAGATAAGTATTTGAGCCCATCTTCAGCATCTCGTCGGACAGTTTTTACTGTTCACGCGGCAAGCCTTCCCCGGCAAGGTAATGTTCACGCGGCAAGAGTACTGTTCACCCGGCAAGATGACTGTTCACACGCGGCTAGCTTTTCTCCGGCAAGGTTACTGTTCACGCGCGACAAGCTTTCCCCCGGCAAGGTACTGTTCACCCGGCAAGGTTACTGTTCACGCGCGGCAAGCTTTCCCCGGCAACGTACTGTTCACGCGGCAAGGTACTGTTCACGCGCGGCAAGCTTCCCCGGCAAAGTAATGTTCACCCGGCAAGGTACTGTTTACGCGCGGCAAGCCTTCCCCGGCAAAGTTACTGTTCACCTAGGCAAAGGTACTGTTCACCCCGACAAGCCTTCCCCGGCAAGTACTGTTCACCCAGTACTGTTCACGCGCGGCAAGCCTTCCCGGCAAAGTACTGTTCACCCGGTAAAGGTTACTGTTCACGCGCGGCAAGCTTTCCCCAGCAAAGTTACTGTTCACCCGGCAAGGGTACTGTTCACGCGCGGCAAGCCTTCCCCGGCAAAGTATTGTTCACCCGGCAAGCTTTCTGGCTGCACCTTGCGGGCCCTTTTTGAGGCAGCAAACGACCTCGAATGAAAATGTGCCCAAAAGCAATTTTGACCGTTTCGACGAGACGAACAACTTTCATGTTGAACGTTTTTCGATCCGAGGCCAGCTTGAAGGGCTAATTGCTCACGCATTGCATCAGACACCCATCAGACATGTGTCTGATGGGGCGCGCCGTATTTTGCCTCTTGACAGGGCTGCATTCAAATAGCTCTAACTTTTGCATACGAACCCGGTTTGAGACGATTTTTATATGAAAATCAACCGATTCGACGAGACGAAGATAATTCATGTAGAGCATTCCTTCATCCGAGATTGTCTTGGAGGCGTAATCGACCAAAAAGCACTCAGAACACCTAATGACAATCCGAGTGTAGTTTTGGTCTTTGATATGATGCCGAATGAGTATGGTCCAAACATCAAAGTTGTTCCACTCGGCAATGTGAAGTTTCTTATGTAGAATATCTTGTCATTTGAGGTCATCTCCATTGCATTTTGTATTGTGCCAAAATCAGGTGTCAACACCCTCCTTCCACAAAACGGAGAATCCCCTTCCGACACCCTAACCCTAGCCCGCCATGGCAACCAAATCCGACGAGGGAGACGCTGAGAAGATGCGGGATTACCTCCACCAGTCGCCGACGGCGCGCCGCGGCCGCGAACGACCTCCCGCATCGACAAAAGCTCGCCGAATCCACGGGCAGAACCCCGCGCTCGTCGTCGTCGAGGCGAGGAAGAGCGGAGAAAGGGAGAGGAGAGGAGCGGGGCAGTTCGAGAATGGTAGAGGGGGAGGGGAGAGGGGGATTCGAACTAGGTGTGCGGGCGGTTTCGCCTGAAATTAATGAGCCGGGCCCACCACTACGCACGAGCGGTTCGCTCCCCTCGCGTCGCCACCTGTGTCGGAGCCAGCCGTTACATCGCGCTGCGCGGCGCGGATCGGACGATGGAGCTGCGTGCGGTCACGACGTCCATCCGGCGTAGCTGCACTTTTAAGCATTTAGGAAAAAAAGTATTTGATCATCTGTAGTTATAGTTTCAGATCATGACTTTGGGTGTAATTTGCAAAATGTATTTCAGAAGAAGAAACCTCGTAACGTAATGCGCGTGAAATAAAAGGGGCGCGGACTAGAACCCCCAAGAAGGGAAGGGGCAGCATACACTCACCAGTCACGAAGATTGCAGCATCATTCCAGGCCAGCCAAGTGAATTGAGTCCTGGGACCAATAACAAGGAGCAGGGGTGCAGATAAACCAGCAGAATCTCCAACTGATTACGTTTTATGCATGTATATAATGTCTTGTAGTATTGTCCTCTGTACTGTTGTGTTGCTACTTATTGCTGCTGCTTGCACGATCTTTATAATCATCAGGCTTCCTCACTGAAGATGCTTGCAAAACCCACTGGAACTTGAGATCAGTGTCGTGCAAAATAGCACAGCAAGTAACTTATATATTGTTCTCTGGTTCTTGCTGGTCAGCAACAGAATAAAAGGATGAAAATGCATTTTGGCAGGGGCTCATGGAGTGCCTGACTTCTGAACATCAATGGCATATGGGAAATAATCATCTGTTTAATGGCAAATCATGGAAATGGGAATTCAGTAGCACAAATTAAGCAAATTTCAACACACTACCAAGCAATGAATATCAAATATGATGGATTCTTACAGTTGAAAATGCAGGCCTAACATCACGGATACAGACGTTACAAACAGTTTACAAATCGTTTGAGCATCTGAATCATTTTCATGGTCTAAATCTAAAGGAAGAGCAAAAACTAACACCTATATGAACCTAAAGCAAAGTGACAGTCACGAGGCATGCAGATTGTACAGCTACAGCATGTCGGCGCTGATCATTACTTGATAAGGTCTTGTAACTCCGCAACTGGATACAGATCTGCTCAAACAGCCTCTATTAGAACGGCATCGCTGGCTCAGCACACCTCATCAACTTGTACCTGCAGGAGTGTTGGTTAAAACCATCTCTGTTAGAACACATGAGTGGGGATGCAAACAAGGGAAGAAGATATCTCACACAAAGTATGCTCAGATTCTTTCCAAGTGTTGCGTGGCAGACATGGACAGCCTCGACAATGTCGTAAGCTCTAGTGACTAGTTGTAATATTTCCGCAATGTCTACGAAAGCTAATGAAAATCTTTAGTAGACAACAAGGGTTACAAAAACCAATGATTATTGTTTTATGAAAAGCAGGAATACTGCACTAAAAGGAGTTCAAAATAAGGACCTGCATATGCCAACCAGCATAAGCACTTCTCTACAATACGAGAGTTTCCACTACGCTCGCACCACTCACCAAAGACTTAAGAAGAGATGGATAAATTCAAATGGTGCTGACTGCTCAGCAGGTGAGACAATGGAAGGAAGCTCACTGTGATGTTACTATGAACTTTACTAGTGTAAACCTGCAGCCGGTCAAAAAAAACAGATGGAATTCCTATAAGTACGACCCTGCAGCATAGATATTCAGGAGAAATTTCAAGTGGGGTAGGGACAAGATAGCCTATGTCCTCGAGATGATTCAGGTGCTCTCAGGAATATGAAACAAACATTACCCATGCATAGATAGAATATTCTGTTATTATTTTGCATGAACCAAGAATTCCAGACAGCATTGCGCCACATAGATTGCATAGATTGTACTGCATCGTTGCATAGAGGAAGCACAATTATAACAGAACCGTTTCTGCCTTGGCTGTATCAGTAATTATTCCTGACTTCTTAGTTACTACTAACGTGTTGAATAGATGGCTGAAGTAGGATGTATTTGTATTTGAGAATCGGATGTGCATGGATATATCGAAATAAGGGTTACAGTACTCCAAAACTAAGAACGGAGGAATTGCTGGCAATTCAGAACTGATATCGTTAAGTCTGATGTAGAGAATAGATAATAAAATCTGAGATCTGAGTTATGCAATTCTCTGGGTTTAGTGGAGTAAACAAACCGAAACCAAGCTATTTTCGCATGCTCGAGTTCAGATATTTCACAGTTTTTCCGATAAGATGTTATTTCGTTCGCACAGAAGGGGAGCATAATTGCAGAATTTAACAGTATCTTCTAGCTGACGGGATGGAACAGTTGATGTACTAGTACCATTTATGACAAAATATTCTAATAGCCAGACATTACATAACAGAACGCATAGCAAGTGTTAAGTTGATGTGCTAATTTGGACACTCGAATTCCAAGCAATTTTACTAAGCAAATCTGCTGTAAGTGACCCTAACAGACACTAAATAACAGAATGCACATAAACTGTAAGCTGATTACCCAGCAAGAAGTTAAACTGGTGAAGCAAATAGCATAATTAGTAGTTTCCTGCAGACCAGATGCAACATGTCATACCCGAGCTAGGGGCCGAGGCCCTTTATGGCGTCAAGGAGCAGGCCGTAGACCTCCTTGGCCAGATCGTGCCGCTTAATCTGCGAGTGCACTTCTGCATCCAGCTGCCGCCTCCACTTGGCTTCGATCCATCTCGCGTCTTCTGTTGCTAGCTTTGACAGCCCCTTCTCCAGGGACACGCCGGACAGCGCTGGACCATCCGTCTTCCAGTACGCATCGAGCACCTCGGTCGCCACCGGGAGCATGGCTGCCGCGTCCGGGACGTTGCCACGCCCGCGCTCCTCCTCCTCCTCATCCTCCTCTTCCTCCGGCGCGACATCCTTTTCGGCAGGCATGCCGAAGTTGGCGCCCCAGACCTTCTTGCAGAGGTCGCGCAGGCGTTGCTCGTGCCGGCTGACGACCGCGGACGGCACGGCGTGGTCGAACTTGCTCTTGAGCCGCTTCAGCTTGTAGTACACCTTGGGCTGGTCGATGTGCGGGGAGATGGAGCCCCTGATGGCGTCGAAGAGCGCGCCCATGTCCGGGAGGCCCGGGACGCGGCCGTGGCGCACGCGGAAGGCGGCGGCCGCGTTGAGGAGCGCGACCTCGTCGGCGTCGCTCCAGACCACGCCGTAGGATCTGGCGCCCGAGGAGGACGCGGCGGGCGCGCTCGCGGCGAGCGCGGCCAGCGCGGCGGCCTCCTGGAAGGCGCGGACGGGCCTGCGCATGGCCGGCGAGGGCGAGGAGTCCTGGGGTGGCGCGCGGGCCCTGCGCTCGGCGGGCGCGGTCACCGCGTCGGAGTCCGGGGGCGCGCGCGGCCTGCGCGTGCGCTCGCTCCTGCGGGTGGGGGAGGCGCGGGGGCTAGGGTAGGGCTCCGGGCGGCCGTCGTCCGGGCGGGGCCTGGGGCGGGACGAGCGCTTCCTCGACCCCGGAGGGGACGGGGTCGCCGCGTCGGCCTCCATGGCGCTCCTGGCCGGCCGCTGCCTTGGATGGGGCGGGTGCGGGTGCGGGTGCGGGGCGTGCGGCGTGCGAGTGCGGGGCGTGCGCGTCGTGGGCTCGTGAGGTTAGGGCAACTCCAATGCACGACCCCCAAATCGTGCCCATACGTCCCTTTGGTCAAAACGGACACCTAAGACGGTCCAACACGCGACCCTATCCGCAAAATCCATCCGCGTCGCATCCGTCTAACCCCATTTTCACCCCAAACTTGGTCTGGATTTGAGGCCAAAGCGGCCAGAAGGCGGACGTTTTCCGCGCCCGTGCGTCCGGCTACGTCCGCTCATGCACATGGTGGCCCCCGTCTGTCATCGAAACAAAACAGACCCATCATGCACCCACCGTTCTCTCTCTCTCTCTCCTCCTTTTCACCCACCACCCCACCCAGGCACCCATCACGCAAGGCCGGCACGGCGGTCGGCGGGTGCGCGAGCGGCGAGTGCGGCAGACGCTGCGGGGCGGGGCGGGGCGCGGCAGGACGCGGCGGGGCGGTGGTGAGCTCGACGAGGGGCGACGCTGGAGCTCCTCCCGACGCGGATCGCGCGCCCGTCGACCGACGAGGGGCGACGCTGGTTCCTCTGCGGCGTGGGCACGGTCCCGGGCGACGGCGACGGCGTTCCCGCGCTCTTCTGCTGGGCGCCGGCGGCCCCGGGGCAGATCAGGCGGGTGTACAGGGGGGCCAACCAGCTCCTGGACCTCGCCGTCGGGGCCGACAACGTCACGGCGTACGACGGGCAGGCGCGCGGGATCCGATGTGGAGGGGGGGGGGGGGTTCCCGACGGACTTGGTCCAGGGCGCGTTCGGCTCCCTCGTCTTCGGCGACGGCTTCACCTGCGCACTCGAGGCCGGCTCCGCCTCCTCCGCGATCCGCTCCTGGGGGCCGCGCGGTAGCGCCATGCAGGATGAGCTGCTGCCGCTAGCTAGCCAGACAGCCTGCCAGTCGGCATGTGCTTGCTAGCTTGTGGACGAGCGCGGCTCGGACGCGACCGGCGCGGTGAACGGCGGACAAGACTGGCGTTGCGGAGCTGCGGCCGCGGGGATGTCCGTTTGGGATGCGTCCCGCGTTGGGTTCTCAGACCTTGTTCGTCTGTCCGACGATGTCCGGCTGTCCATTTTCTGCCCCAAAACAGACGTCCGTTTGGGGTCTTGCGTTGGAGTTGGCCTTATCGAGTTGGGCGCTGTGGAGGCCGGGCTAGGGTGACCAGAGGGCAGAGGCAGACCTGGCCAAACGGGCCGGGCCAAACAGGCCATCCCACAAGCACACCGGCACGGCCCGCCATGGGCCAGGCACGGCACGATCTAAACAGGCCGGGCCCGGCACGCGGCACGCCTTGGGCCGTTCCTGGACCTGTAGGCTGGGCACGTGGGCCAGCACGGCACGGGCCGTTTAATTTTTTATGTATTTTCAGATTTTTTTTAAAATATATATAACCTAAAATACAGTCCAATAGGCCTAAAAATGAGCCCAACAGGCTGAAAATGTGCAGCCCAGCGTGCTAAACGGGCCAACGTGCCGGCCCATTTAGTAATCAGGCCGTGCCTGGGCCTGGAGGCGCAGCACACGAGCTGGCACGACACGGCCCGTTTACTAAACGTGCCCCTGTGGGCCGGGCCGTGCCGTGCCGGGCCGGGACGGCCTGTTTGGCCAGGTTTGGGCAGAGGCAGAGCGACAGGCAGCAGAACGTGAGTGTCGGTTTGGGGCGTGTTTGGTTGCCTACATTAGGCCTAACTAGGCCCGTGCGGAAAGAATCCGACCTGTTTAGTTGTCCGCATACACTGTTCGGTCTGCATTGCACGAAGTTTAAAGCACCTACGAGCCAGGCCCAACTACAACGTCTGAATGGACAGTTTCTCGAGAGCCAGACTCAGCTGAAGCAGGGAAGGGGAACGTGGCGCTGAGCTCGTGCGATCATGGAGGTGGCGTGAGCTCGCGCGTTCTCCAAAAAATCGGCGGGAAGATTTCGGCTCAATTCCCGCCGATCCGGCCCCTATTTAGCCCCCTTCTCCTCACCGCCCAAACTCCCACCTTTCAAACTTTCCCGCCATTGCGCATCAGCATCGACGAGCAGGTGAACGGCGCACCTTCACCGATCGGCGGTCCCCGGCGGCGACGACTTATGTCCTCAACTTCTTCGACCGTTCCCGTGTTCCCCTCGAGCTGCACCATGGCCTCTGTGAGTTCAATCACCCCTTCTCTGTGTTCGTCGTAGCTAGATCTGAGAGCATGTGGTGGTAGGGTTTGATGTGCAAGCATGTGGTAGGGTTGATTCGTGCATCGTTCTGTGAGCAGATGGTAGATTCTGATGTTGTGGTAGCTATTGGTGGTGGATTTCTAGCATGCTAGAGTAGTATGATAGTGATGAACACAATGGATTCATAGCTAGTTGTGATGTATGCTCCTCCTTTTGATAGATCGTCTGGTACTGTGTGTGTTATGCTTACTCTCAATGCGTGCTACGATTGTAGAACATGACCATGCAGACGCAAGAGCTTAGTCAGGCCATTATCATGTCCGACAGCCAGTTCGTTGCGTCCTATGTCGAGGACTCCCAGCCCCCCCTTCTTGATGAGCACATGCTTGCTGATTCAGCGGTGTTCGAGGTTTCAGCCGGTGGTTCTCTTTTTGTGTTAGTTGTGCTCGTTGCGCCAACTGCTGCTGTCGCTACACTGACGGCAACCGCAAAGGCAAAGAAGGATGGTAGGGGAACAACATGAAGTGTCAGCCATTCATGTCCATGTTCGTGCTGAACAAGATGTGCGAGATCATCTCTCGTGGGGATAGGACTGACAAGGGCTTTAAGGAAGTGCACTTGAACACTGTTGCGAAGCAGATGTTCAACTTCTGTGGCCAGGAGGTGATCGCCACCCAGGTGTACAACCACCTCAGGAAGTGGAGAGCTCGATGGATCCAAGTGTCCAAGCTCAGATACCTTAGCGGCGCCTCATGGTATCAGAACACTTCCTCTATTGTTCTGGAGGCAGAGCATTACACTGGCCATGTCGCGGTTAGCTCACGCCCCCTTGTTTTTCGCACTGTCAACCATTGCTTGCTTGTAACTAACAATGCTTGTGTTTCTTTCTTAGGACCACCCCGAAGACGCTGAGTTCTTCAACACACCCATCCAGAACTACAATCAGATGCAACACATCTTCTCATTCGGGCCGGCAACCGTCAAGCATGCCATGGGCTCCGGTGAGCCTCTCGTTTCTCCCATGCCGGAGTTCCCAAGCACCCCGGACATAGAGGCAGTCCTTGATGGCCCTGACAAGCCATTTGAGCATGTCCCTGTGGTCGATAGGAAGAGGAAGAGGGGTGGCCTGATGGAGGATGAGATCAGTGTCTTCACCAGGATGACTGAGGTTGTGAAGGAGGTGCCAACTGCCATTAGGGAGAGCAAGTCCCTCGATGTCCACCCTGACCTGTACATCGTCGTCCTGGAGCAAGGTGGCTTCAGTGATGAGGCTCTCATGGCAGCTCTGAGCCACATACTGGACAACAAGGCCCAGGGTGTTGGGTTTGTTGCCATGGCAAACGCCCACATGGTGCTCTGGCTCAGGAGCTGGTTGGGCAAGCACTACTACTAGAGCTTGCTGCTGGTTACCGCGTGCATGATCCTGGATGGCGATGGCAACGACGATGACGACGTATATTTTGTGTAGCTAGGGCTTAAAAGCTGTTTGATGGTCTGTATATTTTGTTGAGGTGGTGTACACTAACCCCTCATGAAGATCGTGAATTTGCGGTGGTAGGATGACACCCTTTTTGGATGTGATGGTAGGATGACACCATAGTAGTGCTAGGTTGACTTGCTATGCCATATGATCACGCATGCTTACTACTTCTCTTCTGCTCCATTGCTTGCTGCTTGATTGCTCCTTTGCTTGTTGCTTCATTGCTCCTTTGCTTGCTGCTTCAAATGTTGCTCTTGTGCACTGCTAGGACAAGTGGTATGCGGTGTTCATCGGGAGGGCACCAGGGGTTTACAGTTCATGAAAAGCTTGCAATGAACAAGTTTCAGGTTTCGGCAACAACAACCACAGAGGGTTTAAGACTAGGCATGCAACAGAAGATGCTTACGCTAAGTTTATGTGAAAGCAGGCATGAAGGGTTGAAGTTGGCAAGGCGGCGCCACACTTTGGGTGAAGAACTTCATCATCATCGTGCAGTTCATCGCCATTGCAGTGATGTGGCGTTGATGTGGTAGCTGTAATCGTGTGTAAGGTAACCTCGTCACATAGGGTACAAGGTTAGCACACCTCGCACCTTGTGTGCAACCGAACAGCGTGCTTATGTGTGACTTGGGACAATGCAGTCAACCAAAAACTCTGCGCAAAGCTATGCCCTAATGCAGGAAGTGTCGATGCAGGCAACCAAACATGTTGCAGATGTTGGTTTTTAGGTTGTATCTAATAATCGCGGCCCAACTCACCATCACATGTAGTGCAACCTAGTATTGAGATGTCAACCAAACACGCCCTTGATTTTGGAGAAAATTTCCTGCCTGACTCAGATGTTAGTATTTGCTCTCATATGCCGCATATGCTGATACATTTTGTATAAGAGCATCTACAACTGGAGATGGAAAATCCGGGCCCTCAAAGGCCCGCGGATTCGTTCGGGCGCGTCCGCGGGTACTGACCGGTCAGTCCTGAAATTTCCTCATTCACATCCGGATACCACATACTAGAAATTTTAAATCCATTCAAAAGCAAGCAAAGAAAAAAATGACGTACTACGTAGATCATCTACCCTAGTCATCGTCGGAGATATCCACCATCTCCGTGCCCGACTCCGGGTACATGGGAAGTAGTTGCAGCTCATGCTCATGAGGCTCCTCTGGCTCCTCCGCATCGGCCTCCGCATCCATCTTCGCGTCAAGTTCGGTGAAAAGAGTGTCGGTCATCGCCCGCTCCTGCCGGATGAAGCGTCGGTTAGCCCACACATAGGACTCATCCTGGATGGACTCTAGGATGGCCTGCTGCTCTGCCATCTCATCCGCTTGGGCGATGGGGAACTTCGCCCCTCCGCCTGCTCCATGTTGACGCCCGAAGCCGGCGCCATCTCCTGCTCCGGCTGCTCCACGTGCTCCTCCTCCATCGGAGCATGCTGTTGTTCTTCTCCCTCCTCCTCCTCCTCTGCCTGCTCCTCCTCCTCCTCTGGCTTCGACGAGTCCGGAGATAGCCCGACAGCGATGCGGATCTCCTGCTCGATCTGGTACTGGCGCTCCGGCGTGAGCATAGTGTACGTGGTTATCTTGTGCCGGACCATGGCACCACCGGAGGGCGTGGGAAGAGCAGCGGAGCAGGAGAAAGGAGGTGAATGGGCTAGGTCTGGCGGCGCGGAGAGGGAGGAGATGGATGTGCTAGGGTTGGGGGACGCCAATCGGCTTAAATAGCCGGATTTGGCCTCGGGTAGAGAGTCGGAGCGGCGCCACGCGATGTTCACACCCCCACAAGAGGAGACGTCCGTCCGACCGTCGGGTTTCCGAGAAATTCCATGTGGGACCTCATCGTCAGTCGATGTGGCGGACGCGCCCGGACGCCCCCATATTCGCCCCATATTTGGGCTGGATATGTGGGGTGCCAGTCAGCACGAGCGTTTGAGGCCCGTTTGGGGCGCCCGTCTGGGTCAAATTTTCGTGACCGGTCAGTGACCGGGCCCTCCGCTCGGGTGTTTGAGGCCGGTTTGGGTGCCCGACTGTAGATGCTCTAAACTTGGCAAGACCTTCTAGATTTGACTTCATGCAATGTAATTCAAAAATGGCCAACAGTCAGTAATAACGTGCAAATTTTGTTCAGGTTCCGTCTCACATAGTTGGTCGTCTTTTCTCGCCCCCCCCCACACACATCGCACGCCTTGCAACAAGCAAAAATTTCGCTACACCCTTCCTTGGCCAGCAGTGTCACTCCCCTCGTAGCAGCAGTGCTACCCCTAGGGCACAGCAACGCCACCCTCTGGTCACAACCCATCATCGTTGTTGCAACAACCAGTCTTTGCTCCCTTTCATCACTGTCGATCCAGGACCAAGTTGCGCACTCCTTTCTCGTCGCTTTTGTAGCACTGCGCCTGCATTCTCAGCACCCATCAGAGGCTATCATAGGATCGTCGACAATCACTCATGGCAGTGCACCCATCGGATTTCATGGCTATAGGCGAGACGTCCTTGCAACATATGTCATCGCCGGTCCTAACACTAGGGATCTCCGGTAGCAACACTAGCAGCCCCCTCCCTGCACTCCCGGCATCAAGATTTGTCAGTCCCAGCAACGGGAAATGCCGTATGATAGTGTTCTGAATTAGGGGGTGATAGCCACGTCGGCTCCCATGATTATGAGCCGGACTGAGGACCCCCAAAACTATCGACCAGTGGGCCGCGTTTGACAAGCCTAGGAGCATCAAAAAGGAATGTATCGAAGACTTAGCGCACACTCCAAGACTTAGGGCAATCTTTGGCAGGTTTACCCTTAGATGTAACAGAGTTATGTGTAAACTGAGGGGCGAGGACCGTAATTGCCAATGCATACACATGTGATATCGTGATAGATTAACATGCACTATGTACCCCCTCAATCAATACAATCAAAGCAGGACGTAGGGTGTTAGCTCTTCGAGAGCGCCCGAACCTGGGTAAAATCATATGTCCCTGTAACCATCGAGCCAAGGATACCAGCTCGGGACCCCCTACCTGAGATTTGTTGGATTTGACTCCATCATTGGTGTCCCATGCAGGTCCCTCTGAGTAGTTGAAGCAGTTCGATGGCGTTCATGACCGATGGTGAGATTGGCCCCAACGCAATCCTCGCGCCAGAATTTCCTTACCTCGGCTTGATATCGAAACTCCAACCCCTAGTCAGGGCATCGAGCTCGATGAATAAGGTCCCTCCGTACTCCCGTCTCCCATGATTATAGATCTGGCTGAGGAACAACAGGTAACCCCCACTCAAGCATTGATGTCATGTCCTGCTTGGAACGGAAGTTATGTCTCATCGGACCAAACCTGGAGTTGGGATACGATGACTCGGGGTGGTGGCAAGATAAATCAGGCTTTGGGACATAGCCTAGGGCCGATGTCAGGTCAACCTCTTGAGAAATCATCTTGGGAACCGATGGTAGATCAGATTGGGGCTAATTTTTTTGCTCCCACCCACCACCCATGTTGAATATTGCCTTGATAACATGGGGCCAGTCGACATCTGGGATCTAGCTCTAATTGAGCAAAAAAGAGGATAAACCGTCCGACAATTTACATGCTTTCTGTTAAAGAAAAATGCGATCCCAGACTATTCAGACGATGAAGTATATGTACTCATCATGTTGTTTGTATATCGAGTTGCAAGTAAAATAAAGCGTGATGTATTATTAGGGTGTGCCCCTACACGTGAGGATAAAAAGAAGAAGCCAAAAAGACCCCAACAAAAAGAAAAAGAAAAAAAAGAGAAAAAGAGAGAGAGGACACACTACTATCCTTTTCCACACTTGTGCTTCAAGTAGCACCATGTTCTTCATCAAGAGTGTTTCCATATACTTCATGATTATGCTAGTAAGATTTTCACATTGTATAACTTGTCTTGCATATTCCGGTGAAGAGCTTCCTCAAATGCTCGAGGTCTTGAGCAAGCAAATTCGACGCACCCCCACTTAGTTGCATTAGGAGAGCTTTCATACACTTATAGCTCTAGTGCATCTGTTGCATGGCAATCCCTACTCCTCGCATTGACATCGATGGTAAGGCCTCTCCATTTCCTAACTCTCAATCGCATTGATGCGAGATTTTCTATACGTTTTGTCTTCTTATAAAACTACAATCATCATTCTCTTTGCCATCCTAAGTGCCAAGTCCATGGCTCACGCTCATTTATTGAGTGAAGTAAAAAAGCTAAAGCGAGGAAAATAATGATACATTTGCTTGGTTTGGCACCGGGGTGTTCATGATTTATACTTTATGCTAGGAAGAATGACCTACGCTATGCTTACATGATTAAATGTTTTGGAATAACGTTTTTTAGCATTCTTTAGTTTGAAAGTCAATGATTACTTTCTAGTACCCCTACATATTATCATTTTGATATCTATTAAGTCATCGCTTCCCAACATTCATACCAAAATAATTATGTGAGTAATACATGCTAGATAGCATTTCACATAAAAAAATTGTTTTTATCATTTACCTACTCGAGGACGAGCATGAATTAAGCTTGGGGATGCTGATACGTCTCCAACATATCTACAATTTATGATTGTTTTTGTGGACTAACCTCTTAACTTAGTGCTCAGTACCAGTTTCTGGTTTTTGCCTATTTCTTTGTTTCGTTGAAGAACCATATCAAACGAAGTCCACACACGATGAAATTTTACGCTGATTTTATGAACCAGAAGATACCCTAGAAGCTTCAGGGGTAGGCCAGAAGGCACACGAGGGATCCACAAGCTAAAGGGGCGCGTTGAGCTTGTGGCCCTCCTGGGCAACGTCCTGACCTAATTCCAGCGCTATATATTATCATATATTTGGAAACTCTCAGAGTCAGACCCAAAACAATTTTATCGCTGTCGCAAGCCTATATTCCTCCGTGATCCCATCTGGAGCCCTTTTTGGAGTGTCGTCGGAGGGGGAATGCATCACGGAAGCCATCTTCATCATCCTTGCTGCCTCCATGATGATGTGTGGGTAGTTCCCCACAGGACCTATGGGTCCATAGCAGTAGCTAGATGTCTCTCTCTCTCTCTCTCTCTCTCTCTCTCTCTCTCTCTCTTATGATCTTCAATATAATGATCTCTTCGATGTAATTCTCGTGGTGCATTTGTTGGGGTCCATTGGATTGTGGGTTTATGATCAGATTATTCATTGAAAGTAATTTCATCTTTTCTGATCTATTATGTATTATTTGATAGCTATGTATGCTTTCCGATCTATAAGTTTTCTTTGGCCAAGTAAACTAGTAGATCTTCAAAGGGAGTGGTGCATAGTAGTGGGTTCAATCTTGCGGTGTCCTTACATTGTGACAGGAGGAGTTGCAAGGCATGTATTGTATTGTTGCCACTAAGGATAAAATGATGGAATCTGAACATATTGATTGGTCTTATCTTGTCTACATTATGTCATCTTGCTCCAAGCATTACTCTGTTTGTTATGAACTTAATACCTTGCGATGCATGTTGGATAGCAGTCAAGGGGTAGAGTAATAGTAGTAGGCATCAGTTAGTTTAACGATCTACTTGTCACGGGCATAATGCCTATATATGAATTAGCCATGAAGAATCACAATCATAACTATGTGCGACCAATAGTAATTTGTCAACCCACTGTATTATGCTTATGAGAGAGATGCCTCTAGTGAACGCTATGGCCCCGGGTCCACTTTTCCTATTAAACACTAAAAATACAAATTGCTTGTTGTTCTTATTTACTTTTTATTTTATTTTATTATTTACCTATCACTACCAGATTTAATCCTTGCAATCGGCGGGAACAAGGGGATTGACAACCCTCTTTCCTTCGTTGGGTACGAGCATTTTCTTTGTGTGTGTGTGAGTGTGCAGGTGATGTTGACGTTATCTGTGTGGTGTCTCCTATTGGTTCAATAACCTTGGTTCTTAACTGAGGGAAATACTATATGCTACTATATTGCTTCATCTTTTCCTCTTCGGGGAAAACCAACACCTACACCAAGTAGCAGCCCATCGAAAAGTCTAGTTAGTAGGCATACATGGCGGATCATGTTATTACCAACCTCTATTTAGTTGAACATGTGTGTTACTTGCCTCCTTTTAGTACTTTGTTCAACTATGTCAATTAGTACATTATTGAACTTAAATGTTGTTATTTGCATCTATTTGGTACTGTCAAAACTTGTTTTAATTACTGTAGTAAATTGGATTATGCTGTCATTTTGGTTGGCATGGCGTTGTTGTACAACTTTTATTTCAAATCTGCAAATCAAATTGTTGACGTGGCGCCAACATGTCATGCCACTAATGATGAATATTAGTGGTGGTGTTGGCCACGTGCACGCCATCAGTATCTAAAATACTGCTGATATGGGCTCCAACGCCACCACTATTTTTTAACAATGGCCCCATATTCGTGGTGTCGGCCTCCCATGCTAGCAAGACACTTTTTGGCAGTCCATAGCTAGGATTTTTTGCACTAGTGTTATACACTACTTTCAAGAGTGCTCAATAGTTGTGGCCTCAGAAGTATCATTAAATGACATAAGTAATAATCGTTATGCCACCGACAGGATCACAAAGTGAGCTATTGAGCTCCTCCCTTTCTAGATCATGCATCGACCATGTCGGGCTATTAAATCCCAGGTGTTGGCCGATTCGTCACTGAATGGACGGAAGCCGAGCTCCCTAGAGAGCACACGTCTTTCACCAGTTGAGTTATGTCCTTTGATGGCTCCAAAATGCTTGCCGGATTAGGAGCTATGGTAGTCCTCACCTCACCCACCGGTGACACTATGAAGTATGTGCTGCAAATCATGTATACCGACTCCAATAATGCGACGGAAAATGAAACGCTGCTTCATGGGCTTCAGATAGCTATCTCCATGGGTATTCAACGTCTTGATGTCTGAGGCGACACTAACCTTGCAATCTCTCAGATTAATGGCGACTTCGACGCCAGTGACCCATAAATGACATCATATGATAACGCAATGCTAACCTGGTTGGATCAATTCGAGGGCCTAGTGTTCTACCACATCCAATGGGACAATAATCAGGCTGCCGACATCCTCGCTAGGATGGAGGATGACAGGAACCAGTGCCCCAAAATACCTTCCTTGAGCGATTGTTTAAACCGTACATCAAGTGGCAAGGTGACACAGAGCAAACCAAACAAGTCGAGGAACCAACAACGGAGTTGGTAACCCCACCGGCCATAGAGCCAGACGAGGAAATAATCAGGGGCTCGACGCTCAAAGAAACCTCCTCGGCCCATGAGATTATGGTGGTAGTTGTGCCATGGACTGAGCCAATCCTTGCATACTTGATACATAAGAAATTACCCGAGGATCAGATGTATGCGCGACGAATCATTCAACGACCAGCAACATATAAGGTTCATGAAGGGGAGGTCTACAAATGTAGTGTTATTGGCGTACTGCAACACTGCATTTCTGAGGAGGAAGGAAAAGAACTCTTATCAGATATTCACTTGGGCATGTGCGTCCATCATACAGCTGCACGGACTTTGGTAAGCAAAGTTTTTCGAGCTGGGTTTTATTGGCCCACGGCATGAGCCGATGCACGAGACCTGGTCGACAAGTGTGTCGGATGCCAGCTCTTTGCCAAAAAAGACACATGTTGGCCACAACCTTAAAGACAATCCCGATAACATGGCCATTCGTGGTCTTGGGGCTGGACATGGTCGGACCACTCCGACAAGGTAGGACTAACAAGAAATAGCTCCCGGTCATGGTTGACAAGTTCACCATGTGGATAGAGGCAAAACCTGTGGCAATGACGAATAACAAGCATGCCATCAACTTCATCTACGATGTGGTGCACCATTATGGGGTGCCTCACAACATAATCATGGACAACAAATCCAACTTCACGGTCAAGGAAGTAAAAGCGTGATGTGCCAAGAAAAAAAAATTAAGCTTGTCTACGCCTCCATCAACCACCCGCAAATAGATGGGCAGGTTGAACAGGCCAATGGATTAATTTTATGAGGCATAACCTCGCTCGATTTGATCTCTCGAGGAAGCCGACAACAAATGGGTCGAGGAGCTTGACTATGCACTATGGGGTTTGCACACTACTCCGAATTGATCTACCAACTATACGCCATTCTTTATGGTCTGTGGCGCCGAGGCCATCCTCTCTCGTGACCTCATTCATGATGCACATCGAGTACGTCTGTACGAGGAATAGGAGGACGAACAGAGTTGACAGGATGACCTCGACACCTTGGACGAAGAGCGAGAAGTAGCTAAGACATGTTCCTCCTTTTATCAATAACATGTACGACGCTACAGACATCATGATGTTTGGACAAAGGCATTCGACGTTGATGATCTGGTCTTGCAACGCCACCCGTACAAGCCCGGTTAGCACAAACTATCTGTTTCCTGGGATGGGCCGTTCATCATCGACAGGGTACTCACTGGAGGAGCATATTGGATCCGAGATGTCAAGGAGAATTGCCTGAGTCAAACCCCTGTAATGTTGTCCTACTACACCGTTTTTACTTCTAGATAACTCATATCTCCCCTTTCATTTTTTAGAACTAGCTAGGAAATTTTCTTCAGGCAAAGTTAGACGCGACATTGCATTCCTTATTAACTCTTTTTTTCTAGCCCTTTAAGTTTTTTTAGAATATCCTGATATGGCTCATGGCCACACGTCACATGCCACAAATTTGGCTGGTGGCTATTACAGCACCGTTGGGGATATGACCCACCGATTGGTCCCGACAGCTTGGGCCGGGTCTTCATAAGCCTACTCGCTAAAGATAAGCCGGCCCATGGAGGAACATGAAGCCCAAGACTGGATCTCAAGAAGAAGATAGCGAGGCCAGGTTATGATGGCCCAATAGGCCCAGATGAAACCCAACAAGAGGCAGACCGATCCAGCTTAAGGGGATCGTGTGCAAGCTGAAAGCTTCCTAAACTCATGATTACAAAGGATTCCAAGTAGAACTCCAATCACGGGTAGAACCCGGATTCTATTGTAAACCAGGGACCCAACCTATTATATAAAGGGGGTTCCTGGGTCATCCAAAAGGACAAGGGAAAAGATAGAAGCTCTCGAGCCATAGCTAGTGAAAGAACACCCTTATAATCGAGATCTATACATCCAATAAGCAAAACATCAGGAGTAGGCTTTTACCTTACCTGGGTAAACTCGCCTCTCTCGTTCCTGATCAACCCCGTCTAAGGCTTCGCCTCAGCGCTATGGCCTCACAACTAAGTTATCCTATGAGGACACTTGTTGTGACAACCCCACGACAGTTGGCGCCCACCGTGGGGCATGTGCACAAGGGGGTCGTCATCTTGGATGGAGCTCTTCCAGGGATGGAGCGGCTGGTAATCGATGGCTTAGGAAAATCTGGCGCGGGAAGTTCTACTTCGTCGACGACACAGGCTAGGGACCGAAAGCCAACTCTCTCGAGTAGAGTTGCCGGGTTCCTTTTGGCAAGGTTAACATTTACGTCGGCTTCATCGTCGGGTTCGACCAGGAGCCGGATCCGAGCGGCGAATCCATCTTGGGAGGCGCCATACTTGTCCACTCGGACAATGAGTCATCTGTCAGCGACAACAACTTCAACGACACTGAGTCCATCCTTCCACTTTTTGAGGAAAGGCTAGGAGGATACTCTGATGAGGAAAGTTACCCGGCCTCACACGGGCCTCCTCACCACACAGCTGTCTACATGGCTTGGTGATATGTCTCCAACGTATCTATAATTTTTGATTGTTCCATGCTATTATATTATCATTCTAGGATACTTTTTGGGTGTTTATATACCAATTAATATTATTTTTGAGTACTAAACTATTGACCTAGTGCCCAGTGCCAGTTGCTGTTTTCTGCATGTTTTTTGCTTTTTAGGTTTACCATACCAAACGAAGTCCAATTGCCGTGAAACTTTAATATGATTTTTTCTGGACCAAAAGAAGACCTGGAAGCTTTGGGAGGATACGAGAGGCAGCACGAGAGAGGCACGAGCCAACAGGGCACGCCGGGGGGCTAGGTCGCGCCCTGTTGGGTCGTGGCCCCCTCGGACGCCCTCTCGTGCCCCTCTCTAGCCTATAAATTCTCAAATATTTCAAAAACCCTAGGAGAGCTCCCGGAACACTTTTTCTGCAGCCGCAAGTCTCTGTTCCGCTGCGTGCCCATCTGGCGACCTTTTCCGTCGATCTGCCGGAGGGGGAATCAATCACGGAGGGGCTCTTCATCACCCTTGCTGCCTCCATGATGAGTTGTGAGTAGTTCACCATAGACCTATGGGTCCGTAGTTAGTACCTAGATGGCTATCTCTCTCTCTCTTGATCTTCAATACAATGATCATCGCATCTTCGCTTTGATCTATTCGATGTAATCCTTTTGTGCAGTGTGTTTGTTGGGATCCGATGAATTGTGGGTTTATGTTCAGATTATTCATGAAAAGTATTCGAGTCACCTCTGATTATTATGATTCTTATTTGCATGATTATTATAGCTTCGTAAATCTCTCCGATCTATTGAGATAGTTTGGCCAACTAGATTGATATTTCTTCAGTGAGAGGGGTGCGTTGTAGTGGGTTCAATCTGGCGGTGCTCTATATCCCAGTGATAGAAAGGGACAAGACACATCTTTGTATTGTTGCCACTAAGGATAAAACGATGGGGTTAGTTCATATTAATTGAATTCTCTTTGTCTACATCATGTCATCGTTCTCCAAGCATTACTCGGTTTTACTTAATACTCTAGATGCATGCTGGATAGCGGTCGATGGGTGGAGCAATAGTAATAGGTGCATGCAGGAGTCGGCCTATTTGCTTATGGATGTGATGCCTATATATACATGAACATCGCCGTGAATAAAGATTGCATAACTGTCCGCTCTTCTATCAATTGCCCAACAGTAATTTGTTTACCCACCGTATGCCTACTACATGAGAGATGCCATTTGGGAAAACTACGGCCCCCCGGGTCTATCCACTTATAAGTTTACAAACGCTTCCAATAACTTGCTGCCATTATTTATATTTTATTTTCTTTTGCAATTTACAATTATCTACTATCATCTACATATCTCACTTACTTGCAAATAACGAGATCAAGGGGATTGACAACCCTCTTACCGCGTTGGGTGCAAGTGTGTGCTCTTTTGTGTGCAGCCACTGATGATGGTTGATGCCCGATATTCCTATTGGTTCGATAAACCTTGGTTCTTAACTAAGGGAAATACATACCCGCTGATGCTTGTGATCTGCGTTGGGTTTTTTGTGAAGAGGAACGGGTGATGCAGCACAATGCGGGTAAGTATTCCCCTCAGTTAAGAACCAAGGTTTATCGAACCAATAGGAATATCCTTCGCCAACCGTCTTCAGCGGCTGCACACAAAAGAGCACACACTTGCACCCAACGCGGCAAGAGGGTTGTTAATCCCCTTGGTCTCGTTATTTGCAAGTAAATGAGATGTGTAGATAGTTGTAGATAGTTGTAAATTGTAAAATAAAATAAATGGCAGCAAGGTAATGATAGCGTTTGTAAACTTATAGGTAGGTAGACTTGGGGGCCATGGTTTTCTCTAGTGGCATCTCTCATATAGGAAGCATACGATGGGTAAACAAATTACTGTTGGGCAATTGACAGAAAAGCGGATAGTTATGCAATCTTTATTCACGGCAATGATCATGTGTATATAGGCATCACGTGCATAAGCAAATAGGGCGACTCTTGCCTGCACCTATTACTATTACTCCACTTCAAGAGCGCTTCTATGCTTGCCTCTCTACGTATTAAGTTCATGACAAATAGAGTAATGCTTGGAGAACGATGACATGATGTAGACAAAGAGAATTCAATTAATATGAACTAACCCCATCGTTTCATCCTTAGTGGCAGAAATACAAAGACGTGTCTTGTCCCTTTCTAACACTGGGATATAGAGCACCGGCAGATTGAACCCACTACAACGCACCCCTCTCACTGAAGAAATATCAATTTAGTTGGCCAAACTATATATCGGAGAGAATTACGAAGCTATAATGATCATGCAAATAAGAATCATAACAATCAGAGGTGACTCAAATACTTTTCATGAATAATCTGAACATAAACCCACAATTCATCAGATCCCAACAAACGCACCGCACAAAAGGATTACATCTAGTGGATCAAAGCGAAGATGCGATGATCATTGTATTGAAGATCAAAAGAGAGAGAGATAGCCATCTAGATACAAACCACGGACCCGTAGTCTTTGGTGGACTACTCACAACTCATCATGGAGGCAGCAAGGGTGATGTAGAGCCCCTCCGTGATTGATCCCCCCTCCGACAGATCGCCGGAAAAGGTCGCCAGATGGGTATACGGTGGAACAGAGACTTGCGGCGGCGGAAAAAGTGTTTCGGGCGCCCCTCTAGGGTTTTCAGCATATATGATGATTTATAGGCCAGAGAGGCACGCGAGAGGGCAGCCGAGGGGGTGGCGACCCAACAGGGCGCGGCCTGCCCCCTGGCTCCGTCTACTTCCAAAGCTTCCAGGTCTTCATATAGTCCAGAAAAAATCATATTAAAGTTTCGTAGCAATTGGACTTCGTTTGGTAGGGTAAACCTGAAAAGCAAAAAACATGCAGAAAATAGCAACTGGCACTGGGCACTAGGTCAATAGGTTAGTGCTCAAAAATAATATTAATTGGTATATAAACACCCAAAAAGTATCCTAGAATGATAATATGATAGCATGGAACAATAAAAAATTATAGATACGTTGGAGACGTATCAGCATCCCCAAGCTTAATTCCTGCTCATCCTCGAGTAGGTAAATGATAAAAACTAGAATTTTTGATGTGACATGCTACCCAACATGTAATCTATTACAGGTTTGTTCATTGAGAAACGATGAATTAATAAACATCAACATAGTAATATTCATAGACATAAGAAACAAAATCATCAAGTTTCAAAGTATAAGATCCAAAAAGAATGTTCACCCCCTATTCATTTTATCATATCAAGATAGCATGGCTCCGTCTTCACCACATAAATACAAATGTTAAGCACCACAGTGTCAAGTCAGGCAATTGGATCGTACTTTTTAACGCGCTTCAGCTTTTTATTACTTGAGCAATATATGAGCGTGAACCATGGACATAGCATAAAGGTGGAATAGAATATGGTGGTAGGTTTCAAAGGGGTGAAAGTGGAGAAGAAAGTCTCGCATCAACTAGGCGTATCAACGGGCTATGGAGATGCCCATCAATAGATATCAATGCGAGGAGTAGGGATTGCCATGCAACGGATGCACCAGAGCTATAAGTGTATGAAAGCTCAACGGAAGCTAAGTGGGTGTGCATCCAACTTGCTTGCTCATGAAGACCTCGGGCATTTGAGCAAGCCCGTCATCGGAATATACAAGCCAAGTTTTATAATGAAAATTCCCACTAGCATATGGAAGTGATAAACAAGAGACTCTTTATATGAAGAACATGGTGCCACTTTGAGGCACAAGTGTGGAATAAGAGGTAGTAGCACTGTCCCTTCTCTCTTTTCTCTCATTTATTTTATTTTATTTTATTTTTCATTTTTTTCCTTTTTTTATTTTTTTATTTTTCTCTTTTTTTTCTTTCTTTTTCTTTTATTTTTCGTCCGGAGTCTCATCCCGACTTGTGGGGGAATCATTGTCTCCATCATCCTTTCCTCACTGAGACAGTGCCCTAATAATGATGATCATCACACTTCTATTTACTTATAACTCAACATGAAAAACTGTATGACTCTATATGAATGCCTCTGGCAGTGTACCAGGATGTGCAATGATCAAGCGTAACATGTATGATATTAATGATGAATGGTGGCTTTGCCACAAATACTATGTCACCTTATATGATCATGCAAAGCAATATGACATTCGAAGTTCAAGTCATATGGTGTGACGGTGGAAGTTGCATGGCTATATATCTCGGAATGGCTATGGAATGCCATGATAGGTAGGTATGGTGGCTGTTTTGAGGAAGATATAATGAGGCTTATGTGCAACAGAGCGTATCATGTCACGGGGTTTGGATGCACCTGCGAAAGTTGCACCGATCCTCGAGGTGAGAATGGGCAATGCACGGTACCGAAGAGGTTAGCAAATATGTGAAGGTGAGTGTGCGTATGTACATGGATTCACATTAATCATGAAGAACTCACATACTTATTACAAGATTTTATTAGCTCTCTCGAAGCAAAGCACTACTCGCATGCCCCTAGGGAGGAGGTTGGTAGGATTTAATCATCGTGCGCCCTCGACCTAAACAGCACTAGGATTTCAATGAGGAATAAGTATGCTCACACATCATCACCATGCTATAAAAATAATTGGATGAACAACAAGTTAACAACCTCAAATTCATGATATCTTTATTAACCAATGATCATGCACTCATGATTTTTCACATTACCACATTAATATCATTAACCATGATTTCTCTTTTATGTGCTACATGTGGTTTTGATTATGCACTCATTGAATACCTATTCTTCTCGGACTAGTCTTATGACCCATGCACATTACCATTGCTGTTTATTAAATTTCAAACAAATATAAGTGAAGAACGAGAGTGCAATTATTTCTATAAAATCTATACACCACCGTGCTCTAAAAGACATAAGTGAAGTACTAGAGCAACTGCCTAGCTCAAAAGATATAAGTGAAGCACAAAGAGTATTCTAATAAATTATGATGATATTGTGTCTCTCTCAAGTGGGTGTGTGCAGCAAACAATGATTGTGGGAACTGAAACAAAAAGCAACCTAAAGCAAATGACGCTCCAAGCAAAACTCATATCATGTGATGAATAAAAATATAGCTCCAAGTGACATACCGATGGATTGAGACGAAAGAGGGGGTGCCTTCCGGGGCATCCCCAAGCTTAGACGCTTGAGTATTCCTAGAATATTACCTTGGGGTGCCTTGGGCGTCCCCAAGCTTAGGCTCTTGCCGCTCCTTATTCCTTCGTCCATCGTGATCACACCCAAAACTTGAAAACTTCAGCACACAAAACTCAACAGAAAGCTCGTGAGATCCGTTAGTATAATAAACATATCAAATACTTTAGGTACTGTTATAAATTGATTCATATTTTATTATTGCATAAGGTACTGTATTGTAACTTCTCCATGACTTATACCCCCCGATATAATCCATGGCATCATCAAAACAAGCAAAACATGCAAGCAAAAACAGAATCTATCTAAAACAGAACAGTCTGTAAAGATATGTAAAGAAACTATACTTATGTATCTCTAAAAATTCTGAAAAATTAGGACAACCTGGGGAATTTGTATAACAATATTGTGTAAAAATTTCAAGATTTTACCACACTCCAGCAGAGAATTACAAATTCTAGACTGAACATGAAAGTTTCTATTTTTGCACAGCATCAATCATACTCATCATGCAAATTATCCCAAAGGCTTTACTCGGCACAAACACTAATTAAAACATAAAAACACAATCATTACAGAGGCAATAATCATGTTGTGACACCAAAACAGAAAGTAAAAAAGCAAAAATTAAGATAACTATTGGGTTGCCTCCCAACTAGCGCTATTGTTTTACGCCCCTAGCTAGGCATAATGCATATGATCAAGTGTTGTCATCCTTGACACTCAATCCATAAGTAGCCCTCATGATAGATTCATAAGGTGGTTTAATTCTCTTACTAGGGAAGTGTTCCATCCCTTTCTTTAATGGGAATTGGAATCTTATGTTTCCCTCTTTCATATCAATAATGGCACATATAGTTCGTAAGAAAGGTCTTCCGAGTATAATTGGACAAGACGGATTGCATTCAATACCAAGAACAATGAAATATACAAGCACATAATTCTTATTAGCTAGTATAAGCACATCCTTTATTCTACCCAAAGGTTTCTTGATGGTAGAATCCGCAAGATGCAAGTTAAGGGAAAAATCTTGTATATCGGTGAGACCTAGCACATCACAAAGGGATTTAGGTATAGTTGAAACACTAGCACCAAGGTCACACAAAGCATTGCATTCATATTCTTTAAGCTTTATTTCAATAGTAGGTTCCCATTCATCATGCAATTTTCTAGGTATAGAGACTTCTAGCTCAAGTTTCTCATCATAAGCTTTTATCATTGCTTCTACTATATGTTTAGTAAAAGTTTTATTTTGTTCATAAGCATTGGGTGAGCTAATAATGGATTGCAACAAGGAAATACATTCTACTAAGGAGAAGCTCTCATAATTAAAATCCTTGTAATCCAAGATAGTGGGCACATCACTAGTGAAAGTTTTAATCTCTCCAAACCCACTTTTTTCAGTTTTAGCATTAGAATCATCACCCTCCAAGCAAACGGGACTCTATCTAGCTAGAGTTGACTCAACTCCAGTCCCTTCATCATTTAAATTCAGAGAAGTAAACAAAGATTCAATAGGAGAAGTGCCAAGCATTTTAAAATCTTCATCATGATTCCGGTAAAAACCGGGTGGAAGAGCCTTTTCTAAGAATTCCCGCTTAGCTTTCAACTTAGCGGTCCTCTCCTTACTTTCATTAATAGATATTTGGATAGATTTAATAGTCTCATTAAAATCATGCTTGGGTGGCAAAATTTTACTTTTAAGAGTTTCTACATCAAGAGCAATTCTATCCATGTTTTTAGCCAAAGCATCAATCGTATGCAACTTTTCTTCTACCATAGTATTGAAAATCTTTTGAGGACTAATAAATTCTTTTATTGTTTTCTCAAGATCAGAGGGTATCCTATTACCATTTGTAGAAGAATTTCCATAAGAGTTTCCATACTTGTTAGAGGAATTACCGGGATACGGCCTATCATTGAAATTTCCTCTATAAGCATTATTGTTGAAATTGTTTTGCGGGATAAAGTTCACATCAATAGCATCATCATTTTGCTCAATCAAAGTAGTCAAAGGCATATCATTTGGATCAACATGAGTATTTTTGCTAGCAACCATATTCATAAGAGCATCCACTTTTTCACTCAAAGTAGTGATTTCCTCAACAGAATTTACCTTCTTACCAGTTGGAGCTCTTTCGGTATGCCATTGAGAGTAGTTTGTCATGATGTTGTCCAAAAGTTTGGTGGCCTCTCCTAAGGTCACATCCATAAAGGTACCACCTGCAGCAGAATCTAGAAGATTTCTAGACACAAAGTTCAGTCCAGCATAGAAATTTTGGATAATCATCCACAAGTTTAAAGCATGAGTAGGGCAATTTCTAATCATCAATTTCATCCTCTCCCAAGCTTGTGCAACATGTTCTTGCTCATGTTGTTTAAAATTCATTATTTGATTTCTAAGGGAGATGATCTTAGCAGGAGTAAAATACTTGGCAATAAAAGCATCTTTACACTTATCCCATGTTCCAATACTATTACGTGGTAAAGATGAAACCCAAGCCTTAGCTTTATCTCTTAGTGAAAAAGGAAATAATTTCAATTTTACAATATCATTATCCATGTCCTTTTCTTTTGCATATCACAAAGTTCAACAAAGGTATTAAGATGAGCAGCGGGATCCTCATTAGGACTTCCCGAAAATTAATCTTTCATCACAAGATTCAGCAATGCAGCATTAATATCAAAAGCCTCAGCACTAGTGGCGGGTGGTATAGGAGTACTAATAAAATCATTGTTATTAGTATTTGAGAAGTCACACAACTTATTGTGTCTTGAGACTGACCAAGCAAGCAAAGTATCAAGCATGACAGGTAAACTAGCAAGCGACAAGGTAAACTAGCGACAAGCAAAGATAAATATTTTTGTATTTTTGATTTTTATAATGCAAACTAAATATAATGGCAAATAAAAAGAAGAACACATGAGTGATAATTTGTGTGAAGTTACTTGATAGTTGATGATGATATTCCCTGGCAACGGCGCCAGAAATCCTTCTTGATGCTTGTGATCTGCGTTGGGTTTTCCGTGAAGAGGAACGGGTGATGCAGCATAATGCGGGTAAGTATTTCCCTCAGTTAAGAACCAAGGTTTATCGAACCAATAGGAATATCCTTCGTCAACCGTCTTCAGCGGCTGCACACAAAAGAGCACACACTTGCACCCAACGCGGCAAGAGGGTTGTTAATCCCCTTGGTCTCGTTATTTGCAAGTAAATGAGATGTGTAGATAGTTGTAGATAATTGTAAAATAAAATAAAAAGAAATAAATGGCAGCAAGGTAATGATAGCGTTTGTAAACTTATAGGTAGGTAGACCCGAGGGCCGTGGTTTTCTCTAGTGGCATGTCCCATATAGGAAGCATATGGTGGGTAAACAAATTACTGTTGGGCAATTGACAGAAAAGTGGATAATTATGCAATCTTTATTCATGACAATGATCATGTGTATATCGGCATCACGTCCATAAGCAAATAGGCCGACTCCTGCCTACACCTATTACTATTACTCCACTTTAAGACCGCTTCTATGCTTGCCTCTCTACGTATTAAGTTCATGACAAACAAAGTAATGCTTGGAGAACGATGACATGATGTAGACAAAGAGAATTCAATTAATATGAACTAACCCCATCATTTTATCCTTAGTTGCAGCAATACAAAGACGTATCTTGTCCCTTTCTGTCACTGGGATATAGAGCACCGCCAGATTGAACCCACTACAACGCACCCCTCTCACTGAAGAAATATCAATCTAGTTGGCCAAACTATTTCAATAGATCGGAGAGAATTACGAAGCTATAATGATCATGCAAATAAGAATCATAATAATCAGAGGTGACTCAAATACTTTTCATGAATAATCTGAACATAAACCCACAATTCATCGAATCCCAACAAACGCACCGCACAAAAGGATTACATCTAGTGGATCAAAGCGAAGATGCGATGATCATTGTATTGAAGATCAAAAGAGAGAGATAGCCATCTAGATACAAACCACGGACCCGTAGGTCTATGGTGGACTACTCACAACTCATCACGGAGGTAGCAAGGGTGATGTAGAGCCCCTCCGTGATCGATTCCCCCTTCGGCAGATCGCCGGAAAAGGTCGCTAGATGGGTATACGGTGGAACAGAGACTTGCGGTGGCGGAAAAAGTGTTTCGGGCGCTCCTCTAGGGTTTTCAGCATATATGATGATTTATAGGCCAGAGAGGCACGCGAGAGGGCAACCGAGGGGGTGGCGACCCAACAGGGCGCGGCCTGCCCCCTGGCGTTGTCTACTTCCGAAGCTTCCAGGTCTTCATATAGTCCAGAAAAAAGCATATTAAAGTTTCGTAGCAATTGGACTTCGTTTGGTAGGGTAAACCTGAAAAGCAAAAAACATGCAGAAAACAGCAACTGGCACTGGGCACTAGGTCAATAGGTTAGTGCTCAAAAATAATATTAATTGGTATATAAACACCCAAAAAGTATCCTAGAATGATAATATAATAGCATGGAACAATCAAAAATTATAGATATGTTGGAGACGTATCACCCGCATTGTCCTGCATCACCCGTTCCTCTTCACGGAAAACCCAACGCAGATCACAAGCATCACTTGGCTGCACCCGCAGCAGTCCGCTCGTGATGCTAGTGGAAACCTGATCATAATGCAAGACAATCCTTCAGTCCAGATCCCGCCGCCCAATGATGGAGAAGGCACGGGAGGCTCGAACACTCAAGGACTAGCTGCCTCAGTCGTGGCGCTCAACAAACTTCTCGCAGAGCCGGTCACTACAGAGAACGCCGCCGCTCGAGCAGTAGACATAGAGAAGTGTCATGAACGGCTCCCCCAAGCCCAGCAAGTGAAAGCACAACATGCTCCCTAGGTAGTTTTGATAATTCATGACAACATACATTGTCTCTTGGACTAATACTTTTACCTAGCGTATTTCAGATAAAGTTCACAGAGAGGGTTGGCAAAAGGATTGTGGAGATTGTGGAGAAACCCCAAGATGCAAGGAAATGGATTGGCAAAGCTTCAAGCAAGAGGACTCTACATTTTACTTTGTGAGAAATCACTTTGAGTCCATAGGAAAGCCAATACTATTAAAAGGGGGTGAGGTGTTGAAGGTGAACAAAATGCTCCACGTGCACAAGTGATAGTCACCGAAAACACCCACAAGCTCTTCCACAATATTCTGTCCAAAGCCAAACCTGCAAAATCGGTGCCACCAATATTTCCCACTCGGCCCTACCGATTTTCAACCCTAAGACAGATCCCAAGCCAAACCCATCTCGATACTACCATCATTCCATTCGGTGCCACCGAATTCAGTTGCCAACTTTCGGGTATGCTATTTTCAAGAATCGGTACCACCGAGTTTTGCCAATCGGTCTCACCGAGATTTGGACCAACTTTCTGGTTAGCCATTCTCAAGAATCGGTACCACCGAGTTTTGTGAATTGGTCTCACCGAGTTTTGGACCAACTTTCTGGTTAGCCGTTGTCAAGAATTGGTACCACCGAAAATTGAGAATCGGTCTCACCGAGTTGTGCAATCTGACCGTTGGTTACCTAATCGGTACCACCGAGATTTATATATCAGTCTCACCGAGATTCAAAACTTGCTGCCTTTTGATCACTTCGGTACCACCGAGTTTTATACTTCGGTGTCACCGAGTTGGTCACTTTAGGTGTAACGGTTGGATTTTTGGAGATGCCTATACATACCCATCCACCACCACTCACTCGCAAGAGAAGCACTTAGAACTATTCCATACTTGCCCCATCTAATTTTCTGAGAGAGAGCCACCTACTCATGTGTTGAGATCAAGCTATTCCATGCCTACCATTTGAATCTTGATCTCTAGCCTCCCCAAGTTGCTTTCCACCAAATCAATCTCTTCCACCATAGCCAAACCTGTGAGAGAGTGATTGAGTCTTGAGGAGTCTATCATCTTGAAGCACAAGAGCAAGGAGTTCATCGACATTACCGAGCCTATTACCTTTTGGAGGGTGGTGCCTCCTAGATTGGTTAGGTGTCGCTTGGGAGCCTCCTACTTCGTGTTGTGGAGTTGAACGAAGAAGTTTGTAAGGGCAAGGAGATCGCCTACTTCGCGAAGATCTACCCCGAGTAAGGCTAGTCCTCCGTGGACGTAGGCCATCATGGAATAGTCAAGATTGCTACTTCGTGGACCCTTCGTGGGTGGAGCCCTCCGTGGACTCTCGCGACCGTTACCCTCCGTGGGTTGAAGACTCCATAAACGTGGATGTACGATAGCGCCACCTATCGTAACCACGGGAAAAATCTTCATGTCTCCAATTGCGTTTGATCTCCTATCTCAACTCCTTACTTCCATGTGCAATGTCTTTACTTTCCGCTTCCATACTTGTTGACTTGCATGTGTACGGTGTGCTAGACTTTGCTATGATTGCTAAAAACTGCCAACCCTTAAACTTATGCTTGAGGTAGTTTTAATTTGTGCTAGTAGTCTATTCACCCCCCTCTAGACACACTCTTCTAGTGATCCCTCAATTGGTATCAGAGCAAGGTCTCCATAACCTTGGTTTAATCACCTTTGGAGGAAGATGGATGTGTCTAGTTCGGAGAGTTTGAGTTGTAGAGTGCCCATTCTTGATGGAAAGTACTATGGAGAGTGGAAAGATAGGATGCTTGCTATTTTCAATAAATTTCATTTGAGCAAGTATATTATGAATCCCTATGTACCCCCCATTGATCCCTTACATCCCACACACGAAGAGGAAATTGACATGCTTTGTAATCTTAGAACTGTCAATCTTATAGTCAGAGCTTTGCCTAGAGTTGTGCTTGATCAAATGAGGAATTTCGAGTGTGCTTATACCTTGTGGAATGATTTGGAGAAACGATATCCAAATTACTCCTTAAGTAATCTTGATGAAATTCTTCATATAGCTGTTGCCTTTTATAAGATGAAGCCTAGTGATTCTAAGTTTGATAAATGCCTATTTGAACTAAGTGATCTCATGCATGCTAAAGGAAATGTGTCAAGTATTAGTAACATCATCCGTGAAGCTATTCGTATTCATGCTCTTGAATATTGTCATGATCACAATTCTAACGAATCTCTTGTTCCTTGTGACGAGGGCTTTCCGCTTGATGATGACAATGTGGAGCATGGCCATTACAATGAGGATGATGAGTTTGACGATGAGTATGAGAAGATCATGAGGTGCTTGAGTCTTATGGCAAACTTCAAGGATTACATGTCCGGCGGAAAGGAGTGGATTCTCGACAGTGGATGCACTGATCACATGACTGGGGACAAGGATATGTTCGAAGAGATAACACCAAACAATGGACCACGAAGGTATGTTACATTTGGAGACAATTCCAAAGGTAAGGTACTTGGTTTTCGTAAGGTGGCCATATCCCATGATAGTTCTGTCAAAAATGTCATGCTTGTTGAATATCTTGGCTACAATCTTCTTTCCGTATCTAGACTAGCCGATTTCGGTTTTAATGTGCTATTTACTAAAGTTGATTGTCAAGTGTTTCGCCAAGATAATCATAAGATGGTCTTTACCGGCATTCGTAGAGGTGATCTATCCATAGTCGATTTCACTAAAAAGGCTCAACCTCGTACTTGTCTCATTGCAAAATCTTCTAAAGGTTGGCTATGGCATAGAAGGCTAGGACATGTAGGCATGCGCAATCTAGATAAGCTTATCAAGGGCGATCATATACTTGGTGTTAAAGATGTTATCTTTGATAAAGATAGGCTTTGTAGTGCTTGTCAAGCTGGAAAGCAAGTAGGTGGAAGTCATCCCGTTAAGAATATTATGACTACTAGGATACCACTCGAGTTACTTCACATGGATCTTTTTGGTCCCAATGCTTACAAGAGTCTCGGTGGAAATTCCTACGGTCTAGTTATAGTTGATGATTTTTCCAGATTTACATGGGTATTCTTCCTTGATGATAAGTCGCAGGTACAAAAGATCTTCAAGAACTTCACTCGCAAAGTGCAAAATCAATTTGAAGTGAAGATCAAGAAGGTTCAGAGTGACAATGGATCGGAGTTCACGAACACACATGTAGATACCTTTCTTGACGAAGAAGGTATTTCACATGAGTTCTCGGCTACGTACACACCTCAACAAAATGGAGTGGTTGAGAGGAAGAACCGAACACTCATTGAGATGGCAAGAACGATGCTTGATGAATACAAGACGCCAAGACACTTTTGGGAAGAAGCCGTGGAAACAACGTGTCATGCCATAAACCGACTCTACTTGCACAAGCTTCTCGGTAAAACGACATACGAGCTACTCACCGGTAACAAACCCCAAGTTGGATACTTTCGGGTATTCGGCTCAAAGTGCTACATTCTTGATAAGCATCGTCATACTAAATTTGCTCCTAAATCTCATGAAGGATTCCTACTTGGTTACGGATCGAACTCTCACACTTACCTTGTCTACAACAACTTCACTCGAAAAGTTGAAGAGACGGTAGATGTGAAGTTTGATGAATCTAATGGTTCACAAGTCGAACAATTGCCAAATGATGTAGGAGATAAGGATCCGTTGGAAGCTATCCAAGACTTGTCCATCGGCAAGATTCGTCCCATGGAGGTGAAGGAAAGTACTTTGTCAACTCAAGTGGAAGCCCCTACTTCACATCAAGGTGAACCTCAACATGACATGGAGGCATCCACAAGTGGTACACGCCAAGATGAAGAGGAGGAAGTACATCATGAAGATCTACCACAACCTCCTTCACCACCACCTCAAGGAAACGACACCTTCAACAACAACGAAGATGAAGGAGATGATGATGATGAAGAAGCTCCACCATCCAACAAGCCAAAGCTACCCCGAGTTCGAGCAAGAGTGACCAAGAACCATCCTCTAAACCAAATCTTTGGTGACATACAAACCGGGAGAATCACTCGCTCTAAAACTCGCTTGGCTAACTTTTGTGAGCATTATTCTTTCATCTCTAGCATTGAACCTTTGAAGGTTGAACAAGCACTTGAGGATCCGGATTGGGTGAACGCAATGCATGAAGAGCTTCACAACTTCGAGAGGAACGAAGTGTGGACAATCGTGGAGAAGCCCAAGGACGAGCACAACATCATCGGAACCAAATGGGTGTTTCAAAACAAGCAAAATGAAGACGGTCAAGTCATACGCAACAAGACACGTCTCGTAGCCCAAGGAAATACGCAAGTCGAAGGTATGGACTACGGTGAGACCTATGCCCCCGTCGCTAGACTTGAAGCCATTCGCATTCTTCTTGCTTATGCTAATCATCATGATATCACGCTTTATCAAATGGACATTAAAAGTGCCTTTTTAAATGGTGAGATTGAAGAAGAGGTCTATGTTAAGCAACCACCTGGATTTGTGAATCCTAAGAAACCTAACCACGTCTACAAACTTCGTAAAGCTTTATATGGTCTTAAGCAAGCTCCTCATGCTTGGTATAAATGCCTAAAGAAGTTTCTCATTGAAAAAGGTTTTGAAATTAGTAAAATTGATGCAACCTTATTCACAAAGAAAGTTAATGGTGAATTATTTGTGTGCCAAATATATGTGGATGATATTATCTTTGGATCTACTAACCCACATTTTAGTGAGAAATTTGGAAGGTTGATGTCAGAAAAATATGAGATGTCTATGATGTGTGAGATAAAATTCTTCCTTGGTCTACAAATCAAACAAACGAGAGAGGGTACATTCATCTCTCAAACCAAGTACACCAAGGACTTGATCAAGAAGTTCAACATGCAGGAGTGCAAAGGTATGAAAACTCCTATGCCCACCAGTGGACATGTTGATCTCACAAAGGAGGATGAACCGGTTGATCAAAAGGTTTATCGATCTATGATTCGTTCATTGTTATATCTATGTGCCTCCCGTCCTGATATTATGCTTAGTGTTTGCATATGTGCTAGATATCAAGCTGCACCTAAAGAGGGTCATCTTTTGGCTGTGAAACGTATTGTGAGATACTTGATACATACACCAAACTTTGGCATTTGGTATCCGAAGGGATCTTCCTTTAACCTTGTTGGCTATTCCGATTCGGACTATGCCGGTGACATGGTTGATAGAAAATCCACCTCGGGTACATGTCAATTTCTTGGTAGATCTCTTGTGTCTTGGTCCTCCAAGAAACAAAACTCGGTATCTCTATCTACCGCCGAAGCTGAGTATATTGCTGCTGGATCGTGTTGCGCACAATTGCTATGGATGACACAAACGCTTAAGGATTATGGAATCCATGAGAAAAACGTGCCATTACTTTGTGACAATGAAAGTGCTATTAAGATTGGTCATAATCCCGTGCAACATTCTCGAACTAAGCATATTCAAGTTCGACATCATTTCATTCGTGATCATGTTGCCAAGGGAGATATTAATCTTAAGCATGTTTGCACCAACAAGCAATTGGCTGATATCTTTACTAAACCACTTGATGAGAAAGTGTTTTGTCACTTGAGGAGTGAGTTGAACATCATTGATGCTTCAAACTTGAGCTAGACTCACTCGGTTGCATGCAAGGGAATGAGCTTTATTGACCATTCCATGCTATCTTTATCATGAATCATATATCTTGGAATCCTATGCTCCCTTGTATTGCATCTAACCCTTTTGTAGGAACTTGGAAGAACAACACTCCACAAGATTGCCATCAACTCATATCTTAAGCAATCTTGTCACGACCAAGTATCCACAACCCCACCTTGGTGATGGAAGGAAGAAGACAACAAAAACATATCCTTGACACATATTTGTACTTCACAATTGATATCGTGTCATATCATGTTCTTCCTTGCTTGACTAACCTATGTAGGTGATAAGTGAACCAAAACAAGAAGGATAGCTCCCAACTCAAGATGAACTTCATCAACCTCGAGCATCCTCATCAAGTTCACCTACAAGCCACGTCATTAACATCACTCAAAGGTATGTACTCATATCCTTGAAGAAGCTTTACTCCAAGTCATGAGCTAAAGCAACTCAAGTGATATGAAAACATTAAAATGCTTAATCGAAAAATGGTAACCCCATTTTGAGCTTAACGATGAGTATGACCTATGATCAAGTATTCTTGCTTGGCTCCTAAGTCAATATACTCTAATATAGGTGACCTAGTCACCGCCCATCATCTAGTTAAGTATCTTGTTTGGTTCATTCTCTATTTTGCGAGATTTCTTGGAACCACTCAAATCTTCTCTAGTTGATATTTCCTTGTAAATTCTACTGTATTTCCCTTGTAAAAGCCTTTAAGATTCTATTGCAAGTGTTCTAAAATTATTTGAGGTTTTCTAGAAGTTGCCAAGTTTCTGTTTAGCCCTCAGAGCCTCCGATACAAATAACTCGGTTCTACCGAATTAGCAAGTGAGCTGCATAACAACATATCGGTACCACCGACTTGTTTGCCTCGGAGCCACCGACTTGATATCTTCTCCAGTCTGTGTTCATGTTAGTGAATCTTTGCTTCCTTAGTGATCCTATTGTGATATTTTCATTTCTTCGATGATCCCTTCTTAAAAAAATATTATTTTGGGAGGAGAAATTTTATTCAAGGATCCCTAACTCAAAGGAGGAGAAGTATCACTCTAGTCTTTTCTTGATTCCCTCAGTTTTCATTTCTATGAACTCTACATTCTATGACCCTTGTTCTCAAGGATCCCTACTTAATCAATGATCCCTGTATCTGACCCTTTGTATGACCTTTTTGGAAATTAATGCCAAAGGGGGAGAAATACCAAAGCTTCAAAGCTAAAGAGGGAGATACATGCTTATGCAAAGGGGGAGATATAATCAAGGGGGATAGGAGAATATCAAAGCTTATACTTACATAGTCAAGGGGAGAATACCAAAGTAGGGGGAGAAAAATATGTTTGGGAAGAAAATATGCTTATCTCATTTGACTACTCATGTTAGACTTTTCTCACCCTATCCAATCCCAATATCTACATGGTAAGATTCAGTGGGAGAGGATAATCTACTATTTTTATATCTCAGGGGAGAAAGTTCTAAATGATCTTGGAGACATATCAATCTTAAGGAATACTATCTTATATATGTTCTCCATATCTTGGTACTTTTGAGTTCTATTGCCTCTTGATTAGTAGAATACTCTTGTGTTCCCTAACATTGTTTTCTCAAGTGTGTTTCTACTACAAGAATGCTCAAGAACTCAAGGTAAGTATGTGCATCGTATCTTTGATCAAGATGATCTCTTGCTTCTTGCACATATTGTTTGCAAGAGTGAAGTCTTGAACAAGGATACATCTCATTCATATATGTTTGATGCATATAGCCAAGATACACATGATTCCTTATATCCCTTCTACTATATGTGTGTCCATGCATTCCAAAGCAACTATCCTTTAAAGGGATTGCACACATTTAGGGGAGCAAATCTAAGTCATGTGTCTTTCAAAGTCTTCATAATATCCATGCACATCTTTATTTGAAGCTTTGATTGTATGTTGTCATCAATTACCAAAAAGGGGGAGATTTAAAGCACAACATGCTCCCTTGGTGGTTTTGATAATTCATGACAACATACATTGTCTCTTGGACTAATACTTTTACCTAGCGTATTTCAGATAAAGTCCACAGAGAGGGTTGGCAAAAGGATTGTGGAGATTGTGGAGAAACCCCAAGATGCAAGCAAATGGATTGGCAAAGCTTCAAGCAAGAGGACTCTACATTTTACTTTGTGAGAAATCACTTTGAGTCCATAGGAAAGCCAATACTATTAAAAGGGGGTGAGGTGTTGAAGGTGAACAAAATGCTCCAAGTGCACAAGTGATAGTCACCGAAAACACCCACAAGCTCTTCCACAATATTCTGTCCAAAGCCAAACCTGCAAAATCGGTGCCACCAATATTTCCCACTCGGCCCTACCAATTTTCAACCCTAAGACAGATCCTAAGCTAAACCCATCTCGGTACTACCATCATTCCATTCGGTGCCACCGAATTCAGTTGCCAACTTTCGGGTATCCTATTTTCAAGAATCGGTACCACCGAGTTTTGCCAATCGGTCTCACCGAGATTTGGACCAACTTTCTGGTTAGCCATTCTCAAGAATCGGTACCACCGAGTTGTGTGAATTGGTCTCACCGAGTTTTGGACCAACTTTCTGGTTAGCCGTTGTCAAGAATTGGTACCACCGAAAATTGAGAATCGGTCTCACCGAGTTGTGCAATCTAACCGTTGGTTACCTAATCGGAACCACCGAGATTTATATATCAGTCTCACCGAGATTCAAAAGTTGCTGCCTTTTGATCACTTCAGTACCACCGAGTTTTATACTTCGGTGTCACCGAGTTGGTCACTTTAGGTGTAACGGTTGGATTTTTGGAGATGCCTATATATACCCATCCACCACCACTCACTCGCAAGAGAAGCACTCAGAACTATTCCATACTTGCCCCATCCAATTTTCTGAGAGAGAGCCACCTACTCATGTGTTGAGATCAAGCTATTCCATTCCTACCATTTGAATCTTGATCTCTAGCCTCCCCAAGTTTCTTTCCACCAAATCAATCTCTTCCACCATAGCCAAATCTATGAGAGAGTGATTGAGTGTTGAGGAGTCTATCATCTTGAAGCACAAGAGCAAGGAGTTCATCGACATTACCGAGCCTATTACCTTTTGGAGGGTGGTGCCTCCTAGATTGGTTAGGTGTCGCTTGGAAGCCTCCTACTTTGTGTTGTGGAGTTGAACGAAGAAGTTTGTAAGGGCAAGGAGATCGCCTACTTCGTGAAGATCTACCCCGAGTAAGGCTAGTCCTCCTTGGACGTAGGCCATCATGGAATAGTCAAGGTTGCTACTTCGTGGACCCTTCATGGGTGGAGCCCTCCATGGACTCTCGCGACCGTTACCCTTCGTGGGTTGAAGACTCCATAGACGTGGATGTACGATAGCGCCACCTACCGGAACCACGGGAAAAATCTTCGTGTCTCCAATTGCGTTTGATCTCCTATCTCAACTCCTTACTTCCATGTGCAATGTCTTTACTTTTCGCTACCATACTTGTTGACTTGCATGTGTAGGGTGTGTTAGACTTTGCTATGATTGCTAAAAACTGCCAACCCTTAAACTTATGCTTGAGGTAGTTTTAATTTGTGCTAGTAGTCTATTCACCCCCCTCTAGACACACTCTTCTAGTGATCGCTCAGCAAGAGATAGAAGCGGAGAACACGCGTCTTGCCGAGGTCTAGAAAAATATCCTGGAGGAAACCCGATGTCTAGAGAACAAAAATGTTCACATCACTTTTCGTCTGGGAGAGTTGTCTACGGTGCAATAGAGAAAGCATAAGAGCTGTTTTTTAGCCGCATGGAGTACAGTTGGAGCCAAGGAATCTTTTTCATACACCGCCGAGTGTAAACCTGGGATCCGACACTAGAGGAGTGCCCCCTGTAGGAGCAACACCATAGGCGGGAGCCGGCACCCATCAGTCGAGTCATGGTGCTATGCCTCCAAATCAACAAAAGATACACCAACCGGCTCCGGATCAATTCCGGCCATAGTAGCAATAATAGATCCAGCCATACGCCAATTGGTCACTACTCTAACTCAGTAGACAATGTGTACGCACTAGCACACAACGTGTCGATGATCCCGATCCAGGGTAATAGTCCGTTCAAAGTTGAAGCTAGGAAGGCAATCCTGCTATTGTAGACGACGGACACACAAAAAGCAAATTACTCACATAGTCCCAACAGATTACACTCCATGCCTTACAATAATCACAGGGTTTCTAGCCGGTATGGGGAGTCACCAGTCCCCGCAGGATCAAGCAATGCATGACGCCAGACGGAGCGTCAACTGCGTAATAACCATCCCAGGCCGGTGGTCTCACAAGCGCTAGCTATTGTTGATAATGCTCGCACAGCCCGCGCGACTACTGCTAGGATTTTTATGGAAGAGCACATCCACCCTGAGGCAGGAAATGTGCCAAACCCACCCGCCACTAATACCCCTGCTGTGATGACTCCCGGGACAGGCTTTGTTGACAGGACTATTGATACGTCTCCAACGTATCTATAATTTTTGATTGTTTCATGCTATCATATTATCAATCTTGTATGCTTTAGAGGCCATTTTATATCATTTTTTGGAACTAACCTATTAATCTATTGCCAAGTGTTAGTTCCTGTTTTTGTCTATTTTCTTGTTTCGCAGGAAACCAATACCAAACGAAGTCCAAACGGAACGAAACTTTATGGTGATTATTTCTGGACCAGAAGGGACCTTATAAGCACCCGGAGGAGGCCATACACCAAACGAGAGGGCCACAAGCTCACACGATGCGCTCCCAGGGGGGCGTCGCCTAAGCTTGTGGGCCCTTCTGACCTAATTCCACTTCAATAAATTGCCTACCAAAACCACCAGGAGGAGACCCGAAACAGTTTTTCCGCGGCTGCAAGCATCTGTTCTTCCATGATCACATCTAGAGGCCCGTGACGGAAGGGGAATCGATCACGAAGGCTGTGTTCATCAGCCTTCCTGCCTCCATGGTGATGTGTGAGTAGTCCACCACAGACCTACGGGTCCATAGTGATTAGCTAGATGGCTCTTTCTCTCTTTGATCTTCAATACAATGTTCTCTTCGGAGATCGATATGATGTAATCCTCTTTTGCGGTGTGTTTGTTGGGATCCAATGAATTATGGGTTTATGATCAGATTATTAGTTGAAAGTAATTGAGTCTATTATGAACTTTATTATGTGTGATTGTTATAGCTATGTATGCTTTCCAATCTATGAGTTTGCTTTGACCAAGTAAATGAGTAGATCATTAGAGGGAGTGGTGCATAATAGTAGGTTCAATCTTATGGTGTCCTCACCAAGTGACAGAAGGGTTAGTGAGGCATGTATTTGTATTGTTGCTACTAAGGATAAAATGACGAGGTTTAATCATATTGCTTGATTCTATTCTGTTTACATTATGTCATCTTGCTTAAGGCGTTACTCCATTTGTTATGAACTTAATACCATAGATGCATGCTGGATAGTAGTCGATTGGTGGAGTAATAGTAGTAGATGCAGGCAGGAGTCGATATACTTGTCACAGACGTAATGCCTATATACATGATCATGCCATGAATAACGTCATAACTATGCACTTTTCTATCAATTGCCCAGCAGTAATTTGTTTACCCACCATATGCTATGTTCTTCAGAGAGATGCCTCTAGTGAATATTGTGGCCCTCGGGTCTATTCAACATATTTACTAAAACCCTATTTACCTTGCTGCAATTTATTTACTTTTCGTTTACTTTGCAATTTATCTATCTACTACTATGAGATTTAATCCTTGCAATTAACGAGTACAAGGGGATTGACAACCCTCTTTCCCGCGTTGGGTGCAAGTATTTGCTCTTGTGTGTGTAGGTACTATCGATGGTTGTTTGTGTGATTCTCCTATTGGTTTGATAAACCTTGGTTCTCAACTGAGGGAAATAATTATTGCTACTTTACTACTTCATACCTTCCTTTTCGAGGAAAAACCCAACACATCTACAAAGTAGCAACTATTGGTAATCAGTGCCTGGGACCATCTTTGAGGAATGAGCGTCTGCCTGTAGATATCAAAGGGTCTCGCAAGGTTCCTAATCATACTGCTGACATGGAGCATGCATACTGTATTGAGAGTTATGAGCTAGCTATGAATATGTTGGAAGTGAGCGACAGATCCCTAACTGTTATGTTGGAAGGACCAGCACGGACATGGTTGAAGAATCTGCCTACGAATTCTATCCACTCATGCCAAGAATTGAAGGATAGCTTTATCAAGAACTTTCAAGGAACATGTAAGCGCCCAACAACAATAGTTGATTTGGAGCACTCTGTTCAGAAGGACGGCGAGTCAGCCCATCACTGGGCACGCCAAGTTGCAGAAATCATCCACTCCTCAGAGAGTATCACGACACAGACATTTGTTCTGGTTTTGGAGAAAAAATGTAAGTTTGAACCTTTGATTCACAAGTTCGGTTGTATCAAGTGCATTGTGAAGGATACGAGTGAGCTCATGGCTGCAATGACCAAATATGCCGAGTCTGATAAGACTAAAGACCAGGATTCTGATGATGAGAAATCTTGGAAAGGCAAAGAGAATGGTGGCATGGCCCACCAGCACAATGGGAAGAACAACAACAACAACAAGAACAAGCGGAAGAACGGAGATAGAAATTCTGACTTAGTCACCAATACCAACTCCAGATACAAGAGTCAGCGTGAGAACAACTAAGGTTTCCAAAAATTGTCACAGGGTTTTTGCCTCAGTAATTACCAACAAGCCTTGAAAGCACCATGCCCTAAACATAACATGCATGGATGTCCATCCACTCACTCTTGGGAGAAATGCTACATTATGCGGGATTTCAAGAACAAGGGAAATGATGGCAACAACAATGGTGGTAATAATGGCGGACACCCAGGTAACTTAGGCACCGGTAACATGGGGGCTAGAAATCAAGGACACAACAACCAGGGAGCTGGTCAAGGATTGCAGAGTCACAACAGTCAATTTGGGTCTCAAAGCAATCCCAAGCAGTTGAACAATGGGCAGTACCATGTTTTCACCACCACCACGTGCAAGCGAGATAAGAAGCTACAATGACGTGCTATTAACATAGTGGTGCCAGTAGTTCCGTAATGGTTGAATTGGTCCGAGCATCCCATCACCTGGAGTCGCGCATATCACCCTCCACAGGTGGATAATCCTGGGAGTCTGGCTTTGGTTGTTGCTCCACAAGTTGGCTGTTAGAAGTTAACCAAGGTGCTCATGAATGGCGATAGCAGCATCAATATACTTTACTATGACACGTTCAAAAGGATGAATCTCACAGATAAACATCTACAATGATCATCGCCTTTCTTTGATGGCATTGTTCCCGGGAAGTCGGCTCAGCCTGTTGGCGGGATTTATTTAGAGGTTACTTTTTGTACTGAGGATAACTACAGGTCTGAAATTCTCCCGTTTGAAGTTGTAACGTTCAAAAGTCCATATCATGCTCTGTACGGACGACCAGCTTATCACGATTCATGATGCATCATAATACGTCTCCAACGTATTTATAATTTTTGATTGTTCCATGCTATTATATTATCATTCTTGGATACTTTATATGCATTTATATGCTGTTTTATATCATTTTTGGGAACTAACCTATTAATCGAGTGCCTAGTGCCAGTTACTGTTTGATACGTCTCCAACGTATCTATAATTTTTGATTGTTCCATGCTATAATATTATCATTCTAGGATACTTTTTGGGCATTTGTTTGCTGATTTATATTATTTTTGAGCACTAACCTATTAACCCAGTGTCAAGTGCCAGTTGATGTTTTCTGCATGTTTTTGGTTTTTCAGGAATACCATACCAAACGAAGTCCAAATACCACGAAACTTTTTGACGATTTTTTCTGGGTAAAAATAAGACCTAGAAGCTTCGGAGGGAGACCTGAGGGCACACGAGGTGCCCCCAAGCCAACAGGGCATGCCCTGTTAGCTTGGGGCCACCTCCGCGGCCCTCTGGCGTTGTTCTATGGCCTATAAATTCTCATTAATCCCAAAAACCCTAGGGAGCCTCCCGAAACACTTTTTCCACCGCCGCAAGTCTCTGTTCCACCATGTGTCCATCTGGAGCCCTGTTCCGATGCCCTGTCAGAGGGGGGATCGATCACAGAGGGACTGTACATCAACCTTGATGTTCCCATGGTGATGTGTGAGTAGTTCACCACAGACCTACGGGTCCGTAGTTCGTACTTATATGTCTGTCTCCCTCTCTTTGTGCTTTGTTGCCATGATCATCACAATTCCCGTGGTGATCTATCTTATCTAATCAATCTTTGTGGTGTGTTTGTTGGGATCCGATGAATTGTGGGTTTATGTTCAGATTATTCATGAAAAAGATTCGAGTCTCCTTTGAATTCTTATTTGATTCTTATTTGCATGATTATTATAGCTTCATAATTCTCTCCGATCAATCGGTTTAGTTTGGCCAACTAGATTGGTTTATCTTCAGTGGGAGAGGTGCGTTGTAGTGGGTTCAATCTTGCGGTGCTCTATATCCCAGTGGAAAAGTAGGGGACAAGACACGTATTTGTATTGCTGTCACTAAGGGTAAAATAATGGGGTTTATTCATATTAATTGGATTTACTTTGTCTACATCATTTCATCATTCTCCAAGCATTACTCTGTTTCACTTAATACTCTAGATGCATGTTGGATAGTGGTTGATGAGTGGAGTAATAGTAGTAGATGTAGGCAGGAGTCGGTCTACTTGTTTATGGACATGATGCCTATGTGCATGATCATTGCCGTGAATAAATATTGCATGCTTTTCTATCAATTGCCCAACAGTAATTTGTTTACCCACCGTATGCTTTCTTCAAGAGAGAAGCCTCTAGCGAACACTATGGCCCCCGGGTCTATTCACAAATATATTTACAAATGCTCTTATTTCCTCGCTGCCTTTTTATTTACTTTTCCTTTTATTTTTGAAATTTACAATTATCAACTATCATCTACTCTACTTATCGCTTGCAAGTAACAAGTTCAAGGGGATTGACAACCCTCTTGCCCGCATTGGGTGCAAGTGTGTGCTCTTTTGTGTGTAGGTGCTGAAGATGGGAAGTTGTGTGATCCTCCTATTGGTTTGATAACCTTGATTCTCACTGAGGGAAATACTTATCTATATTGTGCTGCATCATCCCCTCCTCTTCGGGGAAAAACCCAACACAGATCATAAGTATCAGGAAGGATTTCTGGCGCCGTTGCCGGGGAGTATCATCAAGTTCCTATCAAGTGGTTCCTTCATGGAGGTGACATTAGGAGAGGCCACCAAACTTCTGGACAACATTATGACAAATTATTCTCAATGGCATACCGAGAGAGCTCCAACTGGTAAGAAGATAAATTCTGTTGAGGAAATCGCTACTTTGAGTGAGAAAGTGGATGCTCTTATGAATATGGTTGCTAGTAAACATGCTCATGTTGATCCTAATGATATGCCTTTGTCTACCTTGATTGAGCAAAATGATGATGCTATTGATGTGAACTTTATCTATCGAAACAATTTCAACAATAATGCCTATAGAGGAAATTTTAATGCTAGACCATACCCCGGTAATTCTTCTAATAATTATGGAAATTTTTACGGAAATTCTTCTACAAATAATAATAGGATATCCTGTGATCTTGAGAACACCATTAAAGAATTTATTAGTTCTCAAAAGATTTTTAATACTATGGTAGAAGAAAAGTTGCATAAAGTTGATGATATGGCTAGGAACATGGATAGGATTGCTCTTGATGTGGAAACTCTTAAAAATAAAAATTTGCCACCTGAGCATGATATCAATGAGTCCATTATATCCATCCAAATATCTATTAATGAGAGTAAGGAGAGGACCACGAGGTTGAGAGCTATGCGAGAATTCTTAGAAAAGGCTCTTCCACCCGTTTTTACCGTAATCATGACGAAGATCTTAAAATGATTGGTACTTCTCCCACTGAATCCTTGTTTACTTCTATGAAAATAGATGATAAAGGGACTGTATATGAGTCAAATTTAGCTAGAAGGTGTCCCGTTTGTTCGGAGGGTGATGATTCTAATGAAAAAATTGAAAAAAGTGGGTTTGGAGATGTCAAAACTTTAACTAGTGATGTACCCACTATCTTGGATTACAAGGACTTTAATTATGAGAGTTGTTATTTAGTAGAATGTATTTACTTGTTGCAATCCATAATTATCTCACCCAATGCCTATGAACAAAACAAGGCTTTTACTAAACATATAGTAGAAGCAATGATAAAAGCTTATGATGAGAAACTTGAGCTAGAAGTCTCTATACCTAGAAAATTGCATGATGAATGGGAACCTACTATTGAAATAAAGCTTAAATAATATGAATGCAATGCTTTGTGTGACCTTGGTGCTAGTGTTTCAACTATACCTAAATCCCTTTGTGATGTGCTAGGTCTCACCGATATACAAGATTTTCCCCTTAACTTGCATCTTGCGGATTCTACCATCAAGAAACCTTTGGGTAGAATAAAGGATGTGCTTATACTAGCTAATAAGAATTATGTGCTTGTATATTTCATTGTGCTTGTTATTGAATGCAATCCGTCTTGTCCAATTATACTCGGAAGACCTTTCTTACGAACTATATGTGCCATTATTGATATGAAAGAGGGAAACATAAGATTCCAATTCCCATTAAAGAAAGGGATGGAACACTTCCCTAGTAAGAGAATTAAACCACCTTATGAATCTATCATGAGGGCTACTTATGGATTGAGTTTCAAGGATGACAACACTTGATCATATGCATTATGCCTAGCTAGGGGCGTAAAACAATAGCGCTAGTTGGGAGGCAACCCAATAGTTATCTTATTTTTCTTGTTTTACTTTCTGTTTGTTATAGATAACATGTTTGTTGCCACTGTAATGATTGTGTTTTATGTTTTAATTAGTGTTTGTGCCATGTAAAGCCTCTGGGATTAATTTGGATGATAGTAAAATTGATGTTGTGCAAAAATAGAAGCTTTAGCATCCAGTGCAAGAATTTTGGTTTTCTGCTGGAGCATGATAAATTCTTGATATGTTTACACAATATTACTATATAGATTCCCCAGGTTGTCCCAATTTTTCAGAATTTTCTAAGATACATAAGTATAGTTTCTCTATAGATCATTACATACTATTCTATTTTAGACAGATTCTATTTTTGCTTGCATAGTTTGCTTGTTTTGATGATGCTATGGATTGTATCGGGGGTATAAGCCATGGAGAAGTTAGAATACAGTACCTTATGCAATAATAAAATATGAATCAATTTGTAACAGTACCTAAAGTATTTGATATGTTTATTATACTAACGGACCTCACAAAGGTTTCTGTTGAGTTTTATGTGCTGAAGTTTTCAAGTTTTGGGTGTTATCATGATGTATGAAGGAATAAGGAGTGGCAAAGAGCCTAAGATTGGGGATGCTGAAGGCACGCCAAGTCAAATTCTATAAAGACTCAAGCATCTAAGCTTGGGGATGCCCCGAAAGGCATCCCCTCTTTCATCTCAATCCATCGGTATGTCACTTGGAGCTATATTTTTATTCATCACATGATATGAGTTTTGCTTGGAGCGTCATTTGCTTTAGGTTGCTTTTTGTTTCAGTTCCCACAATCATTGTTTGCTGCACACACCCGCTTGAGAGAGACACAATATCATCATAATTTATTAGAATACTCTTTGTTCTTCACTTATATCTTTTGAGCTAGGCAGTTGCTCTAGTACTTCAGTTATATCTTTTAGAGCACGGTGACGTATAGATTTTATAGAAATAATCGCACTCTCGTTCTTCACTTAAATTCATTTGAGAGTTTAATAAATAGTGATGGTAAGTTGCATGGGTTATAAGACTAGTCCAAAAATAATAGGTATTCAAAGAGTGTATAATCAAAACCACATGTAGCACATAAAAGAGAAATTGTGGGTTAATGATATTGATGTGGTAATATGAAAGGGCGTGAGTGCATAGTTGTCGGTTAGTAGGAATATCGCTAGTTAAAGGATGTTAATTTACTGTTCATCTAAATATTGGTTATGGCATGGTGATGATGTGTGAGCATTCTTATTCCTCGTTGAAATCCTAGTGCTGTTTAGGTCGGGGGCGCGCGATGGTTAACTCCTCCCAACCTCCTCCCTAGGGGCATGCGAGTAGTACTTTGCTTCGAGAGAGCTAATAAAGCTTTGCAATAAGTATGTGAGTTCTTTATGACTAATGTGAATCCATGGATGTACGCACTCTCACCTTTCCATATTTGCTAGCCTCTTCGGTACCGTCCATTGCCCATTCTCACCTTGAGGATCGGTGCAAACTTCGCCGGTGCATCCAAACCCCGCGGCACGATACGCTCTTCTACACATAAGCCTCTGATACGTCTCAAATGTATCTACTTTTCCAAACACTTTTGCTCTTGTTTTGGACTCTAATTTGCATGATTTGAATGAAACTAACCCGGACTGACGCTGTTTTCAGTAGAACTGCCATGGTGTTATTTTTGTGCAGAAAAAAGAAGTTCTCGAAATTAGACAAAACTTTTTGTGGATTTTTTCTGGAAAATATGAAGAATTATGGAGCAAAGACCCACCAGAGGGGGCCACCTGTTGGTGCCAAGCCAACATGGCGTGTCCTGTTAGCTTGGGGCCACCTTGTGGCTCCCCCAACCCTAATTCCAGCCCTATAAATTCACAATTGCCGAGAAAAAAATTGCAACAGAAGATCAGATATGCCTGACTTTGTCCAGTTAACCGCTTTGCTGGTTTTTGCAGCCATGTTTCCTAGTTGACTACAAGATATGAGAAAATATAAGTCGACATCATCATGAGTCGGCCAGAGCACAATTGAGACTATGAGCCGACGGAAAGAAGAATCAGATTCTATGAGCCGACAAAGGTCTATGAAACGCATGAGCCGACACAGGAGCTATTGGAGTCCTAGAATCGACAGTTTTGCATAACAGCTTCTGGGTCAGGTGCGCACAAATAGATATCACTCGAATCAAGTGATGCCGATAGATCTAAGAAATGTGAAGAAAACAAAAATAAAACCCTAGTTCCGCTGGAGTTCTTTGAGTGAGATAGCAATGAGCTCTACTATAACTCTGGAGGGGATCCAGGGTACCACGGGCGAACTGCGGGGGCAAAAACGCGCCCAATCAACTACAAACTAGGGATGAATCAGATCTGTCAACGTATGTTCAAGGAACTCTGATGAACTCAAGAACTACCGGCAAACTATCAATGAACTATGCTGGATGAGATGGGGAATGAAGTGATTACCGACGCGCACAGTGGAGATCTGAGAGCCACGTGCTGCATGGATGACAATGCGGAAGTATTGATGAAGCTTGCGGCGGCGTCCGGGCGTCCCCTGTTGGAGACGAGGGCCGATGAACTCGAGGCGGACGCGGTGGCGTCAAGAGCAAGAGGAAGATGAAGGAGAAAGGAGAGCATAAAAAGTGAATCTGGCACCCCCAAGGGTTATTTATAATGGGCAAGAGCCGAAGTGGCGCGGTGAAAATGCAAACCACCGTGATAACTCATGGCTAAAATGGTGCCTCGATTCCTGTGTTGACTAGATTTGACGTATCCGCCTACAAAGATTCGTTATGATGATATGTCAAGATAGCGGATGACGGTATGATGATGTCATCGTGTCAATAATAGAAAAGTGCTAAGTCCTGGATGAATCAAACGACCCGGCAAGTGGAATGACCCGGCTAGATTTCTACAAGACAACGACATAAAGGGATGAGAAGAGGCCGACTCATAAATAGACCCGAAGCTTTAACCCCTTACGGTTTCTTCTCTTTTATTTCAGGAAGAAGTTTAACATGGATAAATCCAGCTAAACTGGGGGCTAATGTTGGGGATATTCCCCCAAATTATGACCCAGCCCTGGTCACGACCCGGCAGATTACTATGGGTCATTCCATGGCCTAAGTCAAGATGGTACAACGGAGGAGACGCCAGGACCAGGACAAGAGCCGCCGGTGGGTCGCCTCAAAGAGACGCCTGTAGGCCGGGTCGTAGGGAAGGCCTAGAGGAGGAGTTTCCTAATCTAAGGAGACAAAGATGAATAGGAGTTAGATTATTATGCGGGTTGGTGAATACGACCCGGACTCAACTATAACCCTAGGGGCTTGACCTGTTATATAAAGGGAAAGCCCCTAGGACGGAAAAGACTAAGTTTCAATCTCTCGAGAGCTAGGTTCACGATTCCGCACCCTTGTAATCGAGACTACCATCAATATCAATCAAGCAGGAAGTAGGTCTTTACCTCCACCATGAGGGGTCGAACCTAGGTAAACTCGTGTCCTTCATTCCCGATCAACCCCGTTCAAGCGACCACCTAGTTGCGATGGCTCCTAGACTTAGTCCTTTCACGAGGACATCTGCCATGATAAAACCACGTCAATTATGATGTGGTGTTTTAGGTGGAGTGAGTTGTGAAACAATTCAACATTGTATAAAATGCATACCAAACTCGTGACTCAGATATTCCCCATCACGATCGGATCGTAGAAAATTTATCTTGTTGTTACGATGATTTTCAACTTCATTCTAAAATTTCTTGAACTTTTCAAACATTTCAGACTTGTGTTTCATTAAGTAAATATACCCAATCTACTCAAATCATCTGTAAAGGTAAGAAAATAACGATATCCACCATGCACTTCAACAATCATTGGACCGCATACATCAGTATGTATATGAGGCATGGTTCACATGTTTCAAATTATTCATAATCAAGTGATTCGAAAAGTCCATCAACATGGAGTTTCTTCATGCGTTTTACACCAATATGACCTAAGCGGCAGTGCCACAAGTATGTGGTACTATCATCATTAACTTTGCATCTTTTGGCATCAATATTATGAACATGTGTATCACTATGATCGAGATTCAATAAGAATAAACCATTCACATTGGGTGCATGACCATAAAATATATTATTCATATAAATAGAACAACCATTATTCTCGGACTTAAATGAATAACCATCTCGCAATAATCAAGATCCAGATATGATGTTCATGCTCAACGCAGGCACCAAATAACAATCATTTAGGTTTAAAACTAATCCCGAAGGTAGATGTAGAGGGAGTGTGCCGACGGCGATCACATGAACCTTGGAGCCATTTCCAACGCGCATCGTTACCTCGTCCTTAGCCAGTCTCCGTTTATTCCGTAGCTCCTGCTTCGAGTTACAAAAATTAGCAACTGAACCGGTATCAAATACCCAGGCGCTACAATGATCACTGGTAAGGTACACATCAATAACATGTATATCAAATATACCTTTGTTGACGTTGCCAGTCTTCTTACCTGCCAAGTACTTGGGGCAGTGGCGCTTTCAGTGACCATTCCCTTGCAATAGAAGCACTCAGTCTCGGGTTTGGGTCCAGCCTTAGGTTTCTTCACGGGAGCGGCAACTGGCTTGCCATTCTTCTTGAAGTTTCCCTTCTTGAAACTAGTGGTCTTTTTAACCATCAACACTTGATGTTCCTTCTTGATTTCTACCTCCGCGACCTTAAGCATCGTGAATAGTTCAGGGACATCTTCGCCATCCATTGCATGTTATAGGTCATCACAAAGCTCTCGAAGCTAGGTGGGAGTGACCGGAGAACTCTGTCATCCGAAAGATTAACTCCCAATTGATTCAAGCAATTGTAGTACCCAGACATTTTGAGCACATCCTCACTAACTGAGCTATTCTCCTCCATCTTGTAGGCAAACAACTTGTCCGAGGTCTCATACATCTCAACACGGGCATGAACCTGAAATATCAATTTCATCTCTTCCATCATCTCATATGCCCCATGGTGCTCAAAATGTTTTTGGAGCCCAAATTCTAAGCCGTAAAGCATGGCGCACTAAACTTTCGAGTAGTCATTAGAACGGGTTTGCCAAACGTTCACAGCGTCCGAATTTTCAGGGTATGGTGGTTCACCAAGCGGTGCATCAAGAACATAATTCTTCTGTGCAGCAGTGAGGGTAATCCTCAGATTACGGACGCAGTCCGCATAATTGCTTCCATCATCTTTTAGCTTAGTTTTCTCTCTAGGAACACATTAAAATTCAGGGGAACTACAGCGCGAGCCATTGATCTACAACACAATTTTGCAAAGACAATTTAAACTATGTTCACGATCATTTAGTTTAGTTAATCAAATTACTAATGAACTCCCATTTAAATCAACATCCCTCAAGTTGTCTAAGTGAAACATGATCCAAATTCACTAACTCATGTCCGGTCATCACGTGAGATGGGGTGGTTTCATTGGTGAACATCTCCATGTTGATCATATCTACTATATGACTCATGTTCGACCTTTCGGTCCTCCGTGTTGCGAGGCCATCTCTGTGCATGCTAGGCTCGTCAAGCTTAACCCAAATATTCTGCATGTGTAAAACTAGCTTACACCCGTTGTATGCGAATGAAGAGTCTATCACACCCGATCATCACGAGGTGCTTTGAAACGACAAACTTTTGCAATAATGCATACTTAGGGAGAACACCTTTTATCTTGAAATTAAGTAAATGGATCATCTTATAATGCTATCATCGCCCTAAGAAAAATAAGATGCATAAAAGATAAGCATCATATGCAATCAATATGTGATATGATATGGCCATCATAATCTTGTGCTTTTGATCTTCATCTCCAAAGCATCGACACGATCTCCATCATTACCGACATGACACCATGATCTCCATCATCGCGTTGTAATGTGGTTGTGTCTGCCAACTATTGCGTCTACAACTATTGCTAACACATAGAGATAAAGTAAAGCAATTACATGGCATTTAATGAGTGACACACATGTCATACAATAAATTAAAGACAACCCTATGGCTCCTGTCGGTTGCGATACTCATCGACATACAAGTCATGAAAACTTTTAAAAAACATGATCATCTCATACATCAATTATATATCAAATCACATCTTGGCCATATCACATCACAACATGCCCTGCAAGAATAAGTTAGATGTCCTCTACTTTGTTGTTGCAAATTTTACGTGTCTTGTAGGGCAACTAGAAATAACCGTTCTTACCTACGCATAGCCACAACAGTGATATTTAAGTTGCATTTTAACCTTCTACAAGGACCGCTAATGTCAAATTGAATCCAACTAAAGTAGGAGAGATAGACACCTGCCAGCCAACTTATGCAATACAAGTTGCATTTCTGTCGGTGGAACCGGTCTCTTGTGCGAGGACAAGTAAGGTTGGTCCAGGACGCTTCATCCCACAATACCATTGAATCCAAATAATACAAACAGAGGTAAGTAATCTCAACATCAATGCCCACAACTTCTTTGTGTTCTACTCGTGCATATCATCTACGCATAGACCAAGCTCATGATGCCACCGTTGGGGACGTAGCATGAAAATCAAAAAAATTCCTACAAAACACCCATGATCTAATCTAGGAGATGCATATCAACGAGGGGGAGAGTGTGTATACATACCCTTGTACACCGAAAGCGAAAGCGTATATAACGCAGTTGATGTAGTCATACTCTTCGCGATCCAATCATGATCCAATCTGATCTAGTGACAAACGGACGACACCTCCAAGTTCAACACACATGCGGCTCGATGACGTCTCCTCCTCCTTGATCCATAAAGTGAGGATGGATAAGTAGATGATCACAACCACCATGACGGCGTGGTGGTGATGGTGGTGGTGTAGCGCCAGCACGGCTTCGCCAAGCACTATCACGACGAAACCGAGGAAGAAACGGGAGAGACGAGAGAGGGATTGCGGACATGGGAAGGCGTGCTGCCCCTTGCACCTCCCCTCATTTATATAGGTGTGGGAGGGGTAGCTGGCTTGCCCTTCAAGCCCCTAGGGTCGTTAGCCAAGGGGGGAGGAAGGAAATCCCTCCTTTCCTTCCCCACCGATCGCTATCCCCCCTTTTTAGGGATCTTGATCTTATCCCTTCGGGATATGATCCTATTCCTTTTAGGGGGATCTTGGTGTGCCTAGACCAGGTGTATGGGGCCCTGCCCCACTACCCATGTCCTTGTGGGTCCCCCCATGCAGGTGGTCCCCACTCTGGAACCTTCTAGAACCTTCCCGTTACAATACCAAAAAATCTCAAACATTTCCTGGAACCCTGAATATGACTTCCCATATATAAATATTTACCTCTGGACCATTCCGGAGCTCCTCGTGAAGTCCGAGATCTCATCCGGGACTCCAAACAACATGTGGTCACCAATGCAATTATCCCAATACTAACCTAGCATCGTCGAACGTTAAGCCTGCGGACCCTACGGGTTCGGGAATCATGTAGACATGACCGAGACACCTCTCCGGTCAATAACCAATAGCAGGACTTGGATGATCATATTGTTTCGTATGTATTCCATGAAGATCTTTATTAGTTGAACCATGATTTCACGGATTCTGCTAATCCCGTATGCAATTCCCTTTGTCCAACGATATGTTACTTGCCCGAGATTCGATCATCGGTATCTCCATACCTAGTTCAATCTCGCTACCTCTCTTTACTCATTCCATAATACAAGATCCCATGACTAAACTCATTAGTTACATGCTTGCAAGCTTCTTGTGATGTTGTATTACTGAGAGGGCCCAGAGACATCTCTCCTTCACACGGAGTGACAAATCCCAGTGTCGATCCATGCCAACCCAATAGACACCTTCGGAGATACCTGAAAAGCACATGTATGATCACCCATTTACGAAGTGGTGTTTAATAGCTCACAATGTATTCCTCCGGCGTCATGGAGTTGCATGATCTCATGGTCTAAGGAACATATACTTGACATGAAGAAAGCTATAGCAATTAAACTTTAATGACACGATCATATGCTGAGCTTACGGTTGGGTCTTGTCCATCACATCATTCTCCTAATGACATTATCCTGTTATCAAATGAAAACTCATGTCTATGGTTAGGAAACCTTGACCATCTTTGATCAACGAGCTAGTCTGGTAGAGGCTTACTAGGGACACGATGTTGTTTATGTATCCACACATGTATTTAAGTTTCCGGTCAATAAAATTCTAGCATGAATAATAAACACTTATCATGAACAAGTAAATATGATAATAACCATTTATTATTTCCTCCAGGGAATATTTCCAGCAGGTGGGTCGAAAATTCCAGATTTTCAGGCTCCTCCGAGATCTGATCGTAGAGCAAATTTCGGTCATCCAATATTGTGAGCTTCTGAATTCGATCTAACATCTCATTCAGAAGCGTCTTTTTGCTCTCATCCTTGTCCCGATCAAAGGTCGGGTCCAATGGGAGCTTCTCGAGACTTGATCTAACACAGCCTTTGGTTCTTCATCAGCCAGGCTGGACGCCTGGTCCGTAATGATAGTTCTCGGCTCCGAGGTAGGTATGGCACCGTCGCCTTGGCTGGTATTAACTCCAATGCCTGGATGGATATGTTAGCGTGAACTTCAATTTGGTCTGACACCCAGCTCAAAAACACAAGGTGACCACGATAATCATCAGTGTATTCTAGGTTCCTGAATCTAACGACCCGTCTTGAAGCAAAAGTATCAATCTGGCTGAGCTGACCAGTCGAATATGCATGACGTGTGATGCCCTCAAAGGAAAAATGATAACCCGAAAAGAAGTTCAAGCCACAACCGATGTTGTCGACAATACGAAGGCAAGCCATCGAGCCGCTTTGACTATATATAGGGGCCTGCATGGGCCACTAATGTCAAAGCAAAATTTGGCGGACCTCAGGTAGGGGGTCCCGATCTGGTAGCCTTGGCTAGATGGTAACAAAGACACAGGAGACACAAGTGTTTACCCAGGTTCAGGACCTCTCGAAGAGGTAAAGTCCTACATCATGATTTGCTTGTATTAATTGTGGATGGGGTACAAAGTACAAGTGATCTACCACGAGATCGTTTGTGAATGAATTTGACTTCTACTACACTGGCACCTCCAATTATATAGCTACCAGGGGTGCCTAGGGTTACACATAAGTTGGTTGCACCTAGGGGCAAACATGTCAGGATCTACCTCGACGCCTTGGAGTATATGCCAAGTCTTCGGATCATTCCTTCTTGATGCTCCTGGACCAGACAAACGAGTCCCACCAGTAGAAGGGTGTCGGGGGGAGGGGGGGGGGGTCCTTGGCCCATCCCAAAGGTCTGGTATCCGACGTGCCAACCACCCCTTAATCCAGGACTCTGTCACTATAGGACCGAGGGCAGGCCATTCACACACATACATTGTTGGATGAAGCTCAAGGTGCAGTTTGTGTGGGACGACATGTGTCAGGTTTGGCTCTAGTGTTGTTGAACTTGGAATAGATGTTTTCAAAAACCTAATTGAACATCTGGTTATCTCGTTGAATTTGAACTATTGTTGTGCTAGAGATATTTGCATGGAAGAATTGTGTTATTTTCCAAAACTGCTTTGAGTGTCCCGGGCTTGGTTTTGTTAAACGTATGAAATATCGTCTGTCTTCTGAAATTATGTCCAAACTTTGTTGAATTCTACCATGCTAAATGAACTTTGTCTGGTTTGGTGACATCTGGTTTGAAATGTATGCGATCATTGTTGGATGGCCGGCTCTCGCATAAGTGCCCACAGACTGGCTTCCATTGATCTGCGGGTGGATAAGGTATCCAATTTGAGGGTCAATATTCGAGATGCAGCACGCTTGACCTAGCATGTTTTGGCGGAAACCAATAATTACTGATACATCTCAAACGTATCTGCTTTTCCAAACACTTTTGCTCTTGTTTTGGACTCTAATTTGCATGATTTGAATGGAACTAGCCCGGACTGACGTTGTTTTCAGCAGAACTACCTTGGTGTTATTTTTGTCCAGAAATAAAAGTTTCCGAAATTGGATGAAACTTTTTGTGAATTTTTTCTGGAATATATAATGAATTATAGAGCGAAGAACCATCAGAGGGGGGCTGTCAGTGAGCCACAAGCCAACAGGGCGTGCCCACCCCCCTGGGCGCGCCCTGATAGCTTGTGGGGCCCACGTGGCTCCCCCGACCCTAATTCCAGTCCTATAAATTCACATCTTCAGAGAAAAAAATTAGAGAGAAGATTTCATCGCGTTTTACGAGACGGAGCCTCCGCCACCTCCCGTTCTTCCTTGGGAGGGCTGATCTAGAGTCCGTTTGGGGCTCCAGAGAGGGGGAGTCGTTGTTGTCGTCATCACCAAACCTTCTCCATCAACAATTCCATGATGCTCACCACCGTGATTGAGCAATTCCTCCATAGGCTTGCTGGATGGTGATGGAATTAGATGAGATTGATCATGTAATCAAGTTAATTTGATAGGGCTTGATCCCTAGTATCCACTATGTTCTGAGATTGACATTGCTATGACTTTGCTATGCTTAATGCTTGTCACTAGGGTCCGAGTGCCATGATTTCAGATCTGAACCTATTATGTTTTCACGAATATAAGAGTTATTTGGATCCTATCTTGCAAGTTGTATGCACCTATTACGTGTCATGTACCGCATACCCCAAGGTGACAATAATTGGGATTATTTCCGGTGATTGCCGTAGTTTGAGGAGTTCATGTATTCACCATGTTTTAATGCTTTGTTCCGGTTCTTTATTAAAAGGAGGCCTTAATATCCCTTAGTTTCCAAAAGGACCCCGCTGCCACGGGAGGGTAGGACAAAAGATGTTATACAAGTTCTTATCGCATGCACGTATGACTATATACGGAATACATGCCTACATTACATTGATGAATTGGAGCTAGTTCTGTGTCGCTCTAGTGTGAAACTGTTACATGGTTGATGTCATCTAAATCATTATCTATCACCAATCCACGTGCCTACGCTTTACATATACTGAATCTTGCTAAGTTACTACTGCTGCTGGTACTGTCACAACTGCTACAAAATTGTTGCTATCACTGTTACTGTTGCTACTATTACTTGCCATGCTACTAAATCTTTGCTGTAGAGAGATATCCCAGGTGTGGTTGAATTGACAACTCAACTGCTAAGGCCGATAAATATTCTTTGGCTCCCCTTTTGTCAAATCAATAAATTAGGGTGAAATACTACCCGTGAAGACTGTCGTGATCCCCTATACTTATGGGTTATCAAGACCTTTTTCTGACGCTGTTCCCGGGGAGCATAGCTATATTTATTGTGTTAACTTGAGGATATCATATTGCTACAATGAAGAATCTGAAAGATACTCGAACCAAGATTGTCCCCTCTCGCACGAGGAGAGGTGCGGAACTGCCATCTAGCTCTGCTTTTGATTCACCTACTGTTTTGAATCATCTTATAACACCACTGCATGTTGATCGTTCTAATATATTGCATGAACTTGATGATGCTACTTCTGAAATTTATGATACTACTACTACTAAACTTGATGAAATTGAAACTGTGCCACTAAATGAATTACTTGATGCTCATATCGCTAAAGCTAGAGAACTTGAAAATGCTGAAACTGATGAAGATTTTGAATCACCTATTACACCTAGCTCTCCCAATAGATATGAATTGCCTGATGTACCTGAGGGTTATATTATGGATGGGGAGGTAGCTAGGGACTTTCTTGCTTGTAAGGATAGAGATGATTTGAAGAAACTACTATGCAAACTAAAAGAAAAATCTATGAATGAGAAAATGAAACATGATCCCAAATTTGCTACTTCTCCTATATTTGTTACTGATAAGGATTATGAATTATCTGTAGACCCTGAGTTAATCCCTATAGTAGAATCTGATCCTTTCCATGGTTATGAAACTGAAACTGTTGTTGGACATCTCACTAAATTAAATGATATTGCCGCTTTGTTTACTCATGAGGAAAAGATGCGCTACTATTATATCCTTAAGCTTTTTCCTTTCTCGCTAAAAGGCGAGGCTAAAGAATGGTTCTTTGCTCTTGCTCCTAGTTGTGTGCGTAGTCCCCAGGATATGCTCTATTACTTCTCTGAAAAATATTTTCCTGCTCATTAGAAACAAGCTGCCTTACAGGAAATATTTAAATTTGTGCAAATTTAAGAAGAGAATCTCTCCCAAGCTTGGGGGAGGCTTCTCCAGTTACTTAGAGCTTTGCCTGATCATCCTCGTAAGAAAAATGAAATATTTGATATCTTTTATAATAGACTAACCGATGCTTCCAAGGATTTCCTAGATAGTTGTGCTGGTTGTGTTTTCAGGGGAAGAACTATTGGACAAGATGAAGAATTATTGAACAATATATTGCAAAATGCCGATGATTAGACACTTCCTGAACCACCGCCAGAACCTATTCAAATGAAGAGAGGTATTCTATTCCTTAGTCCTAAAGATATGCAATAAGCCAAAAGATCTATGAAAGAAAAAGGTATTAAATCTGAAGATATCAAGAAATTACCACCTATCGAAGAAATACATGGACTTGACACCCCGACACAGGTAGTAGAGGTAAATTCTCTCTGTACCTTTAATGAAAGTGATATACCTTATACTAAGACTCCTAGTCAATGCATGGATGAATTTGATAATTACATTATTAAGCAAGAACATTTCAATAACTATGTCAAAGATCAATTAAGACGTAATGCTATGATGATAGATTGCTTGAGTGACTTGATGTTTAGAATTGCTAATGATGTTAAGGGTCTAGGTAAACATGCTTCTATGGTTCATACCCAACTAGACCAAGTTGCTAAGTCACAAAATGATTTGCTTGCTGAAATTAATGGGAATATGAATGATCATGTTGTTAGAGTAATGACTAGAGGAGGAAGAATGACTCGGGAACCACTTTATCCTGAAGGTCATCATAAAAGAATTGAACAAGATTCTCAGGGAGCTAATGATAATGCACCTAGTCCATCTAATAAGAAAAAGAAAAATGGTAGGACTCTGGATGCTTCTAGTGAACCTGTTATAGAAAAACCTGCTAAATAACATAATGATGTTTCTATTTCCGATGCTGAGACACAATCTGGTAGTGAACATGCACCTAGTGATAATGAGAATGATAATAATAATAGATGAGATTCACGTAGATGCTCAACCAGATAATAATAACGAACATGATAATGATGTGGAAATAGAACCTGCTGAAGATCTTGATAACCCACATCCCAAAAATAAACGGTATGAGAAGAAAGACTTTGTTGCTAGAAAACATGGTAAGGAAAGAGAGCCATGGGTTAAAAAACCCATGCCATTCCCTTGTAAGCCTTCTAAGAGTAAGGACGAGGAGGAGTTTGAACGCTTTGCTGAAATGATTAGACCCATCTTTTTGCGCACTCGCTTGACTGATATTTTGATAATGCCTCCGTATGCTAAGTATATGAAGGATATTATTACCAACAAAAGAAAAATACCTGAAACCAAAATTGCTACTATGCTTGCTAATTGTTCTTTTGATGGCGGAGTGCCTAAGAAGTTGGGAGATCCAGGTATACCCACAATACCTTGATCCATTAAATGAAATTATGTTAAAACTGCTTTATGTGATCTAGGAGCCGGTGTTAGTGTTATGCCTTTCTCTCTATATAAAAGACTTGATTTGAATAAGCTTACACCTACTGAGATATCTTTGCAAATGGCTGATAAATCCACTACTTTACCTATTGGAATTTGCGAGGATGTTCCTGTTGTGGTTGCAAATGTTACTATCTTAACAGACTTTGTTATTCTTGATATGCCCGAGGACGACAATATGTCGATTATCCTTGGTAAACCCTTTCTAAATATTGCAGGGACTGTTATTGATTGCAACAAAAGCAAGGTCACTTTTCATGTCAATGGCAAACAACATACCGTGCATTTTCCGAAGAAGCAAACTTTGGTTAATAATATTAATGTCATTGAGCCTAGTGCGACAATCATCATTGGAGGTTTCAAAATTCCTCTTCCTACTGCCAAGAAGAAATATGATATTCTTATTGTTGGGAAGATGCAAATCCCCATTGAGGTAACTTAGTGTCATATGAAAATTCTTTGGTTTCATGTCAATCGGAAACGGTTATTAATAAGACTTGATCAACCTTATTAATGGATCCTTTTTGAAAGACATGTGGCTGATGAATTTAGTAAGCACAACTCTCTGTATCATTAGCTTACCCTCTGTTATTCTTAGTTAAATAAAATAAAATACTGTGATTATACTATTTTCTGAGTTTTCCGTGCATTAAAAATGATCCAAAAATAAAAAGTCCCAGATTGCTATAAAATTTTAACATGATTTTTTCTGGAATATTTAAGAATTTTTGGTGCTAAAAACACATCAGGGGGGAGCACCTATGGGCCACAAGCCAACAGGGCGCGCCCACCCCCCTGGGCGTGCCCTGATAGCTTGTGGGGTGTGACACCCCCGAATTAATCATGCACTAATCATACACGCATTTGTGCACGATCAAAATCAGAGACTCACGGAAAGATATCACAACACAACTCTAGACACAAATAAAATAATACAAGCTTTATATTACAAGCCAGGGGCCTTGAGGGCTCGAATACATAAGCTCAAGTTACACACGAGTCAGCGGAAGCAACAATATCTGAGTACAGACATAAATAAACAAGTTTGCCTTAAGAAGGCTGAGCAAAATAACGACATCTAGATCGAAAAGGCGCATACCTCCTGCCTGGGAGCCTCCTAACTACTCCTGGTCGTTGGCGGTCTCCACGTAGTAGTAGGCTTCGTTGGGGTAGTAGTAGTCGTCGGCGGGATCAGCTGGCTCCTGGGTTCCATCATCTAATCGCGGCAATCGTATCAAGGGGAAAAAGGGGAGCAAAGCAACCATGAGTACTTATCCAAAGTACTCGTAAGACTGACATCAGATCTATGCTAAGTATGCATCGGTATCAAAGGAATGGGGCAATATCTTTAGACTGAACTGCAGAAATGCCAGAATAGAGGGGAAGGCCTAGTCCTATTGAATACTAGCATCTTCAGTGTCTTGCAGCATTAGAAGAGTGCAGATTAGCATATCATAAATAATAAGTATATTGTAGTAACGTCCAGAGATCCTTTCTCGACTCCCTGTGAGAAAGCGATCCCGGAGCCATCATTTCAGTTTAGTGTCACAAGTCTCCAATTCTAGTTGTAATAGATCATGATAATTTCCGAGCGTCCGTTGCCGTGGACACGGCTATTCGAATAGATATACTTCCCTGCAGGGGTTCACAAACTTACCCAACACGCTCGATTAACTCTGGCCGGACACACTTTCCAGGCCATGCCCGGCCTCGGCTGATCGACACGCCGTAGTCCTACCTAGGCTCAACAGAGAGGCCAGCACACCGGTCTACATCCTAAATGCGAAGGGGTCATGGGCCAATCGCCCTTTGCAATCCTGCGCATTGCGAGGACGGCCGGTGTCAGTCATGGCTACCTCTCTATACAAAGCAGGTGCTTACGCGGGCCACCCGGGCGCGTGCCGCTCAACTGTGACATCTGAAGAGATTTTGAAAGAATGTACGACGCAGAGTGCCCATACTTATTCCTGCATGGTGGTTAGTGCGAAAAGGCCAGAGGCCTACTCAGATCACATATCCAAACCCGTTAGTGTCTTGGGATCTCGCGGAAACGATTAGTGATCCACGCTCTGTGGTCCCGTCGCCCCGTCTTGAGTACTTACGGCAAGGGCAAAGAATGCCCGGTCATGCCTTGTAATTATCTCGCGGGTACCCTCCATGTCAACCCGACTCCTAAGAGACTGTCGGGAACTCAGGTCCACCTCAACCGGGGTGGTACCGCCTGTCCCTTCAGTACCACAATACCAGTAACAGGGGCAATAGGCAAAGGTAACAGTGTGTCCTTGTCATCAAGGGGCATCCGAGGAATCACCCTCGATGGATTCCCACTCGATGTAATCGTCAAGGTGAACTTGGAGGAATCACCCTCGATAGGTTCACACTTGAGGGGTTGCACGATAGCGGCATCATCGGAGGTGGTCAAAGAGGAATCACCCTCGATAACCCACAACCGACTAGCTATGCTACAGAGATATCATCAAGAGTGAGGTAGGAGGTATCACCCTGAGCACTCGATAGTAGCTCTGCAGAGTCATACAACTAAAGGGGGTGTGAGGTGAAGTGTCGTTCTTGGCTCGTCAATCTCGTTGATCGAGTCATTGATGATGAAACAGGGGCAACAGGAACAAGGTGAGGGGCCACTGGTGGATCACTAACCAACCTATACTAAGCATATAGGGTAAGCAGGTAGGAAACAATAGTAGGTTACAAAATCAGGCTATGCATCAGAATAGGAGCAATCAAATACTGTAGCGAATTCTAATGCAAGCACGAGGGAGAAGGAATGGGCGATATAGGAATGATCAAGGGGGTTTTGCTTGCCTGGTTGCTCTGCAGACAAAGACGGATCCTTGCGGTGAAGTGGTCGATCACCGGATCAACAATGGCCTCGGGGTCTAACGCAGTATCGAGGTCTACCGAAAAGAAGGAGGGGGAAGAAATAATAAATATAAAGCATACAAATGCAATCACAATGCATGACATGGCAAAATGATTTACAGGGGTGCTCTAACGCATTACTCGGCAGTTTAAAAGGAGAGGGAAAATATCCAACAATATTTTCCCGACCCCAGGTATTTTTCGGTCAGATGATCCTAATGCAAAATGTCCAGGTTCATTATGTTAGAGGGGCCTGACATGTATGTGGATGGCGTATTCGGATTCGTTATATTTTTTTGATCATTTTTCATATATAAATTATTTTCATCGGAGTTACGGTTTACTTTCTATTAATTTTCAAAGTTTTAAACATTTTCTGAAATTTCTGGAATTTATTTAATTTCGAAAATAAATGACTAAAATGCTAGGTGCACCCGGTGCAGTGCACCCACAGGTGCACCAGAGGCTGACTAGCGGGCCAGGGGCTGACTGAGTCAGAAGGTCAACGTTGACCTGTTCACCGGTCAGCGGGGTCAACTGGGTCCACTGGGACCTAGCTGCTAGGGACCCAGTGGCAACGCCACATCAGTGGCGCCAGCGCGCGTCGTCGTGGGCGACTGCGGCCGGGCACGGGCCGGCGTGGCTGGGCAGCCGGGCTCGCGGAGCGCGGCCCCGTAGTGGTGCAGCAGCGGCGGCGGCGGAGGCAGGCTCGACAGGCAGCAGTAGCGCAGTGGCGGCAGGCAGAGCAGCAGCGAGCGGGTGCGGGGGCACAGGTGAGCATGCGGCTAGCGGGGCGGCGAGGCAAAGCACGGGGGAAACAGCGGCAGCAGCGCAAAGCAGCAGCAGCAGGATGCAGCAGCAGCAGCCAGCGGCAACAGCAAGCGGCGGGCAGCAACAAGCGCAGCAGCAGGCACCATGGGCGGCTGCGGTGCGGCACGCATGGGCGCGTGGCTGGGCGAGGCCGGGCGCAGCGGGGTACACATGGGATGCAGCCAGAGGCTCGCAGGCGCGTCGGGGGCATGGCCAGAGACGCGCGGGAGTACGGGCATGGGTGCGGCAATGGCGAGCTCGCTGGGAGCTCGGGCGCGGTGGTGCGGCGCCCAACAACGGGGGAAAACGGAAGGGGAGAGGGGGAATGGATGCGGGGCTCACGACGGAGCTCGGTGGTGTGCTCGGGGAGGTCGGGGAGGCGTCGGAGCAGCAACACGGTGGCGAGGCAGTGGCGGTGGTCGACGGGCGGGGAGAGGTCGATCCAGCGAAGGGAAGCTCCCGGGCTTGATCTGGAGGGCGGAGACTTCATGGAGGGAGAGCGTCGGGGCTCCTGGACAAGCCTCATGGCTCGGGGTGGCCGGCGGCCACGAGGATGATGCGGTCTATGGCGACCACGGCGCGGGCATGTGCGGGGGAGAGCGAAGTGGCGCGAGGGGAAGGGGGAAGCGAGCGAGGGTTTGCCCCGGGGTCACGGGAGTGCTCTTAACCTCTCTCGGGGGGGGGGGGGGCAGGGGATGGCCGGCACGCGTCCAGCCACGGCCATGGCGGCCAGATGCACGCCACGCCTCCTCTGCCTCTCCTTGGCGAGAGGTGGAAGAAAGGCCGTGGCCTAGTGGGTTGAGCTGCACTGTGGCCACTAGGGCCCAGTGTAGCAGTAGTAGCTTTTCTTCTTTTCTTTTTCCTTTTTTGTTTTATATTATTTGTTTTCTGTTTTCTTTTTAAAACAAAAGTATTTTAATTTTATAAAATATAAAACTTGCACCAATAATTATAATGCATTAGTAGACACCGCCACAAAAAGTTTGGTAGCTATTTAAATCAGTTTTAATTTTCATAATTTAGAAAAGGTATTTTAAATAATGTTTTGACCTCTGTTTTAATTATTTTAGGGCACTTAAATATTTCAAATGATATTGGTTCCTACATGATAATTACTTAGTGAATATTTGCAACCCAACAAAGATTTTAGTTTTACTGTTTGAAGAAATAATTTATTTGACTTTATTTTAAATTTGAATTTGGCTTTGATTTTTAACAAGTGGCAATTTGGCTTAGTTAAACCTAATGACATGTCACCATTAGTGTGAGGTCACTGTAGCATGACACTGGGGGTGTTACATGGGGCCCACAGGGCCCCCCTGCCTTATCTCTTCAGCCCATGTCATCCCTTACCTCCAGCAAAAATTCATTCACACACCCTCTCTCTCGTGTTCTTGCTCGCGAAACTGAAATTTTCGATCTCTTTGCTCGGAACTCCGTTTCCGAAACTGTTTTGAGGAATTGCTCCTTGAAATTTGTTCGTAGGAAAATGAGTTTTTTTAGGAGGAGTTCTTCAAGAAGGTGTTCTTCGGGAGAGTCGTCGAGCGAGGGCTCGGTACGACAAGCTTATGTTGAACCCCAGACAAGCTTGATAGTCATGGCTGACGCTAAATCGTGCCGTTGGCCATGCGAAGAATTCATGAGGGGTGCAGGCATTAAGGAAGAATTTGATCAATACATTTATAATACCGGCATCACCGACTTCCTTGCAGATAAGTGTGTCCAACACTACAATCTTACTCGTTCATTCACGTATGGATTTTGATATCATCCTCATACTTCTAGAGTGTTGTTCAATCTTTATGACAAGTCTTATAGTTTACCTCTAGAAGAATTTTGCGATGCATGCAGACTCCCCTATTGGGGCTCACTAGAAAAACCGTAACAATCAGACTATAATATGTTCCTTGAGAGTCTTTGCGTAGGAGAGGATACAGGGGTGACACACGCTAGAATAAAAAGTATTCATTTCCCCTCGATTCGCTACTTTGCGTTGTTTAATGGAAAATGTGTAGTGGGTAAACAAGATTGCAGTGTACTGTGTGCTCCTGATTTGAGCCTTATTCACACAGCGGTAACTGGTGAAACACATTATAACCTTGGTGCAATTGTTGCACGGAGGCTGCACCTTAACTTGGGTAGTGGTGACTTATATGGAGGCATTTATGCCACCCGCGTAGCTGGAAAACTAAAAGTTTCACCTCAACCTAATGACCCTATGCTGCCTGAGAGATATTTAGACTTCGAAGCCATGCGCCGTCATGATTTCATTATGGACAGTGCTAGAGGTTATGAGTATAACTTAACGTTTTATAAATATAAGTCTGTTTCTGTTACGTTGCCTGCGCCTGCTCTCTTTGATTTTGAGAATAAACGGAGATACTATGTTCTCGAGAATGAGGCGCATGAGTACAACGCTGCAGTGGAGGCGGCTCGCTTGGCTGAGGAGGCAGCATAGAACGCCTCCACGAGCTATCACTTCAACTATTATCCAGACCAACAGTGGTGATTACCAAGTTAGGCTAAAATCCTAAGCTTGGGGGAGGACATATTTCTCCCCGACATTATATTCATGTTCACACACTTCATATCAACTGTCGGTGTTCATCCTCTTTCATTGTATATCCATGTTATCTTTATTTTTCCGCTTTCTTCGTGTGTGTTTGAAAAACTTTGAAAAATCCAAAAATATTTCTCGCTTCTTTTCAGTTTTTCTTTCCCGTTTAATTAGTTGTAGTACTAAAAGAAACCCAAAAAGATTTCCTTTACATGTTGGGAGCTTTCCTGTGTAAATAGTTTTTCTCATTTTTGTTTTTCCTTTGCTTGTTTGCTTTCTTCGAGAAAAATCAAAAACTCCAAAAATATTTAAGTGTGTTTCTCTGAATTTCTTTTATTTTCTTTGAGTCGTTGAAAGGAGAAGACCACGATGAAAATGTTGAGTGGCTCTCATATGCATGAATGTTGATCTAACAAAAGAGCACATATTACCTCGTCTTCTTCTTTGTCTAAATTGTTTCGTAGATTCCAGCTTAGTCCATGGCACACTTGCACTATATTTATTATCACATCGTTTGGTCATGCAAGTGAAAGGTAATAATGACGATATTTGATGTAGTGATCGTGGTAAAGGAAGCTGGTATGAACTCTTCTTGTTTTCCATTTTTGTAAATATGTTTAGCTCGTTCGATCTTGATTTAATATATCATGAGTGAAGATGTTTACGATGACAATTAGAGATTATAATTTCTCATGCCATGCTTAAATAGCTAGGAGTGGATAATGATTTATCTTACGTGTCAACAAGCATTAAAATGGTTATGATGTGATATGGTAGTATGGTATTGTAACAGCCCGAGACCGACGCACCAGAAGATTTCTGTTTTATTTCGTTATCGCCATGTTATTTATTTGTTTGTCACATTCATCATCGCATCACTCGCATCATCTGCATGGCATCGGCACCCCGTTGCCGTCATTTTTCAAAACTTGCATCCGTTCGTAGTTGCCGGTTCTCTCCGTACTCGTCGTTGACCGTTTTCAGACCAACCACACTTGCACGCGCCCGCGGCATCGTAAAATATTGTTTTTAAAAGTGTTTATAAAACATTCTTGGAATGGGACGAAACTTGGCGTGCGGTCTTAATATATTGTAGGTAGACCGCCTGCCAAATTTCGTCGCATTCGGAGGTCGTTTGATACCCGGACCGTTAAACCTATAGCGGCACTATAGCCGGTCAAATCGCAGACGTTTTTCGATTTTCAAAACTTGTTGTCGGATTGTCCGCGTATTCCCTCTCATCTCTGCATAGTCCCTCTGCACAGTGCACAGACCCTCGCGCGCGCCCAATAGCTTCCTCGAACCCGAATCATACGGTCATGACCGTTGGGTCCGGATCAACCCCGAAATACCCTAAACCATCATCGGTTTTTCAATTGGACTCCCTAACCTAATTTTTTCCCGACCGTCCGATTTAAATCGGAGGGTCCAAATCTAGTCCGTTTCGCTATATATAGACCACCCAGACCTAGACCTAATCACTAAAAAATCCTCCTCCTGTCTAATCGCCGCCGCCGCCACTCCACTTCTTCCACCTCGGGATCCCTCCCAATCCACCCACCTGGTCTCCTCCTCGATTTCGCCTCCTGCCTAATCCCCGTGCAGCCTCCTCACTTGTTGGTGCCCGAGGCCACCTCCTCTGCTCGATTCAGAGGGGATCACAAGCAGCTCGTCCCCGGCAACCAGATCGCTGGACGTGTCCAGATCCCCGCAGATGCAAGTGCTCGCCCGTGCTCCTCGATTCCCCGAGCACGAGCGCCACCTCATGTCCGCCTCTTCGGCCAGCCGACCCACCGGAGCTCCATCCCTCCATTCGGCCGCGTCCGCACCACCAGGCTGGCCTCGTCCCTCTCCTTCATCCCTTCCCTGTTTCACTTTTCCTCACGTTTTTCCCTCTCTCTCACACATCTCCCTCTATTCATCTTGCTTCTCTGTTACAGGGAGGTCGCCATGGCCATGGACGACGCCCTACAGGAGCTTCATCCGCACCGCCATCCGGCCACCGGACCCGCAGGTCCCCTGCTCGTGCCCTTTTCCTTCCCCTGGTTCTCCTTCCTCCTGCTCTTCTCCTTCTTCTCTCCTCTGACCTCTCTCTCTCGTTGTATGTGCGCCATGGACAGGAAGAAGCCATCGCCGTGGCCTACACCATCTCGACGCCGCTGCCCAGAACCGCGACCTCGCCCTGCCTCCGGCCAGTTTGGATGCCCCAAGCCCGACCTCGCCTCAAGCCACGTGCCCCGGACCTCCTCGGTGAGCCTCGCCCCCGCGTTTGTTGATGACCCACAAGTATAGGGGATCTATCGTAGTCCTTTCGATAAGTAAGTGTGTCGAACCCAACGAGGGGCAAAAGGAAATGACAAGCGGTTTTCAGTAAGGTATTCTCTGCGAGCACTGAAATTATCGGTAACAGATAGTTTTGTGATAAGATAATTCGTAACGGATAGCAAGTAACAAATGTAGGAAAAAGGTGCAGCAAGGTGGCCCAATCCTTTTTGTAGCAAAGGACAAGCCTGGACAAACTCTTATATAAAGCAAAGCGCTCCCGAGGACACATGAGAATTTCTGTCAAGCTAGTTTTCATCATGCTCATATGATTCGCGTTCGTTACTTTGATAATTTGATATGTGGGTGGACCGGTGCGTGGGTGCTGCCCTTACTTGGACAAACCTCCCACTTATGATTAACCTCTCTCGCAAGCATCCGCAACTACGAAAGAAGAATTAAGATAAATCTAACCATAGCATGAAACATATGGATCCAAATCAGCCCCTTACGAAGCAACGCATAAACTAGGGTTTAAGCTTCTGTCACTCTAGCAACCCATCATCTACTTATTACTTCCCAATGCCTTTCCCTAGGCCCAAATAATGGTGAAGTGTCATGTAGTCGACGTTCACATAACACCACTAGAGGAGAGACAACATACATCTCATCAAAATATCGAACGAATACCAAATTCACATGATTACTTATAACAAGACTTATCCCATGTCCTAAGGAACAAACGTAACTACTCACAAAGCATATTCATGTTCATAATCAGAGGACTATTAATTATCATTAAGGATCTGAACATATGATCTTCCACAAAATAAACCAACTAGCATCAACTACAAGGAGTAATCAACACTACTAGCAACCCACAGGTACCAATCTGAGGTTTTGAGACAAATATCGGATACAAGAGATGAACTAGGGTTTGGAGAGGAGATGGTGCTGGTGAAGATGTTGATGGAGATTGACCCCCCCTCGATGAGAGGATCGTTGGTGATGACGATGGCTTCGATTTCCCCCTCCGGGAGGGAAGTTTCCCCGGCAGAACAGCTCCGTCGGAGCCCTAGATTGGTTCTGCCCAAGTTCCGCCTCGAGACGGCGGCGCTTCATCCCGAAAGCTCTCTTCTGATTTTTTCCAGGTCAAAACCCTCCATATAGCAGAAGATGGGCACTAGAGGCCTGCCAGGGGGCCCACAAGCCACAGGGGCGCGCCCAGGGGGGTAGGGCGCGCCCGCCTGGCTTGTGACCTCCTGGTGGGTCCCCTCTGGTATTTCTTTCGCCCAATATTTTTTATATATTCCAAAATAATTCTCCGTAACTTTTCAGGACTTTTGGAGTTGTGCAGAATAGGTCTCTCATATTTGCTCCTTTTCCAGTCCAGAATTCCAGCTGCCGGCATTCTCCCTCTTCATGTAAACCTTGTAAAATAAGAGAGAAAAGGCATAAGTATTGTACCATAATGTGTAATAACAGCCCATAATGCAATAAATATCAATATAAAAGCATGATGCAAAATGGACGTATCATTTGTCTGCTCCTCTGATGGTGAGATCCCCGTGCGCTTGTGGAAACCAAGCCTCGGCCTTTGCTTTAGTTCAAATTGAGCAGCGCCCCTGTCTAGACACAAACACATCATCAGTGCAATGGTTAGTGCCACTGGTTTCTGTCTAAGAGGACCTGGGTTCAATTCCCAGGTACCCCAATTTTTGCCTTGTTTTTCCTTTTATTTTGCACACACGCACACTCAGCCATTTTGGGCCAGATCTGTTGCTGGGCTTGCCCAGTGCACTGCATTCGGCCCGTATGTATTTTTTTCTGTCTGATGCGATTAATCCATTTGTCCAGGATTTTCTATATGTACAAAATGCCAGTATTTTACATTGCTCATAAATCATTAACCATGCATCGGATTAAAACACTTTATATATGAAATTTGACTAAAATTTTGTGTAGATTCAGAATATCCAACTTTCAACCATGTTTAAAATGTTTAAACTTGTTGTTTGATTAAATTTGCATAAATGCCATGTTAAAATGGTTTTTATCATAACTAAATAACCGTAGCTCCGATTAAAATGTTCCACATATGTAACTTGCTTAGAAAAATGCGTAGAATAACATGGTGGAATTTATTTCCCTGTTTAACAAATATAAAATATGGTTAGTTCAGATCTGGACCAAATTCAAAACTTGCCTATGGGGTCATTTCGGAAATACTATATGTTGCTTCCGGCCTCATTTAAAATGCCTAGATGATGTAGTTGTTCATGCTTCACCTCTTGCCATGGTTAACAACATTTAATCTTGCCATGTAAATAAACGAGAGTGAACTAAATACTTGAACGTGGAGTTTCGTCAATATGCAACGAGTTGCATATTGAACTTCACTTAATTTGTAGTGTTTGATTGTTGTGCTTTGCCATGCCTTGCATATTAAATGGACATGCATCATATTTGATTGTGCATCATGCCATGAATTCGTTGTGGTGTTTACCGTGTCATTTGTTTGTTTCTGGTTTGCTTCTTCTCGATAGAGTTCCGAAACCGATTCGGAGTGTGAGGATTCGTTCGACTACGCCCGTTCGTCTACTTCACGGATGCGTTCTTCTTCCAAGCAGGATCTCAGGCAAGATGACCATTTCCCTGGATACCACTACTATCATTGCTATGCTAGTTGTCTCGCTTCTATTGTTATGTCTCGTTACCTACCACTTGTATGTCAAGCCTCCCAACATTGCCATGAAAAGCCTGTAACCCCTCCACATCCCAGCAAACCCTTGTTTGGCTATGTTACTGCTTGCTCAGCCCTTCTTATAGCGTTGCTAGTTGCAGGTGCAGCTTGTTTCCATGTGACAACATGGATATATTGAGATATCACAATATTATTGCTATTTAATTTAATGCACATATATACTTGGTAAAAGGTGGAAGGCTTGGCCTTTTGCTCGGTGTTTTGTTCCACCTTTGCCGCCCTAGTTACTTGTGTACCAGTGTTATGTTCCATATTAAGCGCTCCTAACATGCTTGGGGTTGTTATGGGGACCCCCTTGATTTTTGTTTTGGGATAACACTCGTCTGGCAAGGTCCAACATTGGTACTATTTGCTTAATAACAACTAAAACTAGCATAGGGCATGATCACCCCGTGGATAATTAATCAACCCCCGGGCCAGTGCTCCTCATGAGTGTTGGTCCAAACATAGCCACTTGCGGGGCCATCCCGGGGCAAATCGGGGGATTTCTACCAGGCCACCGTATGTACTGCTCATCTGGTAGTGCCCTGAGAAAGAGATACGCGCGGCACCTATTGGGATCTGGCCTGCCGGGCGGCCTTGCTGGATTTGTTTTACCTTTCTCAAATGTCTTGTGCACCGGGATTTCGAGGACACTTCGGGCTATCTCGAGGTTGAGGTTTTCCGGAGCAGCTTGTGGCTAGTTTGTCATGGATGAGTTGGAGCACCCCTGCAGGGTTAAATCTTTCTGAGAGCCGTGCCCGCGGTTATGTGGCAACTTGGAAATTTGTTTAACACCCGGTCATAGAAAACTTGAAGTAAACTCAAATAAAATACACCAACGGTGTGCGTAACCGTGACCGTCTCTTCTTGTGAGGTCTGACCCGAGAGAGAACACGGTGGGGTTATGTTTGACTCGTAAGTAGGTGTTCAGGATCACTTATTGATCATCACTAGTTCACAACCGATTATGCGTAGACCACCCTTCTTATTCTTGTATTCGTAAGTTAGCCACGTATTCAAATGCTTAGTGCTTTCTGCAGCCTCACCACTTAACCATACCTCACCCATTAAGCTTTGCTAGTCTTGATACCCTTGGAAATGAGATTGCTGAGTCCCTGTGGCTTACAGATTACTACAACAACAGGTGCAGGTACAGGTAAAGCGATACTTGACGTGAGCGCGATGATTGTTCTATTTGGAGTTTCTTCTTCCCCTTCATCGATCATAGGATGGGTTGCAGGCCGACAGCCTGGGAAAGCAGGGTGGACGTCGTCTCTTTTTTCGTTTGTGTTTCATCCGTAGTCGGATCCTGCTCTTCTGTATGGTGATTGAATGTATTATTGTATTGATGTATTCATGGTGTAGCTTGTGGCAAGTGTAAGCCAACTCTTGTATGCTCTTCTCTTCAGTACATGTACTTGTGACGATATCCACCTTGCAAAGCATCTCTAATATGCGCTTCTATCCCTATTGAGACTTTCAAGTTTTCGCGAGGATAGGACCGCATATTGGGCGTGACAGGTATTTCCCTCTGAGTAATTCGAGCGGCTTGACTTGGCCCATGTGCAAACATGTAGTTGATTCAAAACCAATGCAACCTTCATGATATTTAAATTCAGAGTGTTCATATCCTACCCATGCTAATGTTCAATGTTAATTATTCGCAATGCATGATTATGACCATTTTCGCTCTCTAGCAGGTCGCTTCTCAATCTATTACTAGCTTTCACCTGTACTAAGCAGGAATGCTGCTTATGTATCCAAAATCCTAAACCCAAGTTGTTCCACATGAGTCCACCATACCTACCTATATGCGGTATTACCCTGCCGTTCCAAGTAAATTTGCATGTGCCACCTCTAAATATTCCAATAAATATCTGTTTTGTGTGCTCGTACCGCTCATGGAGCGATGGAGCGGTCGATATCTTCCATGTTAAGCGGGTTATTCTCAAGATAGGCATTTATTCGCCTGTCATTGCACGAGAGAGGTTGGTAAAAAGGATGCCCAATCCTGCATAATCAAAATTAAACTAAACAAACTCCTTGGACAGTTGATATGTTGGTAGGCACCCGTGGATTCGGTCAGCCATGGTTTGTGTATGGATGGTGGAAAGCAGTAAACTTTACAATTCCATTTGGGAACCGCTAATAATGTGTTTAGCACGGAAGATATCAAAAACCCTATCGTAACATTGACAGGAAAAGTACACCACCCAAAACTACAATTCATCTCTGTTTTAAACCTTGAGCTCCGGCACCTCTGCAAATCAATGCTTCCCTCTGCGAAGGGCCTTTCTATTTACTTTTATGTTATTTTCTTTTTGTTCTTGAGTCATCATCCTCTTACTAAAAGCACCAGACTGGAGAGCACTATTGTCATTCTTATGCAATGAGTCTAGTTAATGTTGGATGTGAGCATGACTGGATCTTTTCTACCCTGAATTATAATGTTTAGTCGCTGCTTGAACCTTAGAGGTGCTGTGCATTTATATTTTGTGGTCTCAGAAAGGGCTAGCAAAATACCATGTCATCATATTATATCATGATTGTTTTGACAAATTGTTGGCATGTGAGATATCTTATTATTGCTCGCTAGTTGGTTATGTATTGCCATGAGTGAATATGATGTTTAATTGTCATCATGGATATGGTTATTTATGATTTATGCTGAAAACCTGAACACTAGCTAAGCATATGTATAGCAATGAGAACAAAAGAGTTTGTAAAAGCTTTCTTTATCACTTCCAATTTATCAACTGAATTGCTTGAGGACAAGCAATGAGCTAAGCTTGGGGGAGTTGATACATCTCAAACGTATCTACTTTTCCAAACACTTTTGCTCTTGTTTTGGACTCTAATTTGCATGATTTGAATGGAACTAACCCGGACTGACGCTGTTTTCAGCAGAACTACCTTGGTGTTATTTTTTTGCAGAAATAGAAGTTCCCAGAATTGGATGAAACTTTTTGTGAATTTTTTCTGTAATATATAATGAATTATGGAGCGAAGAACCACCAGAGGGGGGCTGCCAGTGGGCCACAAACCAACAAGGCGCGCCCACCCCCTGGGCGCACCCTGATAGGTTGTGGGGCCCACGTGGCTCCCTTGACCCTAATTCCAGTCCTATAAATTCACATCTTCGAAGAAAAAAATCAGAGAGAAGATTTCATCGCGTTTTACGAGACGGAGCCGCCGCCACCTCCCGTTCTTCCTCGGGAGGGCTGATCTAGAGTCCGTTTGGGGCTCCGAAGAGGGGGATTCATCGCCGTCGTCATCACCAACCCTTCTCCATCAACAATTCCATGATGCTCACCACCGTGAGTGAGTAATTCCTCTGTAGGCTTGCTGGACGGTGATGGGATTAGATGAGATTGATCATGTAATCGAGTTAATTTGATAGGGCTTGATCCCTAGTATCCACTATGTTCTGAGATTGATGTTGCTATGGCGTTGCTATGCTTAATGCTTGTCACTAGGGCCCATGTGCCATGATTTTAGTTCTGAACCTATTATGTTTTCACGAATATAAGAGTGATTTGGATCCTATCTTGCAAGTTGTATGCACTTATTACGTGTCATGATCCACATACCCCAAGGTGACAATAATTGGGATTCTTTTTGGTGATTGCCGTAGTTTGAGGAGTTCATGTATTCACCTTGTGTTAATGCTTTGTTCCGGTTCTCTATTAAAAAGAGGCCTTAATAAGCCTTAGTTTCCAATAGGACCCCGTTGCCACGGGAGGGTAGGACAAAAGATGTTATACAAGTTCTTATCGCAAGCACGTATGACTATATACGGAATACATGCCTACATTACATTGATGAATTGGAGCTAGTTCTGTGTCGCTCTAGTGTGTAACTGTTACATGGTTGATGTTATCTAAATCATTATCCATCACCGATCCACGTGCCTACGCTTTACATATACTGAATCTTGCTAAGTTACTACTGCTGCTGCTACTGTCACAACTGCTACAAAATTGCTGCTATCACTGTTACTGTTACTACTATTACTTGCCGTGCTACTAAATCTTTGCTGCAGAGAGATATCCCAGGTGTGGTTGAATTGACAACTCAACTGCTAAGGCCGATAAATATTCTTTGGCTCCCCTTGTGTCGAATCAATAAATTAGGATGAAATACTACCCATGAAGATTATCGCGATCCCCTATACTGGTGGGTTATCAATTACGTAGTTGTTTTTCTTATTTAAGTGCTTCTGTTATCCATGTGATTTGGCTATTGCTTACCATGTGACTATTGCTATTTGGCGGAAGATTGTTGCTATTTGGCAAAAGATTATTGGCCCCACTATTTTTTTTAAGTTAACATATGCGAAAAATTGAGATATACGATTGGATGACGGTCTACCATATCAATGTTTGTGAACGCGTCTGGGATACAGCGACAGGGCATCTCCAACGATGACCCCCAAACCGGGCACCGCATCTGTCTGCGGACCGGGGGACCAGTCCATGGACACTAATGCGGGAGCCGGCTATCCAAAATGATATTTATATGTACACTTGTATTTCTAAGAATTTTTAACAAAATTGAACAAATTTGATAGATATTTACACAAACCTGACGATATACATTCATACTTGCATAATTTTTACATAAAACTGGAGCAAACTAATTAAATTTTGACATATTTCACCTAAACCGTACTCTAAACCTAGTCTAAATGACCGCCAGTGCCCGTTCCCCATGTCCCACCGGTCATGTGCCCTGAAAAATGAAGCTCTACCTTCGCAGCCCACAAGCGGCTAATCGGCCAACGATCATTAGCTCGCCAAGCTTGTCTTTAGCGGGAGCGAAGAGCGGTGACCTTCCTAGGACCCGAGCATCGGCGACCTACCATGCTCTACTCTTCCTCACTGCTGCTGGAACCCTTGGACGTGCCGACTTCATGGTCATGGCGGCAGTGTGAGGGTGTGGCAGAGCTGGCGACGTCGTCCTCGTCCTCGCTCTTGTCATAGACTTCATCTGCCACCTCCCCAACCTCCTCGAAGGCGACTCCTAGCTCCTCCCGATGTTGGTTGTACTGCCAGCAGTCGCGGCAGATGTCGCGAGCAGTGCGATAGGAGTCGACCAACGCCTCCTACTCGGCCACGTCCACATCCGGCGTGATCGTCGTGCCGGTGGCGAGTTGCTCCTCTGCGCACCTGTGGTCATTGAGAAGGCGAAGGTTGTACTCCCGATTGGCCTACGCCTGCCGGAACAAGGCCTCCCGCTCGGCCAACACTATTTCGCTATAGTGAGCACGAGCCTCGCCCATGGTGATGCTAACATGGACCGATGAGGAGTGTGGTGTCGGCTCGTCATTGGTCGCGTCCTCCATTGGGATGTCCACAACGTTAGTCTCCGTCTGCCTGCTAGCCTACCAGCCGACAACAATGGCGGTGATCTCTGTCTTCTGTTCAGACGAGAGGTTGTCCTAAATGGCTTTGGAGCTCGAGGAGGCCCTGGCGGGTTTGGTGTGGAGAGGAGCAGAGGAGGACGGATGCGGCTATGGTCGGGGCTGGAGTTTAAATAGCCGGCGGATGGTAGGGCAAGCGGCGAGGTGCTTAATGGTGGGCGGCAGATGAAGGGATGGGTGGCATCAGAGTAGGTTCCTCAGCAACCACACATGGTTAATGTAGGGAGGCGGAATGATCGACTGTCATTTGAACGCGGAGGAGTCGCGTGCACTGGGAAACGGCGCAGGCGGCGCTCTCGACCGGCGTGTCGATTCAATACCGGAGGGCGAGTGAGAGGTCGCGTCGCTCTAAACTTGGCATGAATGCGGCGCTAGTGCTCTAGAACGGCTCTGACCGCTTCGAACGGGAAGGGGCACGGACGGCGCTCTCGACCGACGCATTGATTCAATGCCGTTGGGCTAGTGAGAGGACGTGTCGCTCTAAGCCAGCATGAATGCGACGCTGGTGCTCTAGAGCGGCGCTGGCCCCTCAGACGGCAGGGGGCGCGGGTGAGAGAGGGTTTTTTAGGTGGGCCAGGATTGTCAGAAGCAGACGTGGCAGCAGTCCGGACGCCCGGAACTCTCCCCCTTTGTTTTCGATTTGCGAAAAAATCACGTCCGGACGAGTCAGCGGACCTATAGACCCGTGCTGAATTGCAAAACACGTCTGGATTGCAATGGTTGCATGCGATTTGAGGGTCAGCGTTTGTTGGGGATGTACCCCACGGGTGACCCGCCATACAGGTTTAACCCGGTAAGTATCAGGGCTGGGTCTGCCAGGATAGAAACGGCGCCTCTTACGACCCGCCAGTGAAAACTCCAGGAGCTTGAAGGGCGGGAAGGCGAGTTACCCTGAAGACCGGCTCGTGGGCTGGACTTAGCGGGCCGGCTTGTTGATAACGTCATGAAGAAGGAAATTACTTGCAAGATGAGTAGAGATTGATTAGATCACGGGTCATAGTACGACCCGGACTATGTTGTACTCTCGGGGCCGCCACCTATATATAAAGGGGAGCACCCGAGGGAGAAAGATCATGTAAGAAAGAACTCGAGAGCTAGGTTAGCGATTCCGCACCCTTGTAATCGAGACCATCATCAATACACACAAAGCAGGATGTAGGTTTTTACCTCTATCGGAGGGGCCGAACCTGGGTAAACTCTTGTCTCTCGTTTCCCTATCTACCCCTTCAAGTCACCACCTAGTTGCGATGGCCTCGCACCTGAGTTCTCGCACGAGGACATCTGCCGTGACAAAACCACGACAGTTGGCGCCCACCGTGGGGCCAGCACACGGTGGAGTTGAGTTCTTGAAGGGAGCTCTCCTAGGGTTCGAGGGATACGCGGTTGGCCAGATGATGAAGATCCGCCGCGGCAAACTCTACATCGATGATTCGGAGTGGGATCCCGAGGCCGGCTCAATCGAGTACGGGTACCGGGTCCCCTTCGGCAAGATCCACGTTTTCATCGGGAAGGTCGGCGAATCTGGGCTCGAGCCGGACACCTGCACCGACATCATCGAGCCGGCCCGGCGCGCCCGACCCGGTCGGATTCAAGCCGGCCGGAACCACGTCTTCGTCGGTTTCACTCAGGGAGTCGACCTTTCCGGCAACTTTGCGACCAGTGGGGATACTCTCGCCTATTCTGACGGCGAGTCTTCGATGGGGGACACCGTGTCGATCTGCCCACTTCTTGATGGAAGGCTCGGAGGCTGCCCTAGCAAAGGAATAGCTCAAGAATTGTTTGAGCAGCCCCGTCAGGCCTTGGTCTTCATGGCTGGTACTTCGGCGGCCCAGGTTTCGGCGCCGGCTGGAGCAACGAACGGCCCTGGCAGCTCAACTTCAGCTCCAAACGTCAGGTCAAGCAAGACGCCGGCTCAGGCCATGATGGACTTGATGGCTGAGATGGCAAAGCTCGTGGGAACGCCAGTGACCGCGGAGAATCAGGAAGAGCGCAATACGGAATTGATGAAACTTCGCGGGGAGATGACCAAGGTTCAGGAAGAAATTGACGCTGAAAACGCTCGGATGGCAGAGTTACAGGATCATATCCATAATGAGTCAGAGCGCCTGAAGGACGAGGCTTGGCAGCTGGGGCTTGGACGAGACGCCTCCGAGGCGGTGTATTAGGGGAGGCATCAGAGCCAGCTCCCATTGAACCTCGAGCCGTCAAGATTGTTCAGCACCCCACAGCAAGTGCTAGGAGCTGGACAGCCACGCGTCGACTCGCCTCGACAGCCAACCCGGCAAGATGAGCCGGCCCTGCCCCCACCGGCTCAATCACCGACTCAGCGTTTTCAGACGCCGCCAGGTCACTTCTCCAACCCAGTTGACAACATGTTGGCGGCAACACGTAATCTTGAAGCACTTCCCATCCAAGGAAATACCCCAATTTAGATTGAGGCCAGGAATGCCATAGAGATGCTCAAGACAGCGGTAACCCAGCAGGCGCAATATTCCTACAGTCATGAGCGGATGCACTCCACGCCCTACGCGAGTCGCAGTAAGAGCCGCCACGTAGAGTCCCCGGCAGTTTCCAGTAGCGGGCGCAGGCAGCCAGCTCGGAATTCTCCAAACAGGCCAGTATTATCGGATAAGTAGGCAGTTGTCGACGCGGCACGAGCCATGCGGCAAGCATAGGCAGAAGCAGCGGCAGCAAGGGCGGGTCAGGTACCCCCCACCAATCCCCAATCAGTGTCCTTCGGGGCTGGGTCGAGCAGGACGATCGGGATTCCCTGTCTAGCTCCGGCTCTCCGCGGTGAGCGTATGCCTAAGGATTTCAAGGGTCCTCGCAAGGTTCCTAATTACACGGCTGATCTTGAGCCGACCGCGTGGATCAAAAGCTATGAGTTAGCCATGGACGTGCTCGATGTTAGTGATGCCGTATGTGCCAAGTATTTGACAATGATGTTGGAAGGACCGGCTCGCACGTGGTTGAAGAATCTACCCCCCAACTCCATCAATTCTTGGGCAGAGTTGAAGGAACGTTTCATCAAGAATTTTCAAGGCACCTGCAAGCGTCCAATGACGATTGTTGATCTTCAACATTGCATCCAGCGTACGGATGAATCTGCCCATCACTGGACTCGCCGGGTCGCAGAGATCATCCACTCTTCCGATAGCATCACAGCTGCCCAAGCCGTCTTGATCTTGGAGAAAAACTGTCACTTCCAACCACTTGTTCATAAGCTGGGACGCCTGAAGCGAAAGGTCCAAGACATGGGAGATCTCATGGACGTCCTCACCAGATACATTGAGTCAGACATCATGAAGGATCCCGGCTCTGACGAGGACAAGACTGGTAAGAATAAAAAGAACGATAGTGGCAAGGGTCATCAGCAAAACCCTAGTCACAATGGGAATCATAGCAACAATGGTAAGCGCAAGCAGCCCGAGGGCGGGTCATATTTTGTCGCCAATACCAATACAGGTTTCAAGCATCAGTGACGGAATAACAACTCTGGCAGATCTTACAATGGGAATAAGCCGCGCAATTACGAGGAAGCACTCAAGGCTCCCTGTCCGAAGCATAGTTTCCCTGATAAGCCGGTCGCTCATTCATGGGAGAATTGTCATTTTATGCAGGAGTTCCGTAATCAGGCTTTTCAGAATTTTCAAGGAGGCAATGGTGGTGGAAATCCGGGTCATCCCGGCCCTGGCGGGTCATTCGGCAGCTTTGCAGGTCCAGGTTTTCATGGACCGGGCGGGTCAGGAACTGGCTCTCAGCATCATGGCAACAATAGCAACGGGCAACGCTCGGGACAAGGCAGTTAACAGCATAATAATCAAGCCGGTTTTCAGAGCAATCCTAAGCAGTTGAACAACGGGCAATATCACGTGTTCACCACCAGCACTTGTAGGCGTGACCGCAAGCTCAAACACAGGGCCATCAACATGGTTCAGCCGGCTGTCCCAAGGTATTTGAATTGGTCTGAGCACCCAATTACTTGGAGTAGGGAAGATCATCCCCCCGGGTTGACAACCCAGGTGGTCTTGCTTTAGTGGTGGCACCTCAAGTTGGTGGTTATACTCTCACCAAGGTTCTTATGGATGGAGGAAGCAGCATCAACATTTTGTACCATGATACTTTCCGGCGAATGAATCTCTTTGAGAATAAACTGCAACCTTCAACGACGGTATTCCATGGAATCGTCCCTGGAAAATCAGCATATCCAATTGGACGGATCAAGCTCGATGTTGCTTTTGGTTCAGAGTATAATTTCAGATGTGAGTCCTTGACCTTTGAGGTGGTTAAAATCAGAAGCCCGTACCACGCGCTCTTTGGACGGCCAGCTTACGCTCATTTTATGGCTCGGCCTTGTTACGTTTACCTCAAGCTCAAGATGCCCGGGCCAAACGACACCATCACTGTGGATGGAAGCCGGACAATTGCTCAGGAGTGTGAGGAAGGAGATGCGGCCTTCGTGGAGTCAGCTTGTGCAGCCGAGGAGTTGAAATTCTACACAACTAATGTTGACCCAGCAGATATGACCCCCCTGAAGAAACCCATCACCGAGTCTGAGCCCCTGCTTAAATTCAAGCCGGCTGAGGATACCAAGCAAATCGATTTCACCCCGGGCAACTCATCCCAACAATTCACTATTGGGACGGGCTTGGATCCTAAATAGGAAAGCGCGCCCATCGAGTTCATCCGTGAGAATCGGGACATCTTTGCATGGAAGCCTTCTGACATGCCTGGAGTACCAAGAGAACTCGCTGAGCACCACCTTAATATAGATCCAAAGATGAAACTTGTGCGACAATACCTCCGTCGTTTTAACGAGGAGAGACGAAAGGCTATTGGAGAAGAGGTGGCCTGGCTCCTAACTGTCGGGTTCATTGTTGAAGTTTTTCATCCTGAGTGGTTGGCAAATCCGGTGCTCGTATTGAAGAAGAATGGCACTTGGCGCATGTGTGTTGATGACACCGATCTTAATAAAGCTTGTCCTAAGGACCCGTTTGCTCTGCCTCGCATTGACCAGATCATCGATTCTACGGTTGGTTGCGAACGTTTGTGTTTCCTGGACTCCTACTCCGGCTATCATCAGATTAAGATGGTGGTCGAGGATCAAGAAAAGACAGCTTTCATCACCCCCTTTGGAGCTTTTTGCTACGTTTTTTATGCCTTTTGGACTTAAGAGCGCAGGGGCTACTTATCAACGATGTGTGCAAAACTGCTTTCATGATCAGATTGGGTGCAATGTTCATGCATATGTTGATGACATTGTGGTCAAATCCCAGAAAAAGGAGACACTATTAGATGACCTTCAGGAAACGTTTGATAACCTACGGGTGTACAAGATGAAGCTCAACCCGACCAAATGTGTTTTTGGTGTTCATGCAGGCAAATTGCTAGGGTTCCTGGTATCCGAGCATGGTATCGAAGCCAACCCGGATAAAATTAAGGCGGTGACCTCACTGGCTAAGCCGGCCAACATCAACGACGTCCAGCGCATGGCGGGTCGCATCGCAACCTTAAGCCAGTTTATAAGCCGCTTTGGAGAGAAGGCGATTCCTTTGTATCAGTTGTTGAAAAAGACTGACAATTTCGTCTGGACAGACGCTGCAAATGAAGCTTTTGAAGCCCTTAAGAGGCAGCTGGCCTTGCCGCCTGTTCTTGCCGCCCCAACTGACAAAGAGCCTATGCTCCTGTACATTGCTGCAAATAATAAGGCAGTAAGTGTAGCAGTTGTCGTCAAGCAAAAGGAAGCAGGAAAGGAGTACCCAGTGCAATGGCCTGTCTATTATGTCAGTGAAGTTCTGACCTTGTCAAAACAGTGATACCCACATTGGCAAAAGTTAGTCTTCGATGTTTTCATGGCTAGCCGTAAGCTCAAGCATTATTTCCAGGAGCATCCAATTACTGTGGTCAGTTTAGCCCCTCTTGGAGATATCATACAGAATCGGGAGGCCACGGGTCGAATCGCTAAGTGGACAATCGAACTTGGACCTCACCAGGTCAAATATGTCCCCTGAACAACTATTAAATCCCAGGCGTTGGTGGATTTTATTAATTACTGGACAGAATTACAAGCTCCTGAGGACAGGCCAGATAAAACTTACCGGACTATACACTTCGATGGCTCCAGACAGTTGGAGGGTTCGGGGGCTGGAGTTATTCTATCTTCTCCTCGAGGTGACAAATTTTGTTATGTCTTGCGACTCATGTTCCCTTGTACTAACAATGCATCTGAGTATGAGTCTCTTTTACATGGCCTCCGAATGGCTAAGGAAATGAACTTAAGCCGGGTCAGATATTTGGGCGACTCAGACTTGGTGGCTCAGCAAGTTTCTGGGACTTGGGACTCAAAAGATCCCCTAATGGCGGCTTATAGACGTGCAGTCTTTGATATCGCGGGTCATTTTCAAGGTTATCAGGTCGATCACATTGACCACCGGCTCAATGAGGCAGTGGATGCTTTATCACGCCTTGGCTCGCAGCGCAAGCCTGTTCCTCCCAATGTGTTCCTTGATGAGCTTCATTACCCTTCCGTCAAGTTACCATCCGAAGAGGACTTGGCAATTCCTGACCCGGAGTCACAGTTGGTGGCAGCTCTTCATGAAGTCCCTGATTGGACAGTGCCATATTTGGCTTATCTCACTCGTGGCGAACTCCGAGATGAGGAAATCATCGCTCGGCAGATCATCAGGCGTTCCAAAACTATGAATATTGTTAATGGCGAGTTACACCGTCGCAGCAGCACTGGCGTTTTTCAGTGATGTGTTTCCCCTGAGAAAGGTCAAGAGATTCTCAATGAGATCCACGCAGAAGATTGTGGTCATCATGCCGGCTCACGATCCCTGGTGGCAAAGGCTTTTAGGCACGGTTTTTATTGGCTTACAGCTCATGCAGACATCGAAGATATTGTGCGCAAGTGTGACGGTTGCCAAAAATTTGCTTGACAGGCTCATGTGCCGGTTCAAGAGTTACGTATGATTTCGATAACTTGGCCGTTTGCAGTCTGGGGGCTGGACATGGTTGGACCGTTCAAGCCGTCTTCTGACAAAAATACTCACCTTCTGGTAGGAGTTGATAAATTCACCAAGTGGGTTGAAGCAGAGCCTATCAGCAATTGTGATGCAGAGACAACAGTCAAATTCTTGAAAAAACTGATCTTTCGTCTTGGTTATCCACATAGCATCATCACTGACAATGGCACAAATCTGTCCAAGGGAGCAATGGAGCAGTTTTGTCAACGTGAACACATCCAACTTGATTTAGCCTCGGTTGCACATCCACAGTCTAATGGACAGGCTGAGAGAGCTAATCAGGAGATATTATGAGGCATCAAGCCCAGGCTTATGGTTCCGCTACAACGCACCCCTGGATGTTGGGTTGAGGAACTCCCCGCAGTCCTTTGGAGCATACGAACTACTCCCAATAGATCCACAGGATACACACCGTTCTTTCTGGTCTATGGTACAAAAGCTGTGTTGCCAAGTGATATTCGCCATGACTCCCCTGGGTTGCTGCATATGTTGAAGCAGACAATGAACAAGCACATCAGGATTCCTTGGATGCATTAGAAGAAGAGCATGACCTAGCAGCAGCACGATCAGCTATATATCAGCAAGACCTATGTCGCTATCACAGCCGTAGAGTTCGCAGTAGAACTTTCCAAGAAGGTGATTTAGTGCTCCGTTTGATTCAAGACCAAACAGGGATGCATAAACTTTCACCACCTTGGGAAGGGCCTGTTGTCATCAGCAAGAACCTCAACAACGGCTCATATTACCTGATTGACATCCAAGAAGGATCATACACCTCTGAAGAGGAAACTACTCAGCCATGGAACATTGCTCATCTTCGACTTTATTATACCTAGAGCCACAGGCTCCAAATCAATGTACATACCTATGTATATACCATTGTGTTCAATATAATAAAGCCGGCACCCCCGAAAATCGAGGTCTCTGTCGTTTTAGCTACAAAAATTGCATGAGTCTTTATTCTTTGCACACAAGTCACTTGGGGGCTCCCGACTCAACGAGTTAGCCATTAATAATTTCCCTCTTGACCCAGCTAAAAGCCATTAAATTTTTTTGGTTAAACCTGCCTGTTTGCAAGATGCTACTCCGCACAAAGTGACCCCGTGTACTCTTGATAAGTCAATCCATATGGACCCTGAACTTATCCAGGTTAAAACACCGGCTTGAGTCACGTGAGAGCCGGCTTACAGAGAGCTAGGATAAACCATGGGCTATCATGGCCGCTTCATGAAAGCAAGACTTGAGCTTAAAAGTCCTGTCTCAAATGTTGCGCTTCAAAAAGTCGGATTGATATACTTTTATCTGTCAATACTTGTGAATTTTTTTTCATCACAGGTACAAAATTTCAGCATTATTTTGCCAAGTTATGATACTGGATCATACACTGACCAGTTACGATATATCCATAAAAAAAAGCGGCTTATGCAGAGAAAAGGCGGCTTATGGATAAAAGAGTTGCAAGGCAAGGCAATTCCCTGGCAAACTTGCAGCAAAAAAAATATATCACAAATTGAAGCAGTATTACATGCACGATGTCATGGCACGCGGGTCAAATTCACTACTACTATTACAGGCTCATCGCAGGAGCCACAAAATAAAAGTTTTTTCTCCACACAATGGAGCTATGCTTGGCTGGTGGCTCACGTATCTCCTGGCGCAGCCTGCTCATGTTGGCCCTCAACACCAGTGGCTTCTGGCTCCGTTTGCGCCGGCTCATCTTGCCGGGTCTGGAGGTCCCTTCGCACCCACTGGATTGTATTCAGAGCTTCGAAAGTTGAGTCGCCGGGCACAATAATGGATGAGTCAACATCAGGAGCAAAGGGTTGCTTACGACGGGGTGGCCCAAGCTCAAAGGGTTCGTCATGTGGTGGATTTATGCGTTCATTCTCCATTGAATAGGCGGATTGATACTTGTTTAAATCTAGCTCACCAGCCAGCAAAGTAGCGAGCGGACGGGTCTCCTTAACACAATTCATGAAATCTTCTTCTGTAAACTCAGAGCCGTCAGCCTTCAGCTCTGGAAACCCGCCAGCCGCTGCTTCCAAATCCAGTTTGGGCACATAAGCTTTGGCGCGAGCTAGCGCCATATTTGCTCCCATACGAGCTGCCGATCACCTGAATTCTTCAAACCATCGTGGCACTGTAGACAGCTGATTAAGCATGTCGTTTATTTTCGTGGGAGGCTTTGCAAGATTTTTTACCGCCATAATGGCGTAAACAGATCCTATGAACAACTGCTCCACATAGGTAAAGATTGCCTTCAGCTTTACGATTGGCAACTGAACAAGATTCTGATTTTTTTGCCCTGTGCACAAAGACAATAGGGAGATAAGCCGGCACATCGTTTGACCCGGAATTTAAAATAGCAGAAAGATTAGTCATCATACCAAAGATTGCAGCGGTCATGTCAGTGATTTGCTTCTTCAAAGTGTTTAGCTCATCGGTCACAGGCTTCAGCTTGTTTTCCGCCTCTTCTGCTCGCATCAATAAGGCGGCTTTTTCCTTCTCAGAGTCCATCTTAACTTGATCCAGAAGTTTGTTCGCCTGGTGTAAGCAGTCTTGAAGATGAGCCACCAGCAGCTCTGCATCCGTCTTGAGTTTCTTTTCCTTTTTTAGCCGCTTTTGTAGACTGTTTGCGGCAGACTCAGCATCTTCCAATGATTCCTAAAAACAAAGACATCATGAGAACAAGTATACAAGCCCTGAGCCGCCACAGGAAGACGAGTCGGCCTTGGGGGCTACCACATTTAAAAGATTGATTTATCTTACAAGTCCCATGCAGTTGCAAGCAATCCACATGGCACTTGGGGGCTAATGTAACAAACTTCTTGGTTACACAACAAGAAGACCCGGCTATCTAAAAAAAAGTCCGGCCCTTGGGGGCTACATGATCTAATTTACAGCATAAGATAGCAAGTATTTCCCTTCCTACATAAGACCCGGCTATCTCAAGAGATAAGCCGACCCTTGGGGGCTACAGGTGGAATTCTCACTCCTCAACACTATAAAGTACCGGCTCATTATTCTCATAATGACCCGGCCCTTGGGGGCTACATGTGAAGTCCTTACACTATAGCAATACAAAGTGCCGGCTCATTAGTATCAGAATGACCCGGCCCTTGGGGCTACGATTGGTTCTCCCAAGTACATTGAAGGATCAGCCCACTATTTCCTCATACTAAGCTGATCCTTGGGGGCTATAAAGAGTATATACGACACAAGATAAAAGGTGAAGTTTTACCTCATACTTCTGCTTCAGCGTGCTGATCAAGTTCATCTCAATTTCCCGGTTTTCAGAAACCCGGGTCAGATACTGCTTAAAGACACCTTCAGTGTCAAGAGTAGATTCTGAAAGTTCTAGTTTTGCCTTCCCTTTCTCCAACATCTCCGACTCATGTTTGGGAACATGCTTGGTCAAAACATTTGAAATCACAGGAGCCTGGAAAGTCTCTCCTGTAATGACCACCTCTATATCATCAATATTAGTCGAGGGAGTGGTATCATCTGCATATGGCACATGACTTGAAGGGTGAGGGGGACTTGGCGCTTCAAAGGCCGGCTTAGTTGACACGCCAGGATCCTTGAAAGCTGCCTCAGTAGTAGCCGGCTCTTCGACGTGCACCATTTCCACGTCACGAACCGTATCAACACCAAAGCCCGGGTCACTTTGGCCAGCCGGCTCAATTGAAATTGCCGCTTCATCTGCCGGAGGATTTGGAGTATCATGAGCCGCAGCAGCAGAAGATGACTCGCCCGCTGTTTTTCTTACAAAGGCTTTGGCCCTGCAGATTGTACAATAGAGTATTGGACCAAGAACAATGACAAGTAAACAGCAACAAAATAAGTCTAGTTCAAACAAAAACCTTACCCACGATTGATGGTGAAAGCCGGAAGTGGTGTTCCCAATGAGTCACCAGAAGAAGGTGGAGATTCCTCGAAAGTGAATTAGAGGGACTAAGAGGTTCCTTAAAAAGGCCGGCTTGTGGGTGAGAATCAGTTGGACTATGTGGCACCTCAACACGCTGCCTACGGCCGGCCGGCTCAAGGGATAAGCTGGGGGCCAATTCGCCCGAGCTACTCCGGGTCTTGCATTTTGATTGGCTGGCCTATTGAGTTTTCTTCAAAAGAAATTTGGGATCTAAATAAGCATCTGGGTGCGAAAATTTAACTTTCCTGATGGCTCGTCTTGGCCTTCTTGGGATAAACGTTTATGAGGAGCTGGAGGAAATTTCAATTACCTCAACGTTGCTGGCTTGACTAGTCTCCGTGTTATCCTGAGAAGGGGATGCATCAGCATATTTCATGAATAAACGGCCAAGCGAGTCAAGCTCTATCTCTGTTTCTTCTCCCGAGTTTGCCGGGTTATTCATTTGTCTAGATGAAGGAGCAGGGGTGGCACTCGGGCCCTAGTGACAAGCATTAAGCATAGCAAAGTCATAGCAACATCAATCTCAGAACATAGTGGATACTAGGGATCAAACCCTAACAAAACTAACTCAATTACATGGTAAATCTCATCCAACCCATCACCGTCCAGCAAGCCTACGATGGAATTACTCACGAACGGCGGAGAGCATCATGAAATTGGTGATGAAAGATGGTTGGTGATGACGACGGCGTCGATTTCCCCTCTCCGGAGCCCAAAACGGACCCCAGATCTGCCCTCCCGACGAAGAACAGGAGGTGGCGGCGGCTCCGTATCGTGAAACACGATGAACTCTTCTCTCTCATTTTTTTCCCTCCCCGAATAGGAATATATAGAGTTGGAGTTGAGGTCGGCGGAGCTCCAGGGGACCCACAAGACTGGGGGGCGCGCCCTAGGGGGGGGGGCACCCCCTGGCTTATGGCCAGGTGGTGGACCCCCTCCGGTTGATTCTTTCGCTAGTATTTTTTATTAGTTCCAAAAATATTCTCCGTAAATTTTCAAGTCAATCCGAGAACTTTATTTCTGCACAAAAATAACACCAAGGCAATTCTGCTGAAAACAGCGTCAGTCCGGGTTAGTTCCATTCAAATCATGCAAATTAGAGTCCAAAACAAGGGCAAAAGAGTTTGGAAAAGTAGATACGATGGAGACGTATCAACTCCCCCAAGCTTAACCCATTGCTTGTCCTCAAGCAATTCAGTTGACAAACTGAAAGTGACAAAGAAAAACTTTTACAAACTCTGTTTGATCTTGTTGTTGTAAATATGTCTAACTGATGTTCAGATTTTCAGCAAAGATTATAGACTAACCACATTCACAATAACATTTAGGTCTCACATTTACTCATATCAATGGCATAACCAACTAGCGAGCAATAATAATAAATCTCGGATGACAACAATTTTATCAAAACAATCATGATACAATATGATATAATGGTATCTCGCTAGCCCTTTCTGAGACCGCAAAACATAAATGCAGAGCACCTCTAAAGAACAAGGACTGACTAGACATTGTAATTCATGGTAAAAGAGATCCAGTCACAATCATACTCAATATCAATTAATAACAAAGCATACAAATGACGGTGGTGCTCTCTAACTGGTGCTTTTTATAAGAGGAGGATGACTCAACAGTAAAGTAAAATAGATAGGCCCTTCGCAGAGGGAAGCATTGATTTGCAGAGGTGCCAGAGCTCGAGCTTTTAAAACATGGATGAATAATAATTTTGAGCGGTATGCTTTCATTGTCAACATAACAACTGAGAGATCTCGGTATCTTCCATGCTAGATACATTATAGGCCGTTCCCAAACAGAATAGTAAAATTTTTACTCCCCCTCGACCAATCAATCACACTCCACGGCGAGCCGAATCCACGGGTACCGTCCATACAAACAACAATCCTAGGGGAGTTTTGTTTCATTATATTTTGATTTGATTTTGAGCATGGAACTGGGCATCCCGAATACCAGCCACTTTCTCGTGAATGATAGTGAATCAACACATATCGTGAGAATAACCCACCTAGCATGGAAGATACTGACAGCCCCTAGTCACTACATGAGCGATTCGGGCATACAAAACAGAATATTATTTGAAGGTTTAGAGTTTGGCACATGCAAATTTACTTGGAACGGCAGGTTAATACCGCATATAGGTAGGTATGGTGGACTCATATGGAACAACTTTGGGTTTATGGAAATGGATGCACAAGGAGTATTCCTGCTTAGTACAAGTGAAGGCTAGAAAGAGACTGGGAAGCGACCAACTAGAGAGCGACAACAGTCATAAACATGCTTTGAGATGAACCAACATTGAATGCAAGCATGAGTAGGATATAAATCACCATGAACATATATATCGTGGAGGCTATGTTGATTTTGTTTCAACTACATGCGTGAACATGTGCCAAGTCAAGCCACTTGAATCATTCAGAGGAGGATACCATCCTATCATACTACATCACAACCATTTTAAAATGCATGTTGGCACTCAAGACAAACCATTATACACTCTTAGCTAATTAAGCATGGCATGAGTAACTATAATCTCTAATTGTCATTGCAAACATGTTTCTTTCATAATGAGCTGAATCCAGAACGATGAGCTAATCATATTTACAAAAACAAAATAGGTTGAGTTCATACCAGCTTTTCTCCATCTCAATCACTTCATCATATATCGTCATTATTGCCTTTCACTTGCACGACCGAACGGTGTGAATAATAATAAGAGTGCACATGCATTGGACTAAGCTGGAATCTGCAAACAATAACTCAAAGGAGAAGGCAAGGTAATATGGGCTCTCTGATAGATAAACAATAATGCATATGAGAACCACTCAACATTTTCATTGTGGTCTCCTCCTTACAACCCAAAGAAAAGAAACTTCAAAACAGGAACAAGAAAAACTATTTACACGGGAAAGCTCCCAACAAGCAAAAGAAGAACGAGAAATCTTTTTGGGTTTTCTTTTAATGATACAACTAAACAACTAAAAGGTAAATCTAGAACTAATTTTTTTTGATTTTCGCAAGGTTGATTGAACACTCGAAAAGAAAGCGGAAAGAAGAAATGAAAAACCATGGATAATACAATGAAAACGTATAAGCACCGACTACTAAGATGGGTGTGTGAACATGAATGTAATGTCGGTGAGAAATACGTACTCCCCCAAGCTTAGGCTTTTGGCCTAAGTTGGTCTAATGCCACGGATGAAAATAACCATCTCCTGGATACTCCGGAGGGTCCTGAGGGTTCCACTGGTTGGGGAGCTCCTGTGGCTCCCACTGAAAATCTGGATCCTGATACGGATCAAGGGCTGGTGCCGGCTTAGGTGCTGGGGGTTGCGATAGACCCCAATATCTGCAAACGTCCTCGGGCATAATAGTGTACCTGCCTGAATGGATATCGAACAAAGAAGAAGCAGGCAGAGCAATAATCTCACAAGTACCCTAACTAAATACTAAGTTGTAAAGCAGCCTCCTATCATTATCCTTCCTAATAAAATCATGTGCTACCATACTGTCATAGTCAAAATATCTTGTAGGTAACAACATTTCCTCTTCCTCGTCAAGCCTAATGGGTATCTTAAAGTGTTTGGCTAGACAAAATGCATAGATACCTCCGACTATGGGGCCCTTCGAACGGTTTTAAGTTCAACCGTTGGGCCACCATAGCGCCCAGACTAAAAGTTCTATCAGCAAGTAAAGCGTGGCGCAGAATGGCGAGGTCGGGAGCACTAAGGCTTCCACTCTCCCCACGACCAACTAAACATCTCCCCGAGAATAATGAATAATAGCGTAGAACAGGAAAAGGTAAACTAGCCGCTCTTGCGTTTGACACCCCTCTCTCTTCCCCCACAGTGGTTGCGGCAATAAAGTCCTCCATGTCTCTAGGACGTGGTTCACTGATGCTGCCCTCATAAGGTATTTTGCAAACATCGCAAAAATCGTAATGGTTCATCTCCTTAGGCACATCATATAAGTAAAACTCTACCATGGGAGGATTCCTCCTAGGATAAAAGTGAAAGTTTTGCACAAAGATATTAGTGAGTAGGAGGTACTGGTCACACTTATCGTTGAGAAAGTTGGTGATGCCTGCATTCTCTGCCAAATAATAAAAATCTTCATAAATTTCGGCAGCCCTCTAGAATGCATCACTTGGCCATTCACACGGCCGAACCTTCGCGACGCGAGGAAGATTGTATTTGGGCTTCTTCTTCACTTCATTTTCATCTTCTTTAGAGCCCCGTATTGAAGAGCCTCTTACCAATCTCTTCATCATTTCTTTCTCTAAAAAATTTCTGAAATTTTTAGTGACTCAAAATAAAGGTGAACAAAACTCAACAAAACTTATAGCAACTACTCCCACAAGTGCCTAGAGGCTATATCATCTATCAAAACTACTTGGGACCATACAAATTTGACATGCAAGTTCAAGAACAAGGTCACCACAGCAGCAAAAATTTGCAATATATAAGGCACTAAAATAAAAACTAATTGGACCATTGGAGGAGTCACATACCGAAGATCAATCCCTCAAAACAGTTTTGCAAATGGAGCTTTGCACAAGGAGATCGAAAATGGCAGCAAATGAGCTAGAACATGGGTTTGAGCAATGGTTGGATTTTTTCTGGAGGAAGACGAAGTGGATGGTGGCTGGAATAAGTGAGGGGGGCCTACGTGGGACCCACAAGCCAGGGGGGCGCGCCCAGGGGGTGGGCGCGCCCTGCAGGCTTGTGGCCCACTAGTGCAGCCCCCTGATGTGTTCTCAGTGCTAGAAATTCTTAAATATTCCAGAAAAAATCATACTACATTTTCAGGGCATTTTGAGAACTTTTATTTCCAGGTCACTTTTTTATTGCACGGATAACTCAGAAAACAGAAAAATAATAGCATTTTTACTTTATTTAATCTAAAAAAACAGAAAGTAAAAGTTGGGTACAGAAGGTTGTGCCTTCTAAATTCATCCATCTCATGGTCATCAAAAAGAATCCGTCAATAAGGTTGATCAAGTCTTATTGACAAACTTTTTTCGAGTGACACGGAACCGGAGAATTTTCGAATAACACCAGGTTACCTCAATGGGGATATGCATGTCCCCAACAATAAGTATATCATATTTCCTTTTGGCAGTAGGGAGAGGGAATTCAAAATCTCCAATAATAATCGTTGAAATTTTTTCAATGGAGTTGATACTATGAACTTGAGTTTGTTTCTTCGGAAAGTGTACCGTATGCTCATTACCATTAACATGAAAAGTGACATTGCCCTTGTTGCAATCAATAACAGCCCCTGCAGTATTCAAAAAAGGTCCACCAAGGATGATCGACATACTGTCGTCCTCGGGAATATCAAGAATAACAAAGTCCGTTAGGATAGTAACATTTGCAACTACGACAGGCACATCCTCGCAAATACCGATGGGTAAAGTAGTTGATTTATCAGCCATTTGCAAAGAGATTTCAGTAGGTGTCAACTTATTCAAATCAAGTCTACGATACAGAGAGAAAGGCATAACACTAACACCAGCTCCAAGGTCACATAAAGCAGTTTTAACATAGTTTCTTTTAATAGAGCATGGTATAGTAGGTACTCCGGGATCTCCTAGTTTCTTTGGTATTCCACCCTTAAAGGTATAATTAGCAAGCATGGTGGAAATCTCAGCTTCCGATATCTTTCTTTTATTTGTCACAATATCTTTCATATACTTAGCATAAGGAGACATTTTCAGAATATCAGTCAAGCGCATACGTAAAAAGACAGGTCTAAGCAAATCAACAAAGCGCTCAAAATCCTCATCATCCTTTTTCTTGGATGGCTTAGGAGGAAAGGGCATGGGTTTCTGAACCCATGGTTCTCTTTCTCTACCATGCTTCCTAGCAACGAAGTCTCTTTTATCATATCTTTTATTCTTAGGTTGTGGGTTATCAAGATCAACAGCAGGTTCAATCTCCACATCATTATCATTGCTAGGTTGAGCATCAACATGAACATCATCATTAATATTATCACTGGGCTCATGTTCATTACCAAATTGTGTCTCAGCATCAGAAATAGAAATATCATTTGGGTTTTCACGTGTATCTATAACATGTTCACTAGCAGCATGCAAAGTCCTATCGCCGTTCTTTTTCCTTTTATTACTAGGACGACTAGGAGCATCAGTATTAATTCTCTGAGAATCTTGCTCAATTCTCTTAGGATGGTCCTCGGGATACAAAGGTTCCTGAGTCATTTTACCACCTCTAGTCACAACTCTAACAGAATGATCATTGTTCTTACCATTCATCTCATTAAGCAAATCATTTTGTGCCTTAAGTACTTATTCTACTTCAGTAGTTACCATGGAAGCATGTTTACTAATAAGCTTAAGATCATTGATAGTTCTACTCATATAATCACCTAAGCAGTCAAGCATGTAAGCATTGTGTTTCAATTGTCTACTAACATAAGCATTGAAATTTTCTTGCTTAACAATAAAGTTATGAAACTCATCCAAGCATTGGCTAGTAGACTTATTATAAGGAATATCACCTTCATCAAATCTACGGAGAGAATTTACCTCTACTACCTGTGTCGGGTTATCAAGACCATGTATTTCTTCAATAGGTGGTAGATTCTTAACATCTTCAGCTTTAATACCTTTTTCTTTCATAGATTTCTTTGCCTCTTGCATATCTTCAGGACTGAGAAATAGAATACCTCTTTTCTTCGGAGTTGGCTTTGGAGGTGGTTCGGGAATAGTCCAATCATTATCATTGCTCAATATATTATTCAATAGTAGTTCAGCTTGTTCAACAGTTCGTTCCCTGAAAACACAACCAGCACAACTATCTAGGTGGCCCCTAGAAACATCGGTTAGTCCATTGTAAAAGATATCAAGTATTTCGTTTTTCTTGAGAGGATGATCAGGCAAAGCATTGAGTAATTGGAGAAGCCTCCCCCAAGCTTGTGGGAGACTCTCTTCTTCAATTTGCACAAAGTTAAATATTTCCTCCAAGGCAGCTTGTTTCTTATGGGCAGGAAAATATTTTTCAGAGAAGTAATATATCATATCCTGGGGACTACGCACACAACCAAGAGCAAGAGAATTAAACCATATCTTAGCATCACCCTTTAATGAGAAAGGAAACAACTTAAGAATATAGTAATAACAAATTTTTTCCTCATGAGTAAATAGGGTGGCTATATCATTCAATTTAGTAAGATGCGCCACAACAGTTTCAGATTCATAACCATGGAAAGGATCAGATTCAACCAAAGTAATTAACTCAGGATCGACAGAGAATTCATAATCCTTATCGGTAACAAAGATAGGTGAAGTAGCAAACTTAGGATCATATTGCATTCTAGCATTCAAAGATTTTTCTTTCCACTTGCATAGTAATTTCTTAAGATCATCTCTGTCCTTACAAGCAAGAAAGTCCCTAGCTACCTCTCCCTCCATAACATAACCCTTAGGTATATTAGGCAATTCATATCTAGGAGAGCTAGGTCTAGCAGGTGTCTCATAGTGTTCAGTTTCAATGATTTCATCAGTTTCAGAAATATCATCAGATTCAGCATTGACTCTAGCAATTTGTTCATCAAGAAATTCACCCAGTGGCGCAGTATTATCAAGCAAAGTATCATCATAAGCATCATGCATAGCAGAAGTGGCATCATCAATTACTTGCGACATATTAGAATCAATAGCAGGTGGTGGTGTCGCAAATTTACTCGTAACAGAAGGTGAATCAAGTGCAGAGCTAGATGGCAGTTCCATACCTCCCCTCGTAGTCGAGGGATAGATCTTGGTTTTTGGGTCTTTCAGATTCTTCATAGTGATCAACAGATATAAATCCCAAGTGACTCAGAGAATAGAGCTATGCTCCCCAGCAACGGCGCCAGAAAAAGGTCTTGATAACCCACAAGTATAGGGGATCACAACAGTTTTCGAGGGTAGAGTATTCAACCCAAATTTATTGATTCGACACAAGGGGAGCCAAAGAATATTCTCGAGTATTAGCAGCTGAGTTGTCAATTCAACCACACCTGAAAGACTTAATATCTGCAACAAAGTATTTAGTAGCAAAGTAGTATGGAAGTAACGGTAACGAAGGCAAACGTGACAGTAGCAGTTTTGTAGTGATTGTAACAGTAGTAACGGCAAAGTAACTTAGCAAGATCAATATATGAAAAGCTCGTAGGCAATGGATCAGTGATGGATAATTACGTCGGATGACATTCATCATGCAACAGTTATAACATAGGGTGACACAGAACTAGCTCCAATTCATCAATGTAATGTAGGCATGTATTCCATATATAGTCATACGTGCTTATGGAAAAGAACTTGCATGACATCTTTTGTCCTACCCTCCCATGGCAGCGGGGTCCTAATTGAAACTAAGGGATATTAAGGCCTCCTTTTAATAGAGAACCGGACCAAAGCATTAGCACTTAGTGAATACATGAACTCCTCAAACTACGGTAATCACCGGAAAGAATCCCAGTTATTGTCACCCTGGGGGATGCGGATCATAACTCGTAATAGGTGTATACAACTTGCAAGATAGGATCAAGAACACCTATATATTCATGAAAACATAATAGGTTCAGATCTGAAATCATGGCACTCGGGCCCTAGTGACAAGCATTAAGCATAGCAAAGTCATAGCAACATCAATCTCAGAACATAGTGGATACTAGGGATCAAACCCTAACAAAACTAACTCGATTACATGGTAAGTCTCATCCAACCCATCACCGTCCAGCAAGCCTACGATGGAATTACTCACGAACGGCGGAGAGCATCATGAAATTGGTGATGAAGGATGGTTGGTGATGATGACGGCGTCGATTTCCCCTCTCCGGAGCCCAAAATGGACCCCAGATCCGCCCTCCCGAGGAAGAACAGGAGGTGGCGGCGGCTCTGTATCGTGAAACGCGATGAACTCTTCTCTCTCATTTTTTTCTCCCCGAATAGGAATATATAGAGTTGGAGTTGAGGTCGGCGGAGCTCCAGGGGACCCACAAGACAGGGGGCGCGCCCTAGGGGGGCGCCCCCCCTGGCTTGTGGCCAGGTGGTGGACCCCCTCCGGTTGATTCTTTCGCTAGTATTTTTTATTAATTCAAAAAATATTCTCCGTAAATTTTCAGGTCAATCCGAGAACTTTTATTTCTGCACAAAAATAACACCAAGGCAATTCTGCTGAAAACAGCGTCAGTCCGGGTTAGTTCCATTCAAATCAAGCAAATTAGAGTCCAAAACAAGGGCAAAAGAGTTTGGAAAAGTAGATACGATGGAGACGTATCAAGGGGCCTTGGCTATGGCTTTCCAGAAATCAGAGTTCGCCTACAGCAATTACACAAGCCGAAAAATAAGCATGATGAACAGGAAAGGCTGACAAGAAACAAAATTCACAAATTGCATACCGGAGGAGCTGGGTTTTTCAGGCAGAAGGGAGCCAATCCTGTCCTACTGCATTTCTCTTTGGAATCAGCAAAGAACTTTTTGGCGGCCTTGTTGATATTACTGTCAGTTAACTCCTTCCTGCTGAAGCGTTGAACATCTCTTAACTCGCCAGTGTAATTGCACATTAAGTCGCCTCTTACACTAACGGGTTGGATACGCCAGATTATCCAGCACCAGATCAGATCGATCCCGGTGAGGCCATTAGCAGTCAGAGCCCTTAGCTTTAAAAGCACATGTGCCATTGATTTTCTTTCTTCTTCAATTGGCCAACCCGCGTACTCAGCGTTGGCACCAAGCCGCTCCAATCTATAACTCGGCAAAGGGTTCTTGTTTGCGGGGGCAATATTCTTACAATAAAACCAAGTTTTATTCCAGCCCTTGGGATGACTTGCCAGCTTGGTCTCAGAAAAAGGACTATTTTCCTCTTCTGGATAGAAACACCACCAAGCTCTACGCTGGGGCCATCCTTCACTTCGGTTTGATGATTGATGTAAAAAAACTCTCTAAAGAGTGTCACGGACGGCTCAATCTGAAGATATACTTCGCAAAGTACTTGGAATTGACAAATACTGGTTATTGAGTTGGGACCAATATCTTGGGGCCTAAGGTTGAAAAAATGCAGAAGTTCTCTAAAGAATTTTGAGCCAGGCGGCCAAAACCCCCTATGCAGATGATCAGTGAAAACAACAATTTCCCCTTGCTCAGGCTGAGGATAAGGTTCTTTGTCGGGTACCCGCCAGCTTATTTCATTCTGAGCCGGCAATAGACCTTGAGAGACAAGGTCTTGTAGAGTAAGGACCGACTCTTGAGATCTAACCCAGCCACAGGCTTTAGTGTTCTTGGGAGGCATGGCGTTTTATACAAATCAACTACAAATGGAAATGGAAAAATAAGTCGCCATATATTTGAAGCTTTCTTCAGACTAATTTTCGGATTACATTATAATGATCCAAGGTGCAAAGATGAGCCAGAGTTTATCGATAAGCCGGTCAATGGATAAGCCGGTACCAATGGATGAATCAATGTGATGGCGAGTCTACGAGTGATAAAAATAAGCCGGCATCTATGCAAGCCGCCAAGACGATGGCATGGGTACTAAGAAGACTTAGTGATATTTATCATTGGCGAACAACTTTTGCAATGGGCGGAGGAGCGGACAGATCTAAATAAAGTGCAAAAAAGAAGGAAAATATGCCCTAGTTGACGGTGAAATTTCAACAGAGCATCTACGAGGGCCCGAAACGAAGCCATTATGGGTCTGCAGTGTGCGAGACGATAGCGGAGATGAAACCACACATGTTTTTTAAATCCGATGAACTACTAAGGGAATGCAAGCATGCGTTTAAAGAAAGCGTCGAAGAACTCCGACGAACTTCTCAAGAACATTGAAAACCCTAATGGAGAGGGCAGGACTCACCTATTCAAAGACGGAGAGGACGCCGGAGTATTGTTGACCCAGAGGAACACCGCTTCCGGTGCAGGCCGATTCCGACGGCGGCAAAGTCAGGATGATCCCCTTTCGCGAAATGAACTGCGACGAGCTCGAGGCGCTGTTGTGGTGGCAAGAGGAGGAAGACGAAGGTAAAAAGTGAATCTGGAGGGCCCCGGGGTCATTTATAATAAGACAAAACCAAAGAGGCGCCATCGAAAGTGGAACAGTAACATCAATTCATGCCTAAAAAGACGCCTGGGTTTTCGCGCCAAACCGGATTTGACGACGGTTCAAAAAGATTCGCCATAATTACCTAAAGACGTCATGGGCCAACAAGATGACGTCAGGGTCAGCAGAGGCAAAAAGAAGTTAAATTTTGTGAAGGGAAAATGACCGGGAGAAGATGACTAAAATGCCGGCTCAAGAGGTCCGGTGCAAAGGTTCTTGAACCTGATTGAATTTGTTTCATTTAGGAAATAGTTTGGCATAGATGAATGTATGTCAAACTAGGGGCTAATGTTGGGGATGTACCCCACGGGTGACCCGCCATATAGGTTTAACCCGGTAAGTATCAGTGTTGGGTCTGCCAGGATAGAAACGGCGGCTCTTACGATCCGCCAGTGAAGACTCCAGGAGCTTGAAGGGCCGGAAGGCGAGTTACCCTGAAGACCGGCTCGTGGGCTGGACTTAGCGGGCCGGGTTGTTGATAACGTCATGAAGAAGGCAAGTACTTGCAAGACGAGTAGAGATTGATTAGATCACGGGTCATAGTACGACCCGGACTATGTTGTACTCTCGGGGCCTCCACCTATATATAATGGGGAGCACCTGAGGGAGAAAGATCAAGTAAGAAAGAACTCGAGAGCTAGGTTAGCGATTCTGCACCTTTGTAATCGAGACCATCATCACTACACACAAAGCAGGACGTAGTCTTTTACCTCCATCGGAGGGGCCGAAGCTGGGTAAACTCTTGTCTCTCGTTTCCCGATCAACCCCTTCAAGTCGCCACCTAGTTGCGATGGCCTCACACCTAAGTTCTCGCACGAGGACATCTGCCGTGACAAAACCACGACAGCGTTGGAGTTAGATGGCCGGCTAATGTATCTCCACGGATGAATATTGAGCGACCACATATGTAAATAGCCCGAAGTACAAAGAGGCCCAAGAGCATCTACAGTCGGGCGCCTCAAGCGCGCCTCATACGCCCGGGCCGGCCGCCCGGTCACTAACCGGTCATGAAATTTCGACCCCGATGGGCTTCTTAAACGGGCCTCAAATGCCCGGGCTGACCGGCACCCCTCATATCCAACCCAAATATGGGGCGCCCGGGCGCACTCGCCACGTCGGACCCGACAACCCGACCCCACTGCAAATTGCATTAAATCCACCAAACCCTTCCTCCTGCTCCCGCTGCCCTCCAACCTTTCTCGCGGCCGAGCCCTCACCGTCCGCCACCCTTGCTCCCCATCCTCACCATTGGTCCCGATCCACCACCGTAGATGCCGTCCAGCCCGTCCTCGACCACCGCAACGGAGACACAATCCGCCTCGTCCGTCGACGTCCCTTCCTCGGTTGCGTCTTGCAAGGCAGATAAGGTCACCCGGAAGATGCGATGACGCCGGCAGCAAGAGAGGGAGGTGGCGGCGGTGTAGGAGGTGCGAACATGCTCGAGCAGCTGTCTCCCCCGCCGCGCCCGGCACCCCGCACCCCATCAATATGAGCGCCGACTCGGATTACGCCGTCCGACACCGTTGGGACAGAGGAGGATTCGACGACCGTTTGGGCCATTCCGGATAGCTTTTCGCCCACGCAGATGCCGGCGGTTGACGTATGGGACTCGCCACAGCTGGTTCGGGCGCGGATGAGCACGGGCATCGGCGGCGCCCGGGCTGCATTCGACATGTTCGACGAAATGACAGAACAAGACTCGGTACGTTTTGTTTGCTCATGTCCGATCAAAGTTGCATACGACATGTTCAATGACCACTAGTTCATTTCACACATGATGAATGCTTGCAAACCATGATCATCTAGGAGGCGTTCTTGTCGAACATGATCAATTCCAATGAAGGTCCGACCGAAATGGAGTATGAATTCTAGGGCACCACCGCATTTGAAGTTGGGACAACATCCGATCCCAATCCGAGCAAGAAGAAAAATAAGAGCAAGACGACGAAGGCAAGAGGTCCGGCATTCTCGAGATTTGAGGACATCTTGTTGGTCAAAGCTTGGTTGGCCACAACAATGAATCCAATATGAGGCACCAAGCAAAAGAGGAACAAGTATTGGGAGAAGATTTGGAAAGAGTATCACGAACAAAAGGAGTATGTCGAGCCACATCCTATCGCGACCACCCGCAATGTGGCATCTCTTCAACATTGATGGGGGATCATTCAAGAGGAAGTGAACAAGTACGTCGACTACTACTCGCAAGTGACCAAACGCCCTCAAAGTGGGATGGGAGTGGCAACTCACGTAAGTTCAATTGCCTCATCTTGTTGTCATTTGAATATGCTTCTTGTGTTTGCATTCTTATGCTCATACGTATGTTGTGCTAGATGGCGGTGGCGGCCACTTTGTATCACGAGGTGGAGAAGAAGCCGTTTGCTTTTAGCAATTGTTGGATCATATTGATCGGCAAGCCAAAGTGGACACAATTTGTGGCTGATCTCAAGTCCGACAAGAAGAGGAATGATGGCTCAAGCTCCGACCAATTCATTGGGTTGGACGATGAAGAGGATGATGTTGTCATCACGAATGGAAGAGCCACCGTGTCAGAGGATAACCGACAAGTCATGGGAAACAAGTGGGAGAAGGCAAGGGCCTCCCATGACGCCGCAACTACAAAAATGTCGTCCACATGGACGTGCATTTTTTCGGCAAGGGAGAACGAAAAAGAGGAGAGGTACAAGCTCATGTTGGATGCGCAAAGGAGAGGATGGAGTGGGACCGGACGAGGGCGGAGAAGAGGCTGAAAATTGAGAGCGAGAGGATCGAGTTGGAGAAGCAAGAGGCGGCGATCAAATGGGAACTCATCATCCAGCTGCTCCGGCCGGCTCCCCATCCGGCTGCTCCAGCCGGCCTGCTGCGCGAGGTCAACCACAACGTTCCATCGGACACGACATGAAGACACTATAGCCACGTCACTTCACTACGCCCCAATAGTCCAGCACTGTTGACCAGTAATAACGCACTATAGCCTGCGTCATGCGTCACCTCGTATGTTCATTCCAATAGTATAGTAGGCCAAGTGGATCACTCCTTGTCCCCTGGACATCCCTTTGTAAGATGAACCAGGGGAGCTCACTCACGGCCAAGAGGCTCCATGCCCACTCGCGCACATGCTCAAGCCCTCATGAATTCATCTCTCACTCTCCCATTCTCAAACACGCATGAGGCAAAGGGAAGAGCGCTCACAGCCTCCTACTTCCTCCAATAATACACCTCTAGGAGCAACCCTGTACTACCATGGGGCAAGCTACCGCTCGAAACACGGTTCGGAGAGGACCCTCTTAGCCGCGACCACCGCGACGCCGGCCTCCCGGCGCCCCCGCGTCGCTGCGCCGCTTGCGTTCCCATCGCCACATCGCTGTGTTGGCGCGATGCCGGCCTCCCCCCGTCGCTGCCCGGCCGGCGCCCCCGGCGCCGCATCGCTGCGCCGTCCGCGCGCCTCCTCCGGCGCACCCGTGCCGCGTCGTGCCCGGCTCCGACGCGCCCGTCCGCCTCTTCCAAGCTAGCAGAAGCTCTGTTCCACGACACACTCTCTTCCTGGTTTTCCCCTCCAAGCCAACCCGCAAGCCCCTCGCTTCGATCCCCTCGCCCCCGACCTTGGCCTCGAGCCAGGGCAACCCTCCGGCCGGTGAGCAAGGGCCTCGCGGCGCCCTACTTCCTACCCACTATTGCGCCTCTCCTTCATTGCGGCTCCCGCACCCGCACCCTGCGCGCCACCAGGGCCTACAAACACAATGGCCAACAATCCGACAGCATCGGCAACAGAAACACCACGGGCTCCTCCGCCCTGAACCCATCCATCGCGTACACCCACTTAGCCCCCAGCTGCTGCGGCGGTGGCCATGAAGCGGCCGCTACGAGGGGGCCCTTCGCGGCTCTCCTCTTCATCATGCTCTGTGGGGCGGCCTCCTCCCCCTCCGCGCTCTTCCGGGCGGCGGCCCCGGCGTCCCCCGCACTCGCCCCGCCAGATCCCGCGCGTCTCAACGCCATGCTCCTCTGCCTCGCCACTGCCAGCCATCACTCACGCCCGGCCTCCTTCGCCCGGCGAGCTTGCCCCTCTGGCTCCTCCGCCGGCTCCGCGTGTGCCACCTCGCCCCACCCGGTCGCCTCGTTCGCGCCCCGGTGCCTGCTATCGCTCTGCGGCCGGCTCCTGCCTTCGCACGCCCCGGCGCCGGCAGGCCCGCTCCCGCCTCCGCACGGCGCTCTGTGGCCAGCTCCCACCTCCGCGCATCCCGGGGCCGGCTGGCCTGCTCCCGCCTTCGCGCGCTCCGCCGGCTCCCGCCTCCGCACGTCCCGACGCCGGCTGGCTGGCTCGCGCCTCTGCACGCCCCAGCCGGCTCCCGTTGCCCCGCCTCTGGCCGTCGTCCTCGCGGGCCGGCAGCCCTGCCAGGAAAAATAAAAAAAGAAGGGGAGGCCGGCTGGAGAAAAGAATAAAATAAGGGGAGAGTGGCCGGCGGAGAATAAAAAGAGGGGCAGCGCTACGCGTCCGCCGGTGGATAATCTGGAAGGATCCACCACCTCAACAACCGTTAGATCTGGTCCATCCAACGACTTAGCCATGTCCTCATTATTGCAACAAAGTCGTTGTTGCAGAAACGTTTGCAATAGAGCTCTTGCTGCAGAAACATTCAACGGAGGTTATGTTGCAGATTTTTTTCCGTCTTCACTTTTTTGCAACAAAGATAATGTTGCGAAAGAAATTTTGCAGCATGAATGATGTTGCAGAAATTAAAGATAAAACATCGTATATAATTGTAGCTTAGGAGGAGCACGGAAGACAACCCATATCCTGCAACATGCGATTTGTTGCGGAGGGCAAACCGCAACAAGAGCTCAGTTGCAAAACTAATAAATGAGATAATGTTAGGTGAGTCCACTCAGGACACGCGGCGCACGGACGGGGCGGCGGACGCTTGTGTGTGATCCGCCGGGTGAACCCAAGCTTTTCCCTAAAAAGAGTGAGAGAAAGAAGTAAAAAAGAAGACCAGTTGACCCCGGCTGGCCTGCCTGTCCGTTTTGACGCTGGTCCGGCAGGGCCAGGCCGGTTGCGGAGCCGGCTCGGTTGTCTCCCGCTCTGCTCTCTAGCCGTCTAGGTCGGGCTGGCCCACCCACATCGCCGTCTAGCCGGCTCGACTGCCTGCCCGTGTCGATGCCTGGCCGGCTGGGCCAGGCTATTTGGGGCGCCCCGCGACCGCCCGGAGGTTCGGGCCGTCTGTCGAAAGTCATCTCTGTCCCGTCTGCGTAAAAAAGCAATGTAAGTCCCCTCGATGTCACGTCACACCATGAATATAAATGGAGAACCCCGAGCGACCCTCGGATGTTGTCGTCGCATTTTTCAGTCGCTTGCTATTTAGCCAGCGCCGGCTAGTCTCGGCCCGGGGCTGGCCGGCTGGCCCGATATGTTCTTTTCTGGGGACAGCTTAGTAGTGTGTACGGTACCAGAGACGCACTCTTCGTCTCAGCTACAGACAGCACCCCGGATGTCCGGCTAGCAAGAGCAAAAGCTGGAGGTCACCTCACATGAAAAACGTTCGGGAGAGAATACTGCTTGGGCAACCCGGTTTTTTTCCTGAGTATCTGCTCGGTCGAATCTGCTCCCAGAGTCCGAGTACTGTACGCTCCACTCCGTGACCCACTCTTCGCCTCAGTTATAGACCGGCTCCCGGCTGTCCGGCTAGCAAGAGCAAAAGCCAAAGAGCAGAGGGGACATGAAAAAAGACTGAAGGGGTTTGGACGAAGCCGAGTCGGCACCCTCTGCATAAAACTTGCACTCCCGAAACAAAACATTTGATATATCTGCACTGGCTAACTTTGTCTCTTGCATGATCATTTCCGTGGGACCCCCCTCGCCCGGAGGCTCGAAGGCTACACCCAGTGGGTGCGCCGACGCGCCCCGCTGGGAAAATGCCGCGCCGGTTGCAGGCCCACCGCCGACTGCCACCGGCATCCTTGACGCCACCGTCTACCCCAACGCCAGCGAAGACCCTCCGCCCAACTCTTCGAGTCGCCCGGAGGCTAGGAGGCTACACCCAGTGGGTGCGCTGGCCCGCTCCCACTGGAGAGACAGCAAGGCTCCACCGGACTCCGCTCCACGCATGGCGGCGCTCCGCGCCCACCAGCCAGTGGACCCTGCTTCATGCTCGGCAGCGCCTCGCGCCCACCTGGCGCGCCCCCACTGGAAGCAAGCCACACCGGCTGCGGCCCGTAGCCGGCTGTCATCGACACCCCTACTACCACAACAGCGAAGACCCTCTGCCCGACTCTTCAAGTCGTCCGGAGTCTTGGAGGCTACTGTGGGGAGGATGACCCCTGGGTAGGCTCAAGAAGACAAGACGACATTTCAAAACATCGGGGCGGCCAACGCCCCTTGGTCCGGCCACTCACCATCAGGCTACTCCGACCGGCTCTCCAGCCGGATGCTCCAGCCGGCTCCCCGTCCGGCTGCTTGATACGTCTTCAACGTATCTATAATTTTTGATTGTTCCATGCTATTATATTATCATTCTAGGATACTTTTTGGGTGTTTATTTACCAATTAATTTTATTTTTGACTACTAACCTATTAACCTAGTGCCCAGTGCCAGTTGCTGTTTTCTGCATGTTTTTTGCTTTTCAGGTTTACCATATCAAACGAAGTCCAATTGCCACGAAACTTTAATATGATTTTTTCTGGACCAAAAGAAGACCTGGAAGCTTCGGGAGGAGACGAGAGGCTACACGAGGGAACCACAAGGCAACAGGGTGCGCCAGGGGGCCAGGCCATGCCCTGTTGCCTCGCGGTCCCCTCGGCCGCCCTCTCGTGCCCCGCTCTGGCCTATAAATCCCCAAATATTCGAAAAACCCTATGGGAGCTCCCGAAACACTTTTTCCGCCACAGCAAGTCTCTGTTCCGCCGTGTGCCTATCTGGCGACCTTTTTCGGTGTTCTGCCGGAGGGGGATCGATCACGGAGGGCTTCTACATTATCCTTGCTGCCTCCATGATGATATATGAGTAGTTCACCATAGACCTACGGGTCCGTAGTTAGTACCTAGATGGCCATCTCTCTCTCTCTTGATCTTCAATACAATGATCATCGCATCTTCGCTTTGATCTATCCGATGTAATTCTTTTGAGCGGTGTGTTTGTTGGGATCCGATGAATTGTGGGTTTATGTTCAGATTATTCATGAAAAGTATTTGAGTCACCTCTGAATATTATGATTCTTATTTGCATGCTCATTATAGCTTCGTAATTCTCTCCGATCTATTGAAATATTTTGGCCAACTAGATTGATATTTCTTCAGTGAGAGAGGTGCGTTGTAGTGGGTTCAATCTGGCGGTGCTCTATATCCTAGTGACAGAAAGGGACAAGACACGTCTTTGTATTGTTGCCACTAAGGATAAAACAATGGGGTTAGTTCATATTAATTGAATTCTCTTTGTCTACATCATGTCATCGTTCTCCAAGCATTATTCTGTTTTACTTAATACTCTAGATGCATGCTGGATAGCGGTCGATGGGTGGAGTAATAGTAATAGGTGCAGGCAGGAGTCGGCCTATTTGCTTATGGACGTGATGCCTATATATACATGATCATTGCCGTGAATAAAGATTGCATAACTATCCGCTCTTCTATCAATTGCCCAACAGTAATTTGTTTACCCACCGTATACCTACTACATGAGAGATGCCACTAGGGAAAACTATGGCCCCCGGGTCTATTCACTTATAAGTTTACAAACGCTACAATTTACTTGCTGCAATTTATTTACTTTTATTTTATTTTGCAATTTACAATTATCTACTATCATCTACACACTTCACTTACTTGCAAATAACGAGACCAAGGGGATTGATAACCCTCTTGCCGCGTTGGGTGCAAGTGTTTGCTCTTTTGTGTGCAGCTGCTGAAGACGGTTGTTGATTGATATTCCTATTGGTTCAATAAACCTTGGTTCTTAACTGAGGGAAATACTTACCCGCATTGTGCTGCATCACCCGTTCCTCTTCACGGAAAACCCAACGCAGATCACAAGCATCACTGCTCCAGCCGGCCAGCTGCGCGAGGTCAACCGCAGCGTCCCATCGGACACGACATGAAGACACTATAGCCATGTCACTTCACTACGCCCCAATAGTCCAGCACTGTTGACCAATAGTGGCGCACTATAGCCCGCGTCATGCGTCACCTCTCATGTCCATTCCAATAGTGTAGTAGGCCAAGTGGGCGACTCCTTGTCCCCTAGGCATCCCTTTATAAGATGCACCAGGGGAGCTCACTCACGGCCAAGAGGCTCCATGCCCACTCACGCACACACTTAGGCCCTCATGCATTCATCTCACACTCTCTCATTCCCACACACGCATGAGGCAAAGGGAAGAGCGCTCACAGCCTCCTACTTCGTCAACTAAAACAATTCTAGGAGCAACCCTATACTACCATATACACCTCATGTATGCATCAGACATGCAGGAGTAGGGGTGTTACCTCCCCGCGAGGGCCCCGAACCTGGGTAAATCACCACGTGGTGTTACCCAATCCCGTCCCAGATCTCCACCGTATCCTTGGTCTCACCTCTCTTAGCCATCCCATGGCATCTGCCGTGGAAAAACCACAACACTCATCTCAGATACATAAGCAAAAGCAAACCATAAAACAAAATGTCACATCCAGCAAAAACAGGGCATTGATGCCTAAACACCTATTCTATTATTAGATCACAATCCAAACCGGTCGTATGTATCAGTACTGACCACGTATGGATCCATGCAAATGTCTGAAACATTACCTGCAAAAAGTTTGTGATATTCGTTCAGTTAAAAAACCCGTCATTTTAACAGTTCCAAATAGCCCAAAGTAATGCACAAACTCCCACATGAATTTGTCCGCTGTATTAGGCATGACTCAGTTAACTAGTAATTGAACAAATTGGAGATGCTACTAGGTGGAAAATATTAAAGGACACATATATTGTTTGCCACAATAACCTGGCTAGTAGGCATTTGAGAAATAAATGTTGAATCATTTCCTCCTGATCACAAAAGCAACATCATTTACTACCCTTTGACCTACATTCCACCAAGTTGTCCTAAGTCAAAATTATTCCCTTGTGCACAAACCACATAAATACCTTAATTTTTAAAGGCACCTTAGTTTTCCAAATATGGAGCAACATAGGGATTCGTCCAATATTAATCAAGTCTACATACATAGATTTGACTGAGAATACGCCCTCAAACCAAAAGCTTCCAACGAAATGTATCTGACGTTAGACAGGTTGACCTCCATCAACCTAGGCCCCAAATGTATTAATCTATCCCATCATCCCCTCACTAGTACATGCCTAAACACAATGTTTAAGGGAACATAACCTAATATTATACTCACAAATGCGTCTTTACATTGTATCATATTATAGAGCGTTGGATACTGCAAGGCTAAATGCATCTCCCCCAGCCAAGTATCCTCCCATAATCTAGTAGTATGACCATTGCCAACGATAAATTTACTCCTATTAAAAAAGTGACCTTTGTCATCACACTACTAGGAAATGCTTATAGGTGGTCTCAAATGAGCACCGGTCATAGTCAGGAACACGCCAGTGCTCTTTTGAAAAAGTAGCAGTGGCGGGTAGAAGTGAGAACCCGCCACCTCACGTCCAACTGTAGTAGGCGGGCAAACGTCCAACTGGAGTGCCGGGCCAACGTAAGACCCTTCACTCATAAACTCTTCCAAATTTGCTCGCGGGCTCATAACAGTAGTGGCGGTCATGTATTTAGGTCCCGTCATTGGTTTTTCGTTCACCAGTGGCGGTCGAAAAAATGTGCCCATCACAACATTATTTTGGCAACCCGCGCCCAAATATTTCAAAATTTCCATAAGTTAGTTGTGGCGGGCCATAGGAAACGCCCACTACAAATATCTTCAGTGCGAAATATCCTCAAAAAACATATTTATTAAACCTAGAATACTCTCAAATTTGGTCATGTGGCTTTGTATGTTGTGTATTAATAATAGAAAAAATTTGAAGTCCAAAAGATTTCAAAAAGGAGTTGAGTGAGAAAGGCGACAATTTACGTTCAAAACCCTTACACTTCGTTTGAGAGTGTTCAGTTTATACATGAAGTGCATCAATTTTTTACCGTAACACTTAATTTTGTTGCACACCCTACGAGGGTGCAATGAATACGCCATGCCAACTTTCATCACTTTTCGAACTCGTTTGCATGCTATTTCCCGCCAAAGAGCGTTTTGCACTTTTAAGTGGCCGGAAAATCTGCTAATGCATTGAAAACTTAAGAAGTGGCCAAATTTGGTTGTTTCATGCTATTATATTATCAATCTTGGATACTTTATATGCAATTATATGCTATTTTACATTATTTTCTGGGACTAACCTATTAACCCAGTGCCCAGTGTGAGTTCTTGTTTTTTTTCGTGTTTTTGACTTTTTCAGAAAATCAATACCAAACGAAGTCCAAACACGATGAAACTTTACGGTGATTTTTTCTGGACCAAAAGAGACCCTATAAGCTTCAAGAGGTGGCCAGAAGATCTACGAGGGAGTGACGAGCTCGTAGGGCGTGCCCTGGGGGGTTAGGCGCGCCTCCTGAGTTTGTGGGCCCCTCAAAACTCCTCCTGACCTAATTTCACTTCTATAAATCCTCAAATACTCCAAAACCAATAGATAGCCACCCAAAACACTTTTTCCGCTATCGTAAGTCTCTGTTCCGCCGCGATCCGATCTGGAGACCCTTTGCGGTACCCTGCCGATGGGGGAATCGATCACAGAGACCGTCGACATCAACCTTGTTGCCTTCATGATGATGTGTGAGTAGTGCACCACAGACCTATGGGTCCATAGCTAGTAGCTAGATGGCTTCTCTCTCTTTGATCTTCAATACCATGTTCTCCGCGATTTCTGCGGTGATCTATCCGATGTAATCTTCTTTTACTGTGTTTTTGTTGGGATCCGATGAATTGTGGGTTTATGATCAGATTATTTATTGTAAGTAATTGAGTCTATTCTGAACTATATTATGCATGGTTGTTATAGGTTCGTATTTCTCTCCAATCTATCCATTTGGTTTGGTCAACTAGATTGATTTATCTTCAGTGGAAGTGGTGCATTGTAATGGGTTCAATCTTGCGGTGCCCTATATCCTAGTGACAGAAAGGGACAAGACATGTATTTGTATTGTTGCTATTAAGGATAACATGATGGGGTCTATTCATATTGCTTGAGTTTACTTGTTTACATCATGTCACCTTGCTCTAAGCATTACTCTGTTTGTCATGAACATAATACCTAGAGAGGCAAGTATAGAAGCACTCTCGAAGTGGAGTAATAGTAGTAGATGCAGAATCGTTTCGGTCTACTTGTTTATGGACGTGATGCCTATATACATGATCATTGCCATGAATAACATCATAACTATGCGCTTTTCTGTCAATTGCCCAATAGTAATTTGTCTACCCACCGTATGTTATGTGTTCGAGAAACAAGCCTCTAGTGAAAACTACGGCCTCCGGGTCTACTTAATCATATTGCTAGAAACCTAAAAACCTTGCTGCAATTATTTACTTTTTTATTTCCTTTTACTTTTTATATATCTATCTCTATCAAAATTAATCCTTGCAAGTAACGAGTTCAAGGGGATTGACAACCCTCTTGCCCACGTTCGATCACTACTGTAGGAAGGTCCTAAGATGACACTTGTACTGGAGACCCTTCGACGAAACCGTGTGTGATGCATGAATCGCAAACGGTATAGTTCATGCTCCATCGCCAATGAAACAAACTGTGTGCGATGGTTGATCAATCAACCACGATTCAGATAAGAGGTGTGTGTGCGATACGTGGCAAACAACTGACATTTACGAACTGCTTGTGATGATGAAAAATAACACAAATGGTTAAGAAAACACAGATGTGTGCGATGTAGAACATACAATTCACACTGTAAAACTTTTTGCAAAGATCCAATAAAACACAAAAGGTTACGCAGATCCGGATGTGTGCGATATACAACATACATGTCACTCAGATGAACTGTTTGCACTGATCCGGAAGAACACAAACGGTTTGACGAAACAAGGTGTGTGTGATACCCTGCAAACAGATCGGTAATCAGAATTGTGTGAGATAATTCTGGATAGCACATATGATTTGTTGTTCTGAATTGTGTGCTCGACAGGGCACACAATTGAAGAAACCAACTGTGTGCGATAATGTGAATGTTCACCGTCGAATCTGTATTCTTAACCGTTTGCGATGAGATCGACACGGGAAACAGAGTGAAGGTGTAAATATGTGCAAACAACAATAGAGATATACAATTTGCTTTACTTCTTCTTCTTCTTCTTCTTGTTTTTGTTGGATGGCCTCGCGACATCGACTTGGCATGGACGCTTCTTGTTGTTAACTGCTAGCTTTTCATCGTCGTCATCATTGTCATCATCATCGTCGATGTCCTCATCATCGTCCTCCTTGTTTGACCATTCCTCTTCATCATAATCATCATCGTATTCTTCGTCCTTCCATGATCGAGATAAAATGGAGGTCAGGACTCGACGCCGGACTAATGGAAGACGAGCGTGATGATTCTGAGGTTGACCCTAGATTGGGCGCCAGACTGGCGTAACCGTCGTCCTCGCTGTCGCTCGACATGGCTGCGCTACGTAAATAAATAGCAAGACGACTGAAGCGTGGTACGAAGAAAAGTGGAGTGGCAATTGAAGCAGGGGATTGATGGATTATATTGGCCGCCTTGTCAGGCGGTTAGAATTTCTACATAATCAACCGCAATTATGAGTACCCTGTCGCTCTAAATTCCCGCTATTGCACAGTTCTCAATGTGGCACGTGCTTATATGAAACACAACGTCTGTGAAACAAGCATTTAACATAGGACTGTTGTAAGCAATAGACGAGCTCTGCTTATTGATGTAGCCAGTAATAATCAAACAAAACCCCTAATCATCATTGCAAACAATGCATAGAAGATGCCTAATGCGACAACTACAACTACACGTGCTAGTTCCTTCTTGTTTCTTGCTTTCATCTGTTGCCTGTGATTGATTCTTTCTTGCTTCATCATAGTGATTGTACACTCCAGATCAGTTAGTTTCTTCAGCTTTATATCTTCTCCAAGCTTGGTGATAACAATCCGAGCCCTACCATGCCATTCATCATTCAACCAGTTAACAAAGGCACAAGCCTCATATCCCTGCGAATGTTAAATAATCAGGATGAGTGGGGGCATTAACTGAACTTAAAGGATGAACTTAGCACTAACCTCTAAAGGGCAACCAAAAACCCGTCTGCCAATGTCGAATCCCTCCGTGAATACACGTCGAGCAGGAGTGTGTCCGTGAACACAACTCAACTTTTGCTACTTCTTGATGACGCAAAACTCAGAATTGAACTCATTTTGCGGGAGTCTGCTGGAGTCATACTCTGGATCCAACATTTGATCGCTTTCCTAAGAGAGGGAGTGGAGGGTCCAATTCTGGATGGGTTGAGTGAGCTGCTTGCTTTGGACATGCTAAAAAGATGAGGCATGATTGGGACCTGACAAGACAATTCAGATCCATAGTACACCGGTCTCCTGATGACCTTAGGCAAGTGCTCAGTGGAGACTACCGTCGTGGTGACGCCGCCAATGGCGCTACCAAGTGCAACTATATGAACCAAAACAGCCGCAACAAAACCATTAGCACCACTCGTCCGCATTCCCCCAATGTCAGTGCCACTCGAGGGAATTTGGGGCTAGGGATTTGGAGGCTATCTAGGGATTTGGGTAAGACGAGGAAATTCTAGGAATCTGATAATGATCGGGGAACAATTTATCACACTTTGTTGTATACGACACACAGTTTCCACACCAAATCATGTCAGATGGTAACATGCATGATACACGGTTCCCGTAACATAACCGTATGTGATGTGCTACCTGGTACATGTGAGGCTGTAAACAGCTGCTCTCCGGATACCCATAAAAAATAGCCGCTATGCTGATAGAGGTGGAGGCGACGACTGAGGCATCGGCTACCGGATAGGAGGTCAATCCCTGGTCGGTCGTGATGTCGGCATTATAGGAAGTCAATCCTCGGTCGGTCGTTGGTGGCGGCGTGATAGGAGGTCAATCCTTCGTCGGTGGCGGGAGATAGGAGAATCTCAATTCTCGTGGTCGGTGCCAATGTGATTGGAGCACATCCCTCGCGGTGGAAGGTGGGATAGTGGAGCTCGGACTTCAGGCGGTTGCCCCGCTAAGCTCTGCTCCTCGACCCTGCTGTCTCACCGTGCCGCGGCTATGCGCTGCTCTGTCGACTGGGTGAAGGTCACCGTGCGGCTAATTAATTAAGGTATTCTTTTTATTGAGTGGATTAATTAAGGTATTAAATTCATATAAGGGTAGTGGTATACGTGTAAATTGACTAGTCATTAATTAGTGTCATCGCACGACTGGATGACATTATGTAGCACCCTCCGTAAATTTTGAAAATAAAATCTTTTGATTTATTCATGCATCAGTGTGCATCCATTAATCCATTTATTCATGTTTTTTGAATTACCCCTCGCGTGTGCATATGGAACGATTTGAATGGATGGGGGCTCGGAGAAGCTCAAAGTTTATGGCAGGCACGAAGGAGTTCATGTGCTAAACGGACAAAGAAGAGAATTGGCGAAGAAGATTACATCCTCTGTCCATGCAAGGATCGTACCAATACAGAGTCACTTACAATTCATGATGTCGAGTACCACTTATATAAGTGGGGATTCATGGATTGATATACACGATGGACAAGACACAGTGAAGAGCCGGTCATGGATGAAGGTAACCTGCATGTCGGCGAGGTGCCAAACCCTGATTAGAGTCGCATGGGTGGTTAATTTAACCTCAGGTCTCAGGCGTCAAGCTACAAACGAAGGACTGACATGCCAAAGCCCCCAAAGAAAAACCAAGACTGTGAGGCAGACGACACCGACCTTGATGATATGCCAAATTTTGCTGCTATGATTGCAGATTTCTAGGGCCAAGAAGAAGATTTATCTCAGTACAAATGTCGGATTTCGGACTCCGCAAAACCCTTAAGATTCGAACACAAGGGCATGTGCGAAGATCCCCTGCAGCCTCGCCCTACCTAGCTCGCTACTCGATGGGCCAGACGATGAACTCGCACGATGACGAGGAAGAAGATGAAGACGGTGGTTTACCCAGGTTCGGACCGCTGCGAAGCGTAATACCCTATTCCTGCTTTGGTGGATTGCCTCTCGAGGAGGTATGGTGGATGAACTAGTACAGTGTTTTGGAGCCTCGTGAGGGCGCTCCTGAGGTGTTCTTGGCCCTCTGTTGGCTTGGTGATGGATGAGTGGATCGGCCGATTTCGGATCCCCCTTTACGGTGCAGCCTAGCCTCTATATATAGCGGTGGCCCGGGTCCTCTTCCCTTATCGCAATGGCGGGAAGGGATCCCACAACGGCCAATTTTGAAGGGGGACAGGAGTACATGCCCGCCCTGCCCAAAGGCGGTCTTCGCCTGCAAAGTAGCTTTCGAGATTGCAGAGGTGGGCTCGGCGATGACATCCGTCCTGCAGGGCTCGTGGTCGTGGTCTTGTTGCACCGGAATGGAAACCTTTGGGGGAGCTTTGGGAACCCGCGTACGTCCTTGCTCCCTTTGCACCAAAGGGGAAACTGCACCGCTAGGCACGCTGGCGCCCGCCTGTCCTTCCTTGCGTCATCTTTGACTCTTGAGGCCAGGACCTGCATAGAGATCTCCGCCGCTCCGAAGGGGGCCTGGGGAGGCCCATCCCTAGCCGGTCCTGACGCTGCTCCTCCTCGCGAGCCTAGGGGCCTCACGAGGGCCTTGTCTCGAGTGGGGCTGCGTCTGGTCGTGATTGGCTAGTGAAGTGGGGCCATGCCCTGGGCCACAGGCAGGCAGGTCTGGGTACCCCCGTTCCCAGAACGCCGACAACAAGGACTTGCCAACCATTGATGCAGCCTCCAAGAAAGGTTTTATCCAGGTTGCAAAAAGAAATATTCCAAGTTGAGTGTCACACTGGCGTTTCTCAGATTTAAAGCAGAAAGCGGTTTATTGAATAAGGCCTTCATAGAGTTGTTGAGTCTTTTCAAAGACATTCTTCCAGAAGATAATGTGCTCCCCAAAAGCAAGAACGAAGCGAAGAAAGTTGTTTGCCCATTGGAACTTGAAGTCCAGAAGATACACACTTGTGTGAATGATTGTATGTTATACCGCGATGACTACAAAATTTGCATTAATGTCGCATATGCAAGCATCCAGGATACAAGCGCAGGAGAGCAAAGGACAAGTACAGAACGAACGAAGAGATCAAGACATGAATCCCCTTCAAAGTTGTTTGGCACTTGCCTATACTGCCAAGGTTGAAGCGTTTGTTTGCAAACCCTAGAGAGGCAAAGAGGTTGTGCTAACCCACAAGTGTAGCGGATCGCAACATTCTTTGAGGGAAGTATTTTACCCAAATTTGTTGATTCGACACAAGTGGAGCCAAAGAATATTTATCGGTCTTAGCAATTGAGTTGTCAATTCAACCGCACCGGGTTAATCTCTGTCACAAAGATTTAGTAGCACAGCAATATAGTAAGAGGAACAGTAACAGTAATGATACGTCTCCAATGTATCTATAATTTTTGATTGTTCCATGCTATAATATTATCATTCTAGGATACCTTTTAAGCATTTACTTGCTGATTTATATTATTTTTGAGCAGTAACCTATTAACCCAGTGCCAAGTGCCAGTTGCTGTTTTTTTGCATGTTTTGGCTTTTTAGGAATACTGTACCAAACGAAGTCCAAATACCCCAAAACTTTTTGACGATTTTTTCTGGACAAAAATAAGACCTGGAAGCTTCGAAGGAAGACCAGAGGGCACACGGGGTGACCCCAAGCCAACAGGGCACACCCAGGAGGGGTGGCCGCACCCTGATGGGTTGGTGCCATCTCCCCGCTCTCCTAGCCCTCATCTCTGGTCTATAAATTCACATTAAATCCAAAAAACCTAGAGAGCCTCCTAATACGTCTCAGACGTATCTACTTTTGCAAACACTTTTTCTCTTGTTTTGGACTCTAATTTGCATGATTTGAATGAAACTAACCTGGACTGACGCTCTTTTCACCAGAACTACCTTGGTGTTATTTTTGTGCAGAAATAAAAGTTCCCGGAATTGGACGAAACTTTTTGTGAATTTTTTTGGAATATATAATGAGTTATGGAGTGAAGAACCATCGGAGGGGGGCCGCCGATGGGCCACGAGCCAACAGGGCGCGCCCACCCCCCTGGACGTGCCCCGTTAGGTTGTGGGGCCCACGTGGCTCCGCCGACCCTAATTCCAGTCCTATAAATTCACATCTTTGGAGAAAAAAATAAGAGAGAAGATTTCATCGCGTTTTACAAGATGGAGCCGCCGCCACCCCCTGTTCTTGCTCGGGAGGGCTGATCTGGAGTCCGTTTGGGGCTCCGGAGAGTGGAGATCGTCGCCGTCGTCATCACCAACACTTCTCCATCGACAATTCCATGATGCTCACCACCGGGAGTGAGTAATTCCTTTGTAGGCTTGCTGGACGGTGATGGAATTGGATGAGATTGGTCATGTAATCGAGTTATTTTGATAGGGCTTGATCCATAGTATCCACTATGTTCTGAGATTATTGCTGCTATGACTTTGCTATGCTTAATGCTTGTCACTAGGGCCCGAGTGCCATGATTCAAGATCTAAACCTATTATGTTTTCACAAATATGAGAGTGTTTTAGATCCTATCTTGCAAGTTGTATGCACCTATTACGTGTCATGATCTGCATACCCCAAGGTGACAATAATTGGGATTATTTCCGGTGATTTCCGTAGTTTGAGGAGTTCATGTATTCACCATGTGTTAATGCTTTGTTTTGGTTCTCTATTAAAAGGAGGCCTTAATATCCCTTAGTTTCCTTATGGACCCCGCTGCCACGGGAGGGTAGGACAAAAGATGTCATACAAGTTCTTATTGCAAGCACCTATGACTATATACGGAATACATGCCTACATTATATTGATGAATTGGAGCTAGTTCTGTGTCGCTCTAGTGTGTAACTATTACATGATGAATGTCATCCATATCTATTCATCACTGATCCATGGCCTACGCTTTTCATATACTAAATCTTGGTAAGTTACTTTTGCTGCTGCTACTGTTACAATCACTACAAAACTGTTGCGGATACTGTTACTGTTACTATTGCTATTCTGCTTTGCTACTAAACTTTTGTTACAGAAAAACAACATTGGTGTGGTTGAATTGACAACTCAACTGCTAAGACCAATAAATATTCTTTGGCTCCCCTTGTGTCGAATCAACAAATTTGGGTAAAATACTTCCCTTGAAGACTGTTACGATCCCCTATACTTGTGGGTTATCAAGACTATTTTCATGCGCCGTTGCTGGGGAGCATAGCTCTATTTATTGTGTTCACCAACGCTACTCTATTGCCACTATGAAGAATCTGAAAGACGCTAAAACCAAGATCATCCCCTCTCATACGAGAGCTGGTAAGGAACTGTCATCTAGCTCTGCTTTTGATTCACCTACTGTTTGAATCAGCTTATGACACCACCACTTGATGCTCGTTCTGATATGTCACAATTAGTTGATGATGCTACTTCAGAAACTTATGATGATGCTACTACCATGCTTGATAAAAATGAATCTGTGCCACTGAATGAATTACTTGATGCTCATCTTGCTAAAGCTAGAGAATTTGAGGAAGCTGAATTTGGTGAAAACTATGAATCACCTATTACACCTTGCTCTCCTAAAAGATATGAATTGCCTGATGTACCCGAGGGTTATGTTATGGATGGGGAGATAGCTAGACACTTTCTTGCTTGTAATGCTAGAGATGATGTGAAGAAACTAATATGCAAACTGGAAGAAAAATCTATGTTGGGGAAAATGAAACATGATCCTAAATTTGCTACTTCTCCTATATGTGTTACTGATAAGGATTATGAATTCTCGGTTGATCCTGAGTTAATCACTATAGTAGAATTTCATCCTTTCCATGGTTATGAAACTAAGACTGTTATGGGACACCTTACTAAATTGAATGATATTGCCACTCTGTTTGCTAATGAGGAAAAGATGCGCTACTATTATATCATTAAGCTTTTTCCTTTCTTGCTAGAAGCTGATGCTAAGAAATGGTTCCTCACTCTTTCTCCTGGTTGTGTGCGTAGCCCCCAGGATATGATATACTACTTCTCTGAAAAATATTTTCCTGCTCATAAGAAACAAGCTGCCTTACAGGAAATATTTAACTTTGTGCAAATTGAAGAAGAGAATCTCCCTCAAGCTTGGGGGAGGCTTCTCCAGTTACTTAGAGCTTTGCATGATCATCCTCTTAAGAAAAATGAAATACTTGATATATTTTATAATGGACTAACCGATGCTTCTAGGGACTTCCTAGATAGTTGTGTTGGTTGTGTTTTCAGGGAAAGAACTATTGGACAAACTGAAGAATTATTGAATAATATATTGCAAAATACCGATGATTGGACACTTCCCGAACCACCGCTAGAACCTATTCAAAAGAAGACAGGTATTCTATTCCTCAGTCCTGAAGATATGCAAGAAGCCAAGAGGTCTATGAAAGAGAAAGGTATTAAAACTGAAGATGTCAATAATTTACCACCTATCGAAGAAATAGATGGACTTGACACCCCGACACAGGTAGTAGATGTAAATTCTCTCCGTACCTTTAATGAAAGTGATATACCTTATACTAAGACTCCTAGTCAATGCATGGATGAATTTGATAATTACATTGTTAAGCAAGAACATTTCAATAATTATGTCAAAGATCAATTAAGACGCAATGCCATGATGATTGATCGCTTAAGTGACTTGATGTATAGAATTGCTAATGATGTTAAGGGTCTAGGTAAACATGCTTCTATGGTTCACACCCAACTAGACCAAGTTGCTAAGTCACAAAATGATTTGCTTGCTGAAATAAATGATAACATGAATGACCATGTTGTTAGAGTAATGACTAGAGGAGGTAGAATGACTCAGGAACCTCTTTATCCTGAAGGTCATCCTAAAAGAATAGAACAAGATTCTCAAAGAATTAATGATGATGCACCTAGTCCAACTAAAAAGAAAAAGAAAAAGAAATATGATAGGACTATGCATGCTTCTAGTGATCCTGTTATAGAAAAACCTGCTGAGAATCATAATGATGTTTCTATTTCTGATGCTGAGACACAATCTGGTAGTGAGCATTCTCCTAGTCATGATGAGAATCATAATGATAATAATGATGCTCATGTAGATGCTCAACCAGATAGTAATAAAGAACCTGATAATGATGTGGAAATAGAACCCGCTGAAAACCTTGATAACCCACATCCTAAAAACAAACGCTATGAAAAGAAAGACTTTATTGCTAGAAAACATGGTAAAGAAAGAGAGCCATGGGTTCAGAAACCCATGCCATTCCCTTGTAAGCCTTCTAAGAGTAAGGACGAGGAGGAGTTTGAACACTTTGCTGAAATGATTAAACCTGTCTTTTTGCGCACCCACTTGACTGATATATTAAAGATGCCTCCATATGCTAAATATATGAAGGATATTATTACCAACAAAAGAAAAATACCTGAAACTGGAATTGCTACCATGCTTGCTAATTATTCTTTTGATGGTGGAGTGCCTAAGAAGTTGGGAGATTGATACGTCTCCAACGTATCTATAATTGTTGATTGTTCCATGCTATAATATTATCATTCTAGGATGCTTTTTGGGCATTTATTTACCAATTCATATTATATTTGAGCACTAACCTATTAACCCAGTGCCTAATGCCAGCTGCTGTTTTCTGCATGTTTTTGGCTTTTCAGGTTCACAGTACCAAACGAAGTCCAATTGCCATGAAATTTTTTTTATGATTTTTTCTGGACCAAAAGAAGACCTGGAAGCTTCGGGAGGAGACCGGAGGCCGCACGAGAGAGGCACCACACACCAGGGCACACGCAGGGGGGGTGACCACGCCTTGTTGTGTGGAGGCCCCTCCTGGCACCTCCCGATGACCCTTTCTGGCCTATAAATTCCAATATATCCCAAAAGCCCTAGAGAGTCTCCCGAAACACTTTTTCTGCCGCCGTAAGTCTATGTTCCGCCGTGTACCCTGTCCTGGTTCCCTGTCAGAGGGGGCATCGATTACGGAGGGCCTCTAGATCAACCTTGCTGCTCCCATGGTGATGTGTGAGTAGTTCACCATAGACCTACGGGTCCGTAGTTAGTACCTAAATGTCTATCTCTCTCTCTCTATGTTTTTCAATACAAAGTTCATCGCATCTTTGCGATGATCTATTCGATGTAATCACTTTTTGCGGAGCGTTTATTGGGATCCGATGAATTATGGGTTTATGTTCAGATTATTCATGAAAAAGATTTGAGTCTTCTCTGAATTATATGATTCTTATTTGCATGATTATTATAGGTTCGTAAATCTCTCTGATCTATTGATTTGGTCTGGCCAACTAGATTGATCTATCTTCAGTGAGAGGGGTGCGTTGTAGTGGGTTCAATCTTGCGGTGCTCTATATCCCAGTGACAAAGTAGGGGACAAGACACACATTTGTATTGCTGCCACTAAGGATAAAACGATGGGGTTGATTCATATTAATTGGATTATCTTTGTCTACATCATGTCATTGTTCTCCAAGCATTACTCTGTTTTACTTAATACTCTAGATGCATGCTGGATAGCGGTCGATGGGTGGAGCAATAGTAGTAGGTGCAGGCAGGAGTCGGCCTACTTGCTTATAGACGTGATGCCTATATACACATGATCATTGCCTTGAATAAATATTGCATAACTATGCGCTTTTCTATCAATTGCCCAACAATAATTTGTTTACCCATCGTATGCCTACTACATGAGAGATGCCACTAGGGAAAACTATGGCCCCCGGGTCTATCCACATATATATTTACAAAAGCTTTCATTACCTTGCAGCCATTATTTGTATTTTATTTATTTTGCAATTTACAATTATCAACTATCATCTGCACACTTCATTTGCTTGCAAATAACGAGTCCAAGGGGATTGACAACCCTCTTGCCCGCGTTGGGTGCAAGTGTTTGCTTCTTTGTGTGCAGTTGCTGAAGACGGGGGTTGCATGCTACTCTTATTGGTTTGATAACCTTGGTTCTCACTAAGGGAATCTATACTGTGCTGCATCACCCGCTCCTCTTCGCGGAAAACGCAACGCAGATCACAAGTATCACGAAGGATTTCTGGCGCCGTTGCCGGGGAGTATCACCAACCTACTATCAAGTACCTTCGCACAAATTATCATTCACTTGTTCTACTTTTTATTGCTGTTATATTTTGCTTGCTTCATGAAAATTAAAAATATAAAAATATTTATCTTTGCTAGTTACTAGTTTACTTCTTTCTTTGCTAGTTTACTTGTTTTCTAGCCGCTATGGCTAGTTCTTCTTTTGTTACCTTTACTCCCGATAATGAGGTGCTTAATTTTAAACAAAGGGGTGGAGTCCCCTAACATCTTGCTTTATAATTTCTATGTTGGTATTACTACTTGGTATAGATTTGTACTTCATATGATTACCGGTGGTAATTTCCTAATGAGTCACACTTCGGATGCTTTCAAGGCCATGGAAAATTTAGTTGGGTCACCACCTATTATCATTAATGAAACTATTTTGACCTTGGAACATGTTATGCAAAGGCTTGATGTTATTGAAAATAAAGTGGCCACTAAAGAACAAATTGAGGAGTTGGATAAAAAGATTCATAATCATATCACTCAATTTGGGTCAAAGGTAGGAATCACTTTGAAAGCACTAAAGGAAAAAAATACAACTATTAATGTGCGGGTAGATCAAGGTTTTGGTAGAATTGATAAAATAGAGGAAATCTTTGATAAAATGGGTTCCGCTTTCACCCCATCCAAAGCTAATGCTAGTACCTCTCAAGGAAAGAATTCTAAAACTATGTATGTCCCCAAGAATACTAGTATCACTCCTACTAAAAGAAATGAGGATCTTAAGATGATTAGTGTGCATCCCAATTTCATAAACTTGATAAAAGATCCTATCATCAAGATTCCTCCTTTTAGAAAACATAGTTGTGTGATTGAGGAGCTTGAGACCAAGGATGACAACACTTGATCATATGCATTATGCCTAGCTAGGGGCGTAAAACAATAGCGCTAGTTGGGAGGCAACCCAATAGTTATCTTTAATTTTTGCTTTTACTTTCTGTTTGTGTGCTATAACATGATTGTTGCTTCTGTAATAATTGTGTTTTTATGTTTTAATTAGTGTTTGTGCCAAGTAAAGCCTTTGGGATTAATTTGGATGATAGTAGAACTGATGTTGTGCAAAAACAGAAACTTTCGCCTCTAGTGCAGAATTTTTGGTTCTCTGCTGGAGCGTGCTAAATTCTTGAAATTTTTACACAGTATTGCTATAAAAATTTCCCAGGTTTTCCTAATTTGTAAGAATTTTCTAAGATACATAAGTATGGTAATTTAACAGATCTTATTAGACTGTTCTGTTTTAGACAGATTCTGTTTTTGCTTGCATAGTTTGCTTGTTTTGATGATGCTTTGGATTATATCGAGGGGTACAAGTCATGGAGTAGTTAGAATACAGTAACTTATGAAATAATAAAATATCAATCAATTTATAATAGAACCTAAAGTATTTGATATGTTTATTATACTAACGGATCTCACGAGTTTTCTGTTGAGTTTTGTGTGCTGAAGTTTTCAAGTTTTGGGTGTTATCACGATGGATGAAGGAATAAGGAGCGGCATGAGCCTAAGCTTGGGGATTCCCAGGGCACCCCAAGTCAAATTCTAGGAAGACTCAAGCGTCTAAGCTTGGGGATGCCCCGGAAGGCATCCCCTCTTTCGTCTCAATCCATCGGTATGTCACTTGGAGCTATATTTTTATTCATCACATGATATGAGTTTTGCTGGGAGCGTCATTTGCTCTAGTTTGCTTTTGCTTTAGTTTTCCACAATCATTGTTTGCTGGACACACCCACTTGAGAGAGACACAAGATCACCATGATTTATTAGAATACTCTTTGTGCTTCACTTATATCTTTTGAGCTAAGCAGTTGCTCTAGTACTTCACTTATATCTTTTAGAGCACGGTGGCGTATATATTTTAAAGAAATAATTTCACTCTTGTTATTCACTTATATTTTTTTGAGAGTTAATAAATAGTGACAGTAATTTGCATGGGTTATAAGACTAGTCCAAAAATAATAGGTATTCAATGAGTGCATAATCAAAACCTTCATGTAGCACATAAAAGAGAAACTTTGAGTTAATGATATTAATGTGGTAATGTGAAAGGGCATGAGTGCATGATCATTGGTTAATAAGAATATCATAAATTAGAGGGTGTTGACTTTCTGTTCATCTAAATATTTTTATGGCATGGTGATGATGTGTGAGCATTCTTATTCCTCGTTGAAATCCTAGTGCTGTTCAGGTCGGGCGCGCGCGATGGTTAACTCCTACCAACCTCCTCCCTAGGGGCATGCGAGTAGTACTTTGCTTCGAGAGAGCTAATAAAATCTTGCAATAAGTATGTGATTTCTTTATGACTAATGTGAATCCATGGATGTACGTACTCTCACCACCTCATATTTGCTAGCCTCTTCGGTACCGTGCATTGCCCATTCTCACCTCGAGGATCGTTGCAACCTTCGTCGGTGCATCCAAACCCCGTGACATGATACGCTCTGTTGCACATAAGCCTCATTATATCTTCCTCAAAATAGCCACCATACATACCTATCATGGCATTTCCATAGCCATTCCGAGATATATTGCCATGCAACTTCCACCGTCACGTCATATGACTTGTACACCTATTGTCATATTGCTTTGCATGATCATATAAGCTGACATAGTATTTGTGGCAAAGCCACCGTTCATCATTTTTTATACATGTTAAGTTTGATCATTGCACATCCTGATACACTGCCAGAGGCATTCATATAGAGTCATACTACAGTTTTTCATATGAGTTGTAAGTAAATAAAAGTGTGATGATCATCAATATTAGGCACTGTCTCGGTGAGGAAAGGATGATGGAGACAATGATTCCCCCACAAGTCAGGATGAGACTCCGGACGAAAAAAAAGAGAAAAAGAGAAATAAAGAAAAAGAAAAAGAAAAAGAAAAAAGGAAGAAAAAGAAAAAGAAAAAGAAAAAAGGAAGAAAAAGAAAAAGAAAAAGAAAAGAGAGATGGGACAGTGCAACTACCTCTTTTTCCACACTTGTGCCTCAAAGTGGCACCATGTTCTTCATATAGAGAGTCTCTTGTCACTTCCATATGCTAGTAGGAATTTTTCATTATATAAATTGGCTTGTATATTCCAATGACGGGCTTCCTCAAATGCCCGAGGTCTTCATGAGCAAGCAAGTTGGATGCACGCCCTCTTAGTTTCAGTTGAGCTTTCATACACTTATAGCTCTAGTGCATCCATTGCATGGCAATCCCTACTCACCACATTGATATCTATTCGTGGGCATCTCCATAGCCCGTTGATACGCCTAGTTGATGCGAGACTTTCTTCTCCACTTTTACCCCTTCGAAACCTACCACCATATTCTATTCCACCTTTATGCTATATCCATGGTTCATATATTGCGTAAGTAATAAAAAGCTGAAGCGCATTAAAAAGTACGATCCAATTGCCTGACTTAACACCGTGGTGCTTAATATTTGTATTTATGTGGTGAAGACGGAGCCATGCCATGCTAATATGATAAAATGAATAGGGGGTGAACATTCTTTATGGATCGTATATTTTGAAACTTGATGATTCTGTTACTTATGTTTATGAATATTACTATATTAATGTTTATTAATTAATCGTTTCTCAATGACCATACCTACAATAGATTACATGTTGGGTAGCATGTCACATCAAAAATTCTGTTTTTATCATTTACCTACTCGAGGACGAGCAGGAATTGAGCTTGGGGATGCTGATACGTCTCCAACGTATCTACAATTTTTGATTGTTCCATGCTATAATATTATCATTCTAGGTTGCTTTTTGGGCATTTATTTACCAATTCATATTATTTTTGAGCACTAACCTATTAACCCAGTGCCTAGTGCCAGTTGTTGTTTTCTGCATGTTTTTGGCTTTTCAGGTTTACTGTACCAAACGAAGTCCAATTGCCATGAAACTTTTTTATGATTTTTTCTGGACCAAAAGAAGACCTGGAAGCTTTGGGAGGAGACCGGATGCCGCACGAGAGATGAACCACATATCAGGGCGTGCCCAGGGGGGTGGGGGTGCCATGTTGTGTGATGGCCCCTACTGGCGCCTCCCGACGTCCCTCTTTGGCCTATAAAATCCAATATATCCCAAAAACCCTAGAGAGCCTCCAAAAACACTTTTTCCGCCGCCGCAAGTCTCTGTTCCGCCGTGTGCCCATCTGGAGCCTTGTTTCGGTGCCTTGTCGGAGGGGGGATCGATCACGGAGGGCCTCTACATCAACCTTGCTGCTCCCATGGTGATGTGTGAGTAGTTCACCACAGACCTATGGGTACGTAGTTAGTACCTAGATGGCTATCTCTCTCTATATATATATGTTCTTCAATACAAAGTTCATCGCATCTTCGCGATGATCTATTTGATGTAATCACTTTTTGCGGTGCGTTTGTTGGGATCCGATGAATTGTGGGTTTATGTTCAGATTATTCATGAAAAAGATTTGAGTCTTCTCTGAATTATATGATTCTTATTTGCATGATTATTATAGCTTTGTAAATCTCTCCGATCTATTGATTTGGTTTGGCCAACTAGATTGATCTATCTTCAGTGAGAGGGGTGCGTTGTAGTGGGTTCAATCTTGCGGTGCTCTATATCCCAGTGAAAAAGTAGGGGACAAGACACGCATTTGTATTGCTACCACTAAGGATAAAATGATGGTGTTGATTCATATTAATTGGATTATCTTTGTCTACATCATGTCATTGTTCTCCAAGCATTACTCTGTTTTACTTAATACTCTAGATGCATGCTGGATAGCGGTCGATGGGTGGAGTAATAGTAGTAGGTGCAGGCAGGAGTCGGCCTACTTGCTTATGGATGTGATGCCTATATACACATGATCATTGCCGTGAATAAATATTGCATAACTATGCGCTTTTCTATCAATTGCCCAACAGTAATTTGTTTACCCACCGTATGCCTACTACATGAGAGATGCCACTAGGGAAAACTATGGCCCCCGGGTCTATCCACATATATATTTACAAAAGCTTTCATTACCTTGCTGCCATTATTTGTATTTTATTTATTTTGTAATTTACAATTATCAACTATCATCTGCACACTTCATTTGCTTGCAAATAACGAGTCCAAGGGGATTGACATCCCTCTTGCCTGCGTTGGGTGTAAGTGTTTGCTTCTTTGTGTGCAGTCGCTGAAGACGGGGGTTGCGTGCTACTCCTATTGGTTCGATAACCTTGGTTTGCACTGAGGAAAATACTTATCTATACTGTGTTTCATCACCCGCTCCTCTTCGCGGAAAACCCAATGCAGATCACAAGTATCAGAGATCCGGGTATACCCACAATACCTTGCTCCATTAAACGAAATTATGTTAAAACTGCTTTATGTGATTTAGGAGCCGGTGTTAGTGTTATGCCTTTCTCCTTATATAAAAGACTTGATTTGAATATGCTTACACCTACTGAGATATCTTTGCAAATGGCTGATAAATCCACCGCTTTACCTATTGGAATTTTCCAGGATGTTCATGTTGTTGTTGCAAATGTTACTATCTTAACAGACTTTGTTATTCTTGATATGCCCGAGGATGACAATATGTCGATTATCCTTGGTAGACCCTTTTGAAATACTACAGGGGTTGTTATTGATTGCAACAAACGCAAGGTTACTTTTCATGTCAATGGTAAAGAACATACAGTGCACTTTCCGAAGAAGCAATTTTCGGTGAATAATATTAATATCATTGAGCCAATTACCACAGTCACTATTGGAGGTTTTAATTTTCCCTCATCTATTGCCAAGAAGAAATATGATATTCTTCTTATTGGGGATATGCAAATCCCCATTGAGGTAACTTAGTGTTATACGAAGATTCTTTAGTTTCATGTCAATCGGAAACGGTTATTAATAAGAGTTGATCAACCTTATTAATTGATCCTTTTTGAGAGACATGGAGTTGATGAATTTAGTAAACACAACTTTCTGTACCATTAGTTTACTCTCTGTTATTTTTAGTTAAATAAAATAAAATACCATTAGTTCCCTGTTTTCTGATATCCCCATGCAATAAAAATGACCCAGAAATAAAAAGTCTCAGATTGCCACAAAATTTTAACATGAATTTTTCTGGAATATTTAAAAAATGTTGGTGCTGAAAACACATCAGGGGGGTTCACCTGTGGGCCACGAGCCAACAGGGCGTGCCCACCCCCTGGGCGCGCCCTGTTAGCTCGTGAGGCCCATAGGGGCCCCCTGCCTTATCTCTTCAGCCCATGTCATCCCTTACCTCCAGCAAAAATTTATATACTCTCTCTCTCTCGTGTTCTTGCCCCCGAAACTAAAATTTTCAATCTCTTTGCTCGGAACTCCATTTCCGAAACTGTTTTGGGGGATTGCTCCTTGGTATGTGACTCCTCCATTCCTCCAATTAGTTTTTGATTTAGTGGTTTATATTTTGCATATTTTGCTGCACTTGGTGCTACTGAAAATGAGCTTGCATGTTGAATTCTTTGAGTTCCAAGTAGTATGAATGCTCTATATGGCCTTGCTACTTCTTGAGCTTGCGTTGGTTTTCCCTTGAAGAGGAAAGGATGATGCAGAAAAGTAGATAAGTATTTCCCTCAGTTGTTGAGAACCAAGGTATCAATCCAGTAGGAGATACAAGCAAGTCCCCAATCTTTGCACCTACACAAACAATCAAACACTTGCACCCAACGCTATAAAGGGGTTGTCAATCCCTTCACGGTTACTTGCAAGGATGAGATCTGATAGAGATAGATATAAAATATTACTAAAACGAAAAGTAAAACAAAAGTAAAAAGATTGCAGCAAAGTATTTTTGGTATTTTTCGTTTATAGATCTGAAAATATAATTTGGAAAATAGACCCAGGGGCCATAGGTTTCACTAGAGGCTTCTCTCTTGAAGGAAAATAATACGGTGGGTGAACAAATTACTGTCGAGCAATTGATAGAAAAGCGCATAGTTATGATGATATCCAAGGCAATGATTATGCATATAGGCATCACGTCCGTGTCAAGTAGACCGAAACGATTCTGCATCTACTACTATTACTCCACATATCGACCGACTCCTGCCTGCATCTAGAGTATTAAGTTCATGAAGAACAGAGTAACGCATTAGGTAAGATGACATGATGTAGAGGGATAAACTCAAGCAATATGATGAAAACCCCATCTTGTTATCCTTGATGGCAACAATACAAATACGTGCCTCGCTACCCCTACTTTGTCACTGGGTGAGGACACCGCAAGATTGAACCCAAAACTAAGCACTTCTCCCATTGCAAGAATTACCAATCTAGTTGGCCAAACCAAACCAATAACTCGAAGAGACTTGCAAATATATGAAATCATGCATATAAGAATTCAGAGAAGATTCAAATAATATCCATAGATAATCTGATCATAAACCCACAATTCATTGGATCTTGACAAACACACCGCAAAAGAGTATTACATCGGATAGATCTCCATGAAGATCCTGAAGAACATGGTATTGAAGAACATAGAGAGAGAAGAAGCCATCTAGCTACTAGCTATGGACACGAAGGTCTGAGGTGAACTACTCACGCATCATCGGAGGGGCAATGGAGTTGATGTAGATGCCCTCCGTGATCGAATCCCCCTCCGGCAGATTACCGGAAAAGGCTCCAAGATGGGATCTCATGGGAACAGAGGGTTCCGGCAGCGGAAAAGTATTTTCGTGGCTCTTTTGGTATTGGGGGAATATTTGGGAATTTATAGGCCGAAGATTAGGGTTAGGAGACCTGCTGGGGGGCCACAAGCCAGGGGGGCGCGCCCTGCAGGCTTGTCGCCTCCCGGCAGGTCTCCTGCCTTCATCTCCAAGTCTGGCAGGTTTCTTCTGGTCCAAGAAAAATCATCGTGAAGATTTTATTCCGTTTGGACTCCGTTTGATATTCCTTATTTGCAATACTCAAAAACAAGGAAAAAACAGAAACTGGCACTAGGCACTAGGTTAATAGGTTAGTCCCAAAAATAATATAAAATAGCATATTAATGCATATAAAACATCCAAAACAGATAATATAATAGCATGGAACAATCAAAAATTATAGATACGTTGGAGACGTATCAAGCATCCCCAAGCTTAATTCCAGCTCGTCCTCGAGTAGGTAAATAATAAAAATAGAATTTTTGATGTGGAATGCTACCTAACATATTTATCCATGTAATATTCTTTATTGTGGCATGAATGTTCAGATCCATAAGATTCAAAACAAAAGCTTAATATTGACATAAAAACAGTAATACTTCAAGCATACTAACAAACAATTGTGTCCTTTCAAAATAACATGGCCTTAGAAAGTTATCCCTACAGAATCATATAGTCTGGCTATGCTCCATCTTCCCCACACAAAGTATCTAAATCATGCACACCCCCGATGACAAGTCAAGCAATTGTTTCACACCTTTTATGTTCTCAAACCTTTTAAACTCTCACGCAATACATGAGCGTGAGCCATGGATATAGCACTATAGGTGGAATAGAATATGGTGGAGGTTGCAAGGAAAAGGAGAAGATAGTCTCACATCAACTAGGCGTATCAACGGGCTATGGAGATGCCCATCAATAGATATCAATGTGAGTGAGTAGGGATTGCCATGCAACGGATGCACTAGAGCTATAAGTGTATGAAAGCTCAAAAAGAAACTAAGTGGGTGTGCATCCAACTCGCTTGCTCACGAAGACCTAGGGCAATTTGAGGATGCCCATCATTGGAATATACAAGCCAAGTTATATAATGAAAAATTCCCACTAGTATATGAAAGTGACAAAAAATAGGAGACTCTCTATCATGAAGATCAAGGTGCTACTTTGAAGCACAAGTGTGGAAAAAAGGTAGTAACATTGTCCCTTCTCTCTTTTCTCTCATTTTTTTTATTTTGGTGGGCATCCTTGGCCTCTTTTTTTTATTTGGGCTTCATTGGCCTCTTTTATTATTTGTAAAGTCCGGAGACTCATCCCAACTTGTGAGGGAATCATAGCTTCCATCATCCTTTCCTCTCATGGGACAATGCTCAAATAATGATGATCATCACACTTTTATTTACTTACAACTCGATACCTAGAACAAAATATGACTCTATATGAATGCTTCCGGTGGGATACCGGGATGTGCAACAATCTAGCATAGCAAATGACATCAAAAAACGGACAAGCCATGAAAACATCATGCTAGCTGTCTTACGATCATGCAAAGCAATATGAAAATGATGGTGCGTGTCATAAAAAACGGAACGGTGGAAGTTGCACGGCAATATATCTCGGAATGGCTATGGAAATGCCATAATAGGTAGGTATGGTGGCTGTTTTGAGGAAGGGTATATGGTGGGTTTAATGCACAGGCGAAAGTTGCGCGGTACTAGAGAAGCTAGCAATGGTGGAAGGGTGAGAGTGTGTATAATCCATGGACTCACATTAGTCATAAAGAACTCACATACTTATTGCAAAAGCCTATTAGTTATTGAAGCAAAGTATTAGACGCATGCTCCTAGGGGAGTGGTTGGTAGGAGTTAACCATCGCGCGCTCCCGGCCCTCACACAAAGGATGGCAATCATTAAACAAATCATGCGCCGACTTCGTTACATAACGGTTCACCATACGTGCATGCTATGGGAATCACAAACTTTAACACAAGTATTTTTACCATTCCACAATTACTCACTAGCATGACTCTAATATCACCATCTTTATATCTCAAAACTATATGCAGGGAATCCAACTTCTGATAGTATTCAATGCACTTTATATGAAAGTTTTTATTATATCCCTCTTGGATGCCCATTATATTAGGACTAAATTCATAACCTAAACTAATTACCATGCTGTTTAAAGACTCTCAAAATAATATAAGTGAGGTACGAGAGTTCAATTATTTCTATAAAATAAAAACACCACCGTGCTCTAAAAAGATATAAGTGAAGCACTAGAGCAACATTGCCTAGCTCAAAAGATATAAGTGAAGCACATAGAGTATTCTAATAAATTCACGATTAATGTGTGTCCCTCTCAAAAGATGTGTGCAGCAAGGATGATTGTGGCAAACTAAAAAGCAAAGACTCATATCATACAAGACGCTCCAAGCAAAACACATATCATGTGGTGAATAAAAATATAGCCTCAAGTAAATTTACCGATGGATTGAAGACGAAAGAGGGGATGCCTTCCGGGGCATCCCCAAGCTTAGGCTCTTTGGTATCCTTGAATATGGCTTGGGGTGCCTTGGGCATCCCCAAGCTTAGGCTCTTGCCACTCCTTATTCCATAGTCCATCAAATCTTTACCCAAAACTTGAAAACTTCACAACACAAAACTCAACAGAAAACTCGTGAGATCCGTTAGTATAAGAAAAATAAATCACCACTTTAGATACTGTTGTGAACTCATTCTTTATTTATATTTGTGTAATATATACTGTATTCCAACTTCTCCATGGTTCATACCCCCCGATACAACCCATAGATACATCAAAATAAGCAAACAACACAAAGAAAACAGAATCTGTCAAAAACAGAACAGTCTGCAGAAATCTGTAGACTTCGAATACTTATGTAACTCCAAAAATTCTGAAAATTTAGGAAAACATGGTAAATTTGTATATCAATCTTGTGTAAAACATTCAGATCCAATTGACGCTCTGGTGAATTTCTAAAATTCCTGGACTGAGCACAAAAGTTTCTGTTTTTCAGCAAAACCAAATCAACAATCACCGTAAACCATCCCAAAGGTTTTACTTGGCTCAAACACTAATTAAAACAAAAAAACACAATTACTACAGAGATAATAATGTGTAAAACACTCAAAAACATAAACAAAAACAAACACAAAAAAACATAAAATAAAATTGGGTTGCCTCCCAACAAGCGCTATTGTTTAACGCCCCTAGCTAGGCATGATGATTTCCATGATGCTCACATAAAAAGTAGTAATTGGAATATGCAAGAGAGCATTATGAATCTTATGACAAGCACATTTAAGTCTAACCCACTTCCTATGCATAGGGATTTTGTGAGCAAACAATTTATGGGAACAAGAATCAACTATCATAGGAAGGCAAAGCAAGCATAACTTCAAAACTTTGAATACATAGAGAGGAAACTTGATATTATTGCAATTCCTACAAGCATATGTTCCTCCCTCATAATAAATTTCAGTAGCATCAATAAGGAAATCAACAATATAACTATAACATAAATCAATACTCTCTTTATGATCAACACGCATATAGTTTTTATCATCTTCCAAAATAGTGGGATTTTCATCAACTAAAGTCATGACCTCTCCAAACCCACTTTTATCAAAAAATTCATAAGATTGAACACTCTCCAAATATGTGGGATTATTTTTAGCTAAAGTTTACGCTCTCCCAAACCCACTTTCGATACTATTGTAAACATATTCAACATGAGGCTTAAATAAATTTTCAAGATCATAAGAAGCATTATCACCCCAGTCATGATCATTGCAATAAGAAGTGGACATGACAAAATTACCATCCCCAAGCTTGTAGTTTTGCATATCATTAACATAATTTACATTAATAGAATTTATAGTAACATCATTGCAATCATGCTTTTCAATCAAGGAGCTATCATGAATCACCTTATAAATTTCTTCTTTCAACACTTAATCAAAACTTTCAGATTCATGATTTTCAAACAAAACTTCATAGAGATAATCAAGTGCACTCAACTCACTAGCAATTGGTTCATCATAATTTGGCCTTTTGAAAAGATTAGCAAGTGGATGAGGATCCATATCAATAGATTTTTAGCAAGCGAAGATGCAAGCAAATAGAAGGCACATGGCAACACAAGCAAACAAAAAGAGATCCGGCGAGAAAAAGGCGAATAAAACGGCAAATCTTTTTGGTTTTTTCTGAAAATCGTTTTAGAAGTGGGGGAGAGGAAAACGAGAGGCAAATGGCAAATAATGTAAATGCAAGAGATGAGTTTGTGATGGGTACTTGGTAGGCTTGATGTAGATCTCCCTGGCAACGGCGCCAGAAATCCTTCTTGCTACTTCTTGAGCTTGCGTTGGTTTTCCCTTGAAGAGGAAAGGGTGATGCAGCAAAGTAGATAAGTATTTCCCTTAGTTGTTGAGAACCAAGGTATCAATCCAGTAGGAGATACAAGCAATTCCCCAATCTTTGCACCCACACAAACAATCAAACACTTGCACCCAACGCTATAAAGGGGTTGTCAATCCCTTCACGGTTACTTGCAAGGATGAGATCTGATAGAGATAGATATAAAAGATTACTAAAACGAAAAGTAAAACAAAAGTAAAAAGATTGCAGCAAAGTATTTTTGGTATTTTTGGTTTATAGATCTGAAAATATAATATGGAAAATAGACCCGGGGGCCATAGGTTTCACTAGAGGCTTCTCTCTTGAAGGAAAATAATACGGCGAGTGAACAAATTACTGTCGAGCAATTGATAGAAAAGCGCATAGTTATGACGATATCCAAGGCAATGATTATGCATATAGGCATCACGTCTGTGTCAAGTAGACCGAAACGATTCTGCATCTACTACTATTACTCCACATATCGACCAACTCCTGCCTGCATCTAGAGTATTAAGTTCATGAAGAACAGAGTAACGCATTAGGTAAGATGACATGATGTAGAGCGATAAACTCAAGCAATATGATGAAAACCCCATCTTTTTATCCTTGATGGCAACAATACAAATACGTGCCTCGCTACCCCTACTTTGTCACTGGGTGAGGACACCGCAAGATTGAACCCAAAACTAAGCACTTCTCCCATTGCAAGAATTACCAATCTAGTTGGCCAAACCAAACCAATAACTAGAAGAGACTTGCAAAGATATGAAATCATGCATATAAGAATTCAGAGAAGATTCAAATAATATTCATAGATAATCTGATCATAAACCCACAATTCATCGTATCTCGACAAACACACCGCAAAAGAGTATTACATCGGATAGATCTCCATGAAGATCATGAAGAACATGGTATTGAAGAACATAGAGAGAGAAGAAGCCATCTAGCTACTAGCTATGGACCCGAAGGTCTGAGGTGAACTACTCACGCATCATCGGAGGGGCAATGGAGTTGATGTAGATGCCCTCCGTGATCGAATCCCCCTCCGGCAGATTACCGAAAAAGGCTCTAAGATGGGATCTCATGGGAACAGAGGGTTCCGGCGGCGGAAAAGTATTTTCGTGGCTCTTTTTGGTATTGGGGGAATATTTGGGAATTTATAGGCCGAAGATTAGGGTTAGGAGACCTGCTGGGGGGCCACAAGCCAGGGGGCGCGCCCTGCAGGCTTGTCGCCTCCCGGCAGGTCTCCTGCCTTCATCTCCAAGTCTGGCAGGTTTCTTTTGGTCCAAGAAAAATCATCGCGAAGATTTTATTCCGTTTGGACTCCGTTTGATATTCCTTATCTGCAATACTCAAAAACAAGGAAAAAACAGAAACTGGCACTAGGCACTAGGTTAATAGGTTAGTCCCAAAAATAATATAAAATAGCATATTAATGCATATAAAACATCCAAAACAGATAATATAATAGCATGGAACAATCAAAAATTATAGATACATTGGAGACGTATCAGGCCTCTAGGTACTTATACGAGTAGTTGCTACCAATCTTGCAAAGTTTTATTGACATAATTTTGAGGTCCAAAAATTTTAGAAAATTGTCATAGGGAAATGAGTTTCTTCAGGAGGAGTTCTTCAAGAAGGCGTCCTTTGGGTGAGTCGTCGAGCAAGGGCTCGGTATGACAACTTATGTTGAGCCCAGAACAAGCTTGATAGACATGGCTGACGCTAAATCATGCCACTGGCCATGCGATGAGTTTATGAGAGGTGCAGGCATTGAAGAAGAATTCGATCAGTACATTTATAATACCGGCCTCACCAACTTCCTTGCAGATAAGTGTGTTCAACAGTATGATCTTATCCGTTCATTCACACATGGATTTCGATATCATCACCATACTTCTAGAGTGTTGTTTAATCTTTATGATCAATCTTTTAGTATGACTCTAGAGGAATTCAGTGATGCATGCAAACTTCCATATTGGGGCTCGCTAGAAAAACCACAAAAATCTAATTATAATATGTTTCTTGAGAGTCTTTGCGTTGGAGAGGATAGAGGAGTGACACCAGCTAGAATAAAAAGTATTCATTTTCCCTCTATTCGCTACTTTGCATTGTTTAATGGGAAATGTGCAGTAGGTAAGCAAGACTGCAATGCACTGTGCGCTCCTGACTTGAGCCTTATTCACTCTGCGATGACTGGTGAAAAACAGTATAACCTCGGTGCAATTGTTTCCCGGAGGCTGCAACTTAACGCAGAAATTGGCGATCTGTACGGAGGGATTTGTGCCTCCCGCGTAGCTACAAAACTGGGAGTCTCACCTCAACCTAATGACCCTATGTTATGTGAGAGATTTCTAGACTTTGAAGCCATGCGCCATCATGACTTTATTATGGATAGTGCTAGGGGTTATGAGTACAACCTAACATTTTATAAATATAAGCATGTTTCTGTTACGTTGCCTGCGCCTGCTCTCTTTGACTTTCAGAATAAATGGAGATACTATGTTCTCGAGGATGAAGTGCAAGAGTACAACGCTGTAGTAGAGGCCGCTCGCTTGGCTGTGGAGGTGGCGCGGAACGCCTCCATGAGCTATCACTTCAACTATTATCCACACCAGCAGTGGTGATCACCAAGCTAGGCCAAAAGCCTAAGCTCGGGGGGAGTACATATTTCTCACCGACATTATATTCATGTTCACACACTTCATATCAATTGTCGGTGTTCATCCTTTTTCATTGTATATCCATGTTAGCTTTATTTTTCCACTTTCTTTTTGTGTGTTTGAAAAACTTTGAAAATCCAAAAATATTTCTCGTTTCTTTTTGGGTTTTTCCCATTTAATTAGTTGTGGTATTAAAAGAAAACCCAAAAAGATTTCCTTTGCATGTTGGGAGCTTTCCCGTGTAAATAGTTTTCTCGTTTTTGTTTTTTCCTTTGTTTGTTTGCTTCCTTCGTAAAACCAAAAACTCCAAAAATATTTCAGTGTGTTTCTCTGAATTTCTTTTCTTTTTGTTGAGTCATTGAAAGGAGAAGACCACAATGAAAATGTTGAGTGGCTCTCATATGCATTACTGTTGGTCTAACAAAAGAGCCAATATTGCCCTTTCTTCTCCTTTGTCTAAATGTTCGCAGATTCCAGCTTAGTCCACGACACACTTGCACTATTATTATTATCACATCATTCAGTCGTGTAAGTGAAAGGCAATAATGACGATATTTGATGAAGTGATCGTGGTAAAGAAACCTGGTATGAACTCTTCTTTTCGTAGTTGTAAATATGTTTAGCTCGTTTGATCTTGATTCAACATATTATGAGTAAACATTTTTATGATGACAATTAGAGATTATAGTTGCTCATGCCATGCTTAAATAGCTAGGAGTGAATAATGATTTATCTTTTGTGTCAACATGCATTAAAATGGTTGTGATGTGGTATGGTAGTATGGTATCCTCCTCTGAGTAATTTGAGCGGCTTGACTTGGCCCATGTGCAAACATGTAGTTGATTCAAAACCAATGCAGCCTTCATGATGTTTAAATTCAGAGTGTCCATGTCCTACTCATGCTAATGTTCAATGTTAATTATTCTCAATGCATGATTATGACCGTTTTCGCTCTCTAGCTGGTCGCTTCTCAATCTATTGCTAGCCTTCACCTGTACTAAGCGGGAATACTGCTTGTGCATCCAAAATCTTTAAACCCAAAGTTGTTCCATATGAGTCCACCATATCTACCTATATATGGTATTACCCTTCCGTTCCAAGTAAATTTGCAAGTGCCACCTCCAAATATTCAAATAAACATCCATTTTGTGTGCTCGTACCGCTCATGGAGCGACGGGGCGGTCAGTATCTTCCATGCTAAGTGGGTTATTCTCAAGATGGGCGTTAGTTCGCTTATCATTGCACGAGAGAGGCTAGTAAAAAGGATGCCCAGTCATGCATAATCAAAAATAATTAAACAAAACTCCTGGGACAAGTTCATATGTTGGCAAGCACCCGTGGATTCGGTCAGCCATGGTTTGTGTATGTATGGTGGAATGAGTAAACTTTATATTTCCGCTTGGCAACCGTCAATAATGTGTTTATCATGGAAGATATTGAAAACTCAGTCGTGACTTTGATAGGAAACGCACACCACCAAAATCACAATTCCATCTCTGTTTTAAACCATGAGCTCTGGCACCTATGCAAATCAATGATTCCCTCTGCGAAGGGCCTTTCTATTTACTTTCATGTTATTTTATTTTTATTCTTGAGTCATCATCTTCTTACTAAAGCACCAGACCGAAGAGCACTATTGTCATTCTTATGCATTAGGTCTAGTTAATGTTGGATGTGAGCACGACTGGATCTTTTCTACTCTGAATTATAATGTTTAGTCGCTGCTTGAACCTCAGAGGTGCTCTGCATTTATGTTTTGCGGTCTCAGAAAGGGCTAGCGAGATACCATGTTATCATATTATATCCTGATTGTTTTGACAAATTGTTGACATTTGAGATATTTTATTATTGCTCTCTAGTTGGTTATGTTATTGTCATGAGTGAATATAATAGCTAAGTGTTATCATCGATATGGTTATTTATGATTTATGTTGAAAACCTAAACACTAGCTAAGTATATGTATAACAACAAGAACAAAAGAGTTTGTAAAAGTTTTCTTTATCACTTTTAGTTTATCAACTGAATTGCTTGAGGACAAGCAATGAGTTAAGCTTGGGGGAGTTGATACGTCTCAAACGTATCTACTTTTCCAAACACGTTTGCTCTTGTTTTGGACTCTAATTTGCATGATTTGAATGAAACTAACCTGGACTGACGCTGTTTCCAGCAGACCTACCTTGGTGTTATTTTGGTGCAGAAATAAAAGTTCTTGGAATTGGACGAAACTTTTTGTGAATTTTTTCTGGAATATATAATGAATTATGGAGTGAAGAACCACCGGAGGGGGTTGCCTGTGGGCCACGAGCCAACAGGGCGCGCCCACCCCCTGGGCGCGTCCTGTTAGCTCGTAGGGCCCATGTGACTCCGCCGACCCTAATTCCAGTCCTATAAATTCACATCTTCGAAGAAAAAAATAGAGAGAAGATTTCATCACGTTTCACGAGATGGAGCTGCCGCCACCCCCTGTTCTTCCTTGGGAGGGCTGATCTGGAGTCCGTTTGGGGCTCCGGAGAGTGGAGATCGTCGCCGTCGTCATCACCAACCCTTCTACATCGACAATTCCATGATGCTCACTGATATGTCCATTATGCATCATGAATTCTTATTGATATTTATGTTATTCTTGTCCATTATTCCTTATTATGATATAATTCTTATGCCTTTTCTCTCTGAATGTGCAAGGTACATCACAAAGAGGGAAATCTCTGGAAACTGGAATTCTGGACCTGAAAACCAAGAAAATGGCAGAAAATTCATTGGACTCCAAATGACCTAAAACTTCACGGAGAATTTTTATGGAATATATATATATATAAGAATTATTGGGACAAAGATATACCAGAGGGGGGCCACCTGCTGGCCACAAGCCAATAGGGCGCGGCCAACCCCTCGCCGCACCCTGTTGCCTTGTGGTGGCCCAGCAGGTCTCCCGACCCCCTCTTCTCCTATATGGTGTGTTTTGACCTAGAAAAAATCATAAGATTACTTTCGGGATGAAGCACCGCCGTCTCGAGGCGGAAACCAGGGCAGAGGCCCTTTTGCTCTCCGACAAAGAGATTCTGCCGGGGAAATTTCTCTCCGGGAGGGGGAGATCGAAGCCATCGTCATCACCAACGCTTCCTCCTTGGTGGGACGACCAATCTTCATCAACATCTTCACCAGCACCATCTCATCTCAAACCCTAGTTCATCTCTTGTATTCAATCTTTGTCTCAAAACCTCAGATTGGTACCTGTGGGTTACTAGTAGTGTTGATTACATCTTGTAGTTGATGCTTGTTGGTTTACTTGATGAAAGATATTATGTTCAGATCCTTGATCACCATCATAATACCTCTGATCTTGAACATGTCAAAGTTGTACCTGCACCTGTTGTTGTAGTAATTTATGAGCCACAGGGACTCAGCAATCTCATTTCCAAGGGTATCAAGACTAGCAAAGCTTAATGGGTGAGGTATGGTTAAGTGGTGAGGCTGCAGCAAGCACTAAGCATTTGAATATGTGGCTAACTTACGAATACAAGAATAATAAGGGTGATATACGCATAATCGGTCGTGAACTAGTGATGATCAATAAGTGATCCTGAACACCTACTTACGAGTCAAACATAACCCCACCATGTTCTCTCTGGGGTCAGACCTCACAAGAAGAGACGGTCACGGTTACGCACACAGTTGGTGTATTTTATATGAGTTTACTTCAAGTTTTCTATGACCGGGTGTTAAACAAATTTCCAAGTTGCCACACAACCGCGGGCACAGCTCTCAGAAAGATTTAACCCTGCAGGGGGCTCCAACTCATCCATCACAAACTAGCCACAAGCTGCACTGGAAAACCTCAACCTCGAGGTAGCCCAATGTATCCTCGGAGTCCCGGCGCACAAGACATTCGAGAAAGGTAAAACAAATCCAGCAAGGCCGCCTGACAGGCCAGATCCCAATAGGAGCCGCGCGTATCTCTTTCTCAGGGCACTACCAGATGGGCAAGACATCGGGTTGGCTGAGATCCCGGGTGACCAGGGGGCGCCGGGCATCGCCCATGTTGGACCAACACTCATGAGGAGCACTGGCCCGGGGGTTGATTAATTATCCACGGGGTGATCATGCCATATGCTTGTTTTATTAGTTATTAAGCAAATAGTACCAATGTTGGGCCTTGCCAGACGAGTTTTATCCCAAAACGAATAATCAAGGGGGTCCCCATAACAACCCCAAGCATGTTAGGAGCGCTCAATATGGAACATAACACCGATACACAAGTAACTAGGGCGGCAAAGGTGGAACAAAACACCGAGCAAAGGCCAAGCCTTCCACCTTTTACCAAGTATATATGTGCATTAAATTAAATAGCAATAATATTGTGATATCTCAAGATATCTATGTTGTCACATGGAAACAACCTGCACCTGCAACTAGCAACGCTATAAGAAGGGCTGAGCAAGCGATAACATAGCCAAACAATGGTTTGCTGGGATGTGGAGGGGTTAGAGGCTTTTCATGGCAATGTTGGGAGGCTTGACATATAAGTGGTAGGTAACGAGACACAACGATAGAAGCGAGACAACTAGCATAGCAATGATAGTAGTGGTATCCAGGGAAATGGTCATCTTGCCTGAGATCTCGCTTGGACGAAGAACGACTCCGTGAAGTAGACGAACGGGCGTAGTCGAACGAATCCTCACACGTCGAACGCTTTCGGAACTCTATCGAGAAGAAGCAATCCGGAAATGAACAAATGACACGGTAAACACCACAACATGTTCATGATATGATGTACAATCAAATATGATGCATGTCCATATAATGATGCATGACATGGCAAAGCACAACAATCAACTCCTACACATTAAGTGAAGCTCAATATGCAACGAGTTGCATATTGACGAAACTCTACATTTGAATTACTTAGTTCACTCTCGATTAGGTACTCAATAAGTTTAAATGTTGTTAACATGGCAAGATGTGAAACATAAATAAACTAGACATTTAGGCAAGTTTAAATGAGGCCAGAAACAACATATATCATTTCCATAATGACCCCATATGTTAATTTCGAAATTTGTCCAGATCTGAACTAAACATGTTTTATGTTTGTTAAACAGGGAAACAAAATGCACCATGTGATTCTACTCGTCATTCTAGGCGATTTACACATATAGATCATTTAAAACGGAGCTACGGCCTAAAAGATATGACAAACACAAGATGCTTATGTCATGAATGCAAAATGTATGCAAACAACACCCACAAACATGGTAAATCATGGATGCAACAAGATTTTATGAAACTACATGCAATTCTAAGCAAGTTTCATGTATGACATGTTCAAAACGGAGCCACGGTTCAACAAATATAACCAACACAAGTTATAGTGATAACCTGTCCAAAACAGCAACATATCAATTTGCACCCATCAAATCAACAAGCTACAAGAATCTAAAATACACAAACAAGACATGGTGATGTACTCTAGATATTGCACACCAATTCATCTCATAAGAGCAAATTGAATAGAATCCTGGATCAATAGGAAATGAGATCACAAGATGGCTATTTGAACACAGTTTAAGACTTAGTGAAAATAACAGGTTTTCACAAATAGTTTTAACCTGAAGGCATATTGGCAGCAATAAAACTATATGCTACAGGTCTTATCATGGCATGAAAATCTACAGCATGGTAGTAGACGTATTGCGCTACATTTCATTCCACATGAGCATGGTCTAATTATGCACAGAAACATGGCTACCATCAACACAACATGGCAATCTGAAGAAAACAGATTCTTAGACTTGGTGAAAATAACATGGTGCAAAAAGCAGCAGTTTTAACAGATTGGCATGTTTGACAGCAGAAATATCTATGATGCAAGTCCTATATATGTAAACTAATGGCACAAGATGGTAGTCCATAACATGCTTAACAAAAGACTCCATGGGGGCAACACCAAAGGAGTTGTAGATCAATGGGAATTCACATGGTAAGACAGCAACAAAATATGACAGTTTCAGACTTAATTATTTTAGCATATCAAAACAGCAGCATTGAGTAAGCATGTTCACATGATGAAAAATATAGCTACACATGAATATCATGGCATGGAAAGCATACTACCAGCAAGTAGACATAGCATACTACAAATTACTCCATTGACACACATTCATAGGATGCATGGTTTGCTTAGTATGATGCTCGCAAAACGGAACTTGTCATTAACAGCAAACAGTTTTAACACGATAGCTACTTTAGCGCAACATATTGACATGCTATGGATGTTTTACCTATCAAGCAATGGAATGGCATAAGAGTACACATAACATAGAGCAATTCTCATGAAGGAACCACATGCAAAAGGCCTACGGTTTAGATGCAATAATCCACGCAAGTTTGAACTAAATAACAGTTTCTGACGATTACGATGTGAAGCACTTTTGCAACACAGATTTAAGCGTGAAGATGAATCCTATTATGCATGAAAATAATGCCATGATGTAGAGCACATTGAGTAGAACAATTTTCATATATAACTCATTTCTATACGATGCACGGACGCAAAGTTACAAACGTTTTAATATGCTATGGTGACATTATAAACAGACGCAATGACTTAGGAAAAAAAATGCTAAGTCTGGGGCTGGGCTGGGGAGCTCACTTTGGGCCTCGTGGCCGGATGGGGAGGCGGCCCGCGGGGGCGCTGCTGGAGCTGCGCCAGGCGCGGCTCGTCTCTGGGCCAGCTCCTGGCTACGGCGCGGCTGGGCCTGGCACGGCCAGCCGGCCCCTGAGCGAAGGCGGGCGGGGACTCATCGTCCTCCTCGCTCCCGTGCCCGAGCGAGAGGCAGGGCGGCGGCTACAGCGAGGCCGACGGGGCCGGGCGAGGCGAAGGAGACCGGAGGCGAGCGGCGCAGGCAGATCCGGCCGGGGCGGCTCTGTTCCCGGCGGCAGCGAGGGTTGGCGGCGCGGGGGCGAGTGGATCGAGGCGGCGGCGGCTCCTGGACATGGAGACAGAGAGAGAGCTCATGGGAAGGAGGGGAAGGAAGGGGAAGGAAGGAGAAGGTAGGAGAGGGGCGTGGGGCTGGCCGCGGTCGGGGTCGCCGGCGGCTGGGCTGCTGGGCGGACACGGAGCTCGGGCCCCTCGGGCGCCATTTGGAGGAGCTTCCGCTTGGAGCTGCGGCGGCGGTGCTTGGGCTCGTCCGGGCCTGATTTGGCCCGGGGCGGGCCGACTGCGGGCCCAGGCGGGCCTGGCGGCTGAGGGAGGCGGGAGAGAGGCAGGTGGCGGCTGGGGGTTGGGGATGAACGGAATTCAAGACTAGGGTTTCTCTTTTGGGCAGGCCAGGGTGGCTATATATAGCAGGTTTAGCTAGAGTTAGCGGATTTTGCCCGAATTCGGATCGTAAGATCGCGATCGGACGGCTACCGCGATGGCTAGGGGTTAGATGGGCTAGGTGGCTGAGTAGGGGGCTTGTGGGCTGAGAGAAGAGAGAGGTTTGCGGCCCGACACGAAGTTTTAAAACCGAAAATGTCCGCGATTAAACCGGCTATAATGCCGCTATATATTTAACGGTTCGGGTATCAAACGACCTCCGAATGCGACGAAATTTGGCAGGCGGTCTACCTACAATATATTAAGACCGCTCGCCAAGTTTCGTCCCATTCCAAGAATGTTTTATACACACTTTTAAAAACAATGTTTTTACGATGCCGCGGGCGCGTGCGTGTGTGGTTGGTCACGAAACGATCGTCGACAAGAACGGGGAGAACCGGCGACTACGAACGAATGCAAGTTTTGAAAAATGACGGCAACGAAGTGTTGATGCTATGCAGATGATGCGAATGATGCGATGATGAATGCGATAACCAAATAAATCACACAGCGATAACAGCGTCGGTCTCGGGCTGTTACACACCTATACTTGTGGGTCATCAAGACTCTTTTCTGGTGCCATTGCCGGGGAGTGAATCGCCTTTGGTAAGTGGAAATTGGTAAGGAAACATTTTTGGTATGTGCTGAAATTTACTGTTACTTGTTGCTATGGACGGTCACCCTTTGAGTGGCTTGTTTGGGGCATCTTCACCTCGAACATAAGTGGAAAAGGTTGCTCCTCAAGCTACTGAACCTACTGAAAATGTTTATTATGAGATTCCTTCGGGTATGTTAGAGAAACTGCTAGCTAATCCATATGACGGTATAACTCATCCTGATTACCATTTGATATTTGTCGATGAGGTTAGTGGATTATTTAAGCCCGCAGGTTTGTCTGGAGACAAAGTTAAGAAGAAGGTTTTCCCTTTATTTTGAAGGGAAAGGCATTGATGTGGTACAGGCTATTGGATGATATTGGATCATGGGACTGGAATCGCTTGAAGCTGGAATTTCATCAGACGTTTTATCCTATGCATCTAGTCCATCATGATTGGAACTTTATTTATAATTACTGGTCTCGTGAAGGAGAAAGTATCGCTCAAGCTTGGGGAGGTTTAAGTCTATGATGCACACTTGCCCCAACCATGAGCTCTCAAGAGAAATGATTATACAAAAAATTTATGCTTGGCTTCCTCATGATGATCAAGTACTACTCGATTCTTCTTCTACTGGTTCCTATATGAAGAGGACTATTGAATTCAACTGGGACCTTCTGGAAAGAATTAACGCAACTCTGAAGATTGGGAACTCGACAAAGGTAAAGGGTCAGGTATAAAGCTTAAGTTTGATTGTGTTAAATCTTTTATGGAAACTAATGCTTTCCATGAGTTTAGCAATAAATATGGCTTTGACTCTGAGATAGTAGCTTCTTTCTGCGAATCATTTGCTACTCATGTTGATCTCCCTAAGGAGAAGTGGTTTAAATATCATCCACCCATTGAAAAACCATTAGAGGAACCTGTTATAATTAAGAAGGAAGAAATAATTGTTAGCCACGTTGATCCAATTGCTCCTACTGCTTACATTGAGAAACCACCTTTCCCTATTAGAATTAAGGAGCATGCTAAAGCTACAACTAGGGCTAATAAAAGTCATGTTAGAACACCTAAACCTTCTGAACAAATAAACATTGAGCCTAATGTTGCAATGGTTAAAGATCTCCTAGTTGATAACATTGATGGTCAGGTTATTTACTTCTGTGATGAAGCTGCTAGAATTGCAAAACCTGTTAGAAACAACCGGGATGAGCTAGATAAAAACAAACTACTTGTTGGCATGCCTGTTGTTTCAGTTAAAATTGGAGATCATTGTTATCATGGCTTGTGCGACATTGGTGCTAGTGTTAGTGCTATACCTTTTACCTTATATCAAGAAATTATGAATGACATAGCACCCTCTGAGATTGATGTCACTATTAAACTTGCAAACAGAGATACTATTACACCACTTGGGATTGTTAGATATGTTGAATTCTTGTGTGGAAAAATTAAGTACCCAACTGATTTCTTAGTACTTGGTTCAGAACATGATAACTTTGGTCCCATTATATTTCATAGACCTTTCTTGAATACTGCTAATGCTGAAATTAATTGTGTTACTGAAATGGTGAAAGTAAGCTTTGGTGATGTGTCTCATGAATTTAATTTCTCTAAGTTTGGTAGACAACCACATGAGAAAGAATTACCTAGTAAGGATAAAATAATTGGTCTTGCTTCTATTGTCGTGCCTCCTACTGATCCATTAGAATAATATTTGCTAGACCATGAAAATGATATGCATATGAATGAAAGAAATGAGATAGATGATATATTTCTTAGACAAACACCTATTCTTAAACACAACTTACTAGTAGATATTTTAGGGGATCCTCCTCCACCCAAGGGAGATCTCGTGTTTGAGCTTAAGACTTTACCTGATACATTGAAATATGCTTATCTTGATGAAAAGAAGATATATCCTGTTATTATCAGTGCTAACCTTTCAGAGCATGAAGAAAAGAGATTGCTTAAAACTCTAAAGAAGCACAGGGCTGCTATTGGATATACTCTTGATGATCTTAAGGGCATAATCCCCACTCTATGTCAGCACAAGATTAATATGGAACTGGATGCTAAACCTGTCGTTGATCATCAACGCCGTTTAAATCCTAAGATGAAGGAAGTGGTAAGAACTGAAATACTAAAGCTTCTGGAGGCAGGTTTCGGTGTACTAAAGAACGAGGCCTTTAGTACCCGGACTTGTGCATAAACGATCGTGACCTCTAGACCGGCAGGATCCTGCCGGGCGAGGACCAACCTCCAGGCTACATCAGCCGAAGACCAAAGCAACCGGCAAGACTTCTTGCCGGGGGAGAAGACCCAGCTACGAGCGTCTACCCGCCAAGACCTCTGTCCGCCAAGCCACCGCTCCATGTCGCCAGGCTGATTGTCTACATCAGTTAGGTGTCGAGCGGGTAGGCGGTTAGGTAGAGCTGGTCGGGGCGCGTGGCATCTCGGTGGATTTATAGCAGCTTTAATGACACCCGTCCCACGGCGTGGCAAAGAAATAAGAGGTAGCTAGGTGAACGGCACAGAAGGAGAGGCAATCCTTGCCGGGAGACGTCGCCAGCGTGACACCTCACGGTGCATTCAATGCGCCTAACCTAGTCTATCAGAATTAGGTGTATCCCACTATAGTTCTTGCCAGTAGTTTTGGCAGCTGTAGAGCATGCAATTCACCCCAGGAAATGACCATTCCAGCCAATGTGGTAGCCCCTCAACCTATAAAAGGAGGCCAATGGCTACCTTACGAAGGGCCGACACTTTGTTCATTTGCACGCGTAGCCGCACTTCTCGAGCATATCTTGCCGGGGTTGTAGCGCTCCTATACGGTGAACCCACATAAATCCATCAAAACATAGGACGTAGGGTTTTACGCTTCCGAGCGCCCTGAACCTGTCTAAACCCCTGGTGCACGCATGGGTTGGTGATGCTCTTTGTGCCCGTGAATCCCCGTAGTTGAACCGCAAGGGGCCCCGCAGGTCCCATAGATCATCGTACCCCCGACATCTTTGGCGCGCCGGGTAGGGGGTTCTGGTGCGCGAACCTTCACCGATTTCTGCGTGTCATCACCAACGACTTCGTCGACGACCATGGCTCCCAAGAAGGCCAAGGGCGCGTCGACACCCGCCCCGACTTCGTCAAACCTGCCCTCGCAGGCGGTCACCGGCGGCGAAGACGGAGGCGGCCCCGGCGCTCACCGCACCGGCGAGCGCATCCACAACACTACGGGGAGTTCTGCGAGCCATGACCCAGACCCCACCATCGTGGCAATGTGAAATGCTCCGACGGCGGCTGGGGACGATGTTGTGGCGGCTGCAGCTGCATCGGCGGCAGCGGCGGCTATGGGACCTTCATCGCGCCCCTCGCAAGACAATCGCGACCAGCGCCCTCAGGGTGGCGACCCTGGGTGGCCCGTGGACAAGTCTCCTATGTGGCACTCTCACAACGCGCAGGGCCAAGCTCATCGCCAACCTCCTGGAGAAGGCAGACATCGCACAACGGGATGGGGGAGCGCTCATCCTGTCACCTTCAGGAGCATGAGCGCCACCCACGCCTTGCACCGTTCCATGCCCAAGACCATAGAGGAAGCTCTGGCATAGGCTCAGCTGTTGCTAAACTTCCGACCCAAGCCAGAGAAGATGGAAGAATGGAGGGCGACCATACAAAGCCTGCTGAGCTTCGCCAACCATGACAAGCCTGACGTGGCGGGCCCCTCGCGTGCACGTCATGCGACTACTGCGAAGCCCACCACCCTGACGTGGTGGGCCCCTCGCGTGCATGTCATGCGACTATTGCGAGGCCCACCACCGGGCGTGATGTTGGCGGGGCACACACAGTGCAGTCGTCCCCGCAGCAACAACAACCTTCTCGATGGACCGACGTAGAGGACTAAGTGTCCTACGCATCGACGGACCCGCGACAACAATGAGATCAGCGCCAGGTCCTGAAAGAAAGGCACAAGGAGGACGCCCGCACCACCATCGAGAGGCGATGGGAGACGCGTCGACGATCGAACGACCGTGTGGATCCAGCCATCGACGAGCCTGCGCCAGGGGTGCCCGACAGCCTACCTTACGAGATAGGTTGCCTGGCGTTCACCCACGAGCTGCGGCAAGTCCGTTGGCCCTCCTGCAGAGCCTTCAAGCCTGAACTGCCCTATAAATATGACGGCAAGATCAGCCCATCTGAGTTCCTCGGCATATACACCATCGCCGTGCAGGCTGCCTGGGGACGCGATGAGAAAGTTTTCGCCAACTACTTCCCGCTGGCGCACAAGCCCAATGTGAGGAGTTGGCTGATGAACTTGCCGGAGGGGTCCATTTCTTCTTGGGCGGACCTGTGCAATCAGTTCGTTGGTGCATACCATGGGGGCCACAAGCTCCCAGGGCAGCCCAGCGATCTGCATGTACTTCCCCAGAGGGATGGCGAGTCCGTCCGCAAATACATTCAGAGGTTCAACCGTGTGCAGCACAACATCCCTGACATCCACCGTGCCACGGTGATTGCCGCGTTCCACACGAACGTGCGCAATCGGCGGATGCGCGAGGAGATGAGCATCAACAAGGTGCGGGATGTTGCCAAGCTTTACGCTTTGGCTGACAAGTGTGCATGCGCTGAAGAAGGGAGGAGGCTCCCCGGAGAGGATGCTGGCATAGAGGTCGACTCCGACGACAACAAAGACGCGTCTGCCTCCAAGAAAAGGGCTAGAAGCGCAATAGAAAGTGCAAGGGGAAAGCAGTTATGGCCGTGGAATGGACCGGCAACTCCAACACCGGCAAGAAGGCCAAGTCCGAGGGGTCTGGCAAGGAGACTGCCGCCTGCGCCGAAGACGACGAGGCCGTGGCAGGAGAGAAGACTGGCAGGCCATACTACAAGATCCATCTCACCAAGGGCCATGACATCACCGAGTGCCGCCAAGTAGAACAACTTGCGGAGAAGCAGAAGCAAGAGTACAAAAGGTGCGACAAGGAGAAGGGCCAAGATGGTGTAGGTGGCTCTGGCAAGAAGAACCGTGGTGGTCGTGGTGGCCGCCGTGGCAAGGCCAAGCAGCAGAGGGAGAAGCCTGCTAGGGGCCGAGACAAGAAGTCTAATGATGAAGATGACGATGATGACGGAGATGAAGAGGGATCTGACGGCCAAGAATTCCAGAAGGCTGTGGATGCTATGTGTGTTGATGGAGGTGCATCTTTGGACTCCTTGCATCGGCAGCTCAAGCAGTGGGCCCGGGAAGTCAACGCAGTAGAGCCAGCAGCAGAGGCAAGGAAACCCCTCAAATGGTCCAACACTCCCATCATCTTCGATGCTGAGGATCACCCCGACTGCATCACCACTGTCTGGTGTGTGCCGTTGTTGGTATCGCCAACGATCTGCAACCTCAAGGTCACGAAGATGTTGGTCGACAGTGGGGCCGGTCTGAATCTGATATCACCCGACATGATCAAATGCCTGCAGATTCCTGACTCGGACCTCAAACCAATAGGATCTTTCCAAGGGGTCAACCACGGAAGATCTCAGCCCAAGGGGAAGATTACTCTGCCGGTCACAATTGGAAGCGAACTTAACTTTAGGACAGAGAAGGTCGTCTTCGATGTCGTGAAGATGTCGCTGCCGTACAATGGAATTTTAGGCCGACCGGCGCTGGCAAAGTTCATGGTGGCATCCCACCACGCCTACAATACACTTAAGATGCCAGGGCCGATGAGCATCATCGCCATCCACGCTGACAAGAAGGACGCAGTCCTCTGCGTCGACAAGCTCTCCCGGGAGGTAGTGGCAGCGTCCGCCGACAAGGCACACACTCCTGTCGACAAAGCTCCCGGGGGGAAAGAGAAGAACAAGAGATCTGGCAAGTCTCATAAGGACTCCGAGAAGTGCACCACGGAGTGCAGCACACCCGTCGATGACTTACCAGAGACCTCTGCCGCCAGAAGTAAGAAAAGCAAGGTGACCATCCCAAAGACGAAGCAAGTGGCTGCATGAGAGGACGGCCAGGGCGGCACTTTCACCATAAGTGCCACCCTCGGCAGCAAATAGGAAAGCGCGCTCGTCTCCTTCCTGCGGGTGAATGTCGATGTGTTTGCCTGGCAGCCATCTGACATCCCTGGTGTTCCCAGGGAGGTGATTGAGCACCACCTTGCTGTTTGTCCCCATGCATGCCCCGTCAAGCAGAAGGTCTGGAAACAAACCCTGGAACGGCAAGAATTTATTGCCAAGGAAATCAAGAAACTGGAAGCAGTTGGCCTGATCAGAGGTCTGATTCACCCAACCTGGTTGGCGAATCCTATGGTGGTGAGCAAGGTGACCGGGAAGTGGAGACTTTGCATCGACTTCACTGATGTCAATAAAGCTTGTCCGAAGGATCCTTTCCCCTTGCCGTGCATCGATCAAATAGTAGACTCAACTGCCAGCTACGACCTATTATCTTTCCTTGACGCCTACTCTGGTTACCATCAGATCTTTATGGCCAAGGAAGACGAAGAGAAAACAGCATTCATCACCCCTTGTGGCAGGTACTGCTTTAAGAGCATGCCATTTCGGTTGAAGAGTGCTGGTTCAACATTTGAGAGGGCCGCCCCGATTGGTTTTGGACCACAGCTACACAGGAATGTGGAGGCGTACATGGACGACATTGTAGTCAAGACCAAGGACAAGGCCATGCTAATTCAAGACCTAGAAGAAACCTTCGCAAACTTGCGCAAGATCAACTTGAAGCTCAACCCTGAGAAATGCGTGTTTGGAGTCCCATCCGGCAAACTCCTCGGGTTCTTTGTATCACAGTGCGGGATAGAAGCCAACCCCGCCAAGATCGAAGCAATTGAGTAGTTGGAGGCACCAAAACACGTCAAGGACGTACGCCGCTTGGTGGGCTGCATCGCCGCCCTCAGCAGGTTCATTTCCAAATCCGCAGAGCGCGCCCTGCCGTTTTTCAAGATCTTGAAGATGGCAGGCCCAATGACATGGACTCCGAAAGCGGAGACAGCGCTGCAAGATTTGAAGAAATACCTATCCTCAACGCCAATCCTAGTCGTGCCTAATCCAGAGGAGCCATTGCTACTGTATTTGGCGGCGACGAACCAAGTGGTTAGTGCCTTGCTGGTGGCGGAGAGGGAAGCTGAGGAGGACGAGGTGGCAACCCCCGAGCTGACAACCGGCAAGCCTGGGTTAGCCCCGGCAAGCCAAGGAGCCGATGGCACAAGTACAACGCAAGAGGCGGAGCAACAGACTATGCAGAAGAAGAAGATGGTCCAGCGGCCAGTGCACTTCATCAGCTCCCTTCTCCAGGGGGCTAGGTCAAGGTACTCTGGGGTGCAAAAACTGCTTTTTAGCCTTCTCATGGCCTCACAGAAGCTGCGCCACTACTTTCAAGCACACCACATCAACATCGTCACTCGATTTCCGTTGCAACACATCCTGAGGAATCCATAGGCAACCGACAGGATTGTCGAGTGGGCGTTGGAGCCAGCTAGCTTTGGCCTGAGCTTTGAGAGCACAACAACCATACAGAGCAGAGCCCTGGTGGAGTTCACCACAGAATGGACGCCAACGCAGGACGAAGAAACACCAGAAACAGTCCTCCACGGCAAGGAAGCACCTCAAGAATGAGTCGTGTACTTTGACGGAGCTTTTTCGCTACAAGGCACCGGTGCCGGAGCACCCACCGGAGAGCACCTCAAGTATGTGATCCAGATGCACTTTCCCCGGGAGGTACCAACTAACAACACGGCTGAGTACGAAGGGTTGCTTGCCGGACTGCGGATAGCAACTGACCTTGGCATCAGGAGGTTGATCGTCCGAGGAGACTCACAGCTTGTTGTGCGCCAAGTGAACAAAGACTACCAAAGTCCCCTGATGGAAGCATACGTGGATGAAGTGAGGAAGTTGGAAGAGCACTTTGACGGGCTGCAGACAGAGCACGTCCCCCATGCTGAGAATGGCATTGCCGATGACTTGTCAAAGAGAGCTGCACAGAAGCTGCCTGTGGAGCCAGGCACTTTTGTGCTCCGACTGATTCAGCCTTCAGTCACTCCATCAAAGCGGCAGAACAAGAAGAGGAAGGTCAACTTCGGCGACTATTTCCTGGCAGAGCCACCAGTGGTCGCCAAGAAGGTTGCAGGGGGGGACAAGACACCTGGCGGTGACCAGCAAGCTCTGGCAGACCCAGTGGTCCTTGCTGTGGAAGCTAGCGCTCCCGCAGTAGAAGAGATGCCTTTAGTCCTTGTCATCAAGCCACAAGCTCCGGCATGGGCACAGCAGATCGTCCAATACTTCCAGACTGGAGATCTCCACGCGGAACAAGAAGAAGCTGAAAGAGTAGCCTGACTGTTGAGCATGTACCAGTTCATGGACAGCACTCTGTACAAGAGGAGACCAAACAATGTGAAATTGAAGTGCATTCCCTCGGAGGAAGGACGGCAGATGTTGGCAGAGATACACGAAGGGATCTGTGGCTCCCACATCAGATCACGAGCCCTTGTCCGGAAGGTGTTCTGGCAAGGCTTCTACTGGCCGACAGTCCTTCAAGATGCCTTGGCGGTGGTGAACACGTGTGAAGCATGCCAGTAGCACGCCAGGCAAATACATCAACCAGCACAAGCCCTTCAGTCCATACTGCTCTCCTGGCCATTCTCGGTCTGGGGGCTCGACATTGTCGGGCCCTTCACTCGTGCTACTAGGGGCTTCGAGTTCTTGTTCGTTGCGATCGACAAGTTCACGAAGTGGACTGAGGCGGAGCCGGTGAGAAAAGTAACGGCGCAAGTAGCAGTCAAGTTTCTCAGAGGGATAGTTTGCCACTTCGGTGTCCCCAACAGGATTATCACCGACAACGGCACGTAGTTCACTAGCAACAGCTTCATGCAGTACTGTCAAGATATTGGCGCCAAGATCTGCTTTGCATCAGTCACTCACCCCAGGAGCAATGGCCAAGTAGAGAAGGCAAATGCAGAAGTGTTGTGGGGCCTCAAGATGAGAACTTTTGATAAGCTGCGCAAGCACGGAAGGCGCTGGGTTGATGAACTGCCGGTGGTTCTTTGGTCGATCAGAACAACACCGAATCAAGCCACCGGCGAGACGCCCTTCTCCCTAATCTATGGTGCAAAAGCGGTGCTCCCCACGAAACTCACCTACGGATCACCGAGAGTGCGGGCCTTTGATGAGGACCAGCAAGAGCAATTGCGGCAAGATGATGCCACGCTCCTCGAGGAAGATCTTCTCCAGGCTACACTGCGTGCCGCTCGGTACCAGCAAGCCTTGCGCCGCTATCATAGCCGCAAGGTGCGCGCCATGAGCATTGAGGAAGTCGACCTTGTTCTTCAATGGATTCAGTCCGCGAAGGGATCAAACAAGTTGATGCCAAAGTGGGAAGGCCCTTACCGGGTAGTACAAGTCACCAGGCCTGGCGCAGTCCGCCTGGAGACCGAAGACGGCACCCAGGTGTGAAACTCGTGGAATATCGAGCATCTTCGCAAGTTTTACCCGTGAGGCGCGGTTGTCGGGCCGCTTGGCAACCCCTTTTGTACAAGTCTGCCGCCAAGGCCTGTAATCCTTTGTACAAAGCCAGGCGATGACCCTTCACTTCTCACTTACATAAGGTGACTGTTGAGCCACTAGGGTTCCTAGCCTCCTCTATTTTCTCTTCTTTCTTTTTCTCAAAAGGGAGAAGGGGCCCCCACGTGCAAGTCTTCCCGGGGGGAGTGACGGTATGGACACACCTACAAACATGTTCAAGGACGGTCGCCTTGCGGCAAGGATACAGCAAAGAGAAAGCTAAGTTGCATAAACTTTTTAAGAAAATTCATGCTTTTTTCCTTGCACAAAGTTGACACTTGTATGAGAAGACCTGCACGCGGAGGACCCTTGTCAGAATTGTGTGTGCTCTTGGTTGTTTCGAGCCCGCTCAACATCCTAAGTAGCCGCGACAAGGACTGCAGGGTGGCCTTACCGGCAGTGGCATCATCAGCAGGCTGCTAAGGATCCGTTCCTAAAAGCGCTCACAGTAAAGATGTGCGCACCGGCAGGCATTTCCGGCAAGCGTAGGGAACAGAAACATACAAGTGCGAAACTACATTAAGAGGAGACAGCCGTTCATTAAACATGGCGAATACTATAATATTTGGCGGAGAATACCCAACAATTGTTCTTTGCATCATCGTAGGGTTACATTGGGTACAATCTAAATGCAAAAGGAGATATACCACTACGATGTGGTGATTGATCCGTAAAAAGGTCTTGCGGATGGAGCCTTGCATCCGCATCAATCACCCATCTCCAAAGCCGAGCTAAGGTGCCACGCGCGCCTAGTCGGAGTCCTCAAGCTTAACACCGAGGGTGCTGCTGTCATCGTCGTCGTTGTCGCTGAAGGAGTCAAAGTCGCTGTCGCTCGAGCTCTCGGCGCAGCACTCCAGATGGATTCCGGTGACCCCGAAGAACTTCACGGAAAGCGTGGCGGCCCCGTCGAACTTGAAGTGGAGGAGGTGCCCCGGTCCCAGCCCACGGGAGGGGGCGAACGACTTCCACCCCCGCGTCAAGAACATGGCGCTCCCGGGGGAGAGGTCAACCGTGACCCAGGTGGGCCCGTTGCAGCAGCCGTCCACCCGGAGCCACAGGCCTAAGGGCCTGCTGCCTTCCATGGCCCTTGCAAAGGGGTCAGGAAGGCGCAGCCAGATCTGGTGCCGACGAGGCAGCAACACAACAAACTCGTGCTCCTCTTCCCCTGCATGAGCCGCCACGCGGGATGGCGGAAGGGGCGCACCACCACCACCACCACCACCGCGACCACCACGGTTCGAGGGGCCCATTCTCCCGTGGCCCCTGGATGTCGTCCTTCCACGAGAGCTGGAGCCAGCCCCCGCTGTCGTCATCACGATGCGCATCGGGCTCCAGGGGGTCCCCCTCGCTGCGGCAGCGGACCCTCGAGCATGGCTGCGGCCCCTCCCCATCCTGGGAATGGCGCGCTGAGGAAAGTGGTGGAAGGAGGAAGAAGGTGGTGTTGGCTGGCAGGCTGGAGCGGGGAGATATGAATGAGCGAAGCCCTACTCGACCCCCCTATTTATAGGGATGAGGCGGGGGAGGCTGGCTCTTCGCAACCCAGGGCGAACGCACTATGCCAATGACCGCCCCATTTCAGCCAATGCCAAGCCCCGCATGTGACACGCGTCATGCGGGGCACAGTAAAGAAGGAAGATGAAGGGGGAGGGCGATGGTGCTTAATAATTTGGAATGGCAAGAGACGGATGGGCAGCGCCGCCGAATTTTCTCTCTCCATAGGGAAGGCCCGGGGGCTGGCTGTTCGCTACCCAAGGCGACCGTTCGCTGCCAAGCGTGTTGCTTGGCCGACCGCCCCTCTCCACCAATGCCGCACCCCGTGTGGAGACACGCATTGCAAGGGGCGCCTCTGCTAGTCCAACGCGGCATGGTTTAGGCGCATCCCTTTGACCGCCATCTTGCTCCACCACTCCCATGACTCGCATTCAATGCGCGTCGTGGGCAAGGCAGTAAAAATCATCATAACCACAGGAAAATGCGGCCGCGTGTGTCTGTGCACTGTTTTGGGCCTAGCCCAACAGCGTCACGGACTCAAGTGTGGCCCAGGCCCGGGGGCTCCTGTCGGTGTACTAAAGAATGGGGCCTTTAGTACCCGGACTTGTGCACAGACGACCGCAACCTCCGAACCGGCAGGATCCTGCCGGGCGAGGACCAACCTCCAGGCTACATCAACCGAAGACCAAAGCGACCGACAAGCCTTCTTGCCGGGGGAGAAGACCCAGCTGTGAGCATCTACCCGCCAAGACCTCTGCCTGCCAAGCCACCGCTCCACGTCGCCAGGCTGATTGTCTACATCAGCTAGGTGTCGAGTGGGCAGGCGGTTAGGTAGAGCTGGTCGGGGCGCGTGGTAGCTCAGTGGATTTACAGCAGCTTTAATGACACCCGTCCCATGGCGTGGCAAAGAAATAAGAGGTAGCTGGGCGAACGGCACAGAAGGAGAGGAAATCCTTGCCGGGAGATGTCGCCAGCGTGACACCTCACGGCGCATTCAATGCGCCTAACCTAGTCCGTCAGAATTAGGTGTATCTCACTATAGTTCTTGCCAGTAGTTTTGGCAGCTGTAGAGCATGCAATTCACCCCAGGAAATGACCATTCTAGCCACTGTGGTAGCCCCTTGACCTATAAAAGGAGGCCCATGGCTACCTTACAAAGGGTCGACACTCTGTTCATTTGCACGCATAGCCGCACTTCTCGAGCATATCTTGCCGGGGTTGTAGCGCTCCTGTATGGTGAACCCACATAAATCCATCAAAACACAGGACGTAGGGTTTTACGCTTCCGAGCGGCCCGAACCTGTCTAAACCCCTGGTGCACGCATGGGTCGGTGATGCTCTTTATGCCCGTGAATCCCCGTAGTTGAACCGCAAGGGGCCCCGCAGGTCCCATAGAACGTCGTACCCCCGATAGCAGGTATAATTTATCCTATTGCTGATAGTAGATGGGTAAGTCCTGTTCATTGTGTTCCTAAGAAAGGAGGTATAACTATTGTCTCTAATGATAAAAATGAACTTATTCCACAAAGAATCGTAACTGGTTATAGGATGGTAATTGATTTCAAGAAATTAAATAAAGCTACTAGAAAAGATCATTACCCCTTGCCTTTTATTGATCAAATGTTAGAGAGACTATCTAGGCACACACACTTTTGCTTTCTTGATGGATATTCTGGTTTCTCTCAAATACCTGTGTCAAAAGAGGACCAAGATAAAACTACCTTCACATGCCCTTTTGGAACCTATGCTTATAGACGTATGCATTTTGGTTTATGCAATGCACCTGCTACCTTTCAAAGATGTATGACCGCTATATTCTCTGACTTTTGTGAACTGATTGTTGAGGTTTTCATGGATGATTTTTCCATTTACGGGACTTCTTTTGATGATTGCTTGAGCAACCTTGATCGAGTTTTGCAGAGATGTGAAGAAACTAATCTTGTCTTGAATTGGGAGAAGTGCCACTTTATGGTGAATGAAGGTATAGTACTTGCGCATAAAATTTCTGAACGGGGCATTGAAGTAGACAAAGCTAAAGTTGATGCAATAGAGAAAATGCCATGTCCAAAATATATCAAAGGTATAAGAAGTTTCCTTGGTCATGCTGGTTTTTATAGGCATTTCATTAAAGATTTCTCAAAGATTTCTAGGCCACTAACTAATCTTCTTCAAAAAGATATTCCTTTTGATTTTGATGATGATTGTGTAGAAGCCTTTGAAATCCTTAAGAAAGCCTTGATTTCTGCACCTATTGTCCAACCACCTGATTGGAATCTACCTTTTGAAATTATGTGTGATGCTAGTGATTATGCCGTTGGTGCTGTTCTAGGGCAAAGAGTAGACAAGAAATTGAATGTTATTCATTATGCTAGTAAGACCCTAGACAATGCTCAAAGAAATTATGCTACCACTGAAAAGGAATTTTTAGCAGTTGTGTTTGCATGTGATAACTTTAGACCTTACATTGTTGATTCCAAAGTTACTATTCACACCGATCATGCTGCTATTAAATACCTTATGGAAAAGAAAGATGCTAAACCTAGGCTAATTAGGTGAGTGCTTTTACTTCAAGAGTTTGACTTGCATATCGTCGATAGGAAGGGAGTTGAAAACCCTGTAGCAGATAACTTGTCTAGGATTGAAAATGTTCTTGATGACCCACTGCCTACTGATGATAATTTTCCTGATGAGCAACTTGCTGCTATAAAAACTTCACATAGTGCTCCTTGGTATGCGGATTATGCTAACTACATTGCCGCTAAATATATACCACCTAGCTTCACCTATCAACAAATGAAAAAATTCTTTTATGATTTACGGCATTACTTTTGGGATGACCCACATCTTTATAAAGAGGGAGTAGATGGTGTTATTAGACGTTGTATACCTGAGCATGAACATGAATAGATCCTACGGAAGTGTCACTCCGAGGCCTACAGAGGACACCATGCTGGTGACAGAACTGCACAAAAGGTATTACAATCCAATTTTTATTGGCCTACTCTTTTTAAAGATGCTCGTAAGTATGTCCTTTCTTGTGAGGAATGCCAAAGAATTGGTAACATTGGTAGACGTCAGGAAATGCCTATGAATTATTCACTTGCTATTGAACCATTTGATGTTTAGGGCTTTGATTACGGACCTTTTCCTTCCTCTAATGGGTATACGCATATTCTAGTTGTTGTTGATTACGTTACTAAGTGGGTAGAAGCTATCCCAACTAGTAGTGCTGATCATAACACTTCTATTAAAATGCTTAAAGATATTATTTTCTCGAGGTTTGGAGTCCCTAGATATTTAATGACTGATGGTGGTTCTCATTTTATTCATGGTGCTTTTCGTAAACTTCTAGCTAAATATGACGTTAACCATAGAATTGCATCACATTATCATCCCGAGTCTAGTGGCTAAGTTGAATTGAGCAATCGAGAAATAAAATTAATTTTGCAAAAGATTGTTAATAGATCTAGAAAGAATTGGTCTAAGAAACTTGATGATGCTTTATGGGCTTATAGAACTTCTCACAAAAATCCCATGGGAATGTCCCCTTATAAAATGGTCTATGGAAAAGCTTATCATTTACCTCTTGAGTTAGAACATAAAGCTTATTGGGCAATTAAAGAACTTAACTATGATTTTAAACTTGCCGGTGAAAAGAGGCTATTTGATATTAGCTCATTAGACGAATGGAGGACACAAGCTTATGAAACTGCCATTTAAAGAAAAACTTAAGAGATGGCATGACAAGATAATTCAAAAACAGGAATTCAATGTAGGAGACCTAGTTCTTTTGTACAATTCTCATTTCAATTTTTTTTGCAGGTAAGCTTCTCTCCAAATGGGAAGGCCCTTATGTCATTGAGGAGGTCTATCGCTCCGGTGCTATAAAGATTAACAACTTCGAAGGCAAAAATCCGAGAGTAGTAAATGGGCAAAGAATTAAGCACTATATCTCAGGTACGCCCCTTAATGTTGAAACTAACATTATTCAAGTTATGACTCCGGAGGAACACATAAGAAAGACCTTCCGGAACACTCCAGAAAGTTGAAAAGGGGTAGGTATGTGATACGATAAGTAAACCGACTCCAAAAATTCCAAAAAATATATTTCCTGTTGGTTTTGGTATTTTAGCAAAATTACAAAAATAAAAAGGAGTCAGGGGACCCCACGAGGGGGCCACAAGCCAACAGGGCGTGGCCAACCCCCTGGGCGCGCCCTGTTGACTCGTGGTGCCATCGTGTGCCTCCCGGACTCTGTTTTCTTCCTGGACACGTATTCTAACCTAGAAAAAATCATTATATATACTCCCATATGTTTTGACCACCGCATCGCAAGTTTCTCCTCTGTTCTTGTTTCGGGCTATTTTTTTTGACAGATTGCCGAAGGCGTGGAAGCTATGTCCTCGTCCTCTTCCAACAACGTTGAGGACGAGACTTGGTTGTTTCAGATGGAACTTGAACAAGAAGGAGCCGAGGAAGTTATTGATACGTCTCCAACGTATCGATAATTTATGAAATATTCATGCCATATTTTCCTATGTTTACAATACTTTTATATGGTATTGATGCACTTTATATAATTTATTTAGAACTAACCTGGACTGACGTTGTTTTCAGCAGAATTACCGTGGTGTTCTTTTTGTGCAGAAAATGAAAGTTCTCGGAATCGCCCGAAACTTTTTTATAATTTTTTCTGGAACATATAATGAATTATGGAGCGAAGAACTGCTAGAGGAGGGCTTCCAGGGAGCCACAAGGCAACAGGATGCGGCCTAGGCCCTGGTCGTGCCATGTTAGCTCATGGGTCCCTCGTGGCTCCGGTTGACATGATTCCAACGCTGAAAAATCCTATAAATACTGAAAACCCCAGAAGTTAACCTAGAACTTCCGCTCCACCGCTGCAACTCTCTGTATTGAATAAATACCCATCTGGAGCCTTTCTAGTACCCTGCCGGAGGGGGAAATCTTCACCGGTGGCCATCTTCATCATCCCAGCGGAGGCCATGACGAGGAGGGAGTAGTTCACCCTCGGGGCTGAGGGTATGTACCAGTAGCTATGTGTTTAATCTCTCTCTCTCTCTCGTGTTCTTGAGATGGCACGATCTTGATGTATCACGGGCTTTGTTAATATAGTTGGATCATATGGTGTTCTTCCCTTGCTATCTTGTTGTGATGAATTGAATCTTTCCCTTTGACATTTCGTTGGGTCGGATTGAATATTTTGGATTTGAGAACACTTGATGTATGTCTTGCATGGGGATACCCGTAGTGACAATGGGGTATTCTATTGATCCACTTGATATATGTTATGGCATCAACTTGCGGATTCCGGTGACCTTGGGGATCTATGCATAGGGGTTGATTGCACGTTCTTGTCCTACCTTCTGCGATAGAAATCTTGGGGGTACTCTTTGAAGTTCTTTGTGTTGGATTGAATATGATGAATCTGAAATTGTTTGATGCATGTCAAATAATTAACCCACGGATACTTGTGGTGACATTGGAGTATCTAGGTGACATTAGGGTTGATTGATATGTATCATAGGTGTTATTTTGGTACGAACTCTAGGGCTGTTTGTGACACCTATAGGAATAGCCCAATAGATTGATCGGAAGGGATAACTTTGAGGTGGTTCTACTACCTACAACAATTTCATCTTATGTTCTCTGCTAGATAGGAACTTTGGAGTGATTCTTTGTTGCACGTTGAGGGATGATCATATGATTCTATTATGTTAGCATTGTTGAGAGATTGCACTAGTGAAAGTATGAACCCTAGGACTTATTTCCAAGCATTGATATACCGTTTTTCTCGTTGTTTACTACTTGCTACCTTGCTGTTTTTATATTTTCAAATTACAAAACCTATATCTACCATCCATATTGCACTTGTATCACCGTCTCTTCGCCGAACTAGTGCACCTATACAATTTGCCATTGTATTGGGTGTGTTGGGGACACAAGAGATTTCTTGTATTTGATTCCATGGTTGTTTGAGAGAGACCATCTTCATCCTACACTTCCCACGGATTGATAAACCTTAGGTCATCCACTTGAGGGAAAATTGCTACTGTCCTACAAAACTCTACGCTTGGAGGCCCAAGACATTAGTTATCTCAGAGGAAGGACCTATAGACTCTATGGAGGTGCATCCCCCGGCCTCAGAGCGTGGTACGCTAGCAGGCATCTCCACTTCTCCAAACCCTTGCCCACCAATGGGGAGGAGAGCCCAGCTAGCTCAGGAAGCGCAAGGTGAATCTACCCCGAGGAGGGCCCTCGGCAGGATACATACAAACAACTTTCACAAATTACTGAGTTGAGAATATTTCTCGCTCGCATATACCATCCAATTGGGACATCTCTCGTCCAAGTGAAAGTGATGTAGGAAAAGGCTCTTGGTGGCCATAGAATAAGCATATTATGGTGGAAGTGCAAAAGAACACTGCAATGATTCAGCAGCTACTCAATGAGATGAGGGAGTTGAAGACCCTCCTGCTAACTATTGCAAGGGACAACCCTACTACATCATCACCACCATCACCCAAGAAGGACACTTGAGTACATGGGTATGGGCACCACCCTTAGCTTGTTCCAAGCTTGGGGGAGGTGCCCTGGTATCGTATCACCATCACTTTTATCATTACCATCTTTCTTAGTTCGATCCTTAGCTATTTCATGATTTAGAGAAATAAAATTTCAGATTTGCTTTGCATAGAATTTTTGCTTTGAGATCTATCTATCCTTGTAATCGAGTGTGAGAGTTATATAATAAAGATTAGTTGAGTTTGTGTGCTTTACTCTCATGCATCTATCATCATAGCATTGAAATAAAAGAAATAGAAAAGATCATATGCTAATCCCATGGGGAGTAATAACTTCACATAGAAAAAGTATAAGTGATAAAAGTTGTTGGGAATAAACAAACATAGCATTAGTCATTGTACAATCTATGCAAGATTATGATAGAGGAGAGGAGATTCACATATAAATACACTATCTTGGACATCTTATATGATTGTGAGCCTCCATCAAATATTATATAATGATCAAGTGTTGATGTTGGACATGGAAGACAACGTAATGATCATGATAGTCTACATTCACATAGAAGTTATATGGTCATGGATCCTTTAACATGCGTTGCTTGCTTTAGATCTTCTTCTAGCCAAAAAATGTCTACACTAAGTAGAGACACTACTTGTGCATCCATAACCCCTTAAACCTAGTTTCTTTCCATGAGAGTCCACCATACCTACCTATGGATTGAGTAATATCCTTCAAGTAAGTTGTCATCGGTGCATCAAGCAATAAAAATTGCTCTTAAATATGTATGATCTCTTATTGTAAGGGAAAATAAGCTTTGTACGATCTTGTGATGGCAAAGAAATAAAAGTGACAGAGTGCATAATAAAGTTTGCTATCATAAGGGGCAATATAAAGTGACGTTCCTTTGCATTAAGAGCTTGCACATCCAACTTAAAAGCGCATGAAAACCTCTGCTTCCCTCTGCGAAGGGCCTATCTTTTATTTCATGAATTTACCTTTGTGCAAGAGTCAATAAAGTTTATCCTTACTCCAACCTATCAACTCTCTTGTTGGCAAGCATCATGTGTTGAGGATAGATCCGGATAAATATATCCAGTTGAATGTAGGTGATCATGAACCATTATTGTTGACATTATCCTTGAGGTAAATAAGTTGGGTGGGAAAAACTATGAAGCTCCCATCTTCCTATGTGCCCAACAGAAACACTAGCTCCAAAAATATGCAATGAGAGTCAGCAATCATAGAAGACTAAATGATATTTAAGTATGTAAACATGCTAGAATGAAAGCTCTTACATAGACTCTTCTTTGGAATATGATGAATTGTGATTGTCTCAATAACTAAGAGCATAGTTTGTTGATTGTCAATAGTATTTGTCGGATTTTGGGCTTCGCAAAACCCTCAAGGTTCGAACACAGGGGCGTGTGCGAAGATCTTCTACAGCCATGCCCTACCTAGCTCGCTACTCGATGGATACGACGATGAACTCGCGCGATGACGAGGAAGAAGATGAACATGGTGGTTTACCCAGGTTTGGGCCGCTGCGAAGAGTAATACCCTACTCCTGCTTTGGTGGATTGCCTCTCGTGGAGGTATGGTGGATGAACTATTACAATGTTGCGGAGCCACGCGAGGGCGCTCCTGAGGTGTTCTTGGCCCTCTGCTGGCTTGGTGATGGGTCGGATGGAGTGGTGGATCGACTGGTCGCCGGATCCCCCTCTACGGTGCAGCCTAGGCTCTATATATAGTGGTGGCCCGGGTCCTCTTCCCTTATCACAATGGCGGGAAGGGATCCCACAGCGGCCAAATTTGAAGGGGGACAGGAGTACATCCCCGCCCTGTCCAAAGGTGGTCTTCGCTTGCAAGTAGCTGTCGATGATGCAGAGGTGGGCTCGGCGATGACATCTGTCCTGCGGGGCTCGTGGTCGTGGTCTTGTTGCACCGGAATGGAAACCTTTGGGGGTGCTTTGGGAGCCCGCGTACGTCCTTGCCCCCTTTGCACCAAAGGGGGAACTGCACCGCCTGGCGCGCTGGCGCCCGCCTGTCCTTCCTTGCGTCATCTTTGACTCCTGAGGCCGGGCTCTGCATAGAGATCTCCGCCGCTCCTGAGGGGGGGCCTAGGGAGACCCATTCCTTGCCGGTCTTGACGCTGCTCCTCCTCGCAAGCCTAGGGTCCTCGCGAGGCCCTTGTTTTGAGTGGGGCTGCATCTGGTTGTGCTTGGCTGACGAAGTGGGCCATGCCCTGGGCCGCAGGCAGGCAGGTCTGGGTACCCCCGTTCCCAGAACGCCGACAGTAGCCCCCGGGCCCAAGGCGCGCTCGAGCTGACTTCCGGGCGAAGCCTTGGGGGCGGCCCGAAGCACCGCTAGCCCCAAACGCCTGCGGGTCAGGTTTTACATGCGGCAGACTCTGAGAGGCCATCGCCCCTTCTCCTCCACGCCGGCCCGGCCATTGCCAGGTTTGTCAAATTGCCCGGCACACGCCACCAAGCCGCCTTTGTTCCTTGTCGATTCCGCCGTCTATTCTCCCCTCTTCTGTGGTTCTCGCCCTTTCCGCCAAATCCCATGCGCGCACGCCGCCACGCCCCCTTGTCATGGCCTCGAAGAAGGGAGAGGGTGAGGGCTTGAGGGCGCCGATGACCGCGTCGGCGTCTAAGCCCGCACTGGGCCGGTCATCGGTGGTGAACTTGGAGGGCTTAGAGAAGGTTCAGCTGGTGGTCGCCGCCGGCTCCAATGAGTGGGGGGCCACCAAGATCTGGCCGGGCTCGCGGCTTTGGAGCGAGCTTGAGGCCTCTGTTGTCCCCCTTCATATCCACGCCCTTCTCTCGGGCTTGCTGCCGCCGTTCTCAGGCTTCCTCTCCGCCGTGCTTTCGCATTATCGGATCCACGTGCTCCACCTTGACCCCGGTTCCCTTGTCCTTCTCCCGGCCTTCGTGTTCCTGTGCGAGGCCTTTGTTGGTGTATTCCCCTCCGTGGCCTTGTTGCGCCACTTCTTCTCCCTTGAATTGGTCTCGGGGGAACAGTGTTCTGGGTGCGTGTCCCCGAGAGCAGCGGACGCATCGGCCGGGGGGGCCCTCGACGCCGGACTCTCTCCGGAGGCAGAAGGGTTCCGGCGGCAGTGGGTGTATGTGAACACCACCAGGGCCGAACCTCTGTTCCAACCCCCGTTGGCCCTTGCAGTGTTGAACCGTGGGTGGGGGCATGAGGAGCTTGCTGACCCGGGGCTTGCACGGGTCCTAGCCTGGCTGGCGAGGCTGAAGAAAGCAGGTGTGACGATGGTGATGGTGGTGCGGGAGTTCACATGCCGACGAATTGCTCCTCTTCAGCGTCATTCCCGTCCGATGTGGGCCTTCACAGGCCCCCGCGATCCCATGAGGATCCAGGTCTCGCCTCTTTCCCCTGTCGTGCTGCGCAAGCTTCTCCACCGCCTGACCAGTGGTGAACCTGACGAGCTTCCCCGGGGCGGCCTCCCCTTGTACAACTACAAGGACCGGGAAGCCCTCGTCGTGAAGATGTCGCGTTTCGATGAGTGGGGGCTCCTCCCTCTGGAGGAGGCGCGCCCTCAGGATGCCCCTTTCCCGGGGGCCCTGACCCCCGAGAACTCGGGAGACGCCGCCCTTCCCGTGGCCGAGGTGGAGCGCCCTTCGCTGCCCGCTCCTCCGGTTCCCGCCTCGAGTCAGCCCGGGGTCGGGGGTGATGCCCTGTCGATGATGAAGGTCGCCGTCTCCGCCGCTGAGTGTCAGTTGCCGGTCGTCGGTTCATCGTCCCCCGGCCCCCGCGCCGGCTGGAAGAGGAAGGCGCCCAGGGGTGGTCGCTCCTCGGTGTCGTGGGCGCCGGTGAAGAGGAAGTGGATCGCCGTAGATGAGTAAGTGCCTGCGCCCCCTCGACTTTCCCTTCAGCGCTCTCCTTCTGAGCTTCTGTTTCGCAGGCTCCCCACCGGCGAAGGAAGAAACGGGTTGTCATCGCCCACTCCTGCAGCCGCCGAGCTTCCCGCGGTCTCCTCTCCCGCTGGCCGCGGGGTTCGGGCCGCCATGGCGCCCACACCTGAACCTTCTCGGCTGTCAGGTTGCCCTGAGCGCGAGTCCCCTGCGGTCTTCTTCGCCCGTGGCCTCCAGCTCCCTAGGATGGGGCCGCTTCCCCCGCCAGTGGCCTTTCCTCGGGGCGTGCCGCGCTGTGTCCTTGGGCCCCCTTTGCTCGGTGACGAAGGGCCCCAGGAGGTGCGTCCTTCTTCCGGAGTGTCTACGCGGGAGCCCCCAGCCCCTGGGCACGCGTTCGGGCTAGGGGGCCCCTCGCGTACCTCCCCCATAAATCCTGGGGAAGGTGGAGGCCCTGGTTGGCCCATTGAGCCCGCTGGTGACCGGAGCGCTGCGCAGTGGGGTTTGCTCCAAACCGCGGAGAACGCGCTAGGACGCCTAGGGGTAGAGCTTGCCAACAGCGATGCTCGCTTGGAGGTGGAGCGTCAGCGCCTTGCACAGGAATGGTATCGTCTCGAGGTCGCCGTGAATTTTGGCCGCCTGCTGCGCGAGCGCGCCCGTGCAAAGGTCGAAGAGTCTCTCGCCGTGGCGGTGGAGGCCCGCGAACGCGCCCTTGCCGAGGCTCAGGAAGCCGACTGCCGGCGCAGGGCCTTCGAGGAACGCCTCAAGGAGCTTCAAGCCTTCAATGCCGACCTTGAAAGGCAGATCCAGATGCGGAGGGCCACACTTGAAGGCCCGTCAATCGAGTTCCTCCCCGTCGGTGCGAGCCCCCGAGCGCCCGTTGACTCGTTGGCGATGGAGGCGCTGGAGCAGAGCCTGGAGCAGGAGAGGCTGGAGGTGAGGGAGCGCCAGGCGTCGCTTGTCGAGGAGTCCCTTGCCTCCCGCGAGGCGAAGTTCCAAGAGGAGGTCGACAACAAGGTGGCAGAGGCTTGGCGTTCCCTTCTCCAGGACTACCGCGCGAAGCTGAAGCTCCAGGAGTCCTATTTCTGCAAGCGTCGTGACCACCTGAAAGGCGAGGTTGATGCCCTCAAGAAAAGGTTAGACCAGGAGGAGGGACGCCGGCGAGCCGCGATGGACACCCAGGCTGCTACCGAGGCCGAGCTAGCCTTTCTCTATAAACAAGTAAAGGGCGTTGCTTCCCTGGTAGAGAAGGCTTCGGATGAGGCGGACCGTGCTCACGGCCTCCAGTACGCGCGTTCCCAGATGTTCCGATCCCTCGAGGCGAGGGCTACCCGGGCCTTGAGCGACATCTGTGGCGCGAGCGTCTCGAGCCCCTTGGTTCCAGACGATGCCGGGTACCTGGGCTTCTTTTCCAGGGTCGTGGAGTGCCTTGAGGAGGGCGCGGAGAAGATTCGCGTGCTTGTGGAGGAGAAGCTCCGCGACCTCCTCACGCGGACGGCCTCGAACGTCTTCAGCCACCTCCTTCGTCTTGACCCGCACTTCGATTTTGGGGCGGTGCTTGGTCCTGTGCCTGAAGTGACTCGCGCTGCCCTCGCCGAGTGGGTCAAGGACCATGTGGACGACCTGATAACGGAGCTTTCTTCTGACGAAGCCGAGGGCCGTGCCTGAGCCGGGAAGCATGTGGCCGCCGCCGGGTGGTGATGACGAGAGTAGCGGCGACTGCATGTCCCCTTGAGTGGCCTTCTTGTTCTCCTGGCAGGGTTATGCATGCGGCCTAGTGGCAACTTTTATGTATTTTGGAAAATACCCTTGAATGTGCTCCAACATGACAAGGTGTGTTGCGCCGCGCTCCCTCTTGCCCGGGGTTGCTGCCAATCCGATTGTCGCGCTCGCGGTAGCCTTCTGCATCAGGGGGGTATAGCTGTGGCGCTTGGGGAGGGGTCCGGACGTCCTGTGGGCTTCTTCTTCTTATGAGCGAGGTAGGTTGGGAGCCCTTTCGGCACTCTGCGTCTGCAGGCCCCAGTCCCGCACATTTCCCTACCATCGTAAGGTACGACCGGATCACCTAGACGCACTTTACGAGGCAAGGCCTCGACACCCTTGATGCCGACCGGATCACCAAGGACAACATCAAGGGGCGAGTGGCTTTACGACCGGTAAGGCTCCTGAGGCGTGATGCTCAGGATCCCCCTTCGACGCTCAAGCAGCTCTACGTCGGCAGGTCCCAGTCCCGCACATTTCCCTACCACCGTAGTGTACGACCGGATCACCAAGGATGCAACTACGAGGCGAGGCCTCGACACCCTTGATACCGACCGGATCACCAAGGACGGCGTCAAGGGGGCGAGTGGCTTTATGACCGGTAAGGCTCCTGATGCGTGATGCTCAGGAGCCCCCTTTGACGCTCGTGCGACCCCCATTTCGTCCTGTCGGCTGCTGCCTAAGGAGGCCCTGGGCCTCCCGAGACTCCATGCTGTAGGGCCGTGCTGCGGTCGGAGCCCCCGAGCGGGGGTCGACGGCTAAAAGATGCGAGCCCCTGAAGCGGCAGGGCCTGGCCATCCAGCCCCGAGGCGACAGGGCCTGGCTATCCAGCCCCGAGGCGCCTCGGGGAGGGCCGGAGCGCACGGCTCCTTGTGAAACACCAATCCAGAAAGAGAGAACTCAAGACCGGTAAAACGAGAGAACAAAGAGAGAAAAAGTCCCCGCCCCTTTTTCTTTTGAATATAGAGTTGCGAAATCCTTAAACTTCCGGCAAGTTCGAGCACAAAAAGGATTCTTGAAGGTGGCAACTTTGAATACAAAAAAGAGCGAGAAAATGGCCGCGTCCGGCTCTTAGGGTAGTCTTCGTCTTCGTCTTCCCCCAACGCTGAGCATAGGGCATCCACGTTGCATGGGCATAGCCATTGGAGGGCAGTGTTGTCCGCCAGCGCGGAGCTGTGGCTTCCACATTGCGTGGGAAGGAACCCCTCCACGTCCTCGGGGGGCTCCGGGCATATACAGCCCACTCATTATTACGTGAGAGTGTCACGGGTTGGTCCCGGGGGTGTACGGGTGAGGGATCACTAGAAGAGTGTCTAGAGGGGGGGGGTGAATAGACTACTAGTAGGAATTTAAAACCTAACCTTTTCCCAAGTTAATTGGTTGGCAGATTTTAATAGTTTTAGCAAGTCTAACAGCCCTACACATGCATGTCAACAAATATGGCAGCGGAAAGTAAAGACATTGCACATGAAGTAAAGAGTTGAGATAGGTAGATCAAACGCAAATGGAGACGCCAAGATTTTTCCCGTGGTTCCGATAGGTGGTGCTATCGTACGTCCACGTTTATGGAGTCTTCAACCCACGGAGGGTAACGGTCGCGAGAGTCCACGGAGGGCTCCACCCATAAGGGTCCACGAAGTAGCAACCTTGACTATTCCATAACGGCTTCCGTCCACGAAGGACTAGCCTCACTATGGGTAGATCTTCACGAAGTAGGCGATCTCCTTGCCCTTACAAACTTCTTGGTTCAACTCCACAACACGAAGTAGGAGGCTCCCAAGTGACACCTAACCAATCTAGGAGGCACCACCCTCCAAAAGGTAATAGGCTCGGTAAAGATGATGAACTCCTTGCTCTTGTGCTTCAAGATGATAGACTCCTCAACACATAATCACTCTCTCACAGATTTGGCCTGGTGGAAGAGATGGGATTGGTGGAAAGCAACTTGGGGAGGCTAGAAATCAAGATCCATATGGTTGGAGTGTAAGATCTTGACCTCAACACAAGGGTAGGTGGCTCTCTCTCAGAAAACTGGATGGGGCAAGTATGGAATAGTTCTAAGTGCTTCTCTTTCGAGTGGGTGGTGGTGAAGGGGTATATATAGGGATCCCCAAAAATCCAACCGTTACACACAAAATGACCAACTCGGTGACACCGATGTGTTAATCTCAGTGGTACCGAAGTGACCAAAAGGTGGCAACTTTTGAATCTCGGTGAGACCGATATAGGAAACTCGGTTGCACCGATAAGGTGACCAACGGTCAGATTGCCCATTCTCGGTGACGCCGATCCAACAATCTCGGTGGTACCGATATTGTGAATTTGCGTAACAGAAAGTTGGCAACCTAAACTCGGTGGCACCGAAGCAGAATCGGTTACACCGAAAGGCTAGGGTTTGGCTAGTGTCTATCTGAGTTTGGGAATCGCTGGCACCGAGTGGAAAGTGTTGGTTGCACCGATTTTGGATATATGACTTTGGACAGACTTTTGTGGAAGAGCTTGTGGGTGTTTTTGGTGACTAACACTTGTGCATGTATGAGCATTTTGTTCACCAATCAATACCTTACCCCCTTTTAATAGTATTGGCTTTCCTATGGACTCAAAGTGATTTCTCACAAAGTAAAATGTAGAGTCCTCTTGCTTGAAGCTTTGCCAATCCATTTCCTTGCATCTTGGGGTATTTCCACAATCTTCACAATCCTTTTGCCAGCCCTCTATGTGGACTTTATCTGAAATACACTAGGTAAAAGTATTAGTCCAAGAGACAATGTATGTTGTCATGAATTATCAAAACCACCAAGGGAGCATGTTGTGCTTTTAATCTCCCCCTTTTTGGTAATTGATGACAACATACAATCAAAGCTTCAAATGAAGATATGCATGGATATAATGAAGACTTTGAGAGACACATGACTTAGATTTGCTCCCCCTAAATGTGTGCAATCCTTTAAAGGACAGTTGCTTTGGAATGCATGGACACACAAATAGTAGAAAGGACATAAAAGGTCATGTGTATCTTGGCTATATGCATCAAATATATATGAATGAGATGTATCCTTGTTCAAGACTTCACTCTTGCAAACAATATGTGCAAGAAGCAGGAGATCATCTTGACCAAAGATATGATGCATATACTTACCTTGAGTTCTTGAGCATTCTTGTAGTAGAAACACACTTGAGAAAACAATGTTAGGAAACACAAGAGTATTCTACCGATCAACAAGGCAATAGAACTCAAAAGCACCAAGATATGGAGAACATGTAGAAGACAGTGTTTCTTAAGATTGATATGTCTCCAAGATCATTTAGAACTTTCTCCCCTTAGATATGAAAATAGTAAATCATCCTCTCCCCCTGAATCTCAGCATGTAGATATTGGGATTGGATAGGGTGAGAAAAAATCTAAGATGATCACCATAAGAAAGAATGTTAATTTTTCACCCAATATATTTTTCTCCCCCTACTTTGGTATTCTCCCCTTGTTTATATAAATATAAACTCTGATATTCGCTCTCCCCCTTGATCGTATCTCCCCCTTTGCATAAGCATGTATCTCCCTTTAGCATGAAGCTTTGTTATTCTCCCCCTTTGGCATTAATTTCCAAAAAGGTCGTACACAGGGATATACACAGGGATCATTGACTAAGAAGGGATCCTTGAGAACAAGGGTCATTGAATGTAGGGTTCATAGAAATGAAAACTGAGGGAATCATTGAAAATAATTTCTTTCCCTTTGGCTCATAGAAATGTAAGACTTCTCCTCCTTTTAGTTAGGGATCCTTGAATAAAGAATTTCTCCCCCCTAAGAGATTTTTTTTTAAAGAAGGGATCATTGAAGCAACAGAATCAACACTTGAAAGATCACAGAAGAAACATAGATTGCAACTGCAAAAGAAAACAATCGGTGACTTCGAGACAAACAAGTCGGTGGTACCGAGATGATGTTTTGCAGCTCATCTGCTAATTCGGTAGAACCGAGATTTTGTATCGGCGGCTCCGAGGCTAAAACAGAAACTTGGCAGTGGGATTTTGAAAACGAGATTTCTCAAACTTTGCCAAAAACACAGGGTCAAAAGAAATGCAAAAGGTATCAACTAGAGAAGATTTGAGTGGTTCCAAGAAATCTTGCAAAATAGAGAATGAACCATCCAAAATACTTAACTAGATGATGAGCGAAGACTAGGTCACCTATATTAGAGTATATTGACTTAGGAGCCAAGCAAGAATACTTGATCATGGGTCATACTCTACGTTAAGCTCAAAATGGGGTTACCATTTTTGATTAAGCATTTTAATGTCTTCATATCACTTGAGTTGCTTTAGCTCATGACTTGGAGTAAAGCCTTTTCAAGGATATGAGTACATACCTTTGAGTGATGTTGATGACGTGGCTTGTAGGTGAACTTGTTGAGGATGCTCGAGGTTGATGAAGATCATCTTGAGTTGCGAGCAGTCCTTCTCGTTTTAGTACACTTGTCACCTACATAGGTTAGTCATGCAAGGAAGAACAATAGATATATCCATTTTACATGATACCAATAGAGATTTAGCAAGTATGATCACATCAAGCATATGTCAAGGATATGGTTGAATTGTCTTCTTCCTTCCATCACCAAGAGGGGTTGTGGATACTTGGTCATGACAAGATTGCTTATTATTTGAGTTGATGGAAATCTTGTGGAATGAGATTCTTCCAAGTACCTACAAAACGTTAGATGCAATACAAGGGAGCATAGAATTCCACGGCATAAGATAACATGTTCGGAGTGCATGGAAATATCAAGAAAGCTCATTCCCTTGCATGCAACCGAGTGAATCTAGCTCAAGTTTGAAGCATCAATGATGTTCAACTCACTCCTCAAGTAACAAAATGTTTTCTCATCAAGTGGCTTGGTAAAGATATCGGCCAATTGCTTGTTAGTGCGAACATGCTTAAGATTGATATCTCCTTTGGCAACATGATCACGAATGAAATGATGCCTAACTTGAATATGTTTAGTTCGAGAATGTTGCACAGGATTATGACCAATTTTAATAGCACTTTCATTGTCACAAAGTAATGGAACATTTCTAACATGGATTCCATAATCCTTAAGCGTTTGTGTCATCCATAGTAATTGTGCACAACAAGATCCAGCAGCAATATACTTAGCTTCGGCAGTAGATAGAGATACCGAGTTTTGTTTCTTGGAGGACCAAGATACAAGAGATCTACATAAAAATTGACAAGTACCCGAGGTGGATTTTCTATCAACCTTGTCACCGGCGTAGTCTGAATCGGAATAGCCAACAAGGTTAAAGGAAGATCCCTTGGGATACCAAATGCCAAAGTTTGGTGTTTGTATCAAATATCTCACAATACGTTTCACGGCCAAAAGATGACACTCTTTAGGTACAGCTTGATATCTAGCACACATGCAAACACTAAGCATGATATTGGGACGAGAGGCACATAGATATAGCAATGAACCAATCATAGATCGATAAACCTTTTGATCAACCGGTTCATCCTCCTTGGTAAGATCAACATGTCCACTAGTAGGCATGGGAGTTTTCATACCTTTGCACTCTTGCATGTTGAACTTCTTGATCAAGTCCTTGGTATACTTAGTTTGAGAGATGAAAGTTTCGTCTTTCGTTTGCTTGATTTGCAAACCAAGAAAGAATTTCAGCTCACATATCATGGACATCTCATACTTCTCGGACATCAATCTTCCAAATCTTTCACTGAATTGTGGGTTAGTAGATCCAAAGATAATATCATCCACAGAGATTTGGCACACAAATAGTTCACCATTAACTCTCTTAGTGAATAAGGTTGCATCAATTTTCCCAATTTCAAAACCCTTTTCAATGAGAAACTTTGTTAAGCATTTGTACCAAGCACGAGGGGCTTGCTTAAGACCATAAAGGGCTTTACGAAGCTTGTAAACACGATTAGGTTTCTTAGGATTCACAAAACCAGGTGGTTGCTTAACATAGACTTCTTCTTCAATCTCACCATTTAAAAAGGCACTTTCAATGTCAATTTGATAAAGCGTGATATCATGGTGATTAGCATAAGCAAGAAGAATGCGAATAGCTTCAAGTCTAGCGACGGGGGCATAGGTCTCACCGTAGTCCATACCTTCAACTTGCGTATATCCTTGGGCTACGAGACGTGCTTTGTTTCGTATGACTTGACCGTCTTCATCTTGCTTGTTCCGAAACACCCATTTTGTTCCGATTACGTTTTGCTCATCCTTGGGCTTCTCTACGAGTGTCCATACTTCGTTCCTCTCGAAGTTGTGAAGCTCTTCATGCATCGCGTTCACCCAATCAGCATCTTCAAGGGCTCGATGCTAGAGATGAAAGAATAATGCTCACAAAAGTTAGCTAGGTGAGTTTTAGAGCGAGTGATTCTCCCTGTTTGTATATCACCAATGATTTGGTTTAGGGGATGGTTCTTGGTCACTTGTGCTCGAACTCGGGTCAGCTTCCGATTGTTGGATGGTGGAGCTTCTTCTTCATCATCATCTCCTTCATCTTCGTTGTTGTTGAAGGTGTCGTTTCCTTGAGGTGGTGGTGAAGGAGGTTGTGGTGGATCTTCATGATGCACTTCCTCCTCTTCATCATCTTGTCGTGTACCGCTTGTGGATGCCTCCATGTCATGTTGTGGTTCACCTTGACGTGAAGTAGGGGCTTCCACTTGAGTTGATGAAGTACTTTCCTTCACCTCCATGGGACGAATCTTGCCGATGGACAAGTCTTGGATAGCTTCCGAAGGGTCCTTATCACCTACATCATTTGGCAATTGTTCGACTTGCGAACCATTAGATTCATCAAACTTCACATCTGCCGTCTCTTCAACTTTACGAGTGAAGTTGTTGTAGACACGGTAAGTGTGAGAGTTCGATCCGTAACCAAGTAGGAATCCTTCATGAGATTTAGGAGCAAATTTAGTACTACGATGCTTATCAAGAATGTAGCAATTTGAGCCGAATACCCTAAAGTATCCAACTTGGGGTTTGTTACCGGTGAGTAGCTCGTATGCCGTTTTATCGAGAAGCTTGTGCAAGTAAAGTCGGTTTGTGGCATGACATGCTGTTTCCACGGCTTCTGCCCAAAAGTGTCTTGGCGTCTTGTATTCGTCAAGCATCGTTCTTGCCATCTCAATAAGCGTCCGGTTCTTCCTCTCAACAACTCCGTTTTGTTGAGGCGTGTACGTGGCCGAGAACTCATGTGAAACACCTTCTTCGTCAAGAAAGGTATCCACATGGGTGTTCTTGAACTCCGATCCGTTATCGCTCCGAACCTTCTTGATCTTCACTTCAAACTGATTTTGCGCTTTGCGAACAAAGTTCTTGAAGATCTTTTGAACCTGCGACTTATCATCAAGAAAGAATACCCACGTAAATCTGGAAAAATCATCAACTATAACTAGACCATAGGAATTTCCACCAAGACTCTTATAAGCATTGGGACCAAAAAGATCCATGTGAAGTAACTCGAGTGGTCTCCTAGTAGTCATGATATTCTTAACAGGATGACTTCCACCTACTTGCTTTCCAGCTTGACAAGCACTACAAAGTCTATCTTTGTCAAATATAACATCTTTAATACCAAGTATATGATCACCTTTGATAAGCTTGTCTAAGTTGCGCATGCCAACATGTCCTAGTCTTCTATGCCAAAGCCAACCTTTAGAAGATTTAGCAATAAGACAAGTACGAGGTTTTGATCTCTTAGTGAAATCGACAATGTATAGATCACCTCTACGGAAACCGGTAAAGACCATTTTATGATTATCTTGACGAAACACTTGGCAATCTACTTTAGTGAACAGCACATTAAAACCAAAGTCGGCAAGTCTAGATACGGAAAGAAGATTGTAGCCAAGAGATTCAACAAGCATAACATTTTGAATAGAGCTATCATGGGATATGGCCACCTTACCAAGACCAAGTACCTTACCCTTGGAGTTGTCTCCAAACGTTACGTACCTTCGTGGTCCATGGTTTGGTGTGATCTCTTCAAACATTTCTCTATCTCCGGTCATATGATCGGTACATCCGCTATCGAGAATCCACTATTTTCCTCCGGACATGTAATCCCTGAAGTTTGCCATGAGACTTAGATTCTTCATGATCTTCTCATACTCGATGTCGAACAGCTCATCTTCATCATAGTAGCCATGTTCCACATTGTCATCATCGAGTGGGAAATCCTCGTCATAAAGAACAAGAGATTCGTTAGGGTTGTGATCATGACAATGTTCAAGTTTATGAATGCGAATGGCTTCAATAATGATGTTGTTGATAGTAGTGACATCTCCTTTAGCACGCATGAGGTCTCTAAGCTCAAATAGACAATCATCAAATTTGGGATCACTAGGCGTCATTTTGTGGAAGGCAATAGTTTTATGAAAAATTTCATCATGATTACTCAATGAATAACTTGGATATCGTTTCTCCAAGTCATTCCACAAAGTGTAAGCACATACAAAATTCTTCATTTGATTAAGCACATTTCTAGGCAAAGCTCTGACAATAAGATTGACAGTTCTAAGATTGCATAGCATATCAATTTCCTCTTCGTGTGTGGGATGCAAAGGATCAATGGGAGGTACATAGGGGCACTTGACATATTTGCTCAATTGAAATTCATTAAACAGCTCAAGCATCAAGGTTTTCCATTGACTATAGTACTCTCCATCAAGAATAGGCACTCTACAACTCAAACTCCCTATACTAGACACATCCATCTTCCTCCTCGGTGATTAAACCGAAGCAATGGAGACCAATGCTCTGATACCAATTGTGGGATCAAAAGAAGAGTGTCTAGAGGGGGGGTGAATAGACTACTAGTAGGAATTTAAAACCTAACCTTTTCCCAAGTTAATTGGTTGGCAGATTTTAACAGTTGTAGCAAGTCTAACAGCCCTACACATGCATGTCAACAAATATGGCAGCGGAAAGTAAAGACATTGCACATGAAGTAAAGAGTTGAGATAGGTAGATCAAACGCAAGTGGAGAAGCCAAGATTTTTCCCGTGGTTCCGATAGGTGGTGCTATCGTACGTCCACGTTTATGGAGTCTTCAACCCACGGAGGGTAACAGTCGCGAGAGTCCACGGAGGGCTCCACCCATAAGGGTCCACGAAGTAGCAACCTTGACTATTCCATAACGGCTTTCGTCCACGAAGGACTAGCCTCACTATGGGTAGATCTTCACGAAGTAGGCGATCTCCTTGCCCTTACAAACTTCTTGGTTCAACTCCACAACACGAAGTAGGAGGCTCCCAAGCGACACCTAACCAATCTCGGAGGCACCACCCTCCAAAAGGTAATAGGCTCGGTAAAGATGATGAACTCCTTGCTCTTGTGCTTCAAGATGATAGACTCCTCAACACATAATCACTCTCTCACAGATTTGGCTTGGTGGAAGAGATGGGATTGGTGGAAAGCAACTTGGGGAGGCTAGAAATCAAGATCCATATGGTTGGAGTGGAAGATCTTGACCTCAACACAAGGGTAGGTGGCTCTCTCTCAGAAAACTGGATGGGGCAAGTATGGAATAGTTCTGAGTGCTTCTCTTTCGAGTGGGTGGTGGTGTAGGGGTATATATAGGCATCCCCAAAAATCCAACCGTTACACACAAAATGACCAACTCGGTGACACCGATGTGTTAATCTCGGTGGTACCGAAGTAACCAAAAGGTGGCAACTTTTGAATCTCGGTGAGACCGATATAGGAAACTCGGTTGCACCGATAAGGTGACCAACGGTCAGATTGCCCATTCTCGGTGACGCTGATCCAACAATCTCGGTGGTACCGATATTGTGAATTTGCGTAACAGAAAGTTGGCAACCTAAACTCGGTGGCACCGAAGCAGAATCGGTTGCACCGAAAGGCTAGGGTTTGGCTAGTGTCTGTCTGAGTTTGGGAATCGGTGGCACCGAGTGGAAAGTGTTGGTTGCACCGATTTTTGATATATGACTTTGGACAGACTTTTGTGGCAGAGCTTGTGGGTGTTTTGGGTGACTAACACTTGTGCACGTATGAGCATTTTGTTCACCAATCAATACCTTACCCCCTTTTAATAGTATTGGCTTTCCTATGGACTCAAAGTGATTTCTCACAAAGTAAAATGTAGAGTCCTCTTGCTTGAAGCTTTCCCAATCCATTTCCTTGCATCTTGGGGTATTTCCACAATCTCCACAATCCTTTTGCCAGCCCTCTCTGTGGACTTTATATGAAATACACTAGGTAAAAGTATTAGTCCAAGAGACAATGTATGTTGTCATGAATTATCAAAACCACCAAGGGAGCATGTTGTGCTTTCAACGGGGAGCTCCATGCCTCGCGGACATGAAGCCCACTCCCAGCCCCCAGGCCTGGCGTGGCGAAGTAGGGTCGGCTCCGGACGGGCCCTCGAGCGTAGGGGGAGCCCCTCGCGCTCTCCGATGGGAAGGCCCGTCTCGGAAAAGGGCCGTGGGCACCCCGGGCGGTGCCCCAGCATGCCTCGCTGAGGTGCCCGGTGTTCTCACACAGGTACTCGAGGCCCTGCCCCCAGGTCGGGCGAACCGGTCCTGGGGACATGGGCGAGTACATGATCGCCCGCTGGTGATCGAACGAAACCCGACCCGGAGACATGGGCGTATGTTCCACCCTCCGTCTCCAAGCGGGCATCGCGCGCCCCGAAGACATGGGCGTATGTTCCACCCTCCGTCTCCAGGTTGGGATCATCTGGCCTGGAGACATGGGCGTGTGTTCCACCCTCCGTGTCCAAGCTGGGGCCATCCGGCCCGGGGACGTGGGTGCATGTTCCACCCTCCGTTCCCTGGCAAGTGACCCCCGGTCCCCAGACCCAGACGCCTGCTCATGGCAGCTCCCTACCAGCGGGCGTGCCACGTGAAGCTGCCTACGCCGGGCATCCTCGCGAGGCCAGTCCTGCAGGCCGCCCCTGCGAGGCTGTGCATACCAGCCCGCGCGGGAGTTGCTCGCGAAGTCGTGTATGCGCCTCCTGTCGCCGTGGTAGCCGGCGCTGCTTCCTTCGTGGCCCGGGCGTGCGTCAACATGGTCGTTGTAGAGTTGCGCGGGTCCCTGGGCGCCAGCGTAGTTGAGCCTCTGGTCCTCCTCCCTGGTTCTGGTGGGCGTGCCGTGGGGCGCGAGACGACGCCCCTCTCGTGTGGCCAGCACCTCACACCGGTCTCTGCCGGCGCCTGTGGCCGGCTCCTGCGCCTCCGGCGAGTCGAGCCAGGCCCCCAGCGAGCGCGCCCGAGCGGCCCAGCCGCTGTGCCCGCTGGTCGAGCGAGTTCACGGGCGCGAGCCTTGTTGAGATACACCCGGGTCTCGTCGTCGGCGGTGCGGGCAGCGTGTTGGTGCTGTAGCTCGTGTGCCACGAGGAGCGCGACATGTCTGTGCCGTGTGGTTGGTGAAGGCGGCAGCCCCCAGCGCCTGTTGAGGGCCCGGCCGGTGACGACGCCTGCTGACGGGGAGGCCGAACGACGCGTGGTGCCAGGGCCCGCCGGCGCCGGCCGCGCCACGCGGGCAGCCCGCCGCTCAGCGCGGGATCGACGTCCTTTTGCCATGAGTACGGCGAGCGGAGGCGAGGCGAGGCCTGAGGAAGACTTCGACACACCCCTACCTGGCGCGCCAAATGTCAGATTTTGGTCTCCGCAAAACCCTCAAGGTTCGAACACAGGGGCGTGTGCGAAGATCTTCTACAGCCATGCCCTACCTAGCTCGCTACTCGATGGATACGACCATGAACTCGCGTGATGACGAGGAAGAAGATGAACATGGTGGTTTACCTAGGTTCGGGCCACTGCGAAGCGTAATACCCTACTCCTGCTTTGGTGGATTGCCTCTGGTGGAGGTATGGTGGATGAACTATTACAATGTTGCGGAGCCACGCGAGGGCGCTCCTGAGGTGTTCTTTGCCCTCTGCTGGCTTGGTGATGGGTCGGATGGAGTGGTGGATCGACTGGTCGCCGCCCCCTCTCCCCCTCTACAGTGCAACCTAGGCTCTATATATAGCGGTGGCCCGGGTCCTCTTCCCTTATCACAATGGCGGGAAGGGATCCCACAGCGGCCAAATTTGAAGGGGGACAGGAGTACATCCCCGCCCTATCCAAAGGTGGTCTTCGCCTGCAAAGTAGCTGTCGATGATGCAGAGGTGGGCTTGGCGATGACATCCGTCCTGCGGGGCTCGTGGTCGTGGTCTTGTTGCACCGGAATGGAAACCTTTGGGGGTGCTTTGGGAGCCCGCGTACGTCCTTGCCCCCTTTGCACCAAAGGGGAAACTGCACCGCCTGGCGTGTTGGCGCCCGCGTGTCCTTCCTTGCGTCATCTTTGACTCCTGAGGACGGGCTCTGCATAGAGATCTCCTCCGCTCCTAAGGGGGGGGCCTAGGGAGGCCCATTCCTTGCCGGTCTTGATGCTGCTCCTCCTCGCGAGCCTAGGGTCCTCGCGAGGGCCTTGTCTTGAGTGGGGCTGCATCTGGTTGTGCTTGGCTGACGAAGTGGGCCATGCCCTGGGCCGCAGGCAGGCAGGTCTGGGTACCCCCGTTCCCAGAACGCCGACAGTATTTATGCTTCATACTTCAATATTGTGGATGGATTGTTACTTGCTTATGAGAAGCTATATGATGAAAAAATTGCTGCTATGTTACTATTCATGATGCACTCATGTCCGTATTCTATTTTTATCGACACCTCTCTCTCAAATTATGTGGTCATTATTATCGAGTTCGGCTTTCGCTTGAGGACAAGCGAGGTCTAAGCTTGGGGGAGTTGATACGTCCTTTATGCATCATGAATTCTTATTGATATTTATGTTATTCTTGTCCATTATTCCTTATTATGATATAATTATTATGCCTTTTCTCTTTGAATGTGCAAGGTACATCACAAAGAGGGAATTCTCTGGAAACTGGAATTCTAGACCTGAAAACCAAGAAAATGGCAGAAAATTCACTGGACTCAAATTACCTGAAACTTAACGGAGAATTTTTATGGAATATATAAGAATTATTGGGCCAAAAATATACCAGAGGGGGGCCACCTGCTAGCCACAAGCCAACAGGGCGCGGCCAACCCCCTGGCCGCGCCCAGTTGCCTTGTGGTGGCCCAGCAGGTCTCCCGACCCCCCTCTTCTCCTATATGGTGTGTTTTTACCGCGCCCTATTGCCTTATGGGACGAAGCTCCGCCGTCTCGAGGCGGAAACCAGGGCAGAGGCCCTTTTGCTCTCCGGCAGAGAGATTCTACCGGGGAAATTTCTCTCCGGGAGTGGGAGATCGAAGCCATCGTCATCACCAACGCTTCCTCCTTCATGGGAGGACCAATCTTCATCAACATCTTCACTATCACCATCTCATCTCAAACCCTAGTCCATCTCTTGTATTCAATCTATGTCTCAAAACCTCATATTGGTACCTGTGGGTTACTAGTAGTGTTGATTACATCTTGTAGTTGATGCTTGTTGGTTTACTTGGTGAAACATATTATGTTCAGATCCTTGATCACCATCATTATAACTCTAATCTTGAACATGTTGATGAGGTGTGAGTAGTTACTATTGTTCCTGAGGACATGGGAGAAGTCTTGTTATAAGTAATCATGTGAAGTTGGTATTCGTTCGATATTTTGATGATATGTATGTTGTTGCTTCTCTTAGTGGTGTCGTGTGAACGTCGACTACATGATACTTCACCATGTTATGGTCCTAAGGGAAGGCATTGTGTAGTAACAAGTAGATGATGGGTTGCTAGAGTGACAGAAGCTTAAACCCCAGTTTATGCGTTGCTTCATGAGGGGCTGATTTGGATCCACACGTTTCATGATATGGTTAGATTTATCTTAATTCTTCTTTCATAGTTGCGGATGCTTGCGAGAGGGGGTAATCATAAGTGGGTTGCTTGTTCAAGTAATAACATCACCTTAGCACTGGTCCACCCACATATCAAATTATCAAAGTAGCAAACGTGAATCAACTCAACATGATGAACATGACTAGACATAAATTCCCATGTGTCCTCGGGAGCGCTTGCTTCATATAAAAATACTTTCCGACCTATCCATTGCTATAAAAAGGATGGGGCTACCTTGCTGCACCTTGGCTACTATTGTTACTTGTCACTTGTTACGAATTATCCTGCTGTAAAACTATCTACTACAGTTACTCACGGCACTTGCAGAGAATACCTTGCTGAAAACTGCTTATCATTTCCTTCTGCTCCTCGTTGGGTTTGAGACTCTTACTTATCGAAAGGACTACAATTGATCCCCTATACTTGTGGGTCATCAAGAATCTTTTCTAGCGCCATTGCCGGGAAGTTAAGCGCCTTTGGTAAGTGGAAATTGGTAAGGAAACATTTTCGGTACGTGCTGAAATTTACTGTTACTTGTTGCTATGGACGGTCACCCTTTGAGTGGCTTGTTAGTGGTATCTTCACCTCCAACGGAAGTGGAAAAGGTTGCTCCTCAACCTACTAAACCTACTGAAAATATTTATTATGAGATTCCTTCGGGTATGTTAGAGAAACTGCTAGCTAACCCTTATGATGGTACGACTCATCCTGATTACCATTTGATATTTGTCGATGAGGTTTGTGGATTATTTAAGCTTGCAGGTTTGTTTGGAGACAAAGTTAAGAAGAAGGTTTTCCCTTTATCTTTGGAGGGAAAGGCATTGATGTGGTACAGGCAATTGGACAATATTGGATCATGGGACTAGAATCGCTTGAAGCTGGAATTTCATCAGAAGTTTTATCCTATGCATCCAGTTCATCGTGATCGGAACTTTGTTTATAATTGCTGGCCTCGTGAAGGAGAAAGTATCGCTCAAGCTTGGGGAGGCTTAAATCTATGATGCACACTTGCCCCAACCATGAGCTCTCAATAGAAATGATTATACAAAAAATTTATGCTCGGCTTTCTTATGATGATCAAGTACTACTCGATTCTTCTTCTACTGGTTCCTATATGAAGAGGACAATTGAATTCAAATGGGATCTTCTGGAAAGAATTAAATGCAACTCTGAAGATTGGGAACTCGACAAAGGTAAAGAGCCAGGTATAAAGCTTAAGTTTGATTGTGTTAAATCTTTTATGGAAACTAATGCTTCCCATGAGTTTAGCAATAAATATGGCCTTGACTCTGAGATAGTAGCTTCTTTCTGTGAATCATTTGCTACTCATGTTGATCAACCTAAGGAGAAGTGGTTTAAATATCATCCACCCATTGAAAAACCATTGGAGGAACCTGTTAAAATTAAGAAGGAAGAAATAATTGTTAGCCATGGTGATTCAATTGTTCCTACTGCTTATATTGAGAAACCACCTTTCCCTGTTAGAATCAAGGAACATGCTAAAGCTAAAACTGTGGTTAATAAAAGTCATGTTAGAACACCTAAACCTTCTGAACAAATAAACATGGAGCCTAATGTTGCTATGGTTAAAGATCTCCTAGTTGATAATATTGATGGTCAAGTTATTTACTTCTGTGATGAAGCTACTAGAATTGCAAAACCTGTTAGAAACAAGCGGGATGAGCTAGATAAAAACAAACCAATTGTTAGCATGCATGTTGTTTCCGTTAAAATTGGAGATCATTGTTATCATGGCTTGTGTGACATTGGTGCTAGTGTTAGTGCTATACCATTTACCTTATATCAAGAAATTATGAATGATATAGCACCCTCTGAGATTGAAGACATTGATGTCACTATTAAACTTGCAAACAGAGATACTATTACACCACTTGGGATTGTTAGGGATGTTGAAGTCTTGTGTGGAAAAATTAAGTACCCAACTGATTTCTTAGTATTTGGTTCAGAACAAGATAACTTTTGTCCCATTATATTTGGTAGACCTTTCTTGAATATTGTTAATGCTGAAATTAATTGTGTTACTGAGAAGGTCAAAGTAAGCTTTGGTGATGTGTCTCATGAGTTTTATTTCTGTAAGTTTGGTAGACAACCACATGAGAAAGAATTACTTGGTAAGGATGAAATAATTGGTCTTGCTTCTATTGCCATGCCGCCTACTGATCCGTTAGAACAATATTTGCTAGACCATGAGAATGATATGCATATGAATGAAAGAAATGAGATAGGTGATATATTTCTTAGACAAACACCTATTCTTAAACACAACTTACCAGTCGATATTTTAGGGGATCCTCCTCCACCCAAGGGAGATCCCGTGTTTGAGCTTAAGACTTTACCTGATACTTTGAAATATGCTTATCTTGATGAAAAGAAGATATATCATGTTATTATCAGTGCTAATCTTTCAGAGCATGAAGAAAAGAGATTGCTTAAAACTCTGAAGAAATACAGGGCTGCAATTGGATATACACTTGATGATCTTAAGGGCATAAGCCCCACTCTATGTCAGCACAAGATTAAATTGGAACCGGATGCTAAACCTGTCATTGATCATCAATGCCGTTTAAATCCTAAGATGAAGGAAGTGGTAAGAACTGAAATACTAAAGCTTCTGGAGGCAGGTATAATTTATCCTATTGCTGATAGTAGATGATAAGTCATGTTCATTGTGGTCCTAAGAAAGGAGGTATAACTGTTGTCCCTGATGATAAAAATGAACTTATTCCACAAAGAATCGTGATACGGGGCACGCCTGTGTGCATCGATCTTTTCATACTTGGAGGGGGAAAAGGGAGAAATCACGAGAGAAAACACAAGCTCATGGACAAACTTCGATCACACATCCACTAAGAACAAGCAAACACACGAGGTAGTTAGATCCACAAACAACGGACGGATACAAGTAACAGGTAGTTCTTCCTCACTCCGGGGAGGAGGCCTTGAATCTCATGAGATCTACCCTCTAGAGGGGCCTTGGCATCACTTGGATCTTCTCCGGTGGAGGGCAACTCCTCAAGAGGAGGAGGTAATGGAGCTAGGCTCAACAAAGAGTATTTGCTAAACACAAGCTAACCCTAGGACGGAGGTAGAGGAATGGTACATATAGTCTAGGGGATAAGTGGGGGGGTACACGAGTCGTAACTTCGTCTATTCCGTAGCATAGGGGCGGTTGTACCGGAGCTTGGACCGGTTGTACCGGTCTAGAGACATTAAGCGGAACATCCGGGGTAGTACCGGTCTTGAACCGCACCAGAACAGAAGCTTGGCCCAGTCGGAGCGGTTGTTGGGCGGTGGTGGACCGGTTGTACCGGTGGAGCGGTGGTTGACCGGTGGTGGACCGGTTGTACCCCTAATTCCTGGGCTGTTGCAAATCCCTCTCCTTGTTCTTGGTGCCTAAGCACACAAAGTGTCTCTTCTTGAGGTAGGATCCATGTTCCGAAATTATCACATGGGAATTCACTAAGGAGAGATGTCACCTCGGATTCTATGTCACGTGCGCGGGCTCTTGTCAAGGGACCACTTGGAGCTTGAGGTGTTGATGATGGGTCCATGGGGATGTACATGGGATGCTCCGCATCATCTTCGCCCCCCCCCCCCCTTGTGAGAGATCCGTCCTCGGATCAAGATCTTCATCACCATGGAACGGAGATAGGTCCGTGACGTTGAATGTGTCGCTCACGTTGTACTTGTCGCGTGGAATGTCGATCTTGTAGGCATTGTTGTTGTAGCGCGCCACTACCTTCAATGGTCCATCGGCGCGAGGAAGAAGCTTGGACTTGCGCTCGGTGGGGAAATGGTCCTTGCGGAGGTGTAGCCACACAAGATCACTGGGCTTGAACACCATGGGGTGCTTGTTGGTGTTGCACTTGGCGGTGACTCGCTACACTTGACGTTCGATCGTGCGCCTTGTATCTTCATGCATTTTCTTGATGTAGCTTGCCCTTGCACTTGCATCCATGTTGACGCGCTCTTGGAGTGGTAGAGATAGGATGTCCAATGGGGACAATGGATTGAAGCCGTAGACCACTTCGAACGGAGACTTGTCGGTGGTGGAGTGACTTGCGCGATTGTAGGCGTACTCGGTGATGGGGAGGCAATCTTCCCATTCCTTGATGTTCTTCTTGATCAACAAGCGAAGTAGGGTAGAAAGTGTCTGGTTCGTCACCTCCGTTTGTCCATCGGTTTGAGGGTGATCTGCCGAAGAGAATTGAAGCTTGATTCCGAGCTTGGCGCTTAGGGTCTTCCAAAACTAGCTCAAGAATTTGACGTCGTGATCCGAGACAATGGTCTTTGGAATGCCATGTAGTCGCAAGATGTCCCTACAAAACAAATTTGCAATATGTGAAGCATCGTCTATCTTGTGACATGAAATGAAATGAGCCATCTTGGAAAAGCGATCCACAACTACAAAAACGGAGTCATGGCCATTTTTAGTTCGTGGCAAGCCAAGCACAAAATCCATACTAATGTCTTCCCAAGGTTGGAAAGGTATAGGTAGAGGCATATAAAGACCATGGGATTGAGCCTTGGACTTAGCTTTGCGGCATGTAGAGCATCAGTTGGTGAAGCGTGCAACATCACGAAACATCTTGGGCCAAAATTACTTGTTGGATAGTGTGGCATATGTCTTGTCGCGTCCAAAGTGACCCATAAGTCCTCCACCGTGAGCCTCTTGCAAAAGCAACAAACGAAGAGAAGACTCGGGTATACACAATTTGTTAGCACGCATAAGATAGCCATCTTTCATATAATAGTTCTCCCAACAAGTTTTCACTTGGCACTTAGCATAAGGATTAGCAAAATAGGCATCATGCTCATACAAGTCTTTGATGTGCTCAAAACCAACAACATTCAATTCAAGTTGAGTAACTAGCATGCATTTGCAGGAAAGAGCATCCGCCACAACGTTTTCCTTACCCTTAATGTATTCGATGACATAAGGGAAGGACTCAATGAATTCACTCCATTTAGCATGTCGTTTGTTCAACTTAGTTTGACCCTTTAAATACTTAAGCGTTTCGTGGTCAGTATGGATAACAAACTCATGAGGGCGCAAGTAATGTTCCCACACATGTAGGACTCTCACCAAAGCATATAATTCCTTGTCATAGATGGGGTAGTTAAGTTGAGCGCCAGATAGTTTCTCACTAAAGTACGCGATAGGAAGTTTGTCTTGCATGAGCACACCACCTATTCCATTACCGCTAGCATCACAATTCACTTCAAATGTTTTATCAAAATTGGGCAAAGCAAGCAAAGGTGCAAGAGTGAGCAAATTTTTAAGTTCATGGAAAGCGGTGTCTTGGGAAGGACCCCAAATAAATGGTGCATTTTTCTTGCTCAAAGCATGGAGAGGTGATGCAATAGTGCTAAAGTCTTTGACAAAACGGCGATAGAAACCGGCTAGTCCTAGGAAGCTACGCACTTTTTGCAAGTTCGTTGGTGTGGGCCAAGTTTTAATAGCATCAATCTTAGTTTCATCTACATGAACGCCCTTAGAAGATACTACAAAACCTAGGAAAACTACCTTCTCAACACCAAAAGTGCATTTCTCCATGTTTGCATAGAGTTGTTCTTTCCGAAGGATTTGCAAAACATCACGAACATGTGTAGCATGCTCCTCAAGAGACTTGCTAAAGACAAGAATGTCATCAAAGTAGACCACAACACAATATCCAATGAGTGGTCGCAACACATAATGCATAACATGCATAAAAGTACCCGGTGCTTCGGATAAGCCCATGGGAATAACCAACCATTCATAGAGACCAAATTTTGTCTTAAAAGCAGTTTTCCACTCGTCACCCTCTTGTATGCGGATTTGGTAGTAACCACTTTTTAAGTAAATTTTAGAAAATATAGTGGCACCACTAAGTTCATCAAGCATATCATCTAAGCGAGGAATGGGGTGACGGTATCGAATGGTGATAGCATTGATAGGACGGCAATCGGAACACATGCGCATAGTACCATCATGCTTAGGCACTAGAATGACCGGAACCGCACAAGGACTCAAACTCTCACGTACATGCCCTTTATCTAGGAGTTTTTGGACTTGCCTTTGTATTTCCTTTGTTTCGTCGGGGTTGACGCGGTAGGGAGCCTTGTTAGGAAGCGGTGCTCCAGGGATGAGGTCGATGCGGTGTTCAATCCCTCGTTTTGGCGGTAGTCCCGGAGGTAGCTCATCGGGGAACACATCCTTGAATTCCTGCAACAACTTAGATAACACAAGAGGAAGATGTTGTGAAGGGTTAGTCCGAACGACGTCATCTTTGCACACAAGTACATAGTGAAGAACGGTCGATGGGCTCTCACTCACATCCCTCAAATCTCTTTTGGTGGCTAAAAGAACTATATCTCTCATGTCCCTTATCGTGGAGTCGCTCATTTTTGGCTTGTGGCACTCACTCTCTTTGAGGTGGATCACTCTCTCACTTCTAGCTCCACGATGGGATGTAGCTTGTTTGTTGGCGATGACTTGACTTGGAGTCATTGGTCGTAGCACATATTGCTTGCCCTTCATCTTGAAGCTATATTGATTTGTCCGACCGTTGTGTGTGACGCCACGGTCGAATTGCCAAGGTCTACCAAGTAGGAGGTGGCAAACGGACATTGGAACCACATCACACTCCAAAGTGTCTTCATATGCGCCTATCTTGAAGGAAACTTCCACAGTGTGGTCAACTTGGAGGGTTCCGGAATCACTAAGCCATTGGACCTTGTAGGGATGAGGGTGCTTTTTCTTGACCAATTGTAGCTTGGAACAAAGGTCTTCACTTGCCAAGTTGTGACAACTCCCTCCATCGATGATGACCTTGACGGACTTTCCTTGGATGCCCGCCTTGGTGTGGAAGATGTGGCAACGTTGGTCCTCGTCTTCTTGTTGTTGGAGCGTCAAAACTTTAGAGACAACGAGAGCGGGGCTCGAATCGTTGTCGCAAAAGATTTGCGAATCTTCATCTTCATTCACTTGGCGGTGTATGGCCACTTTCTCCAAAGCTTGCATCTCGTCGTCGCTCATAGAGTCATAGGTGCCATCGTTGAGGAGGATCATGTTGCGTTTGGTGGGGCATTCGAAGGTCTTGTGGCCTCGCCCTTGGCACGTGAAACACTTGATGGAGCTTTTCTTGGCGGTAGCATCCGGTGTTGTGGTAGAGGATGAAGCCCTTGGCTTGTAGGTGCTTGAGGTTGGTCGGCTTGACGAAGTCGTCTTGTCCTTGTAGCTTGACTTGTCAACGGTAGGTGTTGTAGATTTCGTAGTTGAAGTTGTCGTTGTTGTAGTAGCTTGAGCACTTGAGCCGTAGGTCTTGGAGGAGAACTTGGAGTACTTGTAGTCATCTTGCACTTGCCGTTCCGCCTTGGTTGCTTGATGCACAAGTTCTAGAAGGTTGGAGTATGGTTGGAAGTCGGCAATTTTCTTGACTTGGTAGTTGAGGCCATTCAAGACGCGTGCCATTGTTTGCTCGTCATCTTCCTTGACATTGGCGCGTATCATAGCAATCTCCATCTCTTGGTAGTACTCTTCTACCGACTTGGTTCCTTGCTTGAGTTGTTGGAGCTTCTTGAAGAGATCCCGGTTGTAATGTGTAGGCACAAAACGAGCTCGCATGAGATCCTTCATTTGGGCCCAAGTGGTGATAGGAGGTTCACCTCTCTCCCTTCTTCGCGCAATCACTTGTTCCCACCAAATAAGGACATAGTCTTGGAACTCAAGGGAAGCCATGGCTATCTTCTTCTCTTCATCATAGTTGTGAAGGCGAAAGATCTTGTCAACTTTGAGGGCCCATGACAAGTAGTCTTCGGGATCATTCCTTCCGGAAAACTTTGGCATTGTGAACTTGAGCTTGCCGAAGCGTTGTTCATCATTGTGGTTGTGATGCCGAAATCCTTGTCTTGGAGTTGGATCTTCATTGTCATTGCCTTGAGCGTGTTGACGTTGATCTTGTTCTTGCTCATCTTCATGGTCGGGTTCAACATGATGATCTTGAGGACGGCGACGCGGTGGACGCACTCGGTTGCGCCTTTCGTGAAGCTCCTCTTGGCGATTGGCTTCTTCTTGTCATTGTCTGCAAAGTGCTTCTTGCTCATGATGAGATTGGCGGTTGCGCTCCTCCAAGGCACGAGTAGCTTCTTGCAAAGCGCGATGTGCCTCAAGCGCTCGTTCATGACAACGATGTTGTTCTTCTTCTCGGCGTGTTGTTCTTGATCTTGGCGTTGTTGTTCTTGCTCCAACGCATCTTGCTCTTGTTGGCGGCGACGTTCTCCAGCGCGGACGCGATCTTGAAGTCCATTGCCATGGAATGGATTGTCTTGACGGTGATGACCTTGTGGAGAACTTGGGCCGGAGTGTTCGTCTTGGTGATGAACACGTGCTCGTCGGGGGCTTGCGTCGGAAGAGTACTCCAATGAGTGTCGGCTTGAGCGCCGTCTTGACGTAGTCGAAGTAGAGGGAGCGTGGTTGACCATCAAGGACCGAAGTTCCTCCATTTGGCTTGAGAGCTTGGTGTCGAGGTAGTCCCGTGTGCGCTCCTCGGATTCACGCAAGTCGGTGGCGAGGTTGTCGATGCGATCATTCAAGGCATGTTGCGCTTGCGTAATTGCCTTGTTTGCGCCGAAGAAGTGCAACTTGGTGACGTGGTTGGTCACGTCGTCGTCGTGTTCCTCGAATGCCGGGTTCGACATGATGTTCCTATCCAGAGCACTCAACAAGATATAAGTGGAAGAGTGAGAAGACAATACCAATTACCGTTCCAAAGGTTGAGAGTGGATCAAGTTCACTCAATATGCAAGCATGAAAGTAGTAGAATTGGTACCGAAGAATGTCCCTCTCACACCTACACAAGTAAAGCTTATGGAGTAGCTTGGTTAGGATGGTGGCACAAAAATTCAAGCAATTCGAGAATAAGATTCAATCAAGTTGAGATAGATCCGCAAATTCGTAAATGAGACGAGGTAGATTTCTAGCAATGAGTAGGCACGGAAACACACACGTATAGGAAAGTGGTATTGTAACACCAAAAAATGAGCGCAAAATGTGGAAGCCACGGTAAGCTCACGGTACCCAATAGTGGAGAGACACTAGCACGATTGCATGAATGGGCGCGATACGGACTTGTGCACACCTATGCAAAGCAAAACTAGACGTCTTCCTATACCCAACTTTTGCTATTTATGTGGTTGGCACAAAATCTCTCGCTCAAATGATCGAATATGATATGCAACTTGCGATGCTATTGCTCTTTTGCTTTTGCTTAAAAGCTTTGCTTCTCCTTTGGAGGATGATATTAGGAATGATCACTATGCGGGACGTGCACACCAATGTAGCAATGATGTATGCGGGTACTCTTGTAACACAAAAGGAGATACGATGATAAACGCATGCTATTTGTAGCTATGCGGAGTATGTATCACTAAAGTGCACAAGTAGCGTAGCCCGGCAATACTCAATGGCTAGTCTCGATAGGTAAGTAACGCAAATAGGATCGGGTTAACAATGCAATGGCAAGGGTATATGTCAAGAGTGTCATCGCGATTACCGTCCTTGCTTACGGTTGGTGTCAGCGAGTAGGAGGTTGGCGACGATCCGGGGCGATGATGAGTAGCGGCGTTGTCGATGTAGAACCGTTCCTAATTAGCCGAAACACCATAGGAAACGGAAACCGCAACTCAAAATCACAAAGAAAAATTTGATGAAGTCAAATGGTGGTAAAACCACGATGAGGATCTCGGGCACGTCGATAGCTTCAAAACGAGCCAAAGAACACTCAAATCGGAGTTCGGGAGTAGAAGTTATGGTCCGAATGGTGAATCAGCCGATGCTGAAATTGGGATGGGCGGTTGTACCGCTTGGGAGGGGCGGTTGTACCGCTCCGGAAACGACCTGGAGAATTAGCGGTTGTACCGCATGTACGGGCGGTTGTACCGCTCCTGGGCAGAACTGCATGTCCAAATCCACGGGTTAGAAGAAAAATTCGGTCGATTTTGCGGAAGGAAATGATGGGAATGATAGGGCAAAGCTAGATCCACTAGTCCACAACGAGATCCACAGATCACAATCAACAAAATCTCCTCAAATCCAACAAATCCAAGAAATTTTTGGTATGTCTATTTTTGTGGGGATTTTCGAAATTAGGTCAAATCAAAGCAAAAATTGGCTAGAAAATGGAGGGCAAGACTCCAAGATGTGAATCAATGTGGCTCATGATACCAATATGATACGGGGCACGCCCGTGTGCGTCGATCTTTTCATACTTGGAGGGGGAAAAGGGAGAAATCACGAGAGAAAACGCAAGCTCATGGACAAACTTCGATCACACATCCACTAAGAACAAGCAAACACACGAGGTAGTTAGATCCACAAACAACGAACGGATACAAGTAACCGGTAGTTCTTCCTCACTCCGGGGAGGAGGCCTTGAATCTCGTGAGATCTTCCCTCTAGAGGGGCCTTGGCATCACTTGGATCTTCTCCGGTGGAGGGCAACTCCACAAGAGGAGGAAGTAATGGAGCTAGTCTCAACAAAGAGTATTTGCTAAACACAAGCTAACCCTAGGACGGAGGTAGAGGAAGGGTACATATAGTCTAGGGGATAAGTGGGGGGTACACGAGTCGTAACTCCGTCTATTCCACAGCGTAGGGGCGGTTGTACCGGAGCTTGGACCGGTTGTACCGGTCTAGAGACAATAAGCGGAACATCGGGGTAGTACCGGTCTTGAACCGCACCAGAACAGAAGCTTGGCCCGGTCGGAGCGGTTGTTGGGCGGTGGTGGACCGGTTGTACCGGTGGAGCGGTGGTTGACCGGTGGTGGACCGGTTGTACCCCTAATTCCTGGGCTGTTGCAAATCCCTCTCCTTGTTCTTGGTGCCTAAGCACACAAAGTGTCTCTTCTTGAGGTAGGATCCATGTTCCGAAATTATCACATGGGAATTCACTAAGGAGAGATGTCACCTCGGATTCTATGGCACGTGCGCGGGCTCTCGTCAAGGGACCACTTGGAGCTTGAGGTGTTGATGATGGGTCCATGGGGATGTACATGGGATGCTCCGCATCAAATCGTAACTGGTTATAGGATGGTAATTGATTTCAGGAAATTAAATAAAGCTAATAGGAAAGATCATTACCCCTTGCCTTTTATTGATCAAATGTTAGAAATACTATCTAAGCACACACACTTTTGCTTTCTTGATGTATATTCTGGTTTCTCTCAAATACCTGTGTCAAAAGAGGACCAAGAGAAAACCACCTTCACATGCCCTTTTGGAACCTATGCTTATAGACGTATGCTTTTTGGTTTATGCAATGCACCTGCTACCTTTCAAAGATGTATGACCGCTATATTCTCCGACTTTTGTGAAAAGATTGTTGAGGTTTTCATGGATGATTTTTCCGTTTACGGGACTTCTTTTGATGATTGCTTGAGCAACCTTGATCGAGTGTTATAGAGATGTGAAGAAACTAATCTTGTCTTGAATTGGGACAAGTGCCACTTTTTGGTGAATGAAGGTATAGTACTTGGGCATAAAATTTCTGAACGGGGCATTGAAGTAGACATAGCTAAAGTTGATGCAATAGAGAAAATGACGTGTCCAAAAGATGTCAAAGGTATAAGAAGTTTCCTTGGTCATGCTGGTTTTTATTGGCGTTTCATTAAAGATTTTTCAAAGATTTCTAGGCCACTAACTAATCTTCTTCAAAAACATATTCCTTTTGTTTTTGATGATGATTGTGTAGAAGCCTTTGAAATACTTAATAAAGCCTTGATTTCTGCACCTATTGTCCAACCACCTGATTGGAATATACCTTTTGAAATTATGTGTGATGCTAGTGATTATGCCGTTCGTGTTGTTCTGGGGCAAAGAGTAGACAAGCAATTGAATGTTATTCATTATGCTAGTAAGACCCTAGACAATGCTCAAAGAAATTATGCTACCACTGAGAAGGAATTTTTAGCAGTTATGTTTGCATTTGATAAATTTAGACCTTACATTGTTGATTCTAAAGTTACTATTCACACCGATCATGCTGCTATTAAATACCTTATGAAAAAGAAAGATGCTAAACCTAGGCTAATTAGGTGGGTGCTTTTACTCAAAGAGTTTGACTTGCATATCATCGATAGGAAGGGAGCTGAAAACCCTATAGTAGATAACTTGTCCAGAAAAAATCGTCAAAATGTTTCATGGTAATTGGACTTTGTTTGGTACTGTAAACCTGAAAAGCCAAAAACATGCAGAAAACAGCAACTGGCACTAGGCACTAGGTTAATAGGTTAGTGCTCAAAAATAATATGAATTGGCAAATAAATGCCTAAATACATCCTAGAATGATAATATTATAGCATGGAACAATCAAAAATTATAGATACGTTGGAGACGTATTAGGGAGGCATGTGGTTTTGGGCAGGACAACCACATCCTCTCATGCCCCATGTCCACGTGTCTACTCCCCTCCATTGTACCATCTCCCTCACAACTCTGCATGCACAATCCAGATCCCCATCGAGCCCCGGTGATGATGTCCAGGGAACTGGTCGCGTTGGCATGGGGAGGAGGGTGCTCCTATTGTTGGCACAACGTATCAACAGAAAAGCATCAAGCATTGTAAATTCTTTACTTTCTACCAGGTCATCATATCTTTGAAGTGGGCAAGTATAATTATTAATTCTTGATAGGACGGATTTGGAGAAATAACCCAATATTTCACCATGACATGTAAACTCTCTAATATTGCACGAACTCTTAGATTTATTTTGTACGCGTTGCAATGCACGGGCTTTTTTGCTAGTCCTTTATAAAGTGGAATTGAGGAGAAGTGCTCCCCTCGATCTGAACCGTATGGCGCTGTCGCTGACCGCCGTTCTTCTCTGGCCATCCATCGCCCTGTTTTCCTCCCCCCCCCCCTCCACATCCGCTCCTAGTCTTCTCTGGCGCCACTTGCAGCCTCCTCAATCTCCACTCTCTTGCTCCAGCGCCATGTTTCTCTGATTTGGATAGCGTCGATCTAGAAAAACAATCCCGTCAATCCAAAATTTGCCCTCGCCATGTCGAGGCATGGTCGGGCATCGACGCAGAGGAAGAGAAGAACCCAGGTGGGATACGGGTGGAGGACGCCGACGGCTCTCCCGCAAACGAAGGCTACATGAGCCTGCCCCCGGAGTCTCTCCACACCTCTTGGACCACGGGCGCCTCAACGGGGTGCTCTAGCTTGGCGGTGACTCGGAGCCCCCGGAGCCAGCCTCATCTTCTTTAGACAACAGGGGATGTCTTCCCTACCGACGCCCGTAGGCAACCTCGGCTCGCCGCTGTCATTTTTTTGCCGATACAGGCTCACACCGTCGGATCCATCGATCCCGAATCTCACCACTACAGGACACGAGGAAGAGATAATCAATTTTGTGTGCTCTATTGCTGCTTATGGAGAACAATATAGATTTTTGTCCCAACCCTCGCCACCTCTCGGACTCCACCTCACCCCGAATCACCTCCCACTAGGCGTCCTTCGCCCAATCGACGACCTCCGTGGCTACAACACCCAGCATGACATCTCATGGTGCGGACCGGGCGGAGATGTGAGCTCGCCAAGGAATGATCAGGGGAGGGAGGAGCTACCGCGCGCATCCATGCCAGATCAGGCAGTCGACTGATACTTGTGATCAGCGTTGGGTTTTTCCCCGAAGAGGAGGGGATGATGCAGCACAGTATAGATAAGTATTTCCCTCAGTGAGAACCAAGGTTATCGAACCAATAGGAGGATCACACAACTTCTCGTCTTCAGCGCCTACACACAAAAGAGCACACACTTGCACCCAACACGGGCAAGAGGGTTGTCAATCCCCTTGAACTCGTTACTTGCAAACAATAAGTAGTGTAGATGATAATAAAAAGACAGCGAGGAAATAAGAGCATTCGTAAATATATTTGTGAATAGACCCGGGGGCCATAGTGTTTGCTAGAGGCTTCTCTCTTGAAGAAAGCATACGATGGGTAAACAAATTACTGTTGGGCAATTGATAGAAAAGTGCATAGTTATGCAATATTTATTCACGACAATGATCATGCATATATGCATCACGTCCATAAACAAGTATACCGACTCTAGCCTGCATCTACTACTATTACTCCACCCATCGACCACTATACAGCATTTATCTAGAGTATTAAGTGAAACAGAGTAATGCTTGGAGAATGAGGACATGATGTAGACAAAGTAAATCCAATTAATATGAATAAACCCCAACGTTTTACCCTTAGTGACATCAATACAAATATGTGTCGTGTCCCCTACTTTGTCACTAGGATATAGAGCACCGCAAGATTGAACCCACTACAACGCACCTCTCTCACTGAAGATAAACCAATCTAGTTGGCCAAACTAAACCGATAGATCGAAGAGAATTACGAAGCTATAATAATCATGCAAATAAGAATTCAGAGGAGACTCAAATCTTTTTCATGAATAATCTGAACATAAACCCACAATTTATGGGATCCCAACAAACACACCGCAAAGAGTGATTACATAAGATAGATCACCGCGGGAATCGCGGTGATCATGGCAACAAAGAACATAGAGAGAGAGATAGCCATCTAGGTACTAACTATGGACCCGTAGGTCTGTGGTGAACTACTCACACATCTCCATGGGAGCAGCAAGGTTGATGTAGAGGCCCCCCTTGATCGATCCCCCCTCCGGCAGAGCACCGGAACAAGGCTCCAGATGGGCACACGGTGGAACAGAGACTTGCGGTGGTGGAAAAAGTGTTTCGGGAGGCTCTCTAGGGTTTTCGGGCTTAATGATAATTTATAGGCCAGATAACAACGCCAGAGGGCCGGGGAGGTGGCCCCAAGCCATCAGGGCGCGGCCACCCCCCTGGGCGCGCCCTATTCGCTTGGGGGCACCTCGTGTGGCCCCCGGTCTCCCTCTGAAGCTTCCAGGTCCTTATTTTGTTCAGAAAAAATCGTCAAAAAGTTTCGGGGTATTTGGACTTCGTTTGCTATGGTATTCCTGAAAAGCAAAAAACATGTAGTAAACAGCAACTGGCACTTGGCACTGGGTTAATAGGTTAGTGCTCAAAAATAATATGAATCAGCAAATAAATGCCTAAAAAGTAACCTTGAATGGTAATATTATAGCATGGAACAATTAAAAATTATAGATACGTTGGAGACGTATCAGCATCCCCAAGCTTAATTCATGCTCGTCCTCGAGTAGGTAAATGATAAAAACAGAATTTTTGATGTGACATGCTACCCAACATGTAATCTCTTTCAGGTATGATCATTGAGAAATGATGAATCAATAAACATTAACATAGTAATATCCGTAAACATAAGTAACACAATCATCAACTTTCAAAATATACGATCCTTAAAGAATGTTTACCCCCCATTCATTTTATCATATTAGCATGGCATGGCTCCTTTTTCACCACATAAATACAAATGTCAAGCACCACGGTGTTAAGTCAGGCAATTGGATCATAGTTTTTAACGTGCTTCAGCTTTTTATACCTCACTCAATACATGATCATGAACCATGGACATAGCATATGGGTGGAATAGAATATGGTGGTAGATATCAAAGGGGTAAAAAGTGGAGAAGAAAGTCTCGCATCAACTAGGCGTATCAACGGGCTATGGAGATGCCCATCGATAGATATCAATGCGAGGAGTAGGGATTGCCATGCAACGGATGCACTAGAGCTATAAGTGTATGAAAGCTCGAATGAAGCTAAGTGGGTGTGCATCCAACTAACTTGTTCATGAAGACCTCGGGCATTTGAGGAAGCCTGTCATTGGAATATACAAGCCAAGTTCTATAATGAAAAATTCCCACTAGCATATGGAAGTGACAAAACATGAGACTCTCTATATGAAAAACATGGTGCTACTTTGAAGCACAAGTATGGAAAAGGAGGTAGTAGCACTGTCCCTTCTCTCTTTTCTCTCATTTATTTTTTTCTTTTTCTCTTTTTTTTCTTTTCCTTTTTTTTCTTTATCTCTTTTTTTATTTTTTTATTTTTCTCTTTTGTTTTTTTTGTTTTTTTTCATCCGGAGTCTCATCCCGACTTGTGTGGGAATCATTGTCTCCATCATCCTTTCCTCACTGAGATAGTGCCCTAATAATGATAAACATCACACTTTTATTTACTTACAACTCGATATGAAAAACTACTAAACAATATGACTCTATATGAATGCCTATGGCAGTGTACCAAGATGTGCAATGATCTAGTGTAGCATGTAAAAAATTATGAACGGTGGCTTTGCCACAAATACTATGTCAGCTACATGATCATGCAAAGCGATATGACCATGAGTGTACTGGTCATATGATGTAAAGGTGCAAGTTGCATGGCAATATATCTTGGAATGACTATGGAAATGCCATAATAGGTAGGTATGGTGGCTGTTTTGAGGAAGATATAATGAGACTTATGTGCAACAGAGCGTATCATGCCGCGGGGTTTGGATGCACCGGCAAAGTTTGTACCGATCCTCGAGGTGAGAATGGGCAATGCACGGTACCGAATAGGCTAGCAAAAATGGAAAGGTGAGTGTGCGTACATCCATGGATTCACATTAGTCATAAAGAACTCACATACTTATTGCAAAGCTTTATTAGCTCTCTCGAAGCAAAGTACTACTCGCATGCCCATAGGGAAGAGGTTGGGAGGAGTTAACCATCGCGCGCCCCCGACCTAAACATCACTAGGATTTCAACGAGGAATAAGAATGCTCACACATCATCACCATGCCATAACCAATATTTAGATTAGCAGCAAATTAACATCCTTTAACTATCGATATTCCTACTAACTGACAACCATGCACTCACGCCCTTTCATATTACCACATCAATATCATTAACCCACAATTTCTCTTTTATGTGCTACATGTGGTTTTGATTATGCACTCTTTGAATACCTATTATTTTTGGACTAGTCTTATAACCCATGCAAATTACCGTCACCATTTACTAACTCTCAAACAAATTTAAGTGAAGAACGAGAGTGCAATTATTTTTATAAAACCTATACGCCACCGTGCTCTGAAAGATATAAGTGAAGTACTAGAGCAACTGCTTAGCTCAAAAGATAGAGTATTCCAACAAATAATGGTGAACATATGTCTCTCTCAAGTAGGTCTGTCCAGCAATAAATGATTGTGGAAAACTAAAACAAAAGCAAACTAAAACACATGATGCTCCAAGTAAAACCCATATCATGTGATGAATAAAAATGTAGCTCCAAGTGTCATACCGATGGATTGAGACGAAAGAGGGGATGCCTTCCGGGGCATCCCCAAGCTTAGACGCTTGAGTCTTCCTAGAATTTGACTTGGGGTGCCTTGGGAATCACCAAGCTTAGGCTCTTTGCTGCTCCTTATTCCTTCATCCATCGTGATAACACCCAAAACTTGAAAACTTCAGCACACAAAACTCAACAGAAACCTTCGTGAGATCCGTTAGTATAATAAACATATCAAATACTTTAGGTACTATTATAAATTGATTCATATTTTATTATTGTGTAAGGTACTATATTCAAACTTCTCCATGGCTTATACCCCCCGATACAATCCATAGCATCATCAAAACAAGCAAACTATGCAAGCAAAAACAGAATATGTCTAAAATAGAACAGTCTGTAATGATTTGTAGAGAAACTATACTTCTGTATCTTAGAAAATTCATAAAAATTAGGACAACCTGGGGAATTTTTCTAGTAATACTGTGTAAAAATTTCAAGAATTTATCATGTTCCAGTAGAGAACCAAAATTCCAGTACTGGATGCTAAAGTTTCTGTTTTTGCACAGCATCAATTCTACTATCATCCAAATTAATCCCAAAGGCTTTACATGGCACAAACACTAATTAAAACATAAAAACACAATCATTATAATATAAATAATCATGTTATATAAAAAACAGAAATTAAGACAAGAAAATAAGATAACTATTGGGTTGCCTCCCAACTAGCGTTATTGTTTTACGCCCCTAGCTAGGCATAATGCATATGATCAAGTGTTATCATCCTTGACACTCAATCCATAAGTAGCCCTCATGATAGATTAATAAGGTGGTTTAATTCTCTTCCTAGGGAAGTGTTCCATCCCTTTCTTTAATGGGAATTGGAATCTTATGTTTCCCTCTTTCATATCAATAAAAGCACCTACAGTTCGTAAGAAAGGTCTTCCAAGTATAATAGGACAAGACAGATTGCATTCAATATCAAGCACAATGAAACCTACGGGCACATAATTCCTATTAGCAAGGATAAGCACATCATTTATTCTACCCAAAGGTTTCTTGATGGTGGAATCCGCTAGATGCAAGTTAGGGAACGATCTTGAATATCGGTGAGACCAAGCACATCACAAAGAGATTTAGGTATAGTTGAAACACTAGCACCAAGGTCACACAAAGCATTGCATTCATATTCTTTAAGCTTTATTTTGATAGTAGGTTCTGTTGGAAATATGCCCTAGAGGCAATTAATAAAGTGTTTATTATCATATTTCTCCGTTCATGATAATGGTTTATTATTCATGCTAGAATTGTATTGACCGGAAACTTAATACATGTGTGGATAATAGACAAATACTGAGTCCCTAGTAAGCCTCTACTAGACTAGCTCGTTGATCAAAAGATGGTCAAGATTTCCTGACCATGGACATGAGTTGTCATTTGATAAACGGGATCACATCATTAGGAGAATGATGTGATGGACTTGACCCAACCGTTAGCATAGAAAATGATCGTTCAGTTTATTGCTATTGCTTTCACTATGTCAAATACACGTTTCTCTGACCATGAGATCATGTAACTCCCGGATACCGTAGGAATACTTTGGGTGTATCAAACGTCACAACGTAACTGGGTGATTATAAAGGTGCACTACAGGTATCTCCGAAAGTGTTTGTTGAGTTGGCTTGGATCGAGATTGGGATTTGTCACTCCGACTATCGGAGAGGTATCTCTGGGCCCTCTCGGTAATACAGCATCACAGAAGCCTTGCAAGCACCGTGACTAAAGAGTTAGTTGCAAGAGGATGTATTACGGAACGAGTAAAGAGACTTGCCGGTAACGAGATTGAACTAGGTATTAGATACCGACGATCGAATCTCGGGCAAGTAACATACCGCCGGACAAAAGGGAACAACGTATGTTGTCATATGAGGTTCACCGATAAAGATCTTCGTGGAATATGTAGGAACCAATATGAGCATCCAGGTTCCGCTGTTGGTTATTGACCGGAGAGTCGTCTCGGTCATGTCTACATCATTCCCGAACCCGTAGGGTCCGCACACTTAAGGTTCGATGACGATTTAGTATTATATGAGTTATGTGATTGGTGGCCGAAGTTTGTTCAGAGTCCCGGATGAGATCACGGACATGACGAGGAGTCTCGAAATGGTCGAGAGGTAAAGATTCATATATTGGAAGGCTATATTCGGACGTCGGAAAGGTTCCGAGTGATTCGGGTATTTTTCGGAGTACCGGGGAGTTACGGGAATTCACCGGGAGAAGTAATGGGCCTTTTTGGGCCATAAGGGAAAAGGAGAGGCAGGCCACGTGAGGAGGCGCGCGCCCCCCCTTGCCCAAACCGAATTGGACTACGGGAGGGGGCGCAGCCCCCTCTTTCCTTTCCCTCTCCCTTCCCCCTTTCCTACTCCGTATGGGAGGTGGAATCCTACTAGGACTAAGGAGTCCTAGTAGGACTCCCCACTTTGGTGCGCCCCTAGGGCCAGCCTCCTCCTCCCTCCCTCCTTTATATACGGAGGGGGGGCGCCCCTTGGAGACATAACAATTGTTCCAAGCCGTGTGCGGCGCCCCCCTCCACCGTTCACACCCTCGGTCATATTTTCGGAGAGCTTAGGCGAAGCCCTGCCGGAATCACTTCACCGTCACCGTCGCCACGCCGTCGTGCTGATGGAACTCATCTACTACCTCGGCATCTTGCTGGATCAAGAAGGCGAGGAACGTCACCGAGCTGCACGTGTGTAGAACTCGGAGGTGCCGTACGTTCGGTACTCGATCGGTGGAGCTCGAAGGATTGTTCGACTACATCAACCGCGTTGTGAGACGCTTCCGCTAACGGTCTACGAGGGTACGTAGACACACTCTCCCTTCTCGTAGCGATGCATCTCCATGGATAGATCTTGCGTGAGCGTAGGAAATTTTTTGAAATTCATGCTCCGTTCCCCAATAGTGGCATCCGAGCCAGGTCTATGCGTAGATGTGATTTGCACGAGTAGAACACAAGTGAGTTGTGGGCGTGGGTGTATACATATTGCTTGCCGTTACTAGTTGTTACTTGATTCGGCGGTATTGTGAGATGAAGCGGCCCGGACCGACATTACGCGTACGCTTACGCGAGACAGGTTTCACCTCTACGTGCACTCGTTGCATAAAGGTGACTGGCGGGTGTCTGTCTCTCTCACTTTAGTTGAATCGGTTTCAATGAAGAGGGTTCTTTTAGAAGATCAAAAAGCAATCACTACACCACGTTGTGGTTTTGCGTAGGTAAGAACGGTTCTTGCAAACCCGTAGCAGCCACGTAAAACTTGCAACAACAAAGTAGAGGACGTCTAACTTGTTTTTGCAGGGTATGCTGGTGATGTGATATGGCCAAGACATGATGTGATATAAGTTGTTGTATGAGATGATCATGTTTTGTAAGTTATCAGGCAACCGGCAGGAGCCTTATGGTTGTCTCTTTATTGTATGCAATGCCAACGCTATGTAATTGCTTTACTTTACCGCTATTAGTTAGCAGTAGTAGTAGTAGCAATAGCCGGCGAGACGACCACGACGCTACGATGGAGATCAAGGTGTCACGACGCTACAATGGAGATCAAGGTGTCAACCCGGTGACGATGGAGATCATGACGGTGCTTTGCTGATGGAGATCAAAAGCACAAGACGATGATGGCCATATCATGTCACATATATTGAATTGCATGTGATGTTAATCCTTTTATGCATCTTATTTTGCTTAGGACGACGGTAGCATTATAAGATGATCCCTTCACTAAATTTCAAGATAAGTGTTCTCCCCTAGTATGCACCGTTGCGAAGGTTCGACGCTTCTAAGCACCACGTGATGATCGGGTGTGATGGATTCTTTCGTTCGCATACAACGGGTGTAAGCCAGTTTTACACACGCAGAATACTTGGGTTAAACTTGACGAGCCTAGCATGTACAGACATGGCCTCGGAACACAAGAGACCGAAAGGTCGAACATGAGTCATATAGTAGATATGATCAACATAAAAGATGTTCACCATTGATAACTAATCCACCTCACGTGATGATCGGACGTGGTTTAGTTTGATGTGGATCATGTTACACTTAGACAACTTGAGGGATGTTAATCTAAGTGGGAGTTCTTAAGTAATTTGATTAATTGAACTTCAATTATCATGAACATAGTCAATAGTGTCTTAGCAAACTTATGTTGTAGATCGATAGACCACGCTGTAGCTCCCCTGTATTTTCATGCGTTCCTAGAGAAAGTTAAGTTGAAAGTTGATGGAAGCAACTATGCGGACTAGGTCCGTATTCTGAGGATTGTCCTCACTGCTGCACAGAATGCTTATGTCTTTGATGCACCGCTCGGTGAGCAACCCCTACGGCTTCGTCTGAGGACGTTATGAACGTCTGGCAGACAAGAAAAGATGACTACTCGATAGTTCAGTGCGCCATACTTTACGGCTTAGAACCGGAGCTCCAAATATGTTTTGAGCAACACGGAGCATATGAGATGTTCCAAGAGCTGAAAATTTGTTTTTCAAAACTCACACCCGGGTCGAGAGGGATGACACGTTTGACAAGTTCTATAGCTACAAGATGGAGGAGAACAGCTCCGTTAGTGAGCATGTACTCAGAATGTCTGAGTACTTCAAACACTTGAATCAAGTGGGAGTTAGACTTCCGAATAAAGTGGTGATTGATAGAGTTCTCTAGTCACTATCACTAAGCTACTGGATCTTCGTGATGAACTATAAACATGCAAGGGATAGAAGATCCTTAAGCTATTCGCGATGCTACAATCTGCGGATGTAGAAATCAAAAAAAGGGAGCATCAAGTGTTGATGGTTAATAAGACCACTAGTTTCAAGAAGGGCAAGGGAAAGAAAAGGGAACTTCAAGAAGAACGGGAAAACAGTTGCCGCTCACGCGAAGAAACCCAAGGCTGAACCAAACCCGAGACTTAGTGCTCCCATTGCAAAGGGAAATGTCACAGGGAGTGGAACTTCCCCAAAGTAACTGGCAGATAATAAGACTGGCAATGTCAACAAAGATATTTGATATACATGTTATTGATATGTACCTTACTAGTACTCGTAGGAGGACCTGGGTATTTGATACTTGTTCAGTTGCTTACAACTTGAAACATGGAGCTTCGGAATAAACGAGGGCTAGCTAAGAACGAGGTGACGATGTGCATTGGAAGTGTCTCCAAGGTTGATGTGATCACCATCGCCACGCTCTCTCTACCTTCAGGATTAGTGATGAACCTAAATAATTGTTATTTGGTGCTTGCGTTAAGCATGAACATTATATCTGATAGTGTTTATTGCAAGACGGTTATTCAATTTCAGAGAATAATTGTTATTCTATTTGGATAATATCATTGCTGATCATGCACTTAAAATGAAAGGTTTATAGAATCTTGATCGTAGTAATACATATGTTCATAACACGAATGCCAAAAGATAATGATAGTACCACATATTTGTGGCACTGCCGCTTAGGTCATATCAGTGTTAAACACATGAAGAAACTCCATGCAGATGGGTTTTTGGAATCTCTTGATTATGAATCATTTGAGACATGTGAACCGTGCCTTATTGGCAAGATGACTAAAACTCCGTTCTCCGGAACAATGGAGAGAGCAACCAACTTATTGGAAATAATACATACCGATGTATGCGGTCCGATGAGTGTTGAGGCGCGCGGTGGATATCGTTATATTCTCACGTTCACTGATGATTTGAGTAGATATGGTTATGTCTACTTGATGAAGCATAAATCTGAAACATTTGAAAAGTTCAAAGAATTTCAGAGTGAAGTAGAGAACCATCGTAACAAGAAAATAAAGTTCTTACGATCTGATCGTGGAGGAGAATATTTGAGTTACGAGTTTGGCAATCACTTAAGACAATGTGGAATTGTTTCACAGCTCACGCCACATGGAACACCACAGCGTAATGGTGTGTCCGAACGTCGTAATCGTACTCTATTGGATATGGTGCGTTCTATGATGTCTCTTACCGATTTGCCACTATCATTTTGGGGTTATGCATTAGAGACAGCTGCATTCACTTTAAACAAGGGCACCATCTAAATCCGTTGAGATGACACCGTATGAACTGTGGTTTGCAAGAAACCTAAGATGTCGTTTCTGAAAGTTTGGGGATGCAATGCTTATGTCAAAAGGCTTCAGCCAGATAAGCTCGAACCCAAAGCGGATAAGTGCGTCTTCATAGGATACCCAAAGGAGACCGTTGGGTACACCTTCTACCACAGATCCGAAGGAAAAGTATTCGTTGCTAAGAATGGATCCTTTCTAGAGAAGGAGTTTCTCTCGAAAGAAGTGAGTGGGAGGAAAGTAGAACTTGATGAGATAATTGTACCTCCTCTGGATAGTAGTACGCCACAGAAAGAAATTTCTATGACACCAACACAGACCAGAGAAGAAGTTGATGATGATGATCATGAGGCTTCGGATCAAGTTGCTACAGAACCTCGTAGGTCAACCAGGACACGCTCCGCACCAGATTGGTATGGCAATCCTGCCTTGGAGGTCATGTTGTTAGACAACAGTGAACCTACGAACTATGAAGAAGCGATGGCGAGCCCGGATTCCGACAAATGGCTTGAGGCCATGAAATCCGAGATTAGATCCATGTATGAGAACAAAGTGTGGACTTTGGTAGACTTGCCCGATGAAACGGCGAGCTATTAAAAATAAATGGATCTTTAAGAAGAAGACGGACGCTGATGGTAATGTCACCGTCTATAAAGCTCGACTTGTTGCTAAAGGTTATCGACAAGTTCAAGGAGTTGACTACGATGAGACTTTCTCACCCATAGCGATGCTAAAGTCTGTCAGAATTATGTTAGCAATTGCCGCGTTTTATGATTATGAAATCTGGCAAATGGACGTCAAAACGGCATTCCTTAATGGATTCCTTAAGGAAGAATTGTATATGATACAACCGGAAGGTTTTGTCGATCCTAAAGGTGCTAACAAAGTATGCAAGCTCCAGCGATCCATCTATGGACTGGTGCAAGCATCTCGGAGCTGGAATACTCGCTTTGATGAAGTGATCAAAGCGTTTGGGTTTATGCAAGTTTATGGAGAAACTTGTATTTACAACAAAGTGAGTGGGAGCTCTATAACATTTCTAATAAGTATATGTGATTGGAAATGATATAGAATTTCTGGAAAGCATAAAGAATTAATTGAAAGGAGTTTTTCAATAAAAACCTGTTTTTTGAGTTATCCACGGTTTGGGCATCGAGATCTATAGAGATAGATCAAGACACCTAATAAAAGATTTTCACACACCTTGATTAGATTTTGAAGAAGTTCAAAATGGATCAAGTCAAAAGAAATAAGTTCTTGGCTGGTGTGAAGTGGAGTAAGACTTGAAGATCTAGGTAAAGGTTGTTTACATGTTAGGCATCAAAATCTATAGAGATAGATTGAGACGCCTCATATGACTTTCACAAAACATATACCTTGACAAGATTTTGAAGAAGTTCAAAATGGATCAGTCAAAGAAGGAGTTCTTGACTGTGGTGAAAGGTGTGAAGTTGAGTAAGACTCAAATCTCGACCACGGCAAAATAAATAGAATGGATGAAGGTTATCCCCTATGCCTCGGCCATAGGTTCTATAAAGTATGCCAAGCTGTGTGCCTTGCCATGTGTCTGGCAAAAGAGGTACCAAAGTGATCCAGGAGTAGATCACTGGACAGCGGTCAAATTATCCTTAAGATGACTAAGGAAGAATTTCTCGGGAATAGAGATGATAAAGAGTTCGTCGTAAGGGGTTACGTCGATGCAAGCTTTAAACACTGATCCGAAAGACTATGAGTCTCAGACCGGATAAGTATAGTGGGGAAATTTTTTGGAGTAGCTCCAAACAGAGTGTGGTAGCAGCATCTACATAGAGATTTGCCAAGAACACACGGATCTGAATATTGCAGACCCGTTGACTAAAACCTCTCTCACAAGCAAAACATGATCAGCTTTAGAACTGATTAAGTGTTAATTACATGGAGATGTAAACTAGATTATTGACTCTAGTGCAAGTGGGAGACTGTTGGAAATATGCCCTAGAGGCAATTAATAAAGTGTTTATTATCATATTTCTCCGTTCATGATAATGGTTTATTATTCATGCTAGAATTGTATTGACCGGAAACTTAATACATGTGTGGATAATAGACAAATACTGAGTCCCTAGTAAGCCTCTACTAGACTAGCTCGTTGATCAAAAGATGGTCAAGATTTCCTGACCATGGACATGAGTTGTCATTTGATAAACGGGATCACATCATTAGGAGAATGATGTGATGGACTTGAACCAACCGTTAGCATAGCAAATGATCGTTCAGTTTATTGCTATTGCTTTCACTATGTCAAATACACGTTCCTCTGACCATGAGATCATGTAACTCCCGGATACCGTAGGAATACTTTGGGTGTATCAAACGTCACAACGTACCTGGGTGATTATAAAGGTGCACTACAGGTATCTCCGAAAGTGTTTGTTGAGTTGGCATGGATCGAGATTGGGATTTGTCACTCCGACTATCGGAGAGGTATCTCTGGGCCCTCTCGGTAATACAGCATCACAGAAGCCTTGCAAGCACCGTGACTAAAGAGTTAGTTGCAAGATGATGTATTACGGAACGAGTAAAGAGACTTGCCGGTAACGAGATTGAACTAGGTATTAGATACCGACGATCGAATCTCGGGCAAGTAACATACCGCCGGACAAAAGGGAACAATGTATGTTGTCATATGAGGTTCACCGCTAAAGATCTTCGTGGAATATGTAGGAACCAATATGAGCATCCAGGTTCCGCTGTTGGTTATTGACCGGAGAGTCTTCTCGGTCATGTCTACATCATTCCCGAACCCGTAGGGTCCGCACACTTAAGGTTCGATGACGATTTAGTATTATATGAGTTATGTGATTGGTGGCCGAAGTTTGTTCGGAGTCCCGGATGAGATCACGGACATGACGAGGAGTCTCGAAATGGTCGAGAGGTAAAGATTCATATATTGGAAGGCTATATTCGGACGTCGGAAAGGTTCCGAGTGATTCGGGTATTTTTTCGGAGTACCGGGGAGTTACGGGAATTCACCGGGAGAAGTAATGGGCCTTTTTGGGCCATACGGGAAAAGGAGAGGCAGGCCACGTGAGGAGGTGCGCGCCCCCCCTTGCCCAAACCGAATTGGACTAGGGGAGGGGGCGCAGCCCCCTCTTTCCTTTCCCTCTCCCTTCCCCCTTTCCTACTCCGTATTGGAGGTGGAATCCTACTAGGACTAAGGAGTCCTAGTAGGACTCCCCACTTTGGTGCGCCCCTAGGGCCAGCCTCCTCCTTCCTCCCTCCTTTATATACGGAGGGGGGACGCCCCTTGGAGACATAACAATTGTTCCAAACCGTGTGCGGCGCCCCCCCTCCACCGTTTACACCCTCGGTCATATTTTCGGAGAGCTTAGGCGAAGCCCTGCCGGAATCACTTCACCATCACCGTCGCCACGCCGTCGTGCTGACGGAACTCATCTACTACCTCGACGTCTTGCTGGATCAAGAAGGCAAGGAACGTCACCGAGCTGCACGTGTGTAGAACTCGGAGGTGCCGTACGTTCGGTACTCGATCGGTGGAGCTCGAAGGATTGTTCGACTACATCAACCGCGTTGTGAGACGCTTCCGCTAACGGTATACGAGGGTACGTAGACACACTCTCCCTTCTCGTAGCGATGCATCTCCATGGATAGATCTTGGTTCCCCAACAGGTTCCCATTCATCATGCAATTTTCTAGGTATAGAAACCTCCAGTTCAAGTTTCTCATCATAAGCTTTTATCATTGTTTCTACTATATGTTTAGTAAAAGCCTTGTTTTGTTCATAGGCATTGGGTGAGCTAATTATGGATTGCAACAAGGAAATGCATTCTACTAAAGAACAACTCTCATAATTAAAGTCCTTGTAATCCAAGATAGTGGGCACATCACTAGTTAAAGTTTTGACCTCTCCAAACACACTTTTTCAATTTTATAATTAGAATCATCACCCTCTGAAAAAACGGGACACCTTCTAGCTAAAGTTGACTCATCTCCAGTCCCTTTATCATGTATTTTTAGATAAGTAAACAAAGATTCAATGGGAGAAGTACCAATCAATTTAAGGTCTTCATCCTGATTACTAACAGGGAAAGATTCCGGTTTAGCGGCCATCCTATTTACTAGAGTGGTTTGCTTATCATATATCTTTCCTATCAATTCTTCAGTTTGAGTAAATTGTGATTGGAGATTAGATACTTCCTTAATGACTTCATCAAGTTGCTTACTAATAGCATCTAGCAAGGTTGAGTGTTCCTTAATTTCAGCAGCAAAGAATTTTTTATGCTCATGTTGTGAGGTCATGAAAGTTTTCATGAAACTTTCAATTTCAGTCATCCTTTGGTAATAAGAGATATTGTAGAATCTATCTTGAGACATGGTGACCAAGCAAGCAAAGTAACAAGTGAAGCAAGTAAACTAGCAAGTAAGGCAAGCAAAACTAGTAAAGTAGCAAAGATAAATATTTTTTGTATTTATGATTTTTATAGCAAGCAAAATATAACAACAAATAAAAAGTATAACAAGTGAATGATAATTTGTAAGAAAGTACTTGATAGGAAATTGATGATACTCCCCGGCAACGGTGCCAGAAATCCTTCCTAATACTTGTGATCTGCGTTGGATTTTTCCCTGAATAGGAGGGGATGACGCAACACAATATAGATAAGTATTTCCCTCAGTGAGAACCAAGGTTATCGAACCAATAGGAGGATCACGCAACTTCCCGTCTTCAGCGCCCACACAAAAAAGAGCACACACTTGCAACTAACACGGGCAAGAGGGTTGTCAATCCCCTTGAACTCATTACTTGCAAGCGATAAGTAGTGTAGATGATAATTGATAATTGTAAATTGTAAAATAAAAAAACAATAAAAAGGCAGTGAGGAAATAAGAGCATTTGTAAATATATTTGTGAATAGACCCGGGTGCCATAGTGTTCGCTAGAGGCTTCTCTCTCCAAGAAAGCATACGGTGGGTAAACAAATTAATGTTGGGCAATTGATAGAAAAGTGCATAGTTATGCAATATTTATTCACGGCAATGATCATGCATATAGGCATCACGCCCATAAACAAGTAGACCGACTCCTGCCTTCATCTACTGCTATTAGTCCACCCATCGACCGCTATCCAACATGCATCTAGAGTATTAAGTGAAACATAGTAATGCTTGGAGAATGATGACATGATGTTGACAAAGTAAATCCAATTAATATGAATAAACCCCATCATTTTACCCTTAGTGGCAGCAATACAAATACGTATCTTGTCCCCTACTTTGTCACAGGGATATAGAGCGCCGCAAGATTGAACCCAATACAACGCACCTCTCTCACTGAAAGATAAACCAATCTAGTTGGCCAAACTAAACCGATAGATTGGAGAGAATTACGAAGCTATAATAATCATGCAAATAAGAATTCAGAGGAGACTCAAATCTTTTTCATGAATAATCTGAACATAAACCAATAATTCATCGGATCCCAACAAACACACCGCAAAGAGTGATTACATAAGATATATCACCGCGGGAATCGCGATGATCATGGCAACAAAGAACATAGAGAGAGAGATAGCCATCTAGGTACTAACTACGGACCCGTAGGTCTATGGTGAACTACTTACACATCTCCATGGGACCAGCAAGGTTGATGTAGAGGCCCTTCGTGATCGATCCCCCTCGGCAGGGCACCAGAACAGGGCTCCAGATGGGCACACGGCGGAACAGAGACTTGCGGCGGTGGAAAAAGTGTTTCAGGAGGATCTCTAGGGTTTTTGGGATTAATGAGAATTTATAGGCCAGAGAACAACGCCAGAGGGCCGGGGAGGTGGCCCCAAGCAATCAGGGCACGTCCAGCCCCCCTGGGCACGCCCTGTTGGCTTGGGGGCACCTCGTGTGACTTCGGTCTCCCTCCGAAGCTTCCAGGTCCTTATTTTGTCCAAAAAATCATCAAAAAGTTTTGGGATATTTGGACTTCGTTTGGTATCGTATTCCTGCAAAGCCAAAAACATGCAAAAAACAACAACTGGCACTTGGCACTGGGTTAATAGGTTAGTGCTCAAAAATAATATGAATCAGCAAATAAATGCCTAAAAAGTATCCTAGAATGATAATATTATAGCATAGAACGATAAAAAATTATATATACATTGGAGACGTATCATCGATGCGCGCATCCATGCCTGATCCGGGCACCACGTTCAAGGCTGGATGGAGGACAATGTAGCGGTTGCTTGGTTGTGGAAGAGGGAAAGAGAGTATGGTCTAGTGTCATTGTAGAGTAATAGGAGGTTGAATCGCGAACAGACGGAGGTATAGGGAGCACAGGGCGACAGCTTCGTCATCTTGTGTTGGTGACGCTGGAGCTCGGGTGGCCGTCATGGCTGGGGGTGGAGGACGACCGGGCGTTGGTAGGAGGGAGCTGAGGAGGAGTAGGAGCAGAGCTGGGTGTTGATGTAGCATGAGGAAGATGGAGGTGGAGTAGCGCCGAGTGATGTGGAGAAATATTGATGTGTGGACAGGAGAAGGGGCATCTACTCGGTGGTGAGATGAGGAATTTATGGGAATTGGTGTTGTTGCTACTGATTTATTTTACGAACTGCTGCTAGTAGATGTTGTGCTGCATTGACTAGAAGCAGCTAGATGTTGCTCTGCGTGCTAGCCTTAATTATAAAAAAATTGTGCGGGTGAGCTTCGATAATGACTTCTTGGTTGTTGTTTGTCGTATTGCCATAGTTTAATGTGCATGCCGACCGTATATCACAAATAAATTATCAATATATATATATATATATATATATATATATATATATATATATATATATATATATATATATATATATATATATATATATATATATATATAGAGAGAGAGAGAGAGAGAGACCGTCTATTTTGACATTGGGTGCAGAATAACTATTCTGACACCACTTCCGAACTGCACGGTTAACGCGAGTGCACTGCATTCCTATCAAATGAGCACTGCAATGTCAGCAGAAAAAATTGCACGCATTGCTTCGGCACTGTTTTCTCTCCAGTTTCTAAACCGTTTGTCGGAACGAGGCGTATAATATACCGTTCGATAGCTATGGAAAATGCGCAACTTCGTCATGTTGAACAATTTTTAAGAGCAGTTTTGAAAACGGTGGGCGCCTGACGGGTGACAACGAGCGTATTTTCACGTTTTTTACTAAACCGCTCGTCGAAATGAAGCAAATGATACGGCGTTGGAAAGATATCGTCGAGGCGCAACTTTTTCATGTAGACTACTCTCTCTTATTCTTTACGGTTTGAGAACAGTTTCAAATTTACCGAAACACGGAATTCTGTTTTTCAAAAATTTCAATTTTTTTGCTACTCTTTTCGCTCTAGTTTTTTAACCATTTGTCGGAACGAGGCGTGTGATACGGCGTTGGAAAGCTGTGTAATAGGCGCAACTTTCATATGTTGGGAATTTGTTGAGATTCCTCACGGTTTTAAATGAATTTTGAAAACGGTGCGGCTGCCTACGAGTGGCAGCGAGCGTATTTTCGTAAAAAAATTCAAACCGCTCGTCGGAACGATGCCAATGATACGGCGTTGGAAAGATATCGATGAGGCGCAACTTTTTCATGTAGAACACCCTCTCTAATTTATCACGGTTTAAGGGCAGTTTTGAAATTACCGAAATACGGACACTCTGTTTTTCGCAACACCAAAATCGACGAGTAAACTGCATCAGAGAGAAGAACGCACTGCTTCAGACGGAAAACCACACTGCATCAGACGGACAAGCGAACTGCATGGTTTTCTTTGTCTGACGTGAATTTTTCATGACGAGCAATTGAAGTGCACTTCACATCGGGCGTAATTGAATCGCAACACTATCGAGAAGTGAACCGCAATTTTTATTTTTATCCTCTCCGTAACATTTTTCTACACTTCATGTTGGAAGTAAGTGAACCATGACACTACCGAAAGTGAACCGCATTAGAGAACTTATAAAAAAGTTTTTTTTAGTTTTGAATTGTGTGGATGAGCGAAGAGTACTGCATTAGTTTTTTTGTTGACTCTTTTTACTAATGCATTTGGACCACACTCTCAAGGCTAGTGTACTGCATTGTTTTGTTTTTTCTTTTTATAAAATTGTTTGTATTTAACAAGTCTGCATTGTGTGACACTGTCAAGAGAACTACAACATTTTTCCCAGATGCTGTCACGCCTGGGAACACCAGCCGGACTGCATCCCCGGGCGCCGCCTGGCCGTGCTCTTGTCGTCGGCGGCAGAGAGCAACTGGCCCTGCAAGTCAACTGCACACGCCGTGGGATGAACCTCACTGAGAAAACAATTTTTTTTGGGACCGTGGACGAACTGGACGCCCACACCAGGAATACTAGAAAAGACGAAGCTTTCTTTTTATCCATTCTGAAGCATGATTTTCTTTTTTACCTTTTCTACTGGAATTACAATACACCACTGAACGTGCTTGCCTTTTCCTCGGAACAAAACTGCATTACGCCCTATCACTCTAATTGTTTTTCTTTGTTTTCTTTCCCTCTGAACTGAAAATCAAATGGCACGAACTGAACTCCACACACGAACGCATGCCCAGGCAGGGAACATTAGAAGGCACACACACTCTAAACTGAAAATCATATGGCACAAACTTAACTTCACTAGGTCCTCTCACTGTAACCTCAAGTTCAACTGAACACACACACGCACGCGATGTGAGGCAGAGCGGAAGGCGGGTTGGAGCAGCAGGGGCCGATGCGGCCTTGAGCAGCAATGGATGGGCTGCCGGACCGCGTGCTGGGCGCTGGCGAGCTGCTCGCCGATGCGGCCTTGATGAGAGAAATTTTGCCCATGGCCAGATGTTTCAACCAACACGCAGGCACACATGCTCCTTGGCGCACGCACGCAACACACCACGCATCGGAGTATCGAGACGCACGCACGTCGGTGTGGATTGGGGGCTGGCAGCGGTGTCGGCGGGGCGCCGGCAAAAGCCCTGTGTAGTGGGAGAGGAGTCGCGTGCTGCAACACCCGCACAACCGCACCACGGGCCCGGCGCTAGCGAACTGCGCGCTGACGTGGTCGTCCTCATCATGCCCTACATGGTGAGGGAGAAGTGGTGACCGGCAGCCACGGCAGATGGACGGAGAGGAGGTGAGGTTGGCCACATCCACTCGTTGACCCGGGTCGAGCCGTCGTTTGCAGAGGCGGCCGCCAGTACTTGATCCGACGCGGCAGGCGATGGTAGGTAGAAGGGACGGCGCAACGGCGGTAGGTAGTGATGCGGGGGTGAGCTGCTGTGAGGAGGCTCAGCTTCTCGCCAGCACGTGGTCCGGCGCTAGTCGTCGTCCCGCGTCGGATCCGGCGGCGGGGGCGCCGTTCTGGCTCTGGCCGGTGAGGAAGGAAGAAGTGGAGGGGGATGCAGCGCGGGGTAGGAGGTGGTTGGGGATTGAGGAATGGATCCCGGCGAGGAGGCAGCTCTGGGGCGGGACGGAGGAAGACGGCGACCGGAGAAGATGAAGAAGGGCGTTGGGGTGAAGAAGAAGGTGGGGTTGGTGGGCGCGTGACTGGCTCGGTGGATCTGGCAGCGCGTTGGGCCGCCGGTGGGTTGGTGGTATGGCGCCGGCGAGGGGGGCGCCACCGCGGGTGTGAGCCTGGGAGGTGGCCGGGGTTAGTGGCCGGGAGAAGGTGAGGGGCGGGGTTACTGGGGTAGTGGGGTTGGGTGTTTTATCTGCTAGACTGCTCGCCTCTGGTCGGGGTGTTGTCAGAATAAGCGTTTGTTATTAGAATAAGGTCTTAAGGGGTGTTGTTAGAATAGACCCACCACATATATATATATATATATATATATATATATATATATATATATATATACTCCCTCCGTTCCTAAAGTCCGTAGTGGAATCTATAAAAAGACTTATATTTAGGAACGAAGGGTGTAGTAATTAAAATATATGTGAGTGAAATATTAGAAAAAATATTATTACTTAAGGAGAAGATATTCCGCCCTCACCGGGACTTGCTGGCTATCACTGTATTCCTCCACTATAAATATCACCGGTACAGTTGGTGAGATAGAGAAGACAGTGAGGAATGAAGAGTAGAGAAAGCCCGACACCGGTGCATTTTGGTCATGTTTTGTTCTGCCCCGCACCCTGGCTGGGTGGGTGTGTGGGGGGATGCATGTGGTTTTGGCCACGACAACCATATCCTCTTGTGCCCCATCTCCACGTGTCTACTCCCCTTCGTTGTACCATCTCTCTAATAACTCTGCATGCACAATCCAGATCCCCATCGAGCCCGAGTGATGATGCCCAGGGAACTGGCCACGTTGGCATGGGGAGGAGGGTTCTCCTATTGTTGGCACAATGTATCAACAAAAAAGCGCCAAGCATTGTAAATTCTTTACTTTCTACTAGGTCATCATATCTTTGAAGTGGGCAAGTATAACTATTAATTATTGATAAGATGGATTTGGAGATATAACTCAATATTTCACCGATATGTACACTCTCTAATATTGCATGAACTCTTAGATTTATTTTGTACCCGTTGCAACACACATTTTTTTGCCTAGTCCTTTATAAAGTGGAATTGAGGAGACGTGCTCCCCTCGATTTGAACCATATGGCACTGTCGCCGACCACCGTTCTTCTCCGGCCATCCATCGCCCTGTTATCCTTCCCCCATCCATATCCGCTCCTAATCTTCTCTGGCGCCACCTGCAGCCTCCTCAATCTCCACCCTCTTGCTCCAGTGCCATGCTTCTACGATTTGGATGGCGTCGATCTAGAAAAATAATCCCATCAAATTTGTCCTCGTTGTGTCGAGGCATGGTCGGGCGTCGATGCAGAGGAAGAGAAGAACCCAGCTGGGATACGAGTGGAGGACGCCACGGCTCTCCCGCAAACGACGGCCACACGAGCCTGTCCCTGGAGTCTCTACGCGCCTCTTGGACCACGAGCGCCTTAAATGGGTGCTCTAGCTTGGCAGTAACTCGGAGCCCCCCGAGCCAGCCTCATCTTCTTTAGACAGCAAGGGATGTGTTCCCTACCGGCACTCATAGTCAACCTTGGCTAGTTGCCGTCAGGATCTGGCCGACACGGGATCGCAGCATCAGATCCATCGATCCCGAATCTCGCCACTTCAGGACACGAGGAAGAGATAAGCAGTTCTGTGTGCGCTGTTGCTGTTTATGGATAACAATAGAAATTTTTGGTCCAACTCCCGCCGCCTCGCTGACTCCACCTCGACTCAAGTCACCTACCACTGGGCGTCCTTCGCCTATTCAACGACCTTCGTGGCTACAACACCCAACGCAGCGTCTCATGGTGCATACCGGGCGGAGATGTGAGCTCGCCAAGGAAAGATCAGGGGAGGGAGTAGCTACCGTGTGCATCCATACCAGATCAGGCAATCGACGCGCACATCCGTGCTTGATCCGGGCGCCACGGTCAAGGCTGGATGGAGGAGAATGTAGCGGTTGCTTGGCTGTGGAGGAGGGGATGGGAGTATGAGCTGGTGTCGTTGTAGAGTAATAGGAGGTTGAATCACGAACAATAGGAGGTATAGGGAGCACAAGGCGGCAACTTCATTGTCCCGTCACTAGTGGAGAAATGGCTATTCACAACTTATGTTGGTGGCGCGCCGTTTCTAAGTGACGCCAGCACTATATTTTTCAGATAGCGCTAGCGTTGGACAAATTCGTACGACAGTGTACTAACTTAGTGTTGGCGTTGCGGTTATATCTCACGCCATAGGTTGCATATTTTTTTCTTTTTCTGGTACAGATTGTGCTAGCGTGGCCCATTAGGCCCATGCCAGCACTAGTCCATTTTAACTGCCCTCCCGTACCCAGTCAAAAAAACCTTAAGTCACATTCACTCGCCTTATTCACCTTCCTCCCCCAGGACCCTCTCTCTCGCCCGCCGCCGCCACCTCCCGACCCCGCCGCGCGTCGCTGCCGGACCAGCGCGGCCGCCGCCACCTCCGGGCCAGCAAATGAGATCTACCACTCCCCTCGCGCATCTTCTTCCCCTCCCGAGCTTCTCCCTCCATCCCGTGGCGCATCCCAGCCCAAAAAATGTATATATGTTTTCGTGTAGAATCCGATTAGTGTAGATATCTATTAGTGTAGAATCCGATTAGTGTAGAATCTGATTAGTGTGAATACTATTGTGTAGAATCCGATTAGTGTAGAATGCTACTAGTAGAAATTAATTTATTAGTAGAATCCGATTAGTGTAGAATGCTACTAGTAGAAATTAATTTATTAGTATAGAATCTGATTATACTTAGTGTTAAATTTGTTTTGTGTAGAATGACGCCACCACCACCACCATGTCCCGTGTGCAAGTCAAGGTGTGCCACCAGCCTTGCAACTGGCACACTGTTCGGCATCTACTTCCAGCCGAGTTTTCTTTCTGCAGTGGTAACAAATATGATTTTTTTATAGTTAATTCTTTTGTTTTTGTCGGTATATCTATTAATGCATTGTGTGTGTTTTGTTTGTTTTTTCTTACACAGATCGTCCCGTGCAATGTGAGATTAAAATTCAATGAGCTGACCGTAGACACCGTGATCTTCGACGCTGTCGCTCCTGGGTCCCCCTACACGATGGAGGTCGAAAAGGGATAAAATATGTCCCAGATTGGAGGAGACAGATGGGATCGTTTCATCGCCCACATGCGTCTCACCGGGGGTGAACTGATTAGCTTCTCCTTCAGAAGAGAAAGACCCAGGCTGGCTATTATCTATCTCAACACGGACGAAGATGATGAGGACCCACTTGATGAAGCCCTGTATGCCCAAAGAATAAGGCTAAACGAGGATGAAACAGACAACCTCTCGCAAAAACTTCCACCACGTGATAACTACGTCGGGATGCCATTCGTGACCCGTCTGACAAGGACGAATGTTATCCGCCATCGCATGGTATGTTATCCGTCATGCTTTAGTGTAGTATGTGATGATCGATATGCTTTTAGTGTAGTATATGCATGTGATGATATCATATATATGTATGTGAATCCGGTGAAATGCCTACCTAGTGTTAAACCTGATGCTTATATATATGTAAGAACTTGCATGCTTTAGTATAGTATGTGATGACTGAATCCAATGATATTATATAGGACATATATATATATATATATATATATATATATATATATATATATATATATATATATATGTGTGTGTGTGTGTGTGTGTGTGTGTGTGTGTGTGTGTGCGTGTGTGTGTGTGTGTGTGTGAATCCGATTATATGCTTAGCTAGTGTTAAATCTGATGCTTATATATATGTAAGAACTTGCATGCTTTAGTGTAGTATGTGATGATTGAATCCAATGATATTTATCATATATATATATATATATATATATGTGTGTGTGTGTGTGTGTGTGTGTGTGTGTGTGTGTGTGTGTGAATACGTTTATATGCTTAGCTAGTGTTAAATCTGATGATTATAGTAAGAACTTGCATGCTTTAGTGTAGTATGTGATGATCGAATCCAATGATATATATATGTTTTCTTTTAGAAATTACCAAAGAGATTATCTATGAGTTGTGGCATCGAGCCGGATGAAGTTGGCATTGCTGGACTACGCCTTACCATAAGGGGCGCAGTCACCACATGTGCCTACTTAGTGGAAACGTACGGTCGCATTATCTTAAGCGCGGCCAGGTGGAACGACTTCCTTGCTGGCAAGAGTCTTCGGGTTGTACAGGCCATCCTAGTGACTATCAGGAACACCAGGCGCACTGACTTGGGGATGATGATCATCATCGACCTCATTTGAAAGTATGTGTGTGGCTAGGCCAACAATAAACTAGCTATATATTTATAAGATTTAGTTTGCTTGTGTTTGTGGAGATCGACTGATGACGTTTATTAAGTATGTACATCATACTATATATTGACTGGTCTATATATGTTCGATTAACTGGTATTGTTCTACTGTTGTTCTCTTTGTTATGTGCTTCTAAATGTTATATGGTGGGGACAAATATATTTTTTGGCTGCACGAAACGTTTGTGGCATGGAATGCACAGAACACGTCCCTAGGTGAATGATAATATTGGTGACATTGATCATGTGGCACACCATAAACACATGGAATACTGCTGGCGTCGGTTGCCACGCCAGCAGTATTTTTTAACAGTGGCATCATATTGGTGGCGTCTGGTGTCCACGCCAGCAAGGCCATTTTTGCCACGCCATAGCTAGGCTTTTCTGCACTAGTGTGTGTTGGTGCGGCTAGAGCTCACGTGGCCATCATGGCCGGGGGTTGAGCACGACCGGGCGTTGGTAGGAGGGAGCTGAGGAGGAGTAAGAGCATAGCTGGGTGTTGAGGTAGCAGGAGGAGGAAAATGGAGGCAGCGTAGCGCTGAGTGATGTGGAGAAATAGTGATGTGTGGACAGGAGAAGGGGCATCTACTCGGCGGTGAGATGAGAAATTTCTGGGAATCGGTGTTGTCGGGCCCGTGGGACTAGGGGTACCCAGGCCAGGCTGCCTGCGGCCCAGGGCGCGACGTGTGCCGTGGGCCCAAGACAGCCCTCTGCTGGACCTCATGAGCAAGACCCTCGTGAGGGCCCCTGCCTCGCGAGACGCACGTCAGCGAGTGTCGACGGGAACCCCGCAGAGCCCCCTCTCGAGGTCGCCTCCCGGAGCCTTCACAGCGAGATCACCTCCTGAGGCTGCCCCCCGAGGGCTCACGTGGGGCGGACTATTCAAGGGTGGCCTGGCGGGGTCGCGCGGTCCTGCCTCTTCATGTGGGTGACGCGAGCCATGCCAGGCGATGCCAGAAGCTGTGCCAGCAGGAGCGGATGAGGAGGCTTTCTGCTTTCGTGCTAAGGGAACGGGGCCAGCTTGCGGGTTCCCAAAGCGATCCCCAAAGGTTTCCTATTTGGTGTAAGAAGACTAAGGCTGGGGGCTCGTCGGGACAGAGGTCATCCCCGAGCCCACTAGCACGTCACGGCAGGGAGTTTTTGCAGGCGAAGACCACCTTTGTCAGGGCGCGCTGCAGTTCTGTCCCCCACAGAATTGGCCGTTGTGGCTACCCTTCCCGCCTTGTGTTTTCAGGGGAAGAGGACCAGGGCCAGTATAAGAGGGGGAAAGTGGCCATCGTAGAGGAGGATCGAACCCTAGCTAGCGAGAACACACTTTGTACTAGTCCCCATCCTCAAGCAATCTAGATGAGCACGAGTAGGGTTTTACACCGTAAGGTAGCCCGAACCTGGGTAAACTGTCGTGTTCGTCGTTCTTCTTCCTTAGCTCGAACCGTCGGAGAGTCTCCGTAGGGACGTGAGGTAGAGCAGGGCAGGAGAGCAAGTGCACCCCAGTGTTCGAACCTCTTTGGGTCCCCGGAGCCCCAATTCCAACATTTGGCGCGCCAGGTAGGGGTGCACCCCTGTTCTCCAGCTCCGTTCGGCTCCAGCTTCACCAACCCCATGGCTGACGCCCGCCACGCGCGTGCCGAGCGCCTGGCGGCCTGCGTCGTCCAGACCGCGTTTGCGGCCCGTGACGGCTGCCGCCACTCCACCAACACCGAAGCTACCGCCACCGCCAACCCTGCTGCCCGCGAACAGCAGGACTCCACCGTGCACCCTTCCGCGTGGCAGGATGGCTGCGTCGTCACGGTTTCCTCCTCTAATGCCCGCCTTGGGTGCACGAGCGCGTAGGCCGCGCTCCCCATGGCACGCGAACCGCTTTGCTATCGCCCGGCAGACGCTGACAACGATGCCCGGTTGGGCCGCCTCGTCAAGCCCGCCGCCGCCGCTGGAGACGCTCTGGCGCCCCCTCGCTCGCGTCTCCGTCCGTCGTCATGCGCGGGGGATGTGGCGCGCGGAGCACCCCCCACCTCCCCTGCGCGGCGGCCCGGCCAAGCCTCGGCACGATGCGCGCCCTCCCGGCGGGAGCACCGAAGCTCGCCAGGAGCCGCGCGCAGTGGCGTGCATCCTCGGCGGGGCCCAGGCCCCCGCCGCCGGCCGCCACTTCAAGCCGTCCTTCCGCAGGGCGAACGCCGCCCTCAGGGAGCGCAGGCCTGCATCAACGCCTGACTGGGCACGGCACGACATCACCTTCGATGCTGGGGATCACCCTAGATCTACGGGTGCCACAGGCGCTCTCCCCATGTTGTGCACCCCCACCATCAGCAACGTCGCGGTCACCAAGACCCTCATCGACAGGGGCGCTGGACTAAACGACATCTCCGTCACGACCTTTGAGGTGCTCCAGGTGCCCTTCGACTAGCTGAGGCCCACCAGGCCCTTCTCCAGGGTGGCCGGCGGGGTCGCGGCCCCTAGGGCAGATACGCCTCCCCGTCACCTTCGATACCTGCTACAATTACCGCACCGAGCTCATCGACTTCGACGTGGCACCCATCGGCCTCCCGTACAATGCCATCCTGGGCTACCCAGTGCTCGCCAAGTTCATGGCGGTAACCCACCCAGGGTACAACGTCATCAAGATACCCGGTTGTGGCAGCATCATTACCATCGAGTGCGACAAGAGGGACGTGGTTAGCTCCCTCAAACATGCATACAAAGCAGCCGCGGCCGCGCATCCGGCTGACGGTGACGAGGCGGCGCTCCCCGAGTTGGCACCGGCAAGGATAAAGCAGAAGTTCTCTCAGGACAGAGCTGAAACAAAGAAAGTGCCATTCGACGGCAGCGACTCGGGCCCCACCTTCACCATCGGCACCGGCCTCTCCCCCGAGCAAGAGGGAGCGCTCATCGCATTCCTCCGAGCGAACGCAGATGTGTTCGCGTGGAAGGCGACCGACTTGACCGGGGTCCCGAGAGAAGTAATCGAACATCACCTAGCGGTGTGCCCCAACGCACGCCCCGTCAAGCAGAAAGCGCGGCGCCAAGCGCCGGAGAAGCAGCAGTTCATCGTTTAGGAAGTACAGAAGCTGCAAGAGGCCGGAGTCATCCGCGAGGTGCGCCACCCAGAGTGGCTCGCCAACCCCGTCATCGTCCCCAAGAAGGGCGGCAAGGAGCGAATGTGCGTCGACTTCACCAGCCTAAACAAGGCCTGCCCCCAGGACCCTTTCCCGCGCCCGTGCATTTACCAGATCGTGGACTCCACCGCCTGCTGTGATCTACTATGCTTCTTGGATGCCTTCTCGGGCTACCACCAGATCAAGATGGCGGCGAAGGACATGGAGAAGACGGCATTGATCTCCCCTGGCGGGGTGTTCTGCTACATCTGCATGCCTTTTGGTTTGAAGAGTGCTGGCGCCACCTTCCAGAGGTTGATGCACATCATGCTGGGGCCCCAGCTGGGAAGGAATGCGGAGGCTTACGTCGATGACATCGTGGTCAAGACGTGCGAGGCCAAGACGCTTATCCAAGATCTAGAGGAGACGTTCGCCAACCTATGCAAGGTCAACTTGAAGCTCAACCCCGACAAGTGCGTTTTTGGGCTCCCTTCGGGCAAGCTCCTTGGCTTCCTCGTATCCCATCGGGGAATTGAAGAGAACCCGGAAAGGGTTAAGGCCATCGAGCAGATGCCCCCCCCGGACTCTCAAGGAGATGCAGAAGCTGGCCGGATGCCTGGCTTCCCTGCGGCGTTTCATCTCCAAGTTTGGTGAGCGGGTGTTGCCGTTCTTCAAGCTTATGAAAAGGTCCAGTCCGTTTGCATGGACCCCTGAAGCGGATGCGGCCTTTGAAGATCTCAAGCGGTACCTTACAAGCCCTCCCGTCATGGTCGCGCCGCGCCCCCGCGAGCGCTTACTACTGTACCTGGCGGCCACCCCCCAGATAGCCAACGCGGCCCTCGTGGTGGAGCAAGAAGGGCAAGTCTGCGTCAAGAAACAGCCTGCGGCCCTCAGGAAGGCGTCGCCCAAGGCCGCTCGAACGCTGGGCGAAGGCACGTCTCAAGGGGCTACCTTCCCTCGGGAGGCTGCCTTCCCTACGGAGGCCCCTAGCGCCATGCCTCCGGGAGCTCCCGCGGCTCCGCCTCTCGAGCCCTCTAGCGAGCACGACGCGGACACCACGGTCACGCGTCACGTGGAGCATCCCGTGTACTTTGTCAGCACGGTGCTGAGGGATGCGCGTGAGCGCTACCCCATGTAGCAGAAGCTCCTCCTCGCGCTCCTCCTCGCCTCCAGGAAACTGCGCCACTACTTCCAATGCCATCCTATTAGGGTTGTCACTGCCTACCCCTTGGAGCAAGCTCTGCGCAGCCCCAATGCCATTGGCAGGGTTGCCGTGTGGAACATAGAGTTGCAGGCCTTCTAGCTGGAGTTCTGCACCACCAGAGTCATCAAAGGCGTGGCCTTGGCCAACTTCGTAGCGGAGTGGATAGACCCATACGAGGAGGAGCCTCGTGAGGGCAAATCCCTCTTGCCTGGGGACAAGGCGCCCTGCGGCTGGGTCCTCTGCTTCGACGGCACCTTCTCCAGGCAGGGCGCGGGGGTTGGCGTCATCCTCACGTTGCCGACATGAGATAAGCTCCGCTACGCGGTCCAGCTGTGCTTCGAGCACGATGAGAAGGTCTCCAACAACATCGCGGAATACGAGGGCCTCATCGCCGGCCTCAAGGCCGCCTCCGCCCTCGGCATCAAGCGCCTCATCATTAAGGGCGACTCTCAGCTCCTTGTCAACTTCTCCAACAAAAAGTACAAACCCAAGGACGAGCACATGGCGGCCTACTTGGAGGAGGTACGCAAACTTGAGAAGCGTTTCCTTGGCTTGGAGTTGCAGCACATCCCGCGTGGTGCCAACCAGGAGGCCGACAACATCGCCAAGTGAGCGTCTTGCCGCGAGCCCCAAGGCCCCGGCATCTTTGAAGAAAGGCTCCTCAAGCTGTCAGCAGTGCCGCTCGCCACCGACACCACGCTGCTGCGCGAGGAGCTGCCGCCTGCGCCGCCAACGGGCGCACCAGACTGTGGTCCGCCCTCAGGAGATCGCTTGCTGTTGGCGTTGGAACCTCAAGAGGGCGGCTGGGCCACCGAATTCAAGGCTTACCTGCTTCACGGCGACCTCCCCGCAAAGGATGCGGAAGCGGATCATGTCGCCCGGCAAGCCACCGCTTACTGTTTGCGAGATGGCGAGCTGTACCGCAGGCGGCCCAACGACGTCTCGCTGCGGTGCATCTTGGAGCAACAAGGGCGCGAGCTGCTCGCCGACATCCACGGAGAGGATTGCGGGCACCACTCTTCGTCACGCACTCTTGCCGGTAAGGTGTTCTGCAGCGGTTTCTATTGGCCTACGGTGCTCCGCGACGCCGCCGAGCTGGTCTAGTCCTGCAAAGCCTGCCAGTTCCACGCCGAACAGATCCACCAGCCCACGCAGGGGCTACAGACTATCCCACTCTCCTGGCCCTCCATGGTATGAGGGCTGGACATACTGGGTCCTTTCCCCCGCGTGGCTGGTGGATACCGCTTCGACAAATTCACCAAGTGGGCGGAGGTCGAGCCCGTCCACACCATCCCGGCCGGCTCGGCCGTCAAGTTCATCAAGGGCCTCGTGTGCCGATTTGGTGTCCCCAACCGCATCATCACCGACCACGGCTCCCAATTTACAAGTGGCCTCTTCAAGTCATATTGTGCTAACCTTGGTACGCAGATATGCTACGCCTCCGTGGCGCACCCGCGTAGTAATGGCCAGGCCGAGTGCACCAACGTTGAGGTCCTTAAGGGCCTCAAGGCCAGGAGCTTCAAGAGAAAGCTTGAGGCCTGCGGGAAGGGTTGGATGGATGAGCTACAGTCCGTGTTGTGGTCCATCCGTACCACCGCGACTAAGCCCACCGGCGAAACCCCCTTCTTCCTCGTCTACGGGGCCGAGGCGGTCCTTCCCTCGGAGCTTAAGCATGGTTCCCCGCGGGTCTTAGCGTTCGATGAGGCGCGTCAGGGCGACTCGCGGGAGGCTGATCTCTTGCTCCTTGAGGAGTCCCGCCGCCAGGCCGCCCTCCACGCCGCAAGGTACCAGCAGGCCTTGCGGCATTACCACAGCCGCAACGTCTGCCCTCGCACTCTCGAGGTCGGGGACCTCGTCTTGCGGCGGGTCCTCTCCAGGGAGGGCCTCCACAAGCTCTCGCCCATGTGGGAAGGCCCCTTCAGGGTCGCCCATGTCTCCAGGATAGGCGCCGCCTGCCTGGAGACGGAGGATGGAGCTCCCGTGCAGAACGCATGGAACATCCAGCACCTCCGCAAGTTCTACCCGTCACCCTCTCACGTAAGAATGAGGTGGGGCTGTACACGCCCCAGAGCCTTCCGGTGTGCCACGCCTTGGCCTCGGGAGGACTCCCGCCCATGCCCAAGTGGAAGCCCCATGCTCCGCGCTGGCGGAACGATTGAACCGCGATCATGCCCACGCCCAAGTGGAAGCCCCATGCTCCGCGCTGGTGGAACGATCGAATCGCGATCATGCCCACGCCCAAGTGGAAGCCCCATGCTCCGCGCTGGCGAAACGATCAAACTATGATCATGCCCACGCCCAAGTGGAAGCCCCATGCTCCACGCTGGCGGAACGATCAAACTATGATCATGCCCACGCCCAAGTGGAAGCCCCATGCTCTGCGCTGGCGGAACGATCAAACTATGATCATGCCCACGCCCAAGTGGAAGCCCCATGCTCTGCGCTGGCGGAACGATCAAACTATGATCATGCCCACGCCCAAGTGGAAGCCCCATGCCCCGTGCTGGCAGATTATCGACTAAGAACCCCTCATTCTCCCGCGGCACACACTCACTAGCTCCCCCCTGAGCTTCACGTGAGCGGGGGCTAGACACGGTGCATGTGCTCGGGTTAGTCCCAGCAGCACTGAAAAACCCAAGGGACCGGACTCTGGCTCGTGGGACTACTCCCGCGCACGTCACCCCATCAAGGCCCTTGGTGTCTGGTCTCCTCACGTGACACCCAGGTGCAAGCTAGCGAGCGCGCGTCGTTCGAAACACTCAGGGCGAACTACTCAAGGGATCTCGCAAGGCACGTCCGGCAAGCGACAACCTACGGGCGTTGTGAAGAGCTAAGTATGAGAATCCCTCGGAGCAGCCTCGCCACTGCCAACGTTTTCCTTTGCGCGGGCCACTTGCGCGTCAAGGGGGGACTCCGGAGCATCGCACCTTGGGAGCTTAACTAGCTCCCGGAGCCCCTCACCTCCTGGCTTCGTCTAGGCATCGCGACGTGACGTTCCAGCGATGGCTGAGGTATGCACGGGGCTGGGCCCTGGCGACGTAGAGCATAAAGGCAAGCAGGGGAGAAATCAAGCATGGAAAGGAAAACCGCGAATCACAAGCAGTTATTACAAAATTCGAGAGTCTTTCACAAATTAAGTCGTCATCTTACGCCCCCGCGAGGCAGAATCGGTCTCTTACAGGGTGGTGAAGGAAGCTTCGGGAGGAGGTTTGCCACTGCTGCTCGCCATCGCGCACCGCGGCCTCGCCAGGCTCCTCATTGCCGCCGCAGGAGAACTTCTCAAGCAGCGCATCCACGTGGCCCGCCACAGCTTCCGCCAGGTCGTCGCGAGATTCTTCGGGAACGGGGCCTATCACCTCGCCGAAGTCAAAGCCAGGATTGCAGAGGAGGAGGTGGCTGAAGACGCGAGTCACCGCCACGGAGAAGAGGTCGCGGCATTCCTCCTCCAGGATGCCGTCCACCTTCTGGGCCGTGCCCTCGAGCTCCTCCACGAGTTTGGAGGAAAGCTCGGCATAGCCAGCGTCGAAGGTGGCAAGAGGAGCCTCGAACCTCTCCCTGCATATAGAACCCAGGGCCCCGCGGGCCCTGAGTTCGAGAGAAGAAAAGGCGGCATGGTCCGCTACCGCCTTCGCGTCGGCGTCAGCCTGGATCCTCTTCTCCCTGGCGTCCAGCTCAGCGTTGGCATCAGAGACATGCTTAGCGTGAGCTTTTTGGGCCTTGGCCACCTCGCGTTGTAGCGCCTCCAGACGCCCCCGCTCCGTGGCTTGCTCGGCCGCCGCCTTCGCCACCTCAGAGTCGCGATCCGTGAGCTTCGTCTCGCGGGCCTTGAGACCGTCTTCGCGTAGCTGAAGCTGTTGCGCCTGCGCGGCCCGTTCGTCCTGAAGCTTCTTCAAGCTGGCTTCTGCCTCCTCGCAGCGCTTGGCGACCACTGCCTTCTCGGCAAGGGCACTCTCGCGAGCAGTTTTTGCCTCGGCGGCCTCTTTCTGGCCTTCCGCGGTGTTGAGCTGGTGCCACCCCGCGGCGAGCCTCAGGCGCTCTGCGGCGAGGCATGCCTCAGCGTCCCGGAAGTCCGCCCCGAGCCGGTTGAGCGCGTCCTGGAAGCTTGCCCCGAGCCGATCGAGCGCGTCCTGGGCATCGGTCAAGGCCCCACGCCTAAGCAAGGCACCGCAGTCCACCAGGGCGAGAGCCCGGCCGGGGGGCGGAGTCTCGATGCTTGTTGCCACCCCGGCCGAAGGGGCCCCGGCGTCCTCAACTTGTGGCGTAGGGGGCTTCAGATCCTCCCCCGCGCTCGGCTCCCATGGCACGCCAGGGTGGACCACCGCGCCGGCCTCCGAGGTGCCGGGAGTGGGCACAGCCTGAGATTGCCCGCGGCGGCCCCTGCATCATGACCGGCCGAGGGGGTAAGAATAGCCGGCGGAGGCTGGAGCGCCCCCTCCTTCTCTGTAGGCCGGGCCGCCGCAGCCTTGGCAGGTGGTGCCGGGGGCTGGGCCACCGCGGTCTTGGAGGACGGGCTCCCTCGCTGCGCCAGAGGGGCGCTAGGCATTGCCGCGGCGCCCGTGCGCCCGAGCACGGCACCGGCCTGGCGAGAAGCACCCCCGCTCCCGCCGAGGCTTCAGCCGAGGGTTGATGCCACCTTCAGGGCGGGGGTCACCTTCGTCCCAGCAACCACCTTCTTCTTCTTCTTCTCGCCGCCGCCCTGACACCTGCGCGGGCGAGGGGTTAGCCTGGTCAGGCGAGTCACAAACGCGCAACGTAGGAATGGGCAGAGGCACTTACTCGTCCTCGGCGGCCCATTTCCTCTTCTTCTCGGCGGCGGATGGCGTGCCCATGCCGCCCTCGTGAGATGCCCCAGTGCGGCTCGAGGGATGCTTGACACGGCCCCCGGTGAGCCCTGCCTGGTCCTCCTCCTTCCGGAGGGCCTGGGAAGCCCTCAGGGGGGAAGCAGCCTCCACGGGCGCAGTGGCCGCCTCATCGACGTGGGTCCCCGCCACTGGCACCTGTGCGGTCGCGGGGATGGACCCCATTCCCCCTTCGGTGTCCGCATGACGGGCAGGCGTCGCCCGAGGTTGCTCGTCCACGGCATCGTCATCGTCCCCGAAGTCGCGCAGGGACCCGCGGAGGTTGGGCGGCGGCCCCCGACCGGTGTCCTCCTCCTCCTCTGCCGTTGCCTCCAAGTCCTTGCTATTATCGTCCTCGCTGGAGGACTACACCGGGATGAAGGAGCTCTTATGCGACCCGACGAGTCCCCACTCGTTGAAAACGGGCATCACTGCGACCAGTTCCGCCATGTCTTCGTAGCTGTACAGTGGGGACGCTGCCTCAGGAGGATTCTCGGGGATGAAGCCAAGCAAAGCCCCCATGGCTCCTTCTAGCTCTTCGGCGGTCAGGCCGGCGACGTGCAGACTCATCGCGTCCCTCGCACTAGCATATTCCCACATGGGTTTCGAGAGCGCCTGGAGTGGCGTAATGCACTGCCCCAGGAATTCCTTGATGATCATCGCCCCCGTCAGCCGGGCGTCCCCGTGCGCGGCGATCTGCTCCAGGACGGGCTCCGCCCTCAGGTCAGTGAGCTTCTCGTGGCGCCATCCGGGGTTCTGCTCGGGCTGAACCATAGGGGTCAGCAGGAGCGGGCTGACCCGGCGCGCGTCCATAAAGACCCAGCGGTGCCGATAGCCCTCCACCTTCTTCCCGGCCTTTAGGCGGATAGTCGTGCCCTTGACATCGACGAAGGAGACACACACGAAGAGCTGGCCCGACGTCAGGAGAGCTCGTGTCAGGATTGCTCATGCCATGCTTAAATAGCTAAGAATGGATAATGATTTATCTTATGTGTCAACATGCATTAAAATGGTTGTGAGTAGTATGTTAGTATGGTATCATCCTCTGAGTAATTCGAGCGGCTTGACTTGGTCCATGTGCAAACATGTAATTGATTCAAAACCAATGCAGCCTCCATGATATTTAAATTCAGAGTGTTCATATCCTACTCATGCTAGTGTTAAATGTTAATTATTCTCAATGTATGATTATGACCGTTTTCGCTCTCTAGCTGGTCGCTTCTCAATCTATTGCTAGCCTTCACCTGTACTAAGCAGGAATACTGCTTGTGCATCCAAAATTCTTAAACCCAAGTTGTTCAAAATGAGTCCACCATAACTACCTATATGCGGTATTGCCCTGCCGTTCCAAGTAAATTTGCACGTGCCACCTGTAAACATTCAAATAAACATCTGTTTTGTGTGCTCGTACCGCTCATGGAGCGACGGGGCGGTCAGTATCTTCCATGCTAAGCGGGTTATTCTCAAGATGGGCGTTTATTCGCCTATCATTACACGAGAGAGGGCACCCGAGGATTCGGTCAGCCATGGCCTGTGAATATATGGTGGATGGGAGTAAACTTTATATTTCCGCTTGGTTACTGCCAATAATGTGTTTAGCATGGAAGATGCCGAAATCTCTGTTCTGACACTGACAGGAAAAGCACACCACCCAAAATTACAATTCCATCTCAGTTTTAAACCATGAGGTCTGGCACCTCTGCAAATCAATGCATCCCTCTGCGAAGGGTCTTTCTATTTACTTTTATGTTATTTATTTTCATGTTATTATATTTTTCCTGAGTCATCATCTTCTTACCAAAGCACCAGACATGAGATCACTATTGTCATTCTTATGCATTGAGTCTAGTTAATGTTGGATGTGAGCATGACTGGATCTTTTCTACTCTGAATTACAATGTTTAGTCGCTGATTGAACCTTAGAGGTGCTCTGCATTTATGTTTTGCGGTCTCAGAAAGGGCCAGCGAGATTCCATATCATCATATTATATCATGATTGTTTTGACAAATTGTTGGCATATGAGATATTTTATTATTGCTCGCTAGTTGGTTTTGTCATTGCCATGAGTGAATATAATGTTTAAGTGTTATCATCGATATGGTTATTTATGATCTATGCTGAAAACCTGAACACTAGCTAAGTATATATACAGCAACGAGAACAAAAGAGTTTGTAAAAGTTTTCTTTATCACTTTCTGTTTATCAACTGAATTGCTTGAGGACAAGCAATGAGTTAAGCTTGGGGGAGTTGATACTTCCCCAACGTATCTACTTTTACAAACACTTTTGCTCTTGTTTTGGATTTTAATTTGCATGATTTGAATAAAACTAATCCGGACTGACGATGTTTTCAGCAGAACTACCATGGTGTTGTTTTGTGCAAAAATAAAAGTTCTCGGAATTGGATGGAACTTTTTGAAGATTTTTTTCTGGAATATATAAAAAATACTGGAGCGAAGATCCACAGGAGGGGGGCCACCTGCTGCTGCCAAGGCAACAGGGCACGCCCTGTTGCCTTGGGGGGCCCACGTGGTTCCTCCGACCCTAATTCCAGTCCTATCAATTCCTATTTCCCGAGAAAAAATAGGAGAGAAGTTTTCATCACGTTTTACGAGATGGAGCCACCGCCACCTCCTGTTCTTCCTCGGGAGGGCTGACCTGGAGTCCGTTTGGGGCTCCGGAGAGGGGGATTCGTCGTCGTCGTCATCATCAATCCTTCTCCATCAACACCCCCATGATGCTCACCACCGGGAGTGAGTAATTCCTTTATAGGCTTGCTGGACGGTGATGGGATTGGATGAGATTTATCATGTAATCGAGTTGTTTTGATAGGGCTTGATCCCTATTATCCACTATGTTCTGAGATTGATGTTGCTATGACTTTGCTATGCTTAATGCTTGTCACTAGGGCCCGAGTGCCATGATTTCAGATCTGAACCTATTATGTTTTCATGAATATGAGAGTGTTTTGGATCCTATCTTGCAAGTTGTATGCACCTATTATGTGTCATGATCCGCATACCCCCAAGGTGACAATAATTGGGATTCTTTCCAGTGATTGTTGTAGTTTGAGGAGTTCATGTATTCACCATGTGTTAATGATTTCTCTATTAAAAGGAGGCCTTAATATCCCTTAGATTTCCTTATTGACTCCGCTGCCATGGGAGGGTAGGACAAAAGATGGCATGAAAGTTCTTATCATAAGCATGTATGACTATATACGGAATACATGCCTACATTACATTGATGAATTGGAGCTAGTTCTGTGTCGCTCTAATATGTAACTATTACATGATAAATGTCATCCAATATATATACTTATCCATCACTGATCCAAATGCCTACGCTTTTCATATATGGATTCTTGCTAAGTTACTATTGCTGCTACTGCTATTACAATCACTATAAAACTGTTGTTGTTACTGTTCGTTCCTATTACTATTTGCAGTGCTACTAATCTTTTGTTACAGTGGACATCCCAGTTGTGGTTGAACTGACAACTGAACTGCTAAGACCAATAAATATATTTTGGCCCCCTTGTGTCGAATCAACAGATTAGGGTGTAATACTACCCACGAAGTCTATTGCGATCCCCTACGCTTGTGGGTTATCAGAAGGCAGCGAGCTCGCCTTCCTATTTAGGAGGAAGGCCGCTGCCGATGATGACGGTGGGCCCGGAGCCACTGCCGTCCAGTGCCACTTTCTTCGTCTCGACGCGCACCTGGGAGAACAACTGTTTCTTCTTCGCGGGTGCGCCCTCGGCAGGCTCGAGGTCGTCCTCTTCAGCAGGGTGGGCGGTGGCGGCAGCTAGCCTTGTAGGCGTGCTCGATGGTGCGCACCGCGTCCTTCTCATCGCAGTGGATGGTGATGGTGCCGCTGCAGCCCGACATCTTGACGGTGTTGTAGGCATGGTGGGTCACCGCCATGAACTTGGCGAGCGCAGGGTAGCCCATGATGGCGTTGTAGGGTAGGTCGATGTGTGCCACATTGAAGTTGATGAGCTCGGTGTGGTAGTTCATGCGGGAGCCGAAGATGACGGGAATGCGCACTTGCCCCAGAGGCAGGGTGGAGCTGTCAGTCACGCCTGAGAAGGACTCGTCTGCATCAAGCGTTTGTAGGGCACCTGAAGCCTCTCGAAGGTCTCCACGGAGAGCATGTTGAGGCCAGTGCCACCTTCGACGAGTGTCTTGGTGATGCCGACGTTGTTGATGGTGGGAGTGCACAGCATGGGGATGGTGCCCACAGTCCTCGTGGTCTTGGGATGGTCGGTGGAGTCGAAGTAAATCACGTACTGGGACCACTTAAGGGGCCTGGAGGCCTCAACCCCCGGGAGGGCTGCGTTCATCTCGCGAGAAGATTGCTTGAAGTGGCGATTGGATGGGGGGCTGGGACCCGCCAAGTATGCACGCCATCTCGCGAGGCTCCTAATAGCCCCCAGCGTCCTCATCGGGGAGATTGTTGTTCCTGCCGGGATGCGGAGGGGCGCCATTGGCTTGAGGGTCGGTTCGCTACGGCTGGTCCCGCCAGCCTTGCCAATAGTTATTGTCATTGTTGTCGTTGCGGTCTTCCCAGCGGCCGTCGCCGTGGCCTGCGCCGCGCTCGTTGCGGTCACCGCGCTTGTTTGGACGGCCGTCTTGAAGCATCTTGAGTTCGTGGCAGTCCTCGATGCTATGGGAGTGCATGTTATGGTAGACGCAGAAAGGGCGGTTATCCTTCTTGGCCTCGCGAGGGGCCTCATCGTGGTCGTGCCCACGCTTACGCTCGGGCTCCGCCGCATGCACAGCAGGGCCCTTGCACTTGGTGTCTTTGCTCTTGGTCTTGGCGGCACCAGGGGCCGCATCTGGGTCGTTGTGGGCGAAGAGGTGGCCCTCCTCGGCCTTAGCACACCTGTCGGCGAGATCGAACAGCGTGACCACGGTGTCGAGCTCATCATTGATGGCGAGCTTCTCGAGCATCCTGACGTCCGCAATGCCTGAGAAGAACGCGGAGATGATCACGGCGTCGGAGGCACGCGGGATCTTGTTGCGCACCTGGCTGAAACGCTGGATGTACTTTGATACGTCCATTTTGCATCATGATTACCTATTGATATTTATGTTGTTCTTGGTCATTATTCCACTTTATGATACAATTTTAACGCCTTTTCTCTCTCAATTTGCAAGATGTACACAAAGAGGAAAATTGCCAGAAACTGGAACTCTAAACGTGAAAGCCATGGAAAAAGCTGGAAATTTCCTGGACTCCAAATGACCTAAAACTTCACGAGGATTTTTTTATGGAATATATATGAATTAATGGAGTGAAGAAATACCAGAGGGGGCCACCTATGGCTCCTAAGCCAACAGGGCGCAGCCACCCGCCTGGGCGCGCCTTGATGGCTTGGGAGGCCTACAGGCAGGCTCCAGTGCCCCTCTTCTGCTATATGAAGAGTTTTGACCTAGAAAAAAATAAAGAGGATACTTTCAGGATGAAGCGCCGCTGTCTCGAGGCGAAAACCTGGACAGGAGCCCTTTTGCTCTCTGGCAGAGTGATTCTGCTGGGGAAACTTCCCTCCATGAGGAGGAAATCGAAGCCATCGTCATCACCAACACTTCCTCCTTCGTGGGAGGGCCAATCTTCATCAACATCTTCACCAGCAACATCTCATCTCAAACCCTAGTTCATCTCTTGTATTCAATCTTTGTCTCAAAACCTCAGATTGGTACCTGGGGGTTGCTAGTAGTGTTGATTACATCTTGTAGTTGATGCTTGTTGGTTTACTTGGTGGAAGATGTAACACCCTGGATTTTGCCCATTTTTTTTTCTTTTGATTTTGGTCTGGATTTGCTTTTATGTGGCTTGGTGGTCTTGGAACCTGAAGGGATCACCCTTGATTCCTCTTTCCTAGTGGCTTGCCAACCTCTAAACCATCCCAAGACCCTGTCATTTCCATCTTGAACCAATCCCAATATTCTTTTTCTTGGGAATATTCCTTTTTCTATTAAAGTAATAAATCTGTTGCCTTGGGTTGTGAAGCAACCCACATTTCTTTCATTCCAAAAATTCCCAAATAATTCTCTTAAATTGTTGGGGTCATATCTTCCTCAGATATGTCAAAATACTTCCTTTCCATGTTCAAAAATATTCCACAAATATTCCTTTTCTGATTCTGCCCCAGCTGGCAGTTTGAGAAGCAAGTACCCTTTATATTTGCTTTCTTGCTCTCAAACTTTTTGGGCACTCTTTCCTATCCATAGCATTGCCACATGCCAAAATTAAACTCAATTTGGCTAGTATATATTTCTTGGCAAATTTCCAAAGTTTCTGATCCAGAGGAAGCTTTGTGAAGCAAGTGCTAGCTAAGAGTATGCAAATGAGTTTAAATTTTGCAGGAATATTCATATGCTCAATTAATGACTCTCCACCAAATTCGAGCATCATCCCAGCAACTATGTGACCACAGCATCAAATCTTTGTTTCTTGTCATAATTTTGGGTTGTGAAGCAACTGTATTTTGTGTTGCTCCATAATTTCTGAAATTTTACCAGGACATTCTCCCACCCATATAACACCTCTCCACCAAATTTGGACTCATTTCAGCTACCCAATAATTCCCTAGATTTTTCCTAAGATTCTGGTCAGAGAGGTCCATTATGAAGGAAGTACCATTTTGGCTTGCCCAAATGGCATGAAATTTTTATGGCACTCTCATATGACCAAATCATCATCATATGCCCATTTTCAGTCCAAGGTAACACTATATGTGAGTGCCACATCAAGATCTGCTTTCTGGACCAGATTGGTCAATTGCAAAGCAACTATATTAAACCTTGGTCTAAACCCTTCCAAACTTAACAGGATTATAGTCCTTCTTAACCTAAGCCCCATCTCATTTGGCTCTTATCACCTTCCTGTTGATCACAGATGTGCAGACAAGTTTGCTACAACAAACTTCAGGTGATCACTCCCATCTAACCACAGTTCCCCTGGTCGATCCATCACCTCTCTAGGACTATTCCTTGGAAGGACTCTTTGCTAGACACCAAATTGGGTGCCAGGGTGCACCGCGTGCGCCAGTTCACGCGGTGACCACGCGGCCGGCATGCTGTGCGCGTGCTCTGGCAGTTGGGGCCCTCGGCCTCGTCGGTTTCCTCCTTTCTCTCATCACCTCGCCGTGTCCAGCAGCTTCGTCTTGTCGTCGCCCTTCTCCTGGACCCCTCTCCCCCTCTCGCGTCCCCTCCTACGTGGTGCAGCAGCCGCGCCCGTGACCGGCAGCAACTGTCGCCGTCGTATCCGGTCGTATGCAAGCTCTCGAGCCTTCCCGACCTCGCCTGAGCTCTCTCTCCCCCTTCGTGAGTCCTCTGGACGCCTCTCCCCTCCTCACCGCGTGTTCCCGAAGCTTCGGCGCGCGGCGCACGCGTCGCCACGGCCATGCTCGGCAACCCGCGTCGCCGCGGCTATTTAAAGTCGTCCCGAGCGCTCCCGTCCTCATCAAGCTCTTCTCCTCGCTCTCCTGGTCGTCTCTGTCCACTCGTCGGAGCTCCAGCTCCTCTCCTCACCCCAATCGCCGCCATGGCCGCCGAAGAGCCTCGGCTAAATTCCGGCGAGCCTCGCCTCTTCTCCCTCTCCCACCACCACCAAAAGCTCCCCAGTGCTCCGGCGTGCCTCCCCAACCTCTCGCTCTGTCGCCGGAGACCCTATGGCCGCATCCCCATAGAACGGCCGCCGCCTCCTTCCTTCGGCCACTGCGAGCCGCCGTTACTCTGCCCCTCCCCGGCGTTCGTAAGGTCTCTGGACGGAGGCTGCATCATCCCCTGAGCGCATCGGTGGCCTCCCCATGGCCGGAGATGGCCGGAGCTGCCCGCGCCCTTCGCCGGAGCCCGCCACCGCTCGCCGCCGCAGTCGGCGCCACATCTTTCCCCAGCCGCTCCTGAGGCTCCCCCTGGATGCGGCACTCGCTGGCTCACCTGCCGGTACCAGCGCCCTCGCCGGGGGTGGCCGGAGTCGGCTGGGCCGGCGCCAGGGTCGCCGCTGCCTCTCTCCCTCTTCTCTGTTCGCTGTCGATCACGAGGAGGAAGAAAGCAGGGAAGGAGAGAGAGAGGGTCAGCGCGGGACCCGCCAGTCAGCCTCACCGCGTTGATCCCACCCGGGCCCAGCTGACTTAAGTGGAGACGTACTCCGCAGAGTACACTTTCCCTGTTCTCAAAGCGGCTTTCTGGAAGTGCGCTTTCTACTTAAACTCAGCCGCCGCCGAAACCACTATATTGCGGACGCTTGCCAGTTAGCATATAAAACGGACACTATTTTGTTTGTTTTTATGCTAACGAACAAACGACCATATCTTTTTATCCATAACTTCAAACGAGGTGATTCCAAAGCCTACTTCTTCGTCTCTTCGAGACCGTCATATCGGTATCATTTTCATAATGTTTTGACTTAGTGGAAATGATCATTTTGCCCTTGCCCGTAAACAGCCCCCTCCGAGAGAGAACTGTTCCCGCGGATTTTCCGCACTTCTTCCCGGTGGATCCCTCACCCCAGGCAAGCCAGGACACCCATTCCATGAAGCATTTCAATAGAATTACATATTTGATTGAATTACTTGCATTACTTTGCCATGTGATAATTCAAAGTAATTTACTTAAATGCATTGTTGCTGCCACCTCAACATGCTGTGATAGATGGTCATGCTCGTTAAATTTTGCTAAAACTAAACCTAGTCGGTTGATCTTGAGTCACCTGTCCAAGCTTATCCGTGCAACCACATTTATCGGTATGGGACGGCCTTGACTTGGTCTGATCGCGTGCTCTTTTATCGGTACCACCAAAGAGGGAAGGTTATGCGCGCGTGCTGCCCTGGCCCGGTAGGCGGCGATAACCTTGTGAGCCCAGTTGAGTTATATGGGTACCCGTCCCCGTTTGGGATAGTTTTGTTTGGCCACGACGGTGGCAGGTGTCACGAGGTGACACAGGGGCCACCCAGGGTAGGACTCCGGGGGAGGATGAATGCCGGTGGTACGATGGGAGAGTCACGGGTCAGGCGGGTTTCGTTGGAGCAACATTGGTCCACCCGAATGGGATCACGAGGCCAGGTGCTCCATGGTGTGGGTAAAGTGCGCAACCTCTGCAGAGTGGAAAATCTATTCGAATAGCCGCGTCGACGGTATTGGACAGTCCGTCCAGGCCTCACTAGGCGGTCAACCGTAATAATGATAATAGTGATGGAGGAACTTGTCTTATACTCTGGGGATCATGAGTATTCAGAGGGTTGCGGAACAACCCGGAAAAGAGTAAGTTGATGCTCGGTAACAGTAAGTTAACTACTTAGGCATTTAATATGATAATTGCCATGCTATTGTTTGCTGCATTGTTTGGTTGTCGTGAGCATGAGAGTACATTCAAAGTACTCACCTGGCGTGTCATGCCAGTTTGCAGGTCCTGCCAGGTTTGCTTGCTTGTCGAGGATGTCAAGTGCGCGAGCTAGGATACGCGTTCCAGCCAGAGTCCCTGCGGAGTGGAGTCCATCACTGCAGTCGTCATTCCGCTGCCGAGAGTCACTCCGCTTCCTCAGCTGTTCCACTGTTAGCATAGAGCTACCCTGGGCAGACGTAGTATTGCCGTGCCGATGTAATCCATGTACCCTTGTAACCTTTTCCATATTGATAAAGAGCTGATTTGTTCTATGCCAACAGTGCCGTATTCCAGAAGACTTGTCTCTGGGCTGGAATATGGGGCGTTCCGGTTTCCTCTGAGCCGGGGTGCCACAGAAGATAATATGTTCAGATCCTTTATCATATTCATTATACCTCTGATCTTGAGCATGGTAATGATTTGTAAGTAGTTGCTTTTATTCTTGAGGACATGGGAGAAGTCTTGTTATAAGTAATCATGTGAAATTGGTATTTGTTCGATATTTTGTGGTGTCTTGTGAACGTCGACTACATGACACTTCACCATACTTTGGGCCTAAGGGAGGGCATTGTGGAGTAATAAGTAGATGATTGGTTGCTAGAGTGACAAAAGCTTAAACCCTAGTTTATGCATTCTTCCGTAAGGGGCTGATTTGGATCCACATATTTCATGCTATGATTAGATTTATCTTAATTCTTCTTTCATAGTTGCGCATGCTTGCGAGAGGGGGTAATCATAAGTAGGTTTCTTGTTCAAGTAAGAACAACACCTAAGCACCGGTCCACCCACATATCAAATTATCAAAGTAACGAACGCGAATCAACTCAACATGATTAACATGACTTGATGGAAATTCCCATGTGTCCTTGAGAGTGCTTTACTTTATATAAGAGAACTTCCAGGTTTGTCCTTTGCTATAAAAAGGATTGGGACACCTTGTTGCACACTTGCTACTATTGTTACTGGTTACTTGTTAACAATTATCTTTCTACAAAACTATCTATCGCTGTTACTTATAGCACTTGCAGAGAATACCTTGCTGAAAACTGCTTATCATTTCCTTCTGCTCCTTGTTGGGTTCGACACTCTTACTTATCGAAAGGACTAGGATTGATCCCATATACTTGTGGGTCATTGATACGTCCATTTTGCATCATGATTTCCTATTGTTATTTATGCTATTCTTGTTCATTATTCCACTTTATGATACAATTCTTATGCCTTTTCTCTCTGAATTTACAAGGTACACCACAAGGAGAGAAATTGCCGGGAACTAGAATTCTGGACCTGAAAACCAAGAAAAATGGTGAAAATTCACTGGACTCCAAATGACCTGAAACTTTTTGTGAATTATTTCTAGAATATATGAAGAATTATGGAGCAAAGAATTGCCGGAGGGGATGCCTATGGCCCACGAGCCAACAGGGCACGCCCACCCCCCTAGGCATCCCATGTTAGCTCATGGGGCCCACGTGGCTCCCCCGACCCTAATTCCAGTCCTATAAATTCACATTTGATGAGAAAAAAATAGAGGAGGAACTTTCAGGACAAAGCGCCGCCGTCTCGAGGCGGAAACCTGGGCAGAGGCCCTTTTGCACTCCGGCAGGCTGATTCTGCCGGGGAAACTTCCCTCTGGGAGGGGTAGATCGAAGCCATCGTCATCACCAATGCTGCCTCCTTCGTGGGAGGACCAATCTTCATCAACATCTTCACCAGCGCCATCTCATCTCAAACCCTAGTTCATTGATACGTCTCCAACGTATCTATAATTTTGGATTGTTCCATGCTATTATATTATCATTGTAGGATACTTTTTGGGTATTTATTTACCAATTAATATTATTTTTGAGTACTAACCTATTGACCTAGTGCCCAGTGCCAGTTGTTGTTTTCTGCATGTTTTTTGCTTTTCAGGTTTACCATACCAAACGAAGTCCAATTGCCACGAAACTTTAATATGATTTTTTCTGGACCAAAAGAAGACCTGGAAGCTTTGGGAGGAGACAAGAGGCTGCACGGGGGAGCCACAAGGCAACAGGACATGGCCCAGGGGCCTGGCGCGCCCTGTTGCCTCGCGGTCCCCTCGGCCGCCCTCTGGTGCCCCTCTCTGACATATAAATTCTCAAACATTCCAAAAACCCTAGGAGAGCTCCCAAAACACTCTTTTCGCCGTCGCAAGTCTCTATTCCTCCGTGTGCCCATCTGGCGATCTTTTTCGGCGATCTGCCGGAGGGGGAATCAATCACGGAGGGGTTCTACATCACCCTTGCTGCTTCCATGATGATTTGTGAGTAGTTCACCACAGACCTACGGGTCCATAGTTAGTACCTAGATGGCTATCTCTCTCTCTCTCTCTTGATCTTCAATACAATGATCATCACATCTTGGCTTTGATCTAACCGATGTAATCCTTTTGTGCGGTGTGTTTGTTGGGATCCAATGAATTGTGGGTTTATGTTCAGATTATTCATGAAAAGTATTTGAGTAACCTCTAATTATTATGATTCTTATTTGTATGATCATTATAGCTTCGTAAATCTCTCTGATCTATTGAGATAGTTTGGCCAACTAGATTGATATTTCTTCAGTGAGAGGGGTGCGTCGTAGTGGGTTCAATCTGGCGGTGCTCAATATCCCAGTGACAGAAAGGGACAAGACACGTCTTTGTATTGTAGTCACTAAGGATAAAATGATGGGGTTAATTCATATTAATTGAATTCTCTTTGTCTACATCATGTCATCGTTCTCCAAGCATTACTCTGTTTTACTTAATACTCTAGATGCATGCTGGATAGCGGTCGATGGGTGGAGTAATAGTAATAGGTGCAGGTAGGAGTTGGCCTATTTGCTTATGGATGTGATGCCTATATATACATGATCATTGCCATGAATAAAGATTGCATAACTATCCGCTCTTCTATGAATTGCCCAGCAGTAATTTGTTTACCCGTCGTATGCCTACTACATGAGAGATGCCACTAGAGAAAACTACGCCCCCCGGGTCTATCCACTTATAAGTTTACAAACGCTTCCAATACCTTGCTGCCATTTACTTTATTTTATTTTATTTCGCAATTTACAATTACCTACTATCATCTACACATCTCATTTACTAGCAAATAACGAGATCAATGGGATTGACAACCCTCTTGCCGCGTTGGGTGCAAGTGTGTGCTCTTTTGTGTGCAGCCGCTGAAGACGGTTGATGACCGATATTCCTATTGGTTCGATAAACCTTGGTTCTTAACTAAGGGAAATACTTACCCGCATTGTGCTGCATTAGCCGTTCCTCTTCACGGAAAACCCAACGCAGATCACAAGCATCAGGAAGGATTTCTGGCGCCGTTGCCGGGGAAACAGAAATTTCACTTCCCGTCAACTTGCCATTTCTGGCACCGTTGCCGGGGAATATCATCATCAACTATCAAGTAACTTCACACAAACTATCATTCACTTGTTCTTCTTTTTATTTGCTGTTATATTTAGTTTACATTATAAAAATAAAAAATACAAAAATATTTATCTTTGCTTGTCACTAGTTTACTTGTCGCTTGTTGCTATGGCTAGTTCTTCTTTTGTTCCCTTTACTCCCGATAATAAGGTTCTCAATTTTAAACAAAGGGGAGGAGAAAGTTTGAAAGATGCATGGTATAGTGATTTGCAATGCTCAAAGTAAATAAATTCATAAGCCATCTCCTAGCATCTTGCTTCGTAATTTCTATGTTGGTATTACTACTTGGTATAGATTTGTACTTGATACGATCACCGGTGGTAATTTCTTAATGTGTCACACTTCGGATGCTTTTAAGGCTATGGAAAATTTGGTAGGGTCACCTCCTCTTATTCTTAATGAAACTATTTTGACCATGGAATATGTTATGCAAAGGCTTGAAACTATTGAAAATAAAATGACTACTAATGAACAAATTGAGGAGTTAGATAAAAAGCTTCATAATCATATCACTCAATTTGGGTCACGGGTAGGAATGACTTTGAAAACTTTAAAGGAGAAGGACACAATTATTGATGAGAGGGTAGAACAAAGCTTGAATAGGATTGATAAAATGGAGGAAGTCATTGATAAAGTGGGTTCCGCTTTCACACCCTCAAAAACTAATGCTAGTACTTCTCGAAATAAAAGTCCCAAGTTCATATATGTTCCCAAGAGCATTAGTACCCCTCCTACCAAAAGAAACGAAGATCTCAAAATAATTAGTGTGCAACCCAACTTTATAAACCTGATATAGGACCCTATTTTCAAGCCTCCTATTATTCCTAATAATCATTGTTGTGTTATTAAGGAGCTTGATGTCAAGGATGACAACACTTGATCATACGCGTTATGCCTGGCTAGGTGCGTAAAACAATAGCGCTAGTTGGGAGGCAAGCCAATAGTTATCTTATTTTTCTTATTCTTCTTTCTGTTTGTGTGTCATAACATGATTGTTTCCTCTGTAATGAATGTGTTTTTATGTTTTAATTAGTGTTTGTGCCAAGTAAAGCCTTTGGGATAATTTGCATGATGAGTATAATTGATGCTGTGCAAAAACATAAACTTTTACCTCCAGTACAGAATTTTTGGTTCTCTGCTGGAGTGTGGTAAATTCTTGAAATTTTTACACAATATTTTAATACAAATTCCCCAGGTTGTTCTACTTTTTCAGAATTATTAGAGATAAATAAGTATAGTTTCTCTACAGATCTTTACAGACTGTCTGTTCTAGACAGATTCTGTTTTTGCTTGCATGTTTTGCTTGTTTTGATAATGCCATGGATTATATCAGAGGGTATAAGTCATGGAGAAGTTAGAATACAGTAACTTATGGAATAATAAAATATGAATCAATTTATAGTAGTACCTAAAGTATTTGATATGTTTATTATACTAACAGATCTCACAAGTTTTCTGTTGAGTTTTGTGTGCTGAATTTTTCAAGTTTTGGGTGTTATCACGATGGACGAAGGAATAAGGAGTGGCAAGAGCCTAAGCTTGGGGATGCCCAAGGCACCCCAAGGTAATATTCTCGGAAGACTCAAGCGTCTAAGCTTGGGGATGCCCCGGAAGGCATCCCCTCTTTCGTCTCAATCCATCGGTATGTCACTTGGAGCTATATTTTTATTCATCACATGATATGAGTTTTGCTTGGAGCGTCATTTGCTTTAGTTTGCGTTTTGTTTCAGTTTCCCACAATCATTATTTACTACACGCACCCACTTGAGAGAGACACACTATCATCATAATTTATTAGAATACTCTATGTGCTTCACTTATATCTTTTGAGCTTGGCAGTTGCTCTAGTACTTCACTTATATCTTTTAGAGCACAGTGGCGTATAGATTTTATAGAAATAATTGCACTCTCCTTCTTCACTTATATTTGTTTGAGAGTTAATAAACAGCAATGGTAATTTGCATGGGTCATAAGACTAGTCCAAAAATAGTAGGTATTCAATGAGTGCATAATCAAAACCACATGTAGCACATAAAAGAGAAATCATGGTTAATGATATTAATGTGGTAATGTGAAAAAGCATGAGTGCATGATCATTGGTTAATAAAGGTGTCATGAATTAGAGGTTGTTAACTTGCTGTTCATCCAAATATTTTTATAGCATGGTGATGATGTGTGAGCATACTTATTCCTCGTTGAAATCCTAGTGATGTTTAGGTCGGGGCGCGCGATGGTTAAATCCTACCAACCTCCTCCCTAGGGGCATGCAACTAGTGCTTTGCTTCAAGAGAGCTAATAAAATCTTGCAATAAGTATGTGAGTTATTCATGATTAATGTGAATCCATGGATATACGCACTTTCACCTCCACATATTTGCTAGCCTCTTCGGTATCGTGCATTGCCCATTCTCACCTCGAGGATCGGCGCAACTTTCGCAGGTGCATCCAAACCCCGTGACATGATACGCTCTATTGCACATAAGCCTCATTATATCTTCCTCAAAACAACCACCATACCTACCTATCATGGCATTTCTATAGCCATTCCGAGATATATTGCCATGCAACTTCCACCGTCACATCATATGACTTGTACTTCCATTGTCATATTGCTTTGCATGATCATATAAGCTGACATAGTATTTGTCGTGGTTTTGTCACGACAGATGTCCGAAGACTTAGGTTCGAGGCCATCGCTAAGGCGGTGGACTCAAAGGGGTTGATCGGGACGAGGGACACGAGTTTACCCAGGTTCGGCCCCTCAAGAAGAGGTAAAAGCCTACGTCCTGCTTGTGTTGTATTGATTGGAGTATCGATTACAAGGGAGCGGATTCGCTTGACCTAGTTCTCGATTGATTGGTTTCTGTCTAAGCCGCCCCAGGGTCTCACCTTTATATAGGAGGTCGAGGCCCTGGGTTACACGAGTCCCAAACCGACTCATACAACGTAGTCAACCCTGCCTCTAAGCCGCCTTGCCACCTTGGGCAAGCCGTCTCCGGGCGGCTTAACCGCCCGGGTCTCACACCATCTTCTGTCTCTGGGCCTTCATCTTGGCCCGTCTGGTAAGCCGCCATGCGGCCTGGCCTTCATCTTTCGGCCCACCCTTAGGATCTTGGCTACAAGCCACCAGGTATGACCTGGCCCCTCCTGGGCGGGTCTTACTACGGGGTTATATCCCCAACATTAGGCCCCAGATTGCCTTGAACCTGTTCATCTCAATCTTCACACTCACTTGGCGGCGAGTCTCGCGTCCTTATTACCTGAAAGAGAAAACTCCATAACCCGCCATGACGTCATCTTGGACATGCCAAAAAGATTTCATGACGTTTGCAACGGATCATCTCATTAAACGGTCGGCCCGAAAATCGAGGCGTCCCCCTTTGGCCCATCATCACTGCGCCTCCTCGATTCTCGCACGCACTGTTTGCCATCCCATCTCATAAATAGGGACAAGAGGGGCCCCTTTTCCCTTCTCCGCCACCGTTGTATCTTTCTTCCTCCTTATTACACTGCCTACCACTTGAGTAAGCTATGCCTGGAGCCCCCAAGTCCGGGTCATTATAATAATGATGAGCCGGAGCTTTACTGCTAAAAACTCACGAATCATAACCCCCAAGCTAACTTTTATAAAAATGAGCCGGAGAAGACTCCATTGTTTAGAAGCGCCGCGTGCAGCCCCCAAGTGCCGGCTTAACTTTACAAAGATGAGCCGGAACTTGTTTGTAGATTGTGAGAGAAAACACAGACATTAGCCCCCAAGTGTCAAGTATATTGCTTGCAATCTGCTTGAGACTTGTATCATAACAGCTTCATCACTCTTGTCTACTAATATCTCATCCTGGCGACTTAAACCTCCTGAACTTTTTTGTTTTTGTACGATACAGGAAGCTTTGGATGCGGCCGAGTCTGATTTGACCGGCCTAAAGGACAATATTGCTTCGCAACAAGCCGCCCGGACTGAGGCGGAAGAAAAATGCCGGGTTGCCGTTGAAGAGCTTAAGAAGGTTCAAGCTGACTTTGCTGCCTTCAAAGAGACTTCTGAGTCTGAACAAGCCGTCCTGACAAAACGCGCAGACGATGCTGACAAGCGGCTCAAGCTTGTGTCAGAAGATCTGCAAACCCTCAAGCGTCATATATCCAGGATGACTTCTGCTATCTTTGGTAAGTACTGAAGACTTAGAAAATTTCCTTGCCTTGTTGAAAAACTATGCGAGCGGCTTATAACGCCTAGCTTTCCTTGCAGGTCAAAGAAGCCGCCAACTATCTTCTGACAGCTTGTTGAAGTTGAAAGCAATATATACCTTGACATAACAGTTATACTGCGGGACCCTTTGCACCATCAAAGCAATGTTGACTGAAAAAGGCGTCCCCAAACTCATGAAGGGAGTAATAGAGGTCTTGTCCACTCTGCCCAAGCAAATTGATGAACTCAAACGATCAGCCGCCAGAAAGGGAGCAATGGCCGCGCTAAGCCGGTCTCTGGCCTTTGCCCCTGAACTGACCGCAGAAGAGATGATGGATGGCTTTCCATCCAAGAAAGATGACGGCACAGACTTTACCGATGCTGATTATGCCAAATGTATGAAGGCCTCCCGAGTACTCGCATCAACACTTGGTTAATGAAATTGACCTGACTTCATACCAGGTGGCTTACGGCGAGGACAGCAAACGAGTGCGCTGCCCAACTTTTGAAGCCAGGGACTTAATTCCTGCACGCCGTAAGCCACTCTTTGCTCCTGAAATTGACCCGTCTCCCCTCTTTGACGAGGCCCAGTTTGAAGCTTTAACAAACTGCAATTGGGATGTGGACAACCTTTAGATCGAAGAGGTCGAAGACCCGACGCAGGATGACCCGCCGTCGAGCTGAACACGTTGCTCCTAAAATTGATAACCCGGCTTTCTGAGCCGCCGAGACTGGAAGTGTGTAAAAAACTTTAAGTCCGTTGTATTTTGGGCTCCCTAAAGAGCTTTGTAATGGGCGTAGAAAACTTGATTGCCTGAGCCGTGCCATCGCGCACGTATGGAACTTGAACAACTTGATGCACTTTTATCTGCCTTGTATTCTGCCCGAGATACTTTTCGTCCCACCTTAACGGCGGCTCGTCTTAGGAGACAAAACCTGCAAAAAATAAACAAGACAGAGTATGTTCTGTATCGTTGTGAGGGCGGCTTGAAAAGCACAACCCGGAGATGTTAAATCTTTTATGACCTTGCTTTTTTTCTTTTTTGAAAACTCATATGCCGGCTCTTATGGCATGAACTCGTTGTTTGAACTCTTAACAGTACAAGGTCTCTAGTTAGAGTGACCGTCAACTCCTTTGAGCGGCTCAGGGTCTCTAGGCGAGATTAACTGGTAAGAGCAACAACAAACCATAAAGAGGTGCAGCAGGGCATGAGTACCCCCAGGGCCCATAAGCTACTTCTGACATGACATAAATCCGTCGTTTGAACCTTAAACAGTGCGGGGTCTTTAAAAGAGTAACTGTTTAAGAGTACGAATGGGCCACATAGCGGAGAGTATGCAGCAGATGGGTGAGTTTATCCTCGCTTTCTGTAAACCGGCCCTCACATGACAAAATCTGCCGGTTGAACCTTGACCAGTACAGGGTCTCTAGCGAGAGTGACTGTCAAATATTTTGAATAGCTCAGGGTCTCTAGTCGAGATTAACTGGCAAGAGTTCGGCGGGTCACCTAGCGGAGCAGCAGCAGCATACAGGCAGGTTTAACTCGAACTTGCGGTGGCTGAAGAGCCAATCAAGAGGGTGTGTAAGCTAAATCCGGTGGGTTGGAAGCCCCCAAATGACCTTGTTGACGGAGTCAACTTTTGGGTATCTAACCCGGCCTTACGGTGGCGGAAGAGCCGATCAAGAGGGTGTGTAAGCTAAACCCTGGCGGGTTAGAAGCCCCCAAATGACCTTGTGGTTGTGTCCACCTTTTCACAATCTGAAATGCATAAACGGCAGAGGCCCCGGCTTGCAGGGATGCCAACTTTATTATATATATATATATATATATATATATATATATATATATATATATATATATATATATATGAAAAAGATATATACAACGATGGATGTACAATGATGGGAGTCGATGACTCAAGTATAGTAAGGCCGCAGATGAGCGATATTCCACGGCCGGTGGGTCTCCTGCCCAGAAGTACGTGATTCGTCTCGTACGTCAATGAGATAATATGACCCATTGTTAAGATTTCTGCTGACCACAAAAGGCCCTTCCAATGGGGGAGATAGCTTGTGTGCATCCGTCTGATCTTGAATCAAACGCAACACCAAGTCGCCTTCCTGAAACGTCCGGGTCTTAACTCTGCGGCTATGATAGCGACGCAGGTCTTGTTGATAAATCGCCGATCGAGCTGCTGCAAGATCACGCTCTTCATCCAAAGCATCTAACGCGTCCTGACACGCTGTCTCATTATCTGTTTCAACGTAAGCTGCCACCCGCGGCGAGTCATGACGTATATCACTTGGTAACACGGCTTCTGCACCATAAACCATAAAGAAAGGCGTATAGCCTGTTGACCTGTTGGGGGTAGTTCTGATGCTCCAGAGAACTGATGGTAACTCCTCTACCCAACAACCCGACGTTCGTTGTAGAGGAACCATAAGTCGGGGTTTGATGCCACTCAAGATCTCCTGGTTAGCACGCTCTGCCTGACCATTGGATTGTGGATGGGCAACAGCAGAGACGTCAAGCCGGATGTGCTCACTTTCACAGAATGCCTTCATAGGCCCCTTGGATAGGTTTGTTCCATTGTCCGTGATGATACTATGAGGGTAACCGAAACGGTAGATCAATTTTTTGACAAACTGAACCGCCGTAGCCGCGTCACATTTGCTAACCGGCTCAGCCTCAACCCACTTGGTAAACTTATCCACCGCCACCAAAAGGTGGGTCTTCTTGTCTTTAGATCTCTTGAAGGGCCCGACCATATCAAGCCCCCAAACTGCAAACGGCCAGGTGATTGGGATCATCCGTAATTCCTGAGCCGGCACGTGAGCACGTCGCCCGAACTTCTGACATCCATCGCACTTGGTGACCAGGTCTTCTGCATCCTTATGAGCCGTCAGCCAGAAGAAACCATGCCGGAAAGCCTTGGCCACCAAAGATTTTGAGCCGGCGTGATGACCACAGTCGCCAGCGTGAATTTTAAGATCTCCTTACCCTCTTCAGGAGAAACACAACGCTGAAAAACGCCGGTGACGCTACACTTGTGTAACTTGCCATTGACGATAGTCATGGATTTAGATCGCCTTACGATTTGTCTCGCCAAAGTCTCATCCTCGGGCAACTCGCCGCGAGTCAGGTACGCTAGGTAAGGCAACGTCCAATCAGGGATAGCATGCAGAGCCGCTACCAGCTGCCCCTCCGGGTCAGGTATAGCCAGATCCTCCTCTGAAGGTAGCTTAACAGACGGGTGATACAACACATCCAAGAAGACGTTAGGCGGTACCAGCTTACGCTGAGAGCCCAGCCTCGACAATGCATCAGCCACCTCGTTCTTGCGATGGTCAATATGATCCACCTGATAACCCTTGAAGTGACCAGCAATGATGTCCACCGCCTGACGATAAGCCGCCATCCGTGGGTCTTTGGAATCCCACGTGCCTGAAACTTGCTGAGCCACGAGGTCTGAATCGCCGAGACATCTGACCCGGCTCAGGTTCATCTCCTTAGCCACACGGAGGCCATGAAGTAAAGCCTCATACTCAGTTGCATTGTTAGTACAAGGAAACATTAGCCTTAGCACATAACAGAACTTGTCACCTCTAGGGGAAGTTAAGACAACTCCAGCCCCTGACCCTTCCAATTGTCTGGATCCATCAAAGTGAATTGTCCAATAAGTGTTATCCGGCTTCTCCTCGGGCGACTGACACTCTGTCCAGTCGTTTATAAAGTCCACCAGGGCCTGAGACTTGACAGCCGTGCGAGGCACATATTTCAGATTAAGAGGTCCAAGCTCCAATGCACACTTAGCAATCCTACCAGTGGCTTCTCTGTTTTGAATTATGTCTCCCAACGGGGCAGAGCTGACCACGGTGATCTGGTGTCCCAGGAAGTAATGCTTCAACTTACGATTTGCCATGAACACCCCATATATCAGTTTCTGCCAATGTGGGTACCTTTGCTTGGATTCTATCAGGACTTCACTGACGTAGTAAACCGGCCTCTGAACCGGGTATTCTTTCCTTGTCTCCTTACGCTCCACAACAATCGCGGCGCTGACTGCCCTGTTGTTAGCCGCCACGTAGAGGAGCAAAGGTTCCTTCTCAGCTGGAGCGGCCAAGATCGGCGGCTCAACCAGCTGCTTTTTGAGCGCCTCATCTGCCGCCTTACTCCAGACAAAGTCGTCCGTTTTCTTCATCATCTGATACAGAGGAATAGCCTTCTCGCCTAGGCGGCTGATGAAGTGGCTTAAAGCGGCAATACGACCCGCCAAGCGCTGTACATCATTGACGCTCGCCGGCTTAGACAAAGACGTGATGGCCTTTATTTTATCCGGGTTAGCCTGAATACCTCGCTCTGAAACCAAGAAAACCAGGAGCTTGCCTGCAGGAACTCCAAAGACGCACTTGGCCGGGTTAAGCATCATCTTGTAGACCCGTAAGTTATCGAACGTTTCCTTCAGGTCGTCAAGTAGAGTCTCCTTTTTCCTTGACTTAACCACGATATCATCCACATACGCATGAACATTGCGCCCAATCTGGCCGTGAAGGCAATTCTGCACACAGCATTGATAAGTCGCATGCGCACGCTTGAGCCCGAAGGGCATAGACACATAGCAGAAAGCCCCAAAAGGTGTTATAAATGACGTCTTCTCTTGGTATTTAACTGCCATCTTGATCTGATGATAACCTGAATAAGCGTCCAGGAAACATAAACTCTCACAACCCGCCGTTGCGTCAATAATTTGGTCGATACGGGGGAGAGCAAACGGGTCAACTGGACAGGCCTTGTTAAGATCCGTGTAATCTACACACATACGCCACGTGCCGTTCTTCTTAAGCACTAACACGGGGTTACCTAACCACTCCGGGTGAAAAACCTCCACGATGAACCCTGCTGCTAAGAGCCGGGCCACCTCTTCCCCAATTGCTTTACGCCGCTCCTCATTGAAATGGCGGAGGAACTGCTTAATCGGCTTAAACTTAGGATCCACATTAAGGTGGTGCTCAGCGAATTCTCTCGGTACACCCGGCATGTCAGATGGCTTCCATGCAAAGATGTCCTGATTCTCACGGATGAATTCGATGAGCGCGCTTTCCTATGCGGGGTCCATGTTAGCCCCGATAGTGAACTGCTTTGATGAGTCGCCCGGAGTGAAATCCACCAGCTTGGTGTCATCTGCCGCAAACTTCAAGGGCAGCTCAGACTCCGTACTGGGCTTCTTCAATGGAGTCATATCCGTCGGGTCAACATTATCCTTGTAAAACTTGAGCTCTGCCTCTGCGCAACTTGATTCTGCATAAGCCGCATCACCTTCCTCACACTCAAGGGCCACCTTCCGGTCACCGTGCAGTGTAATTGTTCCTTTGAGAGCTGGCATCTTGAGCTGCAAGTAAACATAACAAGGCCTGGCCATAAACTTTGCGAAAGCCGGCCGGCCAAACAAGGCGTGATATGGGCTCTTGATTTTCACCACTTCAAACCACAAGGTCTCCACCCTGTAGTTATACTCATCTCCAAACGCCACCTCGAGGGCAATTTTGCCCACTGGGTAGGCCGACTTACCTGGCACCACGCCATGAAAAACTGTCGACGACGGCTTAAGAGCCTTGTCAGTTAACTCCATCCGCTGGAAAGTGTCGTAATATAAGATGTTGATGCTGCTGCCACCATCCATCAGCACCTTTGTAAACTTATAACCTCCAACCTAAGGTGCTACCACAAGAGCCAAGTGCCCCGGATTCTCAACCCGCGGCGGGTGATCTTCCCTACTCCATGAGATTGGATATTCAGACCACTTCAAATATTGCGGGAGAGCCGGCGTGGCCGCGTTGACCGCCCTCTTATGTAGCTTTTGATCTCGTTTATCTAGGCTTGTAGTGAAAACATGATACTGACCCCCGCTGAGTTGCTTCGGGTTACTCTGGTACCCCGACTGGTTATTCTGCTGCTGACCACCATTGCGAGGTTGCTGATGATGACCTTCTTGATTGCCTTGACCCTGGTAACCGGATCTTGAGCCGCCGACGCCAAAGCCGGCTCCTGAACCGCCCGGCCTTGAACCGCCTGACGGACCATTCCCGTTATTACGATGCTGTTGAAGGCTGTAATCCCGGAACTGCCGCATAATACTACAATCCCTCCATGTATGGCATGCCGGCTTATCGGGCCGGCTGTGCTCTGGACAAGGTTTGTTGAGCATCTCTTCCAGGTTGAAAGGTGTTTTACCCTTGTTAAAGGGCGGTCTGAAGTTCCCGTTACCCTTAGCACGATTGTTCCCAGTGCTAGTGTTCGCCACCAATTCTGACCCGCCGTCTGGGTTCTTCCGCTTGCCTGGGTTACTGTTTCCCGCCGCGTTTTGCTGTTGACTCTTGCCATTGTTATTTTTCTTACCCTGAACCGATCTCTCATCATCGGAGCTCGGGTCCTTGGTGGTATCTGAATCTGCATATTTGGTGAGAGCCGTCATGAGCTCACCCATGTCCTGATAGGAACGCTTCAGCCGTCCAAGCTTCTGCTTAAGAGGCAAAAAATGACAGTTTTTCTCCAAAATCAGAACCGCTTGAGACGCCGAAATATTCTTAGATGAGTGGATGACCGTCGACACCTGCCGGACCCAATGATGGGCCGATTCTCCTTCCTGCTGTATACAGTGGTCAAGATCCACAATCGTCATGGGTTGCTTACATGTTCCCTTGAAGTTCTTGATAAAATGCGCTTTCAATTCGGCCCAAGACGTGATGGTATTAGGAGGCAATCCCTTCAACCAAGTGCGAGCCGGTCCCTCTAACATCATGATGAAGTACTTTGCACAAACCGCCTCACTGACGTCCAGCATCTCCATGGCAAGCTCATAGCTCTCAATCCAGGCCTCAGGGGGTAAATCAGCCGTGTAATTAGGCACCTTCCATGGCCCCTTAAAGTCCTTGGGCAAACGTTCGTTCCATAAAGCCGCCGTGAGGCACGGCACACCAACTCCCCTGGATGAAACGCCAGCCCCCGCTGAGGCGGGAGGGGCTATGGGCGCCGGCTCAGGAACCGCCGGGTAATCCATCATCGGCGTTGACCCTCGCTGGGCTCGCCCCCTATCCATGATCTCCTGAGCATTCCTTCCAGGCGAGTTATCGTTGGGCGGGTTACGTCTTTGCTCGCTGCTGGAGACGGCTGGCGACTCTATGCGACGGCTGTAGCTACGGATGTGGACGGGCATGGAGTGCACCCGACTCCGGCTGTATGTATACTTTTCTTGCTGAGCCACCGCCGTCTGTAGCAATTTAATCGTGTTCCGGGCCTCCTCAGCAAACGGCGTTCCTTCAGCAAGGGGGAGTGCATCAAGCCTGGCAGCCGCCGCTATCAAGTTCTCCACCGGGTTAGAATAATGGCCAGGCGGTGTCACCAGGTGCCGTGGCGGAGTCCAATTCCTCCGTGGCGGGTCTGGCTGCCGCGGTGCCTCCACGGCCCGGGTCATCACCGCCGGCGTACTAGGCCCCGCTCCAGGAGTGTTAAAGAGGTTTTGAGGCTGAATAGGGAGACCGACCTGGGTCCTCCTCCGCTGAATTGCCTCCGAAGCTCGCTGATCCAAGCTAAAATGGAGAGCCTCCGCCCTCAGTCGTTCCGACTCAGCGTTCATATGAACTTGCAATGCGTTGATATCCTCCTGAACCTGAGCCATCTGTCCCCTGATCTGGGTGATCCCTACATTACGCTCTGCTTGATTTCCGGCTGTCACCTCCGTGGCCATCAGGGCCATCAATTCATCCATAAGTTCCAGCAAGACCTGAGCCGGCGGCTTAGGTGGCTCAGCATCGGGTGTATTTGCTCCTGCCGCCGCCCCGGATGTCGTGCCGTTGGAAGCCGGCGCCGGGCCAGTCATGAATACAGCGGCTCGGCTTGGCGGGTCGTAGGGCTCCGGAATACTATCACCATCAGCACAACCCCCGAGCCCACCATTGTGAAGCTGGTAGATTGACTCCACATCTTCACTAGAGGATCCCTCATCTGAAAAAGCCAAGGTGTCTCCTCCTGACACGGAATCTTCCCTGCCTTGCGTGAAGCCGACGAAAACGCTCCTCCGCCCGGGTTGAGCACGGGCCGGCTCGACGAGGTCGGTGCAGATGCCCGGCCCGATCTTAGAGTCGCCGATCTTGCCGATGAACACGTGAACCTTGCCGAAGGGAACCCGGTACCCGTACTCGATTGAGTCGGCCTCCGGTCCCCATCCAGCGTCGTCGATGTAGAGCTTGCCGCGGCGACTCTTCGTCATCATGCCAACGGCGTACCCCTCGATCCCTGGGAGAGAGCCCTTTGAGAAATCAACACCACCACGTGCTTGCCCCACGGTGGGCGCCAACTGTCGTGGTTTTGTCATGACAGATGTCCGAAGACTTAGGTTCGAGGCCATCGCTAAGGCGGTGGACTCAAAGGGGTTGATCGGGACACGAGTTTACCCAGGTTCGGCCCCTCAAGAAGAGGTAAAAGTCTATGTCCTACTTGTGTTGTATTGATTGGAGTATCGATTACAAGGGAGCGGATTCGCTTGACCAAGTTCTCGATTGATTGGTTTCTGTCTAAGCCGCCCCAGGGTCTCACCTTTATATAGGAGGTCGAGGCCCTGGGTTACACGAGTCCCAAACCGACTCATACAACGTAGTCAACCCTGCCTCTAAGCCGCCTTGCCACCTTGGGCAAGCCATCTCCGGGCGGCTTAACCGCCCGGGTCTCACACCATCTTCTGTCTTTGGGCCTTCGTCTTGGCCCGTTTGGTAAGCCGCCATGCGGCCTGGCCTTCATCTTCCGGCCCACCCTTAGGATCTTGGCTACGAGCTGCCAGGTATGACCTGGCCCCTCCTGGGCGGGTCTTACTACGGGGTTATATCCCCAACAGAATTTGTGGCAAAGCCACCGTTCATTAATATCATACATGTTATGCTTGATCATTGCACATCCTGGTACACTGCCAGAGGCATTCATATGGAGTCATACAATTTTTCATGTTGAGTTGTGAGTAAATAAAAGTGTGATGATAATCATTATTAGGGCACTGTCTCAGTGAGGAAAGGATGATGGAGACAATGATTCCCCCACAAGTCGGGATGAGACTCCGGACGAAAAATAAAAGAAAAAATGATGAAAGAAAAAGAAAAAGAAAAAGGATGAAAAAAAGGAAGAAAAAAAGAAAAAGAAATAAAAAATAAATAAATGAGAGAAAAGAGAGAAGGGACAGTGCTCTACCTCTTATTCCACACTTGTGCCTCAAAGTGGCACCATGTTCTTCATATAGAGAGTCTCCTGTTTATCACTTCCATATGCTAGTGGGAATTTTTCATTATAGAACTTGGCTTGTATATTCCGATGACGGGCTTTCTCAAATGCCCAAGGTCTTGATGAGCAAGCAAGTTGGATGCACACCCACTTAGCTTCAGTTGAGCTTTCATATACTTATAGCTCTAGTGCATCCGTTGCATGGCAATCCCTACTCCCTGCATTGATATCTATTGATGGGCATCTCCATAGCCCGTTGATACACCTAGTTGATGCGAGACTTTCTTCTCCACTTTCACCCCTTTGAAACCTACCACCATATTCTATTCCACCTTTATGCTATGTCCATGGTTCACGCTCATATATTGCGCAAGTAATAAAAAGCTGAAGCACGTTAAAAAGTACGATCCAATTGCCTGACTTGACACCGTGGTGCTTGACATTTGTATTTATGTGGTGAATACGGAGCCATGCTATTCTAATATGATAAAATGAATAGGGGTGAACATTCTTTTTGGATCGTATACTTTGAAACTTGATGATTATGTTTCTTATGCTTATAAATATTACTATGTTGATGTTTATTAATTCATCGTTTCTCAATGAACAAACCTGCAATAGATTACATGTTGGGTAGCATGTCACATCAAAAATTCTTGTTTTTATTATTTACCTACTTGAGGACGAGTAGGAATTAAGCTTGGGGATACTGATACGTCTCCAACGTATCTATAATTTTTGATTGTTCCATGCTATTATATTATCATTCTAGGATACTTTTTGGGTATTTATTTACCAATTAATATTATTTTTGAGTACTAACCTATTGACCTAGTGCCTAGTGCCAGTAGTTGTGCATGTTTTTTGCTTTTCAGGTTTACCATACTAAACAAAGTCCAATTGTCATGAAACTTTAATGTGATTTTTTCTGGACCAAAAGAAGACCTGGAAGCTTCGGGAGGAGATGAGAGGCTGCACGGGGGAGCCACAAGGCAACAGGGTGCGGCCCAGGGGCCTGGCGCGCCCTGTTGCCTCGCGGTCCCCTCAGCCGCCTTCTGGTGCCCCTCTCTTGCCTATAAATTCTCAAATATTCCAAAAACTCTAGGAGAGCTCCCGAAACACTTTTTCCGCCGCCGCAAGTCTCTGTTCCGCCGCATGCCCATCTGGCAACCGTTTCCGGCGATTTACCGGAGGGGGAATCAATCACGAAGGGGCTCTACATCACCCTTGCTGCCTCCATGATGATTTGTGAGTAGTTCACCACAGACCTACGGGTCCATAGTTAGTACCTAGATGGCTATCTCTCTCTCTTGATCTTCAATACAATGATCATCTCATCTTCGCTTTGATCTATCCTATGTAATCCTTTTGTGCGGTGTGTTTGTTGGGATCCGATGAATTGTGGGTTTATGTTCAGATTATTCATGAAAAGTATTTGAGTCATCTTTGATTATTATGATTCTTATTTGCATGATCATTATGGCTCTCCAAGCATTACTCAATTTTACTTAATACTCTAGATGCATGCTGGATAGCGGTCTATGGGTGGAGTAATAGTAATAAGTGCAGGCAGGAGTCGGCCTATTTGCTTATGGAAGTGATGCCTATATATACATGATCATTGCCATGAATAAAGATTGCATAACTATCCGCTCTTCTATCAATTGCCCAACGGTAATTTGTTTACCCACCGTATGCCTACTACATGAGAGATGCCACTAGAGAAAACTACGGCCCCCGGGTCTATCCACTTATAAGTTTACAAACGCTTCCAATACCTTGCTGCCATTTACTTTATTTTATTTTATTTTGCAATTTACAATTATCTACGATCATCTACACATCTCATTTACTTGCAAATAACGAGTTCAAGGGGATTGACAACCCTCTTGCCGCGTTGGGTGCAAGTGTGTGCTCTTTTGTGTGCAGCCGCTGAAGACGGTTGATGACCGATATTCCTATTGGTTCGATAAACCTTGGTTCTTAACTGAGGCAAATACTTACCCGCATTGTGCTGCATCACCCGTTCCTCTTCACGAAAAACCCAACGCAGATCAAAAGCATCATTCATCTCTTGTATTCAATGTTTGTCTCAAAACCTCAGATTGGTACCTGTGGGTTACTAGTAGTGTTGATTACATCTTGTAGTTGATGCTTGTTGGTTTAATTGGTGGAAGATATTATGTTCAGATCCTTAATCATCATTATTACACCTCTGATCTTGAACATGTTGATGATGTGTGAGTAGTTACTATTGTTCCTGAGGACATGGGAGAAGTCTTGTTATAAGTAATCATGTGAAGTTGGTACTCGTTCGATATTTTGATGATATGTATGTTGTTGCTTCTCTTAGTTGTGTCATGTGAACGTCGACTACATGACACTTCACCATCTAATGGGCCTAAGGGAAGGCATTGTGTTGTAATAAGTAGATGATGGGTTGCTAGAGTGACAGAAGCTTAAACCCTAGTTTATGCGTTATTTCATAAGGGACTGATTTGGATCCGTATGTTTCATGCTATGGTTAGATTTATCTTAATTCTTCTTTCGTAGTTGCGGATGCTTGCGAGAGGGGGTAATTATAAGTGGGTTGCTTGTTCAAGTAAGAATAGCACCTTAGCACCTGTCCATCCACATATCAAATTATCAAAGTAACGAACGTGAATCAACTCAAGATGATGAACATGACTAGACAGATATTCCCATGTGTCCTCGGGAGCGCTTGCTTATTATAAGAGTACTTTTAGGCCTGCCCTTTGCTATAAAAAGGATTAGGCTACCTTGCTGCACCTTTGCTACTATTGTTATTTGTCACTTGCTATGAATTATCTTGCTACAAAACTATCTATCATTGTTACTCACAGCACTTGCAGGGAATACCTTGCTGAAAACTGCTTATCATTTCCTTCTGCTCCTCATTGGGTTCGACACTCTTACTTATTGAAAGGACTACGATTGATACCCTATACTTGTGGGTCATCAAGACTCTTTTCTGGCGCCGTTGCCAGGGAGTGAAGGGCCTTTGGTAAGTGGAATTTGGTAAGGAAACATATTCGGTACGTGCTGAAATTTACTATTGCTTGTTACTATGGATAATCATCCTTTGAGCGGTTTGTTCGGGGCATCTTCGCCCCGAACTGAAGTTGAAAAAGTTGCTCCTCAATTTACTGAACCTACTGAAAATATATTTTATGAGATTCCTTCGGGTATGTTAGAAAAACTGCTAGCGAATCCTTCTGCAGGAGACGATACAACTCATCCTGATTTACACTTGATTTATGTAGATGAGATTTGTGGATTATTCAAGCTTGTAGGTTTATCCAAAGACAAAGTTAAGAAGAAGGTTTTCCCTTTATATTTGGAGGGAAAGGCATTGATTTGGTACAGGCTATTGGATGATATTGGATCATGGGACTGGAATTGCTTGAAGCTGGAATTTCATCAGAAGTTTTATCCTATGCATCTAGTTCATCGTGATCGGAATTACATATATAATTTTTGGCCTCGTGAAGGAGAAAGCATCGCTCAAGCTTGGGGGAGGCTTAAATCTATGATGTACACTTGCCCCAACCATGAGCTCTCAAGAGAAATGATTATACAAAAAATTTATGCTCGGCTTTCTCAGGATGATCGATCAATGTTGGATTCTTCTTCCACCAGTTCCTACATGTAGAGAACTATTGAATTTAAATGGGATCTTTTGGAAAGAATTAAATGCAAACCTGAAGATTGGGAACTCGACAAAGGTGAAGAGTCAGGTATAAAGCTTGAGTTTGATTGTGTTAAATCTTTTATGGAAACTGGTACTTTTCATAAGTTTAGCAATAAATATGGGCTTGACTCTGAGATAGTAGCTTCTTTCTGTGAATCATTTGCTACTCATGTTGATCTCGCTAAGGAGAAGTGGTTTAAATTTCATCCACCTATTAAAGATTTATTAGAGGAACCCATTAAGGTTAAGGAAGAAATAATTGTTACCCATGTTGATCCTGTTGTTCCTACTGCTTACATTGAGAAACCACCTTTTCCTGTTAGAATTAAGGAACATGCTAAAGCTGCAACTGTGATTAATAAAAGTTATATTAGAACACCTAAACCTTCTGAACAAATAAATGGTGAGCCTAATATTGCCATGATTAAGGATCTCCTGGTTGATAATACTGATGGACAGGTTATTTACTTCTATGATGAAGCTACTAGAATTGCAAAACCTGTTAGAAACGGACAGGGTGGGTTAGATAAGAATAAACCAGTTGTTGGCATGCCTATTGTTTCTGTTAAGATTGGAGAGCATTGTTATGATGGTTTGTGTGACGTTGGTGCTACTGTTAGTGCTATACCTTTTACCTTATATCAAGAAATTATGAATGACATAGCACCCTCTAAAATAGAAGATATTGATGTCACTATTAAACTTGCAAACAGAGACACAATATCACCACTTGGGATTGTTAGAGATGTTGAAGTCTTGTATGAAAAAATTAAATACCCTACTGATTTTTTAGTACTTGGTTCCAAACAAGATAGCTATTGTCCCATTATATTTGGTAGACCTTTCTTAAATACCATTAATGCTGAAATTAATTGTGGTACTGAGAAGGTTAAAGTAAGCTTTGGTGATGTGTGTCTTGAATTTAATTTCTCTGAGTTTGGTAGACAACCACATGAGAAAGAGTTGCCTAATAAGGATGAAATTATTGGTCTTGCTTCTATTGTTGTGCCTCCTACTGATCCTTTAGAACAATACTTGCTAGACCATGAAAATGATATGCATATGAATGAAAGAAATGAAATAGATGATATATTCTTTAGACAAATACCTATACTTAAACACAACTTGCCTATGAGATCTTAGGGGATCCTCCTCCACCCAAGGGAGATCCCGCGTTTGTGTTAAATAAATTACCTGATACTTCGAAATATGCTTATCTTGATGAAAACAAGATATATCCTGTTATAATTAGTGCTAACCTTTTAGAGCATGAAGAAAAGAGGATACTCAAAACTCTGAAAAAGCACCGAGCTGCTATTGGATATACTCTTGATGATCTTAAGGGTATTAGTCTCACTCTATGTCAGCACAAGATTAATATGGAGCCAGACGCTAAACCTGTTGTTGATCATCAACGCCGCTTGAATCCTAAAATGAAAGAGGTGGTAAGAACTGAAATATTAAAGCATCTAGAGGCAGGTATAATCTATCCCATAGCTGATAGTAGATGGGTAAGCCATGTTCACTGTGTTCCTAAGATAGGAGGTATAACTGTTGTCCCTAATGATAAAAATGAACTTATACAACAAAGGATAGTAACTGGTTATAGGATGGTAATTAATTTCAGGAAATTAAACAAAGCCACTAGAAAAGATCATTACCCCTTGCCTTTTATTGATCAAATGTTAGAAAGATTATCTAAGCACACACATTTTTGCTTTCTTGATGGATACTCAGGATTTTCTCAAATACCCGTGTCAAAAGAAGACAAAGAGAAATCTACTTTTACTTGTCCGTTTGGAACTTATGCTTATAGACATATGCCTTTTGGTTTATGCAATGCACCTGCGACCTTTCAAAGATGTATTACTGCTATATTCTCTGACTTTTGTGAAAAGCTTGTTGAGGTTTTCATGGATGATTTTTCCATTTACAGGACTTCTTTTGATGATTGCTTGAGCAACCTTGATCGAATTTTGCAGAGATGTGAAGAAACTAATCTTGTCTAGAATTGGGAGAAGTGCCACTTTATGGTGAATGAAGGTATAGTACTTGGGCATAAAATTTCTGAACGAGGTATTGAGGTAGACAAAGCTAAAGTTGATGCAATAGAGAAAATGCCATGTCCTAAAGATGTTAAAGGTATAAGAAGTTTCCTTGGTCATGCTGGTTTCTATAGGCGTTTTATTAAAGATTTCTCAAAGATTTATAGGCCATTAACCAATCTTATTCAAAAATATGTTCCATTTGTTTTTTATGATGATTGTGTACAAGCCTTTGAAATACTTAAAAAAAACTTAATTTCTGCACCTATTGTTCAACCACCTGATTGGAATCTACCAGTTGAAATTATGTGTGATGCTAATGATTATGCTGTTGGTGCTGTTCTAAGGCAAAGAGTAGACAAGAAATTAAATGTTATACATTATGCTAGTAAGACCCTAGACAATGCTCAAAGAAATTATGCTACTACTGAGAAGGAATTTTTAGCAGTTGTGTTTGCATGTGATAAGTTAGACCTTACATTGTTGATTCCAAAGTTACTATTCACACTAATCATGCTGCTATTAAATACCTTATGGAAAAGAAAGATGCTAAACCTAGACTGATTAGGTGGGTGCTTTTACTTCAAGAGTTTGATTTGCATATTGTTGATAGAAAGGGAGATGAAAATCATGTAGTAGATAATTTGTCTAGAATGGAAAATGTTCTTGATGACCCACTGCCTATTGATGATAATTTTCCTGATGAGCAATTAGCTGTTATAAATGCTTCCCGTAGTACTCCTTGGTATGCAGTTTATGCTAATTACATTGTTGCTAAATATATACCACCTAGTTTCACCTATCAACAAAAGAAAAAGTTCTTTTATAATTTAAGACATTACTTTTGGGACGACCCACATCTTTATAAAGAAGGAGTAGATGGTGTTATTAGACGTTGTGTACCTGAGCATGAACAGGAACAGATCCTACGGAAGTGCCACTCCGAGGCCCACGGAGGGCACCACGCTGGTGACAGAATTGCACACAAGGTATTACAATCCGGTTTTTATTGGCCTACTCTTTTTAAAGATGCTCGTAAGTATGTCCTCTCTTGTGATGAATGTCAAAGAATTGGTAACATTGGTAGACGTCAGGAAATGCCTATGAATTATTCACTTGCAATTGAACCATTTGATGTTTGGGGCTTTGATTATATGGGACCTTTTCCTTCCTCTAATGGGTGCACTCATATTTTAGTTGCTGTTGATTACGTTACTAAGTGGGTACAAGCTATTCCAACTAGTAGTGCTGATCATAACACTTCTATTAAAATGCTTAAAGATATTATCTTCCCGAGGTTTGGAGTCCCTAGATACCTAATGACAGATGGTGGTTCATATTTTATTCATGGTGCTTTCCGTAAAATTCTAGCTAAATATGATTTTAAACATAGAATTGCATCACCTTATCATCCTCAGTCTAGTGGTCAAGTTGAATTGAGTAACCGAGAGATAAAATTAATCTTGCAAAAGACCGTTAATAGATCTAGAAAGAATTGGACTAAGAAACTTGATGATGCTTTGTGGGCTTATAGAACTGCTTATAAAAATCCAATGGGAACGTCCCCATATAAAATGGTTTATGGAAAGGCTTGTCATTTACCTCTTGAGTTATAACACAAAGCTTATTGGGCCATTAAAGAAATTAACTATGATTTTAAGCTTGCTGGTGAAAAGAGATTATTTGATATTAGCTCATTAGATGAATGGAGGACACAAGCCTATGAAAATGCCAAGTTATTTAAAGAAAAGGTTAAAAGATGGCATGATAAGAGAATTCAAAAATGGGAATTCAATGTGGGAGATCTAGTTATTTTGTACAATTCTCATTTTAGATTTTTTGCAGGTAAGCTTCTCTCTAAATGGGAAGGACCTTATATCGTCGAAGAGATTTATCGCCCAGGTGCTATCAAGATCAATAATGCCGAAGGCACACACACCCGAGAGTGGTTAACGGGCAAAGAATTAAACATTGCATCTCAGATACGCCCATTAATGTTGAAACTAATATTATTTAAGTGATGACACCGGAAGAACACATAAGAGAGACCTTCTGGAACACTCCAGACACCTGAAAAGGGGTAGGTATGTGATACAGTAAGTAAACCGACTCCAAAAATTCCATAAAAAAAAGTTCTGTTGGTTTTGGTATTTTAGAAAAATTACAAAAATAAAAACGAGTCAGGGGGACCCACGAGGGAGCCACGAGCCAACAGGACGCGGCCACCCCCTGGGCACGCCCTGTTAGCTCGTGGGCCCCTCTTGTGCCTCCCGGACTTCGTTTTCGACTTGTATTCTGACCTAAAAAATCATTATATATACTCCCATATGTTTTGACCACCGCATCGCAAGTTTTTCCTCTGTTCTTGTTTCAGGCTGTTTTTCTGACAGATTTAGAAGCAATATGTCATCACAAGATTCAGAGGGAGAGAGCTATTGTAACATCCCAAAATTCTAAACTTTGGAATGTTATATTAAATAAGTGATTATAATTGCTTGAATGATTGTTGTTTGAAATTGAGTGGAATTTGAAACTTTTTGAAAAATTGATGAGAGGGAATAAAAGGACTTTCCCAAGATTTTCCATTTTGAATACCTATTCAATTTTGAGTTTGAATCCTTTCAAAACCCTCTGATAAACAAATAAAATGAGTGAAGGAAAATGACACTCCAAAATCAGGGACATTGTTTTGATTCAAATTTGAAAATATAAACTATTTGCAATTTATTGAAATCCAAATTTCTTTTCATTTTGGAGTTATTGCAAAAATGTTTTTTTTAAGTATTTTGGTTGGTCATGAAAATATGTTCATATTTTAGGAAATTGTATTCTGAAAATTTTGATATGCTATATGCTATCTAAATTTTTTTTTCTATTTACCTGTTTCCTTCTCTATTTATATATAAAAAAACACAGCGCAGGCCAGCGCTAGCCACCAGGCCTAGTGGCCAATTCGGCCCACAGCCCACCCGTGCCCTTCTTCATCCTCACGCAAGGAAAGACATAAGCTTTCCCGTATATGCCTTCACGTCCGTTTCTTCGGGGATTCGATCCCTAGGCTTTCCACTCGCTCAAGAATATGTCCTATATATATACCCTAACATATCCTCGACCGATTCCCCTAAAAAGTTCCACCCAAACCATCCCCAAACACCCACGCTTTCGAGTTGGATCTCACCGGAATTCACGAAGTTCATCGGACGTTCTCGACGCCGGTAAGCCAAGCCAGACCGCCCTTCTTCTACCAATCCAAGTCTCTCACCTATGTGCATCTAGGTGACATATTTTATTCGCTTCTTCTCCACGCCAGCGAGCTACTTCGAGCTCGAACGCCGCCCCGGAGCACTGGAGTTCACCAGAGAAACGAGGACGCCCCGCTCAACGCCGACGCTCCCAACGACCATCTCCACCACCTAGAGAACCCCCTCGACGAGACGCACCCGACCCCCTCCTCCATCGCCGCCGATTCTCGTCGGAGCCGTCGCCCCCATCATCGTCTCTTCCTCCCAGTAAGTACGCACGCACACACGTATGTTCTTTGTTTTTTTATTCAGATCGGTTTCTTTTCGGTTAGTTGCGTTAGTTAAAAAAAAACACTCTGAACCGCCGTTTTTTTTTCTGTTAACCATAACCCAATCGGTTCACCGTACCTCAGAAAAATGATGCTTTTAGTTAAACTACACCCAGATTTCTTACACATCGGCCGTCCTCTCATTATCCATCGAACAAACTCACCAGGATCCACTCGCAGTGCGCCACGTGTCCCTGGCCGACCCCTAGTAAAATCTCGTTTTCACAATAGTTCTGTTTTTAATATAGCCACAACTTTTATGTTTTAAGTCCGATTTGAGTGATTCAAATTGCTAGAGTTTCAGAAAATTATGTAGTTTCTGTAGGAACCAAAAAAATCATTTTTGAAGAGTTTAAATTTTAATTTTAACAGATTTACTTTAAACACTAATTTTCTTATAAACTTTTATAAAAATATATTTCTGAGTGATTCTTTTTGCTGCTGTTTTCTAGTTGAATTGTTTATCCAGTAGTTTAATAAAATTTAATTTTAAAACTTATTTAGATCTGTTGAAAACAGATTCAAAAAATAGTACCTATTAGGCCTAGTTTTGTTGAAAGAAATTGTTTTCCTTTATTTAAAAAGTAATTCCTTTTGCCCCTTTATTTTAATTTCAATAAAAGTTTCTGTTAGTTATTAGGAACAAAATTTTGTAATTTATTAAAATTGTTTTAATCAGATTTGTGTTAAATCTTGTTTTCTTCATAACTTGAGTTTTACAAAAGGTTTTTTAATTGATTCTTTTTGCTAATAAAACTTTAGGTAAAATACTTTGTGTTTATTTATTTATTTAGTATTTTCTTTTTTGTTAAAACTTTAATTAGGACAGATACTACTTTTTCTTAGTTGTTAAGTCTATAGTTTTTATTTGGTTTTCTTTGTTACTTTTATTTGTTGGTTGTTATTTTGATTGCTAGTATTGCTTGCTAGATGTGATTGCTTATGTGAATGCAATGTTTGACTATATAGATTTTCACCGGAGAGTGATGATTAGTTCTATCAAGTTTTCTGAGAGCGATATTATCTTCATCAACTATACCAGGCAAGTTCACTTTGACCATATTTACATGCCTATGCTTTTATTGCATTTAGTGTCACCATTTCACCATTTCCTCCAGTAGTGTTATTGAATCTTATAGTTGAGTAGAATGCATGAGGTAGGAACCCACCACCCTGTTATCAAGCCCCGGGACGTTATTTGTTTTCAATGCTACACTATAGTAGACGGGGTTGGTATGAGTGTTCGAGAGTGGTGTGATAAGGAGGACTCTACATCAAAGACGATGGCTCCATGATGGCATCTTCAAGGCCTGCATCTTCAAGACCTCAAGAACTCGAGACTCGAGACAAGATTTTCAATACACACTACTGGGTGAAGGATGGTTTTGATGGGCACCCTGGAGAAACCAGTGGATGACCCGGGATGCATGGAGAAGCGCCATGACATCTTGCGGAAAGCTTCACCCAGACTCAAAGGGATGGAAGAATACTTCATGCCCGGAAGCTTACCTGTGCAGCCACAAGTCAATATGGGCTTTGGCTTGGTTGACCTTAGTTGTGACTCTGGCTGGGATGGTGCTAGCAGATGTAGTTGACGGTAGGATTGGATGGGCACCGGACAGTGGTCAGAGGAACTCTTTGAAAGACCATGTTTCGTTCGTCCTGTTCTGAAACACCCGACAGTGCGAGGACTTACAAGGAGGGAACGATTCTTGTGGGTAAAGTGCACAACACTCTGTAGAGTTAAAACCTAATAGATTAGCCGTGTCCCCGGTTACGGACAATTTGAGCCTCTGGACTTGGATCTATCTCTGAACTCTCAACACCGGACTAATAACTAATTTGTGGGCAACTTATGATACTTGTGGGCTATGAGACATCAGTTGGCGAAACCATGTCATATTAGATAACTCTGTAGTGAAAACTCCTGACATTCCTTTGTTGTAGGAAAAGAAAATAAAACCAGATTTTACGCAAAAACTCAGACACAGAGCCACAAAGCCACATTGCATATAGAATAGTTTTATCATCTGTCTTCTTATTGTGATCTTGCTGGTACATTCAATGTACTGACCTACACGGCTGCAGCGTATCATGTTGCAGGTTTTCTACGATGAGTAAGAGTTACAATATAGGGTTACGGTCTACACTCAACTTGCCGTTGGTGTTGATGGGACTCCAGACCCTTATTGTTTTGTTTTCGCTGTGATATAAGGTATACTCTGGATCTAAGGTATTTATTTTACATGTGATGTTATGGTATTTCATCGAAGTACTGTGTGTGCCAGCATACTGATCCAGGCATGGCACAGAAAGCACAGAGGCACCGATCCATTTGCGTTAGGTCGCTACAGCTATGTTTTAGATTTCATTGCCAATCCCCAAGTCTATGGGGATGTGGATCCTCATGGGTGGTCAACAGAGGAAGAGGTGGAGGCTGACCTAAAGAGAATCGAGCCCTCAAGTGATGAAGAAGAAGAAGCACCTCTGCCTCAACCGGGAGATATGCACGTGGAGTTCAAAAGGTCGAGTCTACCAAATAAGGTTACACCTTCCAATACTCGATTTACCCCTTACCGACGTACGCAGGTAGACACCACCGCTGCTTCAGCCAGCAAAATACATCCTTTAATGGAAGGAGCAATGATCGTCACCAACAAACACCGCAAGGAGAATCTAGACCTTAAGCGAGAGGTTGATAAGCTCAATGAGGAGATTCGTATCTTAGGGGGTATCATCGCTAAGAGGATCACATCATCACCACCATCGCCCAAGAAGGACACTTGAGTACATGGGTATGGGCACCACCCCCAGCTTGTTCCAAGCTTGGGGGGGTGTCCCGGTATCGTATCACCATCACTTTCACCATTATCATCTATCTTAGTTCGATCCTTAGTTATTTCGTGATTTAGAGGAATAAATTTAGTTTTGCTTTGCTTAGAGTGTTTGCTTTGTGGTCTATCTATCTTTGTAATCGAGTGTGAGAGTTATATAATAAAGATTAGTTGAGTCTGTGTGCTTTACTCTCATGCATCAATCATTGTAGCATTGAAATAAAAGAAATAGAAAGATCATATGCTAATCCCATGGGGAGTAATGACTTCACATAGAAAAAGTATAAGTGATAAAAGTTGTTGGGATTTAACAAACATAGTGTTAGTCATTGATACAATCCATGCAAATTATGATAGAGAAGAGGAGATTCACATGCAAATACACTATCTTGGACATATTTTATGATTGTGAGCCCCCGTCAAATATTATATATTGGTCAAACTATTGATGTTGGACAAGGAAGACAACGTAATGAGTTAAGTTTACCTACATACACATAGAAGTTATATTGTCATGGATCCTCTAACATGTGGTGCTTGCTTTAGATCTTTTGTTAGCCAAAAATTTCCGCACTAAGTAGAGATACTACTTGTGCATCCTTAACCCTTAAACCCAGTCTCTTGCCATGAGAGTCCACCATATCTACCTATGGATTGAATAAGATCCTTCAAGTAAGTTGTCATCGGTGCATCAAGCAATAAAAATTTCTCATAAATATGTGTGATCTTTTATTGTAAGAGAAAATAAGCTTTGTACGATCTTATGATGGCAAAGAAATAAAAGCGACAGACGGCATAATAAAGGTTGCTATCATAAGGGGCAATATAAAGTGACGTTCCTTTACATTAAGAGCTTGCACATCCAAAAATTAAAAAGCGCATGACAACCTTTGCTTCCCTCTGCGATGGGCATATCTTTTATTTTCATGTATTTACTTTTATGCAAGAGTCAATAATGTTTATCCCTATTCCAACCTATTAATTCTCTAGTTGGCAAATAAACAGAAAACGCGTTTTTTTTCATTTTCGAGAGACACGGTCGTGCCTCTCGCAAAAGCAAAACCGTGCCTCTCACGAAAGCAAAACCGCGCCTCTCGTGAAAAAAATAGAAAACACTTTTTTTTTCGTTTCTGAGAGGCACGACCGTGCCTCTCGCGAAAGCAAAATCGTGACTCTCGCGAAAAAAAACAAAAAACGTGTTTTTTTTTCGTTTCCGAGATGCACGGCCGTGCCACTCGCGAAAGCAAAACCGTGCCTCTCGCGAAAAAAAAACAGAAAATGCATTTTTTTCACTAATTGGAGGAGTGGAGGAGTTACATACCAAGGAAAAATTCCTCAAAACAGTTTCAGAAACGGAGTTCCGAGCAAAGAGATTGAAAATTTCAGTTTCTAGAGGAAGAACACGGGAGAGAGATGGCTATGAAATTTTTTCTGGAGGTAGGGAATGAAATGGGCTAAAGGGATAAGGCAGGGGGGGCCTGTGGGCCCCACTACCCAACAGGGCGCGCCCTGTTAGCTCGTGGCCCATAGGTGCACCCCCCTGCTATGATTTTTATGCCAAAAATTCTTAAATATTCCAGAAAAAATCATGTTAAAATTTTGTGTCATTCTGAGACTTTTTATTTTTGGGTCATTATTTGATGCACGGGAAAATCGGAAAACGGGATAATCATGGCATTTTATTTTATTCTACTAAGAATAACAGAGAGTAAACTAATGGTACAGAGAGATGTGCTTACTAAATTCATCAACCACATGTCTTTCAAAAAGGATTCATTAATAAGGTTGATCAAGTCTTATTAATAACCATTTCCGATTGACATGAAACCGAAGAATTTCGTCTCACACTAGGTTACCTCAATGGGGATTTGCATCTCCCCAATAATAAGATTATAATAATTCTTCTTGACAGTAGGAAGAGGTAATGCAAAACTTCCAATGATGACCATGGCACTAGGCTCAATGACATTAATATTATTAACCAGAATTTGCTTCTTTGGGAAATGTACGGTATGATGTTCGCCATTGACATGAAATGTGACCTTGCTTTTGTTGCAATCAATAATAGCCCCTGCAGTATTTAGAAAGGGTCTACCAAGGATAATTGACATGTTGTCATCCTCGGGCATATCAAGAATAACAGAGTCTGTTAAGATAGTAACATTCGCAACCACAATAGGAACATCCTCACAAATTCCAATAGGTAAAGCAGTGGATTTATCAGCCATTTGCAAAGATATCCCAGTAGGTGTAAGCTTATTCAATTCAAGTCTTTTATATAGAGAGAAAGGCATAACACTAACACCAGCTCCTAGATCACATAAAGCGGTTTTGATATAATTTTGTTTAATGGAGCAAGGTATTGTGGGTATACCCGGATCTCCCAGCTTCTTAGGCACTCCTCCCTCAAAAGAATAATTAGCAAGCATAGTAGCAATTTCAGTTTCAGGTATTTTTCTTTTGTTGGTGATAATATCCTTCATATACTTAGCATATGGAGGCATTTTCAAAATATCAATCAAGCGAGTGCGCAAAGTGACAGGTCTAATCATTTTAGCAAAGTGCTCAAAATCCTCCTGGTCCTTACTCTTAGAAGGCTTACGAGGGAATGGCATGGGTTTTTGAACCCATGGTTCTCTTTCTTTACCATGTTTCCTAGCAACAAAGTCTTTCTTTTCATAACGCTTATTTTTGGGATGTGGGTTATCAAGATCTTCAGCAGGTTCTATTTCCACATCATTATCCCGCTCTTTATTATCTGGCTGAGCATTTACGTGAGTCTCATCATTATTATTATCATCATTTTCATTATCAATAGGTTCGTGCTCACTACCAGACTGTGTCTTAGCGTCAGAAATAGAAACATCATTATATTTTTCAGCAGGTTTTTCTATGACAGGTTCATCAGAAGCATGCAAAGTCCTATCCTTTTTCTTCTTCTTTTTCTTATTATGTGGACTAGGTGCATCATTATTAATTCTTTGAGAATCTTGTTCTATTCTCTTAGGATGACCTTCAGGAAATAGAGGTTCCTGAGTCATTCGACCTCCTCTAGTCATTACTCTAACAACATGATCATTCATATTATCATTTATTTCAGCAAGCAAATCATTTTGTGACTTAGCAACTTGGTCTAGTTTTGTGTGAACCATAGAACCATGTTTAGCTAGACCTTTAACATCATTAGCAATTCTAAACATCAAGTCACTCAAGCGATCTATCATCATAGCGTTACGTCTTAATTGAGTTTTGACATAATTATTGAAGTGTTCTTGCTTAACAATGTAATTATCAAATTCATCCATGCATTGACTAGGAGTCTTAGTATAAGGTATATCATTTTCATTAAAGGTACAGAGAGAATTTACCTCTACTACCTGTGTCGAGGTGTCAAGTCCATGTATTTCTTCAATAGGTGGTAATTTATTGACATCTTCAGTTTTAATACATTTCTCCTTCATAGATTTCTTAGCTTCTTGCATATCTTCAGGACTGAGGAATATAATACCTATCTTCTTTTGAATAGGTTCCGACGGTGGTTCGGGAAGTGTCCAATCATTGGCATTTTGCAATATGTTATTCAATAGTTCTTCAGCTTGCCCAACAGTTCTTTCCCTGAAAACACAACCAGCACAACTATCTAGGAAATCTCTAGAAGCATTGGTTAGTCCATTATAAAAGATATCAAGCATTTCATTTTTCTTGAGATGATGGTCTGGCAAAGCTCTAAGTAACTGGAGAAGCCTCTCCCAAGCTTGAGGGAGATTCTCTCCTTTAATTTGCACAAAGTTAAATATTTCCTGTAAAGCAGCTTGTTTCTTATGGGCAGGAAAATATTTTTCAGAGAAGTAATAGAGAATATCCTGGGGGCTACGCACACAACCAGGAGTGAGAGAAAGGAACCATTCTTTAGCCTCGCCTTTTAACGAGAAAGGAAAAAAGCTTAAGGATATAGTAGTAGCGTATCTTTTCCTCATTAGTAAACAAAGCAGCAATATCATTCAATTTGGTGAGGTGTCCAATAACAGTTTGATTTTCATAACCATGGAAAGGATCAGATTCAACTATAAGGATTAACTCAGGGTCTACAGAGAATTCATAATCCTTATCAGTAACAAATATAGGAGAAGTAGCAAATTTAGGAACATGTTTCATTTTCTCCATCATAGATTCTTCTTTCAGTTTGGACACTAGTTTCCTCAAGTCATCTCTATTTTCACAAGCAAGAAGATCCCTAGATATTTCCTAATCCGCAACATAACCTTCAGGTACATAAGGCAATTCATAATTGGGAGGTCTAGGTGTAGTGGGTGATTCAAAATCTTCATCAGTTTCAGCATTTTCAAGTTCTCTAGCTTTAGCAAGATGAGCATCAAGTAATTCATTCAGTGGCACAGTTTCAGTTTCATCAAATGTAGCAGTACTAGTGTCATTAATTTCAGAGGTAGCATCATCAAGTTCATGTGACATATCAGGACGATCAACAGGTGGTGGTGTAACAAGCTAATTCAAAACAGTAGGTGAATCAAAAGCAGAGCTAGATGGCAATTCCTTACCTCCTCTCGTGCGAGAGGGGACGATCTTAGTTCGAGTATCTTTCAGATTCTTCATAGTTGCAATTGGATAAACTCAAGTTAACACAATAAATATTGCTATGCTCCCCGACAATGGCGCCAGAAAAAGGTCTTGATAACCCACAAGTATAGGGGATCACGACAGTCTTCACGGGTAGTATTTCACCCTAATTTATTGATTAGACACAAGGGGGGCTAAAGAGTATTTATTGGCCTTGACAGTTGAGTTGTAAATTCAACCGCACTTGGGATATCTCTCTGCAGCAAAAGTTTAGTAGCACGGCAAATAGTAGTAGCAATAGTAACAGTGACAGCGGTAACAGCTGTTTTATAGTAATTGTGACAGCAACAGCGACAGTAGTAACTTAGCAAGGTTCAGTATGCGAAAAGCATAGGCACGTGGATCGGTGATGGATAATGATTTAGATGACATCAATCATGTAACAGTTACACACTAGGGTGACACAGAACTAGCTCCAATTCATCAATATAATGTAGGCATGTATTTCGTATATAGTCATACGTGCTTGCGATAAGAACTTACATGACATCTTTTGTCCTACCCTCCCGTGGCAGCGGGGTCCTATTGGAAACTAAGGGATATTAAGGCCTCCTTTTAATAGAGAACCAGAACAAAGCATTAACACATGGTGAATACATGAACTCCTCAAACTACGGCAATCACCGGAAAGAATCCCAATTATTGTCACCTTGGGGTATGCGGATCATGACACGTAATAGGTGACTACAACTTGCAAGATTGGATCCAAAACACTCTTATATTCATGAAAAGATAATAGGTTCAGATCTGAAATCATGGCACTCGGGCCCTAGTGACAAGCATTAAGCATAGCAAAGTCATAGCAACATCAATCTCAGAACATAGTGGACACAAGGGGTCAAGCCCTATCAAACTTAACTCGATTACATGATCAATCTCATCTAATCCCACCACCGTCCAGCAAGCCTACAAAGGAATTACTCACTCCCGGTGGTGAGCATCATGGCGGTGTTGATGGAGAAGGCTTGGTGATGACAACGGCGATGAATCCCCCTCTCCGGAGCCCAAAACGGGCTCCAGATCAGCCCTACGGAGGAAGAAAAGGAGGTGGCGGTGGCTCCGTCTCGTAAAACGCGATGAAATCTTCTCTCTAATTTTTTTCTCCAAAAATGTGAATTTATAGGACTGGAATTAGGGTCGGGGGAGCCATGTGGGGCCCACTACCCAACAGGGCGCGGCCAGTGGCTGGGTCGTGCCCTGTTAGCTCGTGGCACGTGGCAGCCCCCCTCTGGTACTTCTTTGCTCCATAATTCATTATATATTCCAGAAAAAAATCACAAAAAGTTTCGTCCAATTCCGAGAACTTTTATTTCTGCACAAAAATAACACCAAGGCAATTCTGCTGAAAACAGCGTCAGTCCGGGTCAGTTTCATTCAAATCATGCAAATTAGAGTCCAAAACAAGAGAAAAAGTGTTTGGAAAAGTAGATACGTTGGAGACGTATCAGAGACCATCTTCATCCTACACCTCCCACGGATTGATAAACCTTAGGTCATCCACTTGAGGGAAAATTGCTACTGTCCTACAAAACTCTGCACTTGGAGGCCCAACATGAGTCTACAAGAATAAAGTTGTGTAGTAGACATCGCACCCCCAACCTACATAGTTCCTGCAGCTTTACGCCATCGGCATCTAGGCCATTGGTGGCGACGACAAGGTCATGGCGAACTGGTTCCCCATGGCCCTCTAGGATGCAGCGTGCTCGTGGCTGATGAACCATCCTGAGGGCTCCATCTCTTCGTGGTCCGAGCTGTGCGCGCAGTTCGTCTCCAACTTCAAGGACACGTACGAGCGCCCCCTCACCCTCACCGACCCGCGTGTCGTGCGCCAGCAGCCTGGCGAGACTCTCCGCAAGTACATCCAGTGCTTCAGCCAGGTGCGCAAGAAGATCCCGCGGGCATCTCACGCTGCCATCATCTCTGCGTTCGGCGCGGGCATCACAGACGTCAAGATGCGCGAGAAGCTCGCCGTCAATGATGAGTTTGACACCATGGCCGCATTGTTTGACCTCGCCGACAGATGCACCAAGGCTGAAGAGGGCCGTCTCTTTGCTCACAATGACTCGGATGTCATCCTCGACGCCACCAAGACCAAGAACAAGGACGTCAAGCGCAAGGGCCCCGCCGTGCTCGCAGCGGAGCCTAAGCAGAAGTGTGGGCGCGACTGCAACGAAACTCCCAAGAAGCCTTTTTGCATCTACCACAACGTGAATTCCCACAACACCGAGGACTACCACGAGCTTAGGCTGCTTCGTGAGCAGGGGCAGAACCTCCACCCCAGCCGCAACAACCGTGGCACATGTCGCAACGGTGGCCGCAGTGGTGACCGCTGGGAAGACCGTGGCAACAACGGCAACGGCAGCGGTGGCAACAACAACCGTCAAGGCTGGCAGGACCAGCCATGCCGCACCGACCCTTAAGTCAATAGGCTTCCTCTGCGCCCCAACACCAACAACGGCAACCTGCCTGACGAGGACGCTGGGGGCTACTAAGAGCCCCGCAGGATAGCGTGTATCCTTGGTGGGTCCCAAGCCCCAGCCTCCAACCGCCACCTCAAGCAATTCTTCCACGAGATGAATGTCGCCCTGCCGGGCTCTGAGGCCTGGAAGCCCCTCAAGTGGTCATAGTGCGCAATCACCTTCGACTCCAGGGACCACCCCAAGTCTACGAGGACTGTGGGAACCATCCCCATGCTGTGCACTCCCACCATCAACAACGTTGGCGTCACCAAGACACTCAACGACGGAGGCACCGGCCTTAACGTGCTCTCCATCGACACCTTTGAGCTGCTCCAGGTGCCCTATGAGCGCTTGATGCCCACGAGGCCCTTCTCGGGCGTGACGGACAGATCCACTCTGTCCCTGGGGCAGGTGTGACTCCCGGTCACCTTTGGCTCCTCCACGAACTACCACACGGAGTTCATCGACTTCGACGTGGCGCACATCAGTCTACTCTACAATGCCATATTGGGCTACCCCGCACTTGCCTAGTTTATGGCAGTGACACACCATGCCTACAACACTTTCAAGATGTCGGGCTACAGCGGTACTATAACCGTTCGCTGCGACGAGAAGGAGGCCGTGCGCTCCATCGAGCATGCATACAAGGCCACCGCCACCACCTACCCTGCTGATGAGGATGACTCCGAGCGCCTCGAAGCCGCTCCCATGAAGAAGAAGCCGCTCTTTTCTCAAGAGTGCGCTTAGACGAAGAAAGTGTCGCTGGACGATAGCGGCTCCGGACCCACCGTCACCATCGGCAATGGCCTCTCCCCCAAATAGGAAGGCAAGCTCGTCACCTTCCTCCGGGCAAATGCTGATATGTTCGCTTGGACACCATCAGACATGCCCAGTGTGCCAAGGGAGATGATCGAGCACCACCTAGCCGTGTGTCCCAATGCACGCCTAGTCAAGCATAAGGCACGGCGCCAAGCGCCAGAAAAGCAAGAGTTCATCGTCCACGAGACAAAGAAACTCCACAAGGCGGGCTTCATCCGCGAGGTAATCCACCCCGAGTGGGTTGCCAACCCAGTCGTGGTCCAGAAGCATAGTGGAGAGGGGCAGATGTGCGTCGACTTCACCGACTCAACAAAGCCTGCCCCAAGGACCATTTCCCACTGCCCCGCATCGACCAGATAGTGGATTCCAATGTCGGGTGTGATCTACTCTGCTTTCTGGATGCCTTCTCAGGCTATCACCAGATCAAGATGGCAAAGCAAGATGAAGATAATACGGCTTTCCTCACCCCCTGTGGAGTGTACTGCTACTTGTGCCTGCCGTTCGGCCTAAAGAGTGAAGGAGCCACCTTCCAGCAGTTGATGCACATCGGCCTTGGGCCCCAAATGGGGAGGAATGCGGAGGCCTACGTGGACGGCATTGTCATCAAGACCCGCGAAGCAAGTTCCCTCATCAAGGACCTCGAGGAAACTTTCGCCAACTTGTGCAAGATCAGCCTCAAGCTCAACCCCGCCAAGTGTGTCTTCGGCATCCCCTCAGGCAAGCTTCTTGGCATCCTGGTCTCCCACCACGGCATCGAGGCCAACCCTAAGAAGGTCAAGGCCATCGAGCAGATGAAGCCTTCCCGTAGCCTCAAGGAAATGCAGAAGCTGACTGGATGCATGGACTCGCTTGGCCGCTTCATCTCCAAGTTTGGCGAGAGGGCATTTCCTTTCTTCAAGCTCCTGAAGCGGACATGCCCCTTCAAGTGTACTCCTGAAGCCAGCGCTGCCTTCGAAGATCTCAAGAAGTACTTGAGGAGCCCTCCCGTCATGGTTGCCCCGCGACCTCGCGAGCCTCTGCGCCTATACTTGGCAGCCACCCCCCAAACGGCCAGTGCTGCCCTGGTGGTGGAATGGGAGGAGCAAGTCCCAGCCAAGAACAGGCCACCCCCAGAAGCTGAGGCCATGCCTGCCGAGGACATACTTCCAGCGCCTGCCGAGGTCACACCTCTAGCGCCTGCTGAGGGCCTCCCGGAGCCCCACGAAGCAGCGACGAAGCCTGCCAAGGTACCACCTTAAGAGACCCCCGGGAAACCACCCGATGAACCCTCTGTAGATCAAGCAATGGTCCCCAAGACTTCGTGCCTTGTCGAGCATCTGGTTTACTTCATGAGCACCGTGTTGCGAGATGCGCACGAGCATTACCCCATGCATCAGAAGCTACTCTTTGCGCTTCTCGTCGCCTCCAGGAAGCTGCGGCACTATTTCCTAGGGACATCCGATCAAGGTGATCACGTCATATCCCCTGGAGCAAGTACTTCGCAGCCCCAACACCACAGGACTGTAGCGGAATGGAACATCGAGCTGCAACCCTTCGAGCTGGAGTTCCTCACCACAAGGACTATCAAGGGTGCAGCACTAGCTGACTTCACACCAAGACGAGCCTCACGAGGTAGAGTCCCTCCTGCCTGGGAAGGATGCCCCTGATGGATGGACCATGCACTTTGATGGAGCATTCTCCCAGTAGGGCGCGGGGGCTGGCGTGATACTCACTTCACCCACAGGAGACAGGCTCTACTACGCAGTGTAACTCTACTTCAGACACGACTACAAGGTCTCCAACAACATAGCCGAGTATGAGGGCCTCATCGTCGGGCTCAAGGCCACCGTCGCAATTGGCGTCAGGCGCATACTCATCATGGGCGACTGACAACTCCTCGTCAACTTCTCCAATAAGAGCTACAAACCCAAGGACGAGCACATGGCAGCCTACCTGGAGGAGGTACGCAAGCTCGAGAAATGTTTCCTGGGCATGGAACTCCAACATGTTCCTCACAGCAACAACCAGGAAGCCGATGACATCACCAAGAAGGCGTCCCTCCGTGAGCCTCAGGGCTTGGGCATTTTCGAGGAACGGCTCCTAAAGCCGTCTGCTACACCGCCTGCTGCCAGCTTCATGATGCATCAAGAGGAGCTGCCTCCTGCACCTCCCGCAGGCGCACCCGCCTGTGGCTCGTCCTCAGGCGCTTGCTTGCTGTTGGTACTGGAACCACAAGCTGACAGCTGGAGCACAGAGTTCAAGGTCTACTTGGAGAACGGTACTCTCCCTACGGACGAAGCTGAGGCAGAGCACGTGGCCCGTCAGGCTACGTCCTACTACCTCCGGGACGGAGATCTCTATCAAAGGCGCCCCAACGGAGTCGGTTTGCGTTGCATATCTGAGGATCAAGGGCGCAAGCTGCTTGCGGACATGCATGGTGGCGACTGTGGCCACCACTCTTCATCGCGCACACTCGCCGGCAAGGTCTTCCGCAGCAGCTTCTACTGGCCCACTGTACTTCATGACGCCACTGAGCTGGTCCGATCCTGCGAGGCCTGCCAATTCCATGCCAAGCAAATCCACCAGCCTGCGCAAGGACTCCAGACCATCCCTCTCTCATGGCCCTTTGCGGTCTGGGGGCTGGACATTCTGGGCCCTTTCCCTCACGCGGCAGGGGGCTACCGCTTCCTCTATGTGGCCATCGACAAGTTCACCAAGTGGGCTAAAGTGGAGCCCGTCCACTCTATCCCAACAGCGTCAGCTGTCAAGTTCATCAAGGGCTTGGTGTGCCGCTTCGGCGTCCCCAACCGCATCATCACCGACAACGGCTCACAATTCATGAGTGTTGCCTTCAAGGCCTACTGCGCCAGCCTTGGCACGCAGATCTGCTATGCCTCTATGGTGCATCCCCGAAGCAACGGCCAGGCCGAGAGTGTTAACGCTGAGGTCCTCAAGACAAGAAGCTTCAGCAAGAAGCTCGCAGCCTACGGCAAGAGCTGGCTCGACGAACTCTAGTCCGTGCTATGGTCAATCCGCACAACAGCGACCAAGCCTACTGGTGAAACACCCTTCTTCCTCGTCTACGGGGCGAAAGCGGTCCTACCCACCAAGCTCAAACACGGGTCCCCACGGGTCCTGGCCTTCGACGAGGAGCATCAAGAGGACCTGCAGGAAGCTGATCTGCTCCTCCTCGAGGAAGCACGTCGCTAGGTCGCCCTCCGCGCGGCCCAGTATCAGCAGGCGCTGCGTCGCTATCATAGCCGCAACATACGCCCCCGTAGGCTTGAGGTTGGCGATCTTGTCCTGCGAAGGATCCTCTCCGGGGAAGGACTCCACAAGATCTAGCCAATGTGGGAGGGCCCGTTCAGGGTCGCTCATGTTTCCCAGCCTGGTGTGGCATGGCTAGAGACGGAGGAGGGTGTTCCGATACAAAACACATGGAACATCCAACATCTCCGAAAGTTCTATTCGTGACCTCACAGAGTACAGAACGACTGGGGGTTGTACAAGCCCCGGGACTCTCTACATACATCGCCACGAGGTCGCAGGAGTTCCCCACCCACGATCAAGTGGAAGCCCCATGCTCAGCCATGGCGGATTTTTGACATGAGGGCGCTTTTCAGCTGCATCATCCTCAGGCTGACCCGTGTCCGTCACGGCAGTGTTTTCGTCATCTTTTGAGGGGCGCCTCTCAGCCACAGCCTCAAGCTGACCCGTGTCCAGCATGGCAGCACTGTCTCGTTTTGGTCGTGTAAAGAACTCTTTTCATGCAGTAGTAAAGCTTATGTTTCTTCAAATATAATATGTGTCGGTGAATATTGTCTTCTGGCTCCACGAGCCCTTCACGCTCGCGATTTCCCTCATGCGTTCCACAAGAGCAGGGGCAGGACACGGTGCCTATGCTTGGGCCAGACCCAGCAGCACTGCAAAACCCAAGTGACTGAGCTCTGGCTCACGGGCCTGCTCCTGTGCACGTCACCTCACCAAGGTCCTTGGTGGCTTGTCTCCTCGCGTGATACCCACTAGTGAATTAACGAGCGCGCATGGCTCGACCATTTGCTGTTGTGTTTCTGCCGTAGGTATAAAGGATCAAGGACTTCACAAGCACTACTTCACGAGGCTAACTACACCGGCTACCAGCGCCAAGTGGCAGCTCCAAGCTTCGCGAGGCATCTACCCCGCAAGCCACTGCGCGCCAAGCACCGGGCTCTGAAGGAAGCTAAGTTCAAACACTTTGCAAATTTATTACAGCCTCCCAAGCTTTTCTCCTCTACTATCTTGTTGGGCATCTCGGTTTCCTCCTTGGCACGAGCCGCTTGCACGTCAAAGGGGGGCATTTTGAGCATCGCGTCTCAGGAGCCCTTGCTGATACTTGTGATCTGCGTTGGGTTTTTCGTGAAGAGGAACGGGTGATGCAGCACAATGCGAGTAAGTATTTCCCTCAGTTAAGAACCAAGGTTTATCGAACCAACAGGAATATCGGTCATCAACCGTCTTCAGCGGCTGCACACAAAAGAGCACACACTTGCACCCAACGCGGCAAGAGGGTTGTCAATCCCCTTGATCTCGTTATTTGCAAGTAAATGAGATGTGTAGATAGTTGTAGATAATTGTAAATTACAAAATAAAATATAATATAAATAATGGCAGCAAGGTATTGAAAGTGTTTGTAAACTTATAAGTGGATAGACCCGGGGGCCGTAGTATTCTGTAGTGGCATCTCTCATAAAGTAAGCATACGGTGGGTAAACAAATTACAGTTGGGCAATTGATAGAAAAGCGGATAGTTATGCAATCTTTATTCACGGCAATGATCACGTATATATAGGCATCATGTCCATAAGCAAATAGGCCGACTCCTGCCTGCACCTATTACTATTACTCCACTTCAAGAGCGCTTCTATGCTTGACTCTCTACGTATTAAGTTCATGACAAACAGAGTAATGCTTGGAGAACGATGACATGATGTAGACAAAGAGAATTCAATTAATATGAACTAACCCCATCATTTTATCCTTAATGGCAGCAATACAATGACGTGTCTTGTCCCTTTCTGTCACTGGGATATAGAGCACCGCCAGATTGAACCCACTACAACGCACCCCTCTCACAGAAGAAATATCAATCTAGTTGGCCAAACTATTTCAATAGATCGGAGATAATTACGAAGCTATAATGATCATGCAAATAAGAGTCATAAATATCAGAGGTGACTCAAATACTTTTCATGAATAATCTGAACATAAACCCACAATTCATCGGATACCAACAAACGCACCGCACATAAGGATTACATCGAATAGATCAAAGCGAAGATGCGATGATCATTGTATTGAAGATCAAAAGAGAGAGAGATAGCCAATTAGATACAAACTACGGACCTGTAGGTCTATGGTGGACTACTCACAACTCATCACGGAGGCAGCAAGGGTGATGTAGAGCCCCTCCATGATCGATTCCCCCTCCGGTAGATCGCCGGAAAAGGTCACCAGATGGGTATACAGTGGAACAGAGACTTACGGCATTGGAAAAAGTGTTTCAGGAGCTCTCTTAGGGTTTTTGGAATGTTTTAGAATTTATAGGCCAGAGAGGGGCACGAGAGGGTGGCCGAGGGGGGCACGAGCCAATAGGGCGCGGCCTAGGCCCCCGGTGCGCCCTGTTAGCTCGTGCTTCCCTCGTGCTGCCTCTTGATACGTCTCCAATGTATCTATAATTTTTGATTGTTCCATGCTGGTATATTATCATTCTAGGATACTTTTTGGGCATTTGTTTACCAATTTATAATATTTTTGAGCACTAACCTATTGACCCAGTGCCCAGTGCCAGTTGTTGTTTTCTGCGTGTTTTTTGCTTTGCAGGTTTGCCTTACCAAACGAAGTCCAAATGTCACGAAACTTTAATATATTTTTTTCTGGACAATATGAAGCCCTGCAAGCATCGGAGGAGGGCCAGGAGATGCACCAGGGGCCCACCACGTATCCAGCCACGCCCCTAGGGGGGCGCGGCCAGATATGTGGTGGCCCCCTGGAGCGCCTCCCGACGTCGTTCTCTGGCCTATAAATTCACATATATTCCAAAAACACTAAAAGCGCTCCTGAAACACTTTTTCTGCCGCCGCAAGTCTCTATTCCGACGGGAGGCCATCTATACCTCCGTTCCGGCAATCTGCCGGAGGGGAGATCAATCATGGAGGGCCTCTACATCAACCTTGCTGCCCTCACCATGATGTGTGAGTAGTTCACCACAGACCTACGGGTCCGTAGGCAGTACCTAGATGGCAATCTCTCTCTCATATGATCTTCAATACAATGTTCATCGCATCTTCGCTTTGATCTATCCAATGTAATCCCTTTGTATGGTGTGTTTGTTGGGATCCGATGAATTGTGAGTTTATGTTCAGATTATTCATGAAAAGTATTTGAGTCACCTCTGATTATTATGATTCTTATTTGCATGATCATCATAGCTTCGTAATGCTCTTCGATCTATTGAGATAGTTTGGTCAACTAGATTAATATTTCTTCAGTGGGAGTGGTGCGTTGTAGTAGGTTCAATCTGGCGAGTTTCTATATCCCAGTGACAGAAGGGGACAAGATACGTCTTTGGGTTGCTTCTACTAAGGATAAAACGATGGGGTTTATTCATATTGATTGAGTATTCTTTGTCTAAATCATGTCATTGTTCTCCAAGCATTACTCTGTTTTTACTTAATACGTAGAGAGGCAAGTATAGAAGCGCTCTTGAAGTGGAGTAATAGTAATAGGTGCAGGCAGGAGTCGGCCTATTTTCTTATGGACGTGATGCCTATATACACATGATCATTGTCGTGAACATCGCATAATTATTCGCTTTTCTATCAATTGCCCAACAGTAATTTGTTTACCCACCGTATGCCTTTGCCATGAGAGATGCCACTAGGGAACACTACGGCCCCCGGGTCTATTCACTTATATATTTACAAACGCTACTACTACCTTGCTGCCATTATTTGTCTTTTATTTTATTTTGCAATTTATAATTATCTACAATTATCTACACACCTCATTTGCTTGCAAATAACGAGATCAAGGGGATTGACAACCCTCTTGCCCGCGTTGGGTGCAAGTTGTTTGTTCTTTTGTGTGCAGCCGCTGAAGACGGTTGAGGATTGGTATTCCTATTGGTTCAATAAACCTTGGTTTCATAACTAAGGGAAATACTGCTACTTCTTGAGCTTGCGTTGGTTTTCCCTTGAAGAGGAAAGGGTGATGCAGCAAAGTAGATAAGTATTTCCCTCAGTTGTTGAGAACCAAGGTATCAATCCAGTAGGAGATACAAGCAAGTCCCCAATCTTCGCACCTACACAAACAATCAAACTCTTGCACCCAACGCTAAAAGGGGTTGTCAATCCCTTCACGGTTATTTGCAAGGATGAGATCTGATAGAGATAGATATAAAAGATTGCTAGAACGTAAAGTAAAACAAAAGTAAAAAGATTGCACCAAAGTATTTTTGGTATTTTTGGTTTATAGATCTGAAATATAATATGGAAAATAGACCCGGGGGCCATAGGTTTCACTAGAGGCATCTCTCATGAAGGAAAATAATACGGTGGGTGAACAAATTACTGTCGAGCAATTGATAGAAAAGCGCATAGTTATGACGATATCCAAGGCAATGATTATGCATATAGGCATCACGTCCGTGTCAAGTAGACCGAAACGATTCTGCATCTACTACTATTACTCCACACATTGACCGACTCCTGCCTGCATCTAGAGTATTAAGTTCATGAAGAACAGAGTAACGCATTTGGTAAGATGACATGATGTAGAGGGATAAACTCAAGCAATATGATGAAAACCCCATCTTTTTATCCTCGATGGCAACAATACAAATACGTGCCTCGCTACCCCTACTTTGTCACTGGGTGAGGACACCGCAAGATTGAACCCAAAACTAAGCACTTCTCCCATTGCAAGAATTACCAATCTAGTTGGCCAAACCAAACCAATAACTCGAAGAGACTTGCAAAGATATGAAATCATGCATATAAGAATTCAGAGAAGATTCAAATAATATTCATAGATAATATGATCATAAACCCACAATTCATTGGATCTCGACAAACACACCGCAAAAGAGTATTACATCGGATAGATCTCCATGAAGATCATGAAGAACATGGTATTGAAGAACAAAGAGAGAGAAGAAGCCATCTAGCTACTAGCTATGGACCCGAAGGTCTATGGTGAACTACTCACGCATCATCGGAGGGGCAATGGAGTTGATGTAGACGCCCCCCGTGATCGAATCCCCCTCCGGCAGATTACCGGAAAAGGCTCCAAGATGGGATCTCACGGGAACAGAGGCTTCTGGCGGCGGAAAAGTATTTTCGTGGCTCTTTTTGGTATTCAGGGAATATTTGGGAATTTATAGGCCGAAGAATAGGGTTAGGGGGCCTGCTGGGGGGCCACAAGCCAGGAGGGCGCCCCCCTAGGGGCGCGCCCTGGTGGCTTGTCGCCTCCCGGCAGGTCTCCTGCCTTCATCTCCAAGTCTGGTAGGTTTCTTCTGGTCCAAGAAAAATCATCGCGAAGATTTTATTCCGTTTGGACTCCGTTTAATATTCCTTATCTGCAATACTCAAAAACAAGGAAAAAAACAAAAACTGGCACTAGGCTCTAGATTAATAGGTTAGTCCCAAAAATAATATAAAATAGCATATTAATGCATATAAAACATCCAAAACAGATAATATAATAGCATGGAACAATCAAAAATTATAGATACGTTGGAGACATATCAAGCATCCCCAAGCTTAATTCCTGCTCGTCCTCGAGTAGGTAAATGATAAAAACAGAATTTTTGATGTGGAATGCTACCTAACATATTTATCCATGTAATATTCTTTATTGTGGCATGAATATTGAGATCCGCAAGATTCAGAACAAAAGTATAATATTGACATAAAAACAGTAATACTTCAAGCATACTAACAAGGCAATTGTGTCCTTTCGAAATAACATGGCCTCAGAAAGTTATCCCTACAAAATCATATGGTCTGGCTATGCTCCATCTTCCCCACACAAAGTATCTAAATCATGCACAACCCCGATGACAAGTCAAGCAATTGTTTCACACTTTTTATGTTCTCAAACCTTTTCAACTCTCACGCAATACATGAGCGTGAACTATGGATATAGCACTATAGGTGGAATAGAATATGGTGGAGGTTGTGAGGAAAAAGGAGAAGATAGTCTCACATCAACTAGGCGTATCAACGGGCTATGGAGATGCCCATCAATAGATATCAATGTGAGTGAGTAGGGATTGCCATGCAACGAATGCACTAGAGCTATAAGTGTATGAAAGCTCAAAAAGAAACTAAGTGGTTGTGCATAATGATGAAAAATTCCACTAGCTATATGAAAGTGACAAAATAGGAGACTCTCTATCATGAAGATTATGGTGCTACTTTGAAGCACAAGTGTGGAAAAAGATAGTAGCATTGTCCCTTCTCTCTTTCTCTCATTTTTTTTGGTGGGCATCTTTGGCCTCTTTTTTTATTTGGGCTTCATTGGCCTCTTTTATTATTTGTAAAGTCCGGAGACTCATCCCAACTTGTGAGGGAATCATAGCTTCCATCATCCTTTTCTCTCACGGGACAATGCTCTAATAATGAAGATCATCACACTTTTATTTACTTACAACTCAAGAATTACAACTCGATACCTAGAACAAGATATGACCCTATATGAATGCTTCCGGTGGTGCACCGGGATGTGCAACGATCTAGCCTAGCAAATGACATTAAAAAACGGACAAGCCATGAAAACATCATGCTAGCTATCTTACGATCATGCAAAGCAATATGAAAATGATGGTGCGTGTCATGAAAAACGGAACGGTGGAAGTTGCATGGCAATATATCTCGGAGTGGCTATGGAAATGCCATAATAGTTAGGTATGGTGGCTGTTTTGAGAAAGTATATGGTGGCTGTTTTGAGGAAGGTGGGTTTAATGCACCGGCGAAAGTTGCGCGGTACTAGAGAGGCTAGCAAAGGTGGAAGGGTGAGAGTGCGTATAATCCATGGACTCAACATTAGACATAAAGAACTCACATACTTATTGCAAAAGTCTATTAGTTATCGAAGCAAAGTATTAGACGCATGCTCCTAGGGGAGAGGTTGGTAGGAGTTAACCATCGCGCGCTCCCGACCCTCACACAAAGGTTGACAATCATTAAACAAATCATGCTCCGACTTCGTTACATAACGGTTCACCATACGTGCATGCTACGGGAATCACAAACTTTAACACAAGTATTTTTACCAATTCACAATTACTCACTAGCATGACTCTCATATCACCATCTTTATATCTCAAAACTATATGCAAGGAATCAAACTTCTCATAGTATTCAATGCACTTAATATGAAAGTTTTTATTATATCCCTCTTGGATGCCCATTATATTAGGACTAAATTCATAACCTAAACCAATTACCATGCTGTTTAAAGACTCTCAAAATAATATAAGTGAGGTACGAGAGTTCAATTATTTCTATGAAATAAAACACCACCGTGCTCTAAAAGATATAAGTGAAGCACTAGAGCAACATTGCCTAGCTCAAAAGATATAAGTGAAGCACATAGAGTATTCTAATAAATTCACGATTAATGCCTGTCCCCCTCAAAAGGTGTGTACAGCAAGGATGATTGTGGCAAACTAAAAAGCAAAGACTCATATCATACAAGACGCTCCAAGCAAAACACATATCATGTGGTGAATAAAAATATAGCCTAAAGTAAATTTACCAATGGATTGAAGACGAAAGAGGGGATGCCTTCCGGGGCATCCCCAAGCTTAGGCTCTTTGGTATCCTTGAATATGGCTTGGGGTTACTTGGGCATCCCCAAGCTTAGGCTCTTGCCACTCCTTATTCCATATTCCATCAAATCTTTACCCAAAACTTGAAAACTTCACAACACAAAACTCAACAGAAAACTCGTGAGATCCGTTAGTATAAGAAAAATAAATCACCACTTTAGGTACTGTTGTGAACTCATTCTTTATTTATATTGGTGTAATATCAACTGTATTCCAACTTCTCCATGGTTCATACCCCCCGATACAACCCATAGATACATCAAAATAAGCAAACAACACAAAGAAAACAGAATCTGTCTAAAACAGAAGAGTCTGTAGCAATCTATAGACTTCGAATACTTCTGTAACTCTAAAAATTCTGAAAAATTAGGACAATCAGGGAAATTTGTATATCAATCTTGTGTAAAAATTTCAGACTCATTCGACGCTCTGGTGAATTTATAAAATTCCTGGACAGAGCGCAAAAGTTTCTGTTTTTCAGCAAAATCAAATCACAATCACCGTAGACCATCCCAAAGGTCTTACTTGGCTCAAACACTAATTAAAACAAGAAAACACAATTACTACAGAGGTAATAATGTGTAAAGCACTCAAAACAGAAACAAAAACAAACAAAAAACAGAAAATAAAATTGGGTTGCCTCCCAACAAGCGCTATTGTTTCAATGATGCTCACATAAAAAGTAGTAATTGAAATATGCAAAAGAGCATCATGAATCTCATGAAAAACACGTTTAAGTCTAACCAACTTCCTATGCATAGGGATTTTGTGAGCAAACAATTTATGGGAACAAGAATCAATTAGCATAGGAAGGCAAAACAAGCATAACTTCAAAACTTTGAACACATAGAGAGGAAACTTGATATTATTGCAATTCCTACAAGCATATGTTCCTCCCTCATAATAAATTTCAGTGGCATCAAGAAGGAATTCAACAATATAACTATCACATAAATCATTCTTTTCATGATACACGAGCATGCAATCATCATAATGAATTTGCTTATCAAAACTTGGGGGACAAAAAATATCATCTTCATCAAACATAGCATCCCCAAGCTTGTGGCTTTGCATATCATTAGCTGTAACACCCCAAAAATTGGGTTATTGATTTTTGTGCTGTTATTCCTTCCTAGCTTTTCTCTCCCAAATTTTTCTTCTGGAATCTGGTAAGTGACCAGGTGAATCCAGACAATCCTCAACTTCTCAGTGCCTTTCCCATGTTCTTGTGCTAGTCAACTCTTCGTCAGTAAACCCCGAATCTCATTCAAACCCTAGTTCCAAAATATTGGAACTGGAAATCCTGCCTTTGTGTTTACAAAGGAGCTCTCATTTTCCTTGCTCTGTAAATCCTCCCAAAATTTCCAGAGATCCTCCTTCACTCATACACCCTATATGTGCAAAAATATTGCTAAGTTATATGCAATATTTCTCATCTAGAATTAATTCCTTTTTCTGCCTTTCTGAGGAATTAAATCCAGGAAAATATCTATCCATCTCCAGAGGTCATGAAAACTTGTGGAGATATTCTTTGTGATCATATTGAGCTCTCATAAAAATATTGGCCATAATTAAATAGGGGAAATTGCCATTTCCTATTTAAAGCCAATATTTCAATTTGGGGCCTTTCCAAGGGAACTACCATTCTGGTAGCTAGGAAAAATCCCAAATAATTTGTGGAGCTTCTCATATCCATATCTCCACCATTTCCATCAAAATATCCAGTTTCACAATTCAAATTTTGAGCATCACATCCCTTTGCAAATTCTGTCCAGACTTCCCATTTGCAAAGGAAGTGCTTGATTCCTTGATCTCCTTGGGCTGAAATTTTGCAGAGTGATTCATTATGAGATATTACCCTTGGAAACCAAAAATCAGCTCATTCCATCTAGCCAATCTTCCTCAGCAAATTTGCCAAGTTTCTGACCAGATTGGAGCACTGTGAAGGAAGTACCATTTTTTATTATGCAAATGGTATGAAATTTTTACAGTGCCTCCATATGCCTAAATTATTGGTCTCCACCAAATTTGGGCCATTTTCATCTAGACAATTCTTCAGAACCATCTGGTTTCTATTTATGTCTAGTCTGGCACTTTGCAAAGGAGGTACTATCTAGAGTGGTCCCGGGGAGCTGAAACTTTGCCAAATTGGTTACCTTAGTAGAGGATTGACCCCTGCCCAAGATCAAGCCAAGAGGTGCACTGTGGTGGCCACACCATAGCACAAACACATTGCTGCCAGCTGTTGTTTGGCTTAGGAGTAGTCACACTAGAGCTCCAGTATCGTGCTTGAGGGGTCAAGTCAAACCAGGGAAGGAAGGAGAACCCCCTAGACACGTTTTGGCCTCGTGTGCGGCATGGCAACGCCGTGGCCACATGGTGACCACAACCAGAGCATGAAAAACTGGTGCTCTGTGCGTTGGATCTTTCGGGAGCTCATCTCCAGCAAGGTCTAGCTTGTCTGGGAGCGTCGGAGAGCTCCCCACCGCACTCGTGCGCCCTCTGGAACCCTCTTCCCCCTTGTCCTTTAGCCGTGGAAGCCTTTGCCGGCGTCCCGAAGCTCCGGCCGCCGTCCCAAAGCTCTGGCCGTCATCGCGAGAGCCCTTCCCCGAGCCTATTTGAGTGTGCTCCGAGCCCCTCCACTGAGCAGCAAGCCTCTCAAGCCCCCATCGAGCCCAGCCCCTCTCCCCTCGAGTTTCCGGAGCCCTGTCTCCTCCCCATAGCCGAGCTCTGCCGCCCCCCCCCCCCCCCCCCCCGCTAGACAACCCCGAGCTTAGACCCTTCCCGTCCCTCTCTCCACCACCGCCAGCCTCCCTGCGCTGCGGCGAGTCCACCCCGCCTCTTCCCTCGTCGCCGGAGCACCCATAGGGGAGCATCCATGAGCAGTCGCCGCCCTGCCTGTGGCCATCGCGTGGAGCCACCTCTCCACCCCTCCCCGGCGTTCGTAGGGTCTCTGGACGGAGGCTGCATCGTCTCCTGAGCGCGCCGGTGGCCTCCCCACAGCCGGAGATGGCCGGAGTTGCCCGCGCCCTTCACCGGAGCCCGCCCCCGCTCGCCGCCACGGTTGGCGCTTCATCTGTCCCCAGCCGCTCCTGAGGCTTCCCCTGGATGCGGCACTCGCTGGCGCAACCGCCGGTACCAGCGCCCTCGCCGGGGGTGGCCGGAGTCGGCCGGGCCAGCGCCGAAGTCGCCGTTGCCTCTCGCCTCGGCTCTGTTCGAGGCCGGGCACGGGGAGGAAGAAAGCAGGGGAGGAGAGAGAAGGGGTCAGCGCGGGACCCGCTTGTCACCCTCACAGCGTTGACCCAGCCGGTTTTAAATGAAAACGTATTTTCAAAATACGCTTTCTGTTACTAAAGGTGTATTCTGGAAAACACGTTTCCATTTTCCAGCCGGCGGCCGAAGAAGCTAGTTAGTGAACGTTCACCCGTTAGGGACTGTGGTGGACACTGTTTTGCCCATTTTACAGCCTAACGAACGAACGCTCATATCTTCGCGCTCGTAGCTCTGATCGAGGTAAAACCAGCGCCCACGTCTTCCTCTCGTCGAGCCCGTTCCGATGGTACCATTTTCAAAATATTTTCACACAGTGGAAATGACCATTTTGCCCATGCCCTATATCTGTCCCCTCTGTGAGAGAACCCTTTCCGGTGAATTCTTCCTCGAGGTGATCGCACTTCTTCCCGGCGTATTCATCGACCCCTAGGCAAGCCAACCTCTTATCATGAGCTCCGAACTTGCGTGATGACTTTGCTTGCACCCTGTGTGTTTATTTTGTTACATCCGTACCACCTGTTAGTCCGCATTTGCATACACCTGTTGTGCCACCCGTATTAGATGTTAGCACTAATTTTCATTTAAGGTTATGACTTGTTCTCATACCATATTTTGCCATGCTAGTAATAATATTTCTAATGACATAGTCATGTTAGTACTATGGTTGATATCATGCCATGACTATCGGTACTATGATCTTGCTATGCTAGCCCTTATAATTGTCGGTGTAATGGTACATTGATGAATATGTTGAGTTGAATTAAGAGATTACTGTCTATGATTATTTTGGGTTTCATCCGGCAGTTTGTGGATATGAGGAGTTGAACTAATGCAACTTAGTTGGTTGATCTTGAGTCACCTGTCCGGGCTTATCCGTGTAGCCACATTTGCCGGTATGGGACGGCCTTGACTTGGTCTGATCGCGTGCTCTTTCACCGGTACCTCCAAAGAGGGAGGGTTATGCACGCGTGCTACCCTGATCAGGTAGGCGGTGATAACCCTGTGAGCCCAGTTGATTGTTTAGCCCGGGAGTCCCCATTTGAGATAGTTTAGTTTGGCCACGACAGTGGCAGGTGTCATGAGGACATAGGGGCCACACAGAGCAGGACTCCGGGGGAGGATGAATGCCGGTGGTACGATGAGAGAGTCATGGGTCAGGCGAGTTTCGTTGGAGCAACGCTGGTCCACCCAAGTGGGATCACGAGGCCAGGTGCTTCATGGTGTGGGTAAAGTGCGCAACCTCTGCAGAGTGTAAAATCTATTCGAATAGCCGCGTCCACGGTATTGGACAGCCCGTCCAGACCTCACTAGGTGGTCAACCGTATTAATGATAATGATGATGGAAGAGCTCAGATCGTGTAGACATCAGATGATGTCAGGAATATGATATGTTAGCCAAGGGATGGCTATATGATGAGTGACCGGATGACCACATGATCTGGATTAGACTTGGATCCGTTTCAGGATTGGATCATGAGTATGTTGAGGGTTGTGGGACAACCCAGAAGAGAGTAAGTTGGCATTCGATAACGGTAAGCACTTTAAGTACCTAGTGTGATCAGTGCCATGCTATGTTATGTAGTTGATATGCCTGATCCATGTCATGCTTGATCTACGCTATCTTGTAAACTCCATGCCATGTTTAGAATAAGCTCTTATATAGCATAGGGCTTGCTTTGTCATCTGCTTGTTTGGTTGCTATGTATTTGGTTGTCTTGCCAGTACATTCAAAGTACTCACCTGGCCTTGCACGTGGCTAGTTGCTGGAGAAGATCCATCGTGCTAGATCGTAACCAAGCCAGTCATGTGAGTTATGGAGCCCAGCCAGAGACGTCGTTGCCGCTGAACCAAGACCTCAGCTGCCCTTCTAGTTAGCCTTGGAGCTATGTAATATTGTTGTAAGCAACATTATTGTAACACTCCAATTCATTTAATAAAGCCATTTTTATGCCTGGAATTGCTGGATCATGTCTTTGACGTGCGCCAGGTCTTATCCTGGGGATGGCGTGCGTCGGCCCTCTATCGGGGTTCCACAAGACTTGGTATCAGAGCCAGGCTGGCTATAGGTTACCCTAGCACCAAACCACCCCTATATTCAACCGGTAGTGAGCCCAATAGATTTGACCCGTCTCTGGCATCCGACATGGCCACTGTGGATCAACAGGCGGCGCAGTCGGAATGGACGTGTCCCTACCCAACTGTCCGCCCACCTAGCCATTTAGGATTGGACCGTGACCCTACCCAGTTGTTGGCCGTACCGGCGTATCTTCTACCCGGCACGAGAAGGATCCACGCCATGCTGGTGTGTCCTAGCCCGACTGCCTATTTAACCCCTTCCACTTGTGAGCCACAGCCATCTCCATTCAGTAAGCCAGATCCCTGCAAGAGAACCTAGGCTAGTATCCTCAAACCAGTAGCCATGGCCAGTTCTTCCAAAAACCCCGAAACACCCACTTTCCATAGCCGAACCTTGGCTGATGGTATTCCCGGCTTTCCGCCCATCCTTTCGAGGATGCTCACTCAAGCCTTTGGCTGTAGTACCCCTCCAGTGTATCTGGTGTTCCAATCGGAACTCGTTCCCCACCTTTGCCGATTTGATGCAAAGGCGTATAGCAACCCAGGTCCAACAGCGGATGGGAAACCCATGAGTTTTCAGGGCAAACCCATGCCCACCCCCGCGTTGGCTGTCCAGATGGCTGCCACAGGAGCCATCACCCGTCTTCGTATCCAGTTTCCGCAAGTAGCGGAGATGCAAGAGTTCCGCTATTTTCCCTCTCCGTCCGACACAGGTGGCAAGTTCTCCAGCATAGTTGGAGATGTTGACCCAGCAATAGCTCGCCTAGTCCAGTACATTGATGCCCAGGGGATATTGCTCTCCGGCATTCTTAGAGAGTTCAAAGCCATTGATCAAGACACCACTCGGGTTGTTACGGGAGCATACCGTGCGGCCCGTGAAGCTGCATCCCAGGCCACCCGTTCCCTGCTGCCAAACCCAGTGCCACCTTCGCAGCTAGTACCACCCTCGCAATCTGTGAACCTCTATCGACCAGGCAACATCCACCCAAATTCCATTCAAGGGGCTATCCGGCGACTTCGCCGTCGGGATGTATTCCGTCAAGATCCCACTGCAGCTCCAGCAGTTGAGCCCCAACCCATAGAGGTGTCCGACGATGAAGACAGAAGTTGGCTTAGCCTTCGTCCCCCAGGAGAGCCCCAGCAGAAGTAGGCCCACCTGTGACTCCGGCAGTGATCGAAGCCAGGAGATGCCGTGAGTATGTGTGTTGCGCAGACTGTTTCTTCTCCTACGTCCAGGATTAGGACCCTATAGTTCGGAGTGAGTTGTTGCTGTTAGCTGCCTAGTATGGCTGCGTGTTGTATGATTGTACTACTTGTACTGCTTGTGCTTGTGTGCTGTTGTAATGTTATGTATGCTTGTTTGCTTTGTGTGCTTGGTTCATTTGTCACTCTGTTAAGCAAACATGTTTAACAGAGCTGGCAGTGGATTCTTAACAAGATTTTAGTCAGTAGAGCACTTACACCTAATAACATTGGACTCGCTCAGAGTCCTTAATGAAATGCGAGCTGGTGTAGGTGTATGTATACCAGGAGTACATACACTCACTAGCATTAAATCACCTTAGTGTAATCTGCTCGATATGTTTCTTTCTTCTGCCTGCATTTTGCTACTATGTGCATTCTGCATCTGCTTGCATATTAGTCTGTATAGATTGCATGCGAATCGTGTGAGCAAGGTCTGCACGCCGGTTGCCATCTCGGAGAAATTCTAGGAAATTTTATTGCAGCATAAACCGGTACAACCCTTCTAGTCCAAGACCTAAACCCTGACTCTACCTCAACACCCACCCACTGTGGATGTCATTCAGCAAGGAGCAACCAGCAGCGTGGCCTCCACACTGGTAGAGCTCCGCTGACCGCACCACACTAACCCTAGACCTAGCGGCGCCTCTGTCACCGTCTGGTGTGATGCTGACAGACCGCCCCCTCGCCGCCGCAGCCCGCGCTTATTCAGCCGGCATGAGACAGCGTAGTTGACCTCCAGCCACCCCTCTGGCAGCGGCATCACGGCGATCATTAAGGATCATCGCACACAGCAGCAGCGAGGAGCCAACCAATGCCGCCAGCATGCCAGCCAAGAGGATCATGATCAGCTCCGAGCCCACGTCCGCCATTAACGCCTTGCCTCGCACTCCTGCAATCAGAAGGAGAAGGAAAGGAGGAAGAAGAAGTGCGGTAGTGTGCGAGGTGGTAGGTAGAGAGTAGAAACCGCGGTCGTTTTTATAGCCCAGGTCCGGTGTACGGTGAGCAAGGTCCAGGGGACCGCGCGTCGCTCGATCACCGGCGTCCAGGAGGCGAATCCGCGAGCAGTGCCGACCGGCGTTGGCCCGCGATGGGAGTGCTCTCTGCGTTGGCCTCGTGGACACCGCGCGCTATCGCCGTAGGGTGCTTTATGCCCCAGGAGCTAGGCGTGCGCAGTGCCTAGCCGCACTCAGGACAGCGCGAGAGCAAGAGAAAGAGAGCCGTTGGCCGGAGAAAGAAGAAGAAGGCTGCCAGTGGGCCTTGGTCCCACCTGACAGCGAGAGAGGCCACTGCTCATTGTGGTGCCCCGAGCGTTTTTGGAAAAGGAAATTCTACTTTTTCTAAAAATGTCAGGGCTACGAGAGAAACCCAGCGGCCCCTACCTGTAGAGTAGATCCCGCGATATCCGTATCTCGATCTGGGTGTACCAGTTTTTGGTACTCTTAAGTCGGTTGTTTTCAACCACAGGGTTAAGACCCAACCCAGAGGTTTTTCCAGGAGGCGTAACTTTTGTTCTAAGCTAACCCTACGAATCTCGAGGACGAGATTCTTTTAAGGGGGGAAGGTTTGTAACACCCTAAAAATCGGGTTATCGATTTTTGTGCTGTTATTCCTTCCTAGCTTTTCTCTCCCAAATTTTTCTTCTTGAATCTGGTAAGTGACCAGGTGAATCCAGACAATCCTCAACTTCTCAGTGCCTTTCCCATGTTCTTGTGCCAGCCAACCCTTCGTCAGTAAACCCCGAATCTCATTCAAACCCTAGTTCCAAAATATTGGAACTGGAAATCCTGCCTTTGTGTTTACAAAGGAGCTCTCATTTTCCTTGCTCTGTTAATCCTCCCAAAATTTCCAGAGATCCTCCTTCACTCATACACCCTATATGTGCAAAAATATTGCTAAGTTATATGCAATATTTCTCATCTAGAATTAATTCCTTTTTCTGCCTTTCTGAGGAATTAAATCCGGGAAAATATCTATCCATCTCCAGAGGTCATGAAAACTTGTGGAGATATTCTTTGTGATCATATTGAGCTCTCATAAAAATATTGGCCATGATTAAATAGGGGAAATTTCCTTTTCCTATTTAAAGCCAATATTTCAATTTGGGGCCTTTCCAAGGGAACTACCATTCTGGTAGCTAGGAAAAATCCCAAATAATTTGTGGATCTTCTCATATCCATATCTCCACCATTTCCATCAAAATATCCAGTTCCACAATTCAAATTTTGAGCATCACATCCCTTTGCAAATTCTGTCCAAACTTCCCATTTGCAAAGGAAGTGCTTGATTCCTTGATCTCCTTGCGCTTAAATTTTGCAGAGTGATTCAGTATGAGATATTACCCTTGGAAACCAAAAATCAGCTCATTCCATCTAGCCAATCTTCCTCAGAAAATTTGCCAAGTTTCTGACCAGACTGGAGCACTGTGAAGGAAGTACCATTTTTAATTATGAAAATGGTATGAAATTTTTACAGTGCCTCCATATGCCTAAATTATTGGCCTCCACCAAATTTGGGCCATTTTCATCTGGCCAATTCCTCAGAACCATCTGGTTTCTATTTCTGTCCAGTCTGGCACTTTGCAAAGGAGGTACTATCTAGAGTGGTCCCGGGGAGCTGAAACTTTTCCAAATTAGTTACCTTAGTAGATGATTGACCCCTGACCAAGATCAAGCCAAGAGGTGCACTGTGGTGGCCACACCATAGCACAAACACATTTCTGCCAGCTGTTGTTTGGATTAGGAGTAGTCACACTAGAGCTCCAGTATCGTGCTTGAGGGGTCAAGTCAAACCAGGGAAGGAAGGAGAACCCCCTAGACACAGTTTGGCCTCGTGTGCGGCATGGCAACGCCGTGGCCACATGGTGACCACGACCAGAGCATGACAAACTGATGCTCTGTGCGTTGGATCTTTCGGGAGCTCATCTCCAGCAAGGTCTAGCTTGTCTGGGAGCGTCGGAGAGCTCCCCACCGCACTCGCGCGCCCTCTGGAGCCCTCTTCCCCCTTGTCCTTTAGTCGTGGAAGCCTCTGCCGGCGTCCCGAAGCTCCGGTCGTCGTCGCGAGAGCCCTTCCCCGAGCCTATTTAAGCGTGCCCCGAGCCCCTCCCCTGAGCAGCAAGCCTCTCCAGCCCCCATCGAGCCCAGCCCCTCTCCCCTCGAGTTTCCGGAGCCCTGTCTCCTCCCCATAGCCGAGCTCTGCCGCCCGGCCCCCCCGCTAGCCAACCCCGAGCTCAGACCCTTCCCGTCCCTCTCTCCACCACCGACAGCCTCCCTGCGCTGCGGCGAGTCCACCCCGCCTCTTCCCTCGTCGCCGGAGCACCCATAGGGGAGCATCCATGAGCAGCCGCCGCCCTGCCTGCGGCCATCGCGTGGAGCTACCTCTCCACCCCTCCCCGGCGTTCGTAGCGTCTCTGGACGGAGGATCCATAGTCTCCTGAGCGCGCCGGTGGCCTCCCCACGGCCGGAGATGGCCGGAGTTGCCCGCGCCCTTCGCCGGAGCCCGCCCCCGCTCGCCGCCGCGGTCGGCGCTTCATCTGTCCCTAGCCGCTCCTGAGGCTTCCCCTGGATGCGGCACTCGCTGGCGCAACCACCGGTACCAGCGCCCTCGCCGGGGGTGGCCGGAGTCGGCCGGGCCAGCGCCAGAGTCGCCGTTGCCTCTCGCCTCGGCTCTGTTCGAGGTCGGGCACGGGGAGGAAGAAAGCTGGGGAGGAGAGAGAAGGGGTCAGCGCGGGACCCGCTTGTCACCCTCACAGCGTTGACCCAACCGGTTTTAAATGAAAATGTATTTTCAAAATACGCTTTCTGTTACTAAAGGTGTAGTCTGGAAAACACGTTTCCATTTTCCAGCCGGCGGCCGAAGAAGCTAGTTAGTGAACGTTCACCTGTTAGGGACTGTGGTGGACACTGTTTTGCCCATTTTACAGCCTAACGAACGAACGCTCATATCTTCGCGCCCGTAGCTCCGATCGAGGTAAAACCAGCGCCCACGTCTTCGTCTCGTCGAGCCCGTTCCGATGGTAACATTTTAAAAATATTTTCACACAGTGGAAATGACCATTTTGCCCGTGCCCTATATATGTCCCCTCTGTGAGAGAACCCTTTCCGGTGAATTCTTCCGCGAGGTGATCGCACTTCTTCCCGGCGTATTCATCGAACCCCAGGCAAGCCAACCTCTTATCATGAGCTCCGGACTTGCGTGATGACTTTGCTTGCACCATGTGTGTTTATTTTGTTACATCCGTACCACCTGTTAGTCCGCATTTGCATACACCGGTTGTGCCACCCGTATTAGATGTTAGCACTAATTTTCATTTAAGGTTATGACTTGTTCTCATGCCATATTTTGCCACGCTAGTAATAATATTGCTAATGACATAGTCATGTTAGTACTATGGTTGATATCATGCCATGACTATCGGTACTATGATCTTGCTATGCTAGCCCTTATAATTGTCGGTGTAATGGTACATTGATGAATATGTTGAGTTGGATTAAGAGATTACTGTCTATGATTATTTTGGGTTTCATCCGGTAGTTTGTGGATATGAGGAGTTGAATTAATGCAACTTAGTTGGTTGATCTTGAGTCACCTGTCCGGGCTTATCCGTGCAGCCACATTTGCCGGTATGGGACGGCCTTGACTTGGTCTGATCGCGTGCTCTTTCACCGGTACCTCCAAAGAGGGAGGGTTATGCACGCGTGCTACCCTGATCAGGTAGGCGGTGATAACCCTGTGAGCCCAGTTGATTGTTTAGCCCGGGAGTCCCCGTTTGGGACAGTTTAGTTTGGCCATGACGGTGGCAGGTGTCATGAGGACACAGGGGCCACCCAGAGCAGGACTCCGGGGGAGGATGAATGCCGGTGGTACGATGAGAGAGTCACGGGTCAGGCAAGTTTCGTTGGAGCAACGCTGGTCCACCCAAGTGGGATCACGAGGCCAGGTGCTTCATGGTGTGGGTAAAGTGCGCAACCTCTACAGAGTGTAAAATCTATTCGAATAGCCGCGTCCACGGTATTGGACAGCCCGTCCAGACCTCACTAGGTGGTCAACCGTATTAATGATAATAATGATGGAAGAGCTCAGATCGTGTAGACATCAGATGATGTCAGGAATATGATATGTTAGCCAAGGGATGGCTATATGATGAGTGACCGGATGACCACATGATCTGGATTAGACTTGGATCCGTTTCAGGATTGGATCATGAGTATGTTGAGGGTTGTGGGACAACCCAGAAGAGAGTAAGTTGGCATTCGATAACAGTAAGCACTTTAAGTACCTAGTGTGATCAGTGCCATGCTATGTTATGTAGTTGATATGCCTGATCCATGTCATGCTTGATCTACGCTATCTTGTAAACTCCATGCCATGTTTAGAATAAGTTCTTATATAGCATAGGGCTTGCTTTGTCATCTGCTTGTTTGGTTGCTATGTATTTGGTTGTCTTGCGAGTACATTCAAAGTACTCACCTGGCCTTGCACGTGGCCAGTTGCTGGAGAAGATCCATCGTGCTAGATCGTAACCAAGCCAGTCATGTGAGTTATGGAGCCCAGCCAGAGACGTCGTTGCCGCTGAACCAAGACCTCAGCTGCCCTTCTAGTTAGCCTTGGAGCTATGTAATATTGTTGTAAGCAACATTATTGTAACACTGCAATTCATTTAATAAAGCCATTTTGATGCCTGGAATTGCTGGATCATGTCTTTGACGTGCGTCAGGTCTTATCCTGGGGCTGGCGTGCGTCGGCCCTCTATCTGGGTGCCACATTAGCATCATGGATATTTAGAGAATTCATACTAGCAACATTGCAATCATGCTCATCGTTCAAGGGACTATCATGAATCACCTTATAAATTTCCATTTTCAACACTTCATCAAAAATTTCAGATTCATGATTTTCAAACAAAACTTCATAGAGATAATCAAGTGCACTCAACTCACTAGCAATTGGTTCATCATAATTTGGCCTTTTGAAAAGATTAGCAAGTGGATGAGGATCCATATCAATAGATTTTTAGCAAGCGAAGATGCAAGCAGATAGAAGGCACATGGCAACACAAGCAAACAAAAAGTAAACGAAAAGACGAATGGAAGAAGAGCGAATAAAAAGGCAAATCTTTTTGGTTTTTTCTGAAAATCGTTTTAGAAGTGGGGGAGAGGAAAACGAGAGGCAAATGGCAAATAATGTAAATGCAAGAGATGAGTTTGTGATGGGTACTTGGTAGGCTTGATGTAGATCTCCCCGGCAACGGCGCCAGAAATCCTTCTTGCTACTTCTTGAGCTTGCGTTGGTTTTCCCTTGAAGAGGAAAGGGTGATGCAGCAAAGTAGATAAGTATTTCCCTCAGTTGTTGAGAACCAAGGTATCAATCCAGTAGGGGATACAAGCAAGTCCCCAATCTTCGCACCTACACAAACAATCAAACTCTTGCACCCAACGCTAAAAGGGGTTGTCAATCCCGTCACGGTTATTTGCAAGGATGAGATCTGATAGAGATAGATATAAAAGATTGCTAGAACGTAAAGTAAAAAGATTGCAGCAAAGTATTTTTGGTATTTTTGGTTTATAGATCTGAAAATATAATATGGAAAATAGACCCGAGGGCCATAGGTTTCACTAGAGGCTTCTCTCATGAAGGAAAATAATACGGTGGGTGAACAAATTACTGTCGAGCAATTGATAGAAAAGCGCATAGTTATGACGATATCCAAGGCAATGATTATGCATATAGGCATCACGTCCGTGTCAAGTAGACCGAAACGATTCTGCATCTACTACTATTACTCCACACATCGACCGACTCCTGCCTGCATCTAGAGTATTAAGTTCATGAAGAACAGAGTAACGCATTAGGTAAGATGACATGATGTAGAGGCATAAACTCAAGCAATATGATGAAAACCCCATCTTTTTATCCTCGATGGCAACAAAACAAATACGTGCCTCGCTACCCCTACTTTGTCACTGGGTGAGGACACCACAAGATTGAACCCAAAACTAAGCACTTCTCCCATTGCAAGAATTACCAATCTAGTTGGCCAAACCAAACCAATAACTCGAAGAGACTTGCAAAGATATGAAATCATGCATATAAGAATTTAGAGAAGATTCAAATAATATTCATAGATAATCTGATCATAAACCCACAATTCATCGGATCTCGACAAACACACCGCAAAAGAGTATTACATCGGATAGATCTCCATGAAGATCATGAAGAACATGGTATTGAAGAACAAAGAGAGAGAAGAAGCCATCTAGCTACTAGCTATGGACCCGAAGATCTGTGGTGAACTACTCACGCATCATCGGAGGGGCAATAGAGTTGATGTAGATGCCCTCCGTGATCGAATCCCCCTCCGGCAGATTACTGGAAAAGGCTCCAAGATGGGATCTCACGGGAACAGAGGCTTCCGGCAGCGGAAAAGTATTTTCGTGGCTCTTTTTAGTATTCAGGGAATATTTGGGAATTTATAGGCCGAAGAATAGGGTTAGGGGGCCTGCTGGGGGCGCACAAGCCAGGAGGGTGCCCCCCCCCCTAGGGGCGCGCCCTGGTGGCTTGTCGCCTCTCGGCAGGTCTCCTGCCTTCATCTCCAAGTCTGGTAGGTTTCTTCTGGTCCAAGAAAAATCATCGCGAAGATTTTATTCCGTTTGGACTCCGTTTAATATTCCTTATCTACAATACTCAAAAACAAGGAAAAAAACAAAAACTGGCACTAGGCTCTAGATTAATAGGTTAGTCCCAAAAATAATATAAAATAGCATATTAATGCATATAAAACATCCAAAACAGATAATATAATAGCATGGAACAATAAAAAATTATAGATACGTTGGAGACGTATCAAATACTTACCCGCATTGTGTTGCGATAACCCGTTCCTCTTCACGGAAAACGCAACGCAGATCACAGCCATCAGGAAGAATTTCTGGCGCCGTTGCCGGTGAATACCATCACCAACTATCAAGTAACCTCACACAAATTTTCATTCTCTTGTTCTTCTTTTTATTTGCTGTTATATTTAGTTTGTCTCATAAAAATTAAAAATACAAAAATATTTATCTTTTTTTTGACCGGCTACTGTAGGGTAAAACACCCCACAGTTTTACTTTTATTCCATATCACAGATTACAATTTATAGGATCTAAGCTAAAAGAGGGGGGAGGTGACTAAACACTAACCTCACGGGGGTAGAAAGGACACCCACTTTAACAGGTCGTCCCTAAAGCTAGCCTTAATTCTATGGGCTAGTAAAGAAATGTCATGCTTAAAATTACACTTCCACCTGTTGAAACTAGGGCGCTCATTTCTAAAAACCTTAGCATTCCTAGTAGTCCAGATGTTCCAGCAGGCAGTAAAGACCACCTCATTGAAAAAAGGCTGATGAAAATCTTGACGGGCCCTTATTGAAATGTCCCACGTGGAGTCCCCCTGTCATTCAATTTGGAGATAATTCCAAACTCTGTTGCTGAACATGCAAGTGAAAAACAGATGATCCCTATCTTCCTTGACCCTTGCATGGCATAGGACACACAAGTTAGACTCAGAAACATTCCAGTGTCTTCGCTCCAGCATATCCTGTGTATTCAGTCTATCCATGATTAACATCCATGCAAACACTTTGATTTTCATGGTACAACAACTCTTCCAGACCCAATTGAGCAATGGGTTGCTGGGGATTGGTTGGTGAACATGCATGTAAAACTTCTTGGCTGAATACCCTTTGCCATCTTCCTTCCATAACCAAACATCATTTACTGACTGATCCCTGGGCAGATGCTGGAGTAGGCTCTGAATAGCTTCTAACTCTGTAAAAGCTCTCTCAGACAATGGCAGATGAAATAATCTAGTTATGTCATTTGCATCAGAAGCATTGAAAACCTCCTGAGCTGTGGCAAAAGGATCAATAGCAAAAGCGAACAATCTCTGAAACCTGTTAGCCAAAGGGATCATGGAGTTGTCCAACAACCAAGAATTAGACCAAAAAAGGAAAGTGTCCCCTTTGTTTGGCTGAATGTATGTAACTGCCCTGAAGCTATCCATCTTCTTACAAATATCTTTCCACCAGAAGGAACCACACAAGGCTGTACCTTGTGGCACCCTGTCATGATAGTATGTGTTCCATATGAGATTAACCCAAGGCACATCAGCCTTATTGAAGAACTTATCAGCATGCTTTAGCAATAGTGCATCATTTTGCACTGTCAGGTTTAGAATTCCAAGTCCTCCTTTTTTCTTTGGTCTACACACCAATTTCCAGGCAGCAAGGGCAGGAGTTTGGTCTTGGCCATTTCTTCTCCATAGGCACTGTCTCTGAATTCTCTCTAGTTGCTTCAGAATTCCTGGTGGTATGTCCAAGCTACAGAGGAAGAAGATTGGGACTGAAGATAGGGCAGAATTAAGATATTGTAATCTACCACCCTGAGCCAGAAAGGAGGAGCTTGCAGAAAGTCTCCTTTCCATATTGTCTGCCAATGGCATTAAATCAACAATCCTTGGCTTAGTGGTACCAACAGGCAAACCCAGGTAAGTGAAGGGTAGAGTACCAACTTTGCATCCAACAGAAGCAGCCAGCCTCTGCAACTCTTCTTGGTTCACATTGATAGGGATCATAGCAGATTTGTGATAATTGATGTGAAGACCAGTGGATTGAGAAAACATGAGGAGCATGGCCTTCAGTTCCAGCAGTTGTGACTCCACAGCAGGCATGATAATAAGAGTGTCATCTGCATACTGTACAATTGGGAAGTCTGTATCATGGCAGGGGAATGGGAGCTCAATCTTACCTTTCAAAAGCATATCATTAACTAGAGTCTGGAGAAAGTCTGCAGCAATGGCAAACAGGAGTGGTGACATAGGATCACCCTGTCTGACCCCCTTCTTACACATAAATTTCTTGCCAGGGACTCCATTTAGCAGAACAGATGAGGAGCCAGTGGAAAGGAGCTGCTTGACCCAAAGAATCCATTTATCATTGAAACCCTTGTGCCTTAAAACTTGGTAAAGAAATTCATGCTCAAGGGAATCAAAGGCTTTTTCAAAATCCAGCTTCAGTATAACAATTGGCCTCTTTGATTGATGACACTGGTGCAGGTACTCCAAAGTCCAACCCACACAGTCCTGAATTGTCCTGATTTTAATGAAACCATACTAGTTCTTGTGAATGCACTTCATGATTTGTAGCTGAAACCTATTGGCAGTCATCTTGGAAAGAAACTTCAAGCCCATCCCAGTTAATGAGATTGGTCTGAAATCACCAACCTGCTCAGGTGAGCCTTTTTTTGGAACTAGTGTGATATATGAAGAATTCATATTTTCAAGCAGGGCAGAGCCATCATGGAAGGCATTTGCAAGTGCATAGAAATCCTCACAGATAATATGCCAACATTTCTTAAAGAACAGACCATTAAAACCATCAGGGCCTGGAGCCTTATCAATGGGCATTTCCTTGACAGTCCTATCCATCTCCTCTTTTGTAAAAGGCATAGTAAGATCTTCTAAACCCTCCACCTTGTTTAGCAAAGATGGCAGGTCAAATACAAGATTGATTCCCTGTGAATGTCCCATCCTGCCTTTGAAAGTTGACCAAAAAGCTCCAGCAATTTGTTCATGATCAGTAGTAAAAGATCCATCCTCCAACTTAAGAGAGGAAATAGAATTCCTTCTATACCTCTCAGTGGCCATTGCATGGAAAAATTTAGTATTCTCCTCTCCCACTTTAATTTTCCTGATGGTGGCCCGTTTCTTCCAGTATAGGAACTGTAAGTGAAGCAGGCGTTCTAAATGCAGTTTTACAATCACCCTGAAATTTGCCTCAGGTCTAAACAGGGGTCTTAACTCCTCAAGATTATCTAACAGCAAAACCACCTGATTGCATTTAGTTATGAGTATATTGATTCTTGATAATCATGTTTGCCATTTCTTGAGTGCCTGCCTCAAAGACTTGAACTTATCCATAATAACTGCGGTTATATGACCTTTCCTGGAGGGGACCTTCCAAGAACTCTCCACACACTCAAGAAAACCATTGAGCTCAACCCAATAGTTTTCAAAACGAAAGAGATTGCTCTTAGGGATGGTGGTGTTGATGGCCACCACACATGGTACATGATCTGATGCAATTTTGGCCAGAGGCAACACCTCTGACAGTGGATGGCAAGAGATCCAATTAGCAGAGGTGAAAAACCAGTCCAATTGCTCCAGTAGAGGGGTATCCTGCATGTTGGACCATGTAAATGATCTTCCTTTAAGGGGCAGCTCAAGGAGACCAAGGTGGCCAATTATCTCATTGAAAATGAACATATCATTAACATCTGCTCCGGGGAGATTTCTGTTTGAAGTGGATCGTATAAAATTAAAATCCCCAAGCAGTAACCAGTTTTCATCAACTGGTATATTCAGGTTATATAACCAACTAACAAAAAGGTCCCTGGCTTCACCTTGGCAGGGTCCATACACATTGACCAATGTCCACTTCTCTGAATTGTGCTTCGAAGTGAAGGAAATAATCAGGCCAAAGCGCTGCGAGTCCAGCAACATTCCATCAAAAAAGGAGGAATTCCATAGCACAATGAGACCACCCGAGGCCCCTACTGAAGGGGAATAAGCAAAGTAATCAAATCGTTTGGGACAGAAATTGCGAATGCATCTATGGTCAATATTCTCCAATTTTGTTTCTTGGAGGCATACGACCGAGGCCGAACTTTCATCAATTTTGTTGCGAACAACTCTCTGACGCGCATCCGAGTTGAGCCCCCGCACATTCCAACAAAGAACACGCCAACTTCTAGTAGATCGACAATCCATAACAACTTAGGGAAAATATAGCAAAAGCACAGTCACACAGCAACTGGCACATGGCAAGTTTTGAAGGTACGAGTACATCAATGTCTAGTCCTCCTTCAGATCTGCCTCTTCCTCCTTACATGGGAGAAAGTTTCGAAGTCCTAAATTTTAAGCGCTTGGGTGATGAAACTTTAAAAGAAGCTTGGGATGGATTGCTAGTAATACAAAAGAGAGCTAAGCCCAAATGTCATATTAATTTACTTCTTAGAAGTTTTTACGTTGGCTTACCATCGTTCTTTAGAGTTGTCCTTGATTCCATGTTTGAAAAAGATTTTCTTGGGAATAATGCTTTTCATACTTATGAAATGATGAAAGTTATATTTGGGCAGCCCAAGATAGAGACCATTGAACCTACCGTGTTGGTTAGCCACCGTCAAACCGAGCTAATGAAAGAAACTAAGGCTATCATGGAAACCGATCTTAAAGGGCTTTATAATATGTCTAATAAAATCAATAGCAATGTAGTAATGCAAAATAAGCAATTTGATGCTTTGGATCAAAAGATTAATGATCTCAGTTACCCGCATTGTGCTGCGATAACCCGTTCCTCTTCATGGAAAACCCAACGAAGATCACAGTCATCACCTCTCATCTACTTCCGAAGCTTCCAGGTCTTCATATAGTCCAGAAAAAATCATATTAAATTTTCGTAGCAATTGGACTTCGTTTGGTAGGGTAAACCTAAAAAGCGAAAAACATGCAAAAAACAGCAACTGGCACTGGACACTAGGTCAATAGGTTAGTGCTCAAAAATAATATTAATTGTTATATAAACACCCAAAAAGTATCCTAGAATGATAATATAATAGCATGGAACAATCAAAAATTATAGATACATTGGAGACGTATCAGCATCCCCAAGCTTAATTCCTACTCGTCCTCGAGTAGGTAAATGAAAAAAAATGAATTTTTGATGTGACATGCTACCCAACATGTAATCTATTGCAGGTTAGTTCATTGAGAAACGATGAATTAATAAACATCAACATAGTAATATTCATAATCATAAGAAATATAATCATCAAGTTTCAAAGTATACGATCCAAAAAGAATGTTCACCCCCTATTCATTTTATCATATCAAAATAGCATGGCTCCGTCTTCACCGCATAAATACAAATGTCAAGCACCACGGTGTCAAGTCAGGCAATTGGATCATACTTTTTAACGCGCTTCAGCTTTTTATTACTTGCGTAATATATGAGCGTGAACCATGGACATAGCATAAAGGTGGAATGGAATATGGTGGTAGGTTTCAAAGGGGTGAAAGTGGAGAAGAAAGTCTCGCATCAAGTAGGCGTATCAATGGGCTATGGAGATGCCCATCAATAGATATCAATGCGAGGAGTAGGGATTGCCATGCAACGGATGCACTAGAGTTATAAGTGTATGAAAGCTCAACGGTAGCTAAGTGGGTGTGCATCCAACTTGCTTGCTCATGAAAACCTCGGGCATTTGAGGAAGCCCGTCATCGGAATATACAAGCCAAGTTCTATAATGAAAAATTCCCACTAGCATATGGAAGTGATAAACAAAAGACTCTCTATATGAAGAACATGGTGCCACTTTGAGGCACAAGTGTGGAATAAGAGGTAGTAGCACTGTCCCTTCTCTCTTTTCTCTCATTTATTTTATATCTTTTTCTTTTTCTTTTTTTTCTTTTTCTTTTTCTCTCTTTTTTTCTTTTTCTTTCTTTCTTTTTCGTTTATTTTTCATCCGGAGTCTCATCCCGACTTGTGGGGGAATCATTGTCTCCATCATCCATTCCTCACTGAGACAGTGCCCTAATAATGATGATCATCACACTTTTATTTACTTACAACTCAACATGAAAAACTGTATGACTCTATATGAATGCCTATGGCAGTGTACCAGGATGTGCAATGATCAAGCGTAACATGTATGATATTAATGATGAGCGGTGGCTTTGCCACAAATACTATGTCAGCTTATATGATCATGCAAAGCAATATGACAATGGAAGTACAAGTCATATGATGTGACGGTGGAAGTTGCATGGCGATATATCTCGGAATGGCTATGGAAATGCCATGATAGGTAGGTATGGTGGCTGTTTTGAGGAAGATATAATGAGGCTTATGTGCAATAGAGCGTATCATGTCACGGGGTTTGGATGCACCTGCAAAAGTTGCACCGATCCTCGAGGTGAGAATGGGCAATGCACGGTACCGAAGAGGCTAGCAAATATGTGAAGGTGAGTGTGCGTATGTACATGGATTCACATTAGTCATGAAGAACTCACATACTTATTGCAAGATTTTATTAGCTCTCTCAAAGCAAAGCACTACTCGCATGCCCCTAGGGAGGAGGTTGGTAGGATCTAACCATCGCGCGCCCCCGACCTAAACAACACTAGGATTTCAACGAGGAATAAGTATGCTCACACATCATCACCATGCTATAAAAATATTTGGATGAACAGCAAGTTAACAACCTCTAATTCACGATACCTTTATTAACCAATGATCATGCACTCATGCTTTTTCACATTACACTAATAGAAAATAGGGCTTTGAAACGGGCCAGAATATTACATTAGTCCCGGTCTTGTTACGAACCGGGACTAATGGGTGCATCAGTCCCGGTTCATGAGGCCAGGGCGCCGGCCGGGCCTCGGCAGGAACCAGTCCCGGTTCGTCTGACCCCTTTAGTCCCGGTTCCAGACACGAACCGGGACTAAAGGGCCTCGCTCCTGGCCCACTCCCTTTAGTCCCGGTTGGTGGCTGGAACCGGGACTAAAGAGGCACCTTTAGTCCCGGTGCTAGCCACCAACCGGGACTTATACGACGCCTATATAAATGCTCGCCCCTGCCCGCTCACTCCTCTGTTTTTTGGCCGGCCGGAGTTTGGGGGGTGTCTTGCTCTCTGTTCTCACCTCCTATGCACATGAGGTGTTCGATGAAATGTCGGAGCCACACTTAAGTTTTCTCCTCTCCAAGCTCGACCTCCAAGCTACATTTTCCCTAAGATTTGTTTAGGTTTTGCGGAACACCAACTACACAAGTGTTCTAAAAGGTTAACGACTTCATCATTTTATCTCTCACTGCTAGTTTAGCTCATTTCAAATGCTCTAGAAGTAGAGTGTGGTTTATGGGTTTTAGTGGAGGAGTGTATGTGGGAGTTCTTTTGATGTAGACGCACAATTAGAGCTGAAATTAACTTCTTAGAGTCTGCACATGTGTAGGGTGCCATCCCTGTCCCCGTCCTCACCGCCATCGATCGCCCGCGCCGATCTCGTCGCCGGCACCACCGTGGTGAGCCTCTTGTTCTTATCTTCTTTTTAAAAGAAAAAATTCTTACTTGTATGATTTACATAGATACTTGTATTAATTTGGCCACGTCTCTATTCATGATGTTCTGTAATGGTTTTTGATACACTTAATTATATAATGCACGCAGATGAACCAGCAATGGATGTACGGTGACCGATGCACCTCCGAGTACATTGAGGGCCTGCATAAATTTCTCAAAGTGGCTAAGGCAAACAAGCAGAATGGTTTTATGTATTGTCCATGTATTGTCTGTGAGAATATGAAGGATTACTCTAACTCGAAAACCCTTCACTCCCACCTGCTTGAGAAGGGTTTCATGCCACACTATAATGTTTGGACCAAGCACGGAGAAAGAGGGGTTATGATGGAAGACAACGAAGAAGAAGAGGATGATGACAGCTATCGTCCTATGTACCCTCAATACGGTGATACTACAACTGGGGAGGCTGAAGATCAAGAGGCACCAGACGATGTGCCCGATGATGATCTTCGATGGGTCATTGTTGATGCACAGAGAGAATGTGAAAGTGAAAGGGAGAAGTTGAAGTTCGATCGCATGTTAGAGGATCAAAAAAAAGGGTTGTATCCAAAGTGCGAAGATGGCAACACAAAGCTCGGTACCACACTGGAATTGCTGCAATGGACGGCAGAGAATGGTTTATCTGACAAGGGATTTGAAATGTTACTGAAAATAATGAAGAATACGCTTCCAAAGGATAACGAATTGCCTGACACTACGTATGGAGCAAAGAAGGTTCTCTGCCCTCTAGGATTAGATGTGCATAAGATACATGCATGCCCTAATGACTGCGTCCTCTACCGCGGTGAGTACGAGGAATTGAACGCATGCCCGGTATGCAATGCATTGCGGTATAAGATTAGACAAGATGACCCTGGTGATGTTGAGGGCGAGCGCCCTAGGAAGAGGGTTCCTACCAAGGTGATGTGGTATGCTCCTATAATACCACGGTTGAAACATCTGTTCAGAAACAAAGAGCATGCCAAGTTGTTGCGATGGCACAAAGAAGACCGTAAGAAAGACGGGAAGTTGAGAGCACCCGCAGACGGTTCGCAGTGGAGAAAAATCGAGAGAAAGTGGGAGGACTTTGCAGGTGACGCGAGGAACGTATGGTTTGGTTTAAGTGCAGATGGCATTAATCCTTTTGGGGAGCAGAGCACCAATCATAGCACATGGCTCGTGACTCTATGTATCTATAACCTTCCTCCTTGGTTGTGCATGAAGCGGAAGTTCGTTATGATGCCAGTGCTCATCCAAGGCCCTAAGCAACCCGGCAACGACATTGATGTGTACCTAAGGCCATTAGTCGAAGAGCTTTTACAGCTGTGGAATGGAAAAGGTGTACGTGTGTGGGATGAGCATAAACAAGAGGAATTTGACCTACGAGCATTGCTGTTTGTAACCATCAATGATTGGCCTGCTCTTAGTAACCTTTCAGGACAGACAAACAAGGGATACAACGCATGCACGCACTGTTTAGATGATACCCAAAGTATATATTTGGACAAATGCAAGAAGAATGTGTACCTGGGACATCGTCGATTTCTTCCGACCAAGCATGCCTTAAGAAAGAAAGGCAAGCATTTCAAAGGTGAGGCAGATCACCGAAAGAAGCTTGTCCTCCGTACTGGTGATGACATACTTGATATGGTCAAGGATTTACAAGTAATCTTTGGAAAGGGTCCTGGCGGACAATCTGTTCTGAATGACGTTGAGGGACGCGCACCCATGTGGAAGAAGAAATCTATATTTTGGGACCTACCCTATTGGAAAGACCTAGAGGTCCGCTCTGCAATCGACATGATGCACGTGACGAAGAATGTTTGCGTGAACGTGCTAGGCTTCTTGGGCGTGTATGGGAAGACAAAAGATACACCGGAGGCACGGGAGGACCAGCAACGTGTGAACGAAAAAGACAGCATGCATCCAAAGCAGTATCAAGGTCCTGCCAGCTACGCTCTAACCAAAGCGGAGAAGGAAATCTTCTTTGAATGCCCGCTCAGTATCAAGGTCCCGACTGGCTTCTCGTCGAATATAAAGGGAATAATAAACATGGCAGAGAAAAAATTCCAGAACCTAAAGTCTCATGACTGCCACGTGATTATGACGCAACTGCTTCCGGTTGCATTGAGGGGGCTTCTACCGGAAAACGTTTGATTAGCCATTGTGAAGCTATGTGCATTCCTCAATGCAATCTCTCATAAGGTAATCGATCCAGAAATCCTACCAATGTTACGGAATGATTTGGTGCAATGTCTTGTCAGCTTCGAGTTGGTGTTCCCACCATCCTTCTTCAATATCATGACTCGCGTCCTAGTTCATCTAGTCGACGAGATTGCCATTCTGGGTCCTGTATTTCTACACAATATGTTCCCCTTTGAGAGGTTCATGGGAGTCTTGAAGAAATATGTTCGTAACCGTGCTAGGCCAGAAGGAAGCATCTCCCCTGGCCATCAAACTGAGGAGGTCATTGGGTTTTGTGTTGACTTTTTTCCTGACCTTCAGCCGATTGGTGTCCCTAAATCGCGGTATGAGGGGAGACTGAGTGGAAAAGGCACGCTAGGAGCGAAATCAATAATATGTAGGGACGGGCATTCTTGGGCGCAAGCACACTACACAGTTCTACAGAATTCTACCTTGGTGGCCCCGTATATGAATGAACACAAGAATATTCTACGCTGGACACACCGGGAGCAGTCTGACGACTGGATTACACGTGAACACATCGGGACTTTCGGCGGTTGGTTGCAAATGCATCTCATGCGTAACAACACTGTTGCAGATGACCTGTACTTGTTGGCCAGGACACCATCTTCGACTATATTGACTTACCAAGGGTACGAGATAAATGGTAATACATTTTACACGATCGCCCAAGATAAAAAGAGCACCAACCAAAACAATGGTGTCCGCTTTGATGCAGCAATCACTAATAGTGCAAAGGACACATATTATGGTTACATAGAGGAGATATGGGAACTTGACTATGGACATGAATTTAAGGTCCCTTTTTCGGTGCAAATGGGTCAATCTGTCAGGAGGCGGCGTACAGTTAGACCCGCAGTACGGAATGACAACAGTGGATCTCAACAATCTTGGGTACACAGAGGAACCATTTGTCCTAGCCAATGATGTGGCGCAGGTTTTCTATGTGAAGGACATGTCTACCAAACCGAGAAAAAAAAAGATAAGGAAGCGGATACATCAAACGATGAGCCAAAGCGAAACATAGTTCTTTCAGGGAAAAGAAACATCGTGGGAGTGGAGGGCGAGACAGACATGTCTGAAGATTATGAAAAGTTTCATGAAATTCCTCCCTTCAAAGTGAAGGCTGACCCAAGCATCTTGTTAAACGATGAAGATTATCCATGGTTACGGCGCAATAAGCAAGGGACACACGCGAAAAAAAAGTGAAGACTTTCTCTCCACAACTATTCTGATGATGGCTTTCATCTAGAATATCACTGCAGTTACATGTGAAGAAATGAAATCCTTTTGTAATAGACGAGTTTTCGTCCGAAACCCTGATACTTCGAAAGAGATTGTCCAGTTTGTACACGAAGTGCATCCAGCTTTTCCTGTAACCCTCTCAACTTTTTAGCACATGCTATGTGGGTGAAATTATGATACCATGCCAACTTTCAACCATTTCAAAGTTCATTTGCAGTGCTTTTCAATTCAGGGTCATTTTAACTCAAAATAAATCATGAAATGCATGAAAAATAGCAAATGAAGTCAGAAAAGGGTTGAAAAGTGATGATGTGGCTTTGAATGGTGCATATTGAATGCAGAAAAAGTCTTGAGTTAAAATATGTTTAAAAAATGAAATCCCTTTGTAATAGACGAGTTTTCGTCCTAAACCCTGATACTTCGAAAGAGATTGTCCAGTTTGTACAAGAAGTGCATCCAGTTTTTCCGGTAACCCTCTCAACTTTTTAGCACATGCTATGTGGGTGAAATTATGATACCATGCCAACTTTCAACCATTTCAGAGTTCATTTGCAGTGCTTTTCAATTCAGGGTCATTTTAGCTCAAAATAAATCATGAAATGCATGAAAAATAGCAAATGAAGTCAGAAAAGGGTTGAAAAGTGATGATCTGGCTTTGAATGGTGCATATTGAATGCAGAAAAAGTCTTGAGTTAAAATATGTTTAAAAAATTGAAATCCCTTTGTAATAGACATGTTTTCGTCCGATCAAAGTTATTTAACTTAATATTATATAAAATTTATGCAACTAAAATTATCAAAGTTATTTTTGTTAAAAACTTTAATAGCAAAAAGAATATTCATAAAGTATTTTTTGTTAAGAACTTTTAATATGCAAAAAAATAACAAAAAATAGCAAAAATGAAAATAGATGCGCTTATAGAGAATATTCGACCTAAATTCAAAGTGCTAGTATCAATTTACTAGCACTTTGAATTTAGGTTGAATTTTCTCTATAAACGCATCTATTTTCACTTTAGTAACAGCGACATAGTAGGCACATGTTCGGTTTGAGAGAGAGGCTCGTGTTGCCTCCCTCACAGCGGGGCTTATAAGCTGGTCGTCGTGCTCCTCAACTAGCGAGGTGGAACTAAACTCCCACCACAGCCAGGACCAACCCTTTAGTCCCGGTTGATGCTCTAACCGGGATTAAAGGTCCCCCTTTAGTCCCGGTTGGAGCCACCAACCGGGACTAAAGGGCTGTGCTTCCCGCCCTTTGGGCTGGCGAAAACTACCTTTAGTCCCGGTTGGTGGCTCCAACCGGGACTAAAGGGGGGCCTTTAGTCCCGGTTGGAGCCACCAACCGGGACTAAAGGGGGGCTATATAAGTGGGACTTGGAAAATTTTCCAAATCCATCTGCTTTCCCTCTCCCCCGACGGCGCCGAAAACCACCTCGACGCCGCCAGGCTGCCGGATCTCGCCGTCGCCTCCCCGAGCCCGCTCGCTCCTCGTCGCCGCCCCCGATGCCGTCCCCGTCGCCGCCCCCCGACGCCGTCGCCTCCCCGAGTAAGCTCCGGCCTCCTCCTCCTCCTAGGTGAGCCGCCGGCCACATCGTTGTTCCCCTCCTCCTCCTAGCTATCCTCCCTCCCCCCCCCCCGCGGTCACCGTCGTCGTCCGCGTCCGTCGCCGGCCGAAGCAGTGGCGGTCAGCAGCAGATCCAGGAATTCAACTTTGGGTTTTCATTTTTCTTTTTCATCCTAACAGGGAAAACCAAATAGTCCATGACAACACAAATAAAAGGGAAAATTGTTCACATTTAGATTTAGGCTCTCTCAGCTACAATAATCATGCATGCTAAGAATTTGTGGTATGGCCTATGGCGGTAAATCCGCATAATCCGATAGTGAAACAAACGAGATAAATATCATGCTAGTATTTTTTGTCATATGCTATACCTGTATATAGGATTATTTTCGTGTAGAATATTTTGGGTGTACATCTGTACACCCTTGACCCATGGTGGATCCGCCCCTGGTGGCGGTGCCAGGATCAAATCCATCATGTATATATATGCATATATAGCAACACTAAGCTAGTTAGAAAATTAAGATGGCATTTTAAGTTGATTTGTTGATCTATGAGGAAGATGCTTCTTTATTTGCTACCTTACATGATTTTAAGTGTTATATGTGCTCATGGGCGCGCGCCACACACACATACACATCACTAGGCTTTGTTATTAAAGATGGTATTGTTGTTTTATTGTTGTTAAATAAAATGATATTTGCTATAGCCACAATTTGTTCTCGTTGACGATGCCAATCCCGCATTTCTAAAATAGCAAAACATTAAACGATAATAAAATGTTCTCATAGGAATTTGTCTCGACGTTGACGATGCCTGGCCCGCATCCTCGTCGTCGTCGAGTCGGCGGCGACATCCTACTTGAGAGGCGCAATGTCCGGGACTGGGCTCCGCCAGGCTGGCACTGGGAGGTTCTACCTTCCCGGGCTCGGAGCTTGGTGAGGAAGCCTGGTCTCATCGTCGACCCGGAGCTTCTTTGGTGGCGGTCGCGTGGGCCACTTTCGGTGCAGAGGGAGCGGGCCCCCACGGAGGTGGTGCGTCGCCGTGTCAGGGAGGAGGACGAGCACGTCTGTCGCTACATGGCTGCGTTGGACGCCAGGTTCTCCAATACCTGGCAGGTTCTTCAGGGATCTCACCCGAGTTATGATCCGGTGATGGTTCCTTATCTTTGGGTGTCCACCGCCAGCGACTCAGAGACCGCTAGTGAACCGAGTTCACCGTCCTCCACTTTGGATTCTAGGATATTCGATCTATATTAGTGATCTTATATGATAATATTCGAGATGTATTAGTTAATATTTGATGATGCATTAACTGGATTATTTGAGATGATGTATTGGTGATATTATATTCGAGTTCATTATAAATGTATTAGTGATATTATATTCGAGTTCATTATAAATGTATTAGTGATATTATATTCGAGTTCATTATAAATGTATTAGTGATATTATACTGGTATAACGCATGTGTGACTTTCGGTCTGTCGTTGCTCCTTGTGTGACTTTCATGTGTGTTCTTGATGGAGGAATCCCGACTGTTGTCGTGGGGGGCGCTTCCTCCTCTTCTCTTCTTGCGATATATACCTCGGTGTAATGCGCAAGGAGAGGAGAGGAGGTGCGCCCATCACCGACGGTCGAACTATTAGTGTGAGAGAGTGTCCACCAACATATATACACCACCATATCAGTGTGAGAGAGTGCGCACCAACACACCATAAGATATGAGAGTTATTTAAGGAAAGCCTCGACGGACCGAAAGTCAACCGATATTGAATTAGGTCTATTTGGACATGTGTGTATGTTATTGCAGGGAACCCCTCCTAGTGCCTATGTTTTGCCGGAATGTTGATTTATTTCCGTTCCGGCAAATTTTAGGCCCTCAATATGTCTTACATTAGCAATGGTCATGCCATAATTTTTGAATCATGAACACAGGAAATGTCGTCATCTGATGACGACGATAGGATCCAAGCGCGTGAACTCTGCGGCGAAGATAAGGGTCTTTGCGACCAGCCTGGGCTGCGAGACGACAGGTTCTTCACCATCAAGCTTGACGAGACCTTCGATGTTTCTACGGTACGCAACGATGACAAGTGTTTTTTCGTAATTAAGCATGACTTCTGTTTCTTTGCTTCAACGTGTAATTTCTGTTTTATACAATTCGACTAGTTCATCCCCTATCATGCAAGACGGTATTTCTTGGAGAGGCTCGGTTTCGAAGAGCACGAGAGTTTTGAGACGAGGAGAGCCAACCTGAGGACTAAACATGTTCACACATTTCTGGTCAAAGTAATGAATGCAGTTAATAACACGGAATTAGGGTGCTCAAATTGGGAAGCTCTTTGCAAGGCATATGGATTTCAGGAGGATATGGAAATAACCTTCGATCTTCGTCCTGAAGATCATATTGAAGGTAACATCGACATTTGGGTGGATGTCAATATGCTTCCTGTTTTACCTCCATGTGAGTTTATCAACCATGCATATTTGTCAAGTAATTTGCATTCTATATTTAAAAATAGTTGGTGTTCATCCATACTAAATTTGTTAATTTATAATTTACAGCTTATTTCGTTTCTTCGAGTGAAACACAGAACATAATTGACACGACACACTACACTTATGGATCACATCTAACTTGGGAGGAGAAGGATGATCTTATCAACTTTGTTATTGGTGTCCTAGTTGGTAGGGAGATCTTCCCGTATAATTTGGGAACTGGCCCAAATTATACATTGTACAGGACACTAGTGCATAGGTTGAGGGCGGATGACATTTGCCGAAATATCTTGGTAAGAGTTGCTAATTAAGTACACTACTATTGCGTAAATGGTATTGATTACATTGCTAACTAGGCTACTATTATGTTCTTCAACAGAAACTGCCAAATGAAGTTGTGCCTCCGTTGATGCAAGCCGAAGGTAATATGACAATTAAAAGCCCTATGAGGCCCGAGTTCTCTTTTGCATACTCGACTGAGCGCAAACCACCAAGACGGCTCCAAATTGAAGCATGGGGACAAATAAAGAAGGATCGCAAGCCACAAGTTGGAGACCGTTGGATCTCTTTGCTTCATCATGGAGACATAGGTGTTATTCTGTTTTATGTCATTTTACCTAGGAGGGAGGACTAGGTCCTATGAGAGAGAAGTTTTTCTGGTTTATTTTAACTTGCATGATTGATTAGGATGATTACTATTATGATGTTTTAACGTGGTATGATTAAGATGATGATGAGTTGTTAGATGAGTAAGATGATGATGAGTTATATATATGACATATATTTGATTAAGGTGGATGGATGCAAGTGATCATGTTGAATTAGAGGAAAATATGATGTTGCGATTGTTGGAAAAATGCCCTAGAGGCAATAATAAATTGGTTATTATTATATTTCCTTGTTCATGATAATCGTTTATTATCCATGCTATAATTGTATTGATTGGAAACTCAAATACATGTGTGGGTACATAGACAACACTGTGTCCCTAGTAAGCCTCTAGTTGACTAGCTCGTTGATCAAAGATGGTTAAGGTTTCCTAGCCATTGACATGAGATGTCATTTGATAACGGGATCACATCATTAGGAGAATGATGTGATGGACAAGACCCAAACTACGAACGTAGCATATGATCGTGTCAGTTTATTGCTATTGTTTTCTGCATGTCAAGTATCTGTTCCTTTGACCATGAGATCATGCAACTCCCTGACATCGGAGGAGTACCTTGTGTGTATCAAACGTCGCAACGTAACTGGGTGACTATAAAGGTGCTCTACAGGTATCTTCGAGGGTGTCTGTTGGGTTAGCATGGATCAAGACTGGGATTTGTTACTCCGTATGACGGAGAGGTATCTCAGGGCCCACTCGGTAATACAACATCACAATGAGCCTTGCAAGCAATGTGACTAAAGTGTTAGCCACGAGATCTTGTATTACGGAACGAGTAAAGAGACTTGCCGGTAACGAGATTGAACTAGGTATAGAGATACCGACGATCGAATCTCGGACAAGTAACATACCGAAGAACAAAGGGAACAGTATACGGGATTAACTGAATCCTTGACATAGAGGTTCGACCGATAAAGATCTTCGTAGAATATGTAGGAGCCAATATGGGCATCCAGGTCCCGCTATTGGTTATTGGCCGTAGAGGTGTCTCGGTCATGTCTACATAGTTCTCGAACCCGCAGGGTCTACACACTTAACGTTTGGTGACGATTAGTATAGTTGAGTTATTTTGTTGGTGACCGAAGGTTGTTCGGAATCCCGGATAAGATCCCGGACATGACGAGGATCTCCGGAATAGTCCGGAGGTAAAGATTGATATATGTGATAATAGTGTTTTGATCTCCGGAAGAGTTCCGGAGTTCACCGGAAGGGGTTCCGGATGTTTACCGAAGTGTTCGGGTGCAGCAACACTTTATATGGGCCAAAGGGATAAAGCCCACGAGGTATTGGAAAGTGCAAAAGGAAGTTTTGCTACTGCCTTAAGCTGGTAAGGCAGTACTACCGCTACTGTAGCAGCGGTACTACCGCTTAAGCTGGTCAAGCGGTACTACCGCTACTGTATCAGCGGTACTACCGCTTAAGCTGGTCAAGCGGTACTACCGCTACTGTAGCAGCGGTACTACCGCTTGTGCGCGGTACTGCAGGGATCCGAGTTGGACTCTTTCCCTGCGGGCCAAACCGACCTTGTGCGGGCAAAACCGACCTGGAGGAGGCTTTTACTCCAAGTTTAGACCCCAAGGCTCAACATATAAATAGAGGGGTAGGGCTAGCACACGGGATACATTAGATTGCCCCAAGCCGTGTGCCGGCAACCTCTAGTTCCTCCTACGTCATAATTTCAGTAGTGCTTAGGCGAAGCCCTGCTGAAATAGTTCCTCACCAACATCACCACGCCGTCGTGCTGCTGGAACTCTTCTTCTTCTCCGCTCCCTCTTGCTGGATCAAGAAGGCGGAGATCGTCATCAAGCCGTACGTGTGTTGAACGCGGAGGTGCCGTCCGTTCAGCACTAGTTCATGATCGGATCGAGGGACGACTTGCGATTTGGATCGCGGAGACGTTCGACTACATCAACCGCGTTTCTTAACGCTTCCGCTTAGCGATCTACAAGGGTATGTAGATTCACTCTCCCTCTCGTAGATGCTCATCACCATGGATAGATCTTGTGTGTGCGTAGGAAAATTTTTGTTTCCCATGCAACGTTCCCCAACAGTGGTATCAGAGCTAGGTCTATGCGTAGATGAGATCTCGAGTAGAACACAAACGAGTTGTGGGCGTGGGTGTATACATATTGCTTGCCGTTACTAGTTGATACTTGATTCGGCGGTATTGTGAGATGAAGCGGCCCGGACCGACATTACGCGTACGCTTACGCGAGACAGGTTCCTTCAACTGACATGTAACTTCGTTGCATAAAGATGGCTAGCGGGTGTCTGTCTCTCTCACTTTAGTTGAATCGATTTCAATGAAGAGGGTTCTTTTAGAAGATCAAAAAGCAATCACTACACCACGTTGTGGTTTTGCGTAGGTAAGAATGGTTCTTGCAAACCCGTAGCAGCCACGTAAAATTTGCAACAACAATTAGAGGACGTCTAACTTGTTTTTGCAGGGTATGTTGTGATGTGATATGGCCAATTACATGATGAGATATATGTGATGTATGAGATGATCATGTGTTGTATAGAATATCACGACTTGCATGTCGATGAGTACGGCAACTGGCAGGAGCCATAGAGTTGTCTTTAATTATTGTATGACCTGCGTGTCAATCATTAAGCGCTATGTAATGCTTTACTTTATCGCTAAACGTTAGCTATAGTCGTGGAAGCAACAGTCGGCGCGACAACCTCATGGCGACACGTTGATGGAGATCAAGATGATGGAGATCATGGTGTCATGCCGGTGACGATGGAGATCATGCCGGTGCTTTGGAGATGGAGATCAAAAGCACGAGTTCATGGCCATATCATGTCACTTATGATTTGCATGTGATGTTAATCCTTTTATGCATCTTATTTTGCTTAGGACGACGGTAGCATTATAAGGTGATCCCTCACTTAAATTTCAAGATAAAATTGTGTTCTCCCCGAGTGTGCACCGTTGAAACCACCTCAACTCACGTGATGATCGGACTTGAGTTGGTGGATTTGGATCATATTAAACTCGAATGATCGGAGGGATGTCAATTTGAGTGGGAGTTTTTAAGTAATATGATTAACTAAACTCATTATCTAGAACAATAGTCTAAGTAGTCTTTGCAATATTTATGTTGTAGATCATGGCTCGCGCAGTAGCACCCCTGAATTTTAATGCGTTCCTAGAGAAAGCTAAGTTGAAAGATGATGGAAGTAACTTTGTGGACTGGGCCCGTAATCTAAGGATTATCCTTACGGCTTCCCAGAAGGCTTATGTCCTTGATGCACCGCTTGGTGATCCACCCGCTCCAGTTGAGTCTCTAGACGTTGTGAACGCCTGGCAGGCTCGTTCTGAAGATTACTCAATAGTTCAATGTGCAATATTGTATGGCTTAGAACCGGGACTTCAAAGACGTTTTGAACGTCATGGAGCATATGAGATGTTCCAGGAGTTGAAGTTTATCTTTCAGAAGAATGCCCGGATCGAGAGATATGAGATCTCCGATAAGTTCTATGCTTGCAAGATGGAGGAGAACGGGTCTATCAGTGATCATGTACACAGAATGTCTGGGTACTCCACCCGTCTGGCTGAATTGGGGATGCCCCTTCCGCCAGAGGCTATCACTGACAGAGTTCTTCAATCATTGCCACCTAGCTACAAGAGCTTCGTGTTGAACTATAACATGCACGGGATGAACAAGTCAGTCGCCGAGCTGTTTGCGATGCTAAAAGCCGCTGAGTCTGAAATTCAGAAGGAGCATCAAGTGTTGATGGTCAATAAAACCACTAGTTTCAAGAAAAATGGCAAGGGTAAGAAGGGTAACTCCAAGAAGAGTGGCAAAGCAGTTGCTCCTCTCGTGAAGAAACCCAAGGCTGGACCCAAACCAGAAACTGTGTGTTTTCATTACAAGGGAACTGGACACTGGAAGCGGAACTGCCCCAAGTATTTGGCTGACAAGAAGGCGGCCAACAACAAACAAGGTATATATGATATACATGTTATTGATGTGTACCTTACCAACTCTCGTTGTAGTGCCTGGGTATTTGATACCGGTGCGGTTGCTCATATTTGCAACTCAAAATAGGAACTGCGGAATAGACGGAGGTTGGCAAAGGACGAAGTGACGATGCGCGTGGGAAATGGTTCCAAGGTTAATGTGATCGCCGTCGGCACGCTCGCTCTTCGATTACCATCGGGATTAGTGATGAACCTGAATAATTGTTATTTAGTGCATGCGTTAAGCATGAACATTATATCTGGATCTTGTTTATTGCGAGACGGTTACTCATTTAAATCAGAGAATAATGGTTGTTCTATTTATATGAGTAATATCTTTTATGGTCATGCACCCAATGTGAGGGGTTTATTCTTATTGAATCTCGATAGTAATGATACACATGTTCATAAGATTGATGCCAAAAGATGTAGAATTGATAATGATAATACCACTTTCTTGTGGCACTGCCGTTTAGGTCATATTGGCGTAAAACGCATGAGGAAGCTCCATGCTGATGGACTTTTGGAGTCACTTGATTTTGAATCACTTGACACATGTGAGCCATGCCTCATGGGCAAGATGACTAAAACGCCGTTCTCTGGAACAATGGAACGGGCAAGTGACTTATTGGAAATCATACATACTGATGTGTGCGGTCCGATGAGCATTGAGGCGCGCGGTGGTTATCGTTACTTTCTCACCTTCACTGATGACTTAAGTAGATATGGGTATATTTACTTAATGAAACACAAGTCTGAAACATTTGAAAAGTTCAAACAATTTCAGAGTGAAGTTGAGAATCATCGTAACAAGAAGATTAAATTCCTACGATCTGATCGAGGAGGAGAATATCTGAGTTATGAGTTTGGCAGTCACTTAAGACAGTGTGTAATTGTTTCACAATTGACACTGCCTGGAACACCACAGCGTAATGGTGTGTCCGAACGTCGTAATCGAACCTTATTGGATCTGGTGCGATCTATGATGTCTCTTGCCGATTTGCCACTATCGTTTTGGGGTTATGCATTAGAGACAGCTGCATTCACTTTAAATAGGGCACCATCGAAATCCGTTGAGACGACGCCATATGAACTTTGGTTTGGCAAGAAGCCAAAGCTGTCGTTTCTTAAAGTTTGGGGATGTGATGCTTATGTCAAAAAGCTTCAGCCTGAAAAGCTGGAACCCAAAGCGGAGAAATGCGTCTTCATAGGATACCCAAAAGAGACAGTTGGGTATACCTTCTACCTCAGATCCGAAGGCAAAGTGTTTGTCGCTAAAAACGGAACATTTCTTGAGAAAGAGTTTCTCTCGAAAGAATTGAGTGGGAGGAAGATAGAACTTGATGAGGTTGTTGAACCTTTACTTCAATCTGAGAGTAGCGCAGCGCAGAAAGTTGTTTCTGTGGAGCCTACATTAGCTGAAGAGGAAGTTAATGATGATGATCATGAAGCTTTGGATCAAGTTGCTATCGAACCTCGTAGGTCGACAAGGACGCGTACTGCTCCTGAGTGGTACGGCAACCCTGTCTTAGAAGTCATGTTGTTGGACAACGATGAACCTACGAGCTATGGAGAAGCGGTGATGGGCCCGGATTCCGAGAAATGGTTAGAGGCCATGAAGTCCGAGATGGGATCCATGTATGAAAACAAAGTATGGACTTTGGAAGTATTACCTGAAGGGCGTAAGGCCATTCAGAACAAATGGATCTTTAAGAGGAAGACGGACGCGGACGGTAATGTCACCGTCTATAAAGCTCGACTTGTGGCAAAGGGTTTTTCACAAGTTCAAGGAGTTGACTACGATGAGACCTTCTCACCCGTAGCGATGCTTAAGTCCGTCAGAATCATGTTAGCAATAGCTGCCTTTTTCGATTATGAAATTTGGCAGATGGATGTCAAAACAGCGTTCCTTAACGGTTTCCTTAAGGAAGAGTTGTATATGATGCAACCAGAAGGTTTTTTCGATCCAGAGAATGCTGACAAAGTTTGCAAACTCCAGCGATCCATTTATGGACTGGTGCAAGCATCTCGGAGTTGGAATCTTCGCTTTGATGAGGTGATCAAAGCGTTCGAGTTTATACAAGTTTACGGAGAAGCTTGTATTTACAAGAAAGTAAGTGGGAGCTCTATAGCGTTTCTAATATTATATGTGGATGACATATTACTGATTGGAAACAATATAGAAATGTTGGAAAGCGTGAAGGAATATTTGAACAAGAGTTTTTCAATGAAGGACCTAGGAGAAGCTGCTTTCATATTAGGCATCAAGATCTATAGAGATAGATCGAGACGCTTAATAGGACTTTCAGAAAGCACATACCTTGACAAAGTTTTGAAGAAGTTCAAAATGGATCGGTCCAAGAAGGGGTTCTTGCCTGTATTGCAAGGTGTGAAGTTGAGTAAGACTCAATGCCCAGTGACTGCAGAAGATAGAGAAAAGATGAGTGTCATCCCTTATGCTTCAGCCATAGGCTCTATCATGTATGCAATGCTGTGCACAAGACCCGATGTCAGCCTTGCCATAAGTATGGTCGGAAGGTTTCAAAGTGATCCAGGAATGGAACACTGGACGGCGGTCAAGAATATCCTGAAGTACCTGAAAAGGACTAAGGACATGTTTCTCATTTATGGAGGTGATCAAGAGCTCGTCGTAAAGGGTTACGTCAATGCAAGCTTTGACACTGATCCGGATGACTCTAAGTCGCAAACCGGATACGTATTTATTCTTAATGGGGGTGCGGTTAGCTGGTGCAGTTCCAAGCAAAGCGTGGTAGCTGATTCTACATGCGAAGCGGAGTACATCGCTGCCTCGGAGGCGGCGAAGGAAGGTGTCTGGATGAAGGAGTTCATGACAGATCTTGGAGTAGTGCCTAGTGCGCTTAACCCAATGACTCTGTTTTGTGATAATACTGGTGCCATTGCTCTAGCCAAGGAACCAAGATTTCACAAGAGGACCAGACACATAAAGCGACGTTTCAATTCCATCCGCGATTACATCAAGGAGGAGGACATAAATATTTGCAAAGTACACACGGATCTAAATGTTGCAAATCCGATGACTAAACCTCTTCCAAGGGCTAAACATGAACAACACCAGAACTGCATGGGTGTTCGATTCATTACAATGTAAATCACATAGTGATGTGAACTAGATTATTGACTCTAGTGCAAGTGGGAGACTGTTGGAAAAATGCCCTAGAGGCAATAATAAATTGGTTATTATTATATTTCCTTGTTCATGATAATCGTTTATTATCCATGCTATAATTGTATTGATTGGAAACTCAAATACATGTGTGGGTACATAGACAACACTGTGTCCCTAGTAAGCCTCTAGTTGACTAGCTCGTTGATCAAAGATGGTTAAGGTTTCCTAGCCATTGACATGAGATGTCATTTGATAACGGGATCACATCATTAGGAGAATGATGTGATGGACAAGACCCAAACTACGAACGTAGCATATGATCGTGTCAGTTTATTGCTATTGTTTTCTGCATGTCAAGTATCTGTTCCTTTGACCATGAGATCATGCAACTCCCTGACATCGGAGGAGTACCTTGTGTGTATCAAACGTCACAACGTAACTGGGTGACTATAAAGGTGCTCTACAGGTATCTCCGAGGGTGTCTGTTGGGTTGGCATGGATCAAGACTGGGATTTGTTACTCCGTATGACGGAGAGGTATCTCAGGGCCCACTCGGTAATACAACATCACAATGAGCCTTGCAAGCAATGTGACTAAAGTGTTAGCCACGAGATCTTGTATTACGGAACGAGTAAAGAGACTTGCCGGTAACGAGATTGAACTAGGTATAGAGATACCGACGATCGAATCTCGGGCAAGTAACATACCGAAGAACAAAGGGAACAGTATACGGGATTAACTGAATCCTTGACATAAAGGTTCGACCGATAAAGATCTTCGTAGAATATGTAGGAGCCAATATGGGCATCCAGGTCCCGCTATTGGTTATTGGCCGTAGAGGTGTCTCGGTCATGTCTACATAGTTCTCGAACCCGCAGGGTCTACACACTTAACGTTTGGTGACGATTAGTATAGTTGAGTTATTTTGTTGGTGACTGAAGGTTGTTCGGAATCCCGGATAAGATCCCGGACATGACGAGGATCTCCGGAATAGTCCGGAGGTAAAGATTGATATATGTGATAATAGTGTTTTGATCTCCGGAAGAGTTCCGGAGTTCACCGGAAGGGGTTCCGGATGTTTACCGAAGTGTTTGGGTGCAGCAACACTTTATATGGGCCAAAGGGATAAAGCCCACGAGGTATTGGAAAGGGCAAAAGGAAGTTTTGCTACTGCCTTAAGCTGGTAAGGCAGTACTACCGCTACTGTAGCAGCGGTACTACCGCTTAAGCTGGTCAAGCGGTACTACCGCTACTGTATCAGCGGTACTACCGTTTAAGCTGGTCAAGCGGTACTACCGCTACTGTAGCAGCGGTACTACCGCTTGTGCGCGGTACTGCAGGGATCCGAGTTGGACTCTTTCCCTGCGGGCCAAACCGACCTTGTGCGGGCAAAACCGACCTGGAGGAGGCTTTTACTCCAAGTTTAGACCCCAAGGCTCAACATATAAATAGAGGGGCAGGGCTAGCACACGGGATACATTAGATTGCCCCAAGCCGTGTGCCGGCAACCTCTAGTTCCTCCTACGTCATAATTTCAGTAGTGCTTAGGCGAAGCCCTGCTGAAATAGTTCCTCACCAACATCACCACGCCGTCGTGCTGCTGGAACTCTTCTTCTTCTCTGCTCCCTCTTGCTGGATCAAGAAGGCGGAGATCGTCATCAAGCCGTACGTGTGTTGAACGCGGAGGTGTCGTCCGTTCGGCACTAGTTCGTGATCGGATCGAGGGACGACTTGCGATTTGGATCGCGGAGACGTTCGACTACATCAACCGCGTTTCTTAACGCTTCCGCTTAGCGATCTACAAGGGTATGTAGATTCACTCTCCCTCTCGTAGATGCTCATCACCATGGATAGATCTTGTGTGTGCGTAGGAAAAATTTTGTTTCCCATGCAACGTTCCCCAACAGCGATTGGCCCTTTCCAAAAATGAAAACCCGCTTGAAAATACAATATAAATGTAAAAGAAAATGAAAAAAAATGAAACACGGCCCTTTCCAAAAAAAAACAGCGCCTTATTGTCCCGGTTCGTGTTACGAATCGGGACTAAAGGTCCTCCTGCCTCGGCGCCGCAGTGCGGCCACGTGGAGCATCTTTGGTCCCGGTTCGTAAGCCAACCGGGACTAAAAGTGATCGGCATTAGTCCCGATCGTGTTGTCCCGGTTGTATAACCGGGACTAAAGGCCCTCTGGAACCGAGACTGTTGCCCTGTTTTCTACTAGTGTTACCACATTAATATCATTAACCATGATTTCTCTTTTGGGTGCTACATGTGGTTTTGATTATGCACTCATTGAATACCTATTATTTTTGGACTAGTCTTATGACCCATGCAAATAACCATTGCTGTTTATTAACTCTCAAACAAATATAAGTGAAGAACGAGAGTGCAATTATTTCTATAAAATCTATACACCACCGTGCTCTAAAAGATATAAGTGTAGTACTAGAGCAACTGCCAAGCTCAAAAGATATAAGTGAAGCACATAGAGTATTCTAATAAATTATGATGATTATGTGTCTCTCTCAAGTGGGTGTGTGCAGCAAACAATGATTGTGGGAAACTGAAACAAAAAAGCAAACTAAAGCAAATTACGCTCCAAGCAAAACTCATATCATGTGATGAATAAAAATATAGCTCCAAGTGACATACCGATGGATTGAGACGAAAGAGGGGATGCCTTCCGGGGCATCCCCAAGCTTAGACACTTGAGTATTCCTAGAATATTACCTTGGGGTGCCTTGGGCATCCCCAAGCTTAGGATCTTGCCGCTCCTTATTCCTTCGTCCATCGTGATAACACTCAAAACTTGAAAACTTTAGCACACAAAACTCAATAGAAAGCTCGTGAGATCCGTTAGTATAATAAACATATCAAATACTTTAGGTACTGTTATAAATTGATTCATATTTTATTATTGCATAAGGTATTCTATTCTAACTTCTCCATGACTTATACCCCCCGATATAATCCATGTCATCATCAAAACAAGCAAAACATGCAAGCAAAAACAGAATCTGCCTAAAACAGAACAGTCTGTAAAGATCTGTAGAGAAACTATACTTCTGTATCTCTAAAAATTCTGAAAAATTAGTACAACCTGGGGAATTTGTATAAAAATATTGTGTAAAAATTTCAAAAATTTACCATGCTCCATCAGAGAATTACAAATTCTTCCCTGGAGGCAAAAGTTTCTGTTTTTGCACGGCATCAATTATACTCATCATGCAAATTATCCCAAAGGCTTTACTTGGCACAAACACTAATTAAAACATAAAAACACAATAATTACAGAGGCAACAATCATGTTATGACATTAAAACAGAAGGTAAGTAACAAAAATTAAGATAACTATTGGGTTGCCTCCCAACTAGCGCTATTGTTTTACGCCCCTAGTTTGGCATAACGTGTGTGATCAAGTGTTGTTATCTTTGACACTCCACCCATAAGTGGCCCTCATGATAGATTCATAAGGTGGTTTGATTATCTTTCTAGGGAAGTGTTCCATTCCTTTCTTTAATGGGAATTGGAATCGTATGTTTCCCTCTTTTATATCAATTATTGCACCTATAGTTCGTAGAAAGGGTCTTCCAAGTATTATTGGACAAGTAGGATTGCATTCAATATCAAGCACAATGAAATCTACAGGAACATAATTCCTATTAGCAAGGATAAGAACATCATTTATTCTACCTAAAGGTTTCTTGATGGTAGAATCCACAAGATGCAAGTTTAGGGAACAATCTTGAATATTCGTGAGACCAAGCACATCACAAAGAGATTTAGGTATAGTTGAAACACTAGCACCAAGGTCACACAAAGCATTGCATTCATATTCTTTAAGCTTTATTTTAATAGTAGGTTCCCATTCATCATGCAATTTTCTGGGAATAGAAACTTCTAGCTCAAGTTTCTCATCATAAGCTTTCATCATAGCTTCTACTATATGATTAGTAAAAGCTTTATTTTGTTCATAAGCATTGGGTGAGCTAATAATGGATTGCAACAAGGAAATACATTATACTAAAGAGCAGCTCTCATAATTAAAATTCTTGTAATCCAAAATAGTGGGCACATCACTAGTCAAAATTTTAATCTCTCCAAACCCACTTTTTCAGTTTTAGCATTACAATCATCACCCTCCAAGCAAACGGGACTCTCTTTAGCTAGAGTTGACTCAACTCCAGTCCCTTTATCATTTAAATTCAGAGAAGTAAACAAAGATTCAATAGGAGAAGTGCCAAGCATTTTAAGATCTTCGTCATGATTCCGGTAAAAACCGGGTGGAAGACCTTTTTCTAAGAATTCCCGCTTAACTTTCAACTTAGCGTTCCTCTCCTTACTTTCATTAATAGATATTTGGATATATTTAATAGTCTCATTGAAATCATGCTTGGGTGGCAAAACTTTACTTTTAAGAGTTTCTACATCAAGAGCAATTCTATCCATGTTCTTAGCCAAAACATCAATCGTATGCAACTTTTCTTCTACCATAGTATTAAAAATCTTTTGAGAACTAATAAATTCTTTAATTGTGTTCTCAAGATCAGAGGATATCCTATTAGCATTTGAAGAAGAATTTCCATAAGAATTTCCATAAGAGTTTCCATAATTATTAGAGGAATTACCGGTATACAGCCTACCATTGAAATTTCCTCTATAAGCATTATTGTTGAAATTGTTTCGCGAGATAAAGTTCACATCAATAGCATCATCATTTTGCTCAATCAAGCTAGACAAAGGCATATCATTTGGATCAACATGAGTATTTTTGCTAGCAACCATATTCATAAGAGCATCCACTTTTTCACTCAAAGTAGCGATTTCCTCAACATAATTTACCTTCTTACCAATTAGAGCTCTTTCGGTATGCCATTGAGAGTAGTTTGTCATGATGTTGTCCAGAAGTTTGGTGGCCTCTCCCAAGGTCACATCCATAAAGGTACCACCTGCAGCAGAATCTAGAAGATTTCTAGACACAAAGTTCAGTCCAGCATAGAAATTTTGGATAATCATCCACAAGTTTAAACCATGAGTAGGGCAATTTCTAATCATCAATTTCATCCTCTCCCAAGCTTGTGCAACATGTTCTTGCTCATGTTATTTAAAATTCATTATTTGATTTCTAAGGGAGATTATCTTAGCAGGAGGAAAATACTTGGCAATAAAAGCATCTTTACACTTATCCCATGTTCCCATACTATTACATGGTAAAGATGAAAACCAAGCCTTAGCTTTATCTCTTGGTGAAAAAGGAAATAATTTTAATTTCACAATATCATTATCCATGTATTTTTGCTTTTGCATATCACAAAGTTCAACAAAGGTATTAAGATGAGCAGCGGGATCCTCATTAGGACTTCCCAAAAATTGATCTTTCATCACAAGATTTAGCAATGCAGCATTAATATCAAAAGCCTCCGCACTAGTGGCGGGTGGTATAGGAGTACTAATAAAATCATTGTTATTAGTATTTGAGAAGTCACACAACTTAGTAGTATCTTGAGACATGGTGACCAAGCAAGCAAAGTATCAAGCAGGACAAGTAAACAGGCAAGCGACAAAGTAAACTAGCGACAAGCAAAGATAAATATTTTTGTATTTTTGATTTTTATAATGCAAACTAAATATAGCAGCAAATAAGAAGAAGAACAAGTGAATGATAATTTGTGTGAAGTTACTTGATAGTTGATGATGATATTCCCCGGCAACGGCGCCAGAAATCCTTCCTGATGCTTGTGATCTGCGTTGGGTTTTCCGTGAAGAGGAACGGGTGATGCAGCACAATGCGGGTAAGTATTTCCCTTAGTTAAGAACCAAGGTTTATCGAACCAATAGGAATATCGGTCATCAACCGCCTTCAGCGGCTACACACAAAAGAGCACACACTTGCACCCAACGCGGCAAGAGGGTTGTCAATCCCCTTGATCTCGTTATTTGCAAGTAAATGAGATGTGTAGATAGTTGTAGATAATTGTAAATTGCAAAATAAAATAAAATATAAATAATGGCAGCAAGGTATTGAAAGAGTTTGTAAACTTATAAGTGGATAGACCCGGGGCCCGTAGTATTCTCTAGTGGCATCTCTCATAAAGTAAGCATACGGTGGGTAAACAAATTACTGTTGGGCAATTGATAGAAAAGCGGATAGTTATGCAATCTTTATTCACAACAATGATCATGTATATATAGGCATCACGTCCATAAGCAAATAGGCCGACTCCTGCCTGAACCTATTACTATTACTCCACTTCAAGAGCGCTTCTATGCTTGCCTCTCTACGTATTAAGTTCGTGACAAACAGAGTAATGCTTGGAGAACGATGACATGATGTAGACAAAGAGAATTCAATTAATATGAACTAACCCCATCGTTTTATCCTTAATGGCAGCAATACAATGATGTGTCTTGTCCCTTTCTATCACTGGGATATAGAGCACCTCCAGATTGAACCCACTACAACGCACCCCTCTCACTGAAGAAATATCAATCTACTTGGCCAAACTATTTCAATAGATCAGAGAGAATTACGAATCTATAATGATCATGCAAATAAGAATCATAAATATCAAAGGTGACGCAAATACTTTTCATGAATAATCTGAACATAAACCCACAATTCATCGGATCCCAACAAACGCACCGCACATAAGGATTACATCGAATAGATCAAAGCGAAGATGCGATGATCATTGTATTGAAGATCAAAAGAGAGAGAGAGATAGCCATCTAGATACAAACTACGGACCCGTAGGTCTATGGTGGACTACTCACAACTCATCACGGAGGCAGCAAGGGTGATGTAGAGCCCCTCCGTGATCGATTCCCCCTCCGACAGATTGCCAGAAAAGGTCGTCAGATGGGTATACGGTGGAATAGAGACTTGCGACGGCGGAAAAAGTGTTTCGGGAGCTCTCTTAGGGTTTTTGGAATATTTTAGAATTTATAGGCCAGAGAGGGGCACGGGAGGGCGGCTGAGGGGGGCACGAGCCAACAGGGCGTGCCTGGGCCCCCGGCGCACCCTGTTAGCTCGTGCTTCCCTCGTGTTGCCTCTCGTCTACTTCCGAAGCTTCCAGGTCTTCATATAGTCCAGAAAAAATCATATTAAAGTTTCACAGCAATTGGACTTCGTTTGGTAGGGTAAACCTGAAAAGCAAAAAACATGCATAAAACAGCAACTGGCACTAGGCACTAGGTCAATAGGCTAGTGCTCAAAAATAATATTAATTGGTATATAAACACCCAAAAAGTATCCTAGAATGATAATATAATAGCATGGAACAATAAAAAATTATAGATACGTTGGAGACGTATCAGTTACCACCCCTCGGAGCCGTGCACCCTCTGGCCTTGTTGGACCACGTCACAACATACCAGCGACAGTCGCAGCTCACTCGGGGGCTGGGTCCAAGCGATGCAGAGCATCAAGGCAATGTAAAAAAGGGGAAACAAATTTCACAAGAAAGCAGAGGATAAACAGCGAGAAATTAAAACTTAAGAACTCAAGGTAGCGATTACAAAATGAAATTGTTTTTATGCCCCACGGGGCCTGGTGAATTATGGTGCAGCAGGAAAAGAAAAGATAAAGGCCTCAGGCAGAGGAGGCGCCGTCTTCGTCGTCGTTGTCAGGGAGCTCCGTGCCAAGGCTGCCTTCCTCGGAGGGCTCGACCTGCGTGAACCGCTCAACCAGGGAGTCCACGTGGTCGCGCACCTCCAGCCTGAGCAGCTCCTGGAGCTCCGCAGGCACCGGCTCCACCACTCGGGCGAAGTTGAAAGCAGGGTCGTGGCGGAGAAGGTTGGAGAAGACGTGAGTCGCCGCGTAGCTCAGAAGCTCGTGGGCTCCTCCCTCGATGGCCTCGTCCACCTTGGAGACTTCCGTCTCCAGCGCCTCCACCACCTTGGTGAAGAAGTCGAGGTAGCCGCCGTCATAGTCTGCACGGGGCAGCATCGGGACGTCCTCAACGAAGCAGCTGAGAGATCCGCCGGCGCGCGTGGCAAGGCCCAGGAACAACTTGGCGCGATGTGTCTGCATCGTCTGCGCCTCCGTAGCGTCGTACCTGGCCTTCTCCATGGCCTCGGAGGCCTCACCAACCTGCACCTGGAGCGACGCCAGCTCCACCTCGACATCCCCCTTGCCCTTGAGGGCAAGCTGGAGGTCTCTTTCGGCATCTTGGAGCTGGGCCTTGAGCTTGTTGACCTCCTTCTAGAGCTCGTCGCGCTTCAGCTGGAAGTAGGCTTCTTGTTGCTCCAGCTTGCCGCGATTCTCCTCCAGAGCGGCCTCCCGCTCCCTGGTGACCCTGGCGTCGGCATCGACGTTGATCTTGGCCTCCTTCTTCTCAAGCTGGGCATTGGCCTTGGTGCGCGCCCTCTCAAGGGTGGTCCGGTCGGTGGAGATCTGGCTCTCCAGGGTCACGAGGCGCACGCGCTCCGCCTCCTAGTCGGAGGTGGTCCGAGCGGCCTCCTGCTCCTGAATGGCCATGTCAGCCTCCCGGCCGGCGACGACCTCCTTCCGCTTGGCCAGCTCCTCCTCACGAGCAGCGTACTGCTGCTCACGTGCAGCGGCCGCCTCTTCGTGTGTCCGGAGCTCCTGCTCACGGAGGGCGATCTGCTCCTCCACCTACTGGGCATGAGCCTCGGCCTCCCGGCACTGATCGTCAGCTGCCTCCGCGTCGCGGACCGCATTCTCCCACAGCTCCTTGGAGTCGTGGGCGGTCTTGTCCCTCTTCTCCTGGGCCGCCTCATCTCGCCGCTGGCCCAGCTTGACGGCCACCTCGAGCTGGCGCCATCCGGTGGCCAGGCTCAGGCGCTCAGCCGTGAGGTGCGACTCCTCCGCCTGGAGGTCGGCCTCGAGTGCGTCAAGGGCGGCGCGGGCACTCACGAAGGCCCCACGCCTGACCAAAGCGCTGTTGCTGACCCTCTGAAGGGCCAGACATGGCTGCGCCCCGGCACCACCTCCTGGGGCGGCCGCCCGCAAAGTCCCTGCGGAGGCCTCCACCTTCACAGGCCCCTTGCCCCTGGCAAGGGCCGCGTCACCAGCCGCACGCTGGGGGCTCAAGGCAGCCTCCTCCTCGCCCTGCGGCGGTGGTGTATGCGAGGGGCTCGCCATAGCCCCTTGGTGGGCCTCATCCCCCCAGCGGGCGTGGCGCTCGCCTGGGGGTCCGCCTCAGTCTCCACCTCCATGTGGGAGGCGCCCTCAGCTTCGGGCACCTCAGGAGGTGCATCTCCCCCCTCCCAGGTGGGGAAGGTAGGTCTCCATGTGGGGCAGGAGGCACCTCGTGCTCCTCCTTCACCACCACTTGCTCCACCTCAGCCTCCGGCTGGCGGGCAAGGTCTTCAGGCCCCGCAGAGCCTGGTGGGGGCATAGGAGCCACCCCGACAGGCGATGTGGGCGAGGGCGCCGCAGACGTGGCGGCCCTCTGCCTCTTGCGCGAAGGCGCCCTATAGAATCAGCAATTCAACCGCCTGGCCCCAAGCACAGCAATCAGAAATGAACAGAAAGGTGGGTGAACTTACTCATCAGAGGCAGCCCAGCGCCTCCTCCTCGGGAGGGACGGGCCCCACCGGAGCTTCCTCTGGAGGGTGCTCTGCGAGGCCGGCTGGAGCCCGCACCAGCTCCGCTTGGCTGGCCTGTCTCCCTCTTGGGCCTGGAGGCCCCCTCAGCCTCCCTTGTGAGAGGGGCATCCACCTCCACTACCTCCTCGTCCTCGTCCTCCACCATGCACCTGGAGGGGGCGATCATGAACTGGCGAAGGGGGACGTTGTCGTCATCGTCGTCGCTATCCGCCAGCAACAGGTTGCGATGGTTCGGCATGTGCCACCTGCTGCCACCAGCGCCAGCGCTGGAGGAGGGTCTGGCGTCCTCGGAGTCTCCTGCTGAGGGCACCATGATGACGGGGTTGTCGTGGGGCCCCACCTAGCCTTCAGGGACCAAGCCCCACTGGTTGAACTCCGGCATCCGGGCCTGGAGCTCATCACCGTCGCCGCGGCCGTACAAGGGCTCCGCCCCAAAGGGCAGCTCCGCCGGCACAGCTTTGGCAAATAGGACCGCCTCTAGCACCGGCGTTTGCAGGGTGTCAGCGCACAGCCTGGTGCAGCGCACAGCCTGGTGCGGTCCTTGTGCCCCTGATACTCCCAGGCCGGATGCGAGCGCTTCTGGAGGGGGCGGTGCGGTGAATCATAAACTCCCGCACCACCATGGCGCTCGTGAGCCCGGCCGCCCGAAGCTCCTGCAGTATGGCGGTGATAGGCCTGAGCTGGGCATCCTCCATCTTGGAGTGCACCCAGCCTAAGCTCTTCATGACGGGCCCCGCATGCGGCGCAAACATGGGGCTGCACTGGCCTACCTTCATGTAGATCCAGCGCGCCCAGAGGTTCTCCACCTTCTTGAGTGGCATCATCTCGATGAACCGCTCTGACATGCGGTCCACCATGCGGAAGGAGGTGCACCCCGCGGTCAGCCCCTCCTTGCACCTCATGTTGTAGAAGGTGCAGAAGAGGACCAATGAGGGCTTCACCCCCATGAATCCCTCACAGAGGTAGGCGAAGGCGGCGAGGAGGAAGATGGGGTTGGGGTGGAGATGGAGTGCGTGGATCTGGTAGTGTTCCAGAACCGCTCTAAAGAAGTCGGAGAAGGGAGGGAGCAGACCTCCAAAGATGCAGAGGAAGAAGAAGGGGAACGTCATCGCCGGCAGCTCCACGGCCAGCTTCGAGCCCGGCTAGATCTTGGTGGCCCCATGCTCGTTGTGAGCATTGGCCGTCAGTGGGACGAGCTTCCGCAGCCCCTCCTGGTTCCTGATGGTGGAGGGCAGCAGCGCTGGCTCCACCTGTGCCCCGACAGCGGCGGTGCTCCTCTTTGGCGCCATGGCGGCAGAGAAGCGACAACGAAGGCGGGGAAGGAGAGTAGTGAGCAGCGAGGGCGCAAGGAAGGAGGAGTGGTGCGCAAGGGAAGCGTCTGGCGAAAGGCAGGCAATGATGGCCTCGCCCGGTGCGCGCGGCAGTTTTGAGGAGGATGGACAGTTCCTAAGGCATCGTGGGAGAAGTGGGTACGTTCCGTCCCATCACTGCTGACATGCGTCATCTCCTAGCCCGGCAGTCTGTCAGGGCCCGCGATGTTTTGACCCGTGCCATTTCATGCTCCTCTCGCGAAACATGCACGCCACGAGCCCAGGGGCTACTATCGGTCTAGTGGAACCAGGGTACCATGGCCCACCTACTGCCGGCCCAGTCGTCTACGCAAGGAAGGCCCGTGTGGCACCCAGCCCACTAGAGGACTCTGGAGGCCACCCCGCGAGGCTCCGACCTCGCGAGGTTCCATCTCTTCCTAAGAGGGACCCACCAGAGGATCATCTACCAGCAACCAGAGGCCTTGCGAGGTCTCCCCCGTGAGGCTGCTTCTCGCGAAGTCCTCCGCCTGAGGGGACGATCAATACTGGCCACACAATGGTCTGCACTCCACGTGGCTGACGTGCGGTGCTAGCAGAGGAGGCAAGGACGGCGCCAGCGGGTGCCGCAGAAGAATCTTCCCCCTTTGGTGATAAAAGGGTGGCAAGCAGTTGTCCCTCCGGAAGGCGATTTCCAACACTTACCCAATTGGTGCAAGGAGACCAACGTGACACCGGTCGCCAGGACGGGCGTCACCGGTGAGCCCACGAGTGCGTCATGGACGACGCCTTTGGCAGAACGAAGACCACCTTTGTCAGGGAAGACTGCAGCCTTGTCCCCCTTTGAATTGCTGCCCTGTGGTTGCCCTTTTCCCACAAATGTTTTGGGAAGAGAGGCCCATGGCAAGGATAAGAGGGGCAGGCAGCCACCGTAGGGAGGAGAGAGGTGATTGAGTCCCCATTCTTCCCCGAGGAGAGCTCTTCTTCCTCCTGGTAGCTTGTAACACTTGTTCAACCCAACTGAGAAGAAAACACACACAAAGTAGGAGCAGGGTTTTACACCGCACGATGGTCCGAACCTGGGTAAACTCCGGCGTCCCCCTTCTGCTCTCCGTGCGTGTGATGGTCATGGTCGAGGCAAGGTTGTAGACGAGTCCAGCTCCCCTGAGTTTGAACCGGGTTCTTGAGAGATTTTCCCGTACGCACAAAACTAATCTCCGACACAAAGTACCAAGAAGACTGCAAGCAAGCAGAAGACTATCGCTTCTACTAATGAGATGCCCTCTAAGGAGTTCGTGGAATTCCGTCAGCGCTACCCGTATCACCGTCCTCAGGTCGAGGTGCTTGTTGGCCGTCCCTTCTGGACCAAGGAGCAATCTCTCATCTATGTTGACATTTTGAAGGCCAAGAAGAACTTATCTATGGAGGTCAAGTTTATCGACACGGAGCACATGAGCAACCCCACTTATAATGATTACTTTGGTGAAGCTCATGCTCTGTGCCAGCAGTGGGGTCTGTTTCCCATCATGGGGTTCAACAAGGATTTTGACTGTGAGATTGTGGCTCAGTTCTATGCCACCGTGCACTTTCATGCTGATGACGAGAGGAACATGACATGGATGGCTAGTGGAAGACTGTTGAAGTCCAACTGGAAGACTTTCATGAACTCTTAGGGGTATGCTGATCAGGGGTTGGATGACCCTCTTGTCCTCAGGCCTCACACAGACACGGCACCGATTCACAAGTCCAAGCTGATTCGCTACTCCAGACAGGTGCAGTCTGGCAAGGGTATTCGCACTGAACTCATCCGATTCCTGGATATTATGCACCGTGTCTTTCGCAACACTCTTCCCTCGCATTAGGAACAAGGATCAGGTACACTCATATCTCGTGAATCTGCTGCTGATGTGCATTAAGGAGAAGGGCAGAGACTCTACTTTGGATGTTTCCCACATTATGTGGTGTGAGCTTTGTTCTGCTGTGCTTAACAGGAAGGTACCCATCTATGGCCCTTTTCTGTTTAAGCTGATTGAGGATACCTGGGCTGCTGAGTTTCCTGGTGAGCACCTTGTCTCTGAGCACATGGTGTGCTTAAGCTTCGCATGAAGGAGAATTGGGGCATTGCACCGGCTGTTCCTGAGATTGCCCCCACTGATTTTGATGAGGAGGAGGAGCCAGATTACACATATGCTCCACCGTCTGAGATCGAACCTTCATGGACTTCCAAGATTAAAGCAAAAATGAAAAAGCTTCTCTGTTTCCAGGCTCAGGGTCAGTACAAGGCACATGTGGAGGCCAAGAAGGCTCGCAGCCGTGACGAGAAGATCATGAGGCAGGTTGGACTGAAGGTTTGCAGCGGGTCTGAGGAGAGAATCACTGACGAGGAGGAGTGGATCAAGAAGAACTGCCCGTGGGCTGAGTCAGAGGAGGAGGTGCCTGCTGCTTCTGATGAGGAGTTTGATGATGAGCACCCCGAGTATTGATGGATGTCAGGAGCATGACCATCACCTTGTATTGTCTTAGTACTCCGTGCCCTTTTGATGTCTTGATGCCAAAGGGGGAGAGAGTGTTTAGGGATTTGCCGAGTCACGAGTGTGTCTTCTTTCTCATTGTGTTTTCTCTCTCGTGAACTCTTTTATCGCTTGCTTTGGTTTATGGTTTCAAGACTTGTGAGTACCTTTAATATGGTGTAAGACATATGCTACTCTACCACTTATCTTTATGTCTACATTGTTAGTTTGTGAGTTTATATTCCTTGTGTTCTATCTCTATGCTCACTTACTATCTCTTGCTTTCATGCTTATCTCTCATATTATGTGGATTGCAAGATTGTTGTCGTGTCTATAAAATATAGGGGGAGTGTTGATCCTAGTGTGTGCTCTTTGCATTCCAAAGGCATATTAAAATAGGGCACACATCTAGGGGGAGCCCGTCTATATTTTGTAGATGTTGGGATTGCTTAAGCTTTGTTGTTTATCTTATGTGCAAATCCCGTGTTGTCATCAACCCACCAAAAGGGGGAGATTGATAGAACATAATTTTCCCCAAGTGGTTTTGGTGATTGGTGACAATGTCCTTTGCGGACTAACCGTGTGCATTCGGGTTTCAGAGATTATCAGGTGGCACGAGACGGTTTATTTCCCCTCGGTGTTTAAAGAGAAGACGATTATTTTCTTTCGATTTAGTGTTGGTGGACTTGGGTCGTAGGAAATCCGTACTATCAAGAGGGGGTCCGCTTCGGAAAGGTTTGGGTGGAATTATCACGTACATAGTCCTTTGCACCCCGCCTTTCTTCCCGACATCTGGAGCTTCTATCCTTCCTTGCCTTAAATTGCCTAGAGTCTGATAAGCGGTAGTACCGCACTGACCAGCAGTAGTACCACTCCAACGGTACTGTCGGCGTTCTGGATACCAGGGTACCCAGACTTGCCTGCCTGCGGCCCAAGGCGTGGCCCACCTCGACGACCAAGTACGGCCCAGCGCGGCCTCACTCGACACAAGGCCCTCGCGAGACCCCGAGCTCGCGAGGGAAGCGGCGCCAAGACCCGCGGGGAGGTAGGCCACCCCAGGCCTCCTCCTGAGCAGTGGAGACTCCTATGCAACACGCGACCTCAGGAGGCCAACGGTGACGCCAGCCAGGCCAGGCGGGCGCCAGTACGCCAGAGGGGACAGTTTCCCCTTTGGTTCAAAGGAGGCAGGGACGCACGCGGGATCCCAAAGCGCCCCCCAAAGGTTTCCACTTCGGTGCAACAAGACCAAGACCCCAAGCCCCGCAGGATGGACGTCATCACCGAGCCCACCACTGCATCACCGTCGACTACTTTGCAGGCGAAGACCACCTTTCGTCAGGATAGGGTGTACCACCTGTCCCCCTTCAAATTTGGCCGTTGTGGGATCCCTTCCCGCCATTGCGCTAAGGGAAGAGGACCTGGGCCGCTATAAATGGAGATGAGGTAGCCTGGTAGAGGAGGGGGAGCATCCACCCCGTGAATACACCGGCAAGGCAACACGCCACTGTACTAGTTCATCCACCAACCTCCTCGTGAGGCAATCCACCAAAGGCAGGAGTAGGGTTTTACGCTTCACAGCAGCCCGAACCTGGGTAAACTCTTGTGTGTCTTCGTCTTCCTCGCCATCGAGCGGGGTTATTGTGTTGTGAGCTTGAAGGGGGCGAAGCTGTTGGGGAATCTTCGCACACGCCCCTGGGTTCGAATTACTTAGGGTTTTGCGGAGCCCGAAATCCGACATTTGGCGCGCCAGGTAGGCGGTGTGTCGGGATCCTCACTGAAACTTCGCCTCGCCTCTGCTCGGTGCTTCCATGGCCAAGGGACGCCGAGCCCGCGCCGAACGATGGGCTGCCCGCGTTGCTCGGGCGACGCCACCAGACCTCGGCATCCCGCGCTGCCTCGCTTTTCCGTCGGAAGGCGCCATCTCCAGCCCGGCCTTGGACAGGCACCAGGGGTTGTCGCCCTCGTCAACCGCGCGACGAGCCCTCACCGCCCTGAACTTCCCCAGCGTCCACGTCGCGGCATCATCTCCCCGAGCTCGCCGTGACCCGGCTCGCGGGCGAATCGCGCTCCTCGTAGCCCGTGAGCTGCAGCCTTTCCGTGTTGCTCACGGACGCTATGACAGTTGGATATGCCTCACGGCCATACGCCCCACCCCGACTGGCGAGGCCCCGGCGCCCCCCCATGGGACGGCCCGGGAGCGGGCTCACGCCCATGAAGTCGCTCAACCAGCCGCCGAGGCACCGAGGCCGGGCGGACGCGCCGGGGACGTGCGTCGTGACCCGCACCGGCCGGAAGTGCAGCCCGGCTCGTCGGGCGCGCAGGAGTTGGCCCCTGGTGCAGGCGGGGGCCGACGGGAGCTGCCAGCCGCGGGGGGTAGGCGCCATAACGCGCCCCCCGGCACTCCCGGCGGATCGAGGCGGGGCGTCCAGCGACTCATCTACGCCAACGCCTGGGGGCTCGCGCGACCCTACCACGACCATGTCGGCGAGCGCCCGGGCCAAGACGGGAGCGGCGCCGGCCACCAGGACAATAGGAGGAGCGCATGCGATCCCGCGAGCGGCTCTCGTCGAGGCTGGTGCGAACACCCTCGTGAGGGCGGTTGGTGGGGCCGGCCTCATGAGGATGCTAGGCGCTGGCAGCCTCGTGAGGTGCGCCCACTGGTAGGGGGCTACCCTTGGCAAGCACTTGGGTCCGCGGACCGGGGGTCGCTTGCCTGGGGACGGAGGGTGGAACACACGCCCATGTCTCCAGGCCGGGCGCCCCCAGCCAGGAGACGAAGGGTGGAACACACGCCCATGTCCCCTGGCCAGGTGTTTCCAACCTGGAGACGGAGGGTGGAACACACGCCCATGTCTTCAGGTCGGGCGCCCCCAGCCAGGAGATGGAGGGTGGAACACATGCCCATGTCCCCTGGCAGGGCGACTCCTACCCGGAGACGGAGGGTGGAACATACGCCCATGTCCCCGGGCCGGGTTTCGCTCGACCAGTGGCGAGAGCTCACGTACTAACCCACATCCCCGGGCTCTGGAGGGCTCGAGGCACTGCTCCGGAATGGGCTCTCCCTGCGAAGGGCGTGGGGGGCACGCCCCACGGTCAAGGGCCCGTTCGGGACCCAACTCAAGTCGCCGCGTCGTGCTTGGGGAACGGGAGCGGGCTTCATGCCAGGGAGGCATGGGGCTCTCAGCGCACCCCCAGGCCCAACCCGTGACACTCTCACGTAATAATGAGTGGGATGTATACGCCCGGAGCCCCCCGAGGACGTGGAGGGGTTCCATCCCACGCCCAAGTGGAAGCCCCATGCTTCGCGCTGGTGGACAACACTGCCCCCCAATGGCTATGCCCACGCAACGTGGAAGCCCTACGCTCCGCGCTGGGGAGAAGACGAAGACGAAGATTAGTCTAGATGCCGGACGCGGCTGTTCTTTGCCCATTCTTGTATTCGAATTTTCCATTTTTTGGAATAAACTCTGGAGTTCTTGCGATTTTTCTTCTAGAAATAAAAGGGGGGGAATCATTCTTTTTGGTAACGATTTCCGTTTGGTATCTCGCTTTCTTTGGGAAGTTTGGCAGCTGCCGGACCCCTCTACTCTCGCGGTCGACCCAGAGCGAAGGGTGGGCGCAGTGAGTGCGTTGTCGCACCTACCCTGCCGAGGCACAAGCTCTCGGGCACTCGCGAGGGGCGATCATCCAGGCCGACATGAGCTTCTTGACAAAAACATACAACGTCACACACCATACAACACGGGAGCATCCTCCGGAGTCCCTCCAAAAACACACCCAGGCCGCCTCAGGGTTGTGCTCATGACCCCAACAGGCGGACACGAAGACTACTCATGGGTACACGCCGTCGTCATCGCCTACGTCGTCGCCGTCGCTGCCGGGTTCGCGGTCCTCAGCTCTGCCGTGGTCCTCCGGTTCCTCGGAAGATAATTCCGCGATCAAGTCCTCCACGTGGTCCTCCACCCACCCGGCCAGGGCGCCTCGAATCACTTCAGGCACCGGGGCAAGCACCACCCCGAAGTCGAAGTGCGGGTCGAAGCGAAGGAGGTGGCTGAAGACGTGCGAGGCCGCCCGCGCGAGGAGGTCGCGACGCTTCTCCTCCACGAGCTCGCGGATCTTCTCCGCACCTTCCTCAAGGCACTCCACGACCCTGGAAAAGAAGCCCAGGTACCCTGCATCGTCCGGAACCAGGGGGCTCGAGACGCTCGCGCCGTAGATGTCGCTCAAGGCCCGGTTGGCCCTCTACTCGAGGGACTGGAACATCTGGGAGCGCGTATGCTGGAGGCCACGGGCACGATCCACCTCATCCAAAGCCTTCTCCGCAAGGGAAGCAACGCCCTTTACCTGCTTATAGAGAAAAGCTAGCTCGGCCTCGGCAAGAGCCTGGGCATCCATCGCGGCTGGCCGATGTCGCTCCTCTTGGTCTAACCTTTTCTTGAGGACATCAACCTCGCCTTTCAGGTGGTCGCACCGCTTGCAGTAACGGGACTCCTGAAGCTTCAGCTTCGCGCGGTAGTCCTGGAGAAGGGAACGTCAAGCCTCCGCCACCTTGTTGTCGACCTCCTCTTGGAACTTTGCCTCGCGGGAGGCAAGGGAGTCCTCGGCGAGGGACACCTGATGTTCCCTCACCTCCAGCCTCTCATGCTCCAGACTCTGCTCCAGCGCTTCTATTGTCAGCACCTCCTCGGGCATGCAGGGCTCCACGCCGCCGGCGCGCGGCTCGGTCTTCATAGCATCAAGAGCGGCCCTGTGAGCCTGGATTCGCCTTTCAAGGGCGGTGTTGGAGGCTTCAAGTTCCTCCATGCGTTCCTCCGAGGCCTTGCGTCGGCAGTCGGTGGCGTGGGCCTCTGCGAGGGCGCGGTCGCGGGCCTCCCTCGCCACGGCAAGGGACCCCTCAGCGGCGGCATGGGCGAGCTCGCGCTGCAGGCGGTCAAGGTTGATGGCAACCTCAAGACGATGCCACTCGCACGTGAGGCGCTGGCGCTCTGCTTCGAGACGAGTGTCGACGGTGACGAGCTCAGCCCCCAGGCGCCCCAGTGCGTTCGCCGAGGTCTGGAGCAAACCGTGCCGCACGGCACTCCGGTCGCACGCGAGCTCAAGGGCCCAGCCAAGGTCTTCGTCCTCCCCCGGGCCGGTCAGAGGGGCATGCGAGGGGCCGCCCGGCCCTGACGCGCGCGCGGGGGCTGGGGGCTCCTCCTCCCCTCCCCCGAGTGGAGTCCGCCCCCAGCGGGGGTCCGTGTCTTTGCTCAAGGAAGGCCCTGATGCACGGCGCGGCTGGTTCTCGGCGAAGACCGCCGACAGAGGACGAAGCCTCGTCCCTGCGGGGAGGGGGCCAGGCAAGAAGAAGCTCGTGGGGAACTCGCGCACAAAACCCCGCGGGGACCGCGCGAGCTTGGGCACAGGCGCCTCACCGTGAGGGACTGCGAAGACCGTTGGTGCCAAGGCCACGATGGGCCCGAAAGCCTCAGGAGGCGGCGGTAGCGTCTCGCTTTCTCCTTCCGTAGAGGAGGACCTGCGCAATAGAGATTCAGAACGGATACGCCGTGGAAGACTGAGAAGGCCGGGCACTTACTCGTCCAGGGCGACCCACTTCCTCTTCATCGGCGCCCATGGCGACGGGCGATGGCTGCCCCCAAGCCTCTTCCTCTTCCGGCGAGCGTGGGAGCCCGGGGACGGCATCCCGACATCTGGCCCCGCGCTTCCAGCGGCGAAGATGGTGGCCGCCTCCGCCGTCGGGGCATCACCTTCACTCCCGGTCACGACCTCAGCACCCCCAGGGGCCCTTGGCCTCGAAGCCGTCGCAGAGGAATCATCCCGGGGACCCGCCTTCACCAGAAGGAGGGGCCCCCACTCGTCAAAACACGACATCTTCCCGGCAAGCCCCCCCCCCCATTAGGGCGGCTGAACAAGGGAGGCCGTCCCGAGGAAGCTCACCCGGATCCCCGCCGGTCAGGCGGCGGAGTAACTCGCGCAGCACGCCGAGAAGGAGAGAAGGGACCTGGAGTCTCATGGGGTCACAAGGACCCGCGAAGGTCCACATCGGGCGAGAATGGCGTTGGAGGGGAGCAATGCGCTGGCGGGAAAACTCCCACACCACCAACGCCATCGTCACACCAGACTCCCTCAGTTCCGCCAGCCTGGCCAAGACGGGCGCGAGCCGAGGGTCGTCAAGCTCCTCGCTTCCCCACCCAGGATTGGGCTCCGCAGGAACCGACGGGGGTTGGAGCAAGAAGCCGGCCTCGGCAGCGTCTACATACACCCACTGCCTCCGGAACCCTTCTGCGTTTGGTGAAAGCCGGGCGTCGGGGGCCCCGCTGGCCGTCGCATCAGCAGCCCGCAGGGACACGCATCCAGAGCAGTGCCCCTCGGGGTTCAACCGGATAAAGAAGAAGTGGCGAAGTAGGGCCACGGAAGGGGAGACACCGACGAAGGCCTCGCACAAGAAGGCGAAGGCAGAAAGGAGGACGATGGAGCCAGGGTCGAGATGGAGCGCATGGACCTGGTAGTGCGTCAGCACGGCAGAAAAGAAGTCCGAGAACGGCGGCGGCAAGCCGGAAAGGAGGGCGTGGAGATGAAGGGGAATGTAGGAGGGCTCCAACTCGGCCTGAGGCCGCGAGCCTAGCCAGATCTTGGACGCCCCCCACTCGTTGGAGCCGGCGGCGACAACCAGGCGGACCTTCTCCAACCCCTCAAGATTGACCACCGAGGATCGTCCTAACACGGGCTCCGGCGTCGGAGCAGGCCCCGGTGCCTTCGAGGCCTCGCCCCCACCCTTCTTTATGTCTACATTGTTAGTTTGTGAGCTTATATTCCTTGTGTTCTATCTCTATGCTCACTTACTATCTCTTGCTTTCATGCTTATCTCTCATATTATGTGGATTGCAAGATTGTTGTCGTGTCTATAAAATATAGGGGGAGTGTTGATCCTAGTGTGTGCTCTTTGCATTCCAAAGGCATATTAAAATAGGGCACACATCTAGGGGGAGCCCGTCTATATTTTGTAGATGTTGGGATTGCTTAAGCTTTGTTGTTTATCTTATGTGCAAATCCCGTGTTGTCATCAACCCACCAAAAGGGGGGAGATTGTTAGAACATAATTTTCCCCAAGTGGTTTTGGTGATTGATGACAATGCCCTTTGCGGAATAACCGTGTGCATTCAGGTTTCAGAGATTATCAGGTGGCATGAGACGGTTTATTTCCCCTCGGTGTTTAAAGAGAAGACGATTATTTTCTTTCGATTTAGTTTTGGTGGACTTGGGTCGTAGGAAATCCGTACTATCAAGAGGGGGTCCGCTTCGGAAAGGTTTGGGTGGAATTATCACGTACATAGTCCTTTGCACCCCGCCTTTCTTCCCGACATCTGGAGCTTCTATCCTTCCTTGCCTTAAATTGCCTAGTGTCTGATAAGCGGTAGTACCGCGCTGACCAGCGGTAGTACCACTCCAACGGTATTGTCGGCGTTCTGGATACCAGGGTACCCAGACTTGCCTGCCTGCGGCCCAGGGCGTGGCCCGCCTCGATGACCAAGTACGGCCCGGCGCGGCCTCACTCGACACAAGGCCCTCGCGAGATCCCGAGCTCGCGAGGGAAGCGGCGCCAAGACCCGCGGGGACGTAGGCCACCCCAGGCCCCCTCCTGAGCGGCGGAGACTCCTATGCAACACGCGACCTCAGGAGGCCAAGGGTGACGCCAGCTAGGCCAGGCGGGCGCCAGTACGCCAGAGGGGACAGTTTCCCCTTTGGTGCAAAGGAGGCAGGGACGCACGCGAGATCCCAAAGTGCCCTCGAAAGGTTTCCACTTCGGTGCAACAAGACCAAGACCCCAAGCCCCACAGGACGGACGTCATCACCGAGCCCACCACTGCATCACCGTCGACCACTTTGCAGGCGAAGACCACCTTTCATCAGGATAGGGTGTACCACCTGTCCCCCTTCAAATTTGGCCATTGTGGGATCCCTTCCCGCCATTGCGATAACGGAAGAGGACCCGGGCCGCTATAAATGGAGACGAGGTAGCCCGGTAGAGGAGGGGGAGCATCCACCCCGCGAATACACCGGCAAGGCAACACGCCATTGTACTAGTTCATCCACCAACCTCCTCATGAGGCAATCCACCAAAGGCAGGAGTAGGGTTTTACGCTTCGCAGCGGCCCGAACCTGGGTAAACTCTTGTGTGTCTTCGTCTTCCTCGCCATCGAGCGGGGTTATTGTGTTGTGAGCTTGGAGGGGGGGAAGCTGTTGGGGAATCTTCGCACACGCCCCTTGGTTCAAATTCCTTAGGGTTTTGCGGAGCCCGAAATCCGACAGGTACTACTACAGTTCAGTGCTGCTGCCACTTCCGCTTACACTTTGCTCTCTAGTGTTCACAGCGGAAGTAGAGCGGTAGTTGTGAGCAGAAGTACCGTTCCTGCAATACTGCGCTCACTCCACTGCCCCACTTCCACTACCCACACCTGCAGATCAGGTTTTAAGCGGAAGTACCGCTCCAGCGGAGCGGTAGTACCGCTCCGGTGGTACTACCGGGATGTTCTACCGCTGGAACTACCGCTTATATTTTGCTCTCTGGATAGTTTGGTTTTCTGAGCGGCTGTAGCAGGCGGTAGTACCGCTTCAAGCAGTACTATCATGCTACCTCACCCTTCTACGGCTAGTTCTCCCGCTCGTGCATCACTAAGCGGAAGTACCGCTGGTGGGAGCGGTAGTACCGCTCCGGCGGCACTACCGCCTCCTTTGAGCTCTTCAGTTACACTGAGTGGGAGTAACTTCCATGCCAGCGAAGTACCGCTCTCCCCAGCGGTACTACCGCTTATGCACGGGCAGAATGGCATAACGGTTGGATTCCCCTTCCCACTATATAAGTGAGTCGTCTTCCCCAAGTAGACTAACCTCTTTTCCCCCAAAGCTCCATTGTTGCTCCTAAGCTCATTTCCGCCCGATACCCCTCCCTATCCATCGAATCTTGTTGATGCTCTAGGGTTTGGAGGAGAGGGCCTCGATCTACACTTTCACCAAGAGAAATTTGATTCCCCCACTAATCCCTTGCGGATCTTGTTACTTTTGGGTGTTTGAGCACCCTAAACGGAAGAGGTCACCTCGAAGCCATATTCCATTATGGTGAAGCTCTGTGGTGTCGTTGGGAGCCTCCAATTAAGTTGTGGAGATTTCCCCAACCTTGTTTGTAAAGGTTTGGTCGCCGCCTTCAAGGGCACCACTAGTGGAATCACGACATCTCGCATTGTGTGAGGGCATGAGGAGAATACGGTGGCCCTAGTGGCTTCTTGGGGAGAATTGTGCCTCCACACCGCTCCAATGGAGACGTACTTCCCCTCAAAGGGAAGGAACTTCGGTAACACATCCTCGTCTCCACCGGTTCCACTTGTGGTTATTTCTTACCTTTACTTTGTGCAAGCTTTACTTGCGTTGTATCCTTTGCGTGCTTGCCTTGTTGTTGTTGCTAGAATCATATAGGTTGTTCACCTAGTTGCATATCTAGACTACCTATTTGTTGCTAAACCTAATTTGTTAAGAAAGACTAAAAATTGGTAGTTGCCTATTCACCCCCACTCTAGTCAACCATATCGATCCATTCAACTACACCATTCACACCACTCCCTCTCACTCCCCTCACCGCCCCTTGCTCTCCTATCCTCTCCTCCGATGAGTCGCCCACCGTCGTGCCTTCCGCTGACCCCCATCAGCGCCGGCCAGAACCGCATCCACGAGCAGTGGGTTGCCGGCTTAGCGAACTCCGGAGCGGACCTGATGCGGGCTCTGCGGGTGTCGTCTCTGCTCTGCATCACGCCGCCACGTTCGGCCAATGCGGTGCCGGCTGCTCCGGCTCTGCCGCAGTATCCGGACCTCGTGGTCATGGGTTTGCTGGCGCCACTGGAGGGGGCGGCGACCGCGCGTTGGTCGGAACCCTTGTTGGTGGGCCCCCCATCCGAGGGTTTATCCCATGGACGTCGGCGCCCTCCTCCTCGACCGTGCGCGTGGCCTGATGATCCACAAGTATAGGGGATCAATCGTAGTCCTTTCGATAAGTAAGAGTGTCGAACCCAACGACGAGCAGAAGGAAATGATAAGTAGTTTTCAGCAAGGTATTCTCTGCAAGTGCTGTGAGTAACAATGATAGATAGTCTTGCAGCAAGAGAATTAGTAACAAGTGACAAGTAACAATAGTAGCAAGGGTGCAGCAAGGTAGCCCAATCCTTTTTATAACAAAGGACAGGCCTGAAAGTACTCTTATATAAAGCAAGCGCTCCCGAGGAGACATGGGAATTTCTGTCTAGTCATGTTCATCATGTTGAGTTGATCCGCGTTCGTTACTTTGATAATTTGATATGTGGGTGGACCGGTGCTAAGGTGTTGTTCTTACTTGAACAAGCAACCCACTTATGATTACCCCCTCTCGCAAGCATCCGCAGCTATGAAAGAAGATTAATATAAATCTAACCATAGCATGAGACGTGTGGGTCCAAATCAGCCCCTTATGAAATAACACATAAACTAGGGTTTAAGCTTCTGTCACTCTAGCAACCCATCATCTACTTATTACTCCACGATGCCTTCCCTTAGGCCCATAATATGGTGAAATGTCATGTAGTCGACATTCACACGACACCACTAAAGGAAGCAACAACATACATATCATCAAAATATCGAACGAATACCAACTTCTCATGATTACTTATAACAAGACTTCTCCCATGTCCTCAGGAACAAAAGTAACTACCCACAAATCATCACCATGTTCAAGATCAGAGGTGTAATAATGATGATTAAGGATCTTAACATATTATCTTCCACCAAATAAACCAACAAGCATCAACTACAAGATGTAATCAACACTACTAGTAACCCACATGTACCAATCTGAGGTTTTGAGACAAAGATTGAATACAAGAGATGAACTAGGGTTTGAGATGAGATGGTGCTGGTGAAGATGTTGATCAAGATTGGTCCTCCCACGAAGGAGGAAGCGTTGGTGATGATGATGGCTTCGATTTCCCCCTCCCGAAGGGAAGTGTCCCCGGCAGAATCTCTCTGTCGGAGAGCAAAAGGGCCTCTGCCAAGGTTTCCACCTCGAGACGGCGGCTCTTTGTCCCGAAAGTATCTTCTTAATTTTTTCTAGGTCAAAATCCAACTTATAGCAGAAGAGGGAGTCCAGGGCACCTGGGAGGTGGTCCCAAGCCATCAGGGCACGCCTAGGGGGGTGGGCGCGCCCTGTTGGCTTGGCACCAACAGGTGACCCCCCTCTAGTATATTTTTGCTCCATAAATTCTCATATATTCCACAAAAATTCTATGTGAAGTTTCAGGTCATTTGGAGTCCAGTGAATTTTTAGCATTTTTCTTGGTTTTCAGGTCCAGAATTCCAGTTTCCGGCAATTTCCTCTTTGTGATGTACCTTGTAAATTCAGAGAGAAAAGGCATAAGAATTGTATCATAATGTGGAATAATAACCAAGAATAACATAAATATCAATAAGAAATCATGATGCAAAATGGACGTATCAACTCCCCCAAGCTTAGACCTCGCTTGTCCTCAAGCGAAAGCCGAACTCGGTAATAATGACCATAATATTAGAGAAAGAGAGGTGTCGATAAAAATAGAATACAGACATGAGAGCATCATGAATATTAACATAGCACAAGTTTTTCATCATATAGCTTCTCATAAACAAGTAACAATATATCCACAACATTAAAGTATGAAGCATAAACTTTATTGACAGTCAACAAACTATGTTCTTAGTCATTGAGACAATCAATTCATCATATTTTAGAACAAAGTCTATGTAAGAGCTTTCATTTTAGCAAGTTCACATACTCAACTATCATTTAGTCTTCTATGACCGCTGACACTCATTGCATATTTTTGGAGCTAATGTTTCCATCGGACACATAGGAAGATAGGGGCTTTATTGTTTTTGCCACCCAACTTATTTACCTCAAGGATAATGTCAACAATAATGACTCATGATCACCTACATCCAACTGGATATATATATATACCTGGATCTTTCCCCATCACATGATGCTTGCCAACTAGAGAATTAATTTGTTGGAATAGGGATAAACATTATTGACTCTTGCATAAAAGTAAATACATGAAAGTAAAGATAGGCCCTTCACAGAGGGAAGCAGATGTTGTCATGCGCTTTTTAATTTTGGATGTGCAAGCTCTTAATGTAAAGGAACATCACTTTATATTGCCCCTTATGATAGCAACCTTTATTATGCAGTCTGTCGCTTTTATTTCTTTGCCATCACAAGATCGTACAAAGCTTATTTTCCCTTACAATAAAATATCATACATATTTAGGAGCAATTTTTATTGCTTGATGCACCGATGACAACTTGCTTGAAGGATCGTATTCAATCCATAGGTAGATATGGTGGACTCTCATGGCAAGAAACTGGGTTTAAGGGTTATGGATGCACAAGTAGTATCTCTACTTAGTGCGGATTTTTAGGCTAGCAAAAGATCCTAAGCAAGCACCACATGTTAGGGGATCCATGACAATATAACTTCTATGTGTATGTAAACAAACATAACTCATTACGTTGTCTTTCTTGTCCAACATCAACAATTTGATCATTATATAATATTTGATGGGGGTCACAATCATAAAAGATGTCCAAGATAGTGTATTTGTATGTGAATCCCCTCTCCTCTATCATAATTTGCATGGATTGTATCAATGACTAACACTATGTTTGTTAACTCCCAACAACTTTTATCACTTATACTTCTTCTATGTGAAGTCATTACTCCCCATGAGATTAGCATATGATTTTTCTATTTCTTTTATTTCATTGCTATGATGATTGATGCATAAGAGTAAAGAAAGCAAACTCAACTAATATTTATTATATAACTCTCACACTTGATTACAAAGATAGATGGATCACAAAGCAAGCACTCTAAGCAAAGCAATACTAAATTTTATTCCTCTAGATCACGAAATACTAAGGATTGAACTAAGATAGATGATAATGGTGAAAGTGATGGTGATATCATACCCGGGCACCTCCCCCAAGCTTGGAACAAGCTAAGGGTGGTGCCCATACCCATGTACTCAAGTGTCCTTCTTGGGTAATGATGGTGATGATGTAGTGGGCTTGTCCTTCAAGAGATACTCCAGATTATCGGTTATTCTCCGAAGGTCCAGGTTTTGTTCTTCCAGTAGAATGACTTCCTGAGTGAGAGCTGTGTTCTGGGCACAGGTGGATTCCATAACATTCAATACATCAATTTCAGGTAAGGAAATATCATCGTAAAGAGGTAATGGCACATCTCCCTGATTTGAATCCTCCGAGGGATGGTTAGCATAATTTCTTTTTGTTCCTTCGGCTTCTTCCTTATCCTTCCTCATAGCACCATCTGAAGCCTCCGGTTCATCTTCTTCTCCACCAGACATTTCATAATAGACTTCATTGTAAGGGCATCTGCCTGGCGAAGGTCGGACTATGCGATGCTTCTTGCGGAGAGTCGGGGGAGCCATGGGTGCCTCGCCGAATTAGGAGACCTGACAGAAAAACAACCCGAAACAAGAACAGAGGAGAAACTTACGATGTGGTGGTCAAAACATATAGGAGTATATATAAAGAATTTTTTAGGTCAGAATACGTGTCCAAGAAGAAAATGGAGTCCGGGGGGCACACGAGGTGCTCCCAAGCCATCAGGGTGCGCCCAGGGGGGTGGCCGCGCCCTGTTGTCTTGGGACTCCCTCGTGGGTCTCCCTGACTAGTTTTTATTTTTTGAATTTTTCTAAAATACCAGAACCAACAAAAAATATTTCTATGGAATTTTTGGAGTCGGTTTACTTACCGTATCACATACCTACCCCTTTTCAGGCATCTGGAGTGTTCCGGAAGGTCTCTCTTATGTGTTCTTCCGGTGTCATCACTTGAATAATATTAGTTTCAACATTGATGGGCATACCTGAGATGTAATGTTTAATTCTTTGCCCATTAACCACTCTCGGATGTGTGCCTTCGGCATTGTTGATCTTAATGGCTCCGGAGCGATAAACTTGTTCGATGATATAGGGTCCTTCCCATTTGGAGAGAAGTTTTCCTGCAAAAAATCAGAAACAAGAATTGTACAAAAGAACTAGATCACCGATTTTAAATTCCCGTTTTTGGATTCTTTTGTCATGCCATCTTTTAACTTTCTCTTTAAACAGCTTGGCATTTTCATAGGATTGTGTCCTCCATTCATCTAAGGAGCTAATATCAAATAACCTCTTTTCACCGGCAAGTTTAAAATCATAGTTAAGTTCTTTAATTGCCCAATAAGTTTTATGTTCTAACTCAAGAGGTAAATGATATGCTTTTCCATAGACCATTTTATATGGGGACATTCCCATTGGGTTTTTATAAGCAGTTCTATAAGCCCATAATGCATCGTCAAGTTTCTTAGACAAATTCTTTCTAGATCTATTAACTGTCTTTTGCAAGATTAATTTTATTTCTCGGTTGCTCAACTCAACTTGACCACTAGACTGAGGATGATAAGGCGATGCAATCCTATGGTTAACATCATACTTAGCTAGAAGTTTACGGAAAGCACCATGAATAAAATGTGAACCACCATCAGTCATTAAATATCAAGGGACTCCAAACCTCGGGAAAATAACATCTTTAAGCATTTTAATAGAAGTGTTATGATCAGGACTACTAGTTGGAATAGCTTCTATCCACTTAGTAGCGTAATCAATAGCAACTAAAATATGAGTATACCCATTAGAGGAAGGAAAAGGTCCCATGTAATCAAAACCTCAAACATCAAATGGTTCGATATCAAGTGAATAATTCATAGGCATTTCCCGAAGTCTACCAATGTTACCAATTATTTGGCATTCATCACAAGAGAGGACACAATTACGAGCATCTTTGAAAAGAGTAGGCCAATAAAAACCGGATCGTAATACCTTGTGTGCAGTTCTATCACCAGTGTGGTGCCCTCCGTAGGCCTCAGAGTGACACTTCCGTAGGATTTGTTCCTATTCATGCTCAGGTACACAACGCCTAATAACACCATCTACTCCTTTAAAAATATGTGGGTCATCCCAAAAGTAATGTCTTAAATCATAGAAGAACTTTTTCTTTTGTTGGTAGGTGAAACTAGGTGGTATATATTTAGCAACAATGTAATTAGCATAATCCGCATACCAAGGAGCGCTACGGGAAGCATTTATAATAGCTAATTGCTCATCAGGAAAATTATCATCAATAGGCAGTGGATGATAACCCACAAGTGTAGGGGATCGTTTGTAGCCTTTTTCGATAAGTAAGAGTGTCGAACCCAATGAGGATCTAAAGGTAGAATTAATATTCTCTCAAGTTCTATCGACCACCGATACAACTCTACGCACGCTAATGCTTACTTTATCTAGAACAAGTATGAAACTACTTTGCGGGAATAAAACTAGAAGTACTTAGTTGGTGTAGAGATAGTTTTGCAAGGTAATAAAGAACGTGGAAATAAAAATTAGGTGCTGTTTTAATAAAGATTAATTAAGTTAGTTGTTTAGTAGAAAGCTTTTTGTAACGCAAGAGAAAGATTGTCCATAGGCAATTGAATATAACATGATAGATACTTGTCATATGCAATGAGGGAGAGACATACGCTAACACACTTTCCGTACTTGGATCATATGCACTTATGATTGGACCTCTAGCAAGCATCCGCAACTACTAGAAATCATTAAGGTAAACCCAACCATAGCATTAAACATCAAGTCCTCTTTACTCCCATATGCAAACAACTCCCTTACTCGGGTTTGTGTTTCAGTCACTCACCAACCCACTATAAGCGAATCATGAACATATTGCAAAACCTCTAGCGGGATTCCTTCACGTGTGCGCCTCACGGAAGGCACCTTAGGACCGCACCATATCAACATACAACTCATATCAATAACATCATACCACAATTAACCCGTAGGACAAAAGAGATCTACTCAAACATCATAGGATAGCCACACATCATTGGATAATAATATATAGCATTAAGCACCATGTTTAAGTAGAGATTACAGTGGGGAAGAGGGGTTTTACACCGCTGCATAGAGGGGGAGAGAGTTGGTGGTGACGGCGGCGAAGTTGTTGGTGTAGATCGCCGTCACGATGGTTGCCCCGGCGGCGCTCCGGCGCCACCGGGAGAGAGCTCCCCTCCTTATTATTCTTCCTTGGCCTCCTCCCTAGATGGGAGGAGGGTTTCTCCTCTGGTTCATGGCCGCCATGGCTCCCGGAGGGCAAGAGCCCCTCCGAGATTGGATCTCTCTCTCTCTGTTTCTCTCCTGTTTTCGTTGCTGTTTTCTGGCCCTTCACCGTGTCTTAAATATCCAGAGATCCGTAACTCCAATCGGGCTAAAATTTTGAGGGGATTTTTATTGGGAAATTATCTTTCTTGCGGCGAAAGTAGGGCCCCAACCGACTTAAGGAGGAGCCACCAGCCATCAGGGCGCGGCCCACCCCCCTGGCCGCGCCCTGTTGGCTTGGGGGGCCTCGGGCATCGTATTGCGTTGATTCTTCTTCCTAAAATTCACATATATTCCAAAAAAAATCTCCGTAAATTTTTATCATGTTTGGACTTCGTTTGATATGGAATTTTTGTGAAACAAAAAAAACACAAAAAACAGGAACCGGCACTGGGCACTGGATAAGTAAGTTAGTCCCAAAAATAATATAAAATGTAGCCAAAAGTATATGAAAGTTGTAGAATATTGGCATGAAACAATCAAAAATTATAGATACGACGGAGACGTATCAGCATCCCCAAGCTTAATTCCTGCTCGTCCTCGAGTAGGTAAATGATAAAAATAATAATTTTTGATGTGGAATGCTACCTAACATAATCTTGAACAAATGTCTAATCATGGCATGAATATTAAGATACAAGTGATTCAAGGCAATAGTCTATCATTTGACATAAAGACATCAATACTCAGGTTTACTAGCAAACAATCATGTCCTTTCAGAATAACAATGCTAAAGAACGCTATCCCTACAAAATCATATAGTTTGTCATGCTTGGTCTTCCTAGCATAAAGTTATAAATCATGAGCACCCCGGTGTCAAACCAAGTAATTGGATCGTACTTTTTAACGCGCTTCAGCTTTTTATTACTCACGCAATACATGAGCGTGAACCATGGATATAACATATGGGAGGAATAGAATATGGTGGTAGGTATCAAAAGGGGTAAAAAATAGAGAAGAAAGTCTCGCATCAACTCAGCGTATCAACGGGCTATGGGGATGCCCATCAATAGATATCAATGCGAGGAGTAGGGATTGCCATGCAACGGATGCACTAGAGCTATAAGTGTATGAAAGCTCGAATGAAGCTAAGTGGGTGTGCATCCAACTTGCTTGCTCATGAAGACCTCGGGCATTTGAGGAAGCCCGTCATCGGAATATACAAGCCAAGTTCTATAATGAAAAATTCCCACTAGCATATGGAAGTGACAAAACATAAGACTCTCTATATGAAAACATGGTGCCACTTTGAGGCACAAGTGTGGAAAAAGAGGTAGTAGCACTGTCCCTTCTCTGTTTTCTCTCATTTTTTTGTTTTTTTTTCTTTTTTTCCTTTTTTTTCTTTTTCTATCTCTTTTTTTCTCTTTTTTTCGTCTGGAGTCTCATCCCGACTTGTGGGGGAATCATTGTCTCCATCATCCTTTCCTCACTGATACAGTGCCCTAATAATGATGATCATCACACTTTTATTTACTTACAACTCAATATGAAGAACTATAATATGACTCTGTATGAATGCCTCTGGCAGTGTACCAGGATGTGCAATGATCTAGCGTAGCAAAACATATCAAAAAACGGACAAGCCATGGAAATATCATGCTAGCTATCTTACGATCATGCAAAGCAATATGAAAATAGGTGTACAAGTCATATGATGTAACGGTGGAAGTTGCATGGCAATATATCTCAGAATGGCTATGGAAATGCCATGATAGATAGGTATGGTGGCTGTTTTGAGGAAGATATAATGAGGCTTATGTGCAACAGAGCGTATCATGTCACGGGTTTTGGATGCACCGGCAAAGGTTGCACCGATCCTCGAGGTGAGAATGGGCAATGCACGGTACCGAAGAGGCTAGCAAATATGCGGAGGTGAGTGTGCGTACATCCATGGATTCACATTAGTCATAAAGAACTCACATACTTATTACAAGGTTTTATGAGCTCTCTCAAAGCAAAGTACTACTCGCATGCCCCTAGGGAGGAGGTTGGGAGGAATTAACCATCGCGCGCCCCCGATTATAACAGCACAAAGGATTTCAATCAAGGATAAATTTTGCTCCAACTCCATCGCAAAACTAGAGACTATACGTGCATGCTTTGGGAATCACAAACCTTAACACCAATATTCTTACTAGACCACAATCATTCAGTAGTACCCCCACATATTACCATCTTAATATCGCAAAACTATTGCAAGGAATCAAACATATCATATTCAGTGATCTACAAATTTTATGTAGGATTTTATGACTAACCATGTGAATGACCAATTCATGTTGACTCTCTAAATAGGTATAAGTGAAGCATGAGAGTTTAATTTCTTTCCACAAAAGACCACGCTCTAATAAATATAAGTGAAGCAAAATAGTATTCTACAAATAACGGTTTTCTATATGTTGAGAAACAGGCATCCAACTTCAAATGATATAAGTGAAGCACATGAAGCATTCTATAAAGCCATACTCAAAAGATATAAGTGAAGTGCAACGAGCATTCTATAAATCAACCATGGACTTTCCCATACCAGCATGGTGCATTGCTAAAAGGAAAATAAAAGGCACACGGCGCTCCAAGAATTTACGCATATCATGTGAACAAAACAAAAACCGAGACATACCGATAATTGTTGAAGAAGAAAGATGGGATGCCTTCCGGGGCATCCCCAAGCTTAGACGCTTGAGTCTCCTTGAATATTTACTTGGGTGCCTTGGGCATCGCCAAGCTTGAACTCTTGCCTCTCCTTATTCTTCTCATATCGATACCTCCTCGATCTTCGAACACTTCATCCACACAAAACTTAACATAATTCTCATTAGAAAGGTTAGTACATATAACATCAAATCTCATCATATCCTGCCATCACATTATTGTATAATTATAATCTAACATTACATACTGTATGATATCACAATTCTATGGCTCCCAAGTCAATGGAGCTCAACAAGAACTCAAACATAAGCAGACAAAGCAACTATAACAGCAATCTGTGAAAAACACGACTGTCTGTAAAGATCTGTTTGGTTACCATACTTCTGTATCTTAGAAAATTATGAAAAAATAGGAAAACCTGGGAAATCTGTATAAAAATATTGTGTAAATTTTTTAAGAATTTACCATGCTCCAGCAGAGAAAAAAAATTCTGCACTAGAAGCGAAAGTTTCTGTTTTTTGCACAGCATCAATTATACTCATCATGCAAGTCATCCCAAAGGTAAATCTTGGCACATTATTTTTATAATACAATGGATTTGTACAAGGGGGTAATTATTTTTGTTGAAAATTTTCTGTAATCAAGATTCACAAAGTTTCCATGGGCATGAACAAAGTTCAAGGCTAGCCCCCACTTCAACGTTGCTCGTCTTTCTCACTTTCACTTTTCTTTTTGAAAAATTTTTAGGTTCCCCACTTTATTTTTTTATTTTTAATTGTTTTAAAAGCACACAACAGAATAAAATGACTCTCTAAAACTTCCGGGTTGTCTCCCTGGCAGCGCTTTCTTTAAAGCCATTAATCTAGGCATATAGTGCTCAAGTAATTTATCCACCCGGATCCCAAGCTATATCAAAGCCAATTTTAATTAACAATGATTTGTAATTTAGTAGTGAGCACAAAGTGATATATATCATGTAACAACGAAGTCTAACTCTCTTCCTATGCATTGGCATGTCATAAAAGACCAATTCATTCACACAAAGTAAAGGCCAATACATAGCATAAGTGGTTTCTTGCAATTTTATTGTATTGGAAACATAGAGAGGTGAAGATTTGGTTCCTCTCTCATAATAATTGAAAGTAGGAGCACCAAGCACATGCATATTATGTTTATCAAAATCATCATGTGTGATAGTAAGACGCAACCCATCAATATAATCCTTAATAAGTGCAAACTTCTCCGATATAGTGTAGTTGGGAGAATTAAAAAGATAATAGGACTATCGTGTGTGGGTGCAATAGCAACAATTTCATGCTTAACATAAGGAACTATATCAAGTTCATCTCCATAAGCATAATTCATATTGGCATCATGGCCACAAGCATAGCAAGCATCAAGTTCATCAAAAAGGGATATTTCAAACGAATCCAAGGGATCGTAGCAATTATCATAGCATTCATCCTTCGGTATGTGCGAAGGGAAATTAAACAATGTATGAGTTGAAGAGTTACTCTTATTAGAAGGTGGGCACGGGTAGCTAATCTGCTCTTCCTCCTTTTGTTCTTCGCTCTCCTCCTCATCTTTTTCATCTAATGAGCTCACAGTTTCAGCAATTTCTTCTTCCATAGATTCCTGCAAAATATTAGTCTCTTCCAAGGCAGCAGACATTCTTTCAATGAATTCTTTAACATAAGCATTAGAAGCATAGTTTTCATAGCAATATTTAAGTACGGCAAAATTTTCAGATTTGTAAAGAGTAGCATCATACTTTTCAATCAAAGTAGCAATTTCATAAGCACCCTTAAAAGCAACAAATTCTTCAATTTGTTCAGCATCATAATAACAATAGGCATCCTTGGCATAAGAAGATAATATTTCATTATCATTAAAGACACATTGATAGGGAAGGTGTTTTTTAGTGTCTTCAGAACAACAAGTAAAATCATGTATTTCGCATAAATTCCAAGCATAGCAACACAAAGTATTAATTTGATGCCACAAGAGTTTCCCTTTTTGAGATAAGTGGTGTCGCACATAATAAGCATGCTCATTTAATGATTTTCCCTCAACTAAGCTAGTTGGGTTTTCAGCACGAGCACAAAGGGATCGAAGATGATCCAAGTAATAAGCTTAAGCGGTATGGTAGATTTTGGGTGGTTCCTCAACCACTGGGTTAGCAAGTACATCTATTTTTTTAGTATTTTGCCTTTCCTACCCATAACTAAAGATAGAAAATAACTTAGAACAAAAAATAAAATTACTTAGTGATAAAGCAAACAAGCACACAGGAGAATATCAACCGCTACGCTATTGCTCCCCGGTAACGGCGCCAGAAAAAGGTCTTGATAACCCACAAGTATAGGGGATCGTTTGTAGCCTTTTTCGATAAGTAAGAGTGTCGAACCCAATGAGGAGCTAAAGGTGGAATTAATATTCTCTCAAGTTCTATCGACCACCGATACAACTCTACGCACGCTAACGCTTACTTTATCTAGAACAAGTATGAAACTACTTTGCGGGAATAAAACTAGAAGTACTTAGTTGGTGTAGAGATAGTTTTGCAAGGTAATAAAGAACATGGAAATAAAAATTAGGTGATGTTTTAATAAAGATTAATTAAGTTAGTTGTTTAGTAGAAAGCTTTTTGTAAAGCAAGAGAAAGATTGTCCATAGGCAATTGAATATAACATGATAGATACTTGTCATATGCAATGAGGGAGAGGCATACGCTAACACACTTTCCGTACTTGGATCATATGCACTTATGATTGGACCTCTAGCAAGCATCCGCAACTACTAGAAATCATTAAGGTAAACCCAACCATAGCATTAAACATCAAGTCCTCTTTACTCCCATACGCAAACAACTCCCTTACTCGGGTTTGTGTTTCAGTCACTCACCAACCCACTATAAGCGAATCATGAACATATTGCAAACCCTCCAGCAGGATTCCTTCATGTGTGCGCCTCACGGAAGGCACCTTAGGACCGCACCATATCAACATACAACTCATATCAATAACATCATACCACAATTAACCCGTAGGACAAAAGAGATCTACTCAAACATCATAGGATAGCCACACATCATTGGATAATAATATATAGCATTAAGCACCATGTTTAAGTAGAGATTATAGCAGGGAAGAGGGGTTTTACACTGCTGCATAGAGGGGGAGAGAGTTGGTGGTGACGGCGACGAAGTTGTTGGTGTAGATCGTCGTCACGATGGTTGCCCCGGTGGCGCTCCGGCGCCACGGGGAGAGAGGGGGAGAGAGCTCCCCTCCTTCTTCTTCTTCCTTGGCCTCCTCCCTATATGGGAGGAGGGTTTCTCCTCTGGTCCATGGCCGCCATGGCTCCCGGAGGGCAAGAGCCCCTCCGAGGTTGGATCTCTCTCTCTCTCTGTGTGTTTCTCTCATGTTTTCGCTGTTGTTTTCTGGCCCTTCACCGTTTCTTAAATATCCGGAGATCCGTAACTCCGATCGGGCTGAAATTTTGAGGGGATTTTTATCGGAAAATTATCTTTCTTGCGGCTAAAGTAGGTCCCCAACTGACTTAAGGGGGAGCCACTAGCCATCAGGGCGCAGCCCACCGCCTAGCCACGCCCTGTTGGCTTGGGCGGCCCTCGGACATCGTATTACATTGATTCCTCTTCCTAAAATTCACATATATTCCAAAAAAAATCTCCGTAAATTTTTATCGCATTTGGACTTCGTTTGATATGGAATTTCTGGGAAACAAAAAACACACAAAAAACAAGAACTGGCACTGGACACTGGATAAGTAAGTTAGTCCCAAAAATAATATAAAATGTAGCCAAAAGTATATGAAAGTTGTAGAATATTGGCATGAAACAATCAAAAATTATAGATACGATGGAGATATATCAGTGGGTCATCATGAACATTTTCCATTCTAGAAAAATTATCTGCTATCGGGTTTTAACTCCCTTTCTATCAACAATATGCAAATCAAACTCTTGAAGTAAAAGCACCCACCTAATCAGTCTAGGCTTACCATCTTTATTTTCCATAATGTATTTAATAGCAGCATGATCAGTGTGAATAGTAACTTTGGAATCAACAATATAAGGTCTAAACTTATCACATGCAAACACAACTGCTAAAAATTCTTTCTCAGTGGTAGCATAATTTATTTGAGCACTGTCTAGAGTCTTACTAGCATAATGAATAACATTCAATTTCTTGTCTACTCTTTGCCCTAGAACAACACCAATAGCATAATCACTAGCATCACATATAATTTTGAATGGTAAGTTCCAATTAGGTGGTTGAATAATAGGTGCAGAAATTAAGGCTTTCTTAAGTACTTCAAAGGCTTCTACACAATCATCGTCAAAAACAAATGGAATATCTTTTTGAAGAAGATTAGTTAATGGCCTAGAAAACTTTGAGAAATCTTTAATGAAACGCCTATAGAAACCAGCATGACCAAGGAAACTTCTTATACCTTTAACATCTTTAGGACATGGCATTTTCTCTATCGCATCAACTTTAGCTTTGTCTACCTCAATACCTCGTTCAAAAATTTTATTCCCAAGTACTATACCTTCATTCACCATGAAGTGGCACTTCTCCCAATTCAAGACAAGATTAGTTTCTTCACATCTCTGCAAAACTCGATCAAGGTTGCTCAAGCAATCATCAAAAGAAGTCCCATAAACAGAAAAATCATCCATGAATACCTCAACAATATTTTCACAAAAGTCAGAGAATATAGCAGTCATACATCTTTGAAAGGTAGCAGGTGCATTGCATAAACCAAAAGGCATACGTCTATAAGCATAAGTTCCGAATGGGCATGTAAACGTAGTTTTCTCTTGGTCTTCTTTACACACAGGTATTTGAGAAAAGCCAGAATATCCATCAAGAAAGCAAAAATGTGTATGCTTAGACAATCTTTCTAACATTTGATCAATAAAAGGCAAGGGATAATGATCTTTTCTAGTAGCTTTGTTTAGTTTTCTAAAATCAATTACCATCCTATAGCCAGTTACTATCCTTTGTGGGATTAATTCATTTTTATCATTGGGGACAACAGTTATACCTCCTTTCTTAGGAACACAATGAACGGGGTTTACCCATCTACTATCAGCTATGGGATAGATTATACCTGCCTCCAGAAGCTTTAATGTTTCAGTTCTTACCACTTCGTTCATTTTAGGATTCAAGCGGCGTTGATGTCGACGACGGGTTTAGCATCCGGTTCCATATTAATCTTGTGCTGACATAGAGTGGGACTAATGCCCTTAAGATCATCAAGAGTATATCCAATAGCAGCCCGGTGCTTCTTCAGAGTTTTAAGTAACCTCTTTTCTTCATGCTCTGAAAGGTTAGCACTAATAACAACATGATATATCTTCTTTTCATCAATATAAGCACATTTCAAAGTATCAAGTAATTTCTTTAGCTCACACGGGATCTCCCTAAGGTGGGAGAGGATCCCTTAAGATCTCAACAGGCAAGTTGTGTTTAAGTATAGGTATTTGTCTAAAGAATATCTCATCTATTTCATTTCTCTCATTCATATGCATATCATTCTTGTGGTCTAGCAAGTATTGTTCTAAAGGATCAGTAGGAGGCACAACAATAGAAGCAAGACCAATAATTTCATCTTTATTAGACATTTCTTTCTCATGTGGTTGTCTACCAAACTTAGAGAAGTTAAATTCATGAGACACATCACCAAAGCTTACTTTAACCTTTTCTATAACACAATTAATTTCAGCATTAACGATATTCAAGAAAGGTCTACGAAATATAATGGGACAAAAACTATCTTGTTGTGAACCAAGTACTAAGAAATCAATAGGGTAATTAATTTTTCCACACAGGACTTCAACATCTCTAACAATCCCAAGCGATGAAATAGTGTCTTTGTTTGCAAGCTTAATAGTGACATCGATATCTTCAATCTCACCGGGTGCTATGTCATTCATAATTTCTTGATATAAGGTAAAAGGTATAGCACTAACACTAGCACCAATGTCACACAAGACATGATAACAATGATCTCCAATCTTAATAGAAACAACGGGCATGCCAGCAATTGGTTTGTTTTTGTCTAACTCATCTCGCTTGTTTCTAACAGGTTTTGCAATTCTAGTAGCTTCAGCACAGAAGTAAATAACATGTCCATCAATATTATCAACTAGGATATCTTTAACCATAGCAATATTAGGTTCTACATTTATTTGTTCAGAAGGTTTAGGTGTTCTAATATTGCTTTTATTAACCACAGTTGTAGCTTTAGCATGTTCCTTAATCCTAACAGGAAAAGGTGGTTTCTCAATGTAAGCAGTGGGTACAACTGGATCAACATGGTTAATAATTATTTCCTCCTTAACCTTAATGGGTTCCTCTAATAATTCTTCAATAGGTGGATGAAATTTAAACCACTTCTCCTTAGGGAGATCAACATGAGTAGGAAATGATTCACAGAAAGAAGCTACTATCTCAGAGTCAAGCCCATATTTATTGCTAAACTTATAAAAAGTATCAGTTTCCATAAAAGATTTAACACAATCAAACTCAAGCTTTATACCTAACTCTTTACCTTTGTCGAGTTCCCAATCTTTGAAGTTGCGTTTAATTCTTTTCAGAAGATCCCATTTGAATTCAATAGTTCTCTTCATGTAGGAACTAGTGGAAGAAGAATCGAGCATTAATTGATCATCATGAGAAAGCCGAGCATAAAAGTTTTCTATAATCATTTCTCTTGAGAGCTCATGGTTCGGGCAAGTGTGCATCATAGATTTAAGCCTCCCCCAATCTTGAGCGATGCTTTCTCCTTCACGAGGCCAAAAATTATATATGTAATTCCGATCCCGATGAACTAGATGCATAGGATAAAACTTCTGATGAAATTCCAGCTTCAAGCGATTCCAGTCCCATGATCCAATATCATCCAATAGCTTATACCAAATCAATGTTTTCCCTCCAAAGATAAAGGGAAAACCTTCTTCTTGACTTTTTCCTTGGATAAACCTGCAAGCTTAAATAATCCACAAATCTCATACATAAGGATTAGCTAGCAGTTTATCTAACATACCCAAAGGAATCTCATAATAAATATTTCCAGAGATTTCAGTAGGTTGGGGAGCGGCTTTTGCCACTTCCGTTCTAGGCGAAGATACCCCAAACAAACCACTCAAAGGATGACTATCCATAGTGACAAGCAACAGTAAATTTCAGCACGTACCAAAAATTGTTTCCTTACCAAATTCCACTTTCCAAAGGCGCTTCACTCCCCGGCAACGGTGCCAGAAAGTAGTCTTGATGACCCACAAATATAGGGGATCAATCGTAGTCCTTTCGATAAGTAAGAGTGTCGAACCCAACGAGGAGCAGAAGGAAATGATAAGCAATTTTCAGCAAGGTATTCTCTGCAAGTGCTATGAGTAACAATGATAGATAGTCTTGCAGCAAGATAATTAGTAACAAGTGACAAGTAACAATAGTAGTAAGGGTGCAACAAGGTAGCCCAATCCTTTTTATAGCAAAGGACAGGCCTGAAAGTACTCTTATATAAAGCAAGCGCTCCCGAGGACACATGGGAATTTCTGTCTAGTCATGTTCATCATGTTGAGTTGATTCGTGTTAGTTACTTTGATAATTTGATATGTGGGTGGACCGGTGCTACGGTGTTATTCTTACTTGAACAAGCAACCCACTTATGATTACCCCCTCTCGCAAGCATCCGCAACTACGAAAGAAGAATTAAGATAAATCTAACCATAGCATGAGACGTGTGGATCCAAATCAGCCCCTTATGAAATAACGCATAAACTAGGGTTTAAGCTTCTGCCACTCTAGCAACCCATCATCTACTTATTACTCCACAATGCCTTCCCTTAGGCCCATAATATGGTGAAGTGTCATGTAGTCGACGTTCACACGACACCACTAAAGGAAGCAACAACATACATATCATCAAGATATCGAACGAATACCAACTTCTCATGATTACTTATAACAAGACTTCTCCCATGTCCTCGGGAACAAAAGTAACTACTCACAAATCATCACCATGTTCAAGATCAAAGGTGTAATAATGATGATTAAGGATCTGAACATATTATCTTCCACTAAGTAAACCAACAAGCATCAACTACAAGATGTAATCAACACTACTAGTAACCCACAGGTACCAATCTGAGGTTTTGAGACAAAGATTGAATACAAGAGATGAACTAGGATTTGTGATGAGATGGTGCTGGTGAAGATGTTGATGAAGATTGGTTCTCCCACGAAGGAGGAAGCGTTGGTGATGACGATGGCTTCGATTTTCCCCTCCTAGAGGGAAGTTTCTCCGGCGGAATCTCTCTGCCGGAGAGCAAAAGGGCCTCTGCCTCCGCCTCGATACGGCGGCGCTTCGTCCCGAAAGTACCTTCTTAATTTTTTCTAAGTCAAAAGCCAACTTATAGCAGAAGAGGGAGGCAAGGGCACCTGGGAGGTGGTACCAAGCCATCAGGGCGCGCCCAGGGGGGTGGGCGCGCCCTATTGGCTTGGCACCAACAGGTGTCCCCTCCTCTGGTATATTTTTGCTCCATAAATTCTCATATATTCCACAAAAATTCTCCGTTAAGTTTCAGGTCATTTGGAGTCCAGTGAATTTTCAGCCTTTTTCTTGGTTTTCAGGTCCAGAATTTCAGTTTCCGGCAATTTCCCTCTTTGTGATGTGCCTTGTAAATTCAGAGAGAAAATGCATAAGAATTGTATCATAATGTGGAATAATAACCAAGAATAACATAAATATCAATAAGAAATCTAGATGCAAAATGGACGTATCATGGCCACGAGCACCGGGCCAATGCCGACGGCCGTCGGCATTGGCGGCTCCTTCTCCTCTTCACCGGCCATCTCCTTCCCGCCGGGGTTTTCTTCCCGGCCGGCGTACGCTCCAGCCGCTTTGGTAAGAACGAAATTCTCTCTCTGCTCATAGATGTGTAGATTAGGGTTTTCATCATTAGCATGCATTGGATTCGATTCGAATCGATTCGATTCCTTCTTGCGCGATACTGTTCATAGGTAGGGTAGTAGTGTTCTTGCTTGTTAGGTGTTTGATGTACATGCTTACTGCTCATGCAAGTTAGGTGCTGTGTTTGATGTTCGTGCTTAGGGTTCATGATGCAAGTTAGGTGATGTGTTTGATGTTCATGCTTAGGGTTCATGTGCTAGTTGGCTATATTGGTGATGTTTCTGATGTTCATGCTTCGTGTTCATGTGCATGCTAGCTAGATTGGTGCATGATTTTGCTATGTGCATGGTATTCATGGTAGGTAGGACTAATGTGTTTGCTACTTTAGGTAGTACTAGTACAAATGTATCATGCCAATGCCCATGTTACTAATCGATGTCTTCTTACCTGACAAGGTGATGAAGACGGAGTGGGACAGGGCCGGAGGAGGATCCCATGTCATCACCGGCACAGAGGCCGCCGTGGACTTCATCCCCATGAATCGCTGGCTCAAGAGGGTGAACTTGCCTGGCAGGGTCACCTTCATGAGCCTGCCACGTTCAAGCGGACGAGCTCCTAAGACTGGCCATGAGGAGGGGTCCCGAGAGCCCCTTCGATTATACATACAAATCTGAGACGAGGAGGATCTCGCCATCCTCTTCATCCCTCCCAAGTTCATGGAGGTGATGAAGGAGTGGCTCACGGTCAAGCTCCCACACATGGTCAGGCTCTCGGCGAACAAGTGGTGCGAGTTCTGGGTTCAGGTCCAGAACTTCGAGGGGTAGATGGTGCTTGGCCGGGGCTGGCACTACTTCTGCCGCCGCCACAGGATCGTCCCCGGCGACCTCGTCATGCTGTGCATCTTCGGTCTCGGCCTCAAGGTTCAAATCTACAACCATGATAGCTCCATCGGGTGCAGGGTGCACTGCAGCAGGCACAACTGCATCGGTGATGTAGCTTTCGCCCTCTGAACAATGTTAGTATGAACTTCTAGTTAGTTAGGTGCGGTGATGGGAGAACTTGATGTGAAACTGTTAATATTTTGTCCAAGGTTCAGCAGCCTGTGGTGAAGCAGGGGGCATGGGATGCCCTGCTATCTTAAAACTTACTTTTGTTAGTAGTATGGATGCTAGCTACTTAGCGGTATGGGTTTATCTGGTGTTTACCTGCTTGTTTTTGTGCTGTTTGTTGCTGTTAAGCTGCTTGTTTAGCTGTTGTGCATAATATGGTGGTAAGGCCACCACATTTGAATGGGGTGAGCCGAACACAAACGTGTATGCAGCCAAACAGCTGTGGTTTGCATCTGCTCACCCCTTAAGCACAAATGCGGGCAACCAAACAGTCGGCTGATACTTGTGATCTACGTTGGGTTTTTCCCCGAAGAGGAGGGGATGATGCAACACAGTAGAGGTAAGTATTTCCCTCAGTGAGAACCAAGGTTATCGAACCAATAGGAGGACCACACAATCTCCCGTCTTCAGCGCGTACACACAAAAGAGCACACACTTGCACCCAACGCGGGCAAGAGGATTGTCAATCCCCTTGAACTCGTTACTTGCAAGCGATAAGTAGTGGTAGATGATAATTGACAATTGTAAATTGTAAAATAAAAAGAAAACAAATAAATGGCAGCAAGGTATTTGAGGTTTTTGTATTTATATTTGTGAATAGACCCGGGGGCCATAGTTTTCGCTAGAGGCTTCTCTCTCGAAGAAAGCATACGGTGGGTAAACAAATTACTGTTGGGCAATTGATAGAAAGGCACATGGTTATGCAATATTTATTCATGGCAATGATCATGTATATAGGCATCACATCCATAAACAAGTAGACCGACTCCTGCCTGCATCTACTACTATTACTCCACCCATCGACCGCTATCCAGCATGCATCTAGAGTATCAAGTAAAAATAGAGTAATGCTTGGAGGAGGATGATATGATGTAGAGAAAGTAAATCCAATTAACATGAATGAACCCCACCATTTTATCCTTAATGGCAGCAATACAATACGTGTCATGTCCCTTTCTGTCACTGGGATTGAGCACCGCAAGATTGAACCCACTACAACGCACCTCTCCCACTAAAGATAAATTAATCTAGTTGGCCAAACCAAACCGATAGATCAGAGAGAATTACGAAGCTATAACAATCATGCATATAAGAATTCAGAGATGACTCAAATATTATTCATGAATAATCTGAACATAAACCCACAATTCATCAGATCCCAACAAAAACACCGCAAAGAGTGATTGTATAAGGTAGATCACCGCGGGAACCACGGTGATCATGGCAACGAAGAACATAGAGAGAGAGATAGCCATCTAGGTAATAACTACGGACACATAGGTCTGTGGTGAACTACTCACACATCACCATGGGAGTAGCAAGGTTGATGTAGATGCCCTCCGTGATGGATCCCCCCTCCGACAGGGCACCGAAACAGGGCTCCAGATGGGCACACGGCGGAATAGAGACTTGCGACGACGGAAAAAGTGTTTCGGGAGGCTCTCTAGCATTTTTGGGACATATTAGAATTTATAGGCCAGAGAACGAGGCTGGAGGAGCTAGGAGGTGGCCCCGAGCCATTAGGGTGCGGCCACCCCCCTGGGCGCGCCTTGTTGGCTTGTGGGCACCCCGTGTGCCCTCCGGTCTTCCTCCGAAACTTCCAGGTCTTATTTTTGTCCAGAAAAAATCATCAAAAATTTTGGGGTATTTAGACTTCGTTTGGTACAGTATTCCTGAAAAGCCAAAAACATGCAGAAAACAACAACTAGCACTTGGCACTGGATTAATAGGTTAGTGCTCAAAAATAATATAAATCAGCAAGTAAATACTTAAAAAGTATCCTAGAATGATAATATAATAGCATGGAACAATCAAAAATTATAGATACGTTGGAGACGTATCAGCATCCCCAAGCTTAATTCCTGCTCGTCCTTGAGTAGGTAAATGATAAAAACAGAATTTTTGATATGACATGCTACCCAACATGTAATCTCTTTCAGGTATGATCATTGAGAAATGATGAATCAATAAACATTAACATAGTAATATCCATAAACATAAGTAACATAATCATCAACTTTCAAAATACACGATCCTTAAAGAATGTTTACCCCTCATTCATTTTATCATATTAGCATGGCATGGCTCCGTCTTCACCACATAAATACAAATGTCCAGCACCAAGGTGTTAAGTCAAGCAATTGGATCATACTTTTTAACGCGCTTCAGCTTTTTATACCTCACTCAATACATGAGTGTGAACCATGGACATATCATATAGGTGGAATAAAATATGGTGGTAGGTTTCAAAGGGGTAAAAGTGGAGAAGAAAGTCTCGCATCTACTAGGCATATCAACGGGCTATGGAGATGCCCATCAATCGGTATCAATGCGAGGAGTAGGGATTGCCATGCAACCGATGCACTAGAGCTATAAGTGTATGAAAGCTCAAATGAAGCTAAGTGAGTGTGCATCTAACTTGCTTGCTCATGAAGACCTCGGGCATTGAGGAAGCCCGTCATCGGAATATACAATCCAAGTTTTATAATGAAAAATTCCCACTAGCATATGAAAATGACAAATCATGAGACTCTCTATATGAAAAACATGGTGCTACTTTGAAGCATGAGTGTGGAAAAGGAGGTAGTAGCACTGTCCCTTCTCTTTTTTCTCTCATTTATATTTTTTCTCCTTTTTTCTTTTTTTCTTTTTTTCCTTTTCTTTTTTTCTTTTTTTCCTTTTCTCTTTATTTCCTTTTTCTTTTTTTTCGCCCGGAGCCTCATCCCGACTTGTGGGGGAATCATTGTCTCCATCATCCTTTTCTCACCGAGACAGTGCCCTAATAATGAAAAGCATCACACTTCTATTTACTTACAACTCGATATGAAAAACTACTAAATAATATGACACTATATGAATGCCTCTGGCAATGTACCAGGATGTGCAATGATCTAGCGTAACAAGGATATCAAAAAACAGACAAACCATGAAAATATCATGCTAGGTATCTTACAATCAAGCAAAGCAATATTACAATGAGTGCACAAGTCATATGATGTAACGGTGAAAGTTGCATGGTAATATATCTCGGAATGGCTATGAAAATGCCTTGATAGGTAGGTATGGTGGCTGTTTGAGGAAGATATAAGGTGGCTTATGTGCAACAGAGCGTATCATGCCGCGGGGTTTAGATGCATCGACGAAGTTTGCACCGATCCTCGAGATGAGAATGGGTAATGCACGGTACCGAAGAGGCTAGCAAATATGAGGAGGTGAGTGTGAGTACATCCATGGATTCACATTAGTCATAAAGAACTCACATACTTATTGCAAAGCTTTATTAGCTCTCTCGAAGCAAAGTACTACTCGCATGCCCCTAGGGAGGAGGTTGGGAGGAGTTAACCATCGTGCGCCCCCGACCTAAACAACACTAGGATTTCAACGAGGAATAAGAATGTTCACACATCATCACCATGCCATAACCAATATTTAGATGAACAACAAATTAACATCCTTTAACTATCGATATTCCTACTAACCGACAACCATGCACTCACGCCCTTTCATATTACCACATCAATATCATTAACCCACAATTTCTCTTTTATGTGCTACATGAAGGTTTTGATTATGCACTCCTTGAATACCTATTATTTTTGGACTAGTCTTATAACCCATGCAAATTACCATCACTATTTATTTAACCCACAAACAAATTTAAGTGAATAATGAGAGTGCAATTATTTCTATAAAATCTATACCCCACCGTGCTCGAAAAGATATAAGTGAAGCACTAGAGCAACTGCTTAGCTCAAAAGATATAAGTGAAGCACATAGAGTATTCTAACAAATCATGGTGAACATGTGTCTCTCTCAAGTAGGTGTGTCCAGCAAACAATGATTGTGGAAAACTAAAACAAAAATAAACTAAAACACACGACGCTCCAACCAAAACACATATCATGTGATGAATAAAAATGTAGCTCCAAGTGACATACCGATGGATTGAGACGAAAGAAGGGATGCCTTTTGTGGGTATCCCCAAGCTTAGATGCTTGAGTTTTCCTAAAATTTGACTTGGGGTGCCTTGGGCATCCCCAAGCTTAAGCTCTTTGCCGCTCCTAATTCCTTCATCCATCGTGATAGCACCCAAAACTTGAAAACTTCAGCACACAAAACTCAACAGAAACCTTCGTGAGATCCGTTAATATAATAAACATATCAAATACTTTAGGTACTGTTATAAATTGATTCATATTTTATTATTTCATAAGGTACTATATTCTAACTTCTCCATGGCTTATACCCCCCGATACAATCCATAGCATCATCAAAACAAGCAAACTATGCAAGAAAAAAGAATATGTCTAAAAGAGAACAGTCAGTAATGATCTGTAGAGAAACTATACTTATGTATCTTAGAAAATTCTGAAAAATTAGGACAACCTGGGGAATTTGTCTAGAAATACTGTGTAAAAAATGCAAGAATTTATCATGCTCCAGCAGAGAACCAAAATTCTTGCACTGGACGCTAAAGTTTCTATTTTTTTCACAACATCAATTCTACTATCATCCAAATTAATCTCAAAGGCTTTACTTGGCACAAACACTAATTAAAACATAAAAATACAATCATTGCAGTAGCAATAATAATGTTGACTCACACAAACAGAAATTAAAACAAGAAAAATAAGATAACTATTGGGTTGCCTCCCAACAAGCGCTATTGTTTGACGCCCCTAGCTAGGCGTAATGCATAGTTTCAAGTGTTGTCATCTTTGGCACTCACATCTTGGGGTGTGTGTCCATGGGGAGGCTTTTCAAAGGCACTAGGAAACACATCATCAAGCAATATTTTGGCACTCTCAATGTTACTTTCCTTAGAACCTTCCGTATTCTCTCTTACTATCCAAGGATATTGTCTATTGATGGCATTGAAAACTTGTTGGATAATATGGATAGGAGGAACCTCTTTACTGGTATTTTTATCAAAAGTATGGTTATCTCGAAATACATACCTCATCATATAGTCCTCATTATATAAAATTTCATCTATCACAGGATTTGCACGACTCATATTATAGTGATCAAAGGTATCTCGAACCTCTCGAACTATATAATCAAATTCATGCATGAGGATAAGAGTGGCTATCTTCTTAGCCCTAGGTCTTTTATGACCGGTAACTCATAGAAAAGCCTTTTTAAAGTAGGGTGAGTGAGCATAAATCTTCTTTCAAGTTTAAGAACAAGAGCGGAAATAGCATCGGCGTAACTTTTGGTTCTTTTGAGAATTGAAGTATCCTTGCAAGCTAAAGTACCCGTACAGTTAAAGAATTCTTGGATAATGCTTTTCCCTATGATATTCCCCTTCCCCGCAATAAAAACTTTTATGTCTAGCTGTGGGGGAGTTTCCTCTTTTGGGGTTATACCTTCATCATCCTTCCCAATGATAAAATCAGACACGATAGCGACTTCAAGAAAGCAAACAAGAAAACTGGCAAAGATAAATATTTTTGTATTTTTGATTTTTATAGCTAGAAAAATATAATAGCAAATAAAAAGTAGAACAAGTGAATGATAATTTGTGAGAAGGTACTTGATAGGAAATTGGTGATACTCCCCGGCAACGGCACCAGAAATCCTTCCTGATACTTGTGATCTTCGTTGGGTTTTTCCCTGAAGAGGAGGGGATGATGCAACACAGTAGGGGTAAGTATTTTCCTCAGCGAGAACCAAGGTTATCGAACAAACAAGAGGACCATGCAATCTCCCGTCTTCAGCGCCTACACACAAAAGAGCACACACTTGCACCCAACGCGGGCAAGAGGGTTGTCAATCCCCTTGAACTCGTTACTTGCAAGCGATAAGTAGTGGTAGATGATAATTGATAATTATAAATTGTAAAATAAAAAGAAAACAAATAAACGGCAGCAATGTATTTGAGGTTTTTGTATTTATATTTGTGAATAGACCCGGGGGCCATAGTTTTCGCTAGAGACTTCTCTCTCGAAGAAAGCATACGGTGGGTAAACAAATGACTGTTGGGCAATTGATAAAAAAAGCACATAGTTATGCAATATTTATTCACAGCAATGATCATGTATATATGCATCATGTCCATAAAAAAGTAGACCGACTCTTGCCTGCATCTACTACCATTACACCACCCATCGACCGCTATCCAGCATGCATCTAGAGTATTAAGTAAAAACAGAGTGATGCTTGGAGGATGATGACATGATGTAGACAAAGTAAATCTAATTAATATGAATGTACCCCATTGTTTTATCCTTAATGGCAGCAATACAATACGTGTCATGTCCCTTTCTGTCACTGGGATTGAGCACCGCAAGATTGAACCCACTACAACGCACCTCTCCCACTAAAGATAAATCAATCTAGTTGACCAAACCAAACCGATAGATCGGAGAGAATTACGAAGCTATAACAATCATGCATATAAGAATTCAGAGATGACTCAAATATTATTCATGAATAATCTGAATATAAACCCACAATTCATCGGATCCCAACAAACACACCGCAAAGAGTGATTGCATAAGGTAGATCACCACGGGAACCGCGGTGATCATGGCAACGAAGAACATAGAGAGAGAGATAGCCATCTAGGTACTAACTACGGACCCGTAGGTCTGTGGTGAACTACTCACACATCACCATGGGAGCAGCAAGGTTGATGTAGAGGCCCTCCGTGATCGATCCCCCCTCCGGCAGGGCACCGAAACAGGGCTCCAGATGGGCACACGGCGGAATAGAGACTTGCGGCGGCGGAAAAAGTGTTTCGGGAGGCTCTCTAGGGTTTTTGGGATATATTAGAATTTATAGGCTAGAGAACGAGTCTGGAAGAGCTGGGAGGTGGCCCCAAGCCATTAGGGCGCGGCCACCCCCTGGGCGCGCCCTGTTGGCTTGGGGGCACCCCGTGTGTCCTCCGGTCTTCCTCCGAAGCTTTCAGGTCTTATTTTTTTCTAGAAAAAGTCATCAAAAAGTTTCGGGGTATTTGGACTTCGTTTGGTACAGTATTCCTGAAAAGTCAAAAACATGCAGAAAACAGCAACTGGCACTGGGTTAATAGGTTAGTGCTCAAAAATAATTTAAATCAGCAAGTAAATGCTTAAAAAGTATCCTAGAATGATAATATAATAGCATGTAACAATCAACGTATCACCGACCCTAAAGTGGCCTTTGATGCAATGTAGACAACCAAACAACATGCAGATGTTGGTTTGTCGCCTATTTTTGTTCAACCTGACTGGCTTGAGATGTGAACGAAATGCAGGTAATATTCACTCGGGGCAACCAAACGCGCCCCAACTGTTTTTTGCGTTGCTTGGTGGCGTTGGGGCCCGCGCTGTGCTGATTTCTGTTTGAATTCATGGCGCAAATTTTGTTGCCTGGCCCTGTCCTCCTGTCCATGCGATCGCACCGATGCCAAGCAGGTACGATCAAGTCGAGGAACTCGGGAATACAGGAAAAGAAGTGACGACCTAATTGATCGGGAGCAGGCCCTCATCGGAAGGGATTTCGTTCAAAGGAGGCTCAAGTCGGGCTCTCAAACCAGGCTGGCAGGCCCAAAACCAGGCAAACAAAAGGTAAATAACCCACTGAAAAATATAACTAGGTCCAAAACATGGGGTGGCCCTGAATTTTGGGGGCCCTGTGCGATCGCACAACTCGCACATGCCCGTGGACGGTCGTGCCCATCTCCATCACCACCGTTGGCGTCGCCTCCATCATCATCGCTACCATGATCCTCTCCTCCACTGGCTCCGTGTCGGCTTGTAACTTGCCTTCCCCCCTCTATGATGTCTGGGTAGTTTTACTAGTTCTTGAGGATTTGAATGAACCCTTGCATGATTAGTACTCGATGATTAAATAAGCGGTCCTGCCATTCTCTTTATTTGTATTGTGTTGATTTTCTCATGGTATTGCGAGGAGCGCTCACAGAACAATTATCCCCTTGTGGACTTGAGGGAATTAATACTAGTGTGAAGGTGGGATGAGGAGGTCGGTAGTGACAATGCCCATCTCCCTTTCTATCCGGATCATTGCAATAGGGAGTAATGGAGAACCCTATAACTTTATGTCGTGTTCACAGGGTAACCCTTAATCATCGTTGTGGTAACAGAGCTGGGATACAACAGTGGTGGCACGAGTAATATGTGGTAAGAGGATTGGGGATGCATATCTTTATTTGGCACCTCCCACACATACTTATATTGAGTGGATTAGCATGTGTTATTAGTATCATAGGTGATGACTTTGGATCCCTCGAGAACGTTACTACTCAAGCACTGCTCCATGCAATTTAGCCTCCTTTAATTTCCTCTCTTTTATTTCTTAGGTTGTATTTTAGTTAAAACTCCCTTTTTGTTTGTCTTCCTAGCAACTGACTAAAGTAGATTATTTCCAAACTCCGGTTTGAGTGCGTACGTAACTGCGTAAGTGTGATAGCCTGGTATATTAGGGATGATAGACTACTCATATCAACAAGGAATTCCTTCTTTTCCGGGAGCCCATTCAGAAAGAACTCCCGGTTAAGCGTGCTCAGCTTGGAGTAGTTTCAGGATGGGTGACCGACCGGGAAGTTGGTCCCGGGTGCGCATGAGTGAGGACAAAGTGCGCAGGAAAGACTAGTATTGATCAGTGGGGCCAGTCTATATCCTACCAGGAGTAACGACCAGTGGCGGGTGTGCCTGGGGCGTTACAAGTTGGTATCAAAGCCGACCCTCGCGGTTACACGGATGTTTGCGGCTCAGGTGCGCGGTCATGTTGTTCATGACGTGTGTGACCCGTCGTGGCACACGGCATGACACATGTACCAGACTGGACGCATAGACGTATGTGCCAAGAGGGAACGTTCCAGTGACCCGACGAGGACGTCGGTTCCTCTGAGTGGGGGTTTATGTGTTAGCCTGTCATATTAGGGATGATAGATTACTCATATCAATAAGGAATTCCTTCTTTTCCGGGAGCCCATTCGGAAAGAACTCCCAAGTTAAGCATGCTCAGCTTGGAGTAGTTTCAGGATGGATGACCGACCGGGAAGTTGGCCCGAGATGCACATGAGGACAAAGTGCGCAGGAAAGACTAGTATTGATCTCTGGGGCCAGTCTAGATCCTGCAAGGAGTAACGACCGGTGGCGGGTGTGTCCGGGGCGTTACAGTAAGTAACAACCTAGTTGCGGGGTTTGTAGTTCATTCCTTTTTGTCCCCTGTGGGTCCAACACTTTACTTATCGCGAAAGTGCTACAACAACCATGTGCACTTGCAGGACATCACCGTCGCCTCGAAGGAATACCGAGATGCCAGAGCACCATCACCGTTCGACCAAGGCTTTCACCCTGTAGCAGGAGGAGGGGGGACAAGAAAGCTTAACACACCCTCAAGAGGGAGGGCGACACCGGAGCGCTGTCGAGGTCGAGGTCGATGCGAAATCGACTAGGGGGTTTCCCCCATTCCAGGGGGCCCACCACCCACCCTCAACAGCCAGATCCGACGGTTTGGCCGGAGCGGCAATCAGATCGGTGAGGGAGGACCACATCGAGTTGGAAGGAGACCGGGGAGCAAACTTGAAGAAGCCATCAACCACCCGCCGCCCCAACTTACCCTCGTCGCCCACGCAGACAGAAGGGACAACCAACACCTGCGAGCTCCATCTAGTGCCGCCGCTGGCTTCCAGAGCCCTTTGCATCGACGCAAGGCAGCAGATCCTCACCGTCACCTTCATAAACGGGAATGCCCGAACGTCGGCGACCACCTCGGATGGCGGCAGGGAAGGGGATGGAGTGTGCTGGCGACTAGGGTTTGAACGAATTCGGGTCGCCCAAGAGGGGTGACGCGAGGGGAGGGGTCTAAAATGCCTTTTGCACTTTAAGATTAAAAGGAAACAATCCATATGCACCATTATCTCCAATTCGAAGAACCTTGGATGCTACTCACACATAACGGTAGCAATGAATCTGCTCAGCTTTGAACGAGGCCGCTTAATAATAACCTAAAAGACACCTACATCGTGTCAACGGTTGAAACAGGGTTTTGACATAAGTTAGCAGGGCCATTCTACCATGTGGCGCACGTGATAAGCAACGCAAACTATTTAAAGAAAAGAAAGGGGCATTTTGGTTCACATGGCCAATAAACACATGCGAAAAAAAGATACTCCCTCTGTAAACGAAATATAAGAGCGTTAAATTAGATCATTATTTTAGTGATCTAAACGGAGAATGGCGCTTTGGCTCTCGGCCTCCTTGGAAGCCGAAATTTTGAAAATTTTGAAATTCGAAAATTTGGTTTCAAAAAAATCTGAAAAAAATTGTACAACTGAACAAGGATGCGAGACGTATGCGTGTAAAATTTTAGGATAAGATACGTTGAAATGCGACCTGTACAAAAAAGACAAATTCATGGTCTAGGAGGATGAATAGTATCATGTGTTAAAAAACCTCAGATTTGTCTCTTTTGCATAACCCTCGTTTCAATGTATTTCGTCCTGAAAATTTACACACTTGTGCATTATGCCTTCATCTATCTCTGTATTTTTTTCCAGAATTATTCGAAATGTAAAAATATGAATTTTCATGAATTTTAAATTTTGCATTTAGAGGCCTCCATGGAGCTCGGCCTCGAAAAGCAATATCCGATCTAAACGGAGTGAGGCGTTTTGGTGCCTGGCTCATCTGCACCCGTTCAGTAAAAAAATCAAAACAAATACTAAAAAAATTCAAAAAATTCCAAAAAAAATTTGGGTGTAAGATAATTTCGTGCGTGAGGTTCGCTCCAATTTTTGTATCATTTGAACATCTGAGCAGCTCTCAGCAAAAAAAACAAATCGGGTCAAAATAGTGCGTGAACAGTAAACTTTTTTAGAGACCCCGAATTTGTCTTTTTTGCCGAGAGCTGCTCAGATGTTCAAATGATACAAAAATTGGAGCGAACCTCACACATGAAATTATGTACCACCCAAAAAAATTGGAATTTTTTAAATTTTTTTAGTATTTGTTTTGATTTTTTTACTCAGCGGGAGTGCAGATGAGCCCGGGCTCAGAAATGGATTTTCGATCTAAACGCTCTTATATTGTGAAGTTTTATTTAAGAGAGCCAAGCCGAAAGCAAGTTGCGGAAGAAAATATCTGCGTGCGAGCAGACACAACCAAACCTGGCCAAATGGGCCGGGCTTAATGTGCCGGCCCGATAGCCCGCGTGCCCGGCCCGTGTGGGCCTGGCCCGGCACGTTTATAATCGGGCCGTGCCGGCACGTGGCCCGCCTAGGGTCGTGCCTGGGCCGCAAGGCTAGGCACGAGTGCCAACCCGGCCCGGCCCATTTAGTTTTATTTTTAATATTTTTTGGAAATAATGCAGGGATACGTTCATCAGGAGACAAGGTCAAGCAGTCAGTTAGCATTGCTAGAGCTAGCTCTATGTGGAAAGTGTGATTAACAGGAACCAAGTCGTGCATCACAGTCCCACATCACCATCATTTTTTATAGAGAAAAACACATCCAAAAAGTAGGACCAGGTCACCGCAGACCACAGGCACACGGCACGCCTGGTCATCGAAGACAATAAGTTTTTTTTTTTAGTCTAAACACGCTTCATTTATTGCTCAATAATGTTCATAGGGATACAAGAAATGTTTGGAGGGTTTAACAGCCACACATGGCGCCCATAATCCAAACCGAAAGCATGCTTAGCGAGGCTACGTGCCTCAACATTAGTGGCCCTATCTTCAAAGATGAAGGTGCAAATATCAAAACTATCCGTTGTCTCCACAGTTTCCCTGGTGGTACTGGCGTAGGCACCCCCGGTGCGGTTCTTGATGTGGATCGAAGACAATAAGGGTCACACATGAGCGTCCTGTCACGAGCGCATCGGAGGAATTGATAAAGCCTGCCTCCATCTGCCCGCTTGGGCCAGGTTTGGACACAACCGAACCGACCGCACTCCGCTCAGCGGTCCACCATATAACCCCAAACCCTAAAACCATCTCCTCCTCCCTCGTTTTCCTCCTCCACCCTTCCCCGAAGGGCGACCACCCCCGCCGCCGCCGCCGCCATGCCGAAGCACTACCGCCCCGCGGTAATCCTCCCGACTCCCCTCCCCCACCTTTCTCCCTAGGCCCTTCTTCTCCGCGCCGCCCGCTCGCAGAGCTCCTTATCCGCTGTTGTTGCTTTGCTCCAGGGCAAGAAGAAGGAGGGGAACGCCGCCAAGTACATCACCAGGACCAAGGCCGTCAAGTACCTGCAGATCAGCCTCGCCGTCTTCAGGTCCCTTTTCCGCTCCCTGTCACTACCGCTGATGATACGACTGATCATTCATGACCGGTTCTCGCGGGTAAATTTGGCCAAATCTTCGGTGGCTGCCGATTGTTATTCAGCCGCATGGGGATTTTTGAACCATTGTATCTGTCGGCTGGAAGGCGCTTCATTCAGCCATCCAGTTCGATTTACCACGCTTAGTAACTTAGTATTATCGTGGACGACGTGGAGCTGATATTTCCAATTCAATGTGTTCTGTCCGGCTCGCGTGCTGCGAAATTTAGGATGGTGGATTTCACATGCGAAGTCACCGGTGTTTTGGGCTAACTTTTTTCACGAATTGCTGCAGGAAACTATGCATTCTCAAGGGAGTGTTTCCCCGGGAGCCTAAGAAGAAGGTGGAGGGGAACCACAAGACCTATTACCACATGAAGGACATCGCCTTCCTTGCCCATGACCCCTTGATTGAGAAGTTCAGGTGCTTAGCTTCCTTATTACCAAAGTCTGCCACATGGTTGATATAGCTGTAAAAGGGTTTTCTTGCCCTCTCTTTGTGGTAATCTAGTGTCTCAGGAATTTGGTTGCAATTTCATGTTCCATTTTAAATAGATGCCATTTACCCTCTGTTTTATCGATTCACACTCCTTAAACGCGGCCATGGACGGTCTGGTCTATACTGTCCTACTGGTAGGGATTCTTGATTTGTTTGTATTGAGGTGACCAGGATGGAAGTATCTCAAAGCTTTCTGAGCGAATTGTTTCTTAGTTGTGTGATTTATTTGCTCCTGGTAACTGTCAGCTCGTTGTTGAATGGAGCATGCGGCACAGGAAATAGTGACCTTAAAGTGGGAAGCTATAGTTTCACTAGAGTGTTAGTGTCCCATCAGCTAGAAAACAATTCAAAACAAACTGTGTAGTCAATCAATGAGCCATTACCTATTCAATTTGCACCCTCTGTATTTAGTACTTTGTTAATGACATTTTGGTTAGCTGTAATACAGACTAGCAATCCGTGGTTAGTGGTTACTTGATCGCCGCTCATGAAAATTCTGGCTTATCTTTTTTGTATGATTGGCAATATTCTGTTTATTTTTGCTTGGAGTAAATACATCTTGAGTATATGACAATGATGTTCCTGAGTTATATTTTACGGTACAATGAGTAATTATGATTTCCTAATCGGAATGTTATTTCATGTTATCAGAGAAATCAAGGTTCATAGAAAGAAAGTTAAAAAGGCTATGGCTAAGAAAAACAGGGATCTGGCGGATAGATTGTTGAATCGACCACCGACTTACAAACTTGATAGACTTATCATTGAAAGGTAATGGGTGAGTTCAAGTTGATCCTTTTGGTGTTTATCCATACTGCTCTCTCACATGCCTGTTTTTGTTGTTGTCGTACAGATACCCATCTTTTGTTGATGCTCTCAGAGACTTGGATGATTGCCTAACGATGGTGCATTTATTTGCGGCTTTACCTGCCATTGAAGGTGAACGTGTGCAAGTACAGCGAATCCATAACTGCCGCAGGTATGCCCCCTTCTGGATTAGTGAATCCTCTCTCAGAACATCACACACATAATCCCCACATGGTGTTTATATTCCTGCTCCCAGAGATTCTGTTATCATGGTTTGATCTTCCTCACCTTTCTAGCAACTACAATGCACTTCTGTGTGTGGCCTGTTTTGTTGGGAGCTTGGGACCTTAAGAATTTGAGGCTGTGAAAGTTGTAACAGTTTTTCCAGCAGCCATGAAATACCTGGATTTTTTGCTAAAATCCATATTCTCACCTTGTTAGTTCGTGCACCACCTGTGTTGAATCTTGAATGTCAGAATAATGTCATGCAAATGCAAAGGCAAATTGGTGCTTGCTTCTTTTAGAGATTTCTTTTTCACTACTAATATACAGTAATGCTCTTGCACTATTCTATTCATTTGGAGGGATCCTTGTACATTGTAGGTTAAGCCATGAATGGCAAGCATATATTTCTCGAACTAATTCCCTGCGGAAGACATTCGTATCTGTCAAGGGCATATACTACCAGGTAGGTTTTGTGCATTTGTGTCTATCCACGTATCTTTGCGCACATTTAGTCATTTATAGTCGATGTTTATAATTTTACTACGTTTTGAAGGCTGAAGTTCAAGGGCAAAAGATCACTTGGCTTACTCCACATGCTCTTCAGCAAGTTTTAACTGATGACGTCGACTTCAATGTGATGCTTACCTTTTTGGAATTCTATGAGGTAGGCGAGATTGTGGATATTCTTCAGTTATCGTGCATTCCTGCTTAGTAGTATCACATCCATCTAAATAAGTTTAGTTGATATACATAACTGCAAGCTTTACCAAATTCTGTCCTGCCTGCAGACTCTTCTAGGATTTGTGAACTTCAAGCTTTACCATTCAATAAATGTGAACTATCCGCCTATTCTGGATCCTCGTCTAGAAGCTTTGTCTGCTGGTAAGTGCTTGTTATAGTCATGCTAGCTAGCATGTTTGTTTCCTTTGTGTGCTCGTGCTCGTACTATTTACCACGTTTGTGTTAGGATTCTTTTTGCTACATTTCTCTTGACTCTTCTTTGTTTGACATTCTCACTGATGTTCGTACCAGAGCTCTATGCGTTGTCCCGGTATATGTCTTCTGGAAGACTGCCGGGAAATCCAGAGTCTAATGGGTTTATTGAAGACAAAGAGACTGAAAATAATAAAGAGAGCTCAAAAAGTGACGAGTCTGAGCTCAGATTGGCACAGCTTCAACATCAGCTACCTGCTAATGAACCTGGTGCGTTAATGCATCTTGTAGAAGAATCAACTGCTGATGACACAGAGGAGGAAAGCGTTAAAGAGTGCAGGACTTTATTCAAAGATCTGAAGTTCTACTTAAGTCGTGAGGTATTAAAGTGAATTTATTATTACTGCAGAGCTATTGTTTTTGAACTAATTGCCTCGGCTTCAATATCTTATATCCTTTTATTATCTTCCTCTTCATTCTCAGGTTCCTAGGGAGTCTCTCTTGTTTATAATTCCAGCATTTGGAGGAACTGTTTCGTGGGAAGGAGAAGGAGCTCCATTTAATGAAACAGATCAAGATATCACCCATCAGGTAGATTTTGCTTGCCCGTGAGCTTTTACCAGGGGTATCAAGACTGGTCTAGATTTCCTGTACACAAGATACCATCCCACTTCATTCCAGTGCACACATGCCCTCTCATTGTAGTTTATCTGCGGACTATTAAGTATCGTCATGTTGTTTTGCAGATTGTTGACAGGCCAACCCAGAGCCATGTTTTCCTCTCCAGGCAGTATGTTCAACCACAATGGATTTTTGATTGTGTAAACATTCTCAGAGTAATTCCCACAGATGACTATATTGTTGGAAGGTATGTCTCCCAGGTTATGTATCATATGTATATGCTGATACAGATGACATCGCTTTAATACGCACATTCCTGTTGCTGAAGTTATGAATCAGGACTGTGTGTTATGTCTTTAAAGTCCCTCTCTAAACTAACTCAACTAATTGATGGTTTTGTGTGTAGCATCATTAAAATTGTGATGTGTGTAATGTAATATTGACACCGCTGTACTTGTTAGCTTAGCTGAATGGTTGTTCCACACCAAATTCATCAAATTGTGTTTAAACACTATTAAACAATGAGGATATTGTCTGCCTTCCTTCTTTAGTATTCTTTATGAGCGTTTGTCTACTGCCTATTAAGTATGCTATGCAAAATATGTTTTCAAGTAGCTGAACTCATGCAGCACTGATGATGTTGATATTTTTTTTTTATCTTAGGGTGCCTCCACCACATTTATCTCCTTTTGTGGACAACGACCAAGAAGGTCATATGCCTGACTACGCAGTGACCTTGGAGGGATATAAATCTGCTGGTCAAAACCAAGTTATGCCTCTGCCAGGTTTAGGTGATGAAGATGTGGGCAATTCGATAGTAGAGGCAAAATCCGAGCATAATGAATTTGCTAAAAAGAAGAAGGAGGTGAGCTCCTTCCCGTTTCAGTATACAAGTCTCTTGTACTTCTGTCTTATTTATTTATTTGCACATTCATGCACTTTGTGTAATGTCGCCATCCCCCTTCCATTTCAAAGTTGGAGATGCAAGAGAAGAAATACCACGAGGAGCTGAAGAAGGAAATTGAGGGAATTACTTTCTCTAATTTGTCAAATAAGAAGGCTGATAGCGCACCCGATGTTGCTGACGAAGATGAGACCCAGGCAGCTATGGAACAAGCTGAGAAGGATGCTGACGACATTGCCAAGTCTGTCGTTTCCAGGAAGAAGAGAGGCCTTATGGAAGCAATGAAGGTACATCTCCTTGTACTATGGCACTATAGCTACTACTCTTTACTTGCAGTACTGTATTGTTTTGCTTGTTTACAATTTAGTCTTTTTGAACAAGATCTCATTTGTTTCCTTTGTCAAACTTCATTCAAAATTTTAATGCCTGGTTCTGTGGGTTTAAATGAGAAAGTCTACCGATAAAGTGGATTATTAGGATTAGCCAGTGGATTGAAGTTGATGGCTGATGAGACCACCCCACTTAGGTCGTTTGTACAAGATACACCAACATCTGTTTGTGCAGCATCTTTATCCTCCCCGTAAATTATTTTTACCCATATAGGCTTATCTTTGCTATTTCTATACCCGTGCATTACTGTAGGTTCATTGTTGGATAAGTAGTATATATATAAATACCTGGCCACACTTTATTTACATGAAATTCGTCCTGTATTACCACCTTGTCCTTTTCATCGTATAGAGTGGCTTTTTTTACCATGGGTGTACGGTGACCCATCTTGCCATGATTTAGTGAGTTCTTTTGCACATTTTTTCTTTGATAATTCTTGGTCACGTTTCTAGTGCCACAAAAATCCTCGACGCATACAAATGCTCAGCTGGATCCTTACTTTTCTGATACAAATGCCGCTTACATTGACGCTAATACCTGCCATTCCGGATGGCATTTTTGAGATGTATGACTTATCCGGTACTGTTTGTGATCTTGCAGATTAGCAATGATAGGAAGAGGAGCAAAGTTGAGCTGCTCAAGCAAAGGAAGAAGGCGGCCGAGTCCAGTGCTTCTGCTAAACGTCGCTGATGCACCGAATTCATCAGGCGACGGCATATTATGTTGTAGTATCCGTTTTGATGATACGCTTTTACTAGTCCTGGTGGTGGTATTTATGTTGTTTTTGCATTGACTGGATGTACTGAGATTCTTGAATGGAAAATTTTGATCTGTTTTAAGCGATCATCATTGCGCTTGCCCTGGTTGATCGTGACCAAATACGAATTTGTTTATCGGTGCGCGTCCTTGATCGAGATTGGACTGAGAACGTTCCTTAATATCCTGATGTCCATAGGGTCCCTGTTCCCCTGGCGTGAAAGCAATTTGCTCTGTTATTCTGCTAATTCCAAGTAGTCAGATATTAAGTAGAGAGGCATCTTGATTTGGGTTTCAAATAAAACTCTCTCATAGCTTCATATCTAAATTGCGCAATGTGTACAAAAGTGTGTGTTTCGATTTTATGTGACTCTAATCTTGCCTCAAATGGAAGTAGTGTAAGCAAGAAAAAATCAGATGAAAATATTGCATTGTCTTAGTTTTTCCTTCTGAATCTTCATTGCTAGAAACAATAGGAAAACGCTAATCCTCCGGCTGATTACGCGGAGTGATCCGCCACCCGCGCAGCCGTCGGATAGCCGTTGATCCACGCGTCCTGAGGCACGCTCATACATGTTCATTATTTTTCTTGCCTACCACGTGTCTCTGTACCTTATCTTGCAACAGCAATGGTGTTGCAAACCACATCGACGACAACTTTGACAAACTTTTGCAACATCAGCTATGTTGCAAAAAAAAAGCAACAAAACCTCTGTTGCAAAAACGAAATCTGCGTCAAGAACTCTATTGTAAAAAAAATCCTGTAACACAACCTATGTTGCAATAATAATCCCGCAACACACCCTATGTTGCACAAAAATCCGTAACATAATTTCTGTTGTAAATGTTTCTGCAACAAGCTATTTATTGCGAAATAAAGAAATACGTTGAGCTGCTAGATTATGCCACATCTACGACTCGCGAGGCGGCGGACCGACCGACGCGTAGCAGCCCCCGAAACAATACAGCTTCCACGTTAGACAATTCATACTTTTTTCTAAAACCTTAGACAATTCAGACTTTTTTCGAACTTGAGACAAATCATTTCAGACATTTGTTTTTCAAACTTGAGACAAGTCAAGACCTTTTTTTTGAAACTTGGGACAAATCAGTTCAGACAGTTTTTCTTAAAAGACACTTCAGAACTTTTTTTGAATCTTGAGAGAATTCAGACTCTTTTTTTTTTTGAACTGGAGCCAATTCACAGCCATGTTACCGTCCTCTGGATTTGGATTGAGACGAGGAGGAGGGGATAGCGGCGCTTCCACAGCCGTCGCATTCAACCTGATCGTCTTTTCCCTCCATCCGCGCCCGCCATGCCCGTCTCCGCCTTCGTGTCCCTCGACCCCGCCGCCCACCACCTCCTCCTCCCCGCCGCGCGGCCGCGCCCGCCGGCGCCGCGCCTACGCTTACGCCGGCTGGTGGTGCTCAGGGCCGCCTCCGTCTCCGCCTCCGTCTCCGCCGTCGCGGAGGAGTCCTCTGCCGCCGCGGCCGCGCGGGGCCGGCTCGAGTTGCTCAGCCAGGTGGCCGGCGTGCTCGGCACCCAGTGGGGGGACGAGGGCAAGGGCAAGCTCGTCGACATCCTCGCCCAGCGCTTCGACGTCGTCGCCCGCTGCCAGGTCTCCCACTCTCTCTCGCGCGCAAGCTCGTTGCTGCTTAATAATGCCTTCGTTTGTCTAGTCCTGATGATGTTCGACGAATTGCTCCACAGTTCTCCGGTCAAGCGCCATCAGAAATTGCCCAATGCCTTCGCTTGTCCGGCGATCGTGCAATCAGAAATGGGACCATAAAGCTTCGACTTCTTAAAAAATGTTGTAAATTCCACAGTTCTATCAATATCAGTATCCACAGTCCTCCAGTTAAACTCAGGATATAAGTGGTCAGCTTGCTGGACGTTGTGGGACTTGCCCGCACTGGCCACCACTTTTTATGTGGGATTACGCGGCAGCCCAGTTAATTTTTATGCGGGGCATGTGGCATCCACATACTGCCACAATATTTAAGCTGACATATGAAGGATCACTACAGATCAAGCTGACATAGCAAGACATGAGAAAACCGGTACTGTTATATCTGATGTCTACGTATGTACAGAAAGTATGACAAACAAATGGCACCAGATACAAAGTGAAAATGGCAAATAATGGATAATATTAGCCCATTACACTGACATAACGATCTTTACAAATTATCACTCTAATGAGTTCGAGCTTTCATTCAGTAGTCGCCTCTAGAACTGATGGGCTGCGTAAGATGAATCTGGCAATTAGAAAAGCTGGCATGGTTTGCATAATTAAACACGAAGAGCAGTAGAAAAACTTGATATATGGACCTGTGGAGTACTAATTAGTTGGTGGTATAATGAAGAGGAGCAAATTAATCAACTGTACTAAGTGAGAAAGTTAAGTTGTAGTTAGAAAACCAATGAGCAGTTTGTTTGAATTCAGCCTTGTTTTTGTGTCCTGAACCTGAAAATTGCAATACATACGAGATATATACTGTTGGAGTTTATGTGGTACTACATACTAGTGCCCAAAGCCACAAACTACTGACACCTTGTATACAGAGATTGAATAATCTGTGCCAATGCCATTATATAGTACAGAGAGAGTGAATGAGCATGAGTAGTGACACACATGATTACTGCAACTCCAAAACTGACGACCAAGCTACGGCCAGAAAACCACATTTATGCAGTAATCTGGTTGGTGCAGTTGCTTATGCAGCGGCCTGTTCGACAAACATGGCGGCGATAGCGGCCCCATGGGAGGTTGGGAGGATTGGAAGTGGGAAGCGGTGCGGGTGGAGACTGTGTCGACGGCGGCATGATGCTTAGGGCATGGCAATGGTGTCGAGTGATTGGGGACGGAGCCGAATCCTGACGCGAACGTGAAATTGTGGTCCGCCGCTGGCGTTGATGGGCTTTTTTGGGCTGTCCACTTGCGCCACTTAATTTTTCTGGATGTCAACAAATGCCATTTGAGCCTTTTTTGGTGGGTGGCATATGTGGGACTAGTGGGACCCACCACCACTTACATCCTGAAGTTAAACACTATCAACATCGACGAGTTCCCTTCTTTTACAATGTCTTGTTTCTGTCATCTTAACTTGTTGAGTTCACTTAACTGACTGTTCCTTCTGCACGCTTGTAGTCAGCTAGCTTAATTTGGCTGAATTTCCTGGACTTACTTTGTGCAATAAGATTTGATTATACCTGTTTTACCTTCTTTCTTACGTGTAGGGGTGTTTTGTATTATTACTTCGTAGGGTGGAGCCAATGCTGGACACACCATATATAATTCCGAGGGGAAGAAGTTCCGTCGGGGATCCTCAACGAGAACACGCAGTGCGTGATTGGTAATGGGGCAGTGGTTCACCTCCCTGGGTTCTTCAAAGAGATCGATGGGCTGGAGTCCAATGGGGTCTCATGCAAGGGGAGAATTCTGGTATCGGATCGAGCCCATCTTCTGTTTGATTTTCATCAAGTTGTCGATGGACTTCGAGAGGTGGAGCTTGGGAATTCCTTCATAGGAACAACAAAGAGGGGAATCGGACCGTGCTATTCGAACAAAGTCATCAGGAACGGGCTCAGGGTTAGTGATCTGCGGCATATGGACACCTTTGGTGCCAAGCTTAACACCCTGCTCAAAGATGCAGCTACGCGCTTCAAAGGATTTGAATATAGTACCAAGACCCTCAAAGAGGAGGTCGAGAAGTACGAAATGTTCGCCGAACGTCTGGGGCCTTACATTACTGATACCGTGCATTTCATGAACGAGTCGATCTTGCAGAAGAAGAAAATATTGGTTGAAGGTGGTCAGGCTACCATGTTAGACATCGACTTTGGTACATATCCATTCGTTACTTCCTCAAGTCCTTCAGCTGGGGGGATCTGTACTGGCCTCGGCATTGCTCCAAGAACCCTCGGTGATATCATTGGAGTGGTGGGCTCACTTGCCTCTGAACCGCTTAATATTCTCTTCATCGCCCATTCGTCTTTCGCCCCAAAACCTAACATATTTTTACCCGCAGGTAAAAGCTTATACAACCAGGGTTGGATCCGGTCCGTTCCCAACGGAGCTGTTGGGCAAGACCGGCGACTTGCTCCGTGCATCTGGAATGGAGTTCGGGACCACAACAGGTCGGCCGAGGCGTTGTGGCTGGCTTGATATAGTTGCACTCAAATACTGCTGCCAAATCAACGGCTTCTCGTCCCTAAACCTGACGAAACTCGACGTGCTGACCGGGCTGAAGGAGATCAAGCTGGGCACTTCCTACTGCACCGAAGATGACAAAGCAATCGACTCGTTCCCGACAGACCTCGATCTTTTGGAGCAAATGAAGGTAACGGCGAAGAACAATTTGTCTTCATCGAGTTGTATCTCATTTGTGTGATTTAATGTGGTGTTGCTTGGCTTGATGGTGGTCTGTGGTTGTGTAGGTCAAGTACGAGGCGCTGCCTGGGTGGGAGGAGGACATTTCCTCGGTGCGGGACTACAATGATCTCCCGGAGACCGCTCGTCTGTACGTGGAGAGGATAGAGGAGTTGGTTGGTATCCCAGTCCATTACATCGGTGTCGGACCTGGGCGTGATGCCCTTATATACAAATAGGGGATTTCGTCAGACATGTCTCTTACTCCCTCCGTCCCAAAATAAGTGTCTCAACTTTGTACTAAGCTTGAGACACTTATTTTGGGACGGAGGGAGTATTATTTATACAAGATCCGCATTTGGGCAACGATTGCGTTCTTTACTGCTTCTCATGAAGACATTTGCTGACTGGATTCAGACGGCCTCAATGAAGCTCAGCTCAATGTTGTACACTGGGGCGATGAAGTCTAAGGATCAGTCTGGGTTGCTGAACTGTGCTGTGCTGTGCTGTGTTTGTTTTGTTATATCTGATCAAAATGGATGCATACCCCACCGGTAACCAGGTGCTGATTCGAGATTGAAAAATCTCTTCACAGGTCCTCGCATAAAAACGTCGTATCGACACAAGGAAGAAGCTCGAATGTCCTCTCAGAAAGGGGGGAAATAAGCTTTGGGCTTTGGGGGTGTCAAATATGCTGGAACAAATGGTTTCAGTTTCTTGTTTTCTATGCTGAACTATGTGAAAATAATAGCCACCAAGCTATCTCTGCGGAGTTGGGGCTTCAACCAACTACAAGTACTGCAGCTTGTACTCAACCGACGCTAAAGATGTTAGAATTTCGTCGTATCGTGGGCATGGCCAAACGAATTTCTAACTTGCCAATTCTATTTTTATTTTAGAGAAGCCTGGATAAAAATAGCAAGGTAAAAAAGGCATCCGACATTCTAACTTTTCTTTTTTTTGAAAGCATCCGACATTCTAACTTCAGGACGAACCAGTTGGTTCATCATTCCGTTACAAACACATCGGTGTCAAAATCTGGAGAGGGGCCTCAGGCAGGGCCCCGTCCCATACATTTTTCTTCCAAAACAATCCCTAGCGTTTAGAAGGGCATTTGGGTTCATTGAAGAAACTTTAGAATTTAGCCCTTCAATTAAAAATGAGGCTTGGGTTCTCCTCAATTTAAAATTCATTTTAGTTAAACATGATGACATGCCATGCTTAGCTACTCTAGTAGATCATGAGAAGCTAGGGCTGTGACACATAATTGGCTGTGTTTGGTTGAGCTGCAGATTCTGTAAAAGCTGCTGTGAGCTGTGAGCTGTGAAAAAGCTGCTGTGAACTTTCAGCTGTTGAGAAGCTGGAAGCTGTTTGGCTGAAACAACTGTGAAACTGTAGATTTGACTGTGAATTGTCTGTAATGACCCTGGGTAATGAGTCAAATTTTTTATGTGCAACTTGACCGTAAAATGATGATACTTTCATGTTGCATATTACATATATATACATATTGATCCCATAATAATATTACAAAAGACATGCACCATAGAATATAAATATGGTTCACATGATCATAACCTCCATCAAAGATAGCTAACCTATGTTGCTATTGCAAGACAAGCATCCGCTATCCTACTACGAATAGTATCCATGGTATCTTCATTCTCCTCCTCTTCAACGGGATCCTCCTGTGTTGGTGTTACTTCCTGTCGTAGCACTGGAGGTACATACTCATCATCGGCATCACATTTATCAAAAAAATTGTCACTCAACTTGCTATCACGAATGAAGTTGTGCAATGCCATGCAAGCAATGATGATATGTTTTTGCGTACGAGGTGAGAAACTTGGGACCCCTTTCAATATGCGCCATTTCTGCTTGAGCACCCCAAAAGCACGCTCAACGACATTGCGAAGGGAGGAATGTGAAAAGTTGAACAACTCATACTTCCCTTGAGGTGGACGGTGACGACGAAGTCGAAATTCTGGTAGATGGTACGTACTCCCCTTAAAAGGAGCAAGATAGCCTATTCGGTTTGCATATCCAGAGTCCACAAGATAGTACATCCCTAAAAACGAAAATCAAATCAGCAAGTGTGCGTCTCACATAATAATATAATGAACGATGACATAGGTTGTGATGTTATACCTTTGGGAGGTACATGAAATGAAGAGAAGTGTGCCAATGCATGATTTAGGATCCTTGAGTCATGTGCAGAGCCCGGCCAACCCGCAACCACAAAGGTAAACCTCATATCAAAGTCACATATTGCAAGCACAATCTGTGATGTAAAACCATGCCGACATCTATGGTTAACCGCGTCATCTGCTGGCACTGTCACTGGCACATGTGATCCATCTATGGCACCAATAGCGCCTTTGAAATGAGGCCAAAAACGTTCTTCTCTAATCTTTTCATGCTCATAGCTATATGTAGGATCTCTCGGTTTGATGTTATCTTTCGCCAACTTGCGCAAACATAACAAAACTTCCTTGAACTTAGTGTGAACCGTCCAAAGCGAGCGTACAAAACGGTTTTCGGCTTGAGCAAATGCTTGAGGGCCTCCAACAATCCATAAGAACATGGCCAGTGACTCAATTGATGAGACATTACTAGTTGATGTCAAACCATATGTAGAAACAAGCAAATCATGAAGTGCCATGAAAACTTCCGGATTCATACGAAACATTTTATAGAAGTATCTAGGCCGACCATAACACTCCATGACCCATTCTAGTCCAGTTTGCTTGGCATCTCTGTATGTTTTGTTCAAGTACCGCTGAACATAGAGGTTACCTAGATTTCCCATGATAGCAGCCTGATGTGCAAGTTCAGCAAGAAGTTTCATTCCCTCTTGTCCCTTTCTGGCCACTTCTTCCATCCTTGCATACATCTACACAAGAATGTAATAATGTTAACACATTCATCGTCAACAATATAGAAAAATATTTGGCACAACATAGATATTTGGCACAATATTTGGCAAAACATTTATAGTTCACAACACAAGCAAATATGATTGATATAAGCAAATAAGGTTCACAACATAAGCAAATAAGGTTTTACAATGGAAGCAAATGTAGTTCTACAACATGAGAAAATAAGGTTCACAACATGCGCTTCAACATCTCCTTCTCATGCTCCCTCTCCAGAAAATCAAACCTCCCTTCATTTGTTTCAAGAACATTGAAGATTTCCCTAAACTTAGGCTTCACTATAAGAGTGGGGGTTGTGTGTATGAGAGCAGTTTTTTCTTTCACACCACAATCTTTCACCAACTTCATGACCTCTGAAATGGTAGGGACAAGGTTGGTTGCGGGAGGAGCTGATGATGCTTGAACACTAGAGGTTATCTTCTCCACTCCACTTTCTATCTTGTCGCATGTCTGCTTGTACAATCGTAAGAAAGGACTCTTCTCTTCCTTCTCCTCATTTTTCATTGAAGGTTGCTTGCGCTTCTTGCTTGTTTTTGGTTTCTTCAAAGATGCCAACTTCATTTCATCACTGTCATCGGGTTTCTCCAAAAGAGCCGCATTATCATCACTTGATTCATCAGAGGATATATCTCCAGCACAAGAAGCACTAGCCCCCGTGACATGCACTTTTTCAAATATGACGTGTAAATCTTCAAGGTGCTTCGGACCCTGTCGTTTGAACTTCAAATGATTGCATGTTGAGGTGTACACAGAGGGAGGACATAGGAAGGAGGGAGAAGGCAGCAGGGTGGGGGTGAAGGAGGGCTGGTGCTCCGGCGGCGCCGAACGTCCAGCCGGCGGTGCTCCGGCGGACAGACGAAGGGGAGGAGGGAGGGCGGACAGACGAAGGGGAGGAGGGATGGCGGACAGACGAAGGGGAGGAGGGAGGACAGAGGAAGGAGGAAGGATGCAGCAGGGTGGGGGGTGAAGGAGGGCCGGTGCTTCGGCGGCGTCGGACGGCCAGCCGACAGTGCTCCGGCGGACAGACGAAGGGGAGGAGGGAGGGAGGACAGAGGAAGGAGGGAGGGAGGACAGAGGAAGGAGGAAGGAGGCAGCAGGATGTATGAAAAGGAACAGAGGGGCTACCTGGGCGGGCGCGAGGTGGGACTCCGGGCGGCGGCGGCGGCCGGAGGGCCGGCTGCAGTGGTAACCCTAGCCCTGTGTCCGGCAAGAGGTTGTTCGTGCTGCCTCTGCCCTTTTCGTACGAAGGAAACAGCGAATCGGTATGCCACTTCGCAGTGGCATGGTGGGTAATTACCCCTGAACTTCTAGGGAACATACATAACTGGTCGGTTGAGAAGCTGGAAATCTGTGGTTCGCCTGCTGCGACAATTGCACTACCGTGAAGCTGTGGATTTTGAAATTTTAGCTTCGAAGTTTTTGCCTTTGGTTGGCTTCCAGCTTTTACAAAGCAGAAGTTGGCTCAAAAAGCTCAACCAAACACAGAGTCACAATGCTCTGAAGAGTGGGGGCTTCGACCAAGTAGCACAACTGCGGCTAGTACTCGACCACGCTGCAGATGTTAGAATTTCGTCATGGGCATGGTCAAACGAATTTTAACTTGCCAATTCCAAAATAACATTGACATGCCAGGATAAAAATAGCAAGCCAAAAAACATCGGCGTTCCACTTCAGCATGCACCAGTTTAATCATCAGTGCCCACCTTGAAAACTGCGTAAAATCTTAACAGGGATGTGCAAATAGAAAATTCACGGTCACTCATTCAACAACACTAGAGACAATAGCTTGTCGAGCTGCCATATTAGTCGTGCAGATCGACAGGGACACAACCACGCAAGAGCGATGGTTGGAATTTAGCATCAGTCATATTCAAGTTCGTCCGGTGTTATTGGTCTCTTGAGTGGTATGATGGACTTCTTGTCAACATCTTGTGATAATGCCTTTCTCATATCTACAAAAATACAAATAAAATTAAAATGTGAGCAGTAGCATCGGAGCAAATAATCTGAGTATGAGACGATATAAGTATGGCACTCCAAGTACTTACCAAGGCCATCTTCTTCTCCTGAGTAGTACCGAAGCACCCTTCGATAAACCACATAGCCCAGCTACGAGAACAATGAGCATAATTAGATACGTTTGCTCAGGATACTTTCAATTGAACTAAAATATACACGCTATGCTGCAAGCTTCGTATAGTGTCTCTTGGTTTCGTTGCCAAACATTATAAGAATTTCTGTTCAAGGGAAGCATAAGAAATTGCTAGTTTCAAGAATTGGGGATTAACTAATCAGTTATCAGTATTATACAGCAGCAGTATGATATTGATCATGAAGTTTGTAGGTGTACCTTTTCATACATCCTTATTGCCGGCATGTTGGACGCCCTTACAAAGAGATCCACAAAATAGGCCTTATCCCTGAACAGAAGAATAGCCTTAGTGTAATATGGAGTAACGTCAGTTAGATAATATCTAGTACAAGGTTCAATAGATTACCCCAGTTATGGATTCCAAATGTTGGTATTCAATGGTACATTAGCAGAGAGAAGAGTGAACTGCAGTACAGCATCAATAGGGTTGATATGTTTAATTCAATCATCCAATTCTATGATGTGTGAGAGGTTGTGGTGCCTAGTAGGGAGGAAATGTGCCTGGGATAGATGCTCTTGAGAATGCAACTGATGAGAAGTTGTACAGGAGAGCTAGCAAGCACAGAGCTGTAATACCACGACACAGTTACTACTCTAAAAAATTCTGCCAAGAGGTGTTTCTGATCATATTTTCGTGATAATTGTTACTGCCCAACCGGTCAGCCATCACCCCCCACCCCGACCCCCACCCACCGACAGGACACAATAATACCTTCTGAACTTGAACTAGGTTGGAATCAGGAAGTACAAGCTTATTGTCAGTTAAAATTGTGGAGGGTGATGAAAGCTTTCAATGGGGATACAGCAGAAAGCATTTATGATATATGACAACAATGTAATTGTGGAGATTCAGTCAGAAGAAAACTAGGTACTTACATCTTATCACTGATTTCCTCCAGCAAGTGCATAAGCGTCTTGGCTAACTTCTGTCTCCAAAATTCTGAGGCAACGGACACTGCCGTAACATGTCCATGCCAAGATTCACCTTGTCCTTCAACCTTTCCCATGACTGCAGAATAAGATCCTAATCTATGAGAAGGGGGATAAGGCAGAAACGAAACAAACATAAAATATTAACATGATTGTATTCATCTATTCAACACCACAAAAATGCATACTCTAGTATCATGATGTTCATTCTCTTTCCATTCAAGTTCAAACCCATAAGCTAACTACAGGTATACTGTCAACTGGCAACGTTGGTAAATACCCTTCGAATCTCACACAATCAGAAGTGCCACTTTCACCACTGAGAGGCACAGAGCAAGGCCAAATTGGAGAACAATATCATAAACCCTACCAAGATTCACCTGATTGAAATGAATATGCACCTCCAGAAACCATTACTTGCGTGCACATTAGACAGACAGATAAACCTATCCCTAAAAATTCCCCGCCGTTCAACCCTCAAGAGCAAAATCGAGGGGGTTCGCACTCTACAGATCCAGCCAATCTGACACGGAAAGAAGACGAAATCACAAGCCCGTCGAAGCAGACCAAGGGCAGGAGGGCCGGAGGCTTACTGTATCCCATGACGCGGTCGCCGGGGTTGACGGCGGTGTGGAAGTAGTCGGGCCAGCGAGCCATGTACGTCATGTAGAAGGACATGTTGAACTGCGGCGAGCGAATCGGCATGTCAGACCGGGAAGAGGAGAGGACGGCCGGACGGCGTCGTCGAGAAACAGCGACAGGAGGGCAAAGGATGTATCTTTTGGACTTTTGGTGATGGCTTACGGTCTCGGTGAGGTGGTCGAGGTTGACAGAGGCGAAGCGGAGCAGATCGTCGCAGCAGAACCGGCGAATGGTCGTCATGGCCTCCCTCGCATCCTCGGCTTGCGGCGGCGGCGGCGGCGGCGGCGGCGGAACGGAATCAGGCGGGGCGGGGCGGGGCGGCGCTCTGGGGATGTTTGGATAGCGTCGTGCGCTCCGTGCGTGGAAAAAGAACGTGCCTGGGTTGGGCCTGGCGTGAAGTATTTTCATGCCCGGGCCTGGTAAATTATTGAGTCATCGCGCTTGATTATTGTCTAGCTATAAGAGAGTATTTGATCCTCAAAAAAAAAAAGCTATAAGAGAGTATTTATTAAATATAAATAGCATAATATAATGAAAATTGACATGCATGTTTGCATGCTGAGGTGGACTTCTTTCATTCATGGTTGCATGTTGAGGTGGGCTTTTAGCCATGCATGTTGCATAATGAGGTGCATGCTTGCATGTTGAGAGAAATGGATAGGGGTGTTAGCTATTTTTAGATATAAAAGATTTACTCCGCATCTTAGCTTTGATCTAAGTCAATCTTTAATAAATTTGCTCAAGTCTGTCGAAAACAATATGGACTTTCACAATAATAAATATGTATGACATGAAAATATATAGAATAATCATTCTAATGGCATTGATTTGGTACTGTGGATGTTATTTTATTTTTTTGTATAAACTTAAAAGTTTACAATTTTTGACTCAAAAAGATGCTAATGTTCGAAGTAAGAAAAAACGGAGAGAATAATATCTTAGCCTATTTTTTCAAAAAAATTCCAACAACTCCAAATGCATAGTTCTATCCGGCAAGGATTTTTAACCAAAATTCATCCAGTTTAACACCAAACACAAATACTCTCATCCGTTCGAAACGTTAAGGTGTATTAGTCTTTTCAAAAGTCAAATATGGGCATGTTTGACCAAGTTTTTCTAGAAAAAATATATCAATATCTATTAAGTAAAAACAGAGTATTACATCACGTATGGTGACTTGAGTGGATGATATATTGTCTTCACCATTGCGTTCAAAGGACAACAATGCAATCATTTTTTTTTATCTCTAATGGCAACAACGCAATAAAAGTTTTTTTCACTTTCTGTCACTGCAATATATTTTTGTAAGGTTGAACCCAATTATCATACACAACTTTCTCTTGAAGATGTCTGTATTCTTATCATTTGCAACTGCGCGTGTCTTACAGTCAGATCTGTGCTATGCTTTTGCTGCAGAAGTAGCCATTTCTCATTTGTCTTTGAAAAATAGCAAAACCGAGGCGATAATCATCTGATCAGCTTTAGTGGGCGAATCATGGCATTGTCCTCATGATCCAAAATCTACGAGTAAAAGGCAACAAAACGTCAGTGACATTGTTTTTTGATGAGTTGTACGTTGGAAAGTAATTTTTTGTTGGAAGCGATTAATACGTACGTGACAGTGATAGACGTAGCCGGGCTCGGCCGTGGCGTCGAAGGGGTAGGCCTCGCCGGTGTCCACCATCAAGAACTTGACCACGATCGTCGTCACGTGCCCCGGCGCCATCTTCGCCACGTTCTTCCACGTCCTCTCGTGCTCCGGCACGCCCACCGCGTCCCCGACGGCGTGCCGGCTCACGTTGCACCTGGCCGCGTCGTTGAGCCTAGCCATGCAGCGCCTGAGCTCGTCTTTGGTTCCTTTCATAATAATTGCAAGTAGGAGCAGCGAGCACATGCATATTATATTCATCGAAAATATCATGTGTGGGTGCAATAGCAACAATTTTATGCTTAACATAAGGAACTACATCAAGTTCATCTCCATAAGCATAATTCATATTGGCATCATGGCCACAAGCATAGAAAGCATCAAGTTCATCAGAAAGGGATATTTCAAACGAATCCAAGGGATCATAGCAATCATCATAGCATTCATCCTTCGGTATGTGCGAAGGGAAATTAAACAATGTATGAGTTGAAGAGTTACTCTCATTAGAAGGTGGGCACGGGTAGCTAATCCGCTCTTCCTCCTTTTGTTCTTCGCTCTCCTCCTCATCTTTTTCATCTAATGAGCTCACAGTTTTAGCAATTTCTACTTTCATAGATTCTTGCAAAATATTAGTCTCTTCCAAGGCAGTAGACATTTTCTTAATAAATTCACCAATATAGGCATTGTATTCATAGTTCTCATAGCAATATTTAAGTATGGCAAAATTTTCAGATTTGTAAAGAATAGTATCATACTTTTCAATCAAAGAAGCAATTTCATAAGCACCTTTAAAAGCAACAAATTCTTCTATTTGTTTCACATCATAGTAATCATATATACCATTAGCATAAGAAGCCAAGGTTTTATTATCATTAAATTCACATTGAAACGGAAGGTGTGGAGCCTCCATCTTAGAGCAACAAGTATAGTCACATCTCAAGCATAAATTCCAAGCATACCAACGCAACATTTTCATTTGATCCCGTAAGTGTTTTCCTTTTTGAGTCAAGCGATAATCCCTAAAGTACTCACGTTGATCCAACGTGTCTCCCGTTATCAAGTTGAATGGGGATTTCTCGGGATTATCAAAGTAGTATTTAATATTTTCCACATAACCAGCATCGAGGGTTTTAGGAGGTTCCCCATCTCCATGGGTAGCAAGTACAACTAATTTTTTTGGTGTTTCATGTTCCATATCCATAACTAAAGGTATAAAACAACTTATAACAGAAAATAAAAATTACTTAGTGATAAAGCAAACAAGCGCACATGAGAATATCAACCCCACGCTATTGCTCCCCTGCAACGGCGCCAGAAAAAGGTCTTGATAACCCATAAGTGTAGGGGATCATTTGTAGCCTTTTTCGATAAGTAAGAGTGTCGAACCCAACGAGGAGATAAAGGTAGAATTAATATTCTCTCAAGTTCTATCGACCACCGATACAACTCTATGCACGCTAACGCTTACTTTACCTAGAACAAGTATGAAACTATTTTGCGGGATAAAACTAGAAGTACTTTGCGAGAATAAAACTACGGATAATTTGCAAGATAATAAAAGCTAGTTGTTTAGTAGAAAGCTTTTTGTAACACAAGAGAAAGATTGTCCATAGGCAATTGAATATAACACGATAGATACTTATCATATGCAATGAGGGGGAGGCATACGCTAACATATTTTCCGTACTTGGATCACATGCACTTATGATTGGAACTCTAGCAAGCATCCGCAACTACTAAAGATCATTAAGGTAAAACTCAACCATAGCATTAACACATCAAGTCCTCTTTACTCCCAAACGCAACAACCCCCTTACTCGGGTGTAAGCTTCTGTCGCTCTAGCCACCCACTATAAGTGAATCATGAACGTATTGCAACACCCTCCAACGGAAATCCCTCGCGTGTGCACGGCACGGAAGGCACCTTAGGACAGCACCATATTATCATACAACTCATGTCAATCACACCATACCACAATTAACCCGTAGGACAAAACAAATCTACTCAAACATCATAGGATAGCCACACATCATTGGATAATAATATATAGCATTAAGCACCATGTTTAAGTAGAGATTACAGCGGGGAAAAGAGAAGTTACACCGCTGCATAGAGGGGGATAGAGTTGGTGGTGACGGCGGCGAAGTTGTTGGTGTAGATCATCGTCATGATGGTTGCCCCGGCGGCGTTCTGGCGCCACCGGTAGAGAGGGGGAGAGCGCCCCCTTCCTTATTCTTCTTCCTTGGTCTCCCTCTAGATGGGAGGAGAGTTTCCCCTTTGGTCCAAGGCCGCCATGGCTCCCGGAGGGCAAGAGCCCCTCCGAGATTGGATCTCTCTCTATTTCTCTCCTGTTTTCACGACTGTTTTTTGACCCCTTCACCGTTTCTTAAATATCCAGAGACCCGTAACTCCGATTGGGCTGAAATTTTGAGGGGATTTTTCTGAGGAAAATATATTTCTTGTGGTGAAAGAAGAGCATCAACCGACTTACGGGGTGGTCCCAAGCCACCAGGGCACGACCACCCCCTGGTCGCGCCCTGTTAGCTTGGGAGCACCTCGGGCACCGTGTGGCGTTGATTCTTCTTCTCAAAATTCACATATATTCCAAAACAAATCTTCGTAAATTTTTATTGCATTTGGAATCCATTGGATTTTCTGCAAATCATGCAAAAACAATAGGAACTGGCACTGGGGACTGGATCAGTAAGTTAGTCCCAAAAATATTATATAATGTTGCCAAAGTATATGAAAGTTGTAGAGTATTGGCATGAAACAATCAAAATTATAGATAAGGCAGAGACGTATCAGAGGCTACAAAACTTATGGACAACATCATGACTAATTATTCTCAATGGCACACCGAGAGAGCTCCAACTGGTAAGAAGGTAAATTCTGTTGAGGAAATTGCCACTTTGAGTGAGAAAATGGATGCTCTTATGAATATGGTTGCTAGTAAACATGCTCATGTTGATCCCAATGATATGCCTTTGTCTACCTTGATTGAGCAAAATGATGATGCTATTGATGTGAATTTTATCTCGCAAAATAATTTCAACAACAATGCTTATAGAGGGAATTTCAATGCTAGACCGTATCCCGGTAATCCCTCCAATAATTATGGTAATTCCTATGGAAATTCATCCAATAATAATAGGATACCTACTGATCTTGAGAACACCATTAAAGAATTTATTAGTTCTCAAAAGATTTTTAATACTATGGTAGAAGAAAAGTTGCATAAAGTTGATGATATGGCTAGGAACATGGATAGAATTGCTCTTGATGTGGAAACTCTTAAAAATAAAAAAATGCCACCCAAGCATGATATCAATGAGCCCATTAAATCCATCCAAGTATCTATTAATGAGAGTAAGGAGAGGACCGCGAGGTTGAGAGCTAAGCGAGAATTCTTAGAAAAGGCTCTTCCACCCGGTTTTTACCGTAATCATGATGAAGATCTTAAAACGATTGGTACTTCTCCCATTGAATCTTTGTTTACTAATCTGAAAATAGATGATAAAGGGACTGGAGATGAGTCAACTTTAAGTAGAAGACGTCTGAAAGGATCGATATGGTTGATTAGAGGGGGGGGTGAATAGGCAACTAACAATTTTTAACTTTTCTTTACCAATTTAGGCTTAGCAACAAATAGGTTGGCTAGATGTGCAACTAGGTGAGCAACCTATATGATGCTAATCACAACAACAAGCTAAGCAAGCAAGATATAACAATATGAGTAGCTTGCACAAAGTAAAGGTAAGAAGTAACCACTAGAAGAACCGATGGAGACGAGGATGTGTTCCCGAAGTTCCTTCCCGGTAAAGGGAAGTACGTCTCCGTTGGAGCGGTGTGGAGGCACAATGCTCCCCAAGAAGCCACTAGGGCCACCGTATTCTCCTCACGCCATCACACAATGCGAGGTGCCGTGATTCCACTAGTGGTGCCCTTGAAGGCGGCAACCGGACCTTTACAAACAAGGTTGGGGCTCTCTCCACAACTTAATTGGAGGCTCCCAACGAAACCACGAAGCTTCACCACAATGGAATATGGCTTCGAGGTGACCTCTTCCGTCTAGTGTGCTCAAACACCCAAGAGTAACAAAATCCACACACGAAACTATGGGGGAATCAATTTTCCTTTGGTGCAAGTGTAGATCTAGGTCTCCTCCTTCAATCCCTAGCAAGACAACAAGTTTGGGTGGCTAGAGAGAGAGATCGGGCAAGAAAGCTCAAGAGCATCAATGGTGGAGAGAGAGAGGTAAGAGATAAGAGAGAGGTGGAAGAAGCACCTCCTTATATAGGCCCCCCCAATTTCCAACCGTTACAGCCAGATCTGCATGGGAGCGGTACAACCGAAGTGGTGAGCGGTACAACCGGTAGAACCGGTACAACCGGCCAGCCACCGCCCAACCACCGGACCATAACAGAAGGTTGGCCCGGATGCAGCAGCCAGGCCTGAGCCCCGGACCAGGCAAAGTCCTAAGCGGTACAACCACTCGGGACCCCGGTTGTACCGGGCTATATGAATATAGCGGTACAACCGGTCCGGGTCCACCCAACAACCGGGGCACAACAGAAACATGTCCGGTTGTAGCCCGGTGCTGGGCCGGTTCAACCGCCCAGAGCTGCCACCCTGGGTCTCCCAGCCTTTGGCGGTACTACCGCCCGGGGGCAGCGGTACAACCGCTGGGGACCACTTGTGGCAGCACCCCCAGGGTATCACCCCTAGAGTGGTGGTCGAACCGGAAGCTAAGAGCAAGCTGAGCATTTAGGTCGAGACCGCGGAATACCTGGCAGGTAACAAGGAAAGAGGGGCCTCTCTCTCTATGATGCGGAGAAGTGAGATGGGTGAAGATGGATATGCGAAAGAACTGATTCGCCCAAGACTTTCCAATGTGGATTCCCTCTTAATAGTACAGGATCCCTACGACCAAAGAGAATAAACACGTAGAGAATCCCGTCTTCAGTCTTTTCCGTTTGGAGGGTCCACCTAACCGTCTTGTGTACCACATACAATCCCTGTATAACTCGACACACAGTTAGATCATAGTGAGTTGTCATCATCGCCAAAACACCAAGGTAAGAGAATGCCCTTTCAATCTCCCCCTTTTTGGTGGATGATGACAACAACACGATTTGCATTGATGATCTATGAAATAAAAGTGGAGCTCCCCCTCAATGTGTGCAACAGATAAGACCTGTGCAAGAATTGAAGCTCCCCCTTGATTTTATAGACCAACCAATGGGGACAAATATAAGATGAAACATTAAGGAGCAATAAACGAGATAATAAGTAGAGCTTTTAATAGTAAGGGTACGATAAGTCTCAGACTCTACTTAAACTCACATAGTCTTCACACAAACCGATAAAAAGCAAATAAGAGTTCAAATGGAAGACGCAACAAAGAGACCAATAAACAACCACGCAACACCCATGCAAATCCTGTCATAAAGTACTTTCTCCCCCTTTGGCATCAAGACACCAAAAAGGAAAAGAGTGATGCTAGCGTCCCAGAACTCAGTAGATCTCCTCGTTGGTGTCATACTCCTCAGAATCATCATCTCCAGAGCCATCCCCATCATCATCATCAGAAGCATCATCAGCAACATCAGCAGCGGCAGCAGCAGAAGAGGTGGCAGCAGGCTGAGTCGGGATCTCATCATCAGTCCAAGTGCTATGTTCATAGATCCACTATGCCTCAGGAGTGATGGTCTTCTCAGAACCACTGGCGGCCTCAAGATTGAGAGCCCGCATAATCTGAATCTGTCTGCGGCGGGCATGCTTCTCGTTGACATGGGCTTCATAGAGCTTCTTTTGAACATGAGCCTGGAGGCAGAAGGTCTTCTTAATCTTGTCAGAGAGCTTGGAGGCCCAAGATGGCTTGGCACCTACTGGAAGCTCAAAGTCACTGTCACTGGAAGTAGCAAAGACATCATGAGGGTTGGCATCAGGGAAGCGAGGTGCAGGATGTTTCTTCTTCCGGAGTTGCTTGACCTCATGCACAATAAGGTTGTCTGGGGAGGTGAGAAGCTTGCCCGGCCGACGAATTGCCCACATAGAGTTGAGGAAACTCATAATATAAGGAGCATAGGCGGGAACCTTCCGGTAGACGACCGTGGAGTACAACTCCTCCCACATCCATTTGGAAACATCAAATGTAGCTCCAGAGCCAGCTTTAGTCTTCATGGCAACGAGCAGATCAACAAAGTACCCATGAATCTCATCCTGATTTCCAACTTTGGGCAGAAGAACATTCCAGAACACTCGGTGCAAAATGTCATAGACCTGCTGCAGGTCCTTAGTAGCTCCCATAACCCCCCGCCCGGGAATGTATAGGGGGGCTAACCTGTTCTTATCCATAGATTGAGCCCGATCATGAGGACGAATGCCGCCATTCCCAGTGAGCCCGGTATCATCATAGCCAAGGACATTGCAGAAGGCGCGCCACGGAACATGGAAGAATTCATCACGACACATGAAGGAAAGATGACGCTCTGCATCAGTGCCAAAGTGGACCGTGGCGTAGAACTGGTGAATGAGCTGCACATCAAAGGCACAGTTGAAAGTCATGAGCTTGATCAGGTCAAATTTTTCGCATAGAGCCAAAGCATCGCCAAAGTAATCCATGTTGTTCCTCCAGTGCTCGATGCCAATCGTCCATTGCTTGGCATACTTGTTCTTGTGATGGTCATAGAGCTCATGCACGATCCGAAACTGAAACTCATTCCGGAACTGAGGGTGGTCCACCTGGGAGCAACTGGAACCACATACGGATTTTGAAGACGGACCCTCTCCCAATCAGCTTGCTTCCAGGAATGCACGGGCTTGGCAGTTTTCTTCTTGGCGGCCAGGGACTTCTCACGGCGAGTGGGATTGGAGGGGATCAAAACTTCCTCATTCTCAGATTCTTCGACAATCCTGCACCTGCGAGCACGTTTCTTGGTCTTCGTCCGAGGAGCAGACCGAGAGCTAGAGCCACCTGCAGACAAGCACACGAGAAACACAGAGTGGAAACCCAGAAAAGATGAGAGGATTGTACGCGAAGGAAGGAATAAATTGGTGTGAAGATAAGAGACAAGAAATAGGGAGCAGGACTCAGGGAGGCCGGTTGAACCGGTTGCCCACGCGGTTGAACCGCACCAGCGGTTGTACCGCTAACTAGAGCGGTTGTACCGCTGCTGGGAAACCGGTGGATCCAGATTCAGAGAAATGCCCCCTCTTTGAGGTTTCTAATCAACACAGCTAATTGGAACTATAATATACGATCTTATCCCGTCAATAGTTTTGCCTAAAAACGCGGGAACCGAGCAATGCCCTAGCAATGGAGGATTCAAAGAGAATCCAAGAACGAGGAGGAAATAGGCATTACCGGCATCCATGGGAGAAGATCGGGGAGAGGAAAGATCTCCACGGAGCAGATCCGGGAGGAGCCCACGAATCTGGGGCGACGGAGGCACTCCGGGGCGGTGGTGGCGGCGGCCGGCGACAGGGGCACCAGGGGGGGAGTCGGGCACGAAGGGGATAATTGAATGCCCCTTCGGCCCGACGCTCCCGATCTAAGTACCGGGTCGCGACCAGTTGTACCGCTCCAGAGGAGCGGTTGTACCGGTCCAAGTACAGGGCCAGGGAATTAGCGGTAGAACCGCAGTCATCCCCGGTTGTACCGCTGGGACGGGACAACCGGTGAATTAGCGGTAGAACCGCTTCTACCACCGGTTGTACCGCCTGGCCACAGGCACCACCACTAGATGATCAAAGCATACAATCCTTTTAAAAGAAAGGGTATGGTGGGGGAAAAAACTCCATGGTTGGAAGAAAACAAAACGTCAATAAAGAGCCATGGAGAATGCCCACACCTAGGACTCAAAGCAACACGAACACAAATGTCAGACTCAAATAAGAGCAAAGGGGGGCAGTGGCCGAGGCCACCTATGTATGAGTCAATTGGTATGGCACCGCGAAGATATGAACCTTGGGCCCATGACCAAAACTCGTCTTTGAAGCACAGGAGTCATCAGAAATGACGAATGTGAAAGACTGATTAATTTATGCATAATAGGAGGAGGGATAGTTCATTGAGAGAACTAGACTCCCCCTATGTCCATGCCTACACCTAAACAAGACATGATGATGAGTGTGGTGGGGTGTGCACTAATTCAAGCCACATTGCTCGAATCAATGATATTTAGCTCATGCCTTAACTCGCGAAATCTTGCTTCATCTAATGGCTTCGTGAATATATCTGCAAGCTGTTCCTTAGTATAGAGATGAATAAGATCAATGTCTCCACGCTTGATGTGACCCCGGATGAAGTGATGACGAATCTCAATAGGCTTCGTCTTGCAGTGTTGAACCGGGTTGTTGGATATCTTGATTGTGCTTTCATTGTCGCAGTAAAGAGGCACTTTGTCACAGTTGACACCATAATCCTTTAAAGTTTGCCTCATCTAGAGAATCTGAGCACAATAGCTTGCGGCGGCTACATACTCGGCCTCGGTGGATGAGAGAGAAACACGGTTTTGTTTCTTGGAAGACCAACTTACCAGAGAGCGACCAAGAAATTGGCAACCTCCGGAAGTGGACTTCCTTTCCACACGGTCTCCCGCCCAATCCGAGTCAGTATATCCAATGAGATCAAATGAAGCACCTTTGGGGTACCATAAGCCAAAGTTTGGGGTATGAGCCAAATATCGAAAGATTCGCTTGACAGCCACATAGTGACTCTCCTTAGGTGCGGATTGAAAACGTGCACAAATTCCCACACTCAACATGATATCCGGCCTAGATGCACAAAGGTAAAGCAGAGATCCAATCATGGAGCGATATACCTTCTGATCCACAGCTTTACCATTGGGATCACTGTCAAGTTGGCATTTGAGTGGCATCGGAGTGTTGGCCTTCGGAGGATTTAGCTCATCCATCTTGAACCTTTTGAGCATGTTTTGAGTGTATTTGGCTTGGTTGATGAAGGTTCCTTGGCTTCGTTGCTTGACTTCGAATCCAAGGAAGAACTTCAACTCTCCCATCATAGACATCTCAAACTCTTTGGTCATTAGTGCGGCGAACTCATCATTAAAAGCTTTGTTAGAAGAACCAAATATAATATCATCTACATATAGTTGGCATACGAACAAGTTCCCGTTAACCCTCTTAGTAAAAAGAGTGGGGTCGATTTTCCCAATTTCAAACCCATGATCTTGCAACATCTCGGTAAGGTGATCATACCACGCACGTGGGGCTTGTTTAAGGCCATAGAGTGCCTTATCGAGAACGTATACATGATTGGGGAACTTGGGGTCCTCAAACCCCGGGGGTTGCTTGACATATACCAACTCCTTAAGTGGACCATTAAGAAAAGCACTCTTCACATCCATTTGATATAATATGAAATCATGATGAGAAGCATAAGCAAGCAACATGCGAATAGATTCAAGACGAGCAACAGGGGCAAAGGTTTCACCGTAGTCGATACCCTCGACTTGGGAGTAGCCTTGAGCCACCAGTCTTGCCTTGTTGTGGATAATGATACCATGTGCATCTTGCTTGTTCTTAAAGATCCATTTGGTTCCGATGACATTGTGATTCTCTTTTGGTCTTGGCACCAATCGCCACACTTTGTTGCGCTCGAAGTTGTTGATTTCATCATGCATGGCTTCAAGCCAATCCTCGTCTTCGAGCGCATCATGTACCTTGAGGGGTTCAAAGCAAGAAACAAACGCATGATGTGCACAAAAGTTTGTTAATTGACGACGAGTAGTTACCCCTCTTTTCAAGCTTCCGTAGACGTTCTCTAGGAGGTGTTGCTTTTTCTGAAGCTTGGCAGCATTCTTGGCAGCTCGTCTTTCAAGAATTTCCTCCATGGAAAGTTGAGGCTTGGTAACTTGACGAGCTTCGGTACTAGCACCGGCTTGCTCATGATGTTGAGCATGATCTTGATCTTTAGCTTGACCTTGATCTTGAAGTTGATCTTGGTCCTGAGCTTCATCTTGATCTTGAGCTTGCACGGGGGTGTGAACAAGATCTTGAGCATCATGTGAAGTAGAAACATCACTATCAAGTTGATCTTGGCCTTGATCTTGATCACGGGGTTGAGGGCCTTCACTGCGTTCTTCGGAAGCATGTGGGTCGTGCGTCGGTGATGGTTCCACTTGAGTGGAACATTGTCCTTCTCCTTCAGCCACAAGGGGTTCCTCAACGGGTAGGAAGTATCCCACACCCATTCTTCTTATGGCTTGGGGAGTAATTTCATCACCTGCATCACAAGGACCACTTTGCTCCACTTGGGAGCCATTATTTTCATCAAACTCTACGTTACTCGTCTCCTCAATGAGTCCCGTGGACTTGTTGAGGACACGGTAAGCATGAGAGTTTGCAGCATAACCAACAAATATGCCCTCATGGGCTCTAGATTCAAATTTAGACAAACAAACACCTTTCTTGAGAATGAAACACTTACAACCGAACACCCGGAAGTATTTGAGGTTGGGCTTGTTCCCGGTAAGAATCTCATAAGGAGTCTTGTTCAAGCCTTTGCGGAGATAGAGCCGATTTGATGCATGACACGCTATGTTGATGGCTTCGGCCCAAAAGTTGTACGGAGATTTAAACTCCGCCATCATGGTTCTTGCCGCATCCATCAACGTCCGGTTCTTCCTCTCCGCAACACCGTTTTGTTGAGGGGTGTAAGGTGTGGAATATTGGTGCTTTATCCCCTCATCACTGAGAAACTCATTTAGGGTGTAGTTCTTGAACTCAGTGCCGTTGTCACTTCTAATCATCAAAATCTTTGCTTCATGTTGATGTTGGACTTCATTTGCAAAGTCGATGACGGTCTGTTGGGTCTCACTCTTCCTCTTGAAGAAATAAACCCATGTGTATCTCGAGTAATCATCCACAATCACCAAGCAATATCTTCTTCCTCCAAGACTGTCAAAAGATGGAGGCCCGAAGAGATCCATGTGAAGGAGCTCTAAGGTCCTCTTTGAGTAGATTGTAGTAGTTGGACGATGAGCTTTTTCATGTAGCTTTCCTTCGATACATGCACTGCAAGCACGATCTCTGGCAAAACTCACATTTGTTAGTCCAAGAATGTGATCCCCTTTGAGGAGACTTTGCAAAGATCTCATATTGACATGGGCTAGTCGGCAATGCCAAAGCCATCCCACATCAACTTTAGCCATTAGACATGTCGCGGTCTTAGTGGGTCGCTCCGAGAAATTAATCACATAGAGACCGTTTTCGACATGTCCAACAAAGGCTACTTTAAGAGTCTTGCTCCACAAAAGGGTCACGGTATCAATGCCAAAGAAAGTACTAAAACCCATGAGTGCAAGTTGACGAACGGAAAGTAAATTGTATGCAAGGGTCTCAACAAGCATGACTCTCTCAATAGTTAAGGTCGGAGAGATAACCACCTTGCCAAGACCCAATACCTTTGAGATTGCATCATCTCCAAATGAGACTTGGGTGGCCATGGATGCATCGGGTCGAACGTCCACCACCAAGTCCTTGCTTCCGGTCATATGATTTGTTGCTCCGCTATCGAGCAACCATGAGACTCCCCCGGAAGCAATGTCCTTGGTGATACCTTTTGCCATGAGGCACCTAGCGATGTGGTTCTTATTTGGGGCGTCGAAGAGTGACACCTTTGTTGGGGTAGAGGATGCAATTGCCACCGATGCCATTGCCATTCCTTCACCACTTGTGTCTCCGTCATCACCATCATCATCCGATGCATACTCTTCTTGAGCCACCAACACTTTGTGTGAAGTCTTCTTGGTGAAGTTAGTCTTGTTGGGGAAAGACTTGGCCTTATCTTTGCGGATGAGCTTGCCACCATTGTCTTCCCTCTTCTCGTATGGACAATCCACCACAAAGTGACTCACATTGCCACAGTTGTAGCAGGTCCTCACACGTTGCTTGCCCTTTGACCCGTTTGAGTTGTTCTTGGAGAAGTTGGGCCTTGTGTTTCTCTTGTTGCCCCAAAATTGCCTGGACGCAAGAGCCATGTGCTCATCATAAGCATATTTGGTGTCCTCGGAGCAACCCTCTTCTTCTTCTTCTTCCTCTTGATAGACCTTGGCCTTCAAATCAAGGTTGGGGGATGATTTCTTTGACCGTTGCACGCGAGCGAGAGCATTGTCAGCAGTTGTGTTCAGGATGTTCATGGCAATAAATTCATCCAACACATCACCAGAAGACAAGGTGTGAAAGTCCGGTCTTTGACGGATGACAGCGGACATGGCCTTGTTGTAGGGCATGATGGCCTTCAGAAACTTACTCTTGATCCAAGTATCATCCACATCCTTGATGCCATGATCTTTGAGGGCAACGGCGAGGGCAGTCACCCTTCTATAGAGCTCACGTGGTTCCTCATCCTCTACCATTACAAACTCATATGACTGATCAAGAACAACTTCATAGTTTGACCGTTGAATGCTTGAGATTCCCTTGTACATGGAGATAATGTGTTCCCAACACTCTTTAGCAACAGTGAAGGGACACAGGTGAGGTAGATCTTCAGTAGGAACAGCGGCTTGGAGTATGAACAAAGCGGAGGAATTTAGCTGTTTATCCGCTTCTTCCCTTGGAGTGAGGTTGCGTGGATCACGAGGGTAGTATCCTTCTTCAATGACTCGCATGAGTTGAATTGAGTTGTGATCCAAATGAGACTTGATACAGAAAACCCAATTAGCAAAATCATTTTTAACAAGCTTAGGAGGAGGACCGTGATTAACTATATGAGGTGGGTGCACCGGTCCTCCATAGACCAAGGGAGGGGGAACTGAGGCAAAAGTCCCCGACCCATTAATTCCTTGAGAACGATTATCTTTATCAGCACTAGCCCCCTCCTTACCGGAGTTAACATCCGATGCCGAGTTAGTGGGATTAACCACTTGAACCGCATCGGTGGAAAGTTTAAGTGTGTCAAGGAATTCTTTAAACATGGATTTGACCTCGGTCGTCATGGAGGATTTAAGCGAGGACATGGCCTCATTTAAATCCTTGCAAGAGACCGTGTTCACTCCCATGGCCTCGGGAAGTTCTCCCAACCACTCCTCTTCGCCCTCCATACTCTTCGGGTGGTGAAACCCTTAATAAAGAGACGAGGCTCTGATACCAATTGAAAGGATCGATATGGTTGACTAGAGGGGGGGTGAATAGGCAACTAACAATTTTTTAACTTTTCTTTACCAATTTAGGCTTAGCAACAAATAGGTTGGCTAGATGTGCAACTAGGTGAGCAACCTATATGATGCTAATCACAACAACAAGCTAAGCAAGCAAGATATAACAATATGAGTAGCTTGCACAAAGTAAAGGTAAGAAGTAACCACTAGAAGAACCGATGGAGACGAGGATGTGTTCCCGAAGTTCCTTCCCGGTAAAGGGAAGTACGTCTCCGTTGGAGCGGTGTGGAGGCACAATGCTCCCCAAGAAGCCACTAGGGCCACCGTATTCTCCTCACGCCCTCACACAATGCGAGGTGCCATGATTCCACTAGTGGTGCCCTTGAAGGCGGCAACCGGACCTTTACAAACAAGGTTGGGGCTCTCTCCACAACTTAATTGGAGGCTCCCAACGAAACCACAAAGCTTCACCACAATGGAATATGGCTTCGAGGTGACCTCTTCCGTCTAGGGTGCTCAAACACCCAAGAGTAACAAAATCCACACACGAAACTATGGGGGAATCAATTTTCCTTTGGTGGAAGTGTAGATCTAGGTCTCCTCCTTCAATCCCTAGCAAGACAACAAGTTTGGGTGGCTAGAGAGAGAGATCGGGCAAGAAATCTCAAGAGCATCGATGGTGGAGAGAGAGAGGTAAGAGATAAGATAGAGGTGGAAGAAGCACCTCCTTATATAGGCCCCCCCAATTTCCAACCGTTACAGCCAGATCTGCATGGGAGCGGTACAACCAGAGTGGTGAGCGGTACAACCGGTAGAACCGGTATAACCGGTACAACCGGCCAGCCATCGCCCAACCACCGGACCATAACAGAAGGTTGGCCCGGATGCAGCAGCCAGGCCTAAGCCCCAGACCAAGCAAAGTCCTAAGCGGTACAACCGCTCGGGACCCCGGTTGTACCGGGCTATATGAATATAGCGGTACAACCGGTTCGGGTCCGCCCAACAACCGGGGCACAACAGAAACATGTCCGGTTGTAGCCCGGTGCTGGGCCGGCTCAACCGCCCAGAGCTGCCACCCTGGGTCTCCCAGCCTTTGGCGGTACTACCGCCCGGGGGCAGCGGTACAACCGCTGGGGACCACTTGTGGCAGCACCCCCAGGGTATCACCCCTAGAGTGGTGGTCGAACCGGAAGCTAAGAGCAAGCTGAGCATTTAGGTCGAGACCGCGGAATACCTGGCAGGTAACAAGGAAAGAGGGGCCTCTCTCTCTATGATGCGGAGAAGTGAGATGGGTGAAGATGGATATGCGAAGGAACTGATTCACCCAAGACTTTCCAATGTGGATTCCCTCTTAATAGTACGGGATCCCTACGACCAAAGAGAATAAACATGTAGAGAATCCCGTCTTCAGTCTTTTCCGTTTGGAGGGTCCACCTAACCGTCTTGTGTACCACATACAATCCCTGTATAACTCGACACACGGTTAGATCATAGTGAGTTGTCATCATCGCCAAAACACCAAGGTAAGAGAATGCCCTTTCAACGTCCCATTTGTTCGGAGGGTGATGGTCTTAATGATAAAAATTAAAAAAGTGGGTTTGGAGAGGTCAAAACTTTAACTAGTGATGTGCCCATTATCTTGGATCACAAGGACTTTAATTATGATAATTGCTCTATAGTAGAATGTATTTCCTTGCTGCAATACATTATTAGCTCACCCAATGCTTACGAACAAAATAAGGCTTTTACTAAACATATCGTAGAAGCTATGCTAAAAGCTCATGAAGAAAAACTTGAGTTAGAAGCTTCTATTCCTAGAAAGCTGCATGATGAGTGGGAACCTACTATTAAAATAAAGCTTAAGGAATATGAGTGCAATGCTTTGTGTGATCTTGGTGCTAGCGTATCTACTATACCGAAATCTTTATGTGATGTGCTAGGTCTCACCGAGATAAATGACTGTTCCCTTAACTTGCACTTAGCAGATTCCACTATTAAGAAACCATTGGGTAGAACAAATGATTTGCTTATTCTTGATAATAGAAATTATGTACCCGTGGATTTCATTGTGCTTGATATTGAATGCAATCCGTCTTGTCCAATAATACTTGGTAGGCCTTTCCTACGAACTATAGGTGCGATTATTGATATGAAAGAGGGAAATGTAAGATTCCAATTCCCACTAAAGAAGGGGACGGAACACTTCCCTAGAAAGAGAATTAAACCACCTTATGAATCTATCATGAGGGCCACCTATGGATTGAGTGTCAAGGATGACAACACTTGATACTATGCATTACGCCTAGCTAGGGGCATAAAACGGTAGCGCTTGTTGGGAGGCAACTGATACTTGTGATCTGCGTTGGGTTTTCCGTGAAGAGGAACGGGTTATCGCAACACAATATGGGTAAGTATTTCCCTCAGTTATGAAACCAAGGTTCATCGAACCAATAGGAATACCAATCCTCAACCGTCTTCAGCGGCTGCACACAAAAGAACAAACAACTTGCACCCAACGCGGGCAAGAGGGTTGTCAATCCCCTTGATCTCGTTATTTGCAAGAAAATGAGTTGTGTAGATAATTGTAGATAATTGTAAAGTGCAAAATAAAATAAAAGACAAATAATGGCAGCAAGGTAGCAATAGCGTTTGTGAATATATAAGTGAATAGACCCGGGAGCCATAGTGTTCCCTAGTGGCATCTCTCATGGCGAAGGCATACGGTGGGTAAACAAATTACTGTTGGGCAATTGATAGAAAAGCGAATAGTTATGCGATTTTCACGGCAATGATCATGTGTATATAGGCATCACGTCCATAAGCAAATATGCCGACTCCTGCCTGCACCTACTACTATTACTCCACTTCAGGAGCGCTTCTATGCTTGCCTCTCTACATATTAAGTAAAACAGAGTAATGCTTGGAGAACTATGACATGATGTAGACAAAGATAATTCAATTAATATGAACTAACCCCATCGTTTTATCCTTAGTAGCAGCAACACAAAGACGCATCTTGTCCCTTTTTGTCACTGGGATGTAGAAACTCGCCAGGTTGAACCTACTACAACGCACCACTCCCACTGAAGAAATATCAATCTAGTTGGCCAAACTATCTCAATAGATCGGAGAGCATTACGAAGCTATGATGATCATGCAAATAAGAATCTTAGTATTCAGGTTTGACTCAAATACTTTTCATGAATAATCTGAACATAAACTCACAATTCATCGGATCCCAACAAACACACCTTACAAAGGGATTACATCGGATAGATCAAGGCAAAGATGCGATGAACATTGTATTGAAGATCGAGAGAGAAAGAGATTGCCATCTAGGTACTACCTACGGACCCGTAGGTCTGTGGTGAACTACTCACACATCATGGTGAGGGCAGCAAGGTTGATGAAGAGGCCCTCCGTGATTGATCTCCCCTCCGGCAGGGTGCCGGAACGGAGGTTTAGATGGCCTCTCGTCAGAACAGAGACTTGCGGCGGCGGAAAAAGTGTTTCAGGAGCGCTTCTAGGGTTTTTGGAATATATGAGAATTTATAGGCCAGAGAGGGGCATCGGGAAGCGCACGAGGGAGGCACAAGCCATCAGGGCGCGCCCCCCTGGTGGCACGCCCTGTTGGCTTGTGGGGCCCTCGTGCCTCTCCCGGCCTCCTTCCGAAGCTTCTAGGTCTTCTTTTGGTCCAGAAAAATCATCAAAAAGTTTTGTGGCAATTGGACTTCGTTTGGTACTGTAAACCTAAAAAGTAAAAAACACGCAGAAAACAGCAACTGGCACTGGGCACTGGGTCAATAGGTTAGTGCTCAAAAATATTATAAATTGGTAAACAAATGCCCAAAAAGTATCCTAGAATGATAACATATCAGCATGGAACAATAAAAAAGTATAGATACATTGGAGACGTATCAGCATCCCCAAGCTTAATTCCTACTCGTCCTCGAGTAGGTAAATGATAAAAACAGAATTTTTGATTTGACATGCTATCCATTATGTAATCTTTTGTATGTATGCTCATTGAGAAATGAAGAATTAACAAACAACAACATAGCAATATTTATAAGTATAAGCAACAAAATCATTGATTTTCAAAGTATACGATCCTAAATGAATGTTTACCCCCATTCATCATATTATATTAGCAAGGCATGACTCCGTCTTCACCACATCAATACAAATGTTAAGCACCACAGTGTCCAAGTCAGGCAATTGGATCGTACTTTTTCAATATGCATCAACTTTTTATTCTTCACGCACTACATGAGCGTGAACCATTGGACATAGCATATAGGTGGAATAGAATATGGTGGTAGATATCAAAGGGGTAAAAAGTGGAGAAGATAGTCTCACATCAACTAGGCGTACCAACGAGATATGGAGATGCTCATCGATAGATGTCAATGCGAGGAGTAGGGATTGCCATGCAAATGATGCACTAGAGCTACAAGTGTATGAAAGCTCAACTGAAGCTAAGTGGGGTGTGCATCCAACTTGCTTGCTCATGAAGACCTAGGGCATTTGAGGAAGCCCGTCATTGGAATATACAAGCCAAGTTTATTATGATAAGGTAATTCCCACTAGCATATGGAAGTGACAACATAGGAGACTCTCGATATGAAGAATATGGTGCCACTTTGAGGCACAAGTGTGGTAAAGGATGGTAGCAAAGTCCCTTCTCTCTTTTTCTCTCATATTTTTTTATATGGTGGGCTTTTCTTTTTCTTTTTCTTTTTGCCTCCCCCATAATATTTTTTTTTGTGGTGGGCTCATTTGGCCTCCCCCATTTTATTTTATTTTTCGTCCGGAGTCTTATCCTGACTTGTGGGGGAATCATAGTCTCCATCATCCTTTCCTCACTGGGACAATGCTCTAATAAGGATGATCATCACACTTTTATTTACTTACAACTCAATATGAAGGACTGATAAGATATGACTCTCTGTGAATGCCTCTGGCAGTGTACCATGATGTGCAATGATCTAGCGTGACATGTATCAAAAACATGATGGACGGTGGCTTCGCCACAAATACTATGTCAGCTCTATATGATCATGCAAAGCAATATGACGATGAACGAACTAGTCATGTGAAGTGACGATGGAATTTGCATGGCAATATATCTCGAAATGGCTATGGAAATGCCATAATAGGTAGGTATGGTGGCTGTTTTGAGGAGGATATAATGAGGCTTATGTGCAACAGAGCATATCATGTCACGGGGTTTGGATGCACCGACGAAAGTTGCACCGATCCTCGAGGTGAGAATGTGCTATGCACGGTACCGAAAAGGCTAGCAAATATGAGAAGGTGAAGATGCGTATGTCCATGGTGTCACATTAGTCATAAAGAACTCATATACTTATTGCGAAGTTTATTAGTTTTATCACAAATCAAAGTACTACTCGCATGCCCCGAGGGAGGAGGTTGGTAGGAGTTAACCGTCGCGCGCCCCCGACTCGAAACAACACTAGGATTTTAACGAGGAATAGAAATGCTCACACATCATCACCATGCCTCTTTAATTTTTAGATGAATAACAAGTTAACATCTCTTAATCTCGACACTTATATGAATCAACAATTATGGACTCACACCTTTTTCATATTACCACATTAATGTCATTAACCCACAATTTCTCTATGTGTGCTACATGATGGTTTTGATTATCATTCATTGAATACCTATTATTTTTGGACTAGTCTTATGACCCATGCAAATTACCGTCACTATTTATTCATCTCTCAAACAAATATAAGTGAAGAACGAGAGCATATTATTTCTATAAAATCTACACGCCACCGTGCTCGAAAAGATATAAGTGAAGTACTAGAGCAACTGCCAAGCTCAAAAGATATAAGTGAAGCATATAGAGTATTCTAGCAAATTATAATGAAGGTGTGTCTCTCTCTAATAGGTGTGTCCAGCAAATGATGATTGTGACAAACTGAAAGTAAAAGGAAACAAAAGCAAACGACGCTCCAAGCAAAACACATATCATGTGATGAATAAAAATGTAGCTCCAAGTGACATACCGATGGTTTGAGACGAAAGAGGGGATGCCTTCCGGGGCATCCCCAAGCTTAGACGCTTGAGTCTTCCTTAGAATATTACTTGGGGTGCCTTGGGCATCCCCAAGCTTAGGCTCTTGCTACTCCTTATTCCATGGTCCATCGTGATCAAACTCGAAACTTGAAAACTTCAATCACACAAAACTCAACAAAACTTCGTGAGATCCGTTAGTATAAGAAACATATTGCATAATTTAGGTACTGTTGTAAATTGATTCTTAATTCATAATTGCATAATAGGTACTGTATTCTAACTTCTCCATGGCTGATACCCCCCGATATAATCCATAGCATAATCAAAACAAGCAAACTATGCAAGCAAAACAGAATATGTTTAAAACAGAACAGTCTGTAGCAATCTGTAAAGAGCCCATACTTCTGTAACTCTAAAAATTCTGAAAAATTAGGACAACGTGAAGAATTTGTACAGAAATACTTTGTAAAAATTTCAAGAATTTAGCACGCTCCAGCAGAGAACAAAAAATTCTGCACTGGAGGTGAAAGTTTCTGTTTTTGCACATCATCAATCATACTCATCAAATAAGTTATCCCAACGGCTTTACTTGGCACAAACACTAATTAAAACATAAAAAAATAATCATTACAGAGGCAACAATCATGTTATCACAAAATAACAGAAAGTAAAAACAAAATTTAAAGATAACTATTGGGTTGCCTCTCAACAAGCGCTATTGTTTTATGCCCCTAGCTAGGCATAATGCATAGTTTCAAGTGTTGTCATCTTTGACACTCAACCCATAAGTGGATCTCATGATTGATTCATAAGGTTGTTTAATTCTCTTCCTAGGGAAGTGTTCCATCCTTTTCTTTAATGGGAATTGGAACCTTATGTTTCCCTCCTTCATGTCAATAATTGCACCTATAGTTCGTAAGAATGGCCTTCCGAGTATTATGGGACAAGAAGGATTGCAATCAATATCAAGCACAATGAAATCTACACACACATAATTTTTGTTTGCAATAATAAGCACATCATTAATTCTACCTAAAGGTTTCTTGATGGTAGAATCCGCAAGATGCAAGTTTAGGGAACACTCTTCAATATTAGTGAGACCAAGCACATCACATAAAGTTTTAGGTATGGTTGAAATACTAGCACCAAGGTCACACAAAGCATTGCATTCATATTTATTTATCTTAATTTTGATAGTAGGTTCCCACTCATCATGTAATTTCCTAGGAATAGAAACTTCAAGTTCAAGTTTCTCATCATAAGCTTTTATCATAGCTTCTACTATATGTTCGGTAAAAGCTTTGTTTCATTCATAAGCATTGGGTGAGCTAATAATGGATTGCAGCAAGGAAATACATTCTACTAAAGAGCATTTATCATAATTAAAGTCTTTGTAATCCAAGATAGTGGGCACATCACTAGCTAAAGTTTTGACCTCTCAAAACCCACTTTTTTCAATTTTAGCATCAAAATCATCACCCTCCAAGCAAACGGGACGCTCCTCAACTAGAGTTGACTCATCTCTAGTCCCTTTATCATTTATATTCAGATAGGTAAACAAAGATTCAATAGTAGAAACACCAATCATTTTAAGATCTTCATCATGATTCCGGTAAAAACCGGGTAGAAGAGCCTTTTCTAAGAATTCCCGCTTAGCTCTCAACTTAGCGGTCCTCTCCTTACTTTCATTAATAGATATTTGTATAGATTTAATAGTTTCATTAAATTCATGCTTGAGTGGCAAAGTTTTACTTTTAAGAGTTTTCACATCAAGAGCAATTCTATCCACGTTTTTAGCCAAAGTATCAACAACATGCAATTTTTCTTCTACCATAGTATTGAAAACCTTTTGAGAATTAATAAATTCCTTAATTATGTTCTCAAGATCAGAAGGTATCCTATTAGAATTTGTAGAAGGATTTCCATAAGAATTACCATAGTTATCAGAGGAATTACCGGGATACGGTCTAGAATTGAAGTTTCCTCTATAAGCATTGTTGTTAAAATTATTTCGCGAGATGAAGTTTACATCAATAGCATCATTATTTTGCTCAATCAAGGTAGACAAAGGCATATCATTGGGATCAACATGAGTATTTTTACTAGCAACCATATTCATAAGAGCATCCACTTTTTCACTCAAAGTAGCAATTTCTTCGACAGAATTTACCTTCTTACCAGTTGGAGCTCTTTCGGTATGCCATTGAGAATAATTTGTCATAATGTTGTCCAGAAGTTTTGTGGCCTCTCCTAAGGTCACATCCATGAAGGTACCACTTGCGGCAGAATCTAGAAGATTTCTAGACACAAAGTTTAGTCCAGCATAGAAATTTTGGATAATCATCCACAAGTTTAGACCATGAGTCGGACAATTTCTTATCATCAATTTCATTCTTTCCCATGCTTATGCAACATGCTCTTGATCTTGCTGTTTAAAATTCATTATTTGATTCCTAAGGGAGATGATCTTAGTAGGAGGAAAATACTTGGCAATGAAAGCATCTTTACACTTATCCCACGTTCCAATACTATTACGAGGTAAAGATGAAAACCAAGCTTTAGCTTTATCTCTTAGTGAAAAAGGAAATAATTTTAATTTCACAATATCATTATCCATATCCTTTTTCTTTTTCATATCACATAATTCAACAAAGGTATTAAGATGTGATGCGGGATCCTCATTAGGACTTCCCGAAAATTGATCTTTCATGACAAGATTTAGCAATGCAGCATTAATATCAAAAGCCTTCGCACTAGTGGCGGGTGGTATAGGAGTACTAATAAAATCATTATTATTAGTATTTGAAAAGTCACACAACTTATTAGTATCTTGAGACATGGTGACCGAGCAAGCAACGCAACAAGCAAGACAAGCAAACTAGTAAGTAAACTAGTAATTAGCAAAGATAAATATTTTTGTATTTTTGATTTTTATGAGACAAACTAAATATAACAGCAAATAAAAAGAAGAAAAAGTGAATGAAAATTTGTGCGAAGTTACTTGATAGTTGGTGATGGTATTCCCCGACAACGGCGCCAGAAATCCTTCCTGATACTTGTGATCTGTGTTGGGGTTTCCGTGAAGAGGAACGGGTTATCGCAGCACAATATGGGTAAGTATTTTTATCAGTTATGAAACCAAGGTTCATCGAACCAATAGGAATACCAATCCTCAACCGTCTTCAGCGGCTGCACACAAAAGAACAAACAACTTGCACCCAACGCGGGCAAAAGGGTTGTCAATCTCCTTGATCTCGTTATTTGCAAGCAAATGAGTTGTGTAGATAATTGTAGATAATTGTAAAGTGCAAAATAAAATAAAAGACAAATAATGACAGCAAGGTAGCAATAGCATTTGTGAATATATAAGTGAATAGACCCGGGAGCCGTAGTGTTCCCTAGTGGCATCTCTCATGGCGAAGGCATACGGTGGGTAAACAAATTACTGTTGGGCAATTGATAGAAAAGCGAATAGTTATGCGATTTTCACGGCAATGATCATGTGTATATAGGCATCACGTCCATAAGCAAATATGCCGACTCCTGCCTGCACCTACTATTATTACTCCACTTCAAGAGCGCTTCTATGCTTGCCTCTCTACGTATTAAGTAAAACAGAGTAATGCTTGGAGAACTATGACATGATGTAGACAAAGATAATTCAATTAATATGAACTAACCCCATCGTTTTATCCTTAGTAGCAGCAACACAAAGACGCATCTTGTCCCTTTTTGTCACTGGGATGTAGAAACTCGCCAGGTTGAACCTACTACAACGCACCACTCCCACTGAAGAAATATCAATCTAGTTGGCCAAACTATCTCAATAGATCGGAGAGCATTACGAAGCTATGATGATCATGCAAATAAGAATCTTAGTATTCAGGTTTGACTCAAATACTTTTCATGAATAATCTGAACATAAACTCACAATTCATCAGATCCCAACAAACACACCATACAAAGGGATTACATCAGATAGATCAAGGCAAAGATGCGATGAACATTGTATTAAAGATCGAGAGAGAAAGAGATTGCCATCTAGGTACTACCTACGGACCCGTAGGTCTGTGGTGAACTACTCACACATCATGGTGAGGGCAGCAAGGTTGATGAAGAGGCCCTCCATGATTGATCTCCCCTCCGGCAGGGTGCCAGAACGGAGGTTTAGATGGCCTCTCGTCGAAACAGAGACATGCGGCGGCGGAAAAAGTGTTTCGGGAGCGCTTCTAGGGTTTTTGGAATAGATGAGAATTTATAGGCCAGAGAGGGGCATCGGGAAGCGCACGAGGGAGGCACAAGCCATCAGGGCGCCCCCCTGGTGGCGCGCCCTGTTGGCTTGTGGGGCCCTCGTGCCTCTCCCGGCCTCCTTCCGAAGCTTCCAGGTCTTCTTTTGGTCCAGAAAAATCATCAAAAAGTTTCCTGGCAATTGGACTTCGTTTGGTACTGTAAACCTGAAAAGTAAAAAACACGCAGAAAACAGCAACTGGCACTAGGCACTGGGTCAATAGGTTAGTGCTCAAAAATATTATAAATTGGTAAACAAATGCCCAAAAAGTATCCTAGAATGATAACATATCAACATGGAACAATCAAAAATTATAGATACGTTGGAGACGTATCAACAACCCAATAATTATCTTTAAATTTTTGTTTTTACTTTCTGTCTTGGTGTGATAACATGATTATTGCTGCTATAATGATTGCGGTTTATGTTGTAATTAGTGTTTGTGCTAAGAAAATCCTTTGGTATTAATTTGGATGATAGTAGAATTGATGTTGTGGAAAAACAGAAATTTTTACGTTCGGTGCAGAATTTTTCCAGTTCTTCTGGAGCGTGCTAAACTCTTGAAAAAAAATCACAGTATTTCTATACAAATTCCCAAAGTTGTCCTAATGTTTCAGAATTTTTGGAGTTACATACGTATATATAGTTTCTCTACTGAACATTACATACTGTTCTGTTTAAGACATATTATGTTTTAGCTTGCATAGTTTGCTTGGTTTGATGATGCTATGGATTGTATCGGGGGGTATAAGCCATGGAGAAGTTAGAATAGAGTACCTTATGCAATAATAAAATATAAATCAATTTATAACAATACGTAAAGTATTTGATATGTTTATTATACTAACGGATCTCACAAAGGTTTCTGTTGAGTTTTGTGTGCTGAAGTTTTTAACTTTTGGGTGCGATCACGATGGATGAAGGAATAAGGAGCGGCAAGAGCCTAATCTTGGGGATGCTCAAGGCATCCCAAGGTAAATTCTAGGAAGACTCAAGCGTCTAAGCTTGGGGATGCCCCGGAAGGCTTCCCCTCTTTCATCTCAATCCATCGGTATGTCACTCAGAGCTACATTTTTATTCATCACATGCTATGTGTTTTGCTTGGAGCATCGTGTATTATAGTTTGCTTTATTTTTATTTTTCCACAATCATTGTTTGCTGGACACACCTACATGAGAGAGACACATGTTCACCATGATTTGCTAGAATACTCTATGTGCTTCACTTATATATTTTGAGTTAAGCACTTGCTCTAGTGCTTCACATATATCTTTTAGAGCACGGTGGCGTATAGATAAAAATAATTGAACTCTCGTGCTTCACTTAAATTTGTTTGAGAGTCTAATAAATAGTAACGGTAATTTGCATGGGTTATAAGACCAGTCCAAAAATAATAGGTATTCAAGGAGTGTATAATCAAAACCTTCATGTAGCACATAATAGAGAAATTGTGGGTTAATGATATTGATGTGGTAATATGAAAGGGCGTGAGTACATGGTTGTTGGTTAGTAGAAATATCGATAGTTAAAGGGTGTTAATTTGTTGTTCATCTAAATATTGGTTATTGCATGGTGATGATGTGTGAGCATTCTTATTCTCGTTGAAATCCTAGTGTTGTTTTGGTCGGGGGGCGCGATGGTTAACTCCTACCAACCTCCTCCCTAGGGCATGAGAGTAATACTTTGCTTCGAGAGAGCTAATAAAGATTTGCAATAAGTATATGCGTTCTTTATAACTAATGTGAATCCATGGACGTAGCACACTCACCTTTCCATATTATGCTAGCCTCTTCGGTACCGTGCATTGCCCATTCTCACCTCGAGGATCGGTGCAGCTTTCGCCGGTGCATCCAAACCCCGTGGCATGATATGCTCTGTTGCACATAAGCCTCCTTATATCTTCCTCAAAACAGCCACCATACCTACCTATCATGGCATTTCCATAGCCATTCCGAGATATATTGCCACGCAACTTCCACCGTTACATCACATGACTTGTGTGTTCATCATCATATTGCTTTGCATGATCATGTAGCTGACATAGTATTTGTGGCAAAGCCACCATTCATCATTGATTACACGTTACACCAGATCATTGCACATCTTGGTACACTGCGAGAGGCATTCATACAGAGTCATCTTGTTTAGTAGTTTTTCATTATTAGAGCACTATCTCAGTGAGGAAAGGATGATGGAGACAATGATTCCCCCACAAGTCGGGATGAGACTCCGGACGAAAAAAAAAAGAGAAAAGGAAAGAAAGAAAAGAAAGAAAGAAAAAAAAGGAAGGAAAAAAAGAAAGAAAGAAAGAAAGAAAAAGAAAAAGAAGAAAGAAATGAGAGAAAATAGAGAAGGGACAGTGCTACTACCTCTTTTTCCACACTTTTGCTTCAAAGTAGCACCATGTTTTTCATATAGAGAGTCTCATGAGTTGTCATTTTTATATGCTAGTGGGAATTTTTCATTATAGAACTTGGCTTGTATATTCCGATGATGGGCTTCCTCAAATGCCCGAGGTCTTCATGAGCAAGCAAGTTGGATGCACACCCACTTAGCTTCAGTTGAGCTTTCATACACTTATAGCTCAAGTGCATCCGTTGCATGGCAAGCCCTACTCCTCGCATTGATATCGATTGATGGGCATCTCCATAGCCCGTTGATCCGCCTAGTTGATGCAAGACTTTCTTCTCCACTTTTACTTCTTTGATACCTACCACCGTATTCTATTCCACCTATATGCTATGTCCATGGTTCACACTCGTGTATTGAGTGAGGTGTAAAAAGCTGAAGCGTGTTAAAAAGTACGATCCAATTGCTTGGCTTAACACCGTGGTGCTTGACATTTGTATTTATGTGGTGAAGATGGAGCCATGACATGCTAATATGATAAAATGAATGGGGAGTAAACATTCTTTAAGGATCGTATATTTTGAAAGTTGATGATTGTGTTACTTATGTTTATGGATATTACTATGTTGATGTTTGTTAGTTCATCATTTCTCCATGATCATTCTTAAAAGAGATTACATGTTGGATAGCATGTCACATCAAAAATTCTGTTTTTATCATTTACCTACTCGAGGACGAGCAGGAGTTAAGCTTGGGGATGCTGATACGTCTCCAACGTATCTATAATTTTTGATTATTCCATGCTATTATATTATCATTCTAGGATACTTTTTAAGCATTTACTTGCTGATTTATATTATTTTTTAGCACTAACCTATTAACCCAATGCCCATTGCCAGTTGATGTTTTCTGCTTGTTTTTGGCCTTTCAGGAATACTGTACCAAACGAAGTCCAAATACCCCAAAACTTTTTGATAGACAAAAATAAGACCTGGAAGCTTCGGAGGGAGACCGGAGGCTACACGGGGTGGCGCTAAGCCAACAGGGCGCGCCCAGGGGGGTGGCCGCGCCCTGATGGCTTGGGCCCACCTCCCACGGCCTCTAGCCCTATTCTCTGGCCTATAAATTCACATATATTGGGAAAACCCTAGAGAGCCTCCCGAAACACTTTTTCTGCCGCCGCAAGTATCTGTTCCGCCGTGTGCCCATCTGGAGCCCTGTTCCGATGCCCTGTCGGAGGGGGGGGGGGGGTCGATCACGGAGGGCCTCTACATCAACCTTGCTGCTCCCGTGGTGATGTGTGAGTAGTTCACCACGGACCTACGGGTCTGTAGTTAGTACCTAGATGGCTCTTTCTATCTCTATGTTCTTCAATGCAAAGATCACCGCGATTCCCGTGGTGATCTATCCTATGTAATCTTCTTTGCGGTGTGTTTGTTGGGATCCGATGAATTATGCGTTTATGTTCAGATTATTCATGAATAATATTTGAGTATTCTCTGAATTCTTATATGCATGATTGTTATAGCTTCGTAATGCTCTCCGATCTATCGGTTTGGTTTGGCCAACTGGATTGATTTATCTTCAGTGGGAGTGATGCGTTGCAATGGGTTCAATCTTGCGGTGCTCAATCCCAGTGACAGAAAGGGACATGACACGTATTGTATTACTGCCATTAAGGGTAAAACGATGGGGTTTATTTATATTAATTGGATTTACTTTGTCTACATCATGTCATCATCCTCCAAGCATTACTCTGTTTTTACTTAATACTCTAGATGCATGTTGAATAGCGGTCGATGGGTGGAGTAATAGTAGTAGATGCAGACAGGAGTCAGTCTACTTGCTTATGGACGTGATGCCTATATACATGATCATTGTCATGAATAAATATTACATAACTATGCGCTTTTCTATCAATTGCCCAACAGTAATTTGTCTACCCACCGTATGGTTTCTTCGAGAGAGAAGCCTCTAGCGAAAACTATGGCCCTCGGGTCTCCTCACAAATATTATCACAAAAACTCTAAATACCTTGCTGCCATTATTAACTTTATTTTTATTTGCAATTTATATTTATCAAATTGTCTATCTATCACTACTTATCGCTTGCAAGTAACGAGTTCAAGGGGATTGACAACCCTCTTGCCCGTGTTGGGTGCAAGGGGGTGCTCTTTTATGTGTAGGCGCTGAAGACGGGAATTTACGTGGTTCTCCTATTGGTTCGATAACCTTGGTTCTCACTGAGGGAAATACTTACCTCTACTGTCCTGCATCTCCTCTCCTCTTCGGGGAAAATCCCAACGCAGTTTACAAGTATCATGGCCACATCCAATTCAAGAAGACATATAAGGGCACGGTGTGTTTCGGCCATAAGACTGACTTCTGTTGCGTCCAGCGACCGACAACAAGTAATAAGGATGGATTCTACGTCATCCATAAAATGTTGTAGTACAGAAGGGATCAACAATCACTTCGCATGACATCTTCATCCGATGCGCATATCCAGAGATGAGCCGAAGCCTTAGGAACCGTACTAGATCATCAACTACGAAATGAATTCTACCGCATCCAGTAGGAAATTGCGTCGATCATCATGAAAGACGTCACCGAAGAGAATGGAATGTTCTACGGCGGCCCAATATCGTGGGCTGACGTCCGAACCCGCATAGCCCTACAGCATCAGGACACCACGCCTTTCAACAAGCTTGGGTGCATCCTCTCGGATATGGACGGATGGGATGAGTGCACTACTTAAATGATGACAATGTGTCTGTTTAGTTGTTACTTTCTCTACAAACGAAACTTTGAATTTCTCTCTACGACGTAACTGTTAGATGTAAACGGTACCGCGCTCTAGTTAGTTAGTTTGGGTACGATGATTTCGTTAATTGTGTTTACTATATGTTGCTTCTATTTGCTAACTCTTTCTCTCCGCAGACCGACGTATATTATGTTGCATATTATCGTTGAATTCGCTTGATGATATATGCATATCTGACAGGTATATGATACGTCTCCAGCGTATCTATAATTTTGATTGTTCCATGCTATTATATTATCATTTTAGGATGCTTTTTAAGCATTTACTTGCTAATTTATATTATTTTTGAGCACTAACCTATTAACCCAGTGCCTAGTGCCAGTTACTGTTTTTCTGCTTGTTTTTGGCTTTTCAGGAATACTGTACCAAACGAAGTCCAAATACCCCGAAACTTTTTGATGATTTTTTCTGGACCAAAATAAGACCTGAAAGCTTCGGAGGGAGATCGGGGGCCACACGCGGTTCCCCCAAGCCAACAGGGCGCGACCAGGGGGGTGGCCGCGCCCTGATGGCTTGGGGCCACCTCCCATCGCCTCTGGCCCTCCTCTCTGGCCTATAAATTCTCTAATATTCTGAAAACCCTATAGGGGAGCCCAAAATAATTTTTCCGCCACCGCAAGTCTCTGTTCCGTCATGTGCCCATCTGGAGCCCTGTTCCGGTGCCCTACCGAAGGGGGGATCGATCACGGAGGGCTACATCAACCTTGCTGCTCCCATGGTGATGTGTAAGTAGCTCACCACAGACCTACGGGTCCGTAGTTAGTACCTAGATGACCATATCTCTCTATGTTCTTCATTGCCAAGATCACCGCGATTCCCGCGATGATCTATCTTATGTAATCTTCTTTGCGGTGTGTTTGCTGGGATCCGATGAATTGTGGGTTTATGTTCAGATTATTCATGAAAAAGATTTGAGTCTCCTCTGAATTCTTATTTGCATGATTATTATAGCTTCGTAATTCTCTCCGGTCTATCGGTTTGGTTTGGCCAACTAGATTGATTTATCTTCAGTGGGAGAGTCGCGTTGTAATGGGTTCAATCTTGCGGTGCTCAATCGCAGTGACAGAAAGGGACATGACACGCATTGTATTGCTGCCATTAAGGGTAAAATGATGGGGTTCATTCATATTAATTGGATTTACTTTGTCTACATCATGTCATCATCTCCCAAGCATTACTCTGTTTTTACTTAGTACTCTAGATGCATGCTGGATAGCGATCGATGGGTGGAGTAATAGTAGTAGATGCAGGCAGGAGTCGGTCTACTTGTTTATGGACGTGATGCCTATATACATGATCATTGCCATGAATAAATATTGCATAACTATGCGCTTTTCTATCAATTGCCCAACAGTAATTTGTTTACCCACCGTATGCTTTCTTCGAGAGAGAAGCCTTTGGCGAAAACTATGGCCCCCGGGTCTCCTCACAAATATATTTACAAAAACTCTAAATACCTCGTTGGCTTTTATTTGTTTTCTTTTTATTTGCAATTTATATTTATCAATTATCTATCTATCACTACTTATCGCTTGTAAGTAACGAGTTCAAGGGGATTGACAACCCTCTTGCCCGCGTTGGGTGCAAGTGTGTGCTCTTTTGTGCGTAGGCGCTGAAGACGGGAATTTGTGTGGTTCTCCTATTGGTTCGATAACCTTGGTTCTCACTGAGGGAAATACTTACCTCTATTGTGCTGCATCATCCCCTCCTCTTCGGAAAAATCCCAACGCAGTTTACAAGTATCAGTATGTAGATCATCGATGGCGAGGAGGTGGTATGCCGTGTACATAGGGAGGGTTCCGGCAGTGTACGATGAGTGGCCAGAGTGTTAGGCCCAAGTGTATCGCTTCCCGGGCGGCAGGCAGAAAGGGTTTGATAGCAGAAGCGAGGCGGAAACTAGTTACTTGAGGTTCACGCTAGCGCGGGAGAAGAATCAGAACCGGTGCCTCAAGAACTACTACATAATCCCGCTTTGCTCATCGTGATCGCTCTTCTCTTCTATGCAATCATATCATAGTTTACATAGATGATGAAACATGAGTGTGACCATGTAGTTGCAAATATTCGAGACTTGTAATAACCTGTATCGCTATTTCGAAACATTATGTGTTCGACCATGAATGATGATGATGATATGAGATGAGAGACTTACTATTGCTCATCGATGCCGACGATTAGACATTTTTGTCTCACATCTGTTTCAATGAATATGCATGTTGTTATTGTATAGAAGCTGTATCTGTTTAAATACAGCGAAAAAACAAAGAAACAAAAAAAACATTAGCAGTGGCGCGGGGCCAAGGTTTACCAGCAGCGTGCCTTTAACAGTAGCGCTTTCCTTACAAACGCGCTGTAGATAATTAACAGTAGTGCTTGTCGAAGGCACGCTACTGATATGTGAACTTACCAGTAGCGCTGGCCTAAACGAGCGCTACTGCTAAGAATTAGCTGTAGCGCGTCTACCAGCGGTACTGGTAGCTCAAAATCCAGCGCTACTGCTAGGGTTTTCCCTAGTAGTGTTATTTTAATGCCGAGTTTATTAACATGTAGTTAATGAAGATGCGGATTACTCCTCATTCCAAATTTCACTCGCAAAACTTGAAGCATGTCATAAAATTTGTTCATAGTCTTCACTTCCCTGCTAAGTGTTTCAACACTCACTAGTAGAAAACAGGCCATTAGTCCCGGTTGGGAAGGGCCTTTAGTCCCGGTTCCCCAACTGGGACTAAAGTATAGAGACTAAAGGGTCTAAGCCTTTAGTCCCGGTTGGCTACGAACCGGGACTAAACCCTGGCCACGTGGTCGGCAGCGCGTGCCAGGGCATGGGGACCTTTGGTCCCGGTTGGTAACACCAACCGAGACTAAAGGTTTAGGGGTTTAGGGGTTTAGGTGTTTAGGGGTTTAGTGTTTATTGTTTATTTTTCCTTTTCATTTTGTGTTTTCCATTTAATTCTTTTTCATTTCAAACATATTTTACGCTACTACATATTGTACACGTTATGCATATATAATAGAATTTCTCGTAGAACCGATCATATATCATAAAATTTCTCGTACAAACAATCATATATCATAGAATTTCTCGTACGACCACATGCATACATATATATATATATACAATTTGGTATATACAATTTCTCGTACAATTTGCAGATCATTTGCGGATCGGGTAATGGTATTCTCCGTCGGGAGATATGACCTGCTGAAGCAAAAATCCCACAATTTCCTCTTGAATTGCTCGTATGCGCTCCGTTGGTAGGAGCTGATCCCGCATCTGCGTCATCTATATATAAAGAAGGAGATCAATATGAATATGCATGTTAGTTGTGTGTATATGTATTAGATCATGATAAAAAATATGAATGGTGTTTACGTACCCAAAGATCTCTTGCACTCTTGCTGCTTTCGGTCATAAAGCGAATGTTCTCGCAAACGTAATATGCACATAGTTCAGTCCCCTGTGCCTGCCTCATGCACTTTACGAGAATAGAATTCAATCAGATAATAATGAAGAATGACAATGGTATTGAAACTAGAATTAAAGAGATGCGCGGACGTAGCTAGTACTACTTAATTACCCTGGGCTTTCGCCATCTCAACTCTGGTTTCCATTCACCGGTGACCTCTTTGATGAAACGTTTCCAAACCCTGCCCGGCAAACAAAATGAATAAAGGAGTTATTAATTACTTGATATCAGGAAATGAACTAATAAAGAAGCCGACATAGTGCGTCAATGATTGAAATTACCTTTCGAGCAACGAATGCAAACTCCTCACCGACGATCGCCGGTGAACTCCTCACCGGCGATCGTCGGGGGCGATCGTCGGGGACTCCTCACCGGCGATCGTCGGGGACTCGGGGTTCGTCGACTCGGGACTCGTGGTTCGACGACTCGGGACTCGAGACTAAAAAAACAACTAAACTAAAAAACTAAAACAACTAAACTAAACTAAACTAAAACAACTAAACTAAAAAAACTAAAACAAATAAACTAAAAAAACTAAAACAACTAAACTAAACTAAACTAAAAAAACTAAAACAACTAAACTAAAAAAACTAAAACAACTAGGTGGCCGGCGCACGTGGCCGTGGTGGCCACGGTGGAGGGGGATCGGAGCAGGCGGCAGGAGCTCACCGGCGCGACGGGGCTCGGGGGAGGAGGTGTGGGCGACGACGACGGGGCTCGGGAAGGAGGCGCGGGCGGCGTCCGGCGTCGGGGGCGGCGACGACGTCGACGAGGACGAGGAGGCACGGGCGGCGGCGATGACGGGCTCGGGGTGGCGGCGAGGACGGGCTCGGGTGGCGTCGACGACGGCGGTGGAGAGGATGACGGCGCATGGACGAGGGCGCGGGCGGCGACGATGAGGGCGGCGAGGACGGGCTCGGGGGCGGCGGCGAGGACGGGCTCGGGGGCGGCGGCGATGACGGGCTCGGGGGCGGCGGCGACGACGAGGACGGGCTCGGGGGACGGCGGCGAGCTCCGGCAGCCTGGCGGCGTCGGGACAGGGCGTCGACATCGGGGGAGAATGGGAGAGATTGGGGAGATTTCGACAAGTCCCGCGTTAAATACCCCAGGACCTTTAGTCCCGGTTGGTGGCTCCAACCGGGACTAAAGGGTCTTTAGTCCCGGTTGCTATCACCAACCGGGACTAAAGGTCCTCCCTTTAGTCCCGGTTGGTGATACCAACCGGGCCTAAAGAGGCCTTTTCGACGGCCCAAATTCGCGCGGGAAGGCAGCACGGCTGTGGTGGGAGTTTAGTCCCACCTCGCTAGTTGAGGAGCAGGACGACCAACTTATAAGCCCCGCTGTGCGAGAGGCAGCACGAGCCTCTCTCAAACCGAACATGTGCCTACTATGTCGCTGTTACTAAAGTGAAAATAGATGCTCTTATAGAGAAAATTCTACCTAAATTCAAAGTGCTAGTAAACTCAAAGTACTAGCACTTTGAATTTAGGTTGAATTTTCTCTATAAGCTCATCTATTTTCATTTTTGCTATTTTTATGTTATTTTTTTGCATATTAAAAGTTCTTAACAGAAAATACTTTATGAATATTATTTTTGCTATTAAAGTTTTTAACAAAAATAACTTTGATAATTTTAGTTGCATAAATTTTATATAATATTAAGTTAAATAACTTTGATCGAACGAAAACACGTCTATTACAAAGGGATTTCAATTTTTTAAATATATTTTAACTCAAGACTTTTTGTGCATTCAATATGAACCATTCTAAGCCACATCCTCAAATTTCAACCCTTTCTAACTTCATTTGCTATTTTTCATCCATTTAATGAATTGTTTTGAGCTAAATGACCCTGAAATTAAAAAGCACCACAAATGAACTCTGAAAAGGTTAAAACTTGGCATGGTATCATCATTTCACCCACATAGCATGTGCTAAAAAGTTGAGAGGGTTACAGGAAAAACTGGATGCACTTCATGTACAAACTGGACCATCTCGTTCGAAGTATGAGTGTTTCGGACGAAAACTCATCTGTTACAAAGGCATTTCATTTTTTTAACTTATTTCAACTCTAGACTTTTTGTGCATTCAATATGAACCATTCTAAGCCACATCCTCAAATTTCAACCCTTTCTAACTTCATTTGCTATTTTTCATCCATTTAATGAATTGTTTTGAGCTAAATGACCCTGAAATTAAAAAGCACCACAAATGAACTCTGAAAAGGTTAAAACTTGGCATGGTATCATCATTTCACCCACATAGCATGTGCTAAAAAGTTGAGAGGGTTACAGGAAAAACTGGATGCACTTCGTGTACAAACTGGACAATCTCTTTCGAAGTATCAGGGTTTCGGACGAAAACTCGTCTATTACAAAGGGATTTCAATTTTTTTAAAACATATTTTAACTCAAGATTTTTTCTGCATTCAATATGCACCATTCAAAGCCACATCATCACTTTTCAACCCTTTCTGGCTTCATTTGCTATTTTTATGCATTTCATGATTTATTTTGAGCTAAAATGACCCTGAATTGAAAAGCACTGTAAATGAACTCTGAAATGGTTGAAAGTTGGCATGGTATCATAATTTCACCCACATAGCATGTGCTAAAAAGTTGAGAGGGTTACAGGAAAAACTGGATGCACTTCGTGTACAAACTGGACCATCTCCTTTGAAGTATGAGGATTTCGGACGAAAACTCATCTGTTACAAAGGCATTTCATTTTTTTAACTTATTTCAACTCCAGAATTTTTGTGCATTCAATATGAACCATTCTAAGCCACATCCTCAAATTTCAACCATTTCTAACTTCATTTGCTATTTTTCATCCATTTAATGAATTGTTTTGAGCTAAATGACCCTGAAATTAAAAAGCACCACAAATGAACTATGAAAAGGTTGAAACTTGGCATGGTATCATCATTTCACCCACATAGCATGTGCTAAAAAGTTGAGAGGGTTACAAAAAAAACTGGATGCACTTCGTGTACAAAACTGGACCATCCCGGCTACTCACTAGAGAAGAAAAGTGATGACGGTGCAACCAATCACATCCCAGAGTGGGATCTTGGGGTATAAAACTTTTTCTTCGCGTGTGTCCCTTGATTATTGCGCCGTAATCATGGACAATCTTCATCATTTAACAGGATGCTTGGGTCAGTCTTCACTGCGAAGGGAGGAATTTCATCAAACTTTTCATAATCTTTTGACATGTCTGTCTTGTCCTCCACTCCCACGATGTTTCTTTTCCCAGAAAGAACTATGTGACGCTTTGGCTCATCGTATGATGTATCTGCTTTCTTATCTTTCCTTTTTCTCGGTTTGGTAGACATGTCCTTCACATAGAAAACTTGCGCCACATCATTGGCTAGAACGAATGGTTTGTCTGTGTGCCCAAGATTGTTGAGATCCACTGTTGTCATTTCGTACTGCGGGTCTACCATTACCCCTTCTCCAGTCAGATTGGCCCATTTGCACCGGAACAAAGGGACCTTCAAATCACCTCCATAGTCAAGTTCCCATATCTCCTCTATGTAACCATAATATGTGTCCTTTTCCTTGGTGTTTGCCGCATCGTCAAAGCGGACACCACTGTTTTGGTTGGTGCTCTTTTTATCTTGGGCGATCGTGTAAAATGTATTCCCATTTATCTCGTACCCTTGGAAAGTCAATATAATCGAAGATGGTCTCTTGGCCAACAAGTACAAGTCATCTTCAACATTGTCGTCATTCATGAGATGTGTTCGCAACCAACCGCCGAAAGCCTCAATGTGTGTACGTTGAATCCAGGGGCCAGACTTCTTCGGGTTCTTCGAGCGTATAATATCCATGTGTTTCTCGATATACGGGGTCACCAAGGTAGAATTCTGTAGAACTGTGTAGTGTGCTTGCGCCCAAGAATGCCCGTCCCTACATATTATTGATTTTGGTCCAAGCGTGCCTTTTCCACGCAGTCTCCCCTCATGCCGCGATTGAGGAACACCAATCGGCTTAATGTCAGGAATAAAGTCAACACAAAACTCAATAACCTCCTCAGTTTCATGGCCCTTGGAGATGCTTCCTTCTGGCCTAGCACGGTTACGAACATATTTCTTTAAGACTCCCATGAACCTCTCAAAGGGGAACATATTGTGTAGAAATACAGGACCCAGAATGGAAATCTCTTCGACTAGGTGAACTAGGACGTGCGTCATAATATTGAAGAAGGATGGTGGGAACACCAACTCGAAACTGACAAGACATTGGACCAAATCATTCTGTAAGCTTGGTAGGATTTCTGGATCGATTACCTTCTGAGAAATTGCATTGAGAAATGAACATAGCTTCACAATGGCTAATCGAACATTTTCTGGTAGAAGCCCCCTCAACGCAACCGGAAGCAATTGCGTCATGATCACGTGGCAGTCATGAGACTTTAGGTTCTGGAATTTTTTCTCTGCCATATTTATTATTCCCTTTATATTCGACGAGAAGCGAGACGGGACCTTCATACTGAGCAGGCATTCAAAGAAGTTTTCCTTCTCTGCTTTGGTAAGAGCGTAGCTGGCAGGACCTTGATACTGCTTTGGATGCATGTCGTCGTTTTCGTGCACACGTTGCTGGTCCTCCCGTGCCTCCGGTGTATCTTTTGTCTTCCCATACACGCCCAGGAAGCCTAGCAGGTTCACGCAAAGATTCTTCGTCACGTGCATCACGTCGATTGCAGAGCGGACCTCTAGGACTTTCCAATATTCTAGCTCCCAAAATATAGATTTCTTCTTCCACATGGGTGCGCGTCCCTCAGCGTCAGTCGAAACAGATTGTCTGCCAGGACCCTTTCCAAATATTACTTGTAAATCCTTGACCATATCAAGTATGTCATCACCAGTACGGAGGACGGGCTTCTTCCGGTGATCTGCCTCACCTTTGAAATGCTTGCCTTTCTTTCTTAAGGCATGCTTGGTCGGAAGAAATCGATGATGTCCCAGGTACAGATTCTTCTTGCATTTGTCCAAATATATACTTTGAGTCTCATCTAAACAGTGCGTGCATGCATGGTATCCCTTGTTTGTCTGTCCTGAAAGGTTACTAAGAGCAGGCCAATCATTGATGGTTAAAAATAGCAACGCTCGCAGGTCAAATTCCTGCTGTTTGTGCTCATCCCACACACGTACACCTTTTTTATTCCACAGCTGTAAAAGTTCATCAACTAATGGCCTTAGGTACACATCAATGTCGTTGCCGGGTTCCTTAGGGCCTTGGATGAGCACTGGCATCATAATGAACTTCCGCTTCATGCACAACCAAGGAGGAAGGTTATAGATACATAGAGTCACAGGCCATGTGCTATGCTTGCTGCTCTGCTCCCCAAATGGATTAATGCCATCTGCACTTAAACCAAACCATAAGTTCCTTGGGTCATCTGCAAAGTCCGGCCACTCTCTCTCGATTTTTCTCCACTGCGACCCATCAGCAGGTACTCTCAACTTCCCGTCTTTCTTACGGTCTTCTTTGTGCCATCGCAACGACTTGGCATGCTCTTTGTTTTGGAACAAACGTTTCAACCGTGGTATTATAGGAGCATACCACATCACCTTGGCAGGAATCCTCTTCCTGGGGTGCTCGCCCTGAACATCATCACCAGGGTCATCGCGACCGATCTTATATCGCAATGCATTGCATACCGGGCATGCATTCAAATTCTCGTACTCACTGCGGTAGAGGATGCAGTCATTAGGGCATGCATGTATCTTCTGCACCTCCAATCCTAGAGGGCAGACAACCTTCTTTGCTTCGTATGTACTGTCGGGCAATTCGTTGTCCTTTGGAAGCTTATTCTTCATTATTTTCAGCAACTTTTCAAATGCCTTGTCAGATACACTATTCTCTGCCTTCCATTGCAGCAATTCCAGTGTGGTACCGAGCTTTGTGTTGTCATCTTTGCAATTTGGGTACAACCCTTTTTTGTGATCCTCTAACATGCGTTGCAACTTCAACTTCTCCTTTTCACTTTCGCAGTTTCTCTTTGCATCAGCAATGGCCCGACCAAGATCATCAGCGGGCTCATCTGATGCCTCAACTTCTTCTTCTTCATTCTCTTCCCCCATTGTAGTACCATCATATTCAGGACACCCAGGATAGTTGTCGTCATCCTCTTCTTCTTCATTCTCTTCCATTAGAACCCCTCTTTCTCCGTGCTTGGTCCAACAATTATAGCCGGACATGAAACCGGACGTAAACAGGTGGACGTGAATCTGTTTTGAGCTAGAGTAAGTCTTATCATTCTTACACACACCACATGGACAACACATAAAACCATCCCGCTTGTTTGCCTCAGCCGCACGCAAAAAACTCTGCACGCCATTAATGAACTGGGGAGAGCGTCGGTCATCGTACATTCATTGCCGGTTCATCTTCATTACACAACACCGAAAAGACCAAATTAATACAAGTTCATACATAAAGTGCATACACACTTATTTTCTCATAAAACAACATACAACTATCTAGATAAAACATTTAAATGCAACAACAAATGCAATCAAAATCGCAACTAAGGTAGCAATTGATCCAACAACATAATGATACCAAGCCTCTTTATTATTGGCATATTTTCTAATCTTTCTAATCTTCAAGCGCATTGCATCCATCTTGATCTTGTGATCATCGACGACATCGGCAACGTACAACTCCAATTTCATCTTCTCTTCTTCAACTCTTTTCAATTTTCCTTTCAAATCCTCTTTTTCTTTTTCAACTAAATTTAACTTCTCGACAATAGGGTCGGTTGGCATTTCCGGTTCAACTACCTCCTAGATAAAAATATCTATGTCAACTTGATGGGCATAATTGTCATTAACACGAAATGCAACAAATAGTTATAAAAGAGAATATACCACATCCGAATCGTAAACTGGACGAGGGCCGACGTGCATGGATATCATAACCATGGCACTATATATAACAACAATCATACAAGTAAGAAAATCATGCAAGTAACTATCTAAATCATACAAATACGATTTTTTTAATAAAAATGATAAGAACACAAGAAGAGGCTCACCAAGGTGGTGCCGGCGACGGGACGGTGCGGGCGATCGACGGTGGTTAGGACGGGGACGGGAAGGCACACTAAGTAAACCACACCTACACATATGCAAACTAAGGAGTTAATTTGAGCTCAAATTGCATATAAATCAAAAAAACTACCACATAATTACACCCAAACTAAAACCCATAAATCACTATACTTATAAAGCATTGCACGAGCTGATCTAGCAATAAGTGATGAAAGGACAAAGTTGCTAACCTTTGTGGACACTTGGATGGATTGGGGTGCCTCAAATCTTGACAAATCTTGGCAAAAATGGAGGGAGGAGCTCGAGCTAGGGGAAGAACAGAGAGGGGAATTTGAATGGAGAAAACAGAGAAATGGAGTCGGGTTGGACGAAGGGTTTATATAGGGAAAGCTTTAGTCCCGGTTCGTTATACAAACCGGGACTAAAGGTCCATCTATAGTCCCGGTTTGTATCACAAATCGGGACTAAAGGGACCCAGGCTGACACAAGCCTGCCACCACCCCTTTAGTCCCGGTTTGTGATACAAACCGGGACTATAGGTCTCGAATGAACCGGGACTAATAGGGCCCGTACACCCCGACCGCTCCTAGCCATTGGAACCGGGACTAATGGACACATTAGTCCCGGTCCAAAGCCAAACCGGGACTAAAGGTTGAAACGGAAGGCCTGTTTTCTACTAGTGACTGGACACATAACGGGAATATGTGTGCTACCGGTGCATAACTGGGATATGATCAATTGTATCATTCATAGAAAGTTGGTACATATTCTTTTGTGTTATATATGCTCTTATAAACTATTGCTTCATATAGTATTACAAATGATTTTTTCGTCTTGCAACAACTATTGCCGCATACAATTATTCATGAATCGATACCCCGTTCTGGTCCATTCACACTAGCTTTTGGTGAGAACAAGAAAGTGATATCAAGGTACCTCATTTCCCCTATAAATGTAAGCATTCTCATTGATAGTTGGTCCCTGTGATGGCAATCCGTTCATATTTGAAAACTGGAGTTAATGTTATGCTCATGCTCTACGAAGGCACTAAAGGTTTTTTCATGTTCCTTTCTTGTAGACCTTGGCAATGCTTTCCTCAAATCTTTGATTGTTAGTATTGTATGTTAAGTACCTCTTAAGTAGATATGTCATGCTTTAGCTATGTTATCGGTCTTTGTGCCAAGGGCGCAATGGTTGAAACATGTTCTGTGTGACCAGCTTCGCTTCTATGATGCATTTGATTGTTTTGTTCCCCAAAGCAAGCAAAACCAACTCAACCAAACTAAACCAATTGCACATGCTAACATCGTGCTTTCATATGGAGCTTCTTTCTAATGGTTTGCGTACCTTTTAAGTTGTGTTTGTTAGAATCTATTTCATATAGTTTGATTGCCTTCTCTTTTGCTTATTCATAGTCATGTAGGGAACTAGACACCCTCCGATAGTATGTAGCTCGAGCATATCCAGACTTGCCGTTGCTTTGCATCGTGGTTGTAGTTGGTCCTTGCATCAATGGCGCAATGGGTCATCTAGTTACATTAAGTACAACAAGATGAAATACACACACAAACATGGTTGGGGCACATATGGAATGCTCTTTAGTCGTGAAGGACTGAACACAAAGAACAACCACAATAGAGGGATACTCAACATAATGAAATACAAACCTTTAGAGACAAACTCAATCTCCAACTTCAATTTATTTACTCTCGGTAGGTTCTTCAAGGCAATCTCCAAACCTTCAGAGACAAAGTCCTCAGCGAACCACAATTCACTCTTGGTTATTCAGACTGACACCTAACCGTCTAGTGAGTGTGCAGCTCACAAGAGTAGTAGGTCACATGCTTCGTTCCGACTTAGTTCTCTGTGATGCTCAATCACCTAGCTAAGTTTGGGGTCTGGGTTTTCTCTCAGTGAAATCTCTCAATAGAGGGGTTGCTCAAACAAACACTTGCAAATTCAAATGAACCAGCCAACCGGTGAAGGTTGGGGTGGGCGACTATTATAGCTGGAGCAATCCCAAGGTGTGGAATGACCAATATGGGTCTGCGCCTCACAATGGTTAACCGACAAATGTCCAACAATCAGATTTCAAACTCACGCGACAACTTTACTCGCGGAACAAGTATAGCCGACTAAACTGCCCGTGATTTTCTCTCGCAGTACAGAAGAACTTCGTCTCTGATTTTGGAGGAAAAACATGACACATGAAGAGATTTCTCTTTACTTCATTCAGAGATAGGTTAATGATTAAGCATTCAACAAAGACCTAAACCTCGACTAACATGACACCCTTAATAGTACAGTTTTCCTTATGGCTCAAATGAAAGTAATGAAACATTGAAACTACAAAAAAGAACGTCCTCTCATTGTCTTTAATCTTCTCGATGTAGTCAAATTTTCCTCGAACAACATACCGAACCAATTGCTCTCACATTAATTTTTGAGGGTCGTCTCCGGCATGCAATCTTCTCGGTAGCAAACTTCTCAACAGCTCAACAATCTTCTCCACATCGCTGGCAATCTTCTCAGAAGTTTATAGCAAACTTCTCCATAGCTCGACTATTTTACATTGTGTGCACTAGGAAACACATTAATCTCTCGAACTGTCTTGTCTAACAATTTCCAAAATGGGGCACTAGATTGCACCTACAATTTTATGTGCCTTTTATGTATTTTTTGGTTCATGTCAAATTGTCGCAAAAACCACTTACTTGGCCTCTGGCCCAATTGAAGAGGGGGGGGGGGGGCTGGAAACCTACTCGAGCGAATGCTTGAGAGAGAGATTTTTGCTTGATTGATCGTCCCTCCCATGACGAACGAATCGCTCCCTCCGGGGAATCTTCAAATCCGACGTTTCCCCAATGTGGTCCTTCTTTGAAACCGTCATAACTGTCCCACATTTTTAGCAAATAATTATAATGTTTTCTTTAGAAGTCAACAAATGCTTACCAAATATAATTCTAATGTTTTCTTTAGAAGTCCATAAATGCTTATCAAATATAATCCTAATGTTTTCTTTGGAAGTCAATAAATGCTTACCAAATATAATTCTAAAGCTGGCCATAGTGGTGATATCTTAGCCGGTATTATGCACCCGGGAATAGTAAACACGCTGATGTGACAGAGAATTAAAGAAGAGTGAGAGAGGGTTAGAGTAACATAGGTAGAGACCGTGTCATGTTAAATGCTATGCTACTTTGTGTCATGCATGGCAATAAATAAGATTATATTTTTTTACGGGAAAATAAGATCATATATGATAACTACTCTATGATATAATGCACTAGAAATGTAGTATCATACACTAGTATCATATACTCCCCACTATGAGTAGCCTAATGTTTTTCCTCGGCAATTCAATAAATGCTTACCAAACCAAACATTTCTTTGAAAGTCTGACAAATGCATCTATGAAATATAGTCTCAATGAATATTTACGTCCCGCTGCAATGCAAGGGCAATTAGGCCTCTTCCAATGCATTAGTGCTTAGATGAGGTGCTAAGCACATTAAAAAGCTTAGCAACCAATCTCCCAAATGCTATGTGCTTAGCTTTTGTTGCTAAGCTTCCTCATTCATTTGTTTAACTATTAAACTCCTTTATGCATTGGTTGGTGGCCATTTTGCATAGGTTCACGTGCTTAGCATCATTTCTTTCTAGGGTCATCATAGTGCTTTATTTCCTCTTTAAATACATTGCCACATCACTTGCTTGCATATGTGACACCCTTAACACGTGTACACGGTGGATCACTAGGAAGGGCCTTATCCGGTAAAATCAGATCGGAACCGAGGGTGTATATCGCCCGCGAAATAATTAATAGCATTAATTGTTGGTGCATATCTCTTGCTGCGTCCATCCTGCACCGTTGAATCGCCAAAGATGGAAGCCTCCAAATGTGGTTGCCAGTAGAAGCGGACACGTTCCCCCGTTTTCCGTTCCGTTTGCACTCCCCCGGACGAAACACCGGGCGTACGCCAGCCCGGGGGCTGTAAAGTTTGCCGTTTGCGACGTGTATCCAGCCCGCGATTTGGGTCTATACACAACGGACCCCGTGTCCCGGCGCGGCCACGCACGCCTACTATGCCCCTCCCTAGCCAGCTAGCCCCCACCACCCCCACCCCACCCCACCCCCCCCCCCCTCTTCTCCCTCCCTCCCTCCCATCGGATCCGAACCCCATACCGAGAAAACCGGGCCGGAGAGAGAAATCGAAGGCGCGGTCGGGAAACTGAGCAGAGCTCTCCCCGGTCGGTCGCTCGCTCGCTCGCTCGCTCGGAACGAAACCCTAACCCTAGCCCCGCCCTCCCCGCCGTCCCGCCTCGCCGGAGGCCCCCTCCCCCGACGCGGGCGCCTCCCCCGGCGATGCGCCCCTCCCCCGCATGAGCGCCCGGGGCATGGCCGGCGCCGAGGGCTCGCCGGAGGGCCCCGCCCTCGGCGGCGTCGACCCCTTCGAGCAGGCCAGGAAGGCGCTGTCCCTGCGGACCCCGTTCGAGGGCGAGGAGACGGCGTCCAGGGCGCCCACCCTGCCCGCGCGCCTCGTCAGCTGGTCGGGGCCCAGCGACAGGCGGAAGAAGCACAAGAAGCTCGAGCTCCCCGACGCGGCCGCCGAGGAGCGCCCGCCGCAGCTCAACGCGGCGCCCTCCTCCGGGAAGAAGGGCGCGTGGGACCACTTCGAGGCGTATTTCAGGCCGGTCACCATGGGCGACGTCGAAATGTTGACGCCCAAGTTCCCCTTCGGCCACGGGGAGCTCGACCCGTGCCTCGCCATCCCATTTCTGGGCACCGGCGAGGAGTTGCTGACCCAAGGCGAGACGTTTGACGTCGCTGTGGCTGAGACCAGCTCCTACCTGGGCGTGGGCGGCGAAGAGGTCGTCAGTAACAAGGAGCGCAGTGGGCAGAGTGTGGATTATGTCAGTAACTTGAGTGTCGAGCAGGGCATACATGATGTGGTCGTGCAGCAGCTGGACACTACCAGAGAGAGCGGTGAGCAGAGCATCGAGCAGCGCTTACATGATGCTGTTGTGAAGCGGGAGTGGCCAATGGAAGTGGAGCAAGGTAGTAGCAGCGGCGGCACCGCGTCACCATCATGCGCAGAGGAGGCAGGCACATCGCTGAATTGGCTGCTAGGAGCAAGACAGCGAGTTGTGCTCACTTCTGAGAGGCCAAACAAGAAGAGGAAGCTCATAGGTGTGGATGCTGGGTTAGAGCAGCTTGTGCTGCTTCCACGCTTGGGAGATCAGGCTGGTACAATGTGCGATGTTTGCTGCTTGGGAGAGACTGACATGGAGTCCAATAGGATGCTTTGCTGTAACAACTGTAAGGTTTCCGTGCACCAGTGGTGCTATGGTTTGCATCTTGTGCCAGATGGCCAGTGGTTGTGCACTTGGTGCAAGTATGTGGAGTCGACAGGGTGCTCATCGAAGAAAGATGCAGGCAGCACCCTTTCAATGCCTTGTTTGCTATGCCCAAAGGAGAAAGGGGCCCTAAAACCTGTAATAGGGGAGCCTAGTCGAACTGCAGATGGAGGCAACCTAAAATTCGCACACTTGTTTTGTACTCTTTGGAGGCCAGAGGCTCTTGTGGAGGACATGGACTCAATGGAGCCTATTACCAATGTTGGATGGGTGCAAGAGAATCAGAGGAAACTGGTGTGTAACATTTGCAAGGTTAAGCATGGTGCATGCATTCGATGCAGCCATGGTATGTACTTTTACTCCTTGTTTCCATTATCACATTTTGAGCTTTGATTGACTACATATAATTCGTAAGGTTATGAGACCATATGTTCTGCAGAATATTGTTTGAGAACTGCAGTCTTGTGTTATATCATTATATTTAGCAATACTATCAACTTCCTGTACAATTTATAAATCAAAATAGGCAGTTCTTCCTTCACTTATTTTGAAGCATACTGTAGGCCACAAGCCCACTTTTTTTGAATGGTATGACACAAGCCACTTCAGTTTTGGTATCGAGTTTTTCCTTATTTGATACTCCCTCCGTTTTAACTAAAACCACAATAAGTATTTCGGAATGGAGGGAGTACTTGACAACATGCATTTATTCGTTTTTTCAACTCCACATTTTACTTCTGCAATGCAATATATTCAACAATTTTTGTCCTCCTATTCAAACAAAAAGGTATGCAATACTTTCACCTGTGCCTGAGGAGGTGTAGAATGCTGTTTGCAGTCAAGCATAATAATCCGTATTCTGCTATACCAGGCTGGGGCATTAAAATGCTTTCTAAAACAGTGATCTAGCAATAGGCCTCGTGATACTTGATTTGGCTTGTATCTCTTCCGTGTATTGCTATCTTTCTCCTATGTGGAGTGACAAACTGCTGTAGTAATATTTTGTAATAAGACCATTAGGACAGGGTGCCACCTTCATCATCTAAAATGGTGCATCATGCGTGGCTGCTATTTTTTCCATGAAATATTGTGTTCACCCGGGTGCTACTTTTCAAAAAGCAAGCATCACTTTCAGCGCTTGTAGCGCTTGAGTGGATGCAGCCGCTTAATAAGGTTTTCCTTGACTTCTGTGGTTTCCTGTGATACTTTGGTATTGTCTTGTGTTAATTGACTTGCTTGTCTAAGTAAACGAAGATGTTCTCTGTTATTTTCTCATGGCCACATGAAGGAATCTTGTTTTATGTTGATTGATTGGCTATGTGATTGACACTTATTTCATTGTGATGCTGTTATTGTCTTGTGTTGATTGACTTGCTTGCCTAATTAACCAACAATGTTTTGTGTGTTATTTTCTGATGGCTGAAACATTCTCTTAGATATCGCAATACCCTGAGCTCTTTTTGATATAAGATATTTTTGTAAAATGGCTGCTCAAAATAGAGTAAGCATTGAATTATGTCCTAAATATGTGCCCTAAAAGCTTTTCATATGTGATACATTATATGAAAAGAAGCATGTTCTGTTTTGAGTTATCTTTGTTATTCCCTCAATTTTTGTGCGAGTTATAGTTAGTGCCATCTATAATATATATAGCCATGCTAAAGAATTATTAGTTTTTGGTTACTATCCAGTCGTGCAGAGTTTTACCCACTTTTGCATGTTGTTAATGCTAAGCTCCATGTTGTTCAGGGGCGTGCCGGACAGCCTTTCATCCTATATGTGCACGAGAGTCCAAGCACCAAATGGAGATATGGGGAAAATCTGGACTTCCTAATGTCAGATACTGAGATCATTATCTTCTGGCAGCTGCCACAACCTCATGTAGATTGCTGCAATTCATTTTTCATGTTTGTTTGTTCTGCAGGTTGAGCTGAGAGCGTTTTGCTCAAAGCATTCTTCAGTTGGATATGTGAACTCTGTAGAGAAAGGTAATAATGCATCTGAGCAGAATCCTACAGAAGTGAGGCTGAGCGATGCAAATCTCAGCAGTGGAAAGATACCAAAACTGAGATTCACACGCAAGAAAAAGGACAGATCCTTGAACCATGAAACCATTAGCTTTAACCCTGATAACCTTATCAAAGTAGAGACGATGGAGCATGGTGCTTTGCCCTATAAAGTTAGAAATTTAAATACTCAAGCAACTCGAAATATGGAAATTGATACTGATCATCCCTCTGTTGGTGAGAATCTTATGAGAAACTCTGGTGATATTGCTATGGTGCTTAAAAAGGTAACTGACTAACTGCTCCTGATTCAGAATCCAATAATTACTTAGGCATGTACTGCTGAGCCTTTGCCAAGATTTTTTTTTCATGTCTACTGTATTTGCAGTTAATCGACAGAGGGAATGTTAGCGTGAGTGATATAGCATCCGAAGTGGGTATTTCTTCAGCATCCTTGGAAGCTGCTCTCGTGGTACTTTCGATGTAGCTTATGCCTAGTATTACAAATTTATTTCCAAGCTATTTTGCTAATTCTCTGATTCTCAGGGTGAAACTACGACCTTTTCCCATGGGTTGAAGTTGAAAATCATCAAGTGGCTTCAAAAATCTGCACATATACTAGCTGTTCAAGCAATCACTCTTAAAGGGAGCTCAGAGGTGGTGCAAGATAACAAACTAGATGGGTCTGACAGTACAGATAGTGTGAATGTGAAGAGTTCATTAGTCCCAGAGGACAAAGGAGCTACATTTGAGATGCCAGATTCTGCTGTACCAAAACCTTCATCACCAAGATCTAACGATAACGACAAGATTCTTGAAGAAGAGAAGGCAATACGTGCAACTGGAACTACTTTGGAAAATGGAAAAAAGAACGTGGTTAAAGGAAGTCCTGATCATGAGTATTTTCTTGCGGAAAATCTTGCAAAAGAATACACTGGAAATTTGTCCCTAGTTGGAGGCAAGGATACTTCAAAGGAAGTGGATGAAAAATTGGTAAGAAAAACATACTATTGAGTATTCTGTGAAGCTTTGTTTGTTTCTTGTCCCTGAACTGGTGCGAAGCATGAAATATCAGTGTGTAGACAATAGTTTTCTTTGATTTATTTTCCTGCATAATGGGCATACACCTTCATTGACAATGTTTCGGCACCCATATCTGCTTTCCTGCAAGCTTTAGGGTGTTGGAAAAAGTATAAAATGGAAATAAGGGAATTTTTATCTGTTGTGTTCCTTTGAGGGGAGAGATATCCTTAGTTGCTCTGATGGGATTTCTTTTAAGTTCCACAAGGCCAAGTGGCCAAGGTGATATGTGTGTATGCTGTTTGCTGTGAACACTGATTATGTAGGATTGCGGGACCTATTCCGTGCTAAATGGTAGATGAGTTTTCTGTTAGCGTTCACAAATGGTATATGTGTGTATCTTGTTAGGTTGTGCTTTCATTATTTACGGTCTTAAGGAAATGACCTCCAGGTTAGGTTGTGACCTCCAGGTTACCTTTGCTTAGGAGGCTGTGCTTTCATTGTTTACGGTCTTAAGGAAATGATCTTTAAATTTGGATGCAGTTTTGATTCCCATCCTTGTGACAGATATCGAACAGCATCTCTGGCAATAAAGTATTTGATACTTCCATGGAGATACCAAATCAACTTCAAGGTAAAAATCTTTTGTTCGACCAGTACTCCAGAGTCATCACTGCCTTTCGCATGACCTCTAGGCTCTAGAGAGCATTTTAGTTGCTTGCTGTTTTATCCTTCTGTTCTCTTCTGTATTAGCCACTGAATGCGAGTTTTCTTTTGGTTAAATTGTTCATTCACGAAGCCAAATTAGACAAAGCAAAACAAATATTTCAACAAAGATTACCAGTTAGATGCCTTATATATGGTGTGACCCAGTCTGAGAGGCAGCCTGAAAAGAACTTCACTTATTGCTGCACCAGCTCTAGATGCTCTTTGTTTTAGTTTGTCTGCTTCTATTATAAGGAAGTGGCTGCAAACTTTGTGAATTTTCCAAGCTTACATGGGGATCCTTATTTTCCGTGTTAAAGCGTTTAATTGGTTGCAAATTTCAAGTATGCATTACTCATATTACTTTTTGTTATAATTTGAAACTATATTAGATATCTCCACTCATAAGTGGAACTGGGTTACAACTTACAAGTTCACTTTTATTATTCCTTGCAATGATGCAATGCAATGGCCGTGACAGTGCTGTTCTACATTTATCGATTGTGAGTGTTTTAAGGCTATTGCTGGTGTCTTCTTAATTTTTTTCTTGTATTGGATAAGACCAGTTCTTCCCCATTGTTACTGCCATGCAAGAAACCTTTCATTAATAACGTTTTGGTAAATGTTCTCTTTGTGAGGCATAGTGTGCTTTACTAGCTAGATCAATTCATTCTAGGGCCAGTTTGAGTTTGTTATTCTGTGCTGAATTATTTAGTAGTGTTTTCCATTCTAGTAAGATTTTACTGTTATGACCCCAAAAAAGAAACTTTCAACTACTTATTCTATCAAAAAGTGAAAATTATAAGAGCACCCAGTCTTTAGACGTAAATCTGCCTCTAAGCTAGGACCCACACCTTGCATCTATTCCTGTCAGAAAACTCTAATGGATGGAGGCACCTGTTGCCTAAAAACTGGACCTGGTGACCAAGTAAATACCTTTTGAAAACAGTGATTAATTTGTGAAGCCGTTTGATAACAAATGAGCAACACTTTGTATTTTAATTAAATCTTTCAGTTAAAGTCATAGCTAGTCATTCAGCGCAGGCCTCCAGATGCCCCAGTGCATAGCGGACGGCTAAAGCATGCTGATAATGTCAAAAGAGGCCGGGGTAGACCGAACTTGACATGGGAAGAGTCCGTAAAGAGAGATCTGAAGGATTGGAGCATCACCAAAGAACTAGCCATGGACAGGGGTGCGTGGAAGCTTGCTATCCATGTGCCAGAACCATGAGTTGGTCGCGAGATCTTATGGGTTTCACCTCTAGCCTACCCCAACTTGTTTGGGACTAAAGGCTTTGTTGTTGTTGTTGTTGTTGTAAAGTCATAGCTAGTCATTTGCAAGATTAATTTAATGATTTCATTTCTTTTGCGGTCTCAAAGTGCTGCATAACAAAAATAGGTGAAATTGAAGGCATTGCATGTTAAATGCGGTGACATTGTTGAATTTGAAATTGTATCATTGAAAGCTAGCTCCTGTAAAATTTAGGTGACTTGGAAGTTCTAGTTGTAAAGCTTCATCTTTCTTCCTACTTGTAAGTGGTATTTTATTTCCTTTTACGGGTCCAAATGATCTGATACATGGAACATAATAAAAACGGGTGAAACGAAACATACAGGGAGAAGGTATAGAAATCCTCAAATCAATAGAAATCCCTTTCATAGACAGGATTTCCGTATGGAAATTCTCAAAGCATTGCTTATTTTATGGACCTAGATGGGAAAGTTAACTCTTATTCACGCAGAAAGGACTGTTTATATATACATTACAGTATTTTCTTTTTAAATTATATGTTCTATTTCACAAATTATTTACATAATTATTCACGTAGTTGTGTGGTATTGCTCTAGTTCTTACAATATGTTATGAACAGGTACATCACTTGGAAGGAAAAGTAACAACTTGACAGACGCTGAACTTAGCTCGGAAGTGGAGGAGTGTGTATCTTCATTGGATAAAACCTCTTCTTGGGGTGATAATGCTAAACATGGGTCAGATTCAGTTGAAAATGGCGTATGCAATCATCATGATTGTAATATGGATCACGTTCACGGACAGCCTTTTTTCAAGTAAATAACCCGACTAATTGTGTTTTGGCCTATTCTGCTGTAGTTTCTTCTAACCATCTTCTTTCTTTACTTTCAAACCACTTGGGTCCTCCTATTTTGCTAAGGTTGTTGAACCCTATTTTGCTTCATGCAGCTTTGATGATTCTCATTCTTACATTCATCCATTTATCAAGACAAAGATTGCTCATCTTTGGAACCATGCTGTTAAGCAGGATAAGCAGACACAGTACCATCCTGGTAAATTCTTAATACCTTCTCGAAATAGATACTTTCTCTATATTTTTGGCATCTTAACATTTTAATGATATTTTACTTCAATGCTCTATCTGAATCTATTTTTCCTTTGTCGAATATTATTAGAAGAGCAATTATGCTCTTCCGATGAGAAAAGGCCCGAGGATTCCTCAGTAGAACTTACGGAAACAACAGGAATTGATGTTACAGATCAACTTTCTAAGGCAAAAGCTCTGGGAATCCTTGATCATTCGCCTGATGATGAAGTAGAAGCAGAAATGTTGTTCTTACAAGCTAGGCTGCTTGACAATGCTATGGTTCTGAAGCATAGATATGGTGAGATTTCTTCTGTTAATATATTATTTGTATCCGTTACTTTTCTGGTGGCGTTTTTCCAGAATAATAAAACCTTGTCGATTCCTTTGTTGCTCATTTTACGTCAATGGCCTTATTGTGTAAACACTGTCCAGCCCTAATATAATGAAGCTGCCGTGTCTTCATTTTTCTGAATCACTACACACTTGAATCTTGCAGAAGACTTAATAGTAAAGGTTGTCCAGAATCTTTCTTGCGAGTTGGATGTTTTCAGTAAAAGAAAATGGGACTTCATCCGTGTCAATCAGTTTCTTCGTGACGTTAGAGAAGCTAAGAAACGTGGCAGGAAAGAGAAGAGACATAAAGAAGCCCAGGCTGTACTAGCAGAAGCTGCAGCTGCTGTCGCAGCCTCCTCACGTAACTCCACTGTGAGAAAAGATGCAACTGATGATGTAGTCCCTCGAGAGGTTCTTTGCTGTACTTCTTTTTAGATGTTCTTTTTGAGAGAAGTCCATATTACCCCCCTAAACATGTGTTGGAGTTCAGATTACAACCCTCAGTTTTAATGCCGTTCAAAATACACTTTTAAACTCTTAAAACAGTTCAGTTTACAACCCTTCCCAGTTTGAGGTGGTTTTGACCCTAGTATTGCCAGGTCAACATGCCCACGCCAGCTTCCTCTCTCTTGTTCCCACTGCATCCCTTTTGTTTGTCTCCCGTGTGAAGCAACTGTCAGATCTCGGCTCCTTGATTTGGACGGTGTGCGTGAGGTTGCTAATTTCGCATGAGTTCCGACGGTGTGAAGACGCGTACGACTACCCAGTGGCCAACTCGAGGAAGCCACATCTCACCGTTCCAGAGATGGAGTCTCAATCCACTCGGTGGCCTCGCGTCGTGAACTATCATGGTGATTTGTGAGCACTTTGGTGACCCTGTCAAGTGTCCAGATCGTTCTGTTTTTTGAATCATTCCATTACTTTGATGCTGTGAGATCTGGCTTCGTCATTGGATCATACATGAGCTTGGGGAAAAAAGATAAGTGTCGATCAAGCTGCACTGCAGCTATTTGATGGAATGCCAGACCTGCGATGTTTCGTAGTGATGCCCGTGAGCTTGCTACAAAGTCATTTGATTTTATTCCTCCCTCCCGATTCCTCCAAATTCTTTCTTTCACTTCCTCTTGTGCTTTTCTTATACAATGGAAGCATACAGATTGTTTTTTCACTTTCCTTTTCCAGTTCTCCTTCCTTTTGCTGTTCATGCTTCTAGTTGTATTTGGTCTGCCGCCAGACGTGCACTGGCTAGCTACCGGTTCCACATGGCGAGGGGCTCAGTAAGATGCGACACACACACCGATAAGAGGCGTGGGTGGCGGCTCAGTCCTATTCGCTCGGGAAGAGAAGAAATAGAAGGGGATTGGGACAGAGAGGGAAAACGAGAGTTGGGCAGGGGGCGGAGCTTCTCCTCAACGCTGTTGTGGCTGTCACCAACGATGACGACAGCAGCGCCCAGCAGGTAGCTTCTCTCGTGGGACGGGAGGGAAGAGAGAAGTAGTGAGTTCTTTTTAAGGAGAGAGTTCAGTGACGTGGAAACGCTGCTGATGTGGCGCCACGGAGGACAAAACCGGAGAACAAAACCACCTCAAGCAGGATAGGGTTGTAATCTAAACGGTTTCATAGTTGGGGGTTGTATTTTGAACGGTATTGAAATTGAGGGTTGTAATCCAAACTCCAACACAAATTTAGGGGGGTAATATGGACTACTCTCAATTTTTTTGAGAGGCTATGTATCTTATTTCTTGTGCACTTGTAGAGTTCTCCAAAATTTGGTGCTGGATCTTCAAGAGTTGCCCAGCGGACTCCTTCATTACCGCGGCCCAAGGATTCATCAAAGCCATCCAACAGCAAAGTTTCACCAGTTACTAACTTCGGCATTTTTCATATGCCAATTTACTCAAAAGAAAATGCACTCTACTGTGATGTATGTTTGCGGGGTGAAACTGCGTTGAACCGAATATCTGTCTGCTCCGGATGCAAGGTGCTTTGGATTCTATTGATTTTGAGGTATTATGCTCCATTGTGTTATATTAACTTTGACCTGTTCAGCAGGCTGCTGTCCACATAGATTGCTATAAATATCTAGAGATATGCATTGGCCGCTGGAAATGTGAACTTTGTGAAGATATTCCACCAGAAGCTGCTAGTTCTAGTGATCAATCTGACAGCAATGACACAAAATTATCCCTGGTGCGATGTGCTCTGTGCCATGGAACATCTGGTGCTTTTAGAAAGACTATAGATGGGCAGTGGACTCATGCCTTCTGTGCTGAGGTACTTAAATTATTGTCACCTTCTGTTTTCATATGAGGTTGAGTTCTAATTTTTTTTCTAATATTTTCCTAGTGGTTGTTGGAGACGAAGTACATGAGAGGACAAGATGATCCAGTGAGCGGAGTGGTACTCTTCTCTGTCCAACATTGCAGTTTTTTCTAGCTTACCTTTTCAGGAATAGATGAACCTGCTCTGTTAATTTTGTTGTCCATATAATCAAAATGTGTTCATTTTCAGGAATAAATATAACACCTCTTTGATTTTACTGTCCATATAATTAAAAGCTGTTGTTATTCGTTAGTGTTATCATCTCTTGTTATGCTACACCATTTTAATATTTGGCTACGTAATGGTATATCTATCAGGAAACCCTTGTAAAGGAGAAAGATACTTGTTGTGTCTGCACCAGCAAAGTTGGTGTGTGTCTCAAGGTAAATCATCACTTGTCCCTGCTTATGTAAGTTAGAGCATGAATAGATCACCCACTTAAGAGTTTTGACAAGTTTCTCTCCCTATTATGCAGTGCAACAGTGAGGACTGCCACACCACTTTTCATCCTTCTTGTGCTAAGGATGCTGGGTTCTACATGAACACTAAAGGATCTGGGACTGTGTTGCAGCACAAGGCATACTGTGGCAAACACAGCAGTGATCAGAAAGAGGTAAGTGCAGCATCAAGACTATTTTGGAGCAATGGGTTTCTTTCATTTGTACCTACGAACAAGCTAACTATTCACCTTCTATCCTGCAAATAAATGTGCTACTATAACCGTAAGTGAACTTGGTCTCCTGCCGCATATGTATAGCAAATTGATAGCTTAAATATAGCGTTAGATTTTTACCATAATGAGGTAAAATAATGTGCACTGGCAAGGGATAGTATAATTACGGATCCAATTTGCAGGCTTGTTGGCATATTCTTTGATTTATTGATGCATATTTTTCCTGGCTGGCATGGATCAACAGGGGGCATATTTGTTAGTTTTTCCTGTGCTTGGTACAGTTATCTTCAGTATCTTATTTTGCTCTTCAAAATTCACGCAGACTGATGCCTGGAAGTACTGGCCCGAGGAAGTCAATAGCTTGAAAAGGACGAGGGTAAGTAATAATGCCTGTTACATATTATTGGCTGTCAAGTAAATTTGGATGAACGCTGAACCTATCAATAATTAGGTATCAAGTAAAAGCTTCTTTTGGAAAGGATTTTATTGTGCGTTGATTGTTGCTTGGTAGAACTTCCTAACTAGATTCTTGTTTTGATCTTAGTGATCACTGATAATCTAAACAATCAACCCTACTAGTACTAGTAGCAGTTGGTGCTTCATGTCGAGCATGGAAGCACCATGCGCCCACCATTTTCATTTTTATCTCTTAGCACGGAGTGCTGCTGAAAGATATCTGAGTACACATTAACTTATCAAGTGGTGAGATGCACCTGCTAGGGAAAGGCTGCGTACTGTTAAGCTTCATGCACTAGCCAACGCAACCAAAAGTCCGAACTGATGGAAAGGGCTAGGCAATTCACATATACACTTCAACAACCCCTCTCACGTGTGACGCGGAAGTCAACACGTGGATAGACTCAGAGGTATGGCTCAAGAGGCCTATACGTTGACAAAGGGGGGCGGCAGCAATTTTTTGGATAAACTGCGAAAGCCAGGACTTGAACTTGAGACCTTAGGCTCCGATACCATGTTAAGCTTCATGCACTAGCCAACGCAACCAAAAGTCCTAACTTATGGAAAGGGCTAGGCAATCCACATATACACTTCAACACGTACAATAGACCCAAAGTGGTCGGACCCTTCCCCGGACCCTGCGCAAGCGGGAGCTACATGCACCGGGCTGCCCTTTTTTTTATGCACCTGCTAGCTCAAGTTGTGTTGGTGCACACTAGATGCTCGTAGCTAACCACCTTTTTTGTGTTCTACATGGTTCTTTCAGATTGTTGCACTAGCCTTGCTTGCGAGGCATATATGTTATGAGATACAAGACATTTCTAGAGATTGTCTTTGACTACTTGAGGCATTTTTGCAGGTTGAGTTGGAGAAGTTCCGCCTCTTGTGTGAGAGGGTAATTAAGAGAGAGAAGGTGAAGGTATGTCCGGCCGTCAATTGTACTTCTCCTGTGGTGCCTTGAAAACTGAAGTACATCTTGAAGCTACATATATATTTTTGTATCAGTCACTTTCCTTTTTCCTTGCAAGAATAGATGGAAATAATATTTGAATACTAACCTATGAAACAGCATATGCAATTTCATAGGATTTGTTTTGCTGCACTATCTAAAAGTTTGCAACCTTATCTGTCTGGTGTTTTCTTTGATTTACTTCATGGTGTTGTTGTTTTGGAATTTACGGAACGGTAGTGTTATTGGGATAAAGAGGTAACCCAGCCATGCTTAGCATATGTCTTTATAGGTCATCAGCAATTAGGAATCACAGAAGGTTATCAGGTTATACAAGATCGATTTAGAGTTTGTTTCTTGTGGGACAAGCTGAGTCACACCTATACGGAGATCCATTGTGCAACTCGTTGTATCAAGCAATGAAATAAACAAAACTTCTCTAGGCCTCGGAGCCTTTCGTCGATGTTAGGAACCCACATCATTGACCTGTTACCGGATTATTGACGATCAGTTCCCTATCTCCAGTATTCGGGCCTTACCACACCCAAGTTACCTCGTTGTGGCCGATATCAGATTATGGATAGGCAAACCACGCTGTTCTGAAGAAGGATCTCACGGCCCTGCAGCAAAGCACCGCCACCCTCTCCAACTAATCCACCTCCGCTGGCACCAACAAATATGTTCCCACACCACCCGCTGCCACCTCCGCTACAGCCACAGGCCACAGCAACCACGTCCGTTGCCCAAGATGCCAATCTCATGAACGTTTTTCCAGCAACGGCTGGTACATCCATTGCCAAATTCACTTCCGTCCCCACTGGAGCCACCAGTGTGGAGCCTTCTGCCCCTGCTTGGGCTCGCCTCTTCGCAGATTTCTGTTCTGGCATCACGCGCCACACCCATTAGCCTCCCCTGCCCCAGTACGCTTACCACTGGATCGACATCCGCTGATCACCATGAAGTTTCATGCACCAAACCAGTATAGAATCAAAAGTCCAAACTGATGAAGAAGGTCGGGCAATCCACATATAGTTCAACACTCCCTTGCAAGTGTGTCTCGATATGGCCTAAACATGGATACAAAAAGTGCAAGCAATTTTTTTTAATTTGAATTGCGAAAGCTGAACCTGAACCCAAGACCTCATGGCTCTGGTATCATATTAAGATTCATGCACCAACCAGTAGAACCAAAAATACGAGATTATGGAGAAGGTTGGACATTGCCACACAAGTGGTCGCCATCCCCAACCGTGCCTGCCAGACCACACAAGGTACTTGCCTGACCAACACGGACATTGCAACGGTCTCCGCTGGCCTCCACATGCTTGTTAGGCGTGGTTGATGACTGTGTCTGCTCCATGGAATGCATACACCCATACACCCAGGAGAAGCAGATCAAGCAGGAGCTTGATCTCATGCTCCAGCTATCTGCCTGATCAACACGGACATTGCAACGGTCTCCGCTGGCCTCCACATGCTTGTTAGGCGTGGTTGATGACGGTGTCTGCTCCATGGAATGCATACACCCATACACCAAGGAGAGAAGCAGATTAAGCAGGAGCTTGATCTCGTGTTCCAGCTATCTGCGGAGAGGAGCTTGCTGCTTCGCCCACGGACTCACTCCTCATCTCCAGCCGTTCCAACCGTAGGTACCTGATTCTGAGTTCGCTAGGTTTGTGATTCGGATTTGTGGTTTTCAATTTGTCATTTGTGAAAAGAGTCGCCCCTTTACAGTTTGCTCCTTTTCTTCTTTTAGCAAGTCTGGATCTTCTTTGTATAGAAATACATGATCATTTAAGTGGTTGATGATCTACATAGTGAGGAAGTATGTTATATATGAGTTTGTGAATCGAAATCGTCCGATGCACGGATTCTTCCTCCAATTCGTATTCGTGGTTCGTGATTTGTCACTTCCAAGAAAGAGCAAACTGAAAAAGAACATGAACCTGGATCTTCCCAAGGACCTTGTCTCTTTTGTCTCTTCCGCTCCAGTTTCTCGACTCATCGGCTCGCTCCAATAATCTTCCACCACCTCTCCGATGACGGCCTGCCTGCCTTCACTTCGTTGTCGCTCCACCAAACGACGACCGCCGCTCCGGGCACTAGTAGGGGCCACCTCCTCAGTGCAAGCGCGGCTCTAATCAATGGACGTCACTCTGATACCAAATGTTGGTTTCCCCCCATGGACCGATCATATCAAAGTATCACGAACACTCGCGCACAAAATACTTTAGCCAAAGACACCTCCTTGTATTATTTCTGTCGCAAATCCATGTTACAAAACTATAGGTTGGCTGTGTTTATGTATACTCACACACAACCAAAGTTTAAAAAAGCGGTAGGTGTTAATTGTGCGTTTTGCCACCACCTTGCATTTTTCTTACCAAAGCACACACTTGAGCGCAATTAAGTGCTAGGCGTTTTGCTATCGCCTAGACCCTAAAAAAGGGCAGCCCGGTGCATGTAGCTCCCGCTTGCGCAGGGTCCATGGAAGGGTCCGACCACTTTGGATCTTTTGTACGCGGCCTTTCCCTACATTTCTGCAAGAGGCTGTTTCTAGGACTCGAACCCGTGACCTCATGGTCACAAGGCAACAGCTTTACCGCTGCACCATGGCTGTGTTTATGTATACTCACAGACGACCAAAGTTTTAAAAAGCGTTAGGTATTAATTGTGTGTTTTGCCACCACCTTGCATTTTTCTTGCCAAAGCGCACACTTAAGCACAATTAAGCGCTAGGCGTTTTGCTATCGCCTAGAGCCTAAAAAAGGGCAGCCCGGTGCACATAGCTCCCGCTTGCGCAGGGTCCGTGGAAGGGTCCGACCACTTTGGATCTTTTATACACAGCCTTTCCCTACATTTCTGCAAGAGGCTGTTTCCAGGACTCAACCCGTGACCTCATGGTCACAAGGCAACAGCTTTACCGCTGCGCCAAGGCTCCCCTTCTATCGCCTAGAGCCTAGGCATGCCTTTTTTAACTATGCGCACAACCAGGACAAACACCTACTCGGACATGGTATTGAATCCAAACTGGACTCAAAATTGTTTCCTTCCTAATCTGTTCGCACGTAACCTTGATCACTACGTAAACCTAAACTAGCTTGTACTAACTCCAACATGAACTCCTAGTAATACTTGGCAACACAAATGCAAGTGCTTACTGGACTCACGTACACGGCAAAGTCCAGACTGATTTGAACCCATCTACAAAATTGACGTAAGAAACTAACTCAAACCAAGACCATAACATGCAAGCCAGACTGACCAATACTTTCCAAATTGATCTAACCAATCAAGATTATGCTAACATCGAGCACCACAATGCCTTCTGCCTTCTCCCCTGCCCTCTCTTCCGTCCTACCTCTCCTTTGCCAAATCAATTAACTCATCTTTCCCTCGAATTGAATATTTTTCTTCTTAACTTTTGTAAAGGAAAATATCGTATGCACCGTTACCCAATTTCTTTCGAAAATGCACCCAGCTTCTGGCCCCTATGAGATCTTGATTGGTGTGCAGCCTTTCTACCTACCTATACCTTTCAATTATGTGTGTGGTTGCTGCAGTGCCACAAAAAAAGAGGGGGGGGGGGGGGGGGGGGTATGTGTCAGTTGTTCCACATCTACTGTTTCTAAAATCCGACCTCCAATTATTAGAGCACTGGGATTGGTTGAATAATTAAATTGATGAGATTGGGCTATATTTGGGAGGTCATTCATTCCATCTGTACTTGTTTTACAATCTAACCTTCAACTGCCCAGTGGGATTGGTTGGATTGAGTCGATCAGATTGGATTATATTTGGCATGGTCAGCGAGCCTGGTAACTGCAAAAAGTAAATCATCAGTATTTTTTTGGGAAAAAGGAGAAGTCCAGTCACATTCACACTCGTCGTGCCTCCAATGCATGTTGTCCTATTAGGTTTTGTGTAAATGTTCATAATAGCGGATGCCCTTTCAGTTTTAAATATTTTGCTGAAAACAGATTGCAATGATAATTTTCTATGCCTAGTTGCCTACAATGAACTAATTTGCTGTGCTTCTTGTTTTGCCAGAGAGAGACAGTTCTATGTGACCACGACATACTCGCCAAAACCAAGGACACTGTTGTTTTCTCCTACCGAACACCCGGAGCTAGTTCAGAATCTGCCACTACTTCAGTTAATAATAAATCATGCAGTGGAACCATGCAAAGATCCGATGATGTCACGGTGGATAGCAGTATTTCTGGGAAAAATACCGTCAGATTTCCCCTTAATAACAGAGATGCTGAGGGAAACACAGCTGATAGCTCAAGGACACTGATATCTTTCAAACGGAAGTTGAGTGAGAGGGGGCCATTTGCTGGTAAGCGACTTCCACAAAGATCAGTGAATGCCCTACAGAAATTGGAAGATGGAAAACAAAAAACAAAAGATAATAAGGTTTGTAATGTTTTCTTTCCAGCTGTTCAGTTATTTCTGGCACTAAGCTAATGCACAACACGTGATTTTGCAGCAGACGGAAACCTTTCAAAAGGAGCTGGTTATGACATCTGATCAAGCGTCCACACAGAACCAACGCCTTCCAAAGGGATATGCATATGTACCCCGTGATTCTCTTTCTAAAGAGAAACCATGGAAACGAAATACACAGACCCATGAACCACAAGAGCCTGGTGGATAGGAATAGCTGAAATCCACAAAAAAATTGCATGCCTAGTGTTCTCAACTGAAAAGCACAAGCATCAAGCGGTGCTGGCCTGTGCTTTTGCTGCAAGGATTACCAAACTAATTGGAATCAAGCTGTAGAATGATGCAAACCAAACTAGTTGTGAATGAGTGTTTGGTATGAGCTGGGGTGACTTGGATGAATGGAAACATAGGTGCAATTCACCTAGCAGGGCTATACAAAGATGCCTGTCACCTGTGTATATAGATTTGTCTTTTTAGAGTACAGATTTTGTAAATTTTCCTTGTACATTCCTACCTTTACAAATGCATAGTTTAGTTATGCAAAAGAGAGTGAGAATTACCATTCCTTTTTGGCTGTAGAAGAAAATAAGGGACCTGGAATGATTTCTGGGATGGCATTCCACCTGTGACTGGGAGGACGCATTTGGTAATATCTAACAAGATCTGATTCATGTTGTTTGTAGGAATGGAGACAGTGAAAGCAGTCCGATAGACTGGACCAGCTACTAATGTTGAGCAGCCAGTTACTGGTGAGAGCCGGTATAGCACAGGCCAAGGTTGGATTGGTCCTCTTTTGCGTTTAACTGGTATCAGGGAGTATTTTTCTAGGATTAACATGATTTATGCTGTCAAGCAAGACAAGAGCAAAGGGGGAAAGTTAACAAGTGAGTTAACATGTTTGCCAGATTTTCAAGTTGTGTTGGGATTCAGATATTTTGGTCTGAGACAGGTTTTTTCCGGTTGCCGTCCAGATTTGTAAGTTTGGTCAAATGTTGTTGGGTGGTGCTGCAAGCTACACTAAGTGGCAATGTAAAAACATTTGTTCAGTTTTGTAATGGTAATTGGTGCCATTGGTTGTGCTTGAACCTTGAACCCTGACAGTTGGTGCCTGCTGTATGTTTCCAAGTGGTGATTTTCTGATGGGCCTGGACACTGGAGCCAGGCATGCCATGTCGTTTTTATTCCTAAAGAAACACTGATGTGGCGATTTGATGCGGAATCTCGTCAAAATTGTCCAGTGGAAGCTAGGGGTGATGATCTAGCGTGAAATTGTCTCCTGTGCCGTATGTAGCAGTGGCATGCCTCTGTCTGCTTTTGCATTTATCTTCTGGGTGCTTGCTGTGTCAGATACAGACAATCTGATACTATTTGCCTGCAGATGTACGCGCTGTTCCTGTTGCGTAGCAGTATTTGGCTTGTTTCTGCTGGTGATTCACGTTTAGCCGGTGTCTTCGGGTTCGAACAAACGACCTTGCTTTCACCACTAGGCAAAACATGTCGTCTGTGCACTTATTTTGCCACCTCTCCCTCGTAGGAACAAACTTTTGGTGTGTTGTTCAGACGTCTGCTTGCGGCATAAAAGGAAGCCCGTTCATTCACACGCTTCCAAAAACGGGCAACTGTCCTCTGTCCTTGCTGAATCTCCTGCGCAAGCTGGTGAATCACGGTGTCACTTGGTTTCTCTGACTGCATGCGCCTGTTGGAGCGTAGCCAGCCCCGCACGCACGCAGCCGAGAAGGAGATAATTGCATCTATACTCCTGGTACTCGCTGGCGACGTCCAACTCAGTCCTGGTACTTGCGTATTGATACAATACGGTCCCGGTACATGAGAATACGTCGTCAATACGGTCCCTGAGGTTGAAACCACAGTCCTGGCTCTACACGCCGCGTACGTATTGGTGTACTTTGTTGTATGCCACGTCAGCACGGGCCCGCGCGTCAGGACGGACCCACCCGTCAACTTGAAGCGGTGCGTGGGAGTGGATAAGGCACTGTAGGCGTTTCGTCCCGGAGCAAAAATCTCCAAATCCCTCTCTGCAATCCCTAGCTTCTCGCCCCCTCTCCCGCAAATCCCCCGATGGGCGGCGCGAGCGTCACATCCAGCACCATGTCCGTCGGTTTGGAGAGCGCTGACGGCAGTGCCTTGTCGGCGACGCTCTTCCCCGGCAATGGATCGAGGCGCAGCTTGCTGTCGCGGGCTTATCCGCAGGAGGTTTGGCGTCGGGGTGAGCCATGTCTCCGGCCGGAGAGGAGCCACGTCCTACTAACGCGCACTCCAGCAATGGATGCGTTGGAGGCTCGCTACCGCCGGCTGGTCTTGTTGGCCACTGCGGTAGGAGACGGCGACGAGGCTGTGACGTCGGCTGCTCTGCTAGCCGCCATCGAGGAGCGCTGTGGCGTGCTGCCGTCGGAGGTGAGCATCGACGTTGCCTGTCCCCCTCATCACCTATGGTTGTTTTTCTCATCGGAGGAGAAGTGTACTGTGGTGCTCCAATCGTCGATGAAGTTCCGGTGCTGCCGGCGGTGGATCAAGTTTGAGCGCTGGGTGAGAGAGATTCGCGGCAGTCCGGCTGCTCTGGAGTACAAGTGCAAGCTCAGTTTCGAAGGCCTTCCCAATCAGGCGTGGTCGCTGCAGTCAGTGCAAGGCCTGTTGAAGGACTTAGGCGGAGAGCTGATAGAGATCATACCACCGAAGAACCGTCGCGAGCTCGAGGTAATGGAGTGGCTCCGTGACCCGTCGAAAGTTGGCAAGGTGGTGGACGTGGAGATACCCGAGCCTCCACAATCGCTTGAAGAGTTTGTCGACCGTGAAATGGCGTTGTCGTACGGTCCCTCTTCGCCGAAGAAGAAGAAGACGCTGGTTTTTCCTGTGATCTGTCACATGAAGGAGGTGACTGATCGTGGTCCGCTACTCGTCGAAGACCTGCCGGATGAATGGCTGCCCAACGAAGGTGAGGACCTGACGCGCAAGCACGAATTCAGCACTGTGCTTGGCAAAATCGATGGCACTATCTATGATCAGTAAGGTGTAAGAGAGTGTGAACCATGTATGTGTCAAATGTAGTCTATGGATCGATGTTTACTGAACTTGTTATGTTAAGTGGTGGCTCTTGGTATGTAATATTCAGTAATTGTGAGACTATGTATGACTATCTATGTATGAACCAGTATCTATGTATGACAAATCCTTGTATCTTGAAATGAAATGAGATCAGACAACGCTCATCCGACAACTACATTGCATGCATAAACTGGAGTACAGAACTTGCAGTATCTTACAAGTTTTTTGTTCTAGTAGTAATAAAACATATTACAAAAAGACTTTGATCCATGATATGGAGCATGATCAAGAACATAACATGTTCATTAACATGTTCTACATCTGATCATAACCAGAACACAAAATAAAACACCTCACTTTCCTCCAGTTTGACATGCATGTCTCATCTCCTATCTCAGTTCATCAAACATGTTCACTTTTCTAGGTTTTTTAAAACCTCTCTTGTTGTAACATGAAGTTGGTGCACTTGCAGTTGTTGCACTTGAAGTTGGTGCACTTGCAGTTGTTGCACTCCTCTTCATTTGTGTAACATTGGACTGAGATGCAATCATTAGTTTTTCATCTACCATTGCTGTCTTTGCTTGCTGGGCTTCCCTTTTGTTTTTCTCCTGCAAACCTGCCTCAATTCTTGTTTCTTCCTGCTGATTTCTCTTATGATCCAAGCTTCTTGTCTTGATGCCTCCTGTGTTTGTAGAAATAATTCCCTTCTTTCCAACTCTTCTGCTTGATTTATAAGAAACATTGCCTCCTCTTCATCATATGCAGTCTTGCAAAGTCTCTTCTTCTCTTCAGCAATCCTCCTTTTCTCTTCCGCTCTTATTCGTTTTGCCTCTTCTATTATTCTTTTCTTTTCCTCATAGCTTCCCTTCTTTTGTCAGCCATGGAAAGTTTTTCCTCTATGTCCTTTCTTTTCTTTTCCTCACTAGCTTTTTTCTTCATTTCAGCAACAAGTTTTTTCTGTTCTAGTACAACTTTCTTTCTCTCCTCAACAGCATTTTTCTTGGCAAGCAGTTCATCTTTCCTCCTTTGAGCAGACAATTTAATCTTCTCCTCCTCTTCTTTTAATTTTGCCATTGCTGCATCAAACTTGGCCTGATCTGCTATCTCTCTTCTCTCTGCTGCAGCCCTAAGTCTGGCAAGTGCTATCACTTCTCTTTTCCTGTGAACATCACCTCCTTTTGTTGCTGTACTGTGTTGAACTGGAGGCTGTGAGAGGGATTGTTCTTGTATGAAAGCACTTTGAGGGAGTGGCCCTTGCACAACTTCTTCTAGCAACCTTGAATCTCTCTGCATTAGTGTCAAGGTTGTTGTTAGTATTTGCAAAATATGTTGACAGTTTGAAAGTATTTGATTGAACATACCTCCTGTGTTAGTGAAGCTATTATCTCTGGTTCATACAAGGGTGGATCTTGGTTCATGACACCAGCTGTTTGAAGAATACTCTCCTGCTGACACAAGTACACAAATTATTATCTATAATTAATTCAAAGCTATTACTGTCTAGACAGCCATTCAAAGCTATTACAAGTACGCAAATATACCTGATTGAGGCCAACAGTTTCTTCATCAGAAGATGACACATCTGGCTCTGCTCTAACTCTATGTTTTTCTGATCTTTTCTTTGGTTTAAGTCCCAACTTCCAGTCTAAACAACCATTAATGTTATGGCCAGGACCACCACAATAGCCACAATGTATGACAACACCTGCCCTTGTGATTTGCACTCCTCTATTTCCTTGCTTCTCTTCTGGTTGTTGTCTTCTATTTTTTGCCCTTCTTCCTTTCTTCTTCTGAAGTGGTGGTGGTGTGATATTTCTGCCTTTCATCTTTGCCCACTCACTGACATCTTTACAGGGCATAATGATGTGCTCATATGCTTTGCAATAAGTTGCAATGGAGTAACATGAGTTTACCCTAGACTCAGGTGGAATTTTGTCATATCTAAGAGCAGAAACTCCATGACAACATGGTATTCCTGACAAATCCCATCTTCTGCAGCTGCACTTTTCCTTGTTTGTGTCCACACTGAAATCAACTCCTCTATCATTTACTACAAACAATCCTTTGCCAGCTGGTGCAACATGACATGTTCTAGAATATTCTACACTCTTGTCCAATTTTTTTCTTATCTTTGGACATATAGCACCATGCCACTTCAAAGTCTCCTGTTGCTTTGCAAAATTCCTTCCCATATTCTGCCCTTTGATCCTCTGGCACATGCTTATGATTGGCATCTCCCTGGCCTCCAATATATATATCTGTTAAACACCTCACAGTTGTTATTTAGGAGCACATCACACTTGGGGAAATCATTCTGGTAAGCCCTAACCCAGGTTTTCTCATCTAACTCTGCAAGCCAATCATGGGCCTCCTGGCTGAGCACTAACATTTGGTTCATATTTTCCCTAAATCTCCCCTCTGTAGTACTCCTGGCACATTTCCATAGTTGATTTTTCAAAGCTTCTCCTTTAAAGTTCTTGTTGAAATTCTGCCACAAATGCCTAACACAAAATCTATGAGGTGATAGAGGGAAAAACTTTTTAACTGCCTTTATTAAACCCTGCAAGAAACATATCACAAAGTTATAGGAACTATATAACAGAACTGTATCACATAATTACATAACAGAATTTAGTACAAAAAACTTTTGAATTTATAACAGAACTGTATCACATTTTCAATTCCCAGATCTTGCTTTAATGCAGTGAGAAACCACTTCCAAGATTTGGTGTCTTCACACTGCACCACTGCATGAGCAATATGAAAAATGCAATCATTGGGGTCCATTCCTACTGCACTTAAGAGAACACCTCCATACTGAGTCTTCAAATGGCAGCCGTCAAGAAAAATGATAGGCCTACAAGCAGATAAGAACCCCCTCTTGCATGCATCAAAAGAAAAGTAGCATTTATCAAATTGCCCCTCTTCTAACAGTCCAAGAAGGAAGGTACTCCCTGGGTTTGATCTCCTCAGCTTATTGGCATAGTCCCACAGCAAGTTGTACTGTGCAATCTCATCTCCATATATGATATCATATGCAATTTTCCTAGCTCTCCCTAACTTGCCCCTTTTAATTGTCATGTTCCAATCCTCTTGCACAAAACCTGCTAAGGCCTTCAATGAAATTTTCTCACATGCCCTGATCTTGTCAACATATTTGTGAGCAATGTACCTAGCTGTGAAGGCTGTAACTTGCCACTTTTTCTCACAAGTATGCTGCCCATTGAAAGTTTTCACCATTACAGAATTTGTCCTATTATCCCAGGATGCATACAAATACCAGGGGCAACCCTTTTCACACTTTGCAGCAAGCCTTATCTTGTCATTCTTTGGAAATTTGATGTTGACCCTCTCTTTGCAACTATACTCTCTAACAGCTTTTCTCAGCAGCTCCACAGAAGAGAACAATTGCCCTGCATGGAACTTAGGTTCATGCATGTCTGCTGGTGTGAAAGATTTGAAATTGAATTTAACCTCATCCTCATCTGAATCTGGAGCATTTAATTGCTCTTCTTCAGAATTGCAATCTTCAACAACCTCCTTCCCTTTCTTTTCCTGCATTGGCAACAATTGTTCCTGCAACAGATCATCATCTCCATCTTCCAAATCATAGTCACTATCAACAAAATCAGGCACATAACCACTATCTGAGGAATCTGAGTCTGAATATTTCTGCTCCTCATTTTCCTTTTCCTTCCCCCTTGGTCTCAACTTCACATAGAATTGGTCAGTGCTCTGAATTTCTACACTTTCATCCACAACACTACAAGAAACATTGCTCTCACATAGATCCTTGTTTTCATTTCCATCAACTGACTTCTTCCTTAGGCTGAAAACTGAAGGGATTACAGCTACTGGATTAGCAACAACATCATCCCATTCTGCTCCTCCCCCAGAAATGTGGCTATCCAAATGGTCCAGATAATTAAATCATTTGAAAACAGTGCCCTTGTTTGATCTTTAGATACATAGCATCCAAATCTGCATCAGTGGACAGAGCAACCGCAGCACCTTCATTCAACTGGCACCCAGGGGGCAACCAGTACATTTCTATCCTACCTTCCTTCTCATAGCCCAATTGCTCCGCAAGTTCTTCAAACAGTTTGTAATATGCATCATCCACATGACAGATATCAAAACAAACCTTGTGGCCATCTAAATAACACCTGTTCTGTCCACTCCCAAAGAAAAAACCTCCATGGATCATCTCAACAGTGAACAATCCACTGCCCTTAACTGAAAATGATTCACAAAACAGAAAAAATCAGATTTTCTGCCCATACCAACAAAACCCTAGCACAATTATGTCAAAATTGCATCCGGTGGAGCTATTTAGACGAATAGCATGGGCAAATCGACCTAATCACAACAAAGAATCATTTTTTCACCCAAAAACCGCATCAAATCGACCTATTATAAATAAAACGCAGCGTACCGTAAGCCGGAGCCGCCTCGCCGTCGGGCCGCCGTCGAGGACCATCCATCAACGGCGAACTAAGCGGCCTCTGTCAAGCAACCGCCCAAGATGCTTCAGCCACCTTTCGATCTATGAACAAAGCCCGGCCGGACCGCCGATCATCCCTCGCCGCACCCACTCGCCGCCGCTGGGGTTTCCTCTTTCGGTTTGGGGAAGAAGGGGAGAGGGACCGAAAGACACAGAGGCAGGGGGGAAGTGCAAAATACGCACCGCTTCGAGCTGACGGGTGGGTCCGTCCTGACGCGCGGGGCCCGTGCTGACGTGGCATACAGCAAAGTACGCCAATACGTACGCGGCGTGTAGCGCCAGGACTGTGGTTTCAACCTCAGGGACCGTATTGACAACGTATTCTCATGTACCGGGACTGTATTGTATCAATACGCAAGTACCAGGACTGAGTTGGACGTCGCCAGCGAGTACGAGGACTATAGATGCAATTATCTCGCCGAGAAAAGAAAGAAGCGCACGCCAACGCCTGTGGAAGCTTCTTCCATGAGACCATGACAGGTCGGTGGCCATGCCGGCGACCGTGCAAGCAAAGCGTCCCCAGCTCCACCGAAAGCCGAAGCCCAACACTGGCTGACCAACCAAGCCGAGCAAAGCACACAGACGCAATGACCGGTGCCATCCGTCGTCCAGTCCACCTCCCTCCCCTCCATCGCCGCGCTGCCGGGCCGCCACTGTCGCGGTGTCCATTGCCATGGCATATCGCAATAGGCGCCTTTCTTCCGGACGCGGCTGGCTTGACTTTGTTTTTCCGAAGATTTGGCGACCGCTTAGGCTGGCCATAGTGGGGTAACTTAGGTGGTATCATGTACTTGGGAATAGCAAACATGCTGATGTGGCAGGGAATTAAAGAAGAGAGAGAGGGTTAGAGTAACATAGGTAGATACCGTATCATGTTAAATGCTATTTTACTTTGTGTCATGCATGGCAATAAATATGATCTTACATGATACTACTCTATGATACTATGCACTATGAGGCTAGTTCCAATGGACTGGTGCTTAGAGGGGGTGCTAAGTGTATTAAAAACCTTAGCAACTAGTCTTCCCAATGCATAGGTGCTTAACTTTTGTTGCTAAGCTTCCCTCATGGAATTGTTTAATAATTAAACTTCTTCATGCATTGGTTGGTAGTCATTTTACATAGGTTCACATGCTTAGAATCGGTTCTTCCTAGGGTCACCATAATGCTCTCTCTTCTCTTTAATTGCTTTGCCACATCACCTTTTTACCTATGTGGCATCCTTAGCATCGATGCACTGGGAAGGGCAGAGTGATGATACTAGTACATGATACTTCCCACCATGAACAACCTTATGGCGCTGCCGCCCATCCCTCCGGAGCCTCTCCCTCCCTCCCAATAGGCGAATTTCCTTCGGTTGGCGGCACGTAGTGGCACCACCCGACGCGCCCGGCCCCAACTTGCGGTGCGCCGTGTTTGCTTGGCATCTCGCCCCGGCCACGCGTCGACGCCACTGGCAGCCAGTCGGTCAACCGCGAATCAAGCAGGGGAGGCCAGCCCATCCCAGCCCTGCATCGATGCGATCGGCATCACGTCCCGTCCGTGGGCCGGAGCGTGAACAGTGACGGTCACCAATGCCAATGGCGAAGCTTTTGGAAGGAAGGAAGGAATATTGGCTGCCCGTGGCTCCGTTGCTCTCATCGCCAAAGCGCCAAGCGGCCGGGATAGATAGATAGCTATAGAGCACGTACCGCCGATCGAACGTCGAATCCGTCCTACGTAGTACGTACCTTGCCTCTTGATCCTTCGCGGCCACGCCACGCCTTTCTACGCACTGTATCCACGAGAGCAACCGCGAGCTACTGTACGTACATGATGGGAGCGCCGTCTGGAACGAACGCGCGTATGTGGTAACCGGTTTTCGCATAGCTTAATTTCCAACTGTATATCTGCATCTGACAGGCCGTGGTAAATTGTCCGTCATGTCAGCCGTGCCTGTGAGGCCGTGAGGCGGCCCGGCGGTATGAACGCGCGCATTTCTTCCGGTGATTCCGAGGGGCGTAATGATGTAGTACCCCACCGGCCGGTAACGTTATTGGCCGACGATCGGCGACGGGTCCCGTCGCTTGTCGTAGGTCTCACAACTTGGTGGCCGGATCGACACGGTCTGTTCAATCGAGACGACGGACATGTTAGAGTTTGTGTTTATTTCCATGTAATCTCAACCAACCTCTTTCCCTCTTGTTATCTCGTAGCTATCTAGGTCTCCCTGTAACCACCGAATCCTAGCGACAGCTGGAGATCGGGTCGATCATCTTGTACGCCACGGTAGGGCTGTTCTACCTCAGATCAATATAAACCCCGCAGCTCCTCATCCGAGGAGTAGGAACGCTTCCAAACCTAACATGGTCATCAGAGCCACCTCTTCCCTACACATCTAGCCACAACAAAACTACAAACCACAATCGCCGCCGCCGTCGCCATGTCTTCCTCATCGGCCATCGCCCTCAATCTTGGGTCACCGCCGTCCGAGAAACTTGCAAGAGAAAACTTCATCCTCTGGAAGGCACAAGTCCTACCAGCCCTGCGAGGCGCGCAGGTGACTGGTTTGCTGGACAACAGCGACGCAGCTCCGCCCAAGACGGTGGAGACCACACAGGCGGACAAGAGCACGGCCATGGCGCCGAACCCGCTGTATGGGGCCTGGATCGCCAAAGATCAACAGGTGCTCTCATATCTACTGAATTCCATGACTCCAGAAATACTTGCGCAGGTTGTCGGGAAGGATTCCACCTTCGAGCTGTGGACAGCGGTGACAGCCATCTTCGCCTCCCAATCGCAGTCTCGGATTACAAATCTGAGAATTGCGATCACCAACACCAAGAAGGGCACCATGTCAAGCTCTGCCTTTATGGCCAAGATGAAGAGTCTTGGCGATGAGCTAGCAGTCGCTGGCCGTCCGGTTTCAGACCCGGAGATGGTGGACTACATCCTGGCAGGACTGGACCGTGACTACGATCCTGTAGTTGCGGCGGTCGGTGCTATCAAGAACACGATCACCGCCGATGATCTCTTCGCTCAAGTCTCTGCTTTCGACCAGAGAATGGAGATGTTGGGCGATGCTTCTTCTGGTGGCTTTCACACCTCTGCGAATGCAGCCTACAGAGGTCGCGGCCAAGCTCGCGGGAAACCTTACCGCGGGCGTGGAACAAGGGGGCGCGGCCGTGGAGATCGGCAGCCCTCTACTGCTCGCGGCGGGAACGGCTACAGAGGGCGCCAGCGACAAAGTCAACCACAACAGGCGCGTGATCAGCAGCAGCGCGACAACCCCGAGTGCCAAATATGCCTCAAATATCATCCAGGGGGGGCGCGGCTCTGCTGGTGGCGCTATGAAGATGGAGAACCAGAAGAGAAGGGGGCGCATGCAGCCACCTACGGCGTGGATACCAACTGGTATGCCGACACGGGAGCCACCAACCACATCACAGGAGAACTTGACCAGCTGACGATGCGAGAGAAGTACAATGGAGGTGATCAAATCCACACAGCAAGTGGTTCTGGTATGGCAATAACACATATTGGTAGTTCAATTGTTAAAAACCCCATCAAAAATTTGCATCTGAAAATTATCTTACATGTTCCTGAAGCAGCAAAAAATCTTCTTTCTGTTCATCGATTCACTCGTGATAATCATGTTCTCATAGAATTCCATCCCTATTTTTTCTTGGTTAAGGATCTGGTCACACGGAGAATCATTCTTAGAGGACGGTGTGTGGGAGGTCTCTACCCACTCATATCATCATCATCATCATCAGCGTCAAATAAACAAGCGTATGTCGTCACCAAACCATCTTCAGCAAAGTGGCACAGTCGCTTGGGTCATCCGTCTTCAGTAATTGTTAGACATGTCCTTAGCAAAAATAAGCTCTCATATGAGCCTAGTGTTGAGTCAGTTTGTGATCCGTGTCAACAAGCCAAAAGTCATCAATTGCCTTACCCTATCTCTACCAGTGTGTCCACTGCACCATTACAGCTCATATTTTCAGATGTATGGGGGCCAGCTCCCACTTCCGTTGGTAGATTTTCCTATTATGTAAGCTTCATTGATGACTATAGTAAATTTACTTGGATTTACTTGTTAAAGAAAAGGTCTGATGTATTCCAAGTTTTCATCAATTTTCAAAATCTTGTTGAACGCAAACTGAACTCTAAAATCATTGCTATGCAAACAGATTGGGGAGGTGAGTATGAGAAACTCAACTCATTCTTTCAAAAACTTGGCATCTCTCATCATGTTTCCTGCCCTCATGCTCACCAACAAAACGGGTCTGCTGAAAGGAAGCACCGTCATATTGTTGATGTAGGGCTTGCATTACTAGCTAATGCATCCATGCCACTTAAGTTTTGGGATGAAGCTTTCTTAACTGCTACATATCTTATCAACTTGCTTCCTAGTAAGGTCATCAAGCTTGAAACACCCATCACACGACTCCTTGGTATAACACCAGATTACACATCACTTCGTATTTTTGGTTGTGCATGTTGGCCGAATCTTAGGCCCTACAATACACGCAAGCTTGCATTCCGTTCGAAAAGATGCGTGTTCTTAGGATATAGTCCCATGCACAAAGGAGTCAAATGCTTGGATGTTCCTACAGGAAGAGTCTACATATCCAGAGATGTTGTATTCGATGAGTCCATCTTCCCGTTTGCATCCCTACATCCCAACGCCGGTGCTCTCCTTCGAAGGGAAATCCTTCTTCCCGAAAATCTCAGAAGTTTTGATCAAGGGGGAGACAATTGCACTGACCAATATGATGATAATATTGCTAGCACCAGTTCTGCTCTTATTCCTGTGCAGGTTGGCGACGAAAACGGCGCTCAAAATGATGTCCAGAATGATCAAAACGAGGGCATATTTCATGTGCCGCAAGAAGACGAAAACGGCGCGGAAATCGGAGCTGATCCGGTGGCGCCAGCAACTCCTGTGCGGTCGTTGGCCTCGGATCGCGGGACGCAATCGTCCTCGGATCGCGGCTCCGACAGGCGCGGGCGCGATTCTTCGCTCAGCCAGCCCTGCGCCTCCACGTCACCAGCAGGCGGGGCCGCATCCTCCTCGCGCTCCACCCCGCGATCCACCTGCATGCATGCACCAGGCGAGGCGGGATCTCCTGCACCCGTGGACTCTGCGGCCACCAGTACGACTGGTGCAGACGGGGCCACACCAAACTCCACCGGATCGTCTACGCCAGCGGGATTGACCGGATCCTCTGCAGCCGATTCTCCTGTGCGCCGTGTGCAACCAGCAGCTTCTACACGAGTTATGACACGTCTACAGAAAGGTATAAGGAATCCAAAAATACGTACTGATGGCACTATACCATATAGCATGTTGTGTATCTCAGGTGAACCAACAACGTTGAATGAGGCACTTGATGATCCAAGGTGGAAGAAAGCCATGGATGAAGAATATTCTGCACTCATGAAAAATAAAACTTGGCATCTTGTGCCAGATCAGAGAGGTAAAAATATTATTGATTGCAAATGGGTGTACAGGGTTAAAAAGAAGGCAGATGGAACCATTGACAGGTATAAGGCACGTCTGGTTGCAAAAGGTTTTAAACAGCGCTATGGTATAGATTATGAAGATACCTTCAGTCCTGTTGTGAAAGCTGCCACAATAAGACTTGTTCTAGCTATTGCTGTGTCTAGGGGGTGGAGTTTGCGACAGCTAGATGTACAGAACGCGTTTTTGCATGGTGTTCTGGAAGAGGAAGTTTACATGAGACAGCCACCTGGGTATGTAAGTAAGAAAACACCACATTATGTGTGCAGGCTTGATAAGTCACTCTATGGATTAAAACAGGCACCTAGAGCATGGTACTCTAGGTTGAGCGCTCAGTTAAGATGTCTTGGCTTCTTTGCATCAAAAGCTGACACATCACTGTTTATTTATAACAAGGCAAAAATAGTCATTTTTGTGCTTATCTATGTTGATGACATCATTGTTGCAAGTTCCTCACAAGATGCTACTAATGCTCTTCTGCATGACTTGAGCTCAGAGTTTGCCTTGAAGGATCTAGGAGATCTGCACTTCTTCCTAGGTATTGAGGTCAAGAAAACTCAGGATGGTATAGTATTGAATCAAGAAAAATATGCCAATGAACTTCTGGTTCGTATGGGAATGAAAAACTGTAAGCCTGCATCTACTCCATTGTCCTCTTCAGAAAGACTCTCAGCTTATGAAGGAGAGCCTCTTCAAGAGGAAGAAAGTACAAGGTACAGAAGCACTGTTGGAGCACTACAATACTTGACACTTACACGACCAGATATCTCATTTGCTGTTAACAAAGTTTGTCAGTATTTGCATGCTCCCACCACTGCACACTGGTCAGCTGTCAAGAGGATTGTGAGATATGTAAAACACACTGTGAGCTTAGGCCTTAACTTCAGACGTTCTAATTCTACACTTGTTAGTGCATTTTCTGATGCTGATTGGGCAGGTTGTAGTGATGACAGAAAATCAACCGGAGGCTTTGCAGTCTTTTTTGGGTCTAATCTCATTTCTTGGTGTGCAAGGAAACAGGCAACAGTATCAAGGTCAAGCACAGAGGCTGAGTATAAATCTTTGGCCAATGCCACTGCAGAAATCATTTGGTTAGAGTCACTACTTGAAGAATTGGGAGTTAAGTTAAATCGTGTCTCATGTCTTTGGTGTGACAACTTGGGAGCAACATACTTATCTGCAAATCCGGTATTTCATGCCAGAACAAAACATATTAAAATTGACTTTCACTTTGTACGTGAAAGAGTTGCAGAAAAGAAACTTGAGATACGGTTCATCCCTTCCAAAGATTAAGTAGCTGATGGATTCACCAAGGCACTACCAGCAAAACCGTTTGAAGAATTCAAGAGAAACCTGAACCTAGGATAGTTGAGATTAAGGGAGGGTGTTAGAGTTTGTGTTTATTTCCATGTAATCTCAACCAACCTCTTTCCCTCTTGTTATCTCGTAGCTATCTAGGTCTCCCTGTAACCACCGAATCCTAGCGACAGCTGGAGATCGGGTCGATCATCTTGTACGCCACGGTAGGGCTGTTCTACCTCAGATCCATATAAACCCCGTGGCTCCTCGTCCGAGGAGTAGGAACGCTTCCAAACCTAACAGGACAGATGGGACGGGAGCCGTGCTCCGCCGGGCACGGGCAGGCAGCGCGCGCAAGCGCACAAACCTGTGGCGCCATGCATTATCCCGCTTGCGAGCTAGTGGCAGCCACGCGCTGGCTCGAGATTTTGCTGATACACCGAATGGACTGCTGCTGAATCTCTACCACCGATCTTGCGGATCTCGCGCGTGCAGCTCTGACCTAATTAAAGCACGTTAATTTAAGCGCCACCCAAATCTGCGCGCAAAAAAGGAAGTAGCACCCAAACCAAAGCCAGTGGTGAAGTACGTACGTGCCGTGCAAACTTGCCTGGCTTGGCTACCCACGAAGAGCCGAGGGACGGCATCGATGCGCGATGACGCACGCACACACAAGTTGCCCCTGCTACCGCCTACGTACAGTAGTCTCGTTTGCCATGCCGTGGCAGCTGCAGTGGGGTATGGTGCAGCAGTGCCGGTGTGCCGCTCACCAGCCCCACATTTTTTTTTCGAAACTCGATCGCTGAGGATCTCGATTTCTTAAAAAAGTAGAAGAGAGTTGCCCGGTTAATTTACGGAGAACCGGGCTAAAACCGTTACAACACACCCAAAAGAAGGGCAACCCGGCCGACCTGGCACCCACAAGACCCACACACACCGCCGAGGCGAGGACACCGTCGAGGTTGCCCACAGTGTCATCGCCATCACCTCTTCCCGAGCAAGTGACCCCGACTCCAGCGCGAACGACCCGTCAAGGCCCCTCCGAACGAACGACACACGAGAACCACGTTGGCCAAAGCCACTCAATCGGGCGGCGACGACGAGGACCAGGCAACTCCGACCTTTGATGGCGAGCATCGCAGGAGAAAAGGAGCACATCTGGCGCCAACAGAGATCGAAAAGCCCATCGCCTGGCATCGTTGCCGCCGAGTCGCCTCGCAACGCCGCAGCTCCGACTTCACGCTCAGGAACAAGCCGATTGTTGATGAACAAAGACCAGCCACAAACCTGCACATCTTGCCACCAGCATCGTCGCCGCGCAAGTCGCGACGCCGAAACCTCCACACCGTCGGTCGGGCACCTGCCGACCGCAGCGCCGTGAGCGTCTAGCACATGGGAGCGCGAATCGGATCCCAAGGTCTTCAAGATGACGCCCCAAAGGGGGAAGCGACGATGCCGACGCCGTCGTCCGGCCCGACTAGGACTAAGGTTTTCACCCGAAGACCTGAGACCGAGAGTGTGCAGGGGAAGAACTCCACGGCGGTGCCTCCAAGGAGGTGAAACGACGTCCACACGCCGTCGCAGCCGGCCGGCAAGAAACCAGCGAGCTTTCGCTCGGAGCTTCACCCAACACCACACCCCCACGCACCGCACCGCCGCTAGCCCGCGCACCTCCCATGCCGCCGCCGCGTCAACCGCACATGAGAGCCACAACAAACCTCGCCCTCCCGAGTCAAGCCACCGACGAAGAGCCGCAACCGGCGCAAAAGCACACCATCAGACCAGGAGCACGGGCTGCCACCCCGAAGCTCCAGATCCTGCCGCACGAAGTTGCCACCCCGAGCTGACACCATCAGATCCACCCAAAGCTGTCAAACGAGCTCCAGCTCCAGATCTAGATCTGCCCGACGCAGCCACCAGCAGCAGCAGACGAAGCAGCCCGCGAACAGCCGCACGAGCCGCCGTCTCACTCGAGAAGGTTGCCGGTGAGGTCGTCGGGTGCTCCAGCCGCCGGCCCGCCGGAATCGCGCCGCAATACCTCAGGGCCGAGCCTCCCTCCACCCCGGCACCACCGCCCGCGCGCGAGGCCTGCCGCCAGTCATAGATCGACCAGCGCCATAAGCTGCCGCCACGCCACAGCGGCACCCCAGCCCGCAGCCGACGCCAAGCGTCGCGCGCCGGCCACCATCCGCCGCTGGCCGCCGCGAGCTCCCCCCCACGAGCGCCGAAGAGACAGGAAGAAGAGGCCCCGCCGCCGCCGGATCCGCGCGGGCTTCGCCCGACGGAGCCCACCAGCGACGGCGAGGGGAGGGGGTGGGAAGGGGCGCGGTGGGAGGGAAGGCTAGGTCGCCGCCCGAGTCGCCCCGGGGAGGGAGCGACGCGAGGGCTGGGCAGTTTCCTGACTATATTTGTCGACACCAGCCGCACATGCATGCAAAGCAAATTATCCGGCTGGTGATTTGCTTTGCCCGACGCGTGCACCGCCCACCGCACCAATGCAGCCATGTCCATGTCCGCCTGCTCCCCGTCCCGGCGCCGGCTCGAGGAGAGAAATCTACCGTACGTACGGGTCCGGGTGCGCACTACCGACTGATGGTCCAGCGTTTTCACCGGCCAGTGCGGGAGAAAGAGAGCGCGAACTAGCAAAGCGCGCGGTCATGCCCGTGTTGGTGCAGGCCCCTTTTTTTCCGAGAATGACGGGGTGGAATTCCCCACCGGTTGTTATATTACTCGAAGGACGTGGCAGTCATACAGTGTTTTCATCGAAGTGATAAAAACAACAAGGTAAGAGAAAAAAACACTAACACAACCAAGGGACAAGAAACTCGGCTACGCTAAGCTGAGGAGAGGAGCAAGGTGCGGATAGTCAGCAGCTGAGGACCTTCACGGTCGCCGAACCGCCTGCTCCACACAAGGAGGTCGTCGGACGCCTTCTGAAGGACCACAGTCGCGGTGCACCGCCGGTTGTTGAAAACAACGTCATTCCTGGCCTTCCAGACGTGCCAGAGGAGAACAAGCAGCCCATCTCGCCAGCACGGCCGCGAGACAGATGGTGGGGGGGGGGGGGGTGGAGTAGAGAACCTCGCTGACGCAGCTCGGGGAGCCCATGTTGAGTCGCCCCCAGACCTCGGCAGCTCGTGCACAGTCGATAAACAGGTGAACGGTAGTCTCGTCAGCGCCGCAAGATTCGCACGATGGAGTGGGGGAGCAGCCCTTGGCGTGGAGGTTCACTCGCGTGCTCAGGCGATCGAAGGTGAGGAGACGCGCGAACACCTTGATCTTCGAGGGGAGGCGGGAGGCCCAAATCTCGGCGGAGGCGAGGTCGGAGCAGCCGTGCAGGGAGAGCACATGGTAGACCGCACGCGAGGAGAACCGGGACTCCGATCCCCAGGCCATGGAGCGCCGATCAGGGTGAGTGAAGAGGCGGACAGAGTGAAGCAACCCATGCACCGCCTCCATCTCCCTCGCTGCCCCAGTTGACAACCGCGGCTGGAGAGAGATGCCGTCACGAAGGACATCGTCGACGGTGGCGTTTGGCCGCGTCGAGTGGGAGAAGAGCGCCTCGAACTAGAAGCAAAGGGCCCACCCTGGAAGCCACCTGTCCTGCCAGAAAGAAGTAGCACAACCATCCCCGAGGTCCACGCGGGTGACCGCCCTGTACGTCGGTAGGCCCACGTCGATGATGCTCTGGAGGAAAGAGCGTGTCGACGACCCATCGCCAAGGTCGCCACGGGAGCACCGGAGGAACCACCTTTTCCAAGGCGGGCACCCCGGAAGGTGAAGCTTGTGTACGAAGTTGAGGAGCAAGCACATGTTTTGTCGTCGAAGATCGCCGATCCCGAAGCCACCTTCCTGCACATCAACACACACCTTATCCCAAGCAATTAGACAACGAGCACCTGAACAAGTATCCCTGCCGGTCCAAAAAAAGGCACGACGCTTACGATCGATTTGCTCAACTACACCCGGGGGAAGGAGGAACGAGCACATGAAGTACGTGGAGGTTGTTTAGGACGGCGTTGCACAGGACAAGCCTACCGCCGGATGAGAGAAGAAGAGCCCGCCAACCGGAGAGGTAACGATCGAACGAGCGAAGGAGGGGGTCGTACGCGGAGACGGGGAGTTTGAGGGGGGAGAGGGGGAGACCCAGGTAAGGCTGGGGAAAGGAGGATATGGGGCAGCCAAGGGCCGCCGCCATGGCGACCGCGACCACGTCACTACAGTGGATGGGAATGAGCACGGACTTATGGAAGTTGATCGCAAGGCCCGTTGCATTTGTGAACGAGTCGAGGATGTTTTTGCTGAACAGCCAAGGGGAGGTCCGCGCGACAGAGAATCAGGGTGTCGTCTGCATATTGGAGAACATGGCACGACAGAGAGTGGTCAATGGGGTGGGCTAGATGGCCCGAAGCACTAGCAGAAGAGATAAGGCGCTGGAGCACATCCTCCACGAGGAGGAAAAGGTAAGGGGATAGGGCATCCCCTTGCCGGAGGCCATTCCGACAAAGGATCCAGTCCTCGAGACAGTTGTTAAGGAGGACGGAGGTGTGACCGGTGGAAAGAATGGAATGAATCCAGTCACACCACCGCCTATCAAAGCCGCGAACAGAGAGAATCTTGAGGAGACTGTCCCAGTTGACAGAGTTGAAAGCTTTGCGAAAATCGATTTTGAACACCAGCGTAGGAACCTTTCGCACGTGACATGCACGTACTAGGTCAGCAGCGTAGACGATGTTCTCGGAGATACGGCAGCCGGGGAGGAAACCCGTTTGATCGGGGTCGACGAGGGAGTTTTGGTGATGGCCTTCATGATGCAGTTTTGGAGAGAAATGGGACGGAACTCGGAGGGGCTGCGAGCAGCCTCGAATTTGGGCAGGAGAACAAGGAACGCGCGGTTGATACGAGAAAAGTCGATGGAACCGGAGTAGAAGTCGTGGAAAAGAGCTTCTACGTCGGGGGCGATAACGTCCCAGAACTTGACGTAGAAGGATGGGCCAAAGCCATCCGGTCCCGGGCTAGAGAGCTTGTTCATATCCAGGAAAGCACTTTTAATCTCCGAGGGGGTGAAGGGGGCCGAGAGCTCCTCGGGGAGGGTGTGCGAGTCGCGGTAGAGATCCCCGAGGGAAAAATCCCATTGACACGGGGAGGCAGTGCCGAGGAGCTGCCTATAGTAATCTCTAAGGGCGACCGCTTTATCACCGTGGGATGTGACGTCGACGCCGTTCACGGAGAGGACGGGGATGTGGTTTTTCCGGAAGCGGGAGGAGGCAGAAGCATGGAAGAATTGGGTGTTTTCGTCACCTTCGATGGCGCACCGGACCTTAGCACGAAGCTTCCAATATAAAACACGCTCCTTAATGGAGACCCGAAGGGCATCAGTCGTGAGGGAACGAAGGAGAGCCTCAAGATGAGAGAGCGCGCGAAGCTCCTCCAAGCGGTCGAGGACGTTGATGAGGAAGCGACAGTCCTGCTCCCGAACGGCCGCCGGGGCGAGGCGCCTGGACCAAAGCTTGCAGCTGCTCCTGCACTGCCGCAGGCGAGCAACGAGGCACGCCGCCGCGTCAGGGCGGAAGGTAGAGGCCCAAGCAAAAACAATAACCGTGCGGAAGGAGTGGTGGAGCGCCCAAGCTTTCTCATAACAGAAGATCTTAGAGGGGGGGGGGGGGGAGAGGAAATGGTAGCGAGCAGAGGGACGTGGTCCGAGGTGGAGCGGGTGAAGGACGACAGAGTGGAGGTGGGAAACATGGCATCCCAGTCCACACTGACGAGAACACGGTCGAGGCGGGCAAGGATGGGCGAGGTTTGCCGGTTGGACCAGGTGTAGAGACGATCACGGAGCGGGAGATCGATGAGGGAGAGCCCGTCGATAAAATTGTTAAACATTGTCGCCTCCGATCGCGAGAAGGAGTCGGTGTTACGGTCGGCAGGGACTCGAGCGAGGTTAAAATCACCAACAATAGCTCAAGGGGTAGAGTCAGGGGGCGCATGGGTGGAGAGCTCAGCGAGAAAAGCCGCCTTATCAGAATGGGCGCAAGGGGCATAGATGTTCGTCACACGGACAAGGGAGTGATCGGAGCAAAGGGAGAGGTCAACAGACAAAGCGTGGTCGGATGAGAAACTACTCGAAAGGGAGAAAAAAGAGTCATCCCAGGCAGAGCAAATACCTCCGGAGGCCCCAGCGGAATCGATCAGGAGGAAGGTGCGGAGGTGGGTCGGGAGGAAAGAGTAAGTTTTAAGCAGTGGCGGGGAAGCGAGCTTGGTTTCTTGAAGAGCAAGGAAACGGGGCTGCATGGCCTCGATGTTCGCGCGCACGTCCATGCACTTGTCGCTGTGACCCAGACCGCGCACATTCCAGGTACAAATATCGAAAGAGCTAGTCATCAGAGTACAAAGAACACCGAAAAAAGGCGGACCGCAAGTAAACCGGAACAGGCATGTTAAGCACACGATAAGGCCTAAGGCCGTTACAAACCCCCACGGGAGGAAAAGAGAGAAAGAAAAAGGATACAATGCTCCGGCAACCGAACGAGTAGGTCCACGGATGGGAGCACATGAACATGCCTGAACATCTAAGGGGGAGGAAGGAGAAGGGAGAACAAACTACGCCCCCGCCTGGCCTAGGGCACAAGCAACACATGGGGCCCCATCGAGACTGGCAGGCCGGAGGGAGGATCATGGCTCGCGAGCTGCCACCTCAGCCCTTGCCCCAGCAGCAAGAGCCTCCATGTCAACGCCGCAGACAGCGCCCATCTCCTGAAGCTGACGAAGAGAGGTGAAGGCTGGCACCCCGTCGAGGACGTCAAGCCCGGCAGCCCGGACCGCCGCGCGCATGCGAGGGGAGCCCTTCCCGGCATCAAAGCGAGCCGCCTTGACCGCCTTGGCGCGGTCAATCATCTTGATGTACTTGGCCGGCTCCTTGTCGGCGAGACGGGAGCTCCGGCGAGTGAACTCGCTGTCGACGGCGCGCTTGCGCCGCCCACGAAGCTTCAGCGCCGTGTGCTCGTGCTCATCAGAGGTGAGGTCGGAGGGCGCCATGAGCGGAGAGACGGCCAGAGCGGCCATGTCGGGCTCGGGCTCCTCAGAGACCGCAGCGGAGGAGTCGGAGTCGTCCTCCTCCGAGACCAGAGGGGTCGCCAGCGGGAAGAGGGAGCACCAACGCACGGGGAAGGGCTCGGTGAGGAGGCAAGACATGCGGTGACCCAGCTCATGGCGGAACGCCGCAATGCCGGCGCTGTCCACCAATGGAGCGACCGCCGGGGCCGCGGGGAGAGGCGGGAGGGAGAGGTCGCCAAAACCCCTCAGGCTCTCGGTGTCGATGTCGTCGAGCTCGGGGGAGGTGCGTCCAAGAGGAGCGTCGCCGCCGGGGGAGGAGCGGCCATGAGGGGAAGGTGGGGGGGGGGGGGTGGGGGGGAGTCTCCCCGCTCGTAGTGGAAGGAGGAGACCGAGGAACCATCCTCCTCGGTCGTCCAGCAACGGATGACGCGGATGGCCACGTCGGTAGAGACGGAGCCGTCGAAGTTGCGGAGCAGGAGCGAGAACGGCACGTCGTCTTCATGCTCGAGGCAGATGACGAGCCGCACCGCCGAGAAGTCGTGGTCGTGGAGGCAAAGGGGGTCGATGCAGCAGACGTTCCCGTCGGAGTCGTGGTCGTGCAGGCCCCTTGACCGGCTAGGGAGCGAGCGAAGCGTGCGCGCGCGCGCACCGTGCACAACTCGCACGCGTGCCTCGGCGTCTGTCTCGATGGCTCTCACGGGCGCGACCGCGCGAGGGTGACCGCGATGTCGGCGCACGCACGCACCGTCCATGGTGCCGTGGCAGCGCCATCGCCCGTGCCTAGCTGAATTATCCAATCGTATCGTAGTAAGTAGTGACACGCATGGATCATGGATCATGGATCATGGATGGACGTCTGCCGGGACCCGGCGAGTTGCATGCACTGGGATCACGTACGCGACCGTCCGTCCGGCCCGGGGGCTGGTGCCCGGAGCGTCTATAACCGGAACATGCAAATTCGGCACCTCAAACACATGCGGACGCGTTCAGACGCGTCCGAGGACACTGACTGGTCACGTCTTAAATAATGTATTCTACGTCTGGACATTTCAAATCTTATATTTTAAATCCATGCGAACCATACAACTACTACGTCGATGCATTACACACATCGTCTGGCTACTCTATCACTACTAACATGCCATCAGACTAGCAAAATTTGGCATGTTTGGATATGGTGAAGATCATCCACGATTGTCCTTGTCCTTCCCAGCGCCCTTGCCGTCCTTCTCGTGGAAGTACCGGTCGAAGACGCAGTAGGGATCGAGCCGGATATGCTCGCCGCCGGAGCTGTCCTCCTTCTCCTTCTTCTGTGACAATCCAGCCATTTCACGGACCGTCCGATTCTGCTTGCGGGCGAGGGCGCGCGTGTTCCTCCGCTGGCGTTTCTTCAAAATACGGGCGCAGATGGCTTCCTCCTCTGCAGCCGCCTGTGCCGCCGCATCAACTGCCTCCGCCTCAACCGCCTCCGCCTCCGTCATTTCCTTCGTGAGATAGGCCTCGGCGACCGTTATCATCTCCTTCCCATGGCGGGCAGCCCGTTCCCGGTGGGACTCGAAGTCTGCCAGACCGGTGATGGGGAAGGAGAGATTTTTCGCTCGCCAGGATCGCGATGATCCTGCCCCGGAGGAACCGAGCGCCCGTTGAGCGGACGCTATGGAGTCACGTCGGACAGATCCTGCCGTCGGCCAGGCGCTGTCCTCGCGGGAGCGGCGGAGCGCAATGCGGACCGCCATTGACTCCTCCAATCCTCAGGGGACGACCCCCAGTCGATGGATCCGGACTGGTCGGAGTCAGATCTGCTGCCCTTCATACCGGAGAAGGCCGGAGATCGCCGGAGCTGAGCTAGGGTGACGGATGGGAGTGGAGCAAAGTGGAGTCAAGTGGCTAGGGTTTGGTCCGACGAGCGAATGAGGACGAATACATGTGGGGTCGATGCGGACTAGTGAGGGTCAGGCGGGCGTGTCCGAACGCCCCATATCCGTCCAATATTTAGGCTGGATATGAGGGATGCCGGTCAGTCCGAACGTTTAAGACCGATTTAAAAGGCTCGACTGGATCAAAATTTTATAACCAGTCATTGATCGGACGGCCTGTCGAGGCGTCAGGGGGTATGAGTGATCCGGCCTCTTACGTCCCCGTCGGATCGAGGTGCGATGCCAGACCGAGTGCGGCTGGCCGCTGGCCTGGCCCTAACCTTGACCGTGTGGTCGTGCCCGTTCGAGGGTACAACGGCCGGTTTAATTGAGTTCTATCTGCTATGAGCGCCTCGGGGTCGGGGGGTTCTGCTAGCTTTTTCTCAGGTGGGCATACACCTGTGTGCAAAAAGCGCCGGGAAGTGAATCCCGTTACTGGAAGCTGAGATTTTGGCTGGGTTATATGTTGTTGGTTTATCTAGGATTATAGTATATTTTAGTGGTTAATTAGGACATAGGAAAGCTCAGCACCAGCCTTAACTATCGCCTAATTGCATAAGAATATTCTATCGTCTATCAAAGGTAACTTAGGCACCTTTGTGACAAAGTAAGCTAAGCTTGTTGTTGGATATCATAAAAAAACAATTTTGCAGTAACGGTAACTTGTGAGTGGAACTGAGACTTGTCGCGCTGTAATACGAAGTTTCTGGAGCATAACTGAAGGCGACAGTGGTGGTTTTACAGCAGGCAAGATCGACGAGGTAAATATGCTTAATTATTTAGCAAAGCTGCTGTGTGAAGGTTGCATATAAAATAGCGCAAAGTATCACTTCCAAAGTTGCATATTCAAGTTCTGCCACTCAAATTTGCGTATTTCGGTTCGTGTAACTAACGGCTGCAAATAAATTAGGTCTATGCCATTCTTCGTGAGTTGTCATCAGGTTGCGACCCACCGCTTCGTCTCGTCAGCCGCAACGATGAGGAGACACATTCGATCATTCAAACCGCGATCATTCAAACCGCTATGGGGCCCATCATTGACGTGACGAAACAACTATAATTTTATTTTCGCTGGATTTGCCCGACACCCTACCACCCTCCCCCGCGTGCACCGGAGTTACCTTCACCGCCTCTCTCTCCGGAAGAACCCTTACCTCTTAACGCTGCTCGCCGCTTGCCCTAACCCCTCGCAACGCCACCATGGCCCTGCGAGCGTCCAAACGCAATGCGCGACACACAACGGGACTCGTCGAAGTCAACCTTCGGATTCTTGCCGAAGGGCAGACCTAAGCTGCATTTCGACGGCGGTTAGACATTTCAGCTGAAGATGAATTTCTAGATCACCGGCACATTGAGGAGGATGCAGAGTAGAGGGCCAGCGATTAGGCGGAGCATGTGGAGGTCAGAGCCTGTAAAACAATGATTTTGGGGTGGGAACCGGCTCAACCCTCTAGGGGTGGCCTATCACATATATATAATAGATGTGTTACAATTGGTACAATATACGTACACATATACAGAAGCTATACACAGTCTAACACCCTCCCTCAATCTTAGCCACTTCCTGAAGAATCGAGAAGGGTAAGATTGCGCCTACAGGCCTCGAACTGTGGTAGAGGCAATGGCTTGGTGAAGATGTCTGCAAGTTGATCCTTAGAAGAGATGAACCTGATCTGTAGTCGCTTCTGTGACACACGTTCCCGTACAAAGTGATAGTCAACTTCAATGTGTTTCGTTTGGGCATGGAATACCGGATTTGCAGAAAGGTATGTAGCACCGATGTTATCACACCAAAGGATAGGAGGCTGCGGTTGGGATATACCCAATTCCTGAAGCAAAGACTGTACCCAGATAATCTCTGCAGTAGCATTAGCCACAACCTTATACTCAGCTTCAGTACTACTACGTGATACAGTAGCCTGTTTCCGAGCACTCCAGGCGATCAAGTTAGAGCCAAAGAACACAGCATAGCCCCCCGTGGATCGCCTGTCATCCGGACTGCCAACCCAGTCCGCATCAGAATACGCCGAGAGGACCCCAGAGGGGTTCGGCCGAATATGCAGCCCATGAGACACTGTGAGTCGTACAAAGCGCAAGATGCGCTTAACAGCAGACCAATGAGTGTCGCGAGGCGCCTGTAGATATTGACAAACTCTGTTGACAGCATAAGAAATGTCTGGTCTCGTGATCGTCAAATACTGGAGACCACTAACAATACTCCTGTACTCCGTTGCATCCGCAGAAGACAGAAGCTCACCATCAACAGCAGTGATCTTGTCAGTGGTAGACATAGGTGTGGTAGTCGGTTTGCACTTAAGCATCCCAGCCCGCTGCAACAAATCCAAGGAATACTTCTTCTGCGTCATAACAAGACCATCAGCCCGAGAAGCAACCTCCACACCAAGAAAGTAGTGAAGCTTCCCAAGGTCTTTGACAGCAAAATCAGCACCAAGAGAACGAACAAGAGCATCAGCAGCTGATGGAGAGGAGCTGACTAGAATAATGTCATCCACATAGACCAACAAGTACATAGTGACCTCTGGCTTCTGTAGAAGAAATAATGATGAGTCAGCAGTGGACGGCGCAAAACCATGAGCACGAAGGGCTGTTGCAAGACGGGCATGCCAGGCACGAGGAGCTTGCTTCAGACCATAGAGTGCTTTGGTGAGACGACATATATAATCAGGATGGTCAGGATCAGAAAAACCAGGCGGCTGTCGCATATAAACCTCCTCCTCCAGTAAGCCATGAAGGAAAGCATTCTGCACATCAAGCTGACGAAGATACCAACCTCGAGTGACTGCAATAGAGAGAAGAAGCCTGATGGTGGTAGGCTTGACCACTGGATTGAAAGTGTCTTCATAGTCAAGACCATAGCGCTGCCGGAATCCTCTGGCAACAAGACGCGCTTTGTAGCGCTCAATAGACCCATCAGAATGCTTCTTCACTTTGAATACCCATTTAGAATCAATAACGTTGACTCGCGGTGGTGGAGGGACAAGAGTCCACGTCTCATTGCGAAGAAGAGCATGATACTCCTGCTCCATAGCCTCTCTCCAATGAGGGATGCTCATAGCAGCCTGATACGTGCGGGGCTCGGAGGACGGATCCGCAACAGCAGCAGTCATACACGCAGCATGCCAAGCAACAGTACCATCTGTGCGCTCCTTGGGGCGAAAAATGCCACTGCGACTGCGCGTATGTGGACGCAGAACAGGAGCCGTCGAGGTCGAGGGTGCAGCCAGCGAGGGACTGGGCGACGACGACGGAGAGGGCCCAGCCGGCGAGGGGCTGGGCAAGGGCGACATAGACGGCCCAGTCGGCGAGGGACTGGGCAATCCGGAGCCCGCCAAGGGTGTCGCGGGCAGTGGGCTGCTCAGCGAGGGAGACAGCCCGGGAGTGGCGGGCGACGATGGCGAGGCGGGCGTGGCGGGCGTGGCAGCCCGAGCGCTAGGCGGCGGCGAGTCGGGCGTGGCAGGCCGATCGTGTGGCGAGGCCGGCCCAGGGCCAGGGGGCGACGACGCACGTGGCGTTGCAGGCGAGTCATCCGGGCGTGCATGGGCATGCGGACCGAGGCCATGCAGAGGCGCGGCACGATCGACGTGCACGTCGGATTGCATCGGCGAAGGAGGTGCTGGTGCCTCCAAAAGTTCCAAACGAGCCCCACGTCCAGTGCCTGCACCATGGTTAGGCAATAATACAGGAGAGTATGCAACATCATAAAATTGGTCAGAGGCAATAGTGGATGAATGCATGGAGGGAGGTTCATTGGTGGACACATGAAGTTTGGCAAAGGGAAAAACATGCTCATCAAACACGACATCCCGAGATATGTAGACACGATTAGTGGGAACATGAAGACATTTGTAACCTTTATGAAGGGAACTATAGCCAAGAAAGACACACTTTTTGGACCTAAATTCCAGCTTGCGTTTGTTGTATGGGCGAAGATGCGGCCAGCAAGCACACCCAAACACTTTGAAGAATGTATAGTCAGGCTGTTCATTAAGAAGAAGTTCAATGGGAGTCTTCATGTTTAGAACACGTGTGGGAGTACGGTTGATAAGAAAACATGCAGTGGTGAAGGCATCACTCCAAAACCGAAAAGGAACAGATGCATGGGCCAAAAGAGTAAGACCAGTTTCGACGATATGATGATGCTTACGTTCGACGGAGCCATTCTGCTGATGTGTATGTGGACATGCTAAACGATGAGCGATCCCAAGCGACTGGAAAAAGGAGTTGAGGTTGCGATACTCACCACCCCAATCCGACTGAACATGAACAATTTTATGCTTGAGAAGGCGTTCAACATGTTTTTGAAACTGAATGAAAATATCGAACACATCAGATTTACGCTTAATAAGATAAAGCCAAGTAAAGCGACTGTAAGCATCAACAAAACTGATATAATAGTTATGACCACTAACAGAGGTTTGGGCAGGACCCCATACATCTGAAAAAACAAGTTCTAGAGGATGTTTCACCTCACGACTAGACTCCGAAAAAGGAAGTTGATGACTCTTCCCCTGCTGGCAAGCATCACACACTGCTACATCTTTATTACTAGGCATGCTAGGAAGCTCATGATGACGCAAAATATGGCGAACAATAGGCGTGGCAGGATGACCAAGGCGAGCGTGCCACTGTGACGACGATACGCGAACTCCACTGAAAACCCGAGAGACTCCAGGATGCTCCAGACGATAGAGACCCTGGCACAGACGCCCACTAAGGAGCACGTCCCTCGTGTCCCGATCCTTAATAAAAAGATCAAAAGGGTGAAATTCACAAAACACATTATTATCATAAGTGAGTTTAGGAACTGAAAGGAGATTACGCGTCACAGATGGTAAGGATATTGCCAAGCTGTAGACTCCTATTTGCATGACTAGTGAGAGGAGATGCTTGACCAATATGAGAGATGTGCATACCTGCTCCATTGGCGGTGTGGACCTTGTCGGAGCCGTGATAGGGCTCACGAGTGTGGAGCTTCCCCATCTCGTTCGTCAGATGCTCCGTCGCCCCAGAATCCATGTACCAGTAAGGGTCGATGGAGTAGGACTGAGTCTGTCCCTGGGGCTTCGGCGCCGGGCGATCAGCCATGGCAACCTGATGCGCATTATTTCGCGCATCCTTGCCATCATTACCGAGGCCGAGGAAGCTCTTCTGGAAGCGGCGGTGACACTTAGAGGCCCAGTGCCCCTCAAGTCCACACAGCTGGCACACACGCCGACCCCCGCCTGATGGCAGTGTCGAAGGGGGGGCGGACGAGGACGGGGGCGGCGCTGCGGGCCCCTTGCCCGAGGCGGACGACGGGGCGCCCGAGGAGGGGCGGCCGCCCTTGTAGGCAGCATTCGCAGAGGGAGACCCGCGGCTACGATTGGCACGACGTGCCTCGACACGCTGCTCGGTGAGAAGAAGGCGAGAGTAGACCTCGTGCGCCATATGGGAGTCGAGTTGCCCTGCTCATTGATGATCTCGACCAAGCCATCATACTCCTCGTCAAGGCCGTTGACAATGAAGGAGTTGAACTCGGAGTCGGTGAGCGGCTGTCCAATGGACGCCAGTGTGTCAGCAAGGGCCTTGACCTTGTTGTAGAACTCCGTGGCCGTGGAGTCAAGCTTCTCACAAGCGCCGAGCTCGCGGCGGAGGGCGCTGACACGGGCCTGCGACTGCGACGCGAAGGAGCGCTCGAGGATTGTCCATGCCTCATGAGACGTCTTTGCAAAGACGATGAGCCCGGCAACAACCGGGGTGAGCGACCCCTGGATAGAGGAGAGGTTCGCCTGGTCCTGCCCCGTCCAGACACGGTGCGCCGGGTTATAGACCGGGCCGTTCACGCTGTCCACCAGCACGGGAGGGGGGGGGGGGCAAGGAAAAGAGCCGTCGATGTAGCCGAGCAGGTAGTGGCTCCCAAGGAGCGGAAGGACCTGCGCACGCCAGAAGATGTAGTTGTCGGGCGACAGCTTGACGGTGATGAGGTTGCCGAAGTGGAACGGTGGAGGCAACGAGCCCGTCGTGAAGACTGCCGGAGGCGCGTACGCCATAGAGGCAGAGACGAGCGGCGCGGGCGAGGACGCCGAGGTGAAACCCTCGGGCGGCGCGTACGCCCCGTAGGCGGGGACAGCCATCGCGGGGGTGGACCCTGCCGGAGGCGCGGACGCCGTGAGGGCAGGGTGCATCGGCGCAAGGCCCGACCCAGAGAGCCCTGCCGTGCCGGCCGACGAGGCAGCCGCGGGCGCAAAGGCCAGAGGCGGGACAGCGGCGGCCGAGGAGGCAGGTGAGGAGGCGCTGGACGTGTGGATCGTCAGCGCGTGCCCCGGCGACGAAGAGGCCGATGGCTGGTTGGAGAAGAACGAGCCGACGCTCCTCGTCCCGATCGGAGGCGGCCGCATGGCGGCAGAGTCGATCGGGCGGGAGAGAAGGGCCGCGAGCAAGGCCGGGAGGTAGCCGGCGTTGGAGGAGCCGGAAGCGGCGGCGCACGACATGGCGGTGGCGGCGATCGGCGGCAGCAGCGGTGGCGGCGGCGTGACTAGGGTTTGGCGGCGGAAGCGGAGGTCGTAACCAGGCCTGTTACCATGTAAAACAATGATTTTGGGGTGGGAACCGGCTCAACCCTCTAGGGGTGGCCTATCACATATATATAATAGATGTGTTACAATTGGTACAATATACGTACACATATACAGAAGCTATACACAGTCTAACAGAGCCCGACAAATCACCATATAGAGTTTTTCGAGGCCACACGCCTACACGTCACCGACTTCTACTCGGAGGTCGGAGCTCGTCGAGTAGGTTCCCGTCAGAATACATCGCTTCGGTGGACCATGCCGGCGTGAAACGGGCCAACGAACGGCTGCAATGTGCCCAAGCGTACTTGCGGATCGGCCAACGCACCTGTGTTGAGGAGGAGGCGTGCGTAGCGTGCCGGCCGGCGCATCTAATTAGTTAGGATAGTTTAGTGGGAATATTAATATACATAGTTAATTTGTAGTTAAGTACGTAGTAGGGACAATTTTAAAAACAACATCGTGCAATCCCTCCCAATGTATAAATGAAGTGCGTATTTGATAATTACAACATCGTGCAATCCCTCCCTATGTAGTTAAGTACGTAGCATCATCTTATTTGCATTCCGGCGTAGATTGATTTGGTCACACAAAGAAATTACAAGTTGCGCTGAACACCACATTTAATTATTTTGTTTTTATTTATGGGATAACGAAAATATGAGATGACCTAGAGCAACTAATAGTCAAAACTGAAATACTATTTCACTCCTCCGGCTTCCTCGGTTTGGAAGTGACTGGAGGGGACGGCTTTGACGACTTCCACTTTCGATTTGATGCGGTCGAAGAACCATGTCGGCGTCATCTTCTGCCATGGCGGCTTCCCTCACACGGGTGAGGAAATGGCAAGTAGTAGGCTTATGGGAGGCAGGAAATGGGTGTGCCCCCGCTAGACACTTAGCGGTGGCGGCCTTTTCTTCGTCGCCAATGCCATTGGCAGCGGAGGGATATAGATAAGGTGAGAAACTGTCAAAAGTTTCCAGCTCATGCGAACTTAAGGTTTACAAATTTGGTTGACATGTGGGCCAACAGATTGCGGATCAATTGTGTCATCCACCCTAAAGTCACATTTCTTAAGTAAGAGGATACAACACAGCTGGGCAAAGGATTTTGTGCGTGGGGTGGAAGGAAGGAGGCCCCCATATGTCATTCATTCCAGTTTAATTAATTTCTGCCCACTTATTGAAATCAATTCTATTTTGAACAATAGGTGTATGAAATATAGAATTAAAAATAACAAAAACATAGAGGTACACGTATAAAAATTAATATCATGTCATGGGAATTCTCAAAATATTCAACTGTTTTCCGGAAAAGAATCACAGATGGATTTTTAATGTTTTTTATAATTAAATATTAACATATTTTTGTCAAAAATGCTGAAACTTGCCGTTGAGTCCTAATAAGCTTGTCATAAAAAAAGGAAGACAATACCCAATATTAAAATTCACAAAATAGATTATCATATATGAAGTTTCATAACTTCCCTCCAAATCTCTTAACTTTTTACCAGACGATGTATTTTAGTGACCATCAGAGCATTTTTTCACTTGAAAATATTCCTACACCTTGGTCTAAGATATATAATAACATGTGTGAATTAAAATCATTTTTGTTATGTAATTATTTAATTTAGCATTTCTCCAGCTATTAAATAGGGGAAATGAAAGAATATATAAATATTGTAAAAATACTAAAATTGTCTAGGAGTCTTAATATTTGTGTAATAGGTTATGATAAAAATATGAAAATAATACAAATAACAGAAACTATAATTTTTCGTGAACTGGACTATCCCCCATAACATTTGATGCAAATATATACAAAACTATTTTCAGTGACCATTCGAGCACTTTTCGACTTGATTTCTTTCTACACCTTGTCCTAAAATATATAACAACATTTATAAATAAAAATAGTTTTTTGTGTTATAATTTTAGTATGGCATTTTCTCCAGCTATTAAAGAGGTTAAACGGAGAGAATATCTTAATATTAAAAAAAATACTAAAATTTGGATAGGAGTATTAATATTGGCACAATAGGTTATGATAAACATATGAGCAAAATAAAATTAAAAGAAATAATGCCTTTCCAAGAAGTGGACTATCTCGCGTAACATCCCATGCAAATAGCCACAAGACCCTTTTCAGTAACCATTTGAGCGCTTTTCCACTTGAGTTTTTTCCTAAATCTTGGTCTAAGATATATAATACCATATGTGAATTGAAAGCATCACTTGTTATGCGGTAATTATAATTTAGTATTTTCTCTGCTTTTTAGAAGAATAAATAATAAATAAAATAAAATTCGTCAACAATATCTCAAATTTGGCACGGGGTCTTAATATTGGTACATGAGATAGTCATAAAAATCCCACACAAATTCTCCAAAGATGGAAAACTGGTTACTTAGAAAATGACCCATTTTGGCCTACCAATAGCACCATTTTGTAAAACTAAACCAAAATCAAGTTTGCCTAAAAAATCAAGTAATTCTACACCACACAAATTCTCCAAAGATGAAAACTGGTTACTTAGAAAATTAAAAGAAACTGGTTACACAAATTTTCCAAGAAGTGGACTATCTCGCGTAACATCCCATGCAAATAGCCACAAGATCCTTTTCAGTGACCATTTGAGCGCTTTTCCACTTGAGTTTTTTCCTAAATCTTGGTCTAAGATATATAATACCATATGTGAATTGAAAGCATCACTTGTTATGCAGTAATTATAATTTAGTATTTTCTTTGCTTTTTAGAAGAATAAATAATAAATAAAATAAAATTCGTCAACAATATCTCAAATTTGGCACGGGGTCTTAATATTGGTACATGAGATAGTCATAAAAATCCCACACAAATTCTCCAAAGATGGAAAACTGGTTACTTAGAAAATGACCCATTTTGGCCTACCAATAGCACCATTTTGTAAAACTAAACCAAAATCAAGTTTGCCTAAAAAATCAAGTAATTCTACATGCACATTGCACAAGGACGAGAAGGATTTTTAAAAACAGATTTTTTTGTAGAGAACGCCATCACTTTGTTGATCAAATAACAATATTGCAGAGTAACAGAGTTCATACAAGACCTGGCGAAAGTATCTTTCTACACCCAGGAGCAAATGCTCCTGATGTGAACAGTAAAATCAAAAATAAAATTGAAAAAAAATTCAAAAAATTCTGAATTTTTTGTGTGACATACTTTTACAAATGTTTGTTGTGCATGTAAAATTTCATAACGAAATCACATTGGTGAAAGTCGTGCCAAAAAAAACCAGAGCTCCAAAATGCTTTTGTAAGTAACATTTTTAGAACATCGATTTTGTTTTTTTACCACGCCTTCCACCAATGTGATTTTGCGATGAAATTTTGCATCCACAACAAACTTGGCGAAAGTATGCCACAAAATAAATTCAGATTTTTTTGAATGTTTTTTGATTTTACTGTCCACACCAGGAGGAAGGTGTAGAAACTCCACTTCCCAAGACCTGGCTACTATATTATCATTTAATCATTGTTTTGAAACATTTTTATCAATTTACTGTACTAACATATTAATTTAGTGCATAGAGCCAGTTCCTGTTTTCTATTGCTCTTGAGACTATCAGGAAATAAACGTATAAAAAGTCTCATAAAAAATAGAGAGGTGGTTTCTCACCGAAAGAAGACCGATGGACGAAATGACAACACTTGGTGGGCTCCTCAGTGCTTAGACCACCCCCTCTAGACCTCCGTCTTACAGGGGCGTCTACGGCCTTTGGGGATCCCCCGGCCGACTTCGACGCACCATAGCTTATATATACCCAAAAACCCTATCTCAAATTATCACCGATTTTTCAGGCTGCCGCCACTCCCTGTTCTGATTTGATCTTTCTTTAGCCCTGATCCGGCCATTTGCCGGAGGGGGAACCTTCATCTTCAATCTCTTCATCAAGCCTTGCTGCTTGGAGTAGTCCACCTATGAGCCTGAGGGTTAATGGTAGTAGCTATGTGTTATGTACTTATCTTTCTTGATCTTATGAATAATCACCATAATTATAATCTTGAGCATTGTTGATTAGTTGTACTATATGATGTACGTATTGTGATGATCAAATCTATTACACCCTCTGGCGTATCACTGTCGAGATAAGCATGACACTTCCGACATACATGCATATAGCAAGTCCTACAATCCAAGATGACAACATGCTCATGACGACATATCACTACCGAGTTCCGACATACATGCATATAGCAAGTCCTACAAGCCAAGACGACAACATGCTCATGACGACACAATGACCATGAGAAAAACAACAATTTATCTCCACCCTCCTATTTTTGGTAGTAGAAACAAACTACATTTTACACACGTAGCATGTCTGCAACCCAAAATGAAATACAACCCAGGAGATAAAAGCCATGTTTAAGACCTTGAACGAAAAAAACTTGCAGAAGGGTCCCGAAAAAGAAAGAAATATTCCCTAAATCCGAACAGGAACTTAACTCGCTCGAACAACTAAAATCCAGCAATTTGCGATGAGTGAGGCTAGAGCCCGACCAATTAATGGCATCTCCAAGACCGACCCTCAAACCACCCGCATCCGTCCAGACCGTGGAAACCATTCAACGTACGCCTGTATCGGTCCGTTGGGCGGTCCGTACCATTATTTTCCCACAAAGCAGAACGAAACATTGGGGGGGGGGGGGGGGGGGGGGCTGTGGGAGTCCAGACACGAGAAACGTCAGACTCTGACCCCCTAGCCCACCCAAAAGGAAGGCGGAGGCACGATTTTCGTGCCAACCCCCCGCCCCCCACTTCATTGTTTCATCCCCTGCTGCTCTCCACACAATTCACCCCCTTTTCGCCCACCCTCTCCTTCCTTCCGTCGCCGACACATGGAACTGAAGGAGAACCTGTTGGAAATGAAGATGGCGGAGGTGCCGGAGGATGCAAGGATCGTGTTCGCCTGGAAGATCAGCTCAGCTACGCGGCAAACTCGCCGCGTCAATGCGAAGGCCGCAAAGGAGAAGAAGTTCAAGAAGGTGATGACTGCTGGTGGGCGTGCTGGTGTCGGGCGTGGTGGTCGTGCCGGACGTGGCGGACGTCGCAACGGAGGCCGCGGTGCAAAGACGAGCATGCCCACAACACATATGACGCAGTGGACGGAGCATTAGAAGCCTTCGTACTACTACGTCGCCAAGCAGCTCAGAACCACCGCAGGGAAGTTGCCTTACAATGTCGACATAAGCGCGACATCACTCTTCTCCGAGTGTTCTTCGCTGCTGCTTGTCCGGTCTCGAACGGCGGGCGAGGAGCAGATGGGTGCCTGCACACTGTTAGCTACAATGCCTAGAGCGGGAGACCCGACATATGATGGCCCGGACAATAAGATGCTCGACATCATCCACGACGAAGGAAACAAAGGAGGATATGGCTGTGAGGACAGACAGGTGGAAGACTCTGATCCCACCCAGTCCGGCAACTACCCGCTGCAGTAGTCCTACACCCAGACGAGCACGTAACAATTATACACTCAGACCGGCGTGGGCACACAACAACAACCAAAAATGCTTAGTTTTGTTGCTCACTAGCCGGAAAAGCTTAGTTTTGTTGATCACTAGCCGGATATGCTTAGTTTTGTTGCTCATTTTTTAGCCTTCTCGTGCTTGTTTAGTGTACAAGAAGTTTAAGAAGAAAAACTTCACCGTCATGCATTATTGGTTGAAGTTGAATGGGCAACCAAAATGAAACCTTTTCATAGCCAAGCCCGCCGCCCAAGCCACCGAGGAAGAAACCGGTGACCTTAGCGACCCAACCCAAGAACCGTCGAAGAAGGTTAGAAGATTTTTACAGGAAAAGAAGTGGGAGGAGGAGAGGGCCAAGCGAGGAAGTGTGACGATCAAGCTGACGGAGAAGTTCGAGTACATCTTATCGAAGAAGGAGAAGGCATGTGTGAAGTGCTCGGACCTCAAGGAGGAGAAAAAAGGCGAAGATATTCAAATTGTTGATGGAGGCGACGGAGAAGAAGTTGAAACTCGAAGAGAGGAGAGCCATGATCGAAGAGAGAAAGGCCGCGCTCGAGGAAAAAAGATGAAGATGTCCGCCAATGCGAAGGACGCCTAGATCTTGACCTTGAATGTGGAGTCTCTAGATGCCGACGCAAAAATGATCGTGCAATCTGTCCGCTTCCAGATGTTATAATGGCAGAAAGATCAGTTGATAACGACGGACATTGAGGACGCGGCGGAGGCGGACGCGGAGGCAGAGGCATCATACGTGGCGGTGACGACATCTTGATCGGCATGAAGATGACTGGGGTAGCTGGTTCGGCAAGGAAAAATTGCACGGACTGTCAGATTAAAGTTTTTTTTGGATGTGGGCATATAAAACTAAGCATACTTATTTTTTTATTGTGATTGAGACATACATTTTGACATTGGTGTGACCCACACGCTGTGTATAGGACTTAATTGAAATTTCAAATTGCCCTATAGTTGTTCGTGGAGGGAATTTGCGGGTGGTCATCGGAGATGCCTTGATTGCCCCATGCATCAACATCTCTCGTGACCGTGAGGCAGCTGCCACCAGTTCGCCGTCGTGGGCCAAGCGCGCCACGACCAAAGGACGATGAACGTACGACCTGTGCGCATTACCCCCCCCCCCCCCCCCCCCCCACACACACACACAGCGTGCCCCCTGTAGCCACCCCTCCGTCACCTTGTCTCCGCGTACATGTCTATAGGTCTTGGTTTGTATATTGCACCTGTCACGTCTCCCTCTCACTGTAATCTGTATGTAACTTGGGAGACAAGACATGAGTTGCACCCCTTGTACCTATGTACGTGCCTAGTGCACCATCAATGAGAATCCCTAACTTACATGGTATCAGATAGCACGCCGATCCTACCTCTTCTGCTGCCCTAGCCGCCGCCGCCTCGTGCCGCTGCCGCTGCTACCCAGCCGCCGCCGCCGCCTCGTGCTGCCGCCGCCACGCCCTCCCCTCCTAACCCTACTCTCCCTCCCTAGCCGCCGCCGCCGCCCCGTGCCGCCGCCGCCGCTCAACCCTAAACCCCGCCGCTGCCATCTACCCTCCCCGCAGCCGCACCCGCCACCACCGCCGCGCCGCGCCCTCCCCTCCTAACCCTACTCTTCCTCCACAGTCGTCGCCGCCGCCCCGTGCCGCCGCCGCCGCTCAACCCTAAACCCTGCCGCTGCCATCTACACTCCACGCAGCCGCACCCACCACCACCGCCTCGCCGCGCCTTCCCTCCTGTCGTGCCGCCGCCGCCATGTCGGGCCATTCCTCCCTATCCGGCAACACCAACCCCTTCGCCGGCCCTGATCCTACTGACATCCGCAACCTCGACATCCATGGGCGTGTTCCCGTCACCCTCGATCCTCACAACTCCTCGTATTATGCGTGGAAGACCTACTTCTCGCTCGTCTTTCGCGAGTACAACGTCGTGGATCACATCGACGGCTTCGTCGACTCCACCGATATGAAGGACGACTCCGAGTGGACAACCATCGATGCCACCCTCATCCGGTGGTTCTTCCTCACCATCTCCAAGGATCTCTTTCACACCGTCGTCAGCGAGGGCGATGATGCGCATACCGTCTGGGTCAAACTCAACGGCTTCTTCACCGACAACAAGCTTCAGCGTCGCGTCCTCTTGCAGCAAGAGTTTTTTGGCTGTCATCAAGATGATCAGTCCATTGATGATTACTGCCGCCGTCTCAAGACGTTGTCCGATGAACTCCGTGACATTGGCGCCAAGATCGATGATGACCTCAGCACGCTCACTACAGGCCTCAACGAGGACTTCCGCAACGCCGCCTCCAACCTCACCTTGATGATGAACCCCTCGTTCCCCAAGTTCGTCGCCTACCTTCGTTTGGAGGAACGACGGATGAAGCAGGTCAAGCGGCGGGTCCAGCACACCGCCCTCGCCGCGGGCACCTCTCGCGGCGCTTCGCCTCCCGCGCCTCGGGCCTCGGCACCTCCCGCACCCCCGGGGTTCTTCCCCCTACCGCCCGCGCCGCCCATGCAGCAGCAGCCGCAACAGTCTGGCGGTGGCGGCGGCGGCCGGCGCAACAACCGCCGTGGCGGCGGACGCCAGAAGCAGCAGCAGCAACAACCGGCGTACGGGGGGCTGCCTCGTCAACAACAGCCTACCCCGCCCTGGACCTACGACACGAATCCGTGGACTGGAGTTGGTCACGCCTATTCGATGCCGGTGCCTCGCCCCCCTGCGCCGGGCCTCCTCGGGCCGCCTCTGCCTCGTCACCAGGCCTACCTCGTCGCGCCTGGTCCTGTTGGCCTCCCGGCCCTGCCCGCCCCGCCGATGGCTGGCGGCTATCCCGCTGCCCCGATGCCTCCATACGGAGGGACCCCCTACGGCGGGACCTTCTCACAGCAGGCGCCTTCGCCGTGGGATCTCGCCCTCCTGGCGGCGCTACACTCGGCCCCCTCTCCGAGCAACTATGGGGGCGGTGGTGACTGGTACATGGACTCGGGCGCCACTGCTCATATGACCTCTCATCCCGATAACCTCATCTCCTCCACTCCAGTTCATACTCCTACTCGTATCACCGTTGGTAACGGTTCATCCTTACCCATCACACATATAGGTCATACCTCATTTCCCTCTTCATCTACACCTATCAACATGTATAATGTTCTTGTTTCTCCTGACTTAGTCATGAATCTTTGTTCTGTTCGTTGTCTTGCTCGTGAGAATCCTCTTACTGTTGAATTTGACGCTCTCGGTTTTTCTGTGAAGGACGCCCGTACCCGGATGGTACTGCACCGCTGTGATAGCCCTGCCGATATCTACCCGGTGCATCCCTTCACCACCACCTCCACCCGACCAGTCTCCCTTGCCGCTGGCGTCGATCTTTGGCATGCTCGCCTGGGCCATCCCAACTCCACCGTTTTGCGTCATATTCTTCAGAGTTTTTCCTTTTCATGTAATAAGGTTGATGGCCATACTTGTGAGGCTTTTCGTGTTGACAAACACGTTCGTCTACCCTTTAGTGCGTCTACCACTATTTCTACTTTTCCGTTTCAGTTAATTCATAGCGATGTTTGGACATCCCCGGTTGCAAGCAACACGGGCTATATCTATTATTTGATTTTAGATGACTTCTCTCATTATGTGTGGACGTTTCCTCTTCGTCGCAAGTCCGACGCGCTGGCCACACTCACCGCCTTTTACTCCTATGTCACCACACAATTTGGTCGTCGCATCCAAGCACTCCAGACTGATAACGGAAAAGAGTTTGACAACGCTGTCGTTCGCCACCTTCTTGCCACCCGCGGCACTATCTTCCGCCTTACTTGTCCTTACACGTCTCAACAGAACGGTCGCGCTGAGCGCATCCTATGCACTCTTAATGACTGCGTTCGCACTTTACTCTTCCACTCTAATGTGCCTCCCCAGTTTTGGCCGGACGCGCTCGCCACCGCCACCCTTCTCATCAACATCCGCCCATGTCGTCCGCGTTGGAATTACGCACCTCATCAGCTTCTCTTTGGTGCGCCTCCATCTTACGATGGCCTCCGCATCTTCGGGTGTCTCTGTTATCCTAGCACAGCGTCCACCACTCCTCATAAACTCGCGCCTAGGTCTGTTCCCTGTATTTTCCTTGGCTATCCTCTGTTGACACCTGATTTTGGCACAATACAAAATGCAATAGAGATGACCTCAAATGACAAGATATTCTACGTGAGAAACTTCACATTGCCGAGTGGAACAACTTTGATGTTTGGACCATAATCATTCGGCATCATATCAAAGACCAAAACTACACTCGGATTGTCATGTTTAGGTGTTCTGAGTGCTTTTTGGTCGATTACGCCTCCAAGACAATCTCGGATGAAGGAATGCTCTACATGAATTATCTTCGTCTCGTCGAATCGATTGATTTTCATATAAAAATCGTCTCAAACCGGCTTCGTATGCAAAAGTTAGAGCTATTTGAATGCAGCCCTGTCAAGAGGCAAAATACGGCGCGCCCCATCAGACACATGTCTGATGGGTGTCTGATGCAATGCGTGAGCAATTAGCCCTTCAAGATGGCCTCGGATCGAAAAACGTTCAACATGAAAGTTGTTCGTCTCGTCGAAACGGTCAAAATTGCTTTTTGGCACATTTTCATCCGAGGTCGTTTACTGCCTCAAAAACCTTGCCGGAAGGTGCAGCCAGAAAACTTGCCGGGGAAAGCTTGCCGCCGTGAACAGTAACCTTGCCGCGGTGAACAGTGAACAGTACCTTGCCGCGTGAACAGTAGCCTTTGCCGCGGGTGAACGGTAACCTTGCCGCGGTGAACAGTGAACAGTCCCTTGCCGCGGTGAACAGTAACCTTGCCGGGGGAAAAGCTTGCCGCGGTGAACAGTAACCTTGCCGGGGGAAAAGCTTGCCGCAGTGAACGGTAACCTTGCCCGCGGTGAACAGTAACCTTGCCGGGGAAAAGCTTGCCGCTGTGAACAGTACCTTGCCGCGATGAACAGTACCTTGCCACGATGAACAGTAAAACCTTGCCGCGTGAAAACAGTGCCTTGCCGCCGTGAACAGGCCGGGGGAAAGCTTGCCGTCGTGAACAGTAAAACTGTCAAGGCCAATCCGACCAGATGCTGAAGATGGGCTCAAATACTTATCTAGATGGCCTCGGATCAAAAAGTGTTCAACACCAAAGTTGTTCGTCTCGTCGAAACGGTTAAAATTGCTTTTGAGCTCATTTTCATCCTAGGTCGTTTACTACCACAAAAGGAACCCGCAAGGTGCAGAAAGTTTGCCGGGCCAAGGGATTGCCGGGTAAAGATCTTGCCGCGAGAAAAGAAGATGGCCTCGGATGAAAAAGTGTTCAACATGAAAGTTGTTCGTCTCGTCGAAACGGTCAACTTTGCTTTTGGAGTCATCGTCATCCGACGTAGTATATGACCTACAGAGACGATACAAGAGTCGGACGGTCCAGTCAGCTATATGAACGAGTCCGACTCGAAATTAAGGATGACCCCGTGGAGTATTCAAGATGGCCTTATTTGGAAAAGTGATCAACATACGGATTGTTGGCCTCGTCAAAGCGCACAAAATTGGTATTTGAACCGTCTCCATCGGAAGTCATATGCAGATTCCACGGCCCACGCAAGGAGCAAGGCAGAAGATTGGACCAGATTCGGGCTGAATCCGAGTGGGACCAGAACTAGGACTCTAGGGCGTGAATTGATGTAATTTTCTTGTAAGGAAAGCCTAGATGAATCCTTTGCTTGTACGGGAAGTCCAACCGCCTCTTATATATATTGGGGGTGATGGCCGATTGAAACAACACACAATCGAACAATCATTATACTACTTTTTCATCTACGTTTTATCTTTCCATCGTTTTTCTCTCTCGTTCTTCGTCGTTCTTCGTGTTGGAGAGCTGCGAGTACAGAGGCTCTAGGGGCGAGCGAATCGACCTAGGGCAGCCCATTGCTGCCGCACTCCCTGACGGGGTCCCTCCCGGGCGTGCGGGGCTTCGGGTCTTCAAAAGCGTCTGCCGTCTGTCCTGCGTATCGCGCTGCCGGTCGGACCTCCTTCGACGTGAGCTGCGGTGCATCACCCCCGGCGTCGAGGGTACACGGTGACGTGTTCGTGTGTCAACATCCTCCTAACACCAAAGGTTACCGGTGCTATGATCCAGTGTCCCACCGCGTCTATACCTCGTGGCACGTGTACTTTGATGAGATGGTGTTCCCTTTTCAGCAGGTACCACCCCTCGCCGAGCCCTCCGCGGTCTCTCAGGCTGCCCTGCCTTGGCACGGGACCCAGCTGCAGCCCGCCCCTGCAGCACCTTCTGGCAGGCTGCCGTCGTCACCGGGTCGCACCCCGGCCTCGCCATCGAGCGCGGTGCCTCCTGCCCCGACGGTCCCTTTGGACATCTTGGGCTCGGCTGCCTCCTCAGAAGCCGCCTTCACCGGCTCTCCAGCCGCCACGGCGGTCCCTTCGGACGCCCCTGGCACGGCTGGCACCTCCGGGCCCCCTTCCGAGGTGGTGACCCAGGCTCGCACCGGGACGCTCCGGCCTAGCACACCCTACCCCTCCGACGAGTATGCGTGTGCTGCCTCGACATCATCACCGTCTCCGCTACCATCCTCCCTCGTGCACCCCTTCGGGATCCGAACTAGCTTGCGGCGATGCGGTTGGAGTTCGACGCCCTTCAGCGTAACCACACATGGCGGCTTGTTCCGTAGCCCCCTCATGCCAACGTCATCACTGGCAAGTGGGTGTTCCACCACAAGACTCGCCCTGATGGTTCTCTTGAGCGCCATAAGGCGCGCTGGGTGGTACGCGGCTTTCGACAGCGAGCTGGCGTCGACTTCACCGACACTTTCGCCCCAGTTGTGAAGCCGGGCACGATTCGCACAGTCCTCTAGTTGGCTGTCTCACGTGCCTGGCCTGTTCACCAGCTGGACGTGTCGAACGCCTTTCTCCACGGTCATCTCCAGGAGCAGGTGTTCTGTCAGCAGCCCACCGGTTTCGTCGATGCCGCACACCCAGATTATGTGTGTCTGCTCTTCAGGTCACTCTATGGATTGAACCAGGCACCACGGGCGTGGTACCAACGTATGGCGGCCTTCCTTCAGCAGATGGGGTTTCGGTCCACTCGCTCCGACGCCTCACTCTTCATATATCATCAGGGCGTTGGTACTGCATACCTCCTCCTCTACATCGATGACATCATCCTGACAGCATCCTCCTCCGCGCTACTCCAGCAGATCACTGCTCGCCTCAGCGCCGAGTTTGCTCTTAAGGACTTGGGGGCTCTGCACTACTTCCTCGGCATCGAGGTCGTTCGCCGCCCTACCGGCTTCTTTCTGCATCAGCAGAAGTACGCCCATGAGATTCTGCAGCGAGCAGGTGATGACCCACAAGTATAGGGGATCTATCGTAGTCCTTTCGATAAGTAAGAGTGTCGAACCCAACGAGGAGCAGAAGGAAATGACAAGCAGTTTTCAGTAAGGTATTCTCTTCAAGCATTGAAATTATCGGCAACAGATAGTTTTGTGATAAGATAATTCGTAATGGGTAACAAGTAACAAATGTAGCAAAGGTACAACAAGGTGGCCCAATCCTATTTGTAGTAAAGGACAAGCCTGGACAAACTCTTATATAAAGCAAATCGCTCCCGAGGACGCATGGGAATTTCTGTCAAGCTAGTTTTCATCATGCTCATATGATTCGCGTTCGTTACTTTGATAATTTGATATGTGGGTGGACCGGTACTTGGGTGCTGCCCTTACTTGGACAAGCCTCCCACTTATGATTAACTTCTCTCGCAAGCATCCGCAACTACGAAAGAAGAATTAAGATAAATCTAACCATAGCATGAAACATATGGATCCAAATCAGCCCCTTACGAAGCAACGCATAAACTAGGGTTTAAGCTTCTGTCACTCTAGCAACCCATCATCTACTTATTACTTCCCAATGCCTTCCCCTAGGCCCAAATAATGGTGAAGTGTCATGTAGTCGACGTTCACATAACACCACTAGAGGAGAGACAACATACATCTCATCAAAATATCGAACGAATACCAAATTCACATGATTACTTATAACAAGACTTATCCCATGTCCTCAGGAACAAACGTAACTACTCACAAAGCATATTCATGTTCATAATCAGAGGAGTATTAATTATCATTAAGGATCTGAACATATGATCTTCCACCAAGTAAACCAACTAGCATCAACTACAAAGAGTAATCAACACTACTAGCAACCCACATGTACCAATCTGAGGTTTTGAGACAAAGATCAGATACAAGAGATGAACTAGGGTTTGGAGAGGAGATGGTGCTGGTGAAGATGTTGATGGAGATTGACCCCCTCTCGATGAGATGATCGTTGGTGATGACGATGGCTTCGATTTCCCCCTCCGGGAGGGAAGTTTCCCCGGCAGAACAGCTCCGCCGGAGCCCTAGATTGGTTCTGCCCAAGTTCCGCCTCGAGACGGCGGAGCTTCGTCCCGAAAGCTCCCTTATGATTTTTTTCCAGGTCAAAACCCTCCATATAGCTTAAGATGGGCACCGGAGGGCTGCCAGGGGGCCCACAAGCCACTAGGGCGCGCCCTGGGGGGTAGGGCGCGCCCTCCAGGCTTGTGGCTGCCTGGTGAGTCCCCTCTGGTATTTTCTTCGCCCAGTATTTTTTATATATTCCAAAATAATTCTCCGTAGATTTTCAGGACTTTTGGAGTTGTGCAGAATAGGTATCTCAGATTTTCTCCTTTTCCAGTCCAGAATTCCAGCTGCCGGCATTCTCCCTCTTCATGTAAACCTTGTAAAATAAGAGAGAAAAGGCATAAGTATTGTACCATAATGTGTAATAACAGCCCATAATGCAATAAAGATCAATATAAAAGCATGATGCAAAATGGACGTATCAACTCCCCCAAGCTTAGACCTCGCTTGTCCTCAAGCGAAAACCGAAATCGATAAATATGTCCACATGTTTTAGAGATAGAGGTGTGGATAAAATAAAATACGGACATGAGAGCATCATGATCATATTTAGAACAGCAATACTTATTGATATATAATTTCTTATACTAGAGTAACAATTCATTCACAAGGTAAATTATGAATCAAGAACTCTATTGAGAACCAACAAACTATGATCTCAGTCATTGAAGCAATTGCAATTTATCATAACATCGGAAAGAGTCAATATAAGAGCTTGTAAAGCAAATCCACATACTCAATCATCTTTTAGTCTTTCAAAATTGCTAACACTCACGCGGTACTTATGAGGTCAAAGCTTTAATTGGACACAGAGAAAGATAGGGGCTTATAGTTTTGCCTCCCAACTATTTACCTCCAGGGTAATGTCAACAGAAATAACTCATGATCACCCACATCCGAGAGGATATATGTGTCTAGATCATTCCCCAACACATGACGCTTACCAAGAGAGAAAGGCGAAATAAAGGAAGTGGTGAAGATCACCACGACTCTTGCATAAAGGTAAGTACTAGAAAGTAAAAGTAACAGACATGCCCTTCGCAGAGGGAAGCAGAGGTTGTCATGCACTTTTATAGTTGGATGCGCAATCTCTTAATGCAAAAGAACGTCACTTTATATTGCCGCTTGTGATAAAGAACTTTATTATGCAGTCTGTCGCTTTTATTTCTTCCATATCAGAAGTTCGTATAAAGTTTATTTTCCTCACACTAATAGAACATACATATTTAAAGAGCAATTTTTATTGCTTGCACCGATGAAAACTTACTTGAAGGATCGTACTCAATCCATAGGTAGGTATGGTGGACTCTCATGGCAAAACTGGGTTAAGGGTGTTTGGATGCACAAGTAGTATCTCTACTTGGTGCGGAAGTTTTGGCTAATATGGGGTGGAAGCAAGCGTCACATGTTAAAGGATCTATAACCATATAACTTCTATTCGGAAATAAGCAAACATAACCCATTATGTTGTCTTTCTTGTCCAACATCAACTTCTTAGCATATAATATTTTAATGAGTGCTCTCAATCATAAAAGATGCCCAAGATAATATATTTATATGTGAACCTCTCTTTCTTTATTATTTCCTTTTAATTGCAATAGTGACCAATCGCTATGTTTGTCAACTCACAACAAATTTCAATCGACATACTTCTTATATGTGAAGTCGTCACTTCCCATAAGATCATCATATATATTCTTTGCTTTTATTCTATACTTCCTTTTTGTCATGATCATAGCAAGAAAACAAATCCCTCAACTCAAACAAATCTTTATTATATAACTCTCGGACTCGATTACATAGAGGGAACACAAAGCAAAACTCAAAGCTAGATCACACTAAAAACTTTATTCTACTAGATCAAGATATAACCAAAAGGATCGAACTAAGAAAAACGATAAAAGTAAAAGAAGTGATGGTGATACATTACCGGGGCACCTCCCCCAAGCTTGGCACAAGCCAAGGGGAGTGCCCATACCCATGTGTTTAGTTGTCTTTCTTCAGAGGTGGTGATGTTATATTCTTGCCGATGATGCCCCTCAAAATTCGATTCTCTTCCTCAAGCTTGTTATTTTGCTGTCTAAGATCCATTATTTCCTTGCGAAGTTTTCCAGTGACGGTTAGAGCTCCCATCACCCATGGATGTTTCATTGCTGCGGGGGAATAAGCAACACTCTTTTTCATATTTTCATAAGTAAGAAATTTAGCATTGGGAGGGATGACCGAATTCGGAATTGCTGAGCTCTGAAGTTCCTCCAACATGGCTCCAGGTTGTAGACGAGAGGTAACTTCTTGGTCTTCCTCCATGGCATCCACCCTTTTCAAGTCGGACTCCATCTCTTCCTCCGTGGCTTGCCCGAAGTGGTTGGCTTCGCTGTATACTCCAGGCCCCGGTGTCAGGTGAGAGGCACGGCTCTCCCCGACCGACTCTTGCGAAGACATATTGCTCTAAATCTGCTGCAGAAACAGCTCAAAACGAAAACAGGAAGTATTATCGTGATACGAAGGTCCAAGCCTTCGGGAGATTATATAATGAATTTTTACCGATCTAAAGGAGTATACCACAAGAAAACGGAGTCCGGAGGGTACACGGGGTGGCCACAAGCCTCTAGGGCGCGCCCAGGGGGGTAGGGCATGCCCTCCTGGCTTGTCGCCTCCTCGTGCACTTTTCGGACTACTTTAAATTTTCCTAAATTATTAAATATTCCAAAACGGAGAAAAATTGCTATTGGAAAAGTTTTGGAGTCGGTTTGCTTACCGTACCACATACCTATTCCTTTTCGGAGTCTGAAACGTTCTGGTAGGTCTCCCTAATGTACTCCTCCGGAGTTATGGTATTGATAATATTGGTTTCAACATTTATAGGAGTACCTGAGATATAATGTTTGATTCTTTGCCCGTTTACCACCTTCGGATTTGTGCCTTCGGCGTTGTTGATCTTGATGGCACCAGAACGATACACTTCCTCGATAATGTAAGGCCCTTCCCATTTAGAGAGAAGTTTTCCTGCAAAAAATCTTAAACGAGAATTGTATAGCAAGACATGGTCACCTACATTGAATTCACGCTTTTGTATCCTTTTATCGTGCCATCTCTTAACCTTTTCTTTAAACAACTTGGCATTCTCATAGGCCTGGGTCCTCCATTCATCAAGTGAGCTAATGTCAAATAACCTCTTCTCACCAGCAAGTTTGAAATCATAGTTGAGCTCTTTGATTGCCCAATATGCTTTATGTTCTAGTTCTAGAGGTAAGTGACATGCTTTCCCATAAACCATTTTATACGGAGACATACCCATAGGGTTTTTGTAAGTAGTTCTATAAGCCCATAATGCATCATCAAGTTTCTTAGACCAATTCTTTCTAGATCTATTAACAGTCTTTTGCAAGATCAATTTAATTTCTCTATTGCTTAATTCTACTTGACCACTAGACTGAGGATGATATGGAGATGCAATTCTATGATTAACATCGTACTTAGCAAGCAATTTATGGAAAGCAGCATGAATAAAGTGTGAACCACCATCAGTCATTAAATATCTGGGGACTCCAAATCTAGGGAAAATAACTTCTTTCAGCATTTTAATAGAAGTGTTATGATCAGCACTACTAGTTGGAATAGCTTCTACCCACTTAGTAACATAATCAACAGCAACTAGAATATGAGTATACTCGTTGGACTTTGGAAAAGGTCCCATATAATCAATACCCCAAACATCAAATGGTTCAATTACAAGAGAGTAATTCATAGGCATTTCCTGACGTCTACTAATATTACCAATTCTTTGACATTCATCACAAGACAGGACAAACTTACGGGCATCCTTAAAGAGAGTAGGCCAATAAAAACCAGATTGTAATACCTTGTGTGCAGTTCTATCTCTAGCGTGGTGTCCTCCGTAGGCCTCGGAGTGACACTTGCGTAGGATTTGTTCCTGTTCATGCTCAGGTACACAACGTCTAATAACACCATCTACTCCTTCTTTATAAAGGTGTGGATCATCCCAAAAGTAATGTCTTGAATCATAGAAGAACTTTTTCTTTTGTTGGTATGTGAAACTAGGTGGTATAAATTTAGCAACAATGTAATTAGCATAATCAGCATACCATGGAGCATTACGTGAAGCATTTATGACAGCTAATTGTTCATCAGGAAAGCTATCATCAATAGGTAGTGGGTCATCAAGAACATTCTCTAACCTAGACAAGTTATCCGCTACGGGGTTCTCAGCACCCTTTCTATCAACAATATGCAAGTCAAATTTTTGTAGCAAGAGAACACATCTAATAAGTCTAGGTTTAGCATCTTTCTTTTCCATAAGATATTTAATAGCAGCATGATCAGTGTGAACAGTTACTTTGGAATCAACAATATAAGGTCTGAACTTATCAAAAGCAAACACAACTGCTAAAAATTCCTTTTCAGTGGTAGCATAGTTTCTTTGAGCACTGTCTAGAGTTTTACTAGAATAATGGATAACATTTAATTTTTTTATCAACTCTTTGTCCTAGAACAGCGCCAACGGCATAATCACTAGCATCACACATAATTTCAAAGGGTAGGTTCCAATCAGGTGGTTGAACAACATGTGCAGAAATCAAGGTTTTCTTAAGAATTTCAAATGCTTCTACACAATCATCATCAAAAACAAATGGAACATCTTTTTGCAAAAGATTAGTGAGAGGCCTAAAAATCTTAGAGAAGTCTTTAATAAACCTCCTATAGAAACCAGCATGACCAAGGAAACTTCTTATACCTCTGATATCCGTAGGACACGGCATTTTTTCAATAGCATCAACTTTAGCTTTATCAACTTCAATACCTCTTTCGGAGAGTTTGTGCCCCAAGACAATACCTTCATTAACCATAAAGTGACACTTTCCCCAATTCAAGACAAGATTAGTTTCTTCGCATCTCTGCAAAACTCGATCAAGGTTGCTCAAGCAATCATCAAAAGAAGTTCCGTAAACGGAGAAATCGTCCATGAAAACCTCAACAATCTTTTCACAAAAGTCAGAGAATATGGCAGTCATACATCTTTGAAAGGTAGCAGGTGCATTGCATAAACCAAAAGGCATACGTCTATAAGAAAAGGTACCGAAAGGACAAGTAAAGGTGGTCTTCTCTTGGTTTTCTTTTGACACAGGTATTTGAGAAAAACTAGAATTACCATCAATAAAAGGTAGAGGTTAATGATCTTTCCTAGTGGATTTATTTAATTTCCTAAAATCAATTACCATTCTATATCCTGTAACAATTCTTTGCGGGATCAATTCATTTTTATCATTAGGAACAACGGTAATACCTCCCTTCTTAGGGACACAATGAACAGGACTAACCCATCTACTATCAACAATTGGATAAATTATACCTGCCTCCAGAAGCTTTAATATTTCATTTCTTACCACTTCTTTCATTTTAGGATTTAACCGTCGTTGGTGATCAACAACTGGTTTAGCATCAGGCTCCATATTAATTTTATGCTGACATAGAGTGGGACTAATGCCCTTAAGATTATCAAGAGTATGTCCAATAGCAGCACGGTGCTTCCTCAGAGTTTTCAATAATCTCTTTTCTTCATGCTCTAAAAGGTTAGCACTAATAATAACAGGATATATCTTCTTTTCATCAAGATGAGCATATTTCAGAGTATCCGGTAATTGTTTAAGCTCAAACACGGGATCACCCTTGGGTGGAGGAGGATCCCTAAGTATTTCAACAGGCAGGTTGTGTTTCAAAATAGGATGCTGATCAAAGAAAATCTTGTCTATTTCATTCCTTTCATTCATATGCATATCGTTCTCATGGTCTAGCAAGTATTGTTCTAAGGGATCAGTAGGAGGCACAGCAATAGAAGCAAGACCAACAATTTCATCTTTACTAGGCAATTCTTTGTCATGGGGTTGTCTATGAAATTTAGAGAAATTAAACTCATGGGACACATCCCCAAAACTTACAGTAACAGTTTTTTTCTCACAATCTATCTTAGCATTAACAGTATTCAAGAAAGGTCTACCAAATATAATGGGACAAAAATCATCTTGTGGGGAACCAAGGACAAGAAAATCAGTAGGATATTTTATTTTCCCACACAAGACTTCAACATCTCTAACAATCCCAACTGGTGCTATAGTATCTCTATTAGCAAGCTTAATGGTAACATCAATTTCTTCTAATTCAGCTGGTGCAATATCATTCATAATTTCTTGGTACAAGGTAAAGGGAATTGCACTCACACTAGCACCCACATCACATAAGCCATGATAACAATGATCTCCTATTTTAACAGAAACAACAGGCATGCCAACAACAGGTCTATGTTTATCTTTAGTATCAGGTCTAGCAATTCTAGCAGCTTCATCACAGAAATGAATAACAGGCCCATCAATATTATCAACCAAGAGATCTTTAACCATAGCAATATTAGGTTCAACTTTGATTTGTTCAGGGGGTGTAGGTGTTCTAGTATAACTCTTACGAACCACAGTTGAAGATTTAGCATGTTCCTTTATTCTAACAGGGAAAGGTAGTTTCTCAATATAAGCAGCAGGAATAACAGGATCAACATTATAAATAATGGTTTCTTCTTCAACTTTAATAGGTTCAACTACTTTCACTTCAATGGGAGGATGATATTTAAACCACTTTTCCTTAGGGAGATCAACATGAGCAGCAAACGATTCACGGAATCAAGCTACTATCTCAGAGTCAAGTCCATATTTAGTGCTAAATTCACGAAAAGCACCGGTGTCTATAAAGGATTTAACACAATCAAACTTAAGGTTTATACCTGACTCCTTACCTTCGTCGAGTTCCCAATATTCAGAGTTGCGTTTAATTCTTTCCAATAAGTCCCATTTGAATTCAATATCTTTCTTCATAAAGGAACCAGTACAAGAAGTATCAAGCATGGATTGATCATTACGAGAAAGCGGAGCATAAAAATTCTGAATAATAATTTCTCTTGAGAGCTCATGATTGGGGCATGAATATAACATTGACTTAAGCCTCTCCCAAGCTTGAGCGATACTTTCTCCTTCACAAGGCCAAAAATTATAAATATAATTCCGATCACGATGAACCAGATGCATAGGATAAAACTTCTGATGAAATTCCAATTTCAATCGGTTGTAGTTCCATGATCCAATATCATCACATAGCCTATACCATGTCAATGCCTTCTCCTTCAAAGATAAAGGAAAGACCTTCTTCTTGACATCATCCTCGGGCACACCTGCAAGCTTAAATAATCCACAAACTTCATCCACATAGATTAGATGCAAATCAGGATGTAGTGTTCCATCTCCTACATAAGGATTAGCTAGCAGTTTCTCTATCATACCCAAAGGAATTTCATAATAAATATTTTCAGTAGGTTCTGTAGGTTGAGGAGCAACTCTTTGTGCTTCCGGTCGAGGTGAAGATACCCCGAACAAGCCCCTCAAAGGATTATTTTCCATTGTAACAAGTGATAGTAAATTTCAGCACACTATATAAAATTTTCCTTACCAAATTCCACTCACCAAAGGCGCTTCACTCCCCGGCAACGGCGCCAGAAAAGAGTCTTGATGACCCACAAATATAGGGGATCTATCGTAGTCCTTTCGATAAGTAAGAGTGTCGAACCCAACGAGGAGCGGAAGGAAATGACAAGCAGTTTTCAGTAAGGTATTCTCTGCAAGCACTGAAATTATCGGTAACAGATAGTTTTGTGATAAGATAATTCGTAACGGGTAACAAGTAACAAATGTAGCAAAGGTGCAGCAAGGTGGCCCAATCCTTTTTGTAGCAAAGGACAAGCCTGGATAAATTCTTATATAAAGCAAAGCGCTCCCGAGGACGCATGGGAATTTCTGTCAAGCTAGTTTTCATCATGCGCATATGATTCGCGTTCGTTACTTTGATAATTTGATATGTGGGTGGACCGGTGCTTGGGTGCTACCCTTACTTGGACAAGCCTCCCACTTATGATTAACCTCTCTCGCAAGCATCCGCAACTACGAAAGAAGAATTAAGATAAATCTAACCATAGCATGAAACATATTGATCCAAATCAGCCCCTTACGAAGCAACGCATAAACTAGGGTTTAAGCTTCTGTCACTCTAGCAACCCATCATCTACTTATTACTTCCCAATGCCTTCCCCTAGGCCCAAATAATGGTGAAGTGTCATGTAGTCGATGTTCACCTAACACCACTAGAGGAGAGACAACATACATCTCATCAAAATATCGAACGAATACCAAATTCACATGATTACTTATAACAAGACTTATCCCATGTCCTCAGGAACAAACGTAACTACTCACAAAGCATATTCATGTTCATAATCAGATGAGTATTAATTATCATTAAGGATCTGAACATATGATCTTCCACCAAGTAAACCAACTAGCATCAACTACAAAGAGTAATCAACACTACTAGCAACCCACAGGTACCAATCTGAGGTTTTGAGACAAAGATCGGATACAAGAGATGAACTAGGGTTTGGAGAGCAGATGGTGCTGGTGAAGATGTTGATGGAGATTGACCCCCTCTTGATGAGAGGATCGTTGGTGATGACGATGGCTTCGATTTCCCCCTCCGGGAGGGAAGTTTCCCCGGCAGAACAGCTCCGCCGGAGCCCTAGATTCGTTCTGCCCAAGTTCCGCCTCGAGACGGCGGAGCTTCGTCCCGAAAGCTCCCTTATGATTTTTTCCAGGTCAAAACCCTCCATATAGCAGAAGATGGGCACCGGAGGGCTGCCAGGGGGCCCACAAGCCACTAGGGCGCGCCCTGGGGGTAGGGCGCGCCCTCCAGGCTTGTGGCTGCCTGGTGAGTCCCCTCTGGTATTTTCTTCACCCAGTATTTTTTATATATTCCAAAATAATTCTCCGTAGATTTTCAGGACTTTTGGAGTTGTGCAGAATAGGTATCTCAGATTTGCTCCTTTTCCAGTCCAGAATTCCAGCTGCCGGCATTCTCCCTCTTCATGTAAACCTTGTAAAATAAGAGAGAAAAGGCATAAGTATTGTACCATAATGTGTAATAACAGCCCATAATGTAATAAAGATCAATATAAAAGCATGATGCAAAATGGACGTATCAGCAGGCATGCTTAACTGCAAGACTGCTTCCACGCCTATTGATACGTAGGCCAAGGTGTCCGCTGTCGAGGGATCTCCAGCGTCCGACGCCGCCTTCTATAGGTCTATCGTCGGTGCTCTTCAGTATCTCACACTCACGCGGCCAGATCTACAGTATGATGTCGGACAGGTGTGCCTTCACATGCACTCTCCACGTGATACTCACTGGGCCTTGGTGAAACGCATTCTTCGATACATACGTGGCACCATGGCCATGGGTCTCACTCTGACAGCTTCCTCTGCCACCGACCTCGTCGCCTACTCTGACGCGGATTGGGCGGTTTGCCCGGACACTCGCCGCTCCACCTCTGGCTACTGTGTCTACCTCGGGCCCTCTTTGATATCGTGGTCGTCTAAACGACAACCCACGGTGTCTCGCTCGAGTGCCGAGGCAGAGTACCGCGCTGTGGCTAATGCTGTTGCGGAGTGTTCCTGGCTACGACAGCTGCTTCAGGAGTTGCTGGTTGAGGTTCCTAAGGCCACACTTGTCTTCTGTGACAATGTGTCAGCTGTCTACCTCTCGGCTAACCCAGTTCATCATCGACGCACCAAACACATTGAGCTCGACATTCACTTTGTTCGTGAGCAGGTTGCACTTGGCCGCATTCGAGTCCTACATGTGCCCACCGATCAGCAGTTCGCCGATGTCATGACAAAGGGGCTACCAACCTCGACCTTCGAGGGTTTTTGGTCCAGTCTCTGCGTCTCCGGCGACGCTTCGACTGCGGGGGGGTGTTGAACATGTATACTCCGCGTACACGTCTATAGGTCTTGGTTTGTATATGCACCTGTCACGTCTCCCTCTCATTGTAATCTGTATGTAACTTGGGAGACAAGACATGAGTTGCACCCCTTGTACCTATATATGTGCCTAGTACACCATCAATGAGAATCATCGATGCATGCAATCCCTAACTTACACAGAAAAGAAAAAGGTAACCGGCCTCGCTTTTCCTCTCTTCCCTGGCGGCTGGAACCCTAGCCGCCGTCAGGAGAGGACAATCTTCCAGCGCCATCCTCCGGCGGCTCTCCTCCGCTGGTGACCTCGGTCACCGGTGGTGAGGGGGTCCGCCGGATTCATGCGTGTGGTTTGTTTTTTAATCCTTGTAGTCTAGGTTTTTAGGTTGTTCATCATCTTGGCTTTGGTTGCGGCGATGGCGGCGCTGAATAAAGATTATTTGAATCCTTCCCTGACGAGGCCATCGGTTCTATGGTTGTGGATGGATTTGGAAACCAGTCTGTTCAAGCAAGGATGGTGTGGCGGCGGCGGCATCCTTGTGGTGGACCTGTGTCCTCGGGTTCTGCTGTTGCGACGGCGTTTGCTCCGGCGTCGGCGCGGAGCTTGGGAGGTAGTCCAGGAGCGGATGCAGATTGTGGTCTGCATCGATGACAACTGGAAGACGGAACATGTGCTGAGTTCGTGGTTCGTGGATGGCAGGTATGGTTTCCTCCTTCGACGTCTTAGTCGTGGTGGGGTGCCAGATCTGGAGTTTGATGGCGTGTCCGGGGTGTTGCCCCGGTCTGATTCATTCAACGGCAAGGGCTTCACTTTTGGTGAGCCATCTTGGAGGTCCGCAAAGCTGCATATCAACGATGGAGCCGCGTCGAGCTCGGGTGAGGAGGTGATTCGTCATTCTTTTCTTCGGTGGCTGCTGTGGTGGTGCCGGAGGCAGGTGACGGACGTTGGTGTCAAACTCAGAGATGTTCTTCTATCTTTTCAGTTTTGTCATGTCGGTCTTTATGTGACTTGTACTTTAATCTTTCTGATATGAATGAGACACATATTACCAAGAAAAAAAAACCACATCGCACCTTCCACTCGCGCGCACGGCTCCACCCCCACCCTACCCACCCCCCTCACCGCAACTGAGGCCTGACGCGCACGCGACGGTCGGCCGATTATTCCGACGGCCCGCCGTGTCAGCCCGACACGGAAGCCCCCGAGCACCGGGTTTCGTAGCAAAGGACGCCGTACGTACAGGCAGCGGTGCCACGCACCACGAGCCGTGCAAGTCCTATAAAAACCACTGCGTGTGTCGCGAACCACACCGCACCACACACCTCTCGCTCGGCTCTTTGGCTCTAGTTAGCTCTGCTATCGAGCAGTAAGAGCATCTCCAGCCGTTCGCCCCCCCAGGGGCCGAAATAGCGCCGCCTGGGGCCAAGCCGGCGCTAAAATCGGCCTGGGGGGCTCAGGTTCCCAGCCGCCGCCCCACGGTCGCCCCCAACCGGCGATTTCGGCCCAGTATGGGCGCAGATTCGGCCCAAATTCGGCACAGATTCGGCGCTATTTCGGCATAACTTTAACAAATTCGGCGCTCTTTCGGCTTAAAATCAACAAATTCGGCGCTCTTTCGACATAAATGCAACAAAAAACTAAATGTTTCGTACCAAAGTTCATCATAGAAATTAATACAAAAAATCAAGTAGTTCAATGAAGCAAGTTCCAACATAAATTAAAACAAATCGAGCTAGGCGTTGCCCTTGAGCCTCCATAGGTGCTCCACCAGATCGTCCTGCAGTTCTTGATGCACTTGTGGGTCTCGGATATCCTGGCGCATATTGAGGTAGGCAGCCCATATTGCTGGTACCTGGTGATCAACAACTGCAAGAGGTCCCATCCTGTGATATGGTTCAGTGTCAAACACTGGCTCTTCCTGCTCGCTCTCAATGATCATGTTGTGCAAGCAGACACAGCAATTCATGATCTCCCACATCTGCGATTTTGACCAGGTCAGAGCGGGATACCAGATGACAGCAAATCGCGATTGGAGCACACCAAATGCTCGCTCGACATCTTTCCTGCAAGCCTCCTGACACTTAGCAAAGTGTGCCTTCTTTGGCGCCACAGGTTTTGAGATAGTCTTCACAAATGTGGACCATATCGGATAGATACCACCTGCTAGATAGTATCACTTGTTGTAGTGGCGCCCATTGACCTCAAAGTTCACCGGAGGAGCACGACCTTCAACAAGCTTGGCGAAGACATTCGAGCACTGCAAGACGTTGATGTCATTGTGAGTTCCTGGCATACCAAAGAAGGAGTGCCAAATCCATAGGTCATGTGTGGCTACTGCCTCAAGTACCACACTACAACCTCCTTTGGCGCCTTTGTACATCCCCTGTCAAGCAAATGGACAGTTTTTTCATGACCAATGCATGCAGTCGATGCTTCCAAGCATCCCTAGAAATCCTCTTGCTGCATTCTGTGCTAGGATTCGAGCAGTGTCTTCAGCATTGGGTGATCGCAAATATTATGGTCCAAGCACTGCCACCACTGCCCTGCAGAACTTGTATAGACACTCAATGGTGGTGGACTCGGCCATTCGTCCATAGTCTTCTTGTATGTCAGCGGGAGCTCCGTATGCAAGCATCCTCATAGCTTGGGTGCATTTCTGGAGTGAGGAGAATCCAACTGTGCCGGTGCAATCCTTCTTGCAAACGAAATAGCTGTCGAACTCCCGGACGGAATTAACAATCCTGAGGAAGAGCTTGTGGTTCATCCGGTAACGACGACGAAATACTTTCTCACCGTGCAATGGAGAGTCGGCGAAGTAGTTGGCGTAGAGCATGCAATACCCCTCCATCCGATGCCTCTGCTTGCTCTTGCGCCGGCCCGGCGCCGAGCCACCTCGCCGGGGCTTGTCATTGTTCACGAACAGGCCGGCCAGCGAGGCGAGTATCATGAGGTGCTCCTCGTCGGCGGTGTCGGCCTCGGCTTCTTCCTCCAACAGGGCCGCGAACGCCTCCTCGTCGTCTGAGTCCATGGCCGAGCAGGCAAAACGACGAACACCTTGTCGGCGTGACGGGCGAGCAGCCGCCGGTGTCCTGCCGGCGTGGTGGCGGCCGGAGGACGTCGATGGGCGAGGGTCGGGGAAGCGAAATCCGGCGAGGGGGAATGAAGGGACGGTCAAAAGAGGCCTTCTAGCGGCGGTGCAGTTGCCGTGAACAGGCGAGAGGCGCCGGAATCGGCATGGGGGAGAACGCGAGGGGAGTGGCTCGGGCGAGGAAAATGACGAGATTCGCCTGACAGTGGTGTCCCACACGCCGGTTTGTTTCCGCCGGAGCCCCCCAAGAGCCCCCAGCGCGCCGGGTTCGGTCTGGGTTCGCCGGCCCCAAAAAAGGCTCTAACCGGCGAAAAACGGGGTCCTGAGGGCGCGACTGGACCGATTTTCGCCCGCCGGCGGTAAAAAAGTAGTCCGGGGAGGCCTGTTGGGGGTGCGGTTGGAGATGCTCTAACATCGCGGCAGCAGCGACGGCGAGAAGGCGGCAGCAGTTGGACCGCCGGCGAGGGAGCTGCCATCATGCCAGGGGATCAGGCGGAGAAGAGGGGGAAGGTGAAGAGGGGTGGCTGGCGGTGCGGGTCGGCCAGGCGGAGGCGGAGCAAGGCGACGGGTTCCGGCGGTTCGTCATCCCCATCGCGTACCTCTACCACCCGCTCTTCCAGCGGCTGCTGGAGGCGGCGCGGGACACGTACGGCTACGACTCGTCCGGCCCGCTCCGGCTGCCCTGCTCCGCCGACGAGTTCCTCCGCCTGCGCGCGCTCGTGGACCGGGAGACGGCGCACTCGCACTCCTCGTCGCACCGCGTGCACGCCGGCGGCCACCCGCAGCACGGCTACTCCTTAGCCCCCTGCAGCCGCGCCAAAGTCACCTCCTGATCGACCATCGATCCATCGTCGAGCGTCGGCCGGCCGGCTCTCGTATGTAGAGCACCGGAGCGCTCGAGCGGCGGGAATCCATCCAGTCATATGCCTGGAGACGACAGTCACACATGTACACCAGTACACGTACATAGAGAGGGAGATAGATACCAGATACAGAGACGCATGAGAGGCAGCAGTAGGTGATTTGTCAGTTACCGGCGAGAGCTGGTATAACACTGGCCAAAATTGGATTGGTCCTCTTTGTGTTGATTGGTATAGGTGACCTGATGAAACCAGTTGGCTTTTGGATAAAAGTTTTTCTAAGATTATAACATGATTTATGTTGTCAAGACAACAGCAACGGGGAAGTTAACTTCCAAGTCTGGCGTGTTTCTCAGATTTTTAAGTTATGTGTTGGGATCCCGATGTTTAATTTGGTCTGAGACAGGTGCTTTTCGCTTGACGTCCAGATTTGTAAGTTTGGTACAGATGATGCCCCGTGCATTTGTTGCGGAAATTGAATGCGGTTATTTCTATGAGATTTTGCAGTATTAAATTTCAGTATTTGGATTGGCGATATGAGAAATGAAACCCAGAAAATAATATAATCAATTATATTTTATTTACATATAGTTGTAGAATATTTATTGAAAAATTTGCCGTGTACGTAAAAATAGCACAAATTATGAACAAAATTGCCATAGCAAATTCAAACTAAAAAAAGTTCATGGTATTTTAATTAAATTTTTCCATGTTTTATATAAGAAATTTGCTATGTATAAAATAACACAAATTGTGAACAAAATTGTCATGGCAGGTACATATAAAATTTGCCATGGCGTTTTAATTATAATTGCCAGGCTTTGTATAAGAATTGCCATGTATGTATTCATATAGTAAGTAATGCGAGAATCCATAAACTACAGTTGCCATGCTCAATGAACTTGTCCCATAAAAAGTAATTTTTTTGCCATTGTTACAAAAGAAAAGAATTTGCCATGATCCATAAATTACATACATTTGTCATGTTGCATGAACTTAAGTTTTCATGGTCGCATAAAAGGTAATTTTTTGCCATGTTGCAAGAGAAGAAATTTGCCATGATCTACAATAAAAGAGTTTGTCATGCCATTTTGAAGAAAAGGGTTTGACATGGTATGTACACAAAAAAAATGCCTACATGGGTATTTATGAATTTGAACATCATATTTCATTAAAAATCTAAATTTGCCATGGCAAATTTTGGTGACTTGCCAAATGCTATGAATCATCGATGGCAAAATAAAAAATAAGTGCGATGTTCAAATGGCATGTTCTAAAAGAAAGAAAAAAGAATATTGTTCTACATCAAATGACCAAAAATGAGTAGGCAACTCATACATATACACAATGGCAAAAAAAACCAACACAATAGATCTAGATATCATCTGAGCTTAATCATTGCTGCCATTCCTACATAATTTGCCATAGGGATAGCCGCACACCATTCGAGCTTAATCATTGCTGCCATTCCTATGAAATTTGTTGGGGGGGGGGGGGGGGGGGATTTCGAAAGATTGCTATATGAAACATGGAAAAATGAACATAATATCAACCATGACTTAGTCATGTAAGTTGCCACACACCATATGGTCGAATTTGCCATGTTTGTGAAACTTGAGGACCTAGACATCTAGATAAGTGTGATTTATGCAAAAACTGTCATCATGATGCTACTCTATAACACAACCAAGGAATGCCTAACACTGACGGCCCGCTGCCCATGCTACCACCAAAACTAGACTCGTCATCTCCGCCCGCTGCTGAAAACATGTGTTAGAGGGAGTGAGAAAGAGGAGACGAGGGGCTCCAAACCTAGCAGCCCAACTGCGGGAGCCACACCACGATCTCCGTCACTCCATGGGTCAGAGCAGGAGACACCTCGAGCGCGGCGAGGGGGGAGCACCAAGCCACAACCATGGCACTTGCACCAGGCGCGTTGCAACCTCCACCTACAGGCTGCCGAGTCTCACGCTGGCGAGCCGGGGATCCCTGCTCCTCGCGCCGACGACAGGGGCGCTGAGGAGGAAGCCGTGGATGGAAGGGTGTGGGTGGTGTCGCTTGGGAGAAGGCGAGCAACATATGAGAGGAGACCGAGGGGTAGCTGGAGATAGAGAGGCGAAGGGTGTGAGTTGCAGCTCCACGACCATCAAAGCCGACATGTGATGAAGATTGGCGGAGCTAAAGAAGAGTGGTCGTTGAGGCGACTGAGCAGGTAGGTCGCGGTGAGGGAAGAGATGGATGGGCGCGGGTGAGAAGGCCTCTGTCGTGACCCGGTCCTAGGAGGGCCCCCGAATCTCTACACTTGTTGTGTCAGTCCCTGGATCAATAGTTGACATGCTTAGTCGAGGATGAAATACCAAGAATACATCACATGTCATAGTATTACATCACAGATCCAGTTTTTACAATACAAACCTATTTAGCTCATGTACTAGTTCACAATACAGTCATATGCAGCAAAGATAATATTCTAGTCTTGTGGCGTCCATCCACCAACATGCAAGAGTTGCATATAGAGTCGTAACCTACTTTGTATCACTCCTTCGACATGAAAATTCCTGCAACATGATATATTGTGGCCACAAGGGTCAATACATTGCATGTATTGGCAAGCTTCACCAGGTAGTATGCCAAACTCATTTATGCATTCTGGCTGAGTGGGGTTCAATGCTCTTTTGCAGAAAATAGTTTAGTCCAACTTTTGTATAGGTGGTCTACTCTACTATCATAAGCATATAAATATTGGGCCCACCACACTCATGCAATTGCCCTAGACCAGCTCCACAAGTTAACCAATGTCATCCACACCATACATGGCTCCTGGGTTAGTCGATACTCCCTTGGTTCAACCTGTCACATTTCAATTTAGAAGAGGTGATGAGATCAAGCTGACAATTCTTAGAGGAGTTTCTCATGAATGTCCATAACAGGCGGCATGACTAATCATGATCGGTTTTATACACTCTACAGAGGTTTGTGTACTTTACCCATGAGACTAGCCCTCATGCCACTAAACGTCACTTGTGAAGTAGCTAGGTAGACCAAGATGAGACTTTTCGGAAATAGTAGTCCACATCCCAAGCCGACCTACCAGGCCAACTACATCTGCTAGTCTACCAGTGGGGTTCCCACAACTTACTTTGTCAAGACAGAGCCCGTATTGGCTCACAGATGTACATGAAAGCTACTCAACTTTAAACTCGTACAATCGCTTTGAGCCTGGACGGTCTCCCACACAACATGCGGCCACCAAAACAATATTGAAGCATTGCCCAGATAATTCATTAATTAAGTTGTTATTAAGTAGTCATCCATAAAGTAACCTTCTGAAAATAAATGATGTTGAACCCAATCCATGTAATAGCAGCTAAGCAACTACTCGTTGGTTATAAGGACATGGTAAATGGACCTAAATTTTTTCTATCGGGTTGTTGCAAAATTTAGCAATCCTAATCATGCATTCCTATTTGGGAGATGCTACCTGCAAAAAAACAATAGGTGATAATGCGTGGTATTGAGGACCTTCAATCTCACGCTTCTCGATAAAGCTAGTCTTCATTCTTCGAACAACGCAACGTCAGTAAAGAGCAATCATAAACAACCATACAATACAATCAAACATATGACAAGTGCAGTGCATGGTGTCAGTGTGATTGTGCTGGGAGATCATGTGTCAAGTGTTAACTCATAAAGAGTTTGGAAGACAACATAGTGATTGTCAGTTCACACGCAAGTTTCAAAATAAAGAGTTCATCATATAAGTACTATGTGATACAACTTGTGGTTGCCAGACTCAATCCATAGGAATCATAACAATGGGGGTCATGGTCTATGAACAATGGACAAACCAACTTCATGTCAAAGTTTGACTGAAATAAGCTTGTTGACCTTTCATGAGTATGGATAGACACTAGGTTGTCTAGTTTCAATTCTAAGTCAAAGAAGTTTCATCTAGGTTCATTAACTTGGTTTTCTCTACAATTCAATTTGAATTTCAATATAAGGTTTATCTTATTGGAATTGGAATTGAATTGAGTATAAAATTACATTTTAATTAAACACAAATTAATTTTATTCCTACAATTAAATAAAAATCCAAAATGTTTTCTAAAGTTTAATTCAAGTTTTAATCAAGGTTGAACTAAAGTCAAGTTCAAATATATAATTTCAAGTACCAACTCCAAAACATTACTAGAGTTAATTTCTAGGTTCCTAAATTTTAATGCTTATGATTCAAGTTTAACCTATGGGTTTTAAGTTATAGTCAAACTAAAGTTGAAATTAATTAAAATAGTAATGGATTCAAAAATTCATTATAAATCCTACAATATTTACTAAAGTCAAATTTTAGATTTTTAAATTATGTGGCAAAATTAATTAAACCTTTCAGATCTTTATTTTAAATCTATAAGTTAAATAGTTTGAAGTTTCATTTGAATTTCTAGCTTCTACTGAACTACATTTAAATTTGAATAATTTAATTTATTACAATTTGTAATCCAGATAGGTATGTGGAAACTACATTCTCTAGTCTTATTTTGCCAAAAGAATCAATTTAATTGGGTTTATAAAATGTAAGTTATGCCATATTTGAATTTGAATTAATTTTGTTTGATTTTAAATTTAAACTATTAATATTCTCAATTTTATATGACTAGGTGAAATTATATTTCATAAGGCTTAATTTGCAAAACAATTCACTCAACTTGGATTTACAGAATAAAAGTTATGATAGCTTGAAGTTTTAGGGGGTATTTTGCAAAACTGTAATTTAATTCAATTAGACATAAAATATTTGGATAAAATTCTCGATAAGGTTGGACACGTGGCACAATTCTACTGGTCTATGCTGATTCAGTTAAGTGAGTGCGTGTGTGTCGTGCGATCGAGATCCAATAGGCGAAATTAGGTCTGGCGAGGCCCATCGAAGCTAGGCCATCGAGAAATCGCCAAAAATCGTGAACGCAGCGGCGCATTACTTGGATCTCTTCAGGATCGGGGTTCCGGTGGTCTTCGGGTGGCCCGAGCGGTTGATACGTCTCCAACGTCTCTACATTTTTCCAAACACTTTTGCTCTGGTTTTGACCTCTAATTTGCATGATTTGAATGAAACTAACCCAGACTCACGCTGTTTTCAGCAGATCTACCTTGGTGTTATTTTTGTGCAGAAATAAAAGTTCTCGGAATCGTACGAAACTTTTTGTGAATTATTTTTGAGAATTATAATGAGTTATGGAGTGAAGATGTGCCGGAGGGGGTGTGTCAGGCGGCCACCACACATCAGGGCGCGGCCCCCCTAGACCGCGCCCTGATGGCTTGTGGGGCCCTCGTGGATCCTCCGATCCTAATTCCAATCCTATAAAATCACATCTCCGGAGTAAAAAAATCAGAGAGAAGATTTCATCGCGTTTCACGAGACGGAGCCGCCGCCACCTCCCGTTCTTCCTCGGGAGGGCTGATCTGGAGCCTGTTTTGGGCTCCGGAGAGGGGAAATCGCCGCCGTCATCATCACCAACCCTTCTCCATCAACACCGCCATGATGCTCACCACCGGGAGTGAGTAATTCCTTTTTAGGATTGCTGGACGGTGGTGGGATTGGATGTGATTGATCATGTAATCGAGTTAAGTTTGATAGGGCTTGATCCCTAGTATCCACTATGTTCTGAGATTGATGTTGCTATGACTTTGCTATGCTTAATGCTTGTCATTAGGGCCCGAGTGCCATTATTTCAGATCTGAACATATTATATTTTCACTGAATATAAGATTGATTGGATCCTATCTTGCAAGTTGTAGGCACCTATTACGTGTCTTGATCCGCATACCCCAAGGTGACAATAATTAGGATTCTATTCGGTGATTGCCATAGTTTGAGGAGTTCATGTATTCACCATGTGTTAATGCTTTGTTCCGGTACTCTATTAAAAGAAGGCCTTAATATCCCTTAGTTTCCAATTGGACCCCACTGCCACGGAAGAGTAGGAGAAAAGATGTCATGCAAGTTCTTATCGCAAGCACGTATGACTATATATGGAATACATGACTACATTACATTGATGAATTGGAGCTGGATCTGTGTCGCCCTAGTGTGTAACTGTTATATGATCAATGTCATCTAAATCATTATCCATCACCGATCCACGTGCCTATGCTTTACTATTACTGAATCTTGCTAAGTTACTATTGCTACTGTTACTGTCACAATTGCTACAAAATTGCTGCTGTCACTACCACTGTTACTTTTGCTACTACTATTTGCTGTGCTACTAAACCTTTGCTGTAGAGAGATATCCTAGGTGCGTTTGAATTGACAACTCAACTGTCAAGGCCAATAAATATTCTTTGGCTCCCCTTGTGTCGAATCAATAAATTAGGGTGAAATACTACCCGTGAAGACTGTCGTGATCCCCTATACTTGTGGGTTATCAAGACCTTTTTCTGGCGCCGTTGTCGGGGAGCATAGTTCTATTTATTGTGTTAACTTGAGGATATCCAATTGCTACTATGAAGAATCTAAAATATACTCGAACTAAGATCATCCCCTCTCGCACGAGAGGAGGTAAGGAACTGCCATCTAGCTCTGCTTTTGATTCACCTACTGTTTTGAATCTGCTTGTTACACCACCACCTGTTGATCGTCCTGATATGTCACATGAACTTGATGATGCTACCTCTGAAATTAATGATGATACTATTGCTACACATGGTGAAACTGAAAATGTGCCACTAAATGAATTACTTGATGCTCATCTTGCTAAAGCTAGAGAACTTGAAAATGAGGAAACTGATGAGGACTTTGGATCACCTCTTACACCTCGCTCTCCTATTAGATATGAATTGCCTGATGTGCCTGAGGGTTATGTCTTGGATAAGGAAACAACTAGTGATTTCTTTGCTTGTGAAAATAGAGACGATTTGAAAACACTACTATGAAAACTGAAAGAAAAATCTATGATGGAGAAAATGAAATATGATTCTAAATTTGCTACTTCTCCTATATTTGTTACTGATAAGGATTATGAATTCTCTGTTGATCCTGAGTTAATTCCTATAGTAGAATCTGATCGTTTCCATGGCTATGGAAATGAAATTGTTGTCGAACACCTTATGAAACTGAATGATATTGCTGCTCTGTTTACCAATGATGAAAAGATACGCTACTATTATATCCTTAAGCTTTTTTCCTTTCTCGCTAAAAGGAGAGGCTAAGGAATGGTTTCTTTCTCTTGCTCCTGGTTGTATGCGTAGTCCTCAGGATATGCTTCAATATTTTTCTGCAAAATATTTTCCTGCTCATAAGAAACAAGCTGCCTTACATGAAATATTTAACTTTGTGCAAATTGAAGAAGAGAATCTCCCTCAAGATTGGGGGAGGCTTCTCCGGTTACTTAGAGCTTTGCCTGATTGTCCTCTTAAGAAAAATGAAATTATCGATATCTTTTATAATGGACTAACCGATGCTTCTAGGGACTTCCTAGATAGTTGTGCTGGTTGTGTTTTCAGGGAAAGAACTGTCGGTCAAGCCGAAGAATTATTGAATAATATATTGCAAAATGCCGATGATTGGACACTTCCTGAACCACCTCCGGAACCTATTCAAAAGAAGAGAGGTATTCTATTCCTCAACCCTGAAGATATGCAAGAAGCCAAAAGATTCATGAAGGAGAAATGTATTAAAATTGAGGATATCAAGAAATTACCACCTATTAAAAAATACATGTACTTGATAACCCGACACAGGTAGTAGAGGTAAACTCTCTCCGCTCCTTTACTGAAAATGATATACCTTACAATAAGACTCATGAACAATGCATGGATGAATATGATAATTATATTGTTAAGCAAGAACACTTCAATAACTATGTTAAAGATCAATTGAGACGTAATGCTGTGATGATAGACCGTTTAAGCGACTTGATGTTTAGAATTGCTAATGATGTAAAAGGTCTAGGTAAACATGCTTCTATGGTTCACACCCAACTAGACCAAGTTGCTAAGTTACAAAATGATTTGCTTGCTGAAATAAATAATAATATGAATGATCATGCTGTTAGAGTAATGACTAGGGGAGGTCGTATGACTCAAGAACCTCTCTACCCAGAAGGTCATCCTAAAAGAATAGAGCAGGATTCCCAGAGAGTTAATGATGATGCACCTAGTTCCTCTAATAAGAAAAAGAAGAAGAAAAAGGATAGGAACTTGCATGCTTCTAGTGAACCTATTATAGAAACACCTACTCAGAAACATAATGATATTTCTATTTCTGATGCGGAGACACAATCTGATAGTGAACATGCACCTAGTGATAATGAAAATGATACTGTGCATTTAGATGTTCCACCAGATATTAATAAAGAAAATGATGATGATGTAGAAATAGAACCTGCTGAGGATCTTAATAACCCACCTCCTAAAAATAAATGCTATGATAAGAGAGACTTTGTTGCTAGAAAACATGGAAGGGAAAGAGAGCCACGGGTTCAAAAACCCATGCCATTCCCTCGTAAGCCTTCTAAGAATAAGGATGGTGAAGATTTTGAACGCTTTGCTGAAATGATTAGACCCGTCTTTTTGCGTACTCGTTTGACTGATATATTGAAAATGCCTCCGTATGCTAAGTATATGAAGGATATTATTACCAACAAAAGAAAGATTCCTGAAACTGAAATTGCTACTATGCTTGCTAATTATTCTTTTGATGGAGGAATACCTAGGAAACTAGGAGATCCTGGCATACCCACAATACCTTGCTCCATTAAAAGAAACTATGTTAAAACTGCTTTATGTGATTTAGGAGCCGGTGTTAGTGTTATGCCTTTCTCCCTTTATAAAAGACTTGATTTGAGTAAGCTTACACCTACTGAGATATCTTTGCAAATGACTGATAAGTCCACTGCTTTACCTATTGGAATTTGTGAGGACGTTCCCGTTGTGGTTGCAAATGTTACTATCTTGACAGACTTTGTTATTCTTGATATGCCCGAGGACGACAATATGTCGATCATCCTTGGTAGACCATTCTTAAATACTGCAGGGGCTGTTATTGATAGCAATAAAAGCAAGGTTACCTTTCACGTCAATGGCAAGCAACACACCATGCATTTTCCGAAGAAGAAAACTTTGGTTAATAATATTAATGTCATTGAGCCTAGTCCCACGGTTATCATTGGAAGCTTTGCAATTCCTCTACCTACTGTCAAGAAGAGATATTATAATCTTATTGTTGGGGATATGCAAATCCCCATTGAGGTAACCTAGTGACATACGAGAGTTCTTCAGTTTCATGTTAACCAGAAGTGGTTGTTAATAAGACTTGATCAACCTTATTAATGAATCCTTTCCGGAAGGCATGTGATTGATGAATTTAGTATTCACAACTCTCTGTATCAAAAGTTTATCCACTGTTATTTTCAGTTTGAATCAAATAAATTAGCTTGGTATTCCCGTTTTCCTGTTTTCCCCGTGTGTAGAAAAATGCCCAAAATAAAAAGTCTCAGAATGCCGCAAAATGTTAACATGATTTTTTCTAGAATAAAGGAAAAATAGTGGCATAAAAATAACAATAGGGGACTGCACCTGTGTGCCACCACACATCAGGGCGCGGCCCCCCTAGGCCGCGCCCTGATGGCTTGTGGGGCCCATAGGGGGGCCCCTGCCTTATCCCTTCGTCCCACACTCTCTCCTACCTCTAGCAAAAATTTCCTAGCCATCTCTGTCCCGTGTTCTTCACCCCGAAAGTGAAATTTTCGATCTCTTTGCTCGGAACTCCGTTTCCGAAACTGTTTTGAGGAATTGTTCCTTGGTATGTGACTCCTCCATTCCTCCAATTAGTTTCTGTTTTAGTGGTTTATATTTTGCATAATGTGCTGCACTTGGTGCTACAGAAAATGAGCTTGCATGTTGAACTCTTTGAGTTCCAAGTAGTATGAATGCTTGATATGGCCTCTAGGCACCCATATGAGTAGTTGCTATCAATCTTGCAAAGTTTTATTGACATAAATTTGTGGCTCAAAAATATCAGAAATCTGTTCTTGGGAAGATGAGTTTCTTCAGGAGGAGATCCTCAAGAGGACTCACCTCGGGTGAGTCATCTAGTGGGAAATCGGTACGGCAAGCTTACATCGAGCCGCGAGTTAACCAGATAGTTATGGCTGACGCCAAATCTTGTCGATGGCCAAGTGAAGATTTTATGATAGGTGCAGGCATTAAGGATGAATTTGACCAATTCATTTATAATACCGACCCCACCGGTTTCCTCGCAGATAAGTGTGTCCAATACTATGACCTTACCCGTACATTTACGCAAAGTTTTTGTTACCAATCGCATGCTTCTAGAGTGTTATTTAAACTGTATGATGAATCATTTAGCATGACTCTAGAAGATTTCTCTATTGCATGCAAACTTCCACTTTGGGGCTCAACTGAGAAACCTTCAAAAACTGATTATGATATGTTTCTCAATAGCCTATGTGTTGGAGAAGATAGGGGGGTAATACAGGCAAGAATTAAAAGTATCCAGTTTCCCGCTATTTGTTACTTTGCGCTGTTTAATAGGAAATGTGTAGCAGGGAAACAAGATTGTAGTGCTTTATGTGCCCCTGATTTAAGTCTTATTCACACTGCAATAACTGGTGAACAACACTATAACCTTGGTGCAATTGTTGCCCGAAGGCTGCACTCTAATTCTAGCAATGGTGATTTGTATGGAGGGATTTATGCCTCCCGCGTAGCTACAAAGCTAGGAGTGTCGCCTCAACCTAATGATCCCATCTTTCCTGAAAGATATTTAGACTTTGAAGCTATGCGCTATCAGGAGTTTATTGTAAACCGCGCTAGGGGTTATGAATATAATTTAATATTTGGTAAATATACGCCTGTGTCTGTCACTTTGCCTGCACCTGCCCTCTTTGATTTTCAGGCTCGACAGCGTTATTATGTCCTCGAAGAGGAGGTGCAGGAATACAAAGCTGCAGTGGAGGCTACTTGTTTAGCGGAGGAGGCGGCCAGGAACGCCGCCGCAAGCTATCACTCTAACCATTTTCCAGACTATCAGTGGTGATCACCAAGCTAGGAAAACGCCTAAGCTTGGGGGAGTACGTATTTCTCACCGACATTGCATTCATGTTCACACACTTATATAAATTGTCGGTGTTCATCCTCCTTCATTGATATCCATGTTAGATTTATTTTTCCGCTTTCTTCTTGTGTGTTTGAAAAACTTTGGAAAACCCAAAAATATTTCTTGCTTCTTTTTAGTTTTCTTTTCCCGTTTTAATTATCATCGTACTAAAAAGAAAACAAAAAAATATTTCCTTTCCATGTTGGGAGCTTTCCCGTGTAAATAGTTTTTCTCGTTCTTGTTTTTCCTTAGTTTATTTGTTTGCTTGAGAAAAACAAAATCTCCAAAAATATTTCAGTGTGTTTCTCTGAATTTCTTTTCGTTGAGTTCTTGAAAGGAGAAGACCACGATGAAAATGTTGAGTGGCTCTTATATGCTTTATTGTTTACCTAACACAGAGCCAATATTACCTTGTCTTCTCCTTTGTCCAAAACTGCCTTGCAGATTTCAGCTTAGTCCATGGTATTCTTGCACTATTATTACTATCACAATCATTCGTTCATGCAAGTGAAAGGCAATAATGACGATATTTGATGAAGTGATAGTGGCAAGGGAAGCTGGTATGAACTCTTCTTGTTTTCCGTTTTTGTAAATATGTTTAGCTCGTTCGATCTCGATTCACTATATTATGAGTGAACATGTTCATGATGACAATTAGAGATTATAGCTTCTCATGCCATGCTTAAATAGCTAGTAGTGAATAATGATTTATCTTATAGATCAACATGCATTAAAATGGTTATGATGTGGTATGATAGTATGGTATTTCCCTCTGAGAAATTCAAGCGGCTTGACTTGGCCCATGTGCAAACATGTAGTTGATTCAAAACCAATGCAGCCTTCATGATGTTTAAATTCAGAGTGTTCATATCCTACTCATGCTATGTCCAATGTTGATTATTCGCAATGCATGCTCATGACCGTTTTTCGCTCTCTAGCTGGTCGCTTCCCAACCTATTGCTAGCCGTCACCTGTACTAAGCGAAAATGCTGCTTGTGCATCCAAAACCTTTAAACCAAGTTATTCCACATGAGTCCACCATACCTACCTATATGTGGTATTACCCTGACGTTCTAAGTAAATTTGCATGTGCCATCTCTAAACATTCAAACAAACATCTATTTTTGTGCACGCGTCTCGTTCATGGAGCGACGAGGCGGTCGGTATTTTCCATGCTAAATGAGTTAGTCTCAAGACGGTCGTTTATTCGCTGTCATTGCACGAGAGAGGTTGGTAAAAGGATGTCCAGTCCTGCATAATCAAAATTAATTAAACAAAACTCCTTGGGACATTTGACATGTTGACAGGCATCCGTGGATTCAGTCAGCCATGGTTTGTGTATGGATGCTGGATAGGAATAAACTTTATTATTCTGTTTGGGAACCGCCAATAATGAGTTTAGCATGGAAGATATTGAAAACCTTTGTCGTAACATTGATAGGATAAGTGCACCACTCAAAGCCATATTCCAACTCTATTTTAAAACTTGAGCTCTGGCACCTCTGCAAATCAATGCTTCCCTCTGCGAAGGGCCTATCTATTTATTTTTATGTTGAGTCATCATCCTCTTACTAAAAGCACTAGACCGGAGAGCACTATTGTCATTTTTATGTATTGAGTCTAGCTAATGTTGGATACGAACATGATTGGATCTTTTCTATTCTGAATTATAATGTTTAGTCGTTGCTTGAACCTTAGAGGTGCTCTGCATTTATGTTTTGCAGTCTCAGAAAGGGCTAGCGAAATACCATGTCACCATATTATATCATGATCATTTTGATAAGTTGTTCGCATGTGAGATATCTTATTATTTGCTTACTAGTTGGTTCTGTATTGCCATTAGTTGATATGATGCCTAATTGTTATCATAGATGTGGTCATTTATGATTTATGCTGAAAACTTGAACACTAGCTAAGCATGTGTATAACAACGAGAACCAAAGAGCTTGTAAAAGATTTCTTTATCACTTTCAGTTTGTCAGCTGAATTGCTTGAGGACAAGCAATGAGTTAAGCTTGGGGAAGTTGATATGTCTCCAACGTATCTACTTTTCTAAACACTTTTGCTCTGGTTTTGACCTCTAATTTGCATGATTTGAATGAAACTAACCCGGACTGACGTTGTTTTCAGCAGAACTACCTTGGTGTTATTTTTGTGCAGAAATAAAAGTCCTCGGAATCGGACGAAACTTTTTGTGAATTATTTTTGAGAATTATAACGAATTATGGAGCGAAGACCTGCCGGAGGGGGGGGGGGTGCCAGGGGGCCACCACACATCAGGGCGCGACCTTGGGAGGTCGCGCCCTGATGTCTTGTGGGGCCCTCGTGGCTCCTCCGACCCTAATTCCAATCCTATAAAATCACATCTCTGGAGAAAAAACCCAGAGAGAAATTTTCATCGCGTTTCACAAGACGGAGCCACCGCCACCTCCTGTTCTTCCTTGGGAGCACTAGTAGAAAACAAGGCTTTGAAACGGGCCAGAATATTGCATTAGTCCCGGTCGTGTTACGAACCGGGACTAATGGGTGCATCAGTCCCGGTTCATGAGGCCAGGGCGCCGGCCGGGCCATGGCAGGAACCAGTCCCGGTTCGTCTGACCCCTTTAGTCCCGGTTCCAGACAAGAACCGGGACTAAAGGGCCTCGCTCCTGGCCCAGTCCCTTTAGTCCCGGTTGGTGGCTGGAACCGGGACTAAAGAGGCACCTTTAGTCCCGGTGCTAGCCACCAACCGGGACTTATACAACGCCTATATATATATGCTCGCCCCTGCCCGCTCACTCCTCTGTTTTTTGGCCGGCCGGCGTTTGGGAGGTGTGTTGCTCTCTGTTCTCACCTCCTATGCACATGAGATGTTGGATGAAATGCCGCAGCCACACTTAAGTTTTCTCCTCTCCAAGCTCGACCTCCAAGCTACATTTTCCCTAAGATTTGTTTAGGTTTGGCGGTGCACCAACTACACAAGTGTTCTAAAAGGTTAACGACTTCATCGTTTTATCTCTCACTGCTAGTTTAGCTCATTTCAAATGCTCTAGAAGTAGAGTGTGGTTTGTGGGTTTTAGTGGAGGAGTGTATGTGGGAGTTCTTTTCATTTAGACGCACAATTAGAGCTGAAATTAACTTCTTAGAGTCTGCACATGTGTAGGGTGCCGTTCCCATCCCCGTCCTCACCGCCGTCGATCGCCCGCGCCGATCTCGTCGCCGGCACCACCGTGGTGAGCCTCTTGTTCTTATCTTCTTTTTAAAATAAAAAAATTCTTACTTGTATGATTTAAATAGATACTTGTATAATTTTCTTACTTGTATGTTGTTCTATGAGAACTATGTATGAACTTTATGTATTTATTTTTTCAGTAATAACATTTGATCACTACTGTACTTTGGTTTTAATGTGATGATGAACTTGTATTAATTTGATCACTTCTCTATTCATGATGTTCTGTAATGGTTTTTGATACATTTAATTATATAATGCATGCAGATGAACCGGCAATGGATGTATGGTGACCGACGCACCTCCGAGTACATTGAGGGCCTGCATAAATTTCTCGAAGTGGCTGAGGCAAACAAGCAGAATGGTTTTATGTATTGTCCATGTACTGTCTGTGAGAATACGAAGGATTACTCCAACTCTAAAACCCTTCACTTCCACCTGCTTGAGAAGGGTTTCATGCCACACTATAATGTTTGGACCAAGCACGGAGAAAGAGGGGTTATGATGGAAGACAACGAAGAAGAAGAGGATGATGACAACTATCGTCCTATGTACCCTGAATACGGTGATACTGCAACGGGGGAGGCTGAAGATCAAGAGGCACCAGACGATGTGCCCGATGATGATCTTCGCCGGGTCATTGTTGATGCACAGAGAGAATGCGAAAGTGAAAGGGAGAAGTTGAAGTTCGATCACATGTTAGAGGATCACAAAAAAGGGTTGTATCCAAAGTGCGAAGATGGCAACACAAAGCTCGGTACCACACTGGAATTGCTGCAATGGAAGGCAGAGAATGGTTTATCTAACAAGGGATTTGAAAAGTTACTGAAAATAATGAAGAATAAGCTTCCAAAGGATAACGAATTGCCTGACACTACGTATGGAGCAAAGAAGGTTCTCTGCCCTCTAGGATTAGAGGTGCATAAGATACATGCATGCCCTAATGATTGCGTCCTCTACCGCGGTGAGTACGAGGAATTGAACGCATGCCCGGTATGCAATGCATTGCGGTATAAGATCTGACGAGATGACCCTGGTGATGTTGACGGCGAGCGCCCTAGGAAGAGGGTTCCTGCCAAGGTGATGTGGTATGCTCCTACAATATCACGGTTGAAACGTCTGTTCAGAAACAAAGAGCATGCCAAGTTGTTACGATGGCACAAAGAAGACTGTAAGAAAGACGGGAAGTTGAGAGCACCCGCTGACGGGTCATAGTGGAGAATAATCGAGAGAAAGTGGGAGGACTTTGCAGGTGACGCAAGGAACGTATGGTTTGGTTTAAGTGCAGATGGCATTAATCCTTTTGGGGAGCAGAGCAGCAATCATAGCACATGGCCCGTGACTCTATGTATCTATAACCTTCCTCCTTGGTTGTGCATGAAGCGGAAGTTCATTATGATGCCAGTGCTCATCCAAGGCCCTAAGCAACCCGGCAACGACATTGATGTGTACCTAAGGCCATTAGTCGAAGAGCTTTTACAGCTGTGGAATGGAAAAGGTGTACGTGTGTGGGATGAGCATAAACAAGAGGAATTTGACCTACGAGCGTTGCTGTTTGTAACCATCAATGATTGGCCTGCTCTTAGTAACCTTTCAGGACAGACAAACAAGGGATACAACGCATGCACGCACTGTTTAGATGATACCCAAAGTATATATTTGGACAAATGCAAGAAGAATGTGTACCTGGGACATCGTCGATTTCTTCCGACCAAGCATGCCTCAAGAAAGAAAGGCAAGCATTTCAAAGGTGAGGCAGATCACCGAAAGAAGCCTGTCCTCCGTACTGGTGATGACATACTTGATATGGTCAAGGATTTACAAGTAATCTTTGGAAAGGGTCCTGGCGGACAATCTGTTCCGAATGACGCTGAGGGACACACACCCATGTGGAAGAAGAAATCTATATTTTGGGACCTACCCTATTGGAAAGGCCTAGAGGTCCACTCTGCAATCGACATGATGCACGTGACGAAGAATGTTTGCGTGAACGTGCTAGGCTTCTTGGGCATGTATGGGAAGACAAAAGATACACCGGAGGCACGGGAGGACCAGCAACGTGTGAACGAAAAAGACGGCATGCATCCAAAGCAGTATCAAGGTCCTGCCAGCTACGCTCTAACCAAAGCGGAGAAGGAAATCTTCTTTGAATGCCTGCTCAGTATGAAGGTCCCGTCTGGCTTCTCGTCGAATATAAAGGGAATAATAAACATGGCAGAGAAAAAATTCCAGAACCTAAAGTCTCATGACTGCCACGTGATTATGACGCAACTGCTTCCGGTTGCATTGAGGGGGCTTCTACCAGAAAACATTCGATTAGCCATTGTGAAGCTATGTGCATTCCTCAATGCAATCTCTCAGAAGGTAATCGATCCAGAAATCCTACCAATGTTACGGAATGATTTGGTGCAATGTCTTGTCAGCTTCGAGTTGGTGTTCCCACCACCCTTCTTCAATATCATGACTCACTGATGACCCACAAGTATAGGGGATCTATCGTAGTCCTCTCGATAAGTAAGAGTGTCGAACCCAACGAGGAGCAGAAGGAAATGACAAGCGGTTTTCAGTAAGGTATTCTCTGCAGACACAGAAATTATCGGTAACAGATAGTTTTGTGATAAGGTAATTCGTAACAGATAGCAAGTAACAAATGTAACAAAGGTGCAGCAAGGTGGCCCAATCCTTTTTGTAGCAAAGCACAAGCCTGGACAAACTCTTATATAAAGCAAAGCGCTCCCGAGGACACATGGGAATTTCTGTCAAGCTAGTTTTCATCATGCTCATATGATTCGCATTCGTTACTTTGATAATTTGATATGTGGGTGGACCGGTGCTTGGGTGCTGCCCTTACTTAGAAAAGCCTCCCACTTATGATTAACCTCTCTCGCAAGCATCCGCAACTACGAAATAAGAATTAAGATAAATCTAACCATAGCATGAAACATATGGATCCAAATCAGCCCCTTACGAAGCAACGCATAAACTAGGGTTTAAGCTTCTGTCACTCTAGCAACCCATCATCTACTTATTACTTCCCAATGCCTTCCTCTAGGCCCAAATAATGGTGAAGTGTCATGTAGTTGACGTTCACATAACACCACTAGAGGAGAGACAACATACATCTCATCAAAATATAGAACGAATACCAAATTCACATGATTACTTATAACAAGACTTATCCCATGTCCTCAGGAACAAACGTAACTACTCACAAAGCATATTCATGTTCAAAATCAGAGGAGTATTAATTGTCATTAAGGATCTGAACATATGATCTTCCACCGAGTAAACCAACTAGCATCAACTACAAGGAGTAATCAACACTACTAGCAACCCACATGTACCAATCTGAGGTTTGAGACAAAGATCGGATACAAGAGATGAACTAGGGTTTGGAGAGGAGATGGTGCTGGTGAAGATGTTGATGGAGATTGACCCCCTCTCGATGAGAGGATCGTTGGTGATGACGATGGCTTCGATTTCCCCCTCCGGGAGGGAAGTTTCCCCGGCAGAACAGCTCCGCCGGAGCCCTAGATTGGTTCTGTCCAAGTTCCGCCTCGAGACGGTGGCGCTTCATCCCGAAAGCTCCCTTATGATTTTTTCCAGGTCAAAACCCTCCATATAGCAGAAGATGGGCACCGGAGGCCTGCCAGGGGGCCCACAAGCCACAGGGGCACGCCCAGGGGGGTAGGGCGCGCCCCTGGCTTGTGACCTCCTGGTGGGTCCCCTCTGGTATTTCTTTCGCCCAATAATTTTTATATATTCCAAAATAATTCTCCATAACTTTTCAGGACTTTTGGAGTTGTTCAGAATAGGTCTCTCATATTTGGTCCTTTTCTAGTCCAGAATTCCAGCTGCCGGCATTCTCCCTCTTCATGTAAACCTTGTAAAATAAGAGAGAAAAGGCATAAGTATTGTACCATAATGTGTAATAACAGCCCATAATGTAATAAATATCGATATAAAAGCATGATGCAAAATGTACGTATCAACTCCCCCAAGCTTAGACCTCGCTTGTCCTCAAGCGAAAGCCAAAATCAATAAATATGTCCACATGTTTATAGATAGAGGTGTCGATAAAATAAAATACGGACATGGGAGCATCATGATCATATTTAGAATAGCAATACTTATTGATATATAATTTCTTATACTAGAGTAACAATTCATTCACAAGGTAAAGTATGAATCAAGAACTCCATTGAGAACCAACAAACTATGATCTTAGTCATTGAAGCAATATCAATTTATCATAACGTCGGAAAGATTCAATATAAGAGCTTGTAAAGCAAATCCACATACTCAATCATCTTTTAGTCTTTCATAATTGCTAACACTCACGCGGTACCTATGAGGTCAGAGCTTCAATCGGACACAGAGAAAGATAGGGGCTTATAATTTTGCCTCCCAACTATTTACCTCAAGGGTAATGTCAACAGAAATAACTCATGCTCACCCACATCCGAGTGGATATATGTGTCTAGATCATTCCCCAACACATGACGCTTGCCAAGAGAGAAAGAAGAAATAAAGGAAGTGGTGAAGATTACCACGACTCTTGCATAAAGGTAAGTACTAGAAAGTAAAAGTAACAGATAGGCCCTTCGCAGAGGGAAGCAGAGGTTGTCATGTGCTTTTATAGTTGGATGCGCAATCCCTTAATGCAAAAGAACGTCACTTTATATTGCCCCTTGTGATAAAGAACTTTATTATGCAGTTTGTCGCTTTTATTTCTTCCATATCACAAGTTCGTATAAAGTTTATTTTCCTCACACTAATAGATCATACATATTTAGGGAGCAATTTTTATTGCTTGCACCGATGACAACTTACTTGAAGGATCTTACTCAATACATAGGTAGGTATGGTGGACTCTCATGGCCAAACTGGGTTAAAGGTGTTTGGATACACAAGTAGTATCTCTACTTGGTGCGGAAGTTTTGGCTGATATGGGGTGGAAGCAAGCGTCACATGTTAAGGGATCTAAAACCATATAACTTCTACTCAGAAATAAGCAAACATAACCCATTTTGGTATCTTCCTTGTCCAACATCAACTTCTTTGCATATAATATTTTAATGAGTGCTCACAATCGTAAAAGATGTCCAAGATAATATATTTATATGTGAACCTCTCTTTCTTTATTATTTCCTTTTAATTGCAACAATGACCAATAGCTATGTTTGTCGACTCACAACAAATTTGAATCGACATACTCCTTATATGTGAAGTCGTCACCCCCCGTAAGATCATTATATATACTCTTTGCTTTTATTCTATACTTCTTTCTATTTCTTTTTCTCAAGATCATAGTAAGCAAGAAAAGCCCTCAACTCAAAACTACTTTTTATTATATAACTCTCGGACTTGCTTACATAGGGGGAACATAAAGCAAAACTCAAAACTAGGTCACACTAAAGACTTTATTCTACTAGATCAAGATATAACCAAAAGGATCGAACTAAGAAAAACGATAAAAGTAAAAGATGTGATGGTGATACGATACCGGGGCACCTCCCCCAAGCTTGGCACAAGCCAAGGGGAGTGCCCATACCCATGTGTTTAGTTGTCTTTCTTCGGAGGCGGTGATGTTATATTCTTGGTGATGATGCCCCTCAGAATGCGATTCTCTTCCTCAAGCTTGTTATTTTGCTGTCTAAGATCCATTATTTCCTTGCGAAGTTTTCCAGTGACGGTTAGAGATCCCATCACCCATGGATGTTTCATTGCTGCGGGGGAAGAAGCAACACTCTTTTTCATATTTTCATAAGTGAGAAATTTAGCATTGGGAGGGATAACCGAATTCGGAATTGCTGAGCTCTGAAGTTCTTCCAACATGGCTCCAGGTTGTAGACGAGAGGTAACTTCTTGGTCTTCCTCCATGGCATCTATCCTTTTCAAGTCGGCCTCCATCTCTTCCTCTGTGGCCTGCCCAATGTGGTTGGCTTCCTTGAATGCTCTGGGCCCCGGTGTCAGGTGAGAGGCACGGCTCTCCCCGACCGACTCTTGTGAAGACATTTCGCTCTAAATCCGCTGCAAAACAGCTCAAAACGAAAACAGGAGGTATTGTCGTGATACGAAGGTCAAAACCTTCGGGAGATTATATAATGTATTTTTACCGACCCGAAGGAGTATACCACAAGAAAACGGAGTCCGGAGGGCACACGGGGTGGCCACAAGCCACAGGGGCACGCCCAGGGGGGTAGGGCGTGCCCCCCTGGCTTGTCGCCTCCTCGTGCACTCTTCGGAATACTTTAAATTTTCCTAATTTATTAAATAATCCAAAACGGATAAAAATTGCTATTGGAAAAGTTTTGGAGTCGATTTGCTTACCGTAACACATACCTATTCCTTTTCAGAGTTTGAAACGTTCTGGAAGGTCTCCCTAATGTACTCCTCCGGAGTCATGGTATTGATAATATTGGTTTCAACATTTATGGGAGTACCTGAGATATAATGTTTAATTCTTTGCCCGTTTACCACCTTAGGATTTGTGCCTTTGGCGTTGTTGATCTTGATGGCACCAGAACGATATACTTCCTCGATAATGTAAGGCCCTTCCCATTTAGAGAGAAGTTTTCCTGCAAAAAATCTTAAACGAGAATTGTATAGCAAGACATGGTCACCTACATTGAATTCACGCTTTTGTATCCTTTTATCATGCCATCTCTTAACCTTTTCTTTAAACAACTTGGCATTCTCATAGGCCTGGGTTCTCCATTCATCAAGTGAGCTAATGTCAAATAACCTCTTCTCACCAGCAAGTTTGAAATCATAGTTGAGCTCTTTAATTGCCCAATAAGCTTTATGTTCTAGTTCAAGAGGTAAGTGACATGCTTTACCATAAACCTTTTTATACGGAGACAGACCCATAGGGTTTTTGTAAGCAGTTCTATAAGCCCATAATGCATCATCAAGTTTCTTAGACCAATTCTTTCTAGATCTATTAACAGTCTTCTGCAAGATCAATTTAATTTCTCTATTGCTCAATTCTACTTGACCACTAGACTGAGGATGATAAGGAGATGCAATTCTATGATTAACATCATACTTAGCAAGCAATTTACGGAAAGCACCATGAATAAAGTGTGAACCACCATCAGTCATTAAATATCTAGGGACTCCAAATCTAGGGAAAATAACTTCTTTAAGCATTTTAATAGAAGTGTTATGATCAGCACTACTAGTTGGAATAGCTTCTACCCACTTAGTAACATAATCAACAGCAACTAGAATTTGAGTATACCCATTAGACTTTGGAAAAGGTCCCATATAATCAAAACCCCAAACATCAAATGGTTCAATAAGAAGCGAGTAATTCATAGGCATTTCCTGACGCCTACTAATATTACCAATTCTTTGACATTCATCACCAGACAAGACAAACTTACGAGCATCCTTGAAGAGAGTAGGCCAATAAATCCCAGATTGTAGTACCTTATGTGCAGTTCTATCCCCAGCGTGGTGTTCTCCGTAGGCCTCGGAATGACACTTGTGAAGGATCTGTTCCTATTCATGCTCAGGCACACAACGTCTAATAACACCATCTACTCCTTCTTTATAAAGGTGTGGGTCATCCCAAAAGTAATGTCTTAAATCATAGAAGAACTTTTTCTTTTGTTGGTAGGTGAAACTAGGCGGTATAAATTTAGCAACAATGTAATTAGCATAATCAGCATACCATGGAGCATTGCGCGAAGCATTTATGACAGCTAATTGTTCATCAGGAAAGCTATCATCAATAGGTAGTGGGTCATCAAGAACATTTTCTAACCTAGACAAGTTGTCTGCTACGGGGTTATCAGCACCCTTTCTATCAATAATATGAAAATCAAATTCTTGTAGCAGAAGAACCCATCTAATAAGTCTAGGTTTAGCATCTTTCTTTTCCATAAGATATTTAATAGCAGCATGATAAGTGTGAACAGTTACTTTGGGATCAACAATATTAGGTCTGAACTTATCACAAGCAAACACAACTGCTAAAAATTCCTTTTCAGTGGTAGCATAGTTTCTTTGAGCACCGTCTAGAGTTTTACTAGCATAATGGATAACATTTAATTTCTTATCAACTCTTTGTCCTAGAACAGCACCAACGGCATAATCACTGGCAACACACATAATTTCAAAGGGTAGGTTCCAATCAGGTGGTTGAACAACAGGGGTAGAAATCAAGGCTTTCTTAAGAATTTCAAATGCTGCTACACAATCATCATCAAAAACGAATGGAACATCCTTTTGCAAAAGATTAGTGAGAGGCCTAGAAATCTTAGAGAAGTCTCTAATAAACCTCCTATAGAAACCATCATGACCAAGGAAACTTCTTATACCTCTGATATCCGTAGGACACGGCAGTTTTTCAATAGCATCAACTTTAGCTTTATCAACTTCAATACCACTTTCGGAGATTTTGTGCCCCAAGACAATTCCTTCATTAACCATAAAGTGGCACTTCTCCCAATTCAAGACAAGATTTGTTTGTTCACATCTCTGCAAAACTCGATCAAGGTTGCTCAAGCAATCATCAAAAGAGGTTCCGTAAACGGAAAAATCATCCATGAAAACCTCAACAATCTTTTCACAAAAGTCAGAGAATATAGCCATCATACATCTTTGAAAGGTAGCAGGTGCATTGCATAAACCAAAAGGCATACGTCTATAAGCAAAGGTACCGAAAGGACAAGTAAAAGTGGTCTTTTCTTGATCCTCTTTTGACACAGGTATTTGAGAGCAACCAGAATAACCATCTAGAAAGCAAAAATGTGTGTGTTTGGATAGTCTTTCTAGCATTTGATCAATAAAAGGTAGAGGGTAATGATCTTTCCTAGTAGCTTTATTTAATTTCCTAAAATCAATTACCATTCTATATCCTGTAACAACTCTTTGCGGGGTCAATTCATTTTTATCATTAGGAACAACGGTAATACCTCCCTTCTTAGGGACACAATGAACGGGACTAACCCATCTACTATCAGCAATAGGATAAATTATACCTGCCTCCAGAAGCTTTAATATTTCATTTCTTACCACTTCTTTCATTTTAGGATTTAACCGTCGTTGGTGATCAACAACTGGTTTAGCATTAGGCTCCATATTAATTTCATGCTGACATAGAGTGGGACTAATGCCCTTAAGATCATCAAGAGTATATCCAATAGCAGCACGGTGCTTCCTCAGAGTTTTCAATAATCTCTTTTCTTCATGCTCTGAAAGGTTAGCACTAATAATAATAGGATATATCTCCTTTTCATCAAGATAAGCATATTTCAGAGTACCAGGTAATTGTTTAAGCTCAAACACGGGATCACCCTTGGGTGGAGGAGGATCCCCAAGTATTTCAACAGGCAGGTTGTGTTTCAAAATAGGCTGCTGATCAAAGAAAATCTTATCTATTTCATTCCTTTCATTCATATGCATATCATTTTCATGGTCTAGCAAATATTGTTCTAAAGGATCAATAGGAGGCACAGCAATAGAAGCAAGACCAATAATTTCATCTTTACTAGGCAATTCTTTGTCATGGGGTCGTCTACAAAATTTAGAGAAATTGAACTCATGAGACACATCCCCAAAACTTACAGTAACAGTTTCTTTCTCACAATCTATCTTAGCATTAACAGTATCCAAGAAAGCATCGGTGTCTATAAAGGATTTAACACAATCAAACTTAAGGTTTATACCTGACTCCTTACCTTCGTCGAGCTCCCAATCTTCAGAGTTGCGTTTAATTCTTTCCAATAAGTCCCATTTGAATTCAATATCTTTCTTCATAAAGGAACCAGCACAAGAAGTATCGAGCATGGATTGATCATTACGAGAAAGCCGAGCATAAAAATTCTGAATAATAATTTCTCTTGGGAGCTCATGATTGGGGCATGAATATAACATTGACTTAAGCCTCCCCGAAGCTTGAGCGATTCTTTCTCCTTCACGAGGCCAAAAATTATAAATATAATTCCGATCACGATGAACCAGATGCATAGGATAAAACTTCTGATGAAATTCCAATTTCAATCGGTTGTAGTTCCATGATCCAATATCATCACAAAGCCTATACCATGTCAATGCCTTCTCCTTCAAAGATAAAGGAAAGACCTTCTTCTTGACATCATCCTCGAGCAAACCTGCAAGCTTAAATAATCCACAAACTTCATCCACATAGATTAGATGCAAATCAGGATGTAGTGTTCCATCTCCTGCATAAGGATTAGCTAGCAGTTTCTCTATCATACCCGAAGGAATTTCATAATAAATATTTTCAGTAGGTGCAGTAGGTTGAGGAGCATATCTTTGTGCTTCCGGTCGGGGTGAAGATACCCCGAATAAGCCCCTCAAAGGATTATTTTCCATAGTAACAAGTGACAGTAAATTTCAGCACACTATATAAATTTTCCCTTACCAAGTTCCACTCACCAAAGGCGCTTCACTCCCCGGCAACGGCGCCAGAAAAGAGTCTTGATGACCCACAAGTATAGGGGATCTATCGTAGTCCTTTCGATAAGTAAGAGTGTCGAATCCAACGAGGAGCAGAAGGAAATGACAAGCGGTTTTCAGTAAGGTATTCTCTACAGGCACTGAAATTATCGGTAACAGATAGTTTTGTGATAAGGTAATTCGTAACGGATAGCAAGTAACAAATGTAACAAAGGTGAAGCAAGGTGGCCCAATCCTTTTTGTAGCAAAGGACAAGCCTGGACAAACTCTTATATAAAGCAAAGCGCTCGCGAGGACACATGGGAATTTCTGTCAAGCTAGTTTTCATCATGCTCATATGATTCACATTCGTTACTTTGATAATTTGATATGTGGGTGGACCGGTGCTTGGGTGCTGCCCTTACTTGGACAAGCCTCCCACTTATGATTAACCTCTCTCGCAAGCATCCGCAACTACAAAAGAAGAATTAAGATAAATCTAACCATAGCATGAAACATATGGATCCAAATCAGCACCTTACAAAGCAACGCATAAACTAGGATTTAAGCTTCTGTCACTCTAGCAACCCATCATCTACTTATTACTTCCCAATGCCTTCCTCTAGGCCCAAATAATGGTGAAGTGTCATGGAGTCGACGTTCACATAACACCACTAGAGGAGAGACAACATACATCTCATCAAAATATCGAACGAATACCAAATTCACATGATTACTTATAACAAGACTTATCCCATGTCCCCAGGAACAAACGTAACTACTCACAAAGCATATTCATGTTCATAATCAGAGGAGTATTAATTATCATTAAGGATCTGAACATATGATCTTCCACCAAGTAAACCAACTAGCATCAACTACAAAGAGTAATCAACACTACTAGCAACCCACAGGTACCAATCTGAGGTTTTGAGACAAAGATCGGATACAAGAGATGAACTAGGGTTTGGAGAGGAGATGGTGCTGGTGAAGATGTTGATGGAGATTGACCCCCTCTCGATGAGAGGATCGTTGGTGATGACGATGGCTTCGATTTCCCCCTCCGGGAGGGAGGTTTCCTCGGCAGAACAGGTCCGCCGGAGCCCTAGATTGGTTCTGTCCAAGTTCCGCCTCGAGACGGCGGTGCTTCATCCCGAAAGCTCCCTTATGATTTTTTCCAGGTCAAAACCCTCCATATAGCAGAAGATGGGCACCGGAGGCCTGCCAGGGGCCCCACAAGCCACAGGGGCGCGCCTAGGGGGGTAGGGCGTGCCCCCTTGGCTTGTGACCTCCTGGTGGGTCCCCTCTGGTATTTCTTTCGCCCAATAATTTTTATATATTCCAAAATAATTATCCGTAACTTTTCAGGACTTTTGGAGTTGTGCAGAATAGGTCTCTCATATTTGCTTCTTTTCCAGTCCAGAATTCCAGCTGCCGGCATTCTCCCTCTTCATGTAAACCTTGTAAAATAAGAAAGAAAAGGCATAAGTATTGTACCATAATGTGTAATAACAGCCTATAATGCAATAAATATTGATATAAAAGCATGATGCAAAATGGACGTATCACTCACGTCCTAGTTGATCTAGTCGACGAGATTGCCATTCTGGGTCCTGTATTTCTACACAATATGTTCCCCTTTGAGAGGTTCATGCGAGTCTTGAAGAAATATGTTCGTAATTGTGCTAGGCCAGAAGGAAGCATCTCCATGGGCCATCAAACAGAGAAGGTCATTGGGTTTTGTGTTGACTTTTTTCCTGACCTTCAGTCGATTGGTGTCCCAAAATCGCGGTATGAGGGGAGACTGAGTGGAAAAGGCACGCTAGGAGCGAAATCAATAATATGTAGGGACGGGCATTCTTGGGCGCAAGCACACTACACAGTTCTACAGAATTCTACCTTGGTGGCCCCGTATATGAATGAACAAAAGAATATTCTACACTGGACACACCCGGAGCAGTCTGACGACTGGATTACACGTGAACACATCGGGACTTTCGGCGGTTGGTTGCAAATGCATCTCATGCATAACAACACTGTTGCAGATGACCTGTACTTGTTGGCCAGGACACCATCTTCGACTGTATTGACTTACCAAGGGTATGAGATAAATGGTAATACATTTTACACAATCGCCCAAGATAAAAAGAGAACCAACCAAAACAGTGGTGTCAGCTTTGATGCAGCAATCACTAATAGGGCAAAGGACACATATTATGGTTACATAGAGGAGATATGGGAACTGGACTATGGACATGAATTTAAGGTCCCTTTGTTTCGGTGCAAATGGGTCAATCTGTCAGGAGGCGGCGTACAGTTAGACCCGTAGTACGGAATGACAACAGTGGATCTCAACAATCTTTGGTACACAGAGGAACCATTCATTCTAGCCAATGATGTGGCGCTGGTTTTCTATGTGAAGGACATGTCTACCAAACCGAGAAAAAAAAGATAAGGAAGCGGATACATCAAACGATGAGCCAAAGCAAAACATAGTTCTTTCAGGGAAAAGAAACATCGTGGGAGTGGAGGGCGAGACAGACATGTCTGAAGATTATGAAAAGTTTCATGAAATTCCTCCCTTCAAAGTGAAGGCTGACCCAAGCATCTTGTTAAACGATGAAGATTATCCATGGTTACGGCGCAATAAGCAAGGGACACACGCGAAGAAAAAGTGAAGACTTTCTCTCCACAACTATTCTCATGATGGCTTTCATCTAGAATATCACTGCAGTTACATGTGAAAATTTCAAATCCCTTTTGTAATAGACGAGTTTTCGTCCGAAACCCTAATACTTCGAAAGAGATTGTCCAGTTTGTACACGAAGTGCATCCAGTTTTTCCTGTAACCCTATCAACTTTTTAGCACATGCTATGTGGGTGAAATTATGATACCATGCCAACTTTCAACCATTTCAGAGTTCATTTGCAGTGCTTTTCAATTCAGGGTCATTTTAGCTCAAAATAAATCATGAAATGCATGAAAACTAGCAAATGAAGTCAGAAAAGGGTTGAAAAGTGATGATGTGGCTTTGAATGGTGCATGTTGAATGCAGAAAAAGTCTTGAGTTAAAATATGTTCAAAAAATTGGAATCCTTTTGTAATAGACGTGTTTTCGTCCGAAACCTTGATACTTCGAAAGAGATTGTCCAGTTTGTACCCGAAGTGCATCCAGTTTTTCCGGTAACCCTCTCAACTTTTTAGCACATGCTATGTGGGTGAAATTATGATACCATGCCAACTTTCAACCATTTCAGAGTTCATTTGCAGTGCTTTTCAATTCAGGGTCATTTTAGCTCAAAATAAATCATGAAAGGCATGAAAACTAGCAAATGGAGTCAGAAAAGGGTTGAAAAGTGATGATGTGGCTTTGAATGGTGCATATTGAATGCAGAAAAAGTCTTGTGTTAAAATATGTTTATAAAATTGAAATCCCTTTTGTAATAGACGAGTTTTCGTCCGAAACCCTGATATTTCGAAAGAGATTGTCCAGTTTGTACACGAAGTGCATCCAATTTTTCCTGTAACCCTCTCAACTGTTTAGCACATGCTATGTGGGTGAAATTATGATACCATGCCAACTTTCAACCATTTCAGAGTTCATTTGCAGTGCTTTTCAATTCAGGGTCATTTTAGCTCAAAATAAATCATGAAACGCATGAAAAATAGCAAATGAAGTCAGAAAGGGTTGAAAAGTGATGATGTGGCTTTGAATGGTGCATATTGAATGCAGAAAAAGTCTTGAGTTAAAATATGTTTAAAAAATTGAAATCCCTTTGTAATAGACGAGTTTTCGTTCGAAACCCTCATACTTCGAAAGAGATTGTCCAGTTTGTACACGAAGTGCATCCAGTTTTTCCTGTAACCCTCTCGACTTTTTAGCACATGCTATGTGGGTGAAATTATGATACCATGCCAACTTTCAACCATTTCAGAGTTCATTTGAAGTGCTTTTCAATTCAGGGTCATTTTAGCTCAAAATAAATCATGAAATGCATGAAAAATAGCAAATGAAGTCAGAAAAGGGTTGAAAAGTAATGATGTGGCTTTGAATGGTGCATATTGAATGCATAAAAAGCCTTGAGTTAAAATATGTTTAAAAAATTGAAATCCCTTTGTAATAGACGTGTTTTCGTCCGATCAAAGTTATTTAACTTAATATTATATAAAATTTATGCAACTAAAATTATCAAAGTTATTTTTGTTAAAAACTTTAATAGCAAAAAGAATATTCATAAAGTATTTTTTGTTAAGAACTTTTAATATGCAAAAAAATAACATAAAAAATAGCAAAAGTGAAAATGGATGCGCTTATAGAGAAAATTCAACCTAAATTCAAAGTGCTAGTAACTAGCACTTTGAATTTACTAGCACTTTGAATTTAGGTTGAATTTTCTCTATAAGCGCATCTATTTTCACTTTAGTAACAACGACATAGTAGGCACATGTTCGGTTTGAGAGAGGCTCGTGCTGCCTCTCTCACAGCGGGGCTTATAAGCTAGTCGTCGTGCTGCTCAACTAGCGAGGTGGGACTAAACTCCCATCGTGCTCCTAAAAAAATGACATAACATATGCAAAAAATAAAAAAATTGCCCGCCTACAAGGCAGGAGAATCACACACCATGGCCTGCATACGACTCAAAACCCTATATGGGCCAGGATGCAGGCCCGCAGGCATGAATAACTCCTGACAGTAGGCCCCACAAGGCAGAGATGGGCGGGGTCAGACGGTGAGTTGTCTGGGCTTTGAGAGGAACTTAACAAGGCAGAGAGGGGCGGGCTTATAAACTAGTGCGAGCGCCTCTCGCTTGGCGAGGTGGGACTAAACTCCCACCACAGCCAGGACCAACCCTTTAGTCCCGGTTGGTGTCTCCAACCGGGACTAAAGGGCTGGGCTTCCCGCCCTTTGGGCTGCTGAAATTTACCTTTAGTCCCGGTTGGTGGCTCCAACCGGGACTAATGCCCCCCTTTAGTCCCGGTTGGAGCCACCAACCGGGACTAAAGGACTGGGCTTCCCGCCCTTTGGGCTGCTGAAATTCACCTTTAGTCCCAGTTGGTGGCTCCAACCGGGACTAAAGGGGGACCTTTAGTCTCGGTTAGAGCCATAAACCGGGACTAAAGGTTGGGGTATATCAGTGGACCAAAATCCATCTACAGTTTTCGATCTCCATCTCCCCCGACGGCGCCGAAGAAAACCTCGACGCCGCCAGGCTGCCGGATCGCGCCGTCGCCTCCCCGAGCCCGCTCCTCGTCGCGCCGCCCCCGTCGCCGCCCCCGACGCCGTCCCCGTCGCCGCCCCCGACGCCGTCCCCGTCGCCGCCCCCGAAGCCGTCCCCGTCGCCGCCCCCGACGTCGTCCCCGTCGCCGCCCCCCGACGCCGTCACCGCCCTGAGCCCCGCTCCCCTCCTCCTAGCTAGGTGAGCCGCCAGGCGCCACACCGCCGTTCCCCTCCTCCTACCCCCCCCCCCCCCCCCCCGCGGTCACCGTCATTGCCCGTCGCCGGCCGAAGCAGTGGCGGCGTGGGATCCAAAATCCATGAGTCTCATATATAATTTGGTTCATAGGATATGCTAGTGTGTAGTGCGCGGCGGCATGCCGCGTCGTGCTGATTGATATGCGGTGTTTTTTTAAGTTTTTGGGGAGTGTTTTTGGTTTTGACCGATCACATAAGTACTGATGCATAGACAGAGCATATTGAGCATATATAGAGAGAGTACAGTCCGTATGGAATGAAAAATTTGCATTAACAACTTGTAAGATATCAAAGTAATAGCTTGTATTTCTCCTAGCTACATTTCTGGCTTCACAAGCAAGGAACAAAGTTTACATCTGACTGACCTTAACTAATCATTTACCTCATAGAGTTTTGGGTATGACCGCATGAGCAAACTAAATAATACACAACAAACATGACTTTGCTCCTGCCTAACCAATGAATAGCTAGGATTATCATAGGATAGAATTATAAAAAGATATGTCATTGTTATTGTTGTTAAATAAAATGATATTTGCTATATAGCCACAATTTGTTCTCGTCGACGATGCCAATCCCGCATCCTCGTCGTCGACTCGGCGCCGACAACCAGTTTAAGAGGCGCCATGTTCGGGACTGGGCTCCGCCGGGCTGGCACTGGGAGGTACTACCTTCCGGGGCACGCACCTTGGTGAGAAATCCGGGTCTCATCGTCGACCCGGAGCTTCTTTGGTGGTGGTCGCGTGGGCCACTATCGGTGCAGAGGGAGCCGCCCCCCGCGGAGGTGGTACGTCGTCGTGTCAGGGAGGAGGACGAGCACGTCCGTCGCTACATGGCCGCGTTGGACGCCAGGTTCTCCAATACCTGGCAGGTTATTCAGGGATCTCAGTGAGCTATGATCCAGCGATGGTTCCTTCCCTTTGGGTGTCCACCGCTTGCACCGTGAGACGTCAACTCGATCTGTATTAATTAATGATATTATATGATAATATTCAAGCTGTATTAGCGATAATATTCGATGCTTCATTAACTGGATTATTCAAGATGTATTAGTGATATTATATGAAGAGTCCCCGACGATCGCCGGTGATATCATATGTATTAGTGATATTATATGATGATCTTGCTTCAAAATTTTGCCGTCGATTTTTAATCTTAGAATCATGAACACAGGAAATGTCGACGTCGTCTGACGATGATAGGATCCCTCAGTGCCCTTTGTGCTGGGACGACAGGGGTCTATGCGACATTTATCCTCACCTGGACAACGATAGGTCGTTCACCGTCAAGCTAACAGAAGAATTTAGTATTATTACGGTATGTACAGACGACATGTATTTTTTGTTAATGAAGTATGACGTGTGCTTTTTTGCTTTAATTAACCTTTAATTTTCTTTTGTACAATTCGACTAGTGCGTTCCCTGTCATGCAAGATTCGCTGTCTTGGACAAGTTCCATTTCAAAGAGAAGGATAGTAGAGAGCCTAAGATAGCTCACCTAAGAACGGAGCATTACACTTTTGTTGTTAAGGTGAAAAATAACGAATATCACACATATTTTGGTTGTTCTAATTGGAGAGCATTTTGCAACGCATATGGGTTGGATGAGGACATGAACATTACCTTCGATCTTGATAATGACGATGTTCGTGATAATAATATAGATATTTGGGTGCATGTGGAGGATGACTTGATTCCGGTGCTACCTACAGGTGCGTTTGTCAACAGATTTGTTAGGTACTTTAAATTGATTATTGAAAAGTATTTGGTACTCATCCCGACTAAATTTCTTTATTTTTAATTATCAGCTTATTTACGTGCTACAAGAACTACCCGACAGATAATAGATCGGACGTACTACAGTCATGACTCCAAACTTACTTGTTCGGAGATAAATCATCTCATCTCATTTATTCATGATGTTGAGGATCATGCTAAACATTACCGGACTGGCAACATTTATAATGGATATGTGCCACTAGTGCACAAGTTGAACCATCATAACATCACTTCAAACAACTTTGTAAGAATTTTTTTACCATTGCATCACTAGTCCATCTTTTTCATATATACATTGTTCTTAAGCAAAACTAGTTTGCTAACTATGTTATTATTACAAATGTTTTTCAATAGGTACTCCCCCCAGAGACCGTGCCTAGATGGATGTTCACAAATGGTGATTTGCAAATGGTTAGCTTACGGCCACTCCCGATTAATTACAGTGGTAGCTACAAGATATCTAAAAGTGAAGAAACCCTGAAAATCACAGGATGGAGAAATGCAATACAAGCATTTACGCTACCACTTGGAGAGGAATACTTGTGCATCCCACAAGTTGGAGATAGGTTGATCTGTGTTCTTGAATCGGGAGATGGCGGAGTTCGCCTTTATTTTGCTTTTTTACCTAGCAGTAGTTAGTGTTTCAACCTTTTGATAACTACAATAATGTGGATCGTTGATTGTTGGTTGTTTTTTCCATAATTTGTACTGATGATGTCCTCTCTTTCTCTCATTTTCCTTTAATTAGAGGAAAATACGTCCTCTAATTCAACTTGGTCTATTGCATCCATCTAACTTGTACTGATGTTGGTTGTTTTTTCCATAATTTGTACTGATGATGTTGTGTATTAATATGTTTAACCGCGTGAAAATACAATATAAATATAAAAAAATGAAAACAAAAAATGAAACACGGCCCTTTCAAAAAAAAAAAAACCCAGCGTCTTATTGTCCCGGTTCGTGTTACGAACCGGGACTAAAGGTCCTCCTGCCACGGCGCCGCATAGCGGCCACGTGGAGCATCTTTGGTCCCGGTTCGTAAGCCAACCGGGACTAAAAGTGATCGGCATTAGCCCCAATCGTGTTGTCCCGGTTGCAGAACCGGGTCTAAAGGCCCTCTGAAACCGGGACTGATGCCCTGTTTTCTACTAGTGGAGGGGTGATCTGGAGCCTGTTTTGGGTTCCGGAGAGAGGAAATCGTCGCCGTCATCATCAACAACCCTTCTCCATCAACACCGCCATGATGCTCACCACCGGGAGTGAGTAATTCCTTTGCAGGCTTGCTAGACGATTGTGGGATTGGATGAGATTGATCATGTAATCGAGTTAAGTTTGATAGGGCTTGATCCCTAGTATCCACTATGTTCTGAGATTGATGTTGCTATGACTTTGCTATGGTTAATGCTTGTCACTAGGGCCTGAGTGCCATGATTTCACATCTGAACATATTATATTTTCACTGAATATAAGATTGATTGGATCATATCTTGCAAGTTGTATGCACCTATTACGTGTCTTGATCCGCATACCCCAAGGTGACAATAATTGGGATTCTATTCGGTGATTGCCGTAGTTTGCGGAGTTCATGTATTCACCATGTGTTAATGCTTTGTTCCGGTACTCTATTAAAAGGAGGCCTTAATATCCCTTAGTTTCCAATCGGACCCCGCTGCCACGGGAGGGCACTAGTAGAAAACATGCCATTAGTCCCGGTTGGGAAGGGCCTTTAGTCCAGGTTCCCCAACCGGGACTAAAGTATAGAGACTAAAGGGTCCAAGCCTTTAGTCCCAGTTGGCTACGAACCGGGACTAAACCCTGGCCACGTGGTCGGCAGCGCGCGCCAGGGCAAGGGGACCTTTGGTCCCGGTTGGTAACACCAACCGGGACTAAAGGTTTAGGGGTTTAGGGGTTTAGGTGTTTAGGGGTTTAGTGTTTATTGTTTATTTTTCTTTTTCATTTTGTGTTTTCCATTTAATTCTTTTTCATTTCAAACATATTTTACACTACTACATACTGTACACGTTATGCATATATAATAGAATTTCTCGTAGAACCGATCATATATCATAAAATTTCTCGTACAAGCAATCATATATCATAGAATTTCTCGTACGAACACATGCATACACATATATATATACAATTTGGTATATACAATTTCTCGTACAATTTGCAGATCATTTGCGGATCGGGTAATGGTATTCTCCGTCGGGAGATATGACCTGCTGAAGCAAAAATCCTGCAATTTCCTCTTGAATTGCTCGTATGCGGTCCGTTGGTAGGAGCTTATCCCGCATCTCATGCATCTTTAAAGAAGGAGATCAATATGAACATGTTAGTTGTGTGTATATGTATTAGATCATGATAAAAAAAATATTAATGGTGTTTACGTACCCAAAGATCTCTTGCACTCTTGCTGCTTTCGGTCATAAAGCGAATGTTCTCGCAAACGTAATATGCACATAGTTCAGTCCCCTGTGACTGCCTCATGCACTTTACGAGAATAGAATTCAATGAGATAATAAGGAAGCATGACAGGTATTGAAACTAGAATTAAAGAGATGCGCGGACGTAGCTAGTACTACTTAATTACCCTGGGCTTTCGCCATCTCAACTCTGGTTTCCATTCACCGGTGACCTCTTTGATGAAACGTTTCCAAACCCTGCCCGGCAAACAAAATGAATAAAGGAGTTATTAATTACTTGATATCAGGAAATGAACTAATAAAGAAGCCGACATAGTGCGTCAATGATTGAAATTACCTTTCGAGCAACGAATGCAAGCTTATGTAATCTTCAGGGTCTTTACTTAGCGAGTCCAATACTTCAACAGTTCCATCGTCAACTCTAATGATTAGAAGGATCCAGTGGTAGCTGCGCACACGATTTGTATAAGCGGGCATGCATAACTCATTAACTACACTTAACATCGAGTATATATATATATATATATATATATATATATATATATATATATAAGCAAAAATAGAATTTGTAGTACAAGACAGTAACACTCACTGGAAGTTCCAAGGTAAAAGTATTTCTGGTTTGTACTTTAGGGCCTTCAAAAACCTTAGAAGCATTTTCTCCGTGTCTTTAGGGTTCCTTCTCAACACTCCTTCATTAACGGTATTTGGGTCAATGAACCCAATGCCATAGACTCCAGCTCTTTTCAATTCAAAAATCTTCATTCTGCATAATACCACACAAAAGAATATAGTGAGTATAATAACAGGCAATGAACGAGCTGAGCTAGAGACTTAAATTACAGAAAGAAATCACTTACAGACAATAGCAACTGACGATAGATTTGTCGAGTGCTTTTTGATTGAATAACTGAAAAAATTCTTCATTTTCAATCCACAAATCTTTGTCATGGATGTAATGCTCTTTGTCGACTTTCACCATGAGGCTCTCTCGCCCATCCTTTAGTTCTCTCATGTACCTGTCATGCAATTTGTACATTTGCGTCGTTAGAAGCTTCTCGTCGTCAGGACTGACCAGAGGTTTCCCGGGGATATATTGCCATGCTATTTCCTTCGGATCCAACGGTGGAAATTCCTCAATCTCTAGGAATTGTTCAACGGTGATACCGAGCAATCTAGCATTCTCTCTATCAGCATCGGTTATTACCACGTTATTGGCACTCACCTTGAGCTGGCTGATCGATTGGACTGCCTGTTCTCCGAGCTGGGGAATAGTTTTCCCGCATTTACTGCTACCGCTCGACTTCTGTCTTTTCTGGGATTCATAGGACTTGGTAATACAGCGTTCATAGTCTGATACCGGCCTTTTCTCCGCCGGTTTAGCTGCATCAATAAAGTGTTGTACGACCTCGTCGGGTACTTCTCTCCTTTGGCGGCGGGGGCGCTTTCGGTCCAAAATGGGCCCGCAAAGCGAGATTCACTGATTCATCGAGTTCCTCGTCAGTCATATCGTAAGCTAACTTCTTTTTGGCAGGAGGCTTGGGTTTTGTTCTTTTGTGTTCTCTTCCGCTTTGGAGATGGCGGATATCGATATCGCAGACGTCTCGTGCTAGGCTCCGTCTCGGGGTGGGATGGACTCTGCTGACGTGGCGGAGCTTGATATCGCGGACTCACCATGCGCTCCATCTCGGGGAGGGATGGATTCGGCTGGCGCGGCAGAGATGGATATGGCGGACTCACCCTGCGCTCCGTCTCGGGGAGGGTTGGAGTCTGTTGACGCGGCGGACTTGGAGGAGGAGTCGGTGGCCTTGGCACCGAGTTTGGAAACACGATGCATTCCTTTTTCCATAAAATGACACAATGCCTGGCTTCTCCCAGTGTCCTCTCCCCTTCACCTCCAAGGTAGTCAAGATCTAGTGATTCATATGCCGACACAACTTTATCCACCCCGACACGAGCATAGCCAGGTGGAATCGGATTGCCGTGGAAAGTTGCTTCAGGTCCACTCGGTAAAGCAAAGCCGTCCGCCGCCTTCATGGATATGTTCTTCAGTTTCACGTGTAGCTTACAAGGTGTCGACTCTAGGATATCATCCACGGGGTAGCGAGCCAGCAGTGCATCATCGGCCGGGACCCCCGTGGAACCCACGCTGCTTTTTGGCATAGATGATGGAATGGTACCATCCAATGCTGGATCTGGTTGCTGCTGCTGCTGAGACGTGCCTTGCTGGCTAAGTTTGTTGATTTGCTCCTGCTGCATGTTATATTTGCGCTCCAAGTCCTGAATCTGATCTACTTCATGCTTCTTCTTTCTGTCACGACTTCTGTAGCTGTCGTTCCAATCCGCAAACCCCAGAAACCACAGAACCATGCATTTGCCTCGTGTTCGTCCCGGGTGTTCAGGATTCTTGAGGGCACGCGAAAGCTCGTCCTTCTCTCTCTCGGGCTCGTACACACCCGCTCGAGCTTCTGCTATTGCTTTAAGTAACTCGTCCGTGGCTTCTTTAAGACTTGCCTGTTCAAGAACCTCCCCTGTCTTTGGGTCCAACTTTCCCCCGTGTGCATAAAACCAAGTCCTGCACCTCTCGGGCCAAGTCTCTGTTACTGGAGTGACCCGTGCAGCCTTCATGTTTCTCTCAGATCCATCCCACTTAGGCAACCCATACTTGTAGCCGCCTCGCCCCAGACGATGGTGCCACGTTTTTTTGTCGGCATCTATCTTGTTTATTCTCGACCGTTCCTTAGCTACTTGTGATTCCTTGAACTTCACAAATTCGTCCCAGTCATCTGCTAACTTCACATATTCTCCTTTGAATTCTGGAGTCTTCCTTCCGTTTTCCACGTAACTTTTCCATAATCTTTTCTTCCAAGACTGGAATTGTGTGGCCATCTTCTTAAGAGCACACTTCTTGACTTTCTCCCATTGGAGATCTGTGAGACCCTCTGGTAGGGTGAAATGTTTCATGAGCTCCTCCCAAAGCAGATCTTTTGATCTTTGGCTGACAAAAGAAAATGCTTGGGTATCTTTTGGCTGATTCCATTCTTGAACGGTGATCGGGATTTGGTCCCTAACGATAACTCCGCATTGACGTATAAATTTGTCCGCATTCTCTTTAGGAGCAATCAGTTCGCCATCTGCTCTGATTTGATCGATGTTAAACTTTACGCCTTGTTTCAACTTTTTTGTCGGGCCATGTTTAACCCTTGTAGAAGATTTGCTCGATCCGGAGGGCTAAAAGGAAGAAAGATTCGTTAATATATACAAATCAATCAATACATCTGATGATCACCAGAGGGAAAATTAATACCTCGCCGGACTCTGTTAAATGGACAAAAATTTCTTCGCCATCATCGTTTTCAGCTGGTTCGCCTTCGTCTCTTGGTTGTTCTTCCTCAATTCCCTCACCGGACGGGTTAAGGTATTGTGAGCCATCATCTACTTAATTCTCTTCGTTTCCGGAGCGTATCAGGTCGTACATGGCATTCTCTTGATCATGGTCTCTGTCTCTACCGTCCATAGCTTAACTAATCCAGAACAAATATAAAACAATTAGAATGCATTCAATAAGCAGAACCGGAGATATGCAAATCAATACAAGGCAATGCAACAATACGATCATATAATATCACTAATACATCATCGAATAGTATCACTAATACATCATCGAATATAATATCACTAATACAGATCTAGTTGACGTCTCGCGGCGTAGGCGGTGGACACCCAAAGATAAGGAACTATGACAGGATCATAGCTCGGGTGTGATCCCTGAAGAACCTGCCAGGTATTGGAGAACCTGGCGTCCAACGCAGCCATGTAGCGTCGGACGTGCTCGTCCTCCTCCCTGACACGGCGACGTACCACCTCCGCGGGGGTCGGCTCCCTCTGCACCGACAGTGGTTCACGCGACCGCCACCAAATAACCTCCGGGTCAACGACGGGACCCTCATTCCTCACCAAGCTCCGCGCCCCGAAAGGCAGCACCTCCCAGTGCCAGCCCGGCGGAGCCCAGTCCCGGACATGGCGCCTCTCAAGCAGGCTGTTGCCACCGAGTCGACGACGAGGATGCTGGCCGGGCATCGTCGACTCAATGGCTACGCTATGCAACTAAACATTTAAACATGTAAACATCATATATCTGCCTAATATAAAATCGTCGATATCGTCGGGGACTCTCCCTCACCGACGATCTTCGGGGGGTACTCTCCCTTACCGACGATCGTCGGAGACTCCTCGATATCGCGTCACCGACGACCGACGATACTACATTAAAAACAACTAAACAATAAAAACAACTAAAACAACTAAATTAACTAAATTAACTACCACTTAATCCTAAAGTCAAATTCTAAGCATCTACATCTACATACTAAGCATCTACATACATAGTACATATATACATACATTCATTAAGCATCTAAAAATCAAAAAATGAACACAAAAATTATAAGGGAGAGGAGGAGAGCTCACCGGCCGGGAATCGTCGGGGCGGAGGGAGGCGAGGAGGATGCCGGAGACGGCGGAGCGGCGCCGGAGTTGGAGGAGGATGCCGGAGATGGAGGAGCGGCGCCAGAGATGGACGAGGACGCCGGATGAGGGGAGGAGCGGCGCCGGCGTGGGCTCGGGTGGCCGCGGCAGCGCGTGGAGGAGTGGCGGCGGCGCGTGGAGGAGGAGAGCGGCGACGGCGCGTGGAGGAGGAGAGCGGCGGCGGCGCATGGGCACAGCGGCCGGACGGCGACGTCGATCGAGGGCGCGGGCGGGGCAGCCTGGCGGCGTCGTCGAAGTGGGTGAAGACGGAGTGATTTGGGGGAGGAAGAAGCCGTTGTTATATAGGAAGGACCTTTAGTCCCAGTTGGTATCACCAACCGGGACTAAAGCCCCTTTAGTCCTGGTTGGTGATACCAACCGGGACTAAAGGTCATCCCTTTAGTCCCGGTTGGTGATACCAACCGGGCCTAAAGAGGCCTTTTCGGCGGCCCAAATTCGCGCAGGAAGGGACCTTTAGTCCCGGTTGGTGATACCAACCAGTACTAAAGGTCTATTTTCTCTTTTTTTTGTTTTTTTGTTTTTATATTTAGTCCCGGCTGTGGTGGGAGTTTAGTCCCACCTCGCTAGTTGAGGAGCACGACGACCAACTTATAAGCCCCGCTGTGAGAGAGGCAGCACGAGCCTCTCTCAAACCGAACATGTGCCTACTATGTCGCTGTTACTAAAGTGAAAATAGATGCTCTTATAGAGAAAATTCAACCTAAATTCAAAGTTCTAGTAAATTCAAAGTGCTAGTTAACTAGCACTTTGAATTTAGGTTGAATTTTCTCTATAAGTGCTTCTGTTTTCATTTTTGCTATTTTTTATGTTATTTTTTTGCATATTAAAAGTTCTTAACAGAAAATACTTTATGAATATTCTTTTTGCTATTAAAGTTTTTAACAAAAATAACTTTGATAATTTTAGTTGCATAAATTTTATATAATATTAAGTTAAATAACTTTGATCGGACGAAAACACGACTATTACAAAGACATTTCATTTTTTTAACTTATTTCAACTCCTGACTTTTTGTGCATTCAATATGAACCATTCTAAGCCACATCCTCAAACTTCAACCCTTTCTAACTTCATTTGCTATTTTTCATCCATTTAATGAATTGTTTTGAGCTAAATGACCCTGAAATTTAAAAGCACAACAAATGAACTCTGAAAAGGTTGAAACTTGGCATGGAATCATCATTTCACCCACATAGCATGTGCTAAAAAGTTGAGAGGGTTACGGAAAAAATTGGATGCGCTTCGTGTACAAACTGGACCGTCTCCTTCGAAGTATGAGGGGTTCGGACGAAAACTTATCTGTTACAAAGGCATTTCATTTTTTTAACTTATTTCAACTCCAGAGTTTTTGTGCATTCAATATGAACCATTCTAAGCCACATCCTCAAATTTCAACCCTTTCTAACTTCATTTGCTATTTTTCATGCATTTAATGAATTGTTTTGAGCTAAATGACCCTGAAATTAAAAAGCACCACAAATGAACTCTGTAAAGGTTGAAACTTGGCATGGTATCATCATTTCACCCACATAGCATGTGCTAAAAAGTTGAGAGGGTTACGGAAAAAACTGGATGCACTTCGTGTACAAACTGGACCATCTCCTTCGAAGTATGAGGGTTTCAGACGAAAACTCATTTGTTACAAAGGCATTTCATTTTTTAACTTATTTCAACTCCAGACTTTTTGTGCATTCAATGTGCACCATTCTAAGCCACATCCTCAAATTTCAACCCTTTCTAACTTCATTTGCTATTTTTCATCCATTTAATGAATTGTTTTGAGCTAAATGACCCTGAAATTAAAAAGCACCACAAATGAACTCTGAAAAGGTTGAATCTTGGCATGGTATCATCATTTCACCCACATAGCATGTGCTAAAAAGTTGAGAGGGTTACAACAAAAACTGGATGCACTTCGTGTACAAAACTGGACCATCCCGGCTACTCACTAGAGAAGAAAAGTGATGACGGTGCAACCAATCACATCCCAGAGTGGGATCTTGGGGTATAAAACTTTTTCTTCGCGTGTGTCCCTTGATTATTGCGCCGTAACCATGGACAATCTTCATCATTTAACAGGATGCTTGGGCCAGACTTCACTGCGAAGGGAGGAATTTCATCAAACTTTTCATAATCTTTTGACATGTCGGTCTTGTCCTCCATTCCCACGATGTTTCTTTTCCCAGAAAGAACTATGTGGCGCTTTGGCTCATCGTATGATGTATCCGCTTTCTTATCTTTCCTTTTTCTCGGTTTGGTAGACATGTCCTTCACATAGAAAATTTGCGCCACATCATTGGCTAGAACGAATGGTTCGTCTGTGTGCCCAAGATTGTTGAGATCCACTGTTGTCATTCTATACTGCGGGTCTACCATTACCCCTCCTCTAGTCAGATTGGCCCATTTGCACCGGAACAAAGGGACCTTCAAATCACCTCCATAGTCAAGTTCCCATATCTCCTCTATGTAACCATAATGTGTCCTTTTCCTTGGTGTTTGCCGCATCGTCAAAGCGGACACCACTGTTTTGGTTGGTGCTCTTTTTATCTTGGGCGATCGTGTAAAATGTATTCCCATTTATCTCGTACCCTTGGAAAGTCAATATAGTTGAAGATGGTCTCTTGGCCAACAATTACAAGTCATCTTCAACATTGTCATCATTCATGAGATGTGTTCGCAACCAACCGCCGAAAGCCTCAATGTGTGTACATTGAATCTAGGGGTAAGACTTCTCCGGGTTCTTCGAGCGTAAAATATTCATGTGTTTCTCGATATACGGGGTGACCAAGGTAGAATTCTGTAGAACTGTGTAGTGTGCTTGCGCCCAAGAATGTCCGTCCCTACATATTATTGATTTTGGTCCAAGCGTGCCTTTTCCATGCAGTCTACCCTCATGCCGTGATTGAGGAACACCAATCGGCTTAATGTCAGGAATAAAGTCAACACAAAACTCAATAACCTCCTCAGTTTTATGGCCCTTGGAGATGCTTCCTTCTGGCCTAGCACGGTTACGAACATATTTCTTTAAGACTCCCATGAACCTCTCAAAGGGGAACATATTGTGTCGAAATACAGGACCCAGAATGGCAATCTCTTCGACTAGGTGAACTAGGACATGCGTCATAATATTGAAGAAGGATGGTGGGAACACCAACTCGAAACTGACAAGACATTGGACCAAATCATTCTGTAAGCTTGGTAGGATTTCCGGATCGATTACCTTCTGAGAAATTGCATTGAGGAATGAACATAGCTTCACAATGGCTAATCGAACATTTTCTGGTAGAAGGCCCCTCAACGCAACGCTGGCAGGACCTTGATACTGCTTTGGATGCATGCCGTCATTTTCGTGCACACGTTGCTGGTCCTCCCGTGCCTCCGGTGTATCTTTTGTCTTCCCATACATGCCCAGGAAGCCTAGCAGGTTCACGCAAAGATTCTTCGTCACGTGCATCACGTCGATTGCAGAGCGGACCTCTAGGACTTTCCAATATTCTAGCTCCCAAAATATAGATTTCTTCTTCCACATGGGTGCGCGTCCCTCAGCGTCAGTCGGAACAGATTGTCCGCCAGGACCCTTTCCAAATATTACTTGTAAATCCTTGACCATATCAAGTATGTCATCACCAGTACGGAGGACGGGCTTCTTTCGGTGATCTGCCTCACCTTTGAAATGCTTTCCTTTCTTTCTTAAGGCATGCTTGGCCGGAAGAAATCGATGATGTCCCAGGTACACATTCTTCTTGCATTTGTCCAAATATATACTTTGGGTATCATCTAAATAGTGCGTGCATGCATGGTATCCCTTGTTTGTCTGTCCTGAAAGGTTACTAAGAGCAGGCCAATCATTGATGGTTACAAAGAGCAACGCTCGCAGGTCAAATTCCTGTTGTTTGTGCTCATCCCACACACGTACACCTTTTTTATTCCACAACTGTAAAAGTTCATCAACTAATGGCCTTAGGTACACATCAATGTCGTTGCCGGGTTGCTTAGGGCCTTGGATGAGCACTGGCATCATAATGAACTTCCGCTTCATGCACAACCAAGGAGGAAGGTTATAGATACATAGAGTCACAGGCCATATGCTATGCTTGCTGCTCTGCTCCCCAAATGGATTAATGCCATCTGCACTTAAACCAAACCATAAGTTCCTTGGGTCATCTGCAAAGTCCGGCCACTCTCTCTCGATTTTTCTCCACTGCGACCCATCAGCGGGTACTCTCAACTTCCCGTCTTTCTTACGGTCTTCTTTGTGCCATCGCAATGACTTGGCATGCTGTTTGTTTTGGAACAAACGTTTCAACCGTGGTATTATAGGAGCATACCACATCACCTTGGCAGGAATCCTCTTCCTAGGGCGCTCGCCCTGAACATCATCACCAGGGTCATCGCGACCGATCTTATATCGCAATGCATTGCATACCGGGCATGCATTCAAATTCTCGTACTCACCGCGGTAGAGGATGCAGTCATTAGGGCATGCATGTATCTTCTGCACCTCCAATCCTAGAGGGCAGACAACCTTCTTTGCTTCGAGCCGGCTTTTCTTCATCCGGCAAATTGCGAGCTTCCCGATCCCTGGGAGATCTCCCTCCAAGAACACAACACCACCGTGCACTGGCCCCACGGTAGGCGCCAACTGTCGTGGTTTTGTCACGGCAAGATGTCCTCGTGAGAGAACTTAGGTGTGAGGCCAACGCAACTAGGTGGCGGCTTGAGAGGGGTTGGTCGGAATCGAGAGACGCGAGTTTACCCAGGTTCAGCCCCTCCGATGGAGGTAAAAGCCTACGTCCTGATTTGTGTCTACTGATGATGAGGATGATCTCGATTACAAGGGTGCGGGATCGCTACCTCTAATCTCGAGAGCCTCTAATCCGTCTATCTCTAATGACTTGAAGTTGTCCCTCTAGGGGTGCCTTACCCCTCCTTATATAAGTGGAAGGGGTAGGTTTACATGTAGAGTCCTACTGAGAGTAGGGTTAGGACTAGTCTCTCTTGAGTCCTAATCCGGGTCTTGTTTCCTTTATGAGGGAATCCTTCCTCATCGTGGGCCTTCTCTGTGAGCCGCCTAGCGCCGGCTTACACGCTGGGCCTTGGGCCTGGTCGTCCTGCGACCCGGTAATAGAGGTGGCCTATGAGCCGCCATACGATGGGCCGGGTAATACCTCCTGCCGGGTCACCAATGAGTCGCAAGCTCGGCTAGCACAGCCGTGAGTCGCCGAGTCCCGGCCGGGTCATACTTCAGGCCGGGTTATACCGCGGGGTAATATCCCCGACATTAGCCCCCAGGTTAGCTTGAATTTATTCATGGTAAGCTCCTGAAATAAAAATAACAAATATGTTTAAAGGACCGGTTTGCTCCACTGGCCGGCTTAATGAAGTAGCTCCTTGAAAATCTGGGTTTCTTCATATTAACGAGCCGTCTTCACAATCATATTGCAGGTCCATTTCCTTTGCAAAATATTGGGAATAAAACACCCATATGTCGTTGAGTCGGCCGCCAATGCTTTGGCTTGATGAAATTATTGGAGATAAGAAAACCATATGAAGTTGAGCCGGCTTCCATTGCTTCGGCTTGATAAAAATATTGGGAATAGAAATTCGTCCATTGTTAAACTACTTCCACCTGTGAAGCCGGGTTGCTTATATAGAATCTGCCGGGTCATGATTTTTGACAATGCCGGGTTATGATCGTTGGTGATGCCGGGTCAAACAAGCGAACTCCAGTTGACTTGATAAATTTATTGGGAATAAAGAAATCCGTGTGATGCTGAGCTGGTCTTTCAACGCTTTAGCTCCATGAAGAAATGAGACCTAGCTCACTCAAAATTGATAGCTTGAAGATGTTCTTCTATTTTTTTATCTCCATATTACCTGTAGCCCCCAAACTCCAAGTTTATCCATGATGACTTGGTGCTTTGAAATAATATATTGGACTGTGTAGCCCCCAAGTTCCGGGTTGTCTTGCCTGCAGCAGCCTGGGACTTGTAATTATCTTATACTTATAAAACTTCAGCCAGTGTAGCCCCCAAGTGCCGGGTTGCTTTGCCTGCAACAGCCTGGGACTTTGAACTTAGTGTTGAATGTTGTAGATATATAGCTTTGGAGAAAATCCGGGTTGTCATCTAAGTCGCCCGATGTGGTTGAATGACTTGAATTTCACATGTGTAGCCCCCAAGGGCCGGCTCATCAGTGTGTGATGAGCCGGGTCTTCAATTTGGACCTTATAATCTGTTTAGATAGCTGAATACTGTAGCCCCCAAGTGCCGGGTCGCATGCCTGCAGCGACTTGGGACTTTTTAGAAATTTTGATCTGAGTAGTGTAGCCCCCAAGTGCCGGGTTGTATGCCTGGAGCGACTCGGGACTTACATGCACTTCTCCTCTGAAAAGAAAAACATCATATGATGTAGCCCCCAAGTACCGGGTCATTATGCAATAATGAGCAGGGACTTCTGCAGAGCTGATTATGTAAACTTGATGAGCAATGTATAGCCCCCAAGGGTCGGCTCAGTAAAATAATACTGGGCTGAGACTTAGAAAATGATTTAAGGCCGGCTCATCTCCCTGAGATAACCGGGTTCATTGGTAATGTGATGAGTTGAAAAGCAACTTGCAATAGGCCCCAAGTGCCGTGGTGCATGCTTGCAGCGACATGGGACTTGCATACTTGATATAATTCTTGATTTGAATAATGTAGCCCCCAAGTGCCGGGTCGTATGCCTGCAACGACTCGGGACTATTCTTTCCATTGCAGAATAAATCATATCCATTATATGGATGATATTGCTGAATGCTTGGCATATTAATGTTGAACCATGCTCCCTGCTGTGAGCTGGTATTTTTTGGATGAGGGAATAACAGCCATTACTCTGAAGGGGCTTTGAAAACCTCAATCATCCAATATAGGTTATGAAAACCATAATAAAAATCCAGCCACATTGGCTATTTAAGATTTGAATAATATAACTCGGTATGAAAACCTCAATTACTCAATACTGGTTATAACAACCATAATGAAAATCCAGCCATGTTGGCTATTAAGGATTGAAATATGTAACCCGGTTTGACAACCGGTTCCTGCAATATAAACCAAGATATCCATGCATATATGATGCATGATATGACGATGCAATGATGATGCAATGTATGATGTAATGTATGATGATGTATGCGTATGATAACAAAGTATAAAAATGTCGGCTTTCAAGGCTCGACAAAAAGAGATTAGCTCTGTACCGTTTTTTGAAAAAACTCAAGGTTTTTAACCTCGTAAGCCAGCTCTCACGTGACATAAATCCGTCGCTTAAACTTTTAGCAAGTTCAGGGTCTTTAAAAGATTGACATTGCTAAGAGTACGAACGGGCCACATAGCGGAGGGATTACTGCAAACAAGGCGAGTTTATCCTAGCTCACTGTAAGCCGTCTCTCTCGTGACAAAAGCCGTCGTTTAAACCTTGACAAGTTCAGGGTCTTTGTGCGAGAATAACTTATAAAAGTTCAGGGTCTCTTATCAAGATTAACTGTCAAGAGTTCGGCGGGTCACATGGCGGAGTAGCAAGTTGCAAACAGGCAGGTTTAACTCGAACATGGCATATAAAGCCAGGCCAAGAGGGTATGAAAGCTAAACTCATAGAGTTGGAAGCCCCCAAGTGACCGTATGATGATCCAATAAATCCGGGCACCCATGTTTGAACAGTCGCAACATGGCGGCTCGTCCTCTTGGGCGACTTTAAATCTTCCAGCAATAAGGTAGTGCACCCATGTTTGAACGGTCGCATAATGGCGGCTCGTCCTCTTGGGCGACTTTAAATCTTCCGCCAATAAGGTAGTGCACCCATGTTTGAACGGTCGCATCATGGCGGCTCGTCCTCTTGGGCGACTTTAAATTTTTTCGCCAATAAAGCAGCAGCCCCCAGGACCGGGTTGTCTTCCTCGCAATGACCCGAAGTTCTTATTGAAAACAACCAAATGTGTCGAGCCATGTCTGTAGCCCCCGAGTCTTAAGTCGAACTTGAAGAGGCAGCTTAAGTTTTCATACTTGGCCGCGGCATAAGCCGGCATATGGTTGACGGCCGATAACCGTGATTTATTGAAGCCAAAAGCGTGTGGCGAGTTGATGATCTTCGCGACACTCATTGTGTGTCCTTAGCGTTGATAACACAACATGAACCCGCGGAATGTTGAGACGGCAGGTTATAAATGATCCCATATGATTTTTGTCAGTAATCCGGCTAGCGGTTCATCCCAGCTGGTTGTTGAAGTTAACCAAAACGCAGTGGAGGCGACTTGCACGCCTATCCATTGAACCATCCGGTGGAGGCAGAGGCTGATAATATATCATGACTTGCTTCAGATTTGTTGGAATAGACCGGATCGTAGGGCGGCGACTCATGAGAGTCCGTTGGGCGGCTTGAACGAAGCAAGCATAGCACCAGCATGTCGGAGTAGACCGGACCGCAGGGCAGCAACTCATGAGCGTCCGTTAGGCGGCTTGAACGAGCAAGCACAGCACCGGTATATCGATGTAGACCGGACCACAGGGCGGCAACTCATGACCGTCCGTTGGGCGGCTTTGAACGAGCAAGCACGGCACCGACGTGTCACTATAGACTGGACCGTAGGGTGGCGACTCGCAAGCGTTCGTTAGGCGGCTCGTATTGGTATATGCGGCCCCTGGCGTGTTGATGTAGATGTAAAAGTCAGCCGCGCGTTTGAAGATGGCGTGGTTGTGAGAGACGGCCGCGGCGTTTGTAAGCCGGTGCGGTCGCGAGAGACGGCCATGGCGTTGTAAGCCGGTGCGGTCGCGAGAGACGGCCGCGGCGTTGTAAGCCGGTGCAGTCGCGAGAGACGGCCGCGGCGTTGTAAGCCGGTGCGGTCGCGAGAGACGGCCGCGGCGTTGTAAGCCGGTGCGAGCGCGAGAGACGGCCGCGGCGTTGTAAGCCGGTGCAACGCGACACGGACGAATACCTGTTTAGTGCGCGCTCCATCTCCGTGGTTTAATGCCACTTTTGTAATGAATAATTGACTTGTGTAAAAATATTACAGGTCAAAGTAATTGTTCTCAAAGAAATTAATATGTGCTAAAATAAATTAGATGAATATCACCTGATGTATTTGAATGACAGATGATCAGTATACGGATTCTAAGTCGTCAAAAGGTTGAAGGCGGCTCGTCAAAGTAAGCCGTCGTGGTATAACCACATCGAAATCAGTCTAGCCAGAGCCGGCGTGATGAAGAGGTTGAAGTTGACTGTATTGTCGATGGAATTGATATCCGAATTTGTAGTTTCGATTCGCGAACTCGCCTAGATCTGAAACTTGCTGCGATGCGCGAGTCGCTGACGGAGATCTAACCATTGGAATTGGCCGAAATTTTGCGGGGTAGTGTAGAATTATATTCCGCATGATTCCACCGGAGGGATCTTCCAATTAATTTATGAGTCAACCTTGGCAATTATTTTACTAAGATCATGCCAATTTCCGTGAGGTTCCGACAGGGCTTCAGTGTTTGACTCGGTGTGGGAGATCTAACCGTCGGAACATGATGAAATTTTAACAGCTGATAGAAAATTTGATTTCGCATATTTCCACCGAAGGGATCGTCAAGAAAATTTCCGAGCCGCCCTCAGCGATGGCCACAATGAAGACGTTCCTGCTGCCCTGCAGTTTGCACACGAGGGGCGTTGTTGATGTCGACCACCGAGCACTAGCGTGGCGAGTCGCCCGCTGTTGTTTGATGTTTGTAGATGAAGATTGAAACCATAGAAATAAGGATCCACGGCCCACGTAGATTCCTCCGAGCCGGCTTTTCTTCATCCGGCAAATTGCGAGTTTCCCGATCCCTGGGAGATCTCCCTCCAAGAACACAACACCACCGTGCACTGGCCCCATGGTGGGCGCCAACTGTCGTGGTTTTGTCCCGGCAAGATGTCCTCGTGAGAGAACTTAGGTGTGAGGCCAACGCAACTAGGTGGCGGCTTGAGAGGGGTTGGTCGGAATCGAGAGACGCGAGTTTACCCAGGTTCAGCCCCTCCGATGGAGGTAAAAGCCTACGTCCTGATTTGTGTCTACTGATGATGAGGATGATCTCGATTACAAGGGTGCGGGATCGCTACCTCTAATCTCGAGAGCCTCTAATCCGTCTATCTCTAATGGCTTGAAGTTGTCCCTCTAGGGGTGCCTTACCCCTCCTTATATAAGTGGAAGGGGTAGGTTTACATGTAGAGTCCTACTGAGAGTAGGGTTAGGACTAGTCTCTCTTGAGTCCTAATCCGGGTCTTGTTTCCTTTATGAGGGAATCCTTCCTCATCGTGGGCCTTCTCTGTGAGCCGCCTACGCCGGCTTACACGCTGGGCCTTGGGCCTGGTCGTCCTGCGACCCGGTAATAGAGGTGGCCTATGAGCCGCCATACGATGGGCCGGGTCATACCTCCTGCCGGGTCACCAATGAGTCGCCAAGCTCGGCTAGCACAGCCGTCAGTCGTCGAGTCCCGGCCGGGTCATACTTCAGGCCGGGTTATACCGCGGGGTAATATCCCCGACACAGGGTATGCACACGAATGAGGCGTAGTCAATGGACACGTTTTGCGGCTCGGATAGGAGTTTACCTAGCCGGAGTCAATGGCGGGGCAGTGAAGAGGTTTTGTCTTCATTGCATTTGGTGTTTCGGGAAACAAACCTTGGGTCGACGATGTCCACGGGATGCACGAAGACGTGGCAATGCCAGCGGTGCAAGCGGCTGGTCCAAGGGATGATTGGAATTGCCGGAATCGAGCTAGAGAATTATAGGCCAGAGGCTAAGCTCGGGGACTGCGGCGGGGGCAGCCTAACGGTGATGAGCGTCACGACATGGGGCAAAAAGGAGAGATCGGCGAAGGTATTGTATAGGACACGATGGCATGGTCGTTTCCGCACAAAGAGCGCGTGAACGTGGAGAGTTGGGCCACGTGCGCGTCGGGTGCGCGCGGTTGAAGACGACCGTGACGTGGCATGACGCGTGGGCCCGTCATTCAGTGAGAGAGAGGTAGAGAGAAAGCGCGGGTGAGCTGGGTTGCGATGCGCGCTGGGCTGGCTAGCTGGGCCGTGTTTGGCCTGGTGGGCTGACCCCTTTTCTTTTTCTTTCCTTTTGTCTTCTCTTTCCTTTTTCCCTTTGTTTATAAATTCAAATCCGTTATGAATATGTACTTCTTTCCAAAAGCATAAATGCTATAAAATCTATTTGGAAAATCTATTGAGATGAACATTTTATTTAAGCCTTTTGGGCATTTATTACCTGCAATTTATTTTTCTTGGCTTTATTTAAATATTTCTTCTGACTATATTTTGTTTTCCAAAATGGTTTTCTCCTAGTTTACTTTAACATGATTATTTCATTCTCCTGTCTTTCTTATTTGTTCATTTAATTAATAGTTCCCGTTTGGGAAATTATTTCATGTCATGCCCCTTTAGGGTTTTTGTTAACCTTTTGTTTTTAGGGGTTTAGGTTTCAAGCAAATGCTAACAAGGTTTCAACTAGTTGCACAAGGCCTTCAACCCTCACAAGCAATCAAACAATCAAGCCACCAAGCAACTTTAGTTGTCCAGCAAGGATTTTAACTACCTAGCAATCAATCAAGGGTTCTTTTAGCAAGGTTTTAATTCCCTCTAAATTTGCAAACATTTCAGATCTGGGAAAAATCTGGGATGCGATGACACTACTACACGGGGATGTGACGGAACTACTACCGTCCGGCGGTGGCACGGAGGCCAGCACACTTGCGAGCGGGCGGGGTGATACGTCTCAACGTACCGATAATTAATAAAGTATTCATGCCATATTGACCTAAGTTTATAATACTTTTATATGACTTTGATGCACTTTTTATGATTTAATTAGAACTAATATGGACTGACGATGTTTTCAGCAAAATTACCGTGGTGTCGTTTCTTTGTGCAAAAAAATGAAAGTTCTCGGAATCGCCCAAAACTTTTTGGTGATTTTTTCTGGAACATATGAGCATCATTGGAGCGAAGAACCATGGGAGGGGGGGCCCCTGTTAGCCACAAGCCAATAGTGGCCAACAGTACGTGCCTAGGGGGGGTCAAATTGGGCTGATAGCTTATGGGCCCCTCATAACTCCGTTTTGCGTGATTCCAACGCCAATAATCCTATAAATAGAGAAACCCCCAGAAATTAGGGGAGACTCTCCGCCTCACCGCCGCAACTCTCTGTATCGACGAAAAACTAATCTGGAGAGAAAACAGTAGTGAAAACATGAGAGAAAAAGAGAGAGAGATCCAATCTCGGAGGGGCTCTCGCCCCTCCGGGAGCCATGGAGGCCAAGGACCAGAGGGGAGAACCTCTCCCCATCTTGGGAGAGGCCATGGAGGAGGAAGCCTAAGGGGGGAGACTCTCTCCCCCTCTTTTCCGGTGGCGCCGGAGTGCCGCCGGGGGAACCATCGCCGCGGTGATCGTCTTCATCAACATCACTGTATCCATCACCTTCCCTCATCTATCTGCGACGGTCCACTCTCCCGCACCCCGCTGTAATCCACTACTTGAACATGGTGTTTCATGCCACATATTATTATTCAATGATGTGTTGCCATCCTATGATGTTTGAATAGATTTATGTTGTCCTTTGGGTTGATTGATGATCTTGATTGGTTTGAGTGTATGTTTTATTTTGGTGTTGTCCTATGGTGCCCTCCGTGCCGCACACACGTGAGGGATTCTCGCTGTAGGGTGTTGCAATACGTTCATGATTCGCTTACAGTGGGGGGCTAGAGTCACAAGCGCTTACAACCGAGTAAGGGGATTGTTGCGTATGGGAGTAAAGGGGACTTGATGTTTAATGCTATGGTTGGGTTTGCCTTAATGATTTCTAGTAGTTGCGGATGCTTGCTAGAGATCCAATCATAAGTTCATATGATCCAAGTACGGAAAGTATGTTAGCTCATGCCTCTCCCTCATATAAAATTGCAAGAATGATTACCGATCTTGTTATCAATTGCCTAGGATGATTCCACACACCATACCATCATTATTCCACACTCGCTATTTGTAATATATTGTGATATATTCTAACTCTATTTAGTGCAGCAACTATTCTTCATGTTTTAGTTCTTCAATATCATGCAAAGCTATCCTTTTTATACCCACAACACAGTTTTATATCTCGTTACTAGATAGAAGCAAACGTTCGATGTATGTAGAGTCGTATCAGTGATAGATAGGACTTGAGAGAATATTGATCTTACCTTTACCTCCTTGTGGGTTCGACACTCCAAACTTATCACTTCCATCTTTGGAAAGTGCTACGATGATTCCTTGCACTTGGGGATTATCATGGGGCGGCTCCAGTGATGCTCCCGCGCTTGCCCGGTGTGACTGGTGTGTGTGGGGGGGGGGGGTAGGGATGGGAGAGGAGAGAAGGGAGAGAGTGGTGCAGATTCGTTCCCGTCATACGGACTTCCCAGCAAACGGTCCTTGGATCCGACGTGTCTTTCTCCTTGCTTTAAAATTTATGCACTTCATCCAAATCCAAAGGTAAAAAATCTAATGTCAGATTTTTAACTTTTTGTAGAAAGGAACACATGTGCCAGCCGTGGCGAAATTTCGTGTTTTGACCCTTTTGGGTTAGTTTAGCCACATCTGACCTCGGTTGTAATTCTTTTTGAGATCTGACCACCGCTAGGGAGCTCGGCGGTAGGGTTACATAGCCCACCGCCAAGGTCGCCAGCGGTAGCCAACTAATCCACGCTAGCAGCCCTAAACTGCTACCGTTCCCCTCCGTCCCACCATACTGCCACTAGCCCCGGCGGTAGCCTGTCTTGGCCTACCGCCATGGTCCCCGACGGTAGGCTCTGGATAGTTATAAGCCACGCGCCACCCGACCCACGCCCATATCCCCCTCCCAACCGCCAAAGAACAGACGAAGAACTCCTCTCGCCCCCTCTCTCATCTCCTCCACTCCCCGCTCGGATCTTCTTCGTTTCTTCACCATTTTTATGGATCGAGATGGCTCCGAAAAGAGAAAAGTAAGCTCCTCCGATCCCTCCTATTAGTTTTAGTCAAATAGCTTCCGATTCGACGCATTATTTGCTTCAAATCAACCCCTTTTTTGAACTAAATTTAATTTTTTTATCCTAGGTTTGTTTTCGGTTGATTCTAGATGTTCTATGGGGTTGAATATGAACTCTAGTCACTAGTTGGAACGGTAGTGTGAAGATGAACCCTAGTTCATGATTTTTAAAAAATAATAATGATATGATGCATGTTGAAGGAATTAACTCCTATGTTTGTTCTGATATGATGCATGAGTATAGTAGATGTTGTTGGAGGAATTTTGCTTAAGATGAACCCTAGTCATGTTTTTTTGGTGATATGATTCATGTTGGAGGAATTAACTCCTATGTTTGTTTTCATATGATGCATGTTGATATGATATGATGGATGATGTATAGTAGATGTTGTTGGAGGAATTAAGCTTAAGATTATTTTTACAAATTGAATAAATGAATGAATCATGTTTAAAAAATTCATATATGCGGATAGTGGATGTTATATGAATGAATGAATCATGTTGAATTTTTTTATTTATGCTTATGCTTATAATGCTTATGTTTATGCAATTTTATCTAGGAGGCCACCTCTTGCGGACAACATCGGCACTAGGTACTCCATGCTTGACCCTGCGTTCGACAAGGGTCATCGTGCTCGTTTTGTAGAGAACGGATCGGTAAGTACTATGATCCAAATATTGAACCAAAGCTTTCGAATTGATGAAAGTAAGTTACTAATTTTTGGCGTCCACATTTTGATAGATGCTCCCACCACTGCACATGAGGGGTCACACGAATGCCGTGAAGATGCAGTACGCCGAGCGCTACGCGTCGTACTTCAAGAAAGCCTGACTGTTGGGTTTCGTCCTGCAGTTCAAGCGTCTGCCGCCGATGCTCGTCCACTCAGCTGTCACAACTTTGGTGGTCCGGTGGCGGCCCTCGACGAACAATTTCCATCTCCCATGCGGTGAAATGACGGTGACCCTCGAGGATTGGGGGATGATCACGGCCCTACCTATCGAGGGCCATGCTCTCACTCGGCGAGTGGAGAGGAAGAATTGGCATGAGAGGGTTACCTCCCTCATCGGGAAGGATGACTCCGAGGATGAGGGCTACCGTGTGGGCGTCAGAAATCTGAGTGGATTTAGGGAGTATGCACCCCTGATCAACAGAGTGGTAAGTTGTGTTCGTATGTTTTGAACCAACGGTTGGATGTAATCTATTTTATTCGTCATTGTGACTCACTTATTCCTTTGCAGTTCTCAGAGCTGAACAAATGCATTTTTTATGGCTCGAATGCGCTAGGTGGTGTCCCCGAGACCCGAGATTTGAGAACAAATTGAGGGAAACAGTGAAGGTAACATAGAGCCTCCTAGACTTACCTTATGTTCGAGTGACCTTAAATTGGATCCATGCCATGTTATGTTCTTGTTCATTTGTATTCATAAATTTGATCTGTATTATGTTATTTCTTTCATTCTTATTGCAGAAGTTCGTGAAGCGTTGTCGCAAGCTGGTGGGCCTGCTTGGGTGCGCTAGCTCTGCTGAAGCTCATGTTCCTGCATGCCCCATGCGTACCCTCACTTCATCGATCCATGATGCCTCGTCATCTAGGGTGGTTGAGGAAGACGAGGAGGAGGACGATTAGGAAGAAGATGAGGAGGAAGAAGACGATGAGGAGCGAGCAGAAGAAGAGGAACAAAGTGATGATGAGGAGGAGTACGACGACGATGACGAACCTCCACCAACTCAGACAACCCAACTTGAGAAGTCAAATGCGCCGAAGAAGGATGGATTGTTAGAGTCCATCCCCGTTTCAGAAACCCCGTCCTCATCAGCGCAAGAAGGCTGATGAGACTCGTTCGAAGAACAACGAGGACCGTACCTCCAAGAGGGGATGGAGCAAGTGAAGTTACTGCCGGTGAACTACTCGCTTAGTTAAACTATTTATGTTGGCTTTGTGAAATTATTTGGTATGTGTCGAACTATTTGCTACGTGGAACCGTTTGCTACTGTTTACAATGTGTGATATGCTTCTTAGTTGACCTATTATTCGTATCGATGTATGATACATGTTATATTGTGTTGATCTGCATATTTTATGTTTTTAAGTCTACAATATTGTTGTGGTAAATTTTTTGAACGAGACAATACAAGTTGTGTGCAAAAAATGCACTGTGATCACACTCTACCGCCAAGGACCCTGGCTGTAGGGTGTGCAACCCTACTGCAAAAAATCAATGATTTCAGGTTACAGTACGCAGAACTGAAATAAGTAAGACATCCTACCGTCGGAGCCCTCGACGATAGGTTATTACAGCCTACCGCTACAGATCCTGGCAGTAGGTCATGTGCCAGATCAACGTCAAGTTGTTAAACAGACGACTGCTGCCGTTAGACTACCGCCTAGCGTCCTAGCGGTAGGCTATCTAACCCTACCGCCAGGCTCCCCGACCGGATCTAAAAAAAAATTCCAACAGGGGTCAGATGTGACTAAACAAACCCAAAAGGGTCAAAACATGGAATTTTGCCGCCAACCGTAGAAGCTTCCATCATCCATGGCAGGTCTGTCAGGCCGGTGAGCGTGCGAGCAAAGCCTCCCCAGCTCGACCGAAAGATCTCCGATCTTTCCTCCGTACCACGACGGAAAAAGAAAAGGCAAGGCATCATCGCGCTGCCCGCCACTGTCGCGGTGGCATATGGCATATCGCGAGAGGCCACTTTTCCGGACATGGCATTGACTCTCTTTCACCGGGAGATTTGGCGGCCGATCCGCCCGGACCGGGGCACTGCCGCCCAGCCCTCCGGAGCCTCTCCCTCCCTTCGGCTTTTCCTTTGAGCATGGTCGCGAAACACGCGTGTGTTTGCTTGGCATCCCGGCGCTGCGTGTATACGATCGGCATCCCGTCTCGTCCGTGCGATGGGACCAGCGCGTGGACAGTGGCGGCCACCAATGCCATGCAGTCCGATGGCGAGGCTTTTGGAAGGAATATTTGCCGGTGACGAGCGATCATGATGATGATGATATGGATCGATCGATGATGGGGGGCAGGGCGACGTTCGTTGTGTGCCTCCCGTGGCTCCGTCGCTCTCTCCGTCAGATAGCGAGCATTGAGTACGAGAGCAACCACGAGCGACGGGTCGAGCTGTGGTGCTACATGTCCTTTGCAAGGAAGGAAGGAACGCGCGGGGTAGCAGCAGCTGATTTCCGCTGCAGGAAGCTGTTTCTTGTGCAGGCCGGCCGTGGTAAATGGTCATGTCGGTCGTGCCTGTGAGGCCGTGAGGCAGTCTAGAAGTATGAACACACGTATTTCTCCCGGTGATTCCGATGGCGTAATGATCGGACGTTCTTGGCCCAAGATCGGCGACCGCGACACGGGGAGTCCCATCGCTGGCTTGTCCGTATAGGTGTTAGAAAAATAAGACACGTCCACGGTGGAGACCAGTGTGCGCGCGCACTGGGCGTGACGAGCCGTGCCAAGAGTGCGTGTGCGCGCCGCCTAGCTGTTTCCTAAAAAGCCGGCTGGTGAGCTTGGTTCGTCCAGTCTCCAGCGCTAGTTGGTTAGTCCAGGTTGTTAGTTTGTGTGGGCGTTGTGGTGAAGCTGGACGTGCATGCATGTTGGAGCAGTTGGACGTGCGGTGTGGCGGTAGTGGCCGGGCTAAGTGCAGGCTGGCTAGTCCGTGCGTGCGTGACTACTTAAGAGATGTAAAGGGTTCGGTGCCCAGGTGAGCCGAGTGGAATACAAGGAGGAACAACGGCGTGCCGGCAGGGCGTTCGTCGCCCGTGGCGGGTGTTCATCGCTCACCAAATCGTGTATCTCGTGTTCTTGTGATTGTCCGGCAATCCTTGGTTCCAACAATAGGTTCGATCAGTAGTACTGGAGTAATTCATTCGTGGCTGGATCCACACGGTTTGTTCAATCAGCTAGTTCAGTCGAGACGACGGATGGGACTGGAGCCGTGCTCCGCCGGGCAGGCAGCGCGCACCAGCACAAGCACAAACCTGTGCAGCCATTCTTGATTTGCTGACGCACTGTATGGACTGCCGCCTGCTTCATTTCTTTTACTGGCCTTGCAGATTGCATGGCACGGCACCAGCAGCTTCTGCATGCATGCATGCGCTAGCTTATCGATTCCTCATCGTCACGCTGTCATATTATGGTCGCCGGCGAAGGTGATCACACACACACAAGTTCATCGATCGATTTGCTAGCTGCTCCAATGGCCAATCAGGCGAGCCGATCGATGCGTGGTTTCTTGTAGGTGAAGTACTAGAATGACTCGGACTCCAAAAGAAGAGCGACTTCGCCTCTCGCTTTTTATCGTGGCGGTCGAGCTCGGTCGATCACTTTTCACCCGGCGAGAGAGCGAAACAAGTACCAAAGCAGAATGCCGATCACTTCGTAATTAATAAACAAACTCAAAGTTATCACGCGCAAACTTGAAGACCTAACTAAAGTACGGTACGTTCACCTCATCACTTGGGTGCCACCACCCAAAAGAAGCCGGTGGAGAAGTACGTAGTGCGTGCCGTATAAACTTTGCCCGGCTAGCTACTCACGAAGGGTCCTTGACGGAAGGTAGCTATACCCTACCGTTATCGACTTCAACAGTAGAAAAACGTTCAGATCTTGAAATATTTTTGATAAGATTAAATCCGGCTAAATTTTTACAAAAGGATCTAAACACGAAAATCAGTCCCCGACGGCATCGATGCGAGTTGACAGCACACACAAGCGCACACACGGGACGTACGGGCCTGCCGCCTACGGTCTCGTTTGCCATGCCGCGGCAGCTAGCTGCAGTGGGGTACAGCGTAGTAGTGCCAGTGTGCCACTCACCAGCCGCACATGCAAAGCAGCGAGCAAAAGTCCGGGTTGCTTTGCCCGACGCGTGCACCGCACCGTGCGTGCGGCCATGTCCATGCCGGCCTGCTCCCCGGCGCGTGCTCCAGGAGAGCAATCCACCGTACGTACGGGTCCGGGCGCGCACTACGGAGTGATTGGTCCTGCGTTTTAACCGGCCGAAGCGGGACAGAAGAGAGCGAAACTAGCAAAGCGCGCGGCCGTGTAGGTCCCTCGACCGGCGAGGAACCGAGGCGCGCGCGCGCACTGAGGGCAGCCAGTACGCGTCGGGCGTCTCGATGGCTGTCACGGGCGCGCGCCAGGGTGACCGCGATGTCGGCGCACGCACGCTCCGCGTCCATCTATCGCCGTCCATGCTGCCGTGGCAGCGCCATCGCCCGTGCCTAGCTGGATTATCCAATCGTATCGTAGTAAGTAGTGACACGCATGGATGATGGATCATGGACGGATGGATGTCTGCCGGGACCCGGTGAGTTGCATGCGCTGGGGCATGGAATCACGTACGCAACCGTCCGGTCCGTCCAGGGAGCCGGTGGTCGGGGTATTATGCCGTCGGATCGATCGAGGTGCGATGCCGGTGCCAACCGAGTGCGGCTGGCCCTAGCCTCGGCTGTGTGGTCGTGGCCGTTCGAGCGTACGACGGCCGGTTTAGTTTAAGTTCGTCTTCAATGGAAGCTGGGCAGATAGCTCGGCTCGGAGTGGGGGAAGTGGTAACGAACCCTCCTATTACTGGAAGCTGGGATTATGAGATTTGGCTGGGTTAACCTCGTTTATCTGTTACAAACGCAGACCCATATACGCGCACGCACCCCTATGAGTACGGAGTACCTTCAAACGACTACCAACAATCTTGAGAGTGGTAAAGTTGTCATAGACGCTCGTAGTTGATAAACAGACCATAGTACTGAAAAATAGAGCCGAAGATCCTATATAAATTCAAAAAATACGCGATCACCCTTTTCAATCTAGAACTTGAATTAGGATGGGCTAGTTTCACCACAAAGAACATAACCATTGTGATGTTTAAATTGTATGTGATGGTTAATTTAATTAAGTTGGAAAGCTCAGCACCAACCTTAATTAGCATCTCTATGCGCAAGAATATTTTATGGTCTATGAAAGGTAACTCACGCACCTTTGTGACAAAGTGTTGGATATCATAAACAGTTTTGCGGTAACAGTAACGTATGAGTTGAACTGAAACTTGTTGTGATGTAATATGAAGTTCCGAGATAATACCTCTATGTATTTACAACAGGCCTCACATGGAAGTTTAATTATCTCCTAAAGTTGCTGTGAAGGTTGCATGTAAGATAGTACTATATTGAAAAAAGATTCTTCCTTAAAAAAAAGACCATGTATATAAGATTAGTTGTCTGATAAAACATCCTTATCTCCTATTCCCCTCCCGCGTCGCTCTCGTAGGCGACGGGGGCGTACCTTCCACCGCAGCTGCGAGCTCCCTCCTTCCTCTCCCGCCGTCACCAGAAGGCGCGGTCGGGCAAAGCCTGGCTCCCGGCGGCGGCGGGGCGCTTTGCCTCCTCGCGCTAGGGTGCCAGGATGGGGTGGCGCCGTTGGGCTGGGATGCCATGCTGTTGAGGGGCGCGGTGGTGGCTTCCTGCGACGACGGTGCTCGGAGTCGGTTGTGTCACGGTGGGCTTCGCGTTGGTGGTCCGATAGTCCTCAGTCGCGGGGCGTGGTTGTTAGGGGATCGACGGGGCTCCGAGTTTCTCCCCGTGCGCGTGGATCTCCGGAAGATGGCGAGATGGTAGTCCTCGGCGGGTTACGGTGGGTCTGGTGGTTTGTGTGAGGCCTCAGAGGTGGTCGTGGCGGGCATGGTCGAGGTTGCCAGGTGACCGGAGTTGACGCTCCTTGGGCAGCTCCCCATTAAGATCTGGAGAGGCCATATCTAACGGGTGTTGGTTGCCTCTCCCTTCGGATGCGCTGCCAAGTGATGGCTGGGGTGCGAGCCTAGGTATTTTTGAGTCTAAACATACTCCACTTTATTGATTATTGAACAAGTTCATTGGGATACAATTTAGATCCGAAGGATCAAGGAGCCACACATGGCGTCGTAAAGATAGTATACTTAGCGAGGCTATGTGCCTCAACATTAGTTTGCCTTCTTTCGAAGATGAAGGAACAACGAGAAAACGACCGAGCTGTAAGGTTGATCTCCTTAATAATGCTAGAGTGTAGCTCACCCGTATCCCTGTGGATGTCGTTTATCACACCTTGACAGTCTGAAGCTATCTGCACGTCGCAAGCGATAAGTCGAGGGAAAGTGATAGTGCTTCGCGACAAGCCAAGGACGCCCCATGTGCCCAGAACGGGCTGGTTTCACACATGGCCCAGTTTATGTATGTTGGCCCGGTGGTGCTGCCCGGTTATGCCCTCCCTGGGGCCATGCTTTGTGGTGGCGACCTTATGGGTAGGTGGGGAGGTGTTGGCTTCCCCTCCGTCCTGTGGCGTCCGCGTATTATATCGTCAGGGAGAGGTTATGGATGTCAGGGCGGCGTAAGGGTATTATGTCGTCAGGGATAGGTTCAGAGATGGATGTCAGGGTGGCGTCCGCGTATTATGTCGTCAGAGAGAGGGTCGAAGATGGATGCCACGGCAGCGTCCGCGTATTATGTCGTTAGGGAGAGGTTCGAAGATGGATGTCAGGGTGACGTCTTCGGTAGGTGGGCTTCTTGGTTGGCTCTCTGGCCGGCCTGTGATTGGCCGTGGTGGCTGTGCTTCTTGGTCATGTGACGGCAAGGGGTGTAGCAGTGGGTGGCCTTGGTGTGTTCTCTCTTGTGGATGAGGTGGTGCCCAGGGCCAGTTTTGGAGATTTCGGCTTCATCGCGGCGGTTGGCTTTTTCCTCGTTGTGACTTTGGTTGTTATACGTTCCAAACATGTCTATAATTTTTGTATGTATCATGCTACTATGTTATCATTTATATATAGTTTGGCCACATTTTCTCAATTTTATTGGACTAACCTATTAATTTAGTGCCCAGAGTTATTTTCTGTTTTGCTATTTTTGAAATTTCAGGAAATCATCACATAAAAAAGTTCCAAAAAAATAAAAGAAAAACAGGAGAGGTGTTTTCTCACCGAAAAAAGATCGATGGACAAGGCACAACACCTGGTGGCTCCTCGGTGCCTAGACCCCAGACTTCCATCTTACATGGGCACCTAGGAGGGCGCTTATGACCTCTAGGAATCCCACGGCAACCTCCGGTGCCTGAGAGCTTATGTATACCCGCCGTCGCCACTCCCTAATATGATGTGATATTTGTTTTTAGCCCTAATCTGGCCCATTGCCGAAGGCGGGAACCTTTATCATCAATCATTGCTGCTCCTATGGAGATCCAGAGTAGTCCACCTTCGAGGTTGAGGGTTTGTGGTAGTACCTATGTGTCATGAACCTCTTTTTCTTGATCTTACGAGTAATCACCATGATTATGTGTCATGAACCTCTCTTTCTTGATCTTATGAGTAATCACCATGATTACGATCTTGATCATTGATAGTTAGTTGAATTGTACGATGCACCTCTTGTGATGATCAAACCTTTGACTCCCACTAGCATATCACGGCCGAGATAACCATGACACTTCTGACAGGCATGCATGTAACAAGCCCTATAAGTCAAAATGACAACATGCTCATGATGACATGATGGACATGAGAAAAACAACAACTAATCCCCACCTTTTTTTTCAATAGAGTATAGTAGAAACAAGCGAAAATCCCTTTTGGAGGCCGAGCTCCAATGAGGCCGGTTTTTAAAAAATTCAAAATTCATCAAAATCTGTATTTTTACATTTCAAAAAATTCTGAAAAAATATATAGATATACATGGAGGTATAATGCACAAGTATGTAAATTTTCAGGACGAAATACGTTGAAATGAGGATTGTGTAAAAAAGATAAATCCAGGGCTTTTTAACACATGATACCATTCATTCTCCCAGGCTATGAATTTGTCTTTTTTGTACAGATCGCATTTTAAGGTATTTCGTCATGAAATTTTACACATATACGCATAACATCCTTATTTACTTGTACAATTTTTTTTAGATTTTTTTGAAACTAAAAAGTTTGAATTTTGAATTTTTTAAAATATAGGCCTCCATAGAGGCCGAGAGCCAAAACGCCTCACTCAGAAACAAGTTACTACTTATATAGTAATATTTAAGTCTCTATAACATCTTATATTTGTTTACATAGGGAGTACGTTTTATACACGTAGCCCACGATAGATAAATCGGGTTTGAAACCTTGAATGGAAACAGCTACTAGAATGGTCCCGAAAAAGAAGAAACCTTTGCCTAAAACCTACTAGTCCCCAAATCCGAACAGGAACTTAATCCAGAGGGCCGCTCTAACAGCTACAGTACAATCCAACACTTCGGCCGTTCGGCGATGAATGGGCAAAGCTAGAGCCCGACCAATTAATTGCCCCCATGTACTATCAACATCTCTCGTGGCCGTGTGGCAGCAGTCACGTACACTACAGCAACATGCCAATCCGCCCGCTCGCACAACTCAAGAAAACAATTTCACCTGCCACGTCCAGTACGCCGTCGTGGGCCAAGCGCGCCACGACCAAAGGACGATGAACGTACGACCTGTGCGGCTGTGCGCACTACCCGGCGACAGCGTGCCCCTTCCTCACCGTAGCCACCCCTCCGTCTGTCCAAACCAGTGGAACCACATCGCACCTTCCACTCGCGCGCACGGCTCCACCCCCACCCTACCCACCCCCCTCACCGCAACTGAGGCCTGACGCGCACGCGACGATTGGCCACGGCCAGTGACCCCGACGCCGTAACCCGATTATTCCGATGGGCCGCCGTGTCAGCGACGAAGACGATCTACCACCCGCCGTCCCGGCCCGACACGGAAGCCCCGAGGCCGGGTTCCGTGGCAAAGGACGCCGTACGTACAGGCAGCGGCGCACGGGTACGCCACGCACCGGTGGTTAATCTAATCTTTTCCCGGCCCGCACGAGCCAAGCAAGTCCTATAAAAACCACCGCGCGTGCCGCGAACCACACCGCACCACACACATATCTCACTCTGTTCTAGGCTAGCTAGCTATCCAGCAGCAAGTAGCTTCGCGGCGGCAGCGACGGCGAGAGGGCGGCTGCAGTGTGACCGCCGGCGAGGGAGCTGCCAGCATGCAAGGGGACCAGGCGGAGAAGAAGGGGAAGGTGAAGAAGGGGTGGCTGGCGGTGCGCGTCGGCCAGGCCCAGCCCGGCCAGCCGGATCAGAAGGGGCAGCAAGGCAACGGGTTCCGGCGGTTCGTCATCCCCATCGCCTACCTCTACCACCCGCTCTTCCAGGGGCTGCTGGAGGCGGCGCGGGACACGTACGGATACGACTCGGCCGGCCCGCTCCGGCTGCCCTGCTCCGTCGACGAGTTCCTCCGCCTACGCGCGCTCGTCGACCGGGAGACGGCGCACTCCTCCTCGCACCGCGTGCACGCCGGCGGCCATCAGCAGCAGGGCTACTCTTTCGCCCCGTGCACCCGCGCCAGAGTCACCTCCTGATCGACCCACATCGACACCGAGCCACGGCCCGCCGGATTTCGTTTGTTGAGCACCGGAGCGCGCAAGCGGCGGGAGTACATCTGCCTGCCGGAGACGACAGTCACACATGTACACGTCCACGTACAAAGAGAAGGAGAAAGATGACATATACGGAGACGCATGAGAGGCAGTCAGTAGGTGATTAGTCAGTTACCGGTGAGAGCTGGTATAGCATAGGCCAAGTTTGGATTTGGTCCTTTTTGTGTTGATTGGTATCAGGTGGTCTGATGAAACCAGTTGGTTTTTGGATATATTTTTTCTAGGATTAACATGATTTATGTTGTCAAGAGAATGAAATGCAAAAAACCACTACAATAACAATCTCATAAGCAAAAAAACCATCACTTTACAATTTGATACAAAAATCACTACACGAAAGAAATTACAGTGGCAAAAACATTGAGTACTTATGCTACTTGCTTTGATGACATCACTAATTGATTAAGCTTGCCCGTGGGGCTCAGATGGAAAAAAGGGCCACGGGGTAAATTGACTTCTTCTTCTTCTTCTTCTTCTTTTTCTTCTTCTCTTGTTGTAGTATTACAACAAGCACCCGTTGAGCGTGTCGAGGAGCTATGACTGTTCACCCGCTCCGCGAGGCCTTCCTCCACACCAAGGCGAGCCAGCTCGACCACAAGGTCGTCCTTATCCGCAGGCGCATCGAGGCTACCTCCCGCGTCGTCCACATGCTCTCCTGCCACATCCACGACCCCTCACTCGATACCCCACGTTGTTGGCAAGATACCGAATCCTGCCGAGCAAATGAGCGCACACATGTACAGTCCACTTCTCGGTTGCGGCCTCTCGCAGCCCCGAAGCCACTCTTGCCTCGCGTGTTTTCTCTGTCTCTCTTTTTCCCAACCAAGAAAGAGCAACGATGATTACACGCATAGTGCACGGGGGATAGGTCTCCTCGACCAGCTTTGGGATAAGTCGGTCGTCGACACGCGGCGGAACCATGACCACTCATTTTGCCCCCTCGCGGTAGAGTCAAATTGTGGCCAGTTCCGCTGTGTTACTCTGCCGATTGCTCGTCGCATGAAAGACAAAACACAAGGCAAAATCCGTCAAGATTCACAATTAGCAGAAGACACCAACTGTTGGAAATATGCCCTAGAGACAATTATCATATTTCCTTGTTCATGATAATCGTTTATTATCCATGCTATAATTGTATTGATTGGAAACTCAGATACATGTGTGGATACATAGACAACACTGTGTCCCTAGTGAGCCTCTACTAGACTAGCTCGTTGATCAAAGATGGTTAAGGTTTTCTGACCTTGGACATGCGTTGACATTTGATAACGGGATCACATCATTAGAAGAATGATGTGATGGACAAAGACCCAACCGTAAGCATAGCATTTGATCGTTCTAGTTTATTGCTACTGCTTTATCCATGTCAAGTATGTGTTTCTATGACCATGAGATCATGCAAATCCCGGACACCGGAGGAATGCCTTGTGTGTATCAAACGTCACAACGTAATTGGGTGACTATAAAGGTGCTCTACAGGTATCTTCGAGGGTGTCTGTTGGGTTGGCATGGATCGAGACTGGGATTTGTCACTCCGTATGACGAAGAGGTATCTCTGGGCCACTCGGTAATACAACATCATAAGAAGCTTGCAAGCAATGTGACTAAGGAGTTAGTCACGGGATCTTGTATTATGGAACGAGTAAAGAGACTTGCCGGTAACGAGATTGAACTAGGTATGGAGATACCGATGATCGAATCTCGGGCAAGTAACATACCGATGGACAAAGGGAACTGCATACGGGATTGATTGAATCCTTGACATCGTGGTTCGACCGATAAAGATCTTCGTAGAATATGTAGGAACAAATATGGGCATCCAGGTCCCTCTATTGGTTATTAGCCGTAGAGGTGTCTCGGTCATGTCTGCATAGTTCTCGAACCCGCAGGGTCCGCACACTTAACGGTCGGTGACGATTCGGTATTGTTGAGTTATATATATTGGTGACCGAAGGTTGTTCGAGTCCCGGATGATATCCCGGACGTCACGAGGAGTTCCGGAATGGTCCGGAGGTAAAGATTTATATATAGGAAAGTGGTATTCGGGTTCCGGAAAAGTTCCAGGTGTTTCCGGTAGTGTACCGGGAGTGCCGAAAGGGTTCCGGGGGTCCACCGGGAGGGGCCCACCCACCCCGGGGGGGGGGGGCACATGGGCTTAAGAGGTGGTGCACCAGCCCCTGGTGGGCTGGGAAGCCGACCCCTAGAGGGCCCATGCGCCCAAGGTAGTAGGTGGGGGTGCCTTGGAGAGGAGGGACTCCTGCCTAGGGCTTCCACCTCCCTTGTGGGAGGTGGACTCCTCCCCACCTTGGCCGGACGACCCCTCCTTGGAGGAGGGGCTAGGGCTGCGCCCCACCTACCCCCTCCTCCTATAAATAGAGAGGGAGAGGGAGGGCAGCTGCACCCCAAGCCATAGGTGCAGCCCTCCCTCTCTGCCTAGATCTGTTTCTCCTCCAAAACGCATCTGCGACAGCGCTTGGCGAAGCCTTGCTGAGATTGCTCCACCACCACCGCCACCACGCCGTCGTGCTGCCGGAGAACTCATCTATTACTCCGCCATCGCTCGCTGGATCGAGGAGGCGGAGACATCATCGAGCTGTACGTGTGCTGAACGCGGAGGTGCCGTCCGTTTGGCGCTAGATTGGGACGGATCGTGATTGGATCGCGAAGACGTACGACTACACCAACCGCGTTTCTTAACGCTCCCCTCTTAGCGATCTACAAGGGTATGTGGATCCACTCTCCTCTCGTAGCTATGCATCTCCATAGATATACCTTGGGTGTTCGTAGGAAAAAAATTTGATTCCCATGCAACGTTCCCCAACAGTGGCATCATGAGCTTGGTCTATGCGTAGATGATATGCACGAGTAGAACACAAAGAGTTTGTGGGTGTTGATGTTCAGATTGCTTACCTCCTTAGTCTTATCTTGATTCGGCGGTATTGTGGGATGAAGCGGCCCGGATCAACCTTCACTAGTACAAAACAGGGCATTGGTCCAGGCCAGATCGAGCAACAGTCCCGGTTCTGTTACGAACCGGGACTAATGCGTGCATCAGTCCCGGTTCGAGCGGGCAGGACGCCGGCCGGACCCCTTTAGTCCCGGTTTGTGGCTGGAACCGGGACTAAAGGGGCCGATACCCTTTAGTCCCGGTTGGTGTTACCAACCGGGACTAAAGGTGGAGCCTTTAGTCCCGGTTGGTAACACCAACCGGGACTAAAGGTCCTCCCTCCCCCGCCCCAGGCAGCGCCACGTGGATGGCCTTTAGTCCCGGTTGGTGTCTCCAACCGGGACTAAAGGGGTTGTACTGTAGCTAGCCCTTTTTTTTTTCCTGTTTTTACATTTGTTTTCTGTTTTTAGTTTCTGTTTTAATTTGCTTATATCTTTTAGGATATTTGATGTTTTTGAGTGATTCTTTTTGCATTGGATTCAAAATTTTGTCTAGTTTCTGTTTGTGCCATTAGTTTTCAAATTTGAATGGTTTAAATTTGAATTTATTCAAATTTGCTTCAAACCCTAGATTGTGAATAACTTGAGTTTACAAATAGTTTTTAATTTAATTATTTTTGCTCCTAGTCACGTGTTAGATTCTTGTCACAGTAAGATTTATTTGGTTATTTTTAGAATAATTTAAATTAGGATTTTAATTAAAACAATACTGTTTTGCTTATATAGTTGTTTTAGTCATTTGATTGCTGTTTTTTTTATTATTTTTAGTTAGTTCTTTCTGTAGATTTTAACATGTTGTAGTATGGTGCATATTGAATGCAGAAAAAAGTCTAGAGTTGAAATAAGTTTAAAAAAATGAAATGCCTTTGTAACAGATGGGTTTTCGTCCGAAACCCTGACACTTCGAAAGAGATTGTTCATTTTGTACACGAAGTGCATCCAGTTTTTGCCGTAGCCCTCTCAACTTTGTAGCACATGCTATGTGGGTGAAATGATGATACCATGCCAAGTTTCAACCTTTTCAGAGTTCATTTGTAGTGCTTTTCAATTTCAGGGTCATTTAGCTCAAAAAAATCAGTAAATGCATGAAAAATAACAAATGAAGTTAGAAAGGGTTGAAATTTGAGGATGTGGCTTTGAATGGTGCATAATGAACACACAAAAAGTCTAGAGTTGAAATAAGTTTGAAAAAATGAAATGCCTTTGTAACAGATGGGTTTTCGTGCGAAACCCTGACACTTCGAAAGAGATTGTTCATTTTGTACACGAAGTGCATCCAGTTTTTGCCGTAACCCTCTCAACTTTTTAGCACATGCTATGTGGGTGAAATGATGATACCATGCCAACTTTCAACCTTTTCAGAGTTCATTTGTAGTGCTTTTCAATTTCAGGGTCATTTAGCTCAAAAAAATCAGTAAATGCATGAAAAATAGCAAATGAAGTCAGAAAGGGTTGAAAATTGATGGCGTGGCTTCGAAAGGTGCATAATGAACACACAAAAAGTCTGGAGTTGAAATAAGTTTAAAAAAATGAAATGCCTTTGTAACAGACGAGTTTCGTCTGAAACCCTGATACTTCGAAGCCGACGGCCGCATACCTTTCTGACTTGGTTAACCTTAGTTGTGACTCTGACTGGGACGGTGCTAGCAGATGTGTAGTCGACGGTATGATTGGATGGACACCAACCCGGACTAAAGGGGTTCTGAAATTTTCAAACTCTACCCCCCCCTCGTGGACCGCCTTTTTTAGTTTTGTAGAAAATAAACAAAAATGATAAAATCTTCAAAAAATAAAATCCTTTGAGATGTAGTTAGGTTTTAGTGTCTAGTTGGTATAGAAATTTTGAAATATGAATTTTGACCTTTTTTGCAAAAAAACGAAAAAAAATATAAAACGGCCATAACTTTTGCATACGACGTCGAAAAAAAAAGTTTAATATATCAAAAAAAACTAGAGAAAAATTGAGACTCGATTTCACCCGGGTTTACCCGGTGAAGTTTTCTCAGATTCTCAAAATTGCAAAAGAAAAAAAGTTATTTCAAATCAAAAAAAAATAATTTTAAAAATTTTAAAAATTAATTTTATTTTAAAAAATAAATGATGTCATATTTGGATTCCTCACATTTTTCTGATAATAATGGATATATTATTTGTCGAATTTCGAGTTACAGATTTAAAGATATTAATTATGTCATATTAAATGAATAAATGGCAAAAAAATGAATAAAATAATATTATTACTTATTTTATTTTCATTGAAATTCAATATTATTAGTACTTATTTTGTTTATTTTAATAATTGTTTAGAATTCAAAAAATTAAATCATGTGACATCAAGACCTAAGGGTTAATAGGATTGATAGCTTACTATTGTCAGGAAAACAACAAGTGCAGACTTGGAAACTAGGGTCGATAGAACCAGGAAGTTAAGCGTGCTGGGGCTGGAGCAGTGAGAGGATGGGTGACCGGCCGGGAAGTTAAGCGTGCTGGGGTTGGAGCAGTGAGAGGATGGGTGACCGATCGGGAAGTTAGATGATTTGAAATGAGTGCTCCACGCTGGAGCAGTGAGGACGGGTGATTAGAGATTAAATTGTCAAATAATTCAAAGATTTGAAAATTGGAATAAAACTTAAAAACAAATCAAAAAAATATTCAAATTTTTTTTTAAAAAAAATTCAAAAAAAAAATTCAATTTTTTTTCTAGTCCCGGTTGGTGTTACTAACCGAGACTAAAGGTGGAGCCTTTAGTCCCGGTTGGTAACACCAACCGGGACTAAAGGTCCTCCAGCCCACACACAGAGAGCGGCCACGTGGAGGGCCTTTAGTCCCGGTTCGTAAGCCAACCGGGACTAAAGGATTTGGGCATTAGTCCCGACCCTTTAGTCCCGGTTCCAGAACCGGGACTAAAGCCCCTCTGGAACCGGGACTAATGGGCTTTTTCTACTAGTGCTTACTCGTCCACATACGAGAGACCGGTTCCACCGACTGACATGTAACCTAGTTGCATAAAGGTGGTTGGCGGTGTCTATCTCTCCCAGTTTAGTTGAATCGGATTCGACAGAGGCGGTCCTTGTAGAAGGGTAAATAGCAACTTGAATATCACCGTTGTGGCTTTGCGTAGGTAAGAACGGTTCTTACTAGTTGCCCATAGCAACCACGTAAAACTTGCAACAACAAAGTAGAGGACGTCTAACTTGTTTTTGCAGGACATGTTGTGATGTGATATGGCCAAAGACATGATGTGATACATGTGATGTATAAGATGATCATGTTTTTGTATAGATTATCACGACTTGCATGTCGATGAGTACGGCATCCGGGAGGAGCCATAGGGTTGTCTTTAATTATTTTCGCCATTTTTGCTTTACTTTATCTCTATGAGTTAGCAATAGTTGTAGAAGCAATAGTTGGCGCGACAACCACATGACGACACGATGATGGAGATCATGGTGTCATGCCGGTGACGATGGAGATCATGACGGTGCTTTGGAGATGGAGATCAAAAGCACAAGATGATGATGACCATTTCGTGTCACTTATATGATTTGCATGTGATGTTTATCCTATTTATGCATCTTATTTTGCTTAGAACGACGGTAGCATTATAAGATGATCCCTCACTAAAATTGCAAGGAAAATTGTGTTCTCCCCGAGTATGCACCGTTGCGAAGGTTCGTCGTTTCGAAGCACCTCGTGATGATCGGGTGTGATAGATTCTACGTTCGCATACAACGGGTGTAAGCCAGATTCACACACGCGGAATACTTGGGTTAAACTTGACGAGCCTAGCATGTACAAACATGGCCGTGGAACACAGGAGACCGAAAGGTCGAACATGAGTCATATAGTAGATATGATCAACATGGAGATGTTCACCATTGAAACCACCTCATCTCACGTGATGATCGGACTTGGGTTGGTGGTTGGATCATGTCACACTTAGACAACCTAAGGGATGTTGATTTGAGTGGGAGTTCTTTAGTAATATGATTAATTGAACTCATTATCATGAACATAGTCTAAAGTTGTCTTTGCAAAATTATGTTGTAGATCAATGGCTCGCGCAGTAGCTCCCCTGAATTTTAATGCATTCCTAGAGAAAGCTAAGTTGAAAGATGATGGAAGTAACTATGCGGACTGGGTCCGTAATCTGAGGATTATCCTCACGGCTTCGCAAAAGGCTTATGTCCTTGATGCGCCGCTTGGTGTGCCACCCCCTCCAGCGTCGTCTGTGGACGTTGTGAACGCCTGGCAGACACGTTCTGATGACTACTCTATAGTTCAGTGCGCCATGCTGTACGGCTGAGAATCGGGACTTCAAAACCATTTTAAATGCCATGGAGCATATGAGATGTTCCAGGAGTTGAAGTTAGTATTTCAAGCAAATGCCCAGATCGAGAGGTATGAGACCTCCGATAAGTTCTTCACCTGCAAGATGGAGGAGAATAGTTCTGTCAGTGAGCACCTACTCAAAATGTCTGGGTACTACAACCGTTTGAATGATTTGGGAGTCCAGCTTCCGCCCGAAACGGTCACTGACAGAATTCTCCAGTCACTACCACCTAGCTAAAAAGGCTTCGTGATGAACTATAATATGCAAGGGATGGAAAAGTCTGTCTCTGAGCTATTCCCGATGCTGAAAGTCGCGGAAGTAGAAATAAAAAAGGAGCATCAAGTGTTGATGGTGAATAAAACCACTAGTTTCAAGAAAGTCAAGGGAAAGAAGGGAAACTTCAAGAAGGGTGGCAAGCAAGTTGCCGCTCCCGTGAAGAAACCCAAGGCTGGACCCAAGCCTGAGACTGAGTGCTTCTATTGCAAGGGGACTGGCCACTGGAAGCGAAATTGCCCCAAGTACCTGGCTGATAAGAAGGCTGGCAACGTCAACAAAGGTATATTTGATATACATGTTATTGATGTGTACCTCACTAGCTCTCGTAGTAGTGCCTGGGTATTTGATACCGGTTCGGTTGCTCATATTTATAACTCAAAACAGGAACTACGGAATAAACGGAGGCTGGCGAAGGATGAAGTGACGATGCGCGTCTGAAATGGTTCCAAGATTGATGTGATCGCCGTCGGCACGCTCGCTCTTCAATTACCATCGGGATTAGTAGTAAACCTAAATAATTGTTATTTGGTGCCTGCGTTGAGCATGAACATTATATCTGGATCTTGTTTATTGCGAGACGGTTATTGATTTAAATCATAGAATAATGGTTGTTCTATATATATGAGTAACATATTTTATGGTCATGCACCCAATGTGAATGGTTTATTCTTGTTGAATCTCGATAGTAGTGATACACACATTCATAACATTGATGCCAAAAGATACAAAGTTAATAATGATAGTACCATTTTCTTGTGGCACTGCCGCCTAGGTCATATTGGTGTAAAACACATGAAGAAGCTCCATGCTGATGGAATTTTGGAATCACTCGATTTTGAATCGCTTGATACATGCGAACCATGCATCATGGGCAACATGAAGAAAACCCCGTTCTCCGGTACAATGGTGTGGGCAAGTGACTTGTTGGAAACAATACATACTGATGTGTGCGGTCCAATGAGTGTTGAGGCGCGCGGTGGATATCGTTATTTTTTTACCTTCACCGATGATTTAAGTAGATATGGGTATATTTACTTAATAAAACATAAGTCTGAAACGTTTGAAAAGTTCAAGCAATTTTAGAGTGAAGTAGAAAATCATCGTAACAAGAAGATAAAGTCTCTACGATCTGATCGTGGTGGAGAATATCTGAGTTCTGAGTTTGGTATGCATTTGAGACAGTGTGGAATTGTTTCACAACTAACGTCACCTGGAACACCACAGCGTAATGGTATGTCCGAGTGTCGTAATCGTACTCTATTGGATATGGTGCGATCTATGATGTCTCTCACTGATTTGCCACTATCGTTTTGGGGTTATGCATTAGACACAACCGCATTCACTTTAAATAGGGCACCATCAAAATCCGTTGAGACGACACCGTGTGAATTATGGTTTGGCAAGAAGCCTAAGCTGTCATTTCTTAAAGTTTGGGGCTGCGATGCTTATGTGAAAACTCTTCAACCTCATAAGCTCGAACCCAAAGCGGACAAATGCGTCTTCGTAGGTTACCCTAAGGAAACAGTTGGGTATACCTTCTGTCTCAGATCCGAGGGCAAAGTGTTTGTTGCTATAAACGGGTCCTTTCTCGAGAAAAAGTTTCTCTCGAAAGAATTGAGTGGGAGGAAGGTAGAACTTGATGAGGTTATTGAACCGTCACTTCAGTTGGATAGTAGCACGACGCAGAAAGATGTTTCTGCGACGCCTACACCAAGTGAAGAGGGAGCTAATGATGATGATCATGAAACTTGAGATCAAGTTGCTACTGAGCCTCATAGGTCGACTAGGAATCGTACCGCCCCTGAGTGGTACGACAATCTTGTCTTGGAGGTCATGTTGTTAGACAACAGTGGACCTACGAGCTATGAAGAAGCGATGGTGGGCCCAGATTCCAAAAAATGGCTAGAGGCCATGAAATCCGAGATAGGATCCATGTATGAGAACAAAGTGTGGACTTTGGAGGACTTACCATATGATCGTAAGGCCATACAGAATAAATGGATCTTTAAAAAAAATACGGACGCAGACGGTAATGTCACCGTCTATAAAGCTCGACTTGATGCAAAAGGGTTTTCACAAGTTTAAGGAGTTGACTACGATGAGACTTTCTCTCCCGTAGCAATGCTTAAGTCCGTCAGGATCATGTTAGCAATAGTTGCATTTTTCGATTATGAGATCTGGCAGATGGATGTCAAAATAGTGTTCCTTAACGGTTTCCTTAAGGAAGAGTCGTATATGATGCAACCAGAAGGTTTTGTCGATCCTAAAAATGCTGACAAAGTGTGCAAGCTCCAGCGATCCATTTATGGACTGGTGCAAGCATCTCGGAGTTGAAATCTTCGCTTTGATGAGGTGATCAAAGCGTTAGGGTTCATACAAGTTTATGAAGAAGCTTGTATTTACAAGAAAGTGAGTGGGAGCTCTATAGCGTTTCTAATATTATATATGGATGACATATTGCTGATTGGAAACAATATATACTTTTAGAAAGCGTGAAGATATATTTGAATAAGAGTTCTTCAATGAAAGACCTCGGAGAAGCTGCTTTCATATTAGGCATAAAGATCTATAGAGATAGATCAAGACGCTTAATAGGACTTTCACAAAGCACATATCTTGATAATGTTTTGAAGAAGTTCAAAATGGATCAGTCCAAGAAAGGGGTCTTGCCTATCTTACAAGGTGCGAAGTTGAGTAAGACTCAATGCCCAGCGACTACAGAGGATAAAGAACAGATGATTGTCATCCCCTATGCTTCAGCCATAGGCTCTATAATGTATGCGATGCTGTGCACAAGACCATATGTCAGCCTTGCCATAAGTATGGTCAGAAGGTTTCAAAGTGATCCAGGAATGGAACACTGGACAGCGGTCAAGAATATCCTCAAGTACCTGAAAAGGACTAAGGAAATTTTCTCGATTATGAGGTGATCAAGAGCTCATTGTAAAGTGTTACGTCGATGCTAGCTTTGACACAGGTCCGGATGACTCTAAGTCTCAAACCGGATACGTATATATTCTGAATGGTGGAGCGGTAAGCTCGTGCATTTCCAAGCAAAGCGTGGTAGCTGATTCCACATGTGAAGCGGAGTACATCGCTGCTTCGGAACCGGTGAAGGAAGCAGTCTGGATGAAGCAGTTCATGACAGATCTCGGAGTTGTGCCCAGTGCACTGGATCCGATGACTCTCTTGTGTGATAACACTGGCGCCATTGCTCCAGCCGAAGAGCCTAGGTTTCACAAGAGGACCAGACACATAAAGCGCCGCTTCAATTCCATCCGCGATTACATCAAGGACGAGGACATAAATATTTGCAAAGTACATACGGATCTGAATGTTGCAGACCCGTTGACTAAGCCTCTTCCACGGGCAAAACATGATCAGCACCAGAACTCTATGGGTGTTAGATTCATTACAATGTAAATCACATGGCGATGTGAACTAGATTATTGACTCTAGTGCAAGTGGGAGATTGTTGGAAATATGCCCTAGAGGCAATAATAAAAAAGTTATTATGTTATTTCCTTGTTCATGATAATCGTTTATTATCCATGCTATAATTGTATTGATTGGAAACTCAGATACATGTGTGGATACATAGACAACACTGTGTCCCTAGTGAGCCTCTACTAGACTAGCTCGTTGATCAAAGATGGTTAAGGTTTCCTGACCATGGACATGAGTTGTCATTTGATAACGGGATTACATCATTGGAAGAATGATGTGATGGACAAAGACCCAACCGTAAGCATAGCATTTGATCGTTCTAGTTTATTGCTACTGCTTTATCCATGTCAAGTATCTGTTCCTACGACCATGAGATCATGCAACTCCCGGACACCGGAGGAATGCCTTGTGTGTATCAAACGTCACAACGTAACTGGGTGATTATAAAGGTGCTCTACAGGTATCTTAGAGGGTGTCTGTTGGGTTGGCGTGGATCGAGACTGGAATTTGTCACTCCGTATGACGAAGAGGTATCTCTGGGCCCACTCGGTAATACAACATCATAAGAAGCTTGCAAGCAATGTGACTAAGGAGTTAGTCACGGGATCTTGTATTATGGAACGAGTAAAGAGACTTGCCGGTAACGAGATTGAACTAGGTATGGAGATACCGACGATCGAATCTCGGGCAAGTAACATACCGATGGACAAAAGAAACTGCATACGGGATTGATTGGATCCTTGACATCGTGGTTCGACCGATAAAGATCTTCGTAGAATATGTAGGAACCAATATGGGCATCCAGGTCCCTCTATTGGTTATTGGCCGTAGAGGTGTCTCGGTCATGTCTGCATAGTTCTTGAACCCGCAGGGTCTGCACACTTAACGATCGGTGATGATTCGGTATTGTTGAGTTATATATATTGGTGACCGTAGGTTGTTTGGAGTCCCAAATGAGATCCCAGACATCACGAGGAGTTCCGGAATGGTCCGGAGGTAAAGATTTATATATAGGAAAGTGGTATTCGGGTTCCGGAAAAGTTTCGGGTGTTTCCGGTAGTGTACCGGGATTGCCGAAAGGGTTTCGGGGGTCCACCGGGAGGGGCCCACCCACCCCGGGGGCCACATGGGCCTGAGAGGTGGTGCACCAGCCCCTGGTGGGCTGGGCAGCCGACTCCTAAAGGGCCCATGGGGTGCCTTGGAGAGGAGGGACTCCTCCCTAGGGTTTCCACCTCCCTTGTGGGAGGTGGACTCCTCCCCACCTTGGCCGGCCGACCCCTCCTTGGAGGAGGGGCTAGGGCTGTGCCCCACCTACCCCCTCCTCCTATAAATAGAGAGGGAGAGGGAGGGCAGCCGCACCCCAAGACATAGGTTCAGCCCTTCCTCTCTCCCGAGATCTGTTTCTCCTCCAAAACGCATCCGCGACAGCGTTTGGCGAAGCCCTGCTGAGATTGCTCCACCACCACTGCCACCACGTCATCGTGCTGCCGGAGAACTCATCTACTACTCCGCCCTCGCTCGCTAGATCGAGGAGGCGGAGACGTCATTGAGCTGTACGTGTGCAGAACGCGGAGGTGCCGTCCGTTCGGCGCTAGATCGGAACGGATCGTGATTGGATCACGAAGACGTACGACTACACCAACCGCGTTTCTTAACGCTTCCCGCTTAGCGATCTACAAGGGTATGTGGATCCACTCTCATCTCATAGCTATGCATCTCCATAGATAGACTTGGGTGTTCGTAGGAATTTTTTTTATTTCCCATGCAACGTTCCCGAACACCAACCACACTTTTTGACATGTCAATTTTTTCTCTTGAACCATCACCCGGGGGAGAGGGTTCCCCCTGAATGCATAACTCAAGGTGTAAGCCAATGTCGGTTTTAAGGTTGACAAAAGGGGTAGGCATATGAAATATGAAATCTATAGCTGCCGAACATGCCATGTTTTGTGCTCTCGCCCTGAACGCCCTCTAAACCGCGAGATGGTTGCACGTATCTTACAACACGCCACGTCATATTTTTCCGTTCGTGAAATAGCCACGCCGCTTCGAACGCACTCTGTTGCCCACTCCTCCCTCATTATCTTTCCACCCCCTCCGTCGCCCACTCCCCCCCCACGCCATCACCCCGCTTCCTCCCCTCATTCTATTCCTACTTCGTCACCGACGATGGTGGTCAAGAGAGCATCGCCGGACGCCGTCCGAGATGTTGTGTGTTAGATTCATGGGCGCCTGGATCGTTTCTGAAGCCGGAGGAGCCGTTTGTGCGTGCACACGTCGTCGCGGGATCGACGGATGACAGGTCGCTGGCTTCCCCCGCGCATCCAGATGATGCAGCGGCTAGGAAATCCACCAAAGGCCGGTGCTGGGGGATCCGTGGCGGGGGGGGGGGGGGGGGGTCGTCTTCTCTCTGCCGGATACAGCCGCGGGGGAGGCCACAGCCGCAATATTGTTGCGCGTCGATGACGCCAACCATCTCCACGATCCCCCTGCGTGGTAAGAAATGCGAGCTGCCCCCGCTCCCGCCGGGGTGCTTGGAGATCAATGCCAGTGGCCTAGTCAGAGCTCTGCTCTGTAATGCCCAGCCCCAGAATTCCAGCATTTCTACGATTATTTTGTTCTAGCGATGCATACATCAGAAGTGAATCGGTCGGGCAGATTTGAATCTAGGCCCGGTTTCTCAATGTATCAGCTGAACCAATGGAACAACCCTTCTTATGTATATGTTACCACTCGAGTGACTGAACTCATTTTCTGTGTGATCTGAACAAGACATAGATGCATACTAGTCTTTGAGTATGAAATGGCAATTTGTTCCTAGATTTTGTTGGCAAATTTTCGCTTACTAGATAGTTAGCAGATGTTGTAACTTGAAATGGATAATTGAAGAAAACCTGTATTCTAACAATGTCTCGTATGAATCACATGTCAGTTTTATAAAAAAGTTCGTCTCACCCACATATTTAGTAAATAGTTGCCATGATAGCTTCTCTTAAGTAAACAGTTGCCATGTCATATTGATATTCATGGCAGCTTCCTTACACGAAGAATGCCAATTATAACTAAAACACCACGACAAATTTTACTACGCATATGCCATGGCATTTTTTTGTTCATAATTCGTAGTCATGTCCCTCTTGGTACAAGTATTTGACTTTTTTAGGCCTATGGCAATTTTTTTCTTAAGACCATGGCAAATCTGTAGATATTGTAGAATTGTATTTAAGTCACATGGCAATGTACAAGAATACATAGATTTGTGATGTGACAAGTTTAAATCTTCCAAGATTTGCCATGTGGACATGTTAAATATTTATACACTTTTTGCCATGATTTTTTTGGAAAACACAATTTATTTTAATAATTTTTCCATGTGATCAATATGAAACTTGCCATGCTATGAACAAATTTCAAAAATTTGCCTTTGTGAGTAGTACCCCAAAATGCATTCCACTATGATATGTACATTTGTCATCATTTTTGGATTGCAAACTTTTTGTCTAAACTTGCCATGTGATATGTGCACACAAAATTTGATCATCAAAATTTTATCATTTTTAAGAACATGACTATTTTTAGTTTGAACCATGTCAATTTTGTAGTTCATCGGACATGGAATTTTTTACCTTTCTATTTTTTCATGGCAGATTTACCCTTACTGACATGACAATTTCACCTAAATCGCCATGGAAAATTTTAACTATTATTGCCATGGAAACTTCTACTCTTTATTTTTTCATGGCAATTTTACTCTTTTTTGCAATGGAAAAATTATCTATAATGCCATGGCAATTTTTTATTTTTGCACACATGTCACTTTTTTACTATAGTCGATCACGGCTAATTAAATTTACTTTTCCTTTTTGCCTTGTCAAATTCACCTTCATTGATATGGAAAATCTACCTATATCACCATGGCAATTTTTAAGTTTTGTTGCCATAACAATTTCTACTTTTATTTTCCATGGCACATTCACACTTATTTTGCCATGGCGACACTATCTATATTACCATGGCAAAATTACTTTGACATACACATCAAAATTTTACTTTCGTCTATCAAGGCAAATTAAATTTAGTTTTATTTTCTGCCATGGAAAATTCACCTTCATTGACATGGCAAATTTTAACTTTTATTGCCATGGCAATATCTACTTTTATTTTTCCATGGCAAATTTAGATATTGTCATGTCATGGCAACACTATCTATACTGCCATGGAAAAAATTACTTGTACATACAAGTCAAAAATTTACTTTAGTCTACCATGGCAAATTAAATTCACTTTTCCATTTTGCCATGGAAAATTTGCCTTCATTGACATGGCAAATTTAGCTATATTGTCATGTCAAAATGTTCCTCTTATTGCCATGGCAATTTTTATGTTTCACTATCCATGGAAAATTTAGTTTTATTGCCATGGCAAAATTATCTATACTGCAATGGCAAATTTACTTTTACATTCATGTCAAAATTTTACTTGGTCGAGCACGGCAATTTTTTTTCTTTTGTCATGCCAAATTCAACTAGTGTGGACCATGACAATTTTTTAATTACTAACCTTGGCAAAGGTGATGTCATTTTTTATAGCACAACAAAAAGTGGGCATTTATTTGTCACTGCAAAAACAACTGAGTTTTTTTTATTTGTTTTTCTTATCCTTGGCTTTGTTCATTTGTCTATTTTTGCAGAGAAAAGGCCGACTATGGAGAGGTTTCGGGCTGGGGGGTCGCCATACTGAACGAAATCGTTCGTAGAGATCGATCCCTCATATCGAACTTTCATTCGGTCTGGGAGGTCCCCAGCCCGAACGTACGCGTGTTATCGGCGTCCTTGAAATATCTCGGTCTCTCTCGCCCACCGCTGACTGCATTGCATGAACAGAGGCTCGGGCGCCAGTTCAACCCTAGGTCCCTAGCCTACCCATGCACCGGCCGTAGAAGCTTCCATGAGTGGTAGGTCGGTTGGTCAGGCCGGCGACGTGCAAGCAAAGCGTCCCCAGCTCCACCGAAAGACACTGCTGCAGCAGTAGCCCACACAGCCACTAGTCAGTAGCGTCATCCACTTGTCCTCCGTACGACGGCCGGGGAAAAGAAAATGCATCAGCCATGGCGCCATTGCCTCGGTGTCCCTTTTGCATAGTGTAATAGGAGCCTTTTTCCAGACGCCGCTTGACTTTCTTCTCTGGGAGATTTGGCGGCCGATTCGCGCGATCTGGGGCACTGCCGCCCATCCCTCCGGAGCCTCTTCCTCGGTTCCTCCTCGGCTTTTCAATTGTTTGGCGGCACGTAGTACGACCCGCCGCCCCGGCCCCAACTTGCTGCCGTGCACCGTGTTTGATTGGCATCTCATCCCGGCCACGCGTGGCCGCCACTGGCAGCAAGTCAGTCAACCCCGAATCAAAGCAGAGGAGGATCAGCTTCCCGTCTCGTCCATGGGACCAGCGAGTGAACAGTGACGGACACCAATGGCGAAGCTTTTGGAAGGAATATATGCCGGTGATGAGCGATCATGATGATGATACGGATCGACGATGGTGGCTTTCGATGGACGTCCGTTGCGTGCCCCCCGTGGCTCCGTCGCTCTCAGCGCCAAGCGGCCCGTTAGATAGATAGATAGATTGGGAGCACGTACCACCACCATCATGGCATCATCGACCCCGATTCCACGAACATTGCTGCTTGATCGTTGGCGGCCACGCAACACCTTTCAACGTAAAGGATGCACGAGAGCGACCGCGACGGGTCGAGCTGTGGTGCAGAAGTGCACGCAGTTTTGTGTCTAGAGACACGCCGCGGTAAATGGTCGTGTCAGCCGTGCCTGTGAGGCCGTGAGGCGGCCTAGCAGTATGAACACATTCTTGTCCCGGTGATTCCGAGGGCGTGATGACCCGACCTATCGGTAACGTTCTTGGCCGAAGATCGGCGACGTCCCATCGCTAGCTTGTCCGTAGGTTCAGTACCTCATTGATGGCCGGATCGGCACGGTTTGTGTTCCATCGTCTAGTTCAGTCGAGAGACGACGGATGGGACGGGAGCCGTGCTCCGCCGGGCAGCGCGCAAGAGCACAAACCCCTGGTGCCATTTGCTGACGCACCGAATGGACTTCCGCCTGCTCCATTTCTACCTGCAGCTTCTTCATGCATGCGCTATCTCGTCATCGTCATGCTGTCATATATATTATGGTCGCCGGCGAAGGTGATCACGCACGCAAGTTCATCCATCCATTTGCTGCTCCCTCCAATGGCCAATCAAGCGAGTCGATCGATCGTGTGGTTTCTTGTAGGTGAAATACGTACTGGAATGAATCGGACTCGAAAAGAAAGGTGATCGAGTTACTGCCGGCGCACGAAGTTGATTGGTGGTACGACGTCGCCTCCCGCTTTTCATCATGGCGGTCGAGCTCGATCAATGGCTTTTCACCCGGGGAGTGAGAGCGAAACAAGTAACCCAAAGTTTATCTTGTTGGCACGCGCAAACCCAAGACCTAATTAAAGTACGTTAACTTAAGCGCCACCCAGATTATATTGTAAGGTAGTAAGCCAGTGGAGAAGTACGTAGTAACACTTTGCCTCCGGCGTCAACCGTTGGGTTACCCGAGGAGAGAAGAGAGCGAAACTAGCAAAGCGCGCGGCCGTGTAGGCGTAGGCACACCAAGCACATCCCGTACGCGTGCGTCGGGCGTTTGTATGGATGGCTGTCACGGGCGCGACCGCGCGAGGGTGACCGCGGTGTCGGCGCATGCACGCGCTGCGTCCATCCATCGCCGTCCATCCTCTGTGGCGTGCCAGCGCTATCGCCCGTGCCTGCCTAGCTTATCCCGTCGTGGTGGTGGCAACGCGCATGGATCGAACTTGGACGATGGACGCTTGCGCTGGGGCGTGGAATCACGTACGCAACCGTCGGGTCCGGCTGGGGGCTGGTGGTCGGGGCATTATGCCGTAGGTGCGATGCCAGTGCCGGCCGAGTGCGCGCCGCTGGCCCTGGCCTTGCCGTGGCCCGTGGGTTTGGCTGTTCGAGCAAACAACGGCCGGTTTTGTTTTAGCTCAATTTTCATATATATATATATATATATATATCGGTTTTGCTAAATCACATCTAGATGTGACATAAGTATTGCACATCTAAGTCTTATATCATTGATTTTACGTGGAGATTCGTATGGATATTTTTTTTCCTTTTTTATACTTCATTTAGTCATTTAGACGTGCAATAACCATGTCATATATATATATATATATATATATATATATATATATATATATATATATATATATATATATATATATATATATATATACATACATATATATATATGTATATATGTATACATATATACATATATATATATATATATATATATATATATATATATATATATATATATATATATATATATATGACTCCCTTGGGAGTTGGTAACGGATCCTTATATCACTGGAAGCTGAGAGCTTGAGATTTCGTTGGGTTCAGTTCGTTTATCTATTCATTACACACCGTGGTTATTGGTTAAATATTAGGACTTGGAAAGCTCAGCACAAACCTTAGTTAGCATCTCGGCGCGTAAGAATATGTTATCGTCTATTAGAAGTAACTGACGCACCTTTATGACAAAGTAAGCCTGTTGTTGGATATCATAAACAACTTTGCAGTAACAGTAACTTCTGAGGGGAACTGAAACTTGTCGCCATGTGATACGAAGTTTGGGGAGCTAAACTGAAAGCGACCCACGTGGTTTTCCAACAGGTAACATTGGCAAAAGCATCTACAGCCTGAACTTGCAAATCCGATACCTCAAACGTGCGCGGATATCTCAAATTAGAAACCTTAAATCCATATTATTACATGCAACGTAAACCTAATAGTAAACGGAGGTCGTCCAGCTTCACCGTGCCCATGTCCAGCGGCTGGCTGCGACCCTTGTAGTGTCGGTCCGGTCGCCGGCGAGGTAGAGTAGGACATGGGACACTAGCTGGCTCACGGGACTCGATCTCCCGCCGTCTCCCATGCCCTACTCTTCCTCGTCGGAGCCCGTAACGCGGCCGATGCCGGTGGACGTGAGGTCGATGACGGATCTGTCCTGAGAGGAGCCGACGTCCACCACGACGCGGTTGCGGCCCCGCACTGGTGCACCATACGGGGCGTCGGAGAGTGTGACTCCGCCTCTCCAACGTCCACCGCCGTGAGGGCCTCCGTCACCTCCCGCGCCCGCTGCCTCGCCCGGCGGGCACGCCGCGCCATGATATCGTCCGAGGACGGCCATGCTTCGTGCTCGGCGCGCCAACGGAGGGGTTGCGCTTCCGCCACGGCGCTCGGACGCCAGACGGACCGCACCGCCTTCGGTGAGGCAGCGACGCCAGATCCAAGCACCGGTTGTGCCGACGCAATGGATTCCCGGCGTTGCGAGTCCGAGCGCTGCCGTCGGGCGGCCGCCTCCCGGGAGCGGTGGAGCGCAAGCCGGACGGCCATCTCCACCTCGGGGCCGCGTGGGATGAGCTCGTGATCGATGGATCTGGAGGTGAAGGGCTCGGATCCGCTGCCCGCCATGGCGGAGAAGGCCGGAGATTGCCGGGGATGAGGTAGGGTGGCGGATGGGAGTGGAGGGGAGTGGAGTGAAGTGGCTAGGGTTTGGTCCGGCGAGCGGATGAAGACGAATATATGTGGGGTCGATGCGGACCAATGCGGGCGTGCTCGGGCTCCTCCATATCCGCCCCATATTTGGGATGGATACGAGGGGTGCCGGTCATCCCGGGCGTTTGAGGCCTGTTAGAGGGGGCGGCTGGGTCGATTTTTTGTGACCGGTCAGTGACCGGGCGGCCTGCCCGGGCATTTGAGGGAGGTATCAGGGGTCCGGCTGTAGATGCTCTAAATAATATAAGAGTCGGGCGCGTCCGCAGACACTGACCGGTCAAGCTTTAAATTTTCCTTTTCGCACAAACTCATGCAACTACGAAGATGCAATGTAGACATCGTCCGTCTATTACGTACATCATACCATCGGATTACCAAAATATGATATGTTTTACTATGATGGAGAAGATCATCAACGACTGCCCTTATCCTTCCCGATGCCATTGTCGTCCTTGGCGTGGAAATACCAATTGAAGACGCAGTACAGATTGAGCCGGATCTGCTCCTCGCCGGAGCTGTCCGACCCGTCACTGTCCTCCTTCTCCTGTTTCGATGGCAGTCCGGTCATGGAAAGGACTGCCTAATTCTGCTATCGGGTGAGGGCGCACGTGTTCCTTCGCTGACGCTTATGTACATAATGGCGCGGATGGTTTCCTCCACTGCGGCCGCCTGGGCCACCGCCATGTCGGCAGCGAGGCGGGCCTCAGGCGCCCTCATCATCTCCTTCCCACGGCGGGCACACCGGTCCCATTGGGACTCATACCCCTCCAGACCGATGATGGGGAAGGGGAAATTTGAAGACTCCCGGGACCGCGATGATCCAGCCCCGGAGGATCTGAGCACCCGATGCGCCGACTCTACAGAGTCACGTCGGACAGATCGGTCGGGTGTTGTCCTCCCGGGAGCGGCGGAGTGCAATGTGGACTGCCATTGCCCCCTCCAATCCGCATGGGATGACACCCCAGCCAACGGATCCGGACTGGATTGAGACAGATCCGTTGCCCGCCATGCCGGATAAGGTCGAAGACCGCCGGACGAGAGCTTGGGTGGCGGAGTGAAGGGGAGGGGAGTGGAGTAGAGTGGCTAGGGTTTGGTCCGGAGCGGGGATGGGGACGAATATATGTGGGTCGGGTGGGCCAGCATGAGACGGGTACAACGTGACGGACGCACCCAGGCGCCCCCATATCCGCCCCATATTTGAGCTGAATATGAGGGTGTCGGTCAGAATGCTCTAATATGCTTAATTATCTCGCAAAGCTGTTGTGAAAGTTGCATGTAAAGTAGCCCCCCTGTCTCATAATATAAATTAGCTTGCAAAAAGTCTTATATTATGGGGACTGAGTGAGTACTTCACAAAGAAAGTTCTACATATAAGATAAGTTGTCTCGTCCTTTTTAGAGTGAATTATATTCCCTTCGTTTCTTAATATAATTCTTTTTTAGAGATTTCAATACGTACTATATAGTGATGTATATTGTCCTTTTTAAAGTGTAGATTTTTTTATTTGCTTTGTATGTACTTTATATTGGATTCTCTATAAAGATTTATATTTAGGAGAGGAGGGAGTACAATTTACCTTCTATACATGTGTCATTTTGATAGTAATTGTTCCATTTAACAAGAATCACACTCGGCCCTATTGCTAAAGTGGAAGCCCACGGTCCCACCTTAAGTGAGAGCACTTTTCATTTACATGAGAGATCATTTACAAGTGACCATGGGGTGTTTATACTCCTAAGTCCCACGAGCACTTTTCATTCAAATGAGAGATCATTTACAAGTGGCCATGGGGTGTTTATACTCCTACAAATGATCACCAAGATCCTTGGTGGGGAGGAAAAAACAAGGGCATAATTGTCTAGTCTAAGGTTAAAAATAAAGAAAAACACAATAATTCTATTCGGAGCTCGGGCTCATCTAAACTCGGTGAATAGTAAAATCAAATTAAACAGTAAAAAATTCAAAAAATAATCTGAACAACCTTTTGCAACATATCCAACAATTCATTGAGTCATCTCATCCAAAGTACCAATATCCAAATTTAAATCAGGTGGAATAGTAAGAATGGGGGTAATAAATTGAACGTCCACGTTAGCTAGACCTATTTTACTAGCTATTGACAGGAAGGAAGGATTGTTTAAGACAAACAAAATATTTGTTGATATTACTTGTCATGTTCTTAGGCTTCTCATGATTCTTAATTGTTTGATCTCATGAGCCCTTTGCATAATAGTTTCTCTAGTGAACTGAATCCTAGTGCTTTGTCTGGTTGCTTGTATAGGGCCCCACCTCTTGCCTGTAACTGCAGTAGTTGGAAGGAAATCAGGGAAATGCTCTTCAAATTGATCTTTTCAAGGATGACTGGTTGGGGAATAGTAACATGATCTACAACATCAACAAAACCTTGAGCATTAGTGTCCTAGTCATCTTTAGCATCATCCTATCTATAGTGTCATGGCCATTTTCATAAACAAATTGTCCATCTTCCCTCACCATCTCCATTTCTCTAAGCAGGTTATAAAGCATTGTTCTTCATTTGGGCGATCTCTTGTAATGAAATCAATCAGGTATCTCCTTGCGTTCTGTAAATATTCGTGCACCTGTCCTTTTAATAGAGAAGTAGGAGTCTTAGGCCCCACATAGTCTTCAGGTATTTATTGCATGAAGTCCATCACCACGTGTCTAGTTGAGCTGATGTTCTCAAAGACATGTGAATCGTCACCTCGATCGAATCCCTCCGTGTAGCTTCTACCAGACCCATGATCTTTAGCCATACTGTTGGTGTTATTATCAGAAATCTCATATATATCCATGGTTTCTTGTCTAACAACCCACAGTAGGATCCACAATATCAAAAAGTTCGGTCACATCACTTGGAGGCTCAACCTCAACCAGGAATCTTGGTGTAATCCTTGTAAGTAATCGTCATCCTGCTAGTCTTACAGAAACTTTGGAAATTGTTCCACGCAACACACAATTGCACCGCGCAATGTATTGAATAACGGAGTCGCCAACCGCACTTTCGTGTACGATAAACGGGTGCTTTACGAGCAAAGCAACAAAGAGGTACCTCATTTTCGGAGAGGAGATATGGATGCTTTACGAGCAAAGCAACAAAGGATTTCCTCGATTTCGGGGAGAAGAGCCGACCACTTTTCAGTGCAAAGCGGCAAAGATGGGCAAAACCCTAGAGTAGCTAAGGCTCGGCCATGAACAACGAAAAGGTAAAAAGATACGAGTAAAAGTAGATTGAATTGTGATAGATCGATTGTGTGTTGTTCAATCGGCCGTCACCCCCAACATATATAAGAGGCGGCTGGACTTCCCGTACAAGCAAAGGATTCATCTAGGCTTTCCTTACAAGAAAATTACATCAATTCACGTCCTAGAGTCCTAGTTCTGGTCCCGCTCGGATTCAGCCCGAATCTGGTCCAATCTTCTGTCTTGCTCCTTGCGTGGGCCATGGAATCTGCACATGACCTCCGATGGAGATGGTTCAAACACGTATTTTGTGCGCTTCGACGAGGCCAATAATCCGTATGTTGATCACTTTTCCAAATAAGGGCATCTTGAATACTCCACGGGGTCATCTTTAATTTCGAGTCGGACTCGGTTATGTAGCTGACTGGACCGTCCGACTCTTGTGGCGTCTCTGCAGGTCGTATACTATGTCGGATGATGATGACTCCAAAAGCAAAGTTGACCGTTTCGACGTTACGAACAACTTTCATGTTGAACACTTTTTCATCCGAGGCCATCTAGATAATTATTTGAGCCCATCTTCAGCTTCTGGTCGGATTTGACAGTTTCCACCCCGGCAAGCTTTTCCCGGCAAGCTTTCCATCCCGGCAAGCTTTCACACCCCGGCAAGGTTTCACCCCGGCAAGATTTCCCCGGCAAGGTTTCCATCCCGGTAAGCTTTCTGGCTGTACCTTGCGGGTCTTTTTTGTGGCAGTAAACGACCTCGGATGAAAATATGCCCAAAAGCAAAGTTGACCGTTTCGACGTTACGAACAACTTTCATGTTGAACGTTTTTCGATTCGAGGCCATCTTAAGTGGCTAATTGCTCACGCATTGCATCAGACACTCGCCAAGACGTGTCTGGTCTCCCGCGTCTTATTTCGCCTCTTGACATGGCTGCATTCAGATAGCTCTAACTTTTGCATACGAACTCGGGTTGAGACGATTTTTATATGAAAATCGACTGATTCGACGAGACGAAGACAATTCATGTAGAAAGTTTTCTCATATGAGATCATCTTGAGGGCATAATCAGCCGAATAGTGTTCTGGATACAAAATCCCAGTACTTCGAACACAACTTCGGCCTTAGAGATGAGATCAGATGGCTATGGCCCAAATATCAAAGTTTCTCCTTTTGACGATACGGAACTTTCTCACTTTGAGAAATTTTTCATTTGAGTCCATCTTTATTGCGTTTTGTATCGTGCCAAAATCGGGTGTCAACAGATCCCAGGTGTTGAGCATTAACATCAGGCATGTTCAGATGGTAAAACCCTAGACCTCTAGCAGCACTACCATGATACCTAGCAGCAATGTGAGGTTTCTTTCTAGTGGCACAACTCTCCACCTTGTGATCCACCATCTTGTAGTGGAAATAAGCTTTTAGTTTAGTTCACTTATCCATATGGTGCCTAGACTCTCCATGACTGATGCAAACAACATTAACATACGACATCAAACCACGAGCAGCAACACCACTCGAGTTAGGCAGAATTCTAGAAGAACCCTAATTGGACCCCTGGACAGGTCCCCACCTTGATCAAACTGTTGCCTATGGTCTTGCAAATTCTGACCTGTTGGCGAGGGTAGCTATCGTGGAGGCGGTCCTCCAAACCAAGGCGGCGGCATCCCAACCCACTACTACCAGGTTGGGAATGGGCAGGGGAATTGACCTGGGTACGCCCACGTAGGGGGAGGGCCTTGGTAGTCATACCCAAAACTGAACTCTGGTGGTGGTACATGCATCATCTGTTGTTGCGGATCCAGATCACACTGGTTCGTTGCACCATCAACTCGATTGCCTTTGTCTTTGCCTCTCCTCGACCTCTTCCACCATCATCCATCTCGCTAGGTTCTTGGGTTAGAGCTTGGGGGGCAAGACATTAGGGATTGACGCCATCCACAAGTGGTTGTAGAACTCATTGACGACTTTAGCATTTTTGAACGTGAGGGCCCTCAAGGACGCTTCCCATGCGTCAACCTTGAGGCGATATCCATGAATTTCAATCCCCACAGCGAGCCACTGAGGAAGAAGCCTGAATCCGCCGGAGTCTTCGAGGAACAGTAGCAGGAATCGATCATCCTCGACACCGGCCTCTGCCTGGTTGATGCGCATGCCGCGTCTGGTCATGCCGCGTGGCAATTTGACGAACTCCTCCAATGTCATAGGATGCACAATTGGAGAGACCAGAACGATTGCCACCTCATGCGCTTCTCCAAGATTGGTGATAACACATCTCCCTTTGCCCATGCCACAACCGCCATGGTCGAGGCATTGTGTCTTGAAATCAACCGGAGGTACTCCTCCAATGTCGCTTCCATATTGATCCTAGTCACAAGCTTCTGCATCGTGTATGCGCCCACTCTCGACAACCTCATGATGTCGGTCATCCGCTTTTGATGGCTCCATTGCTCCATGTTCCTTTAATAAGGGTTGTAACACGTCCTTTGGATCCATGAATTGCTAGGCTATGACTGCAAACATGAAAACGATGGTAGGAGGATAATCAGATGCGAACAGAATGGCTCCATGATGACCCCACAAGTATAGCGGATCAATCTTTGTCCTTTCGATAAGTAAGAGTGTCGAACCCAATGCGGAGCAGAAGGAAATGACAAGCGGTTTTCAGCAAGGTAATTTCTGCAAGCACTGAAATTGTAGGTAACAGATAGTTTGATAGCAAGATAATTGGTAACGAGCAAGTAACGGTAACGATAAATAAAGTACAGCAAGGTAGCCCAATCCTTTTGTGGCAAAGGACATGCCAGAACAGTTTCTAGTAATAGGCAAAGTGTTCTTGAGGGTACACGGGAATTTCATCTAGTCACTTTTATCATGTTGGTTTGATTCGTGTTCGCTACTTTGATAATTTGATATGTGGGTGGACCGGTGCTTGTGTGCTGTTCTTACTAGAACAACCTCCCACTTATGATTAACCCCCTCGCAAGCATCCGCAACTATGAGAAAAGTATTAAGATAAAATCTAACCATAGCATTAAACGTTTGGATCCAAATCAGCCCCTTACAAAGTAGCATATAAACTAGGGTTTAAGCTTCTATCACTTTAGCAACCCATCATCTAATAACTACTCCACAATGCATTCCCTTAGGCCCAAGGATGGTGAAGTTTCATGTAGTCGACGTTCACATGACACCACTAAGGGAATCACAACATACATATCATCAAAATATCGAACACATATCAAATTCACATGATTACTTGCGACATGACTTCTCACGTGACCTCAAGAACAAAGGTAACTACTCACAAATAATACTCATGCTCTAGATCAGAGGGGTATTGAATAGAATAATGGATCTGAACATATAATCTTCCACCAAATAAACCATATAGTAATCAACTACAAGATGTAATCAACACTACTAGTCACCCACAAGTACCAATCTGAGGTTCCGGTACAAAGATTGAACACAAGAGATGAACTAGGGTTTGAGAGGAGCTGGTGTTGTTGAAGATGTTGATGAAGATTGGCCTCCCAAAGATGAGAGGGGTGTTGGTGATGACGATGGCTTCGATTTCCCCCTCCGAGAGGGAAGTTCCCCCGGCGGAATCGCTCCGCCGGAGGGCAAAAGTGCTCCTGCCCAAGTTCCGCCTCGAGACGGCGGCGCTCTGTCCCGAAAGTCCTCTCCTAATTTTTTCTGGGTCAAAAGACCCTATATACCAGAAGATGGGCACCGAAGGTGGGCCGAGGAGGGCACAACCCACCAAGGCGCACCTGGGGGGCCTGGCGCGCCCTGGTGTCTTGTGCCCACCAGGGTGGCCCCCTCCGATAGTTCTTTGCTCCTGTATTTTTCATATATTTCAAAAATATTCTCCGTAAAATTTCAGCTTCTTTGGAGTTGTGCAGAATAGGTATCTCTGATGTGCTTTTTCAGGTCCAGAATTCGAGCTGCCGGTATTCTCCCTATTTGTGTAAACCTTGCATATTATGAGAGAAACGGCATTAGAATCACTCCCTAAAGCATTATTATTCAACAAAACATAATAAATAACAGTAGGAAATCATGATGCAAAATGGACGTATCACTCCACATCAGCTGGACAACAAATTTGTGATCCTTATCCTCCAAATTCACTACCAGACAAGGCTCACCAGCAATTGCAGTCATGGCCGCGATCACGTGTGGTGCTGTGGCATGTGGGTCACTTCCTGATCCCCTTACGACCACTCCTATAGCCTCGTTCCCCATCTCGGTGGTGTAGAGGGGATAAGCTTGTCCGCTTTGTGACTCCACCTCTGCTTCCTCTTTAGTTGGAAATCCAAAAGGCAAATCTAGTGAGACTGTGCCAAATCCGACAGGGCTGGGGTGCGCAGGTCGATAGCGCATCGGTAATGCATTCCCACCTGGCAGCCTAAATTGGATTTGAAGGTTTTGCCTCCAGCATCGACCAATGTAGAACTGCTTCTGGCCATACACGGGTCATGGTAGCTGCAGCCAGGCGCTCTCCCCCGTGGTGGCTTCGGCAGCAATCCGCGATACGAAGTTCCTCAGCTCGCTATCGGTTCTCCTCTTCACCATGTCGATTGATGACCCACAAGTATAGGGGATCTATCGTAGTCTTTTTGATAAGTAAGAGTGTCGAACCCAATGAGGAGCAGAAGGAAATGACAAGCGGTTTTCAGTAAGGTATTCTCTGCAAGCACTGAAATTATCGGTAACAGATAGTTTTGTGATAAGATAATTCGTAACGGGTAGCAAGTAACAAATGTAGCAAAGGTGCAGCAAGGTGGCCCAATCCTTTTTGTAGCAAAGGACAAGCCTGGACAAACTCTTATATAAAGCAAAGTGCTCCCGAGGACACGTGGGAATTTATGTCAAGCTAGTTTTCATCATGCTCATATGATTCGCGTTTGTTACTTTGATAATTTGATATGTGGGTGGACCGGTGCTTGGGTGCTGCCCTTACTTGGACAAGCCTCCCACTTATGATTAACCTCTCTCGCAAGCATCCGCAACTACGAAAGAAGAATTAAGATAAATCTAACCATAGCATGAAACATATGGATCCAAATCAGCCCCTTACGAAGCAACGCATAAACTAGGGTTTAAGCTTCTGTCACTCTAGCAACCCATCATCTATTTATTACTTCCCAATGCCTTCCCCTAGGCCCAAATAATGGTGAAGTGTCATGTAGTCGATGTTCACATAACACCACTAGAGGAGAGACAACATACATCTAATGACCCACAAGTATAGGGGATCTATCGTAGTCCTTTCGATAAGTAAGAGTGTCAAACCCAACGAGGAGCAGAAGGAAATGACAAGCGGTTTTCAGTAAGGTATTCTCTGCAAGCACTGAAATTATCGGTAAGAGATAGTTTTGTGATTGGATAATTCGTAACAGATAGCAAGTAACAATTGTAACAAAGATGCAGCAAGGTGGCCCAATCCTTTTTGTAGCAAAGGACAAGCCTGGACAAACTCTTATATAAAGCAAAGCGCTCCCGAGGACACATGGGAATTTCTGTCAAGCTAGTTTTCATCATGCTCATATGATTCGCGTTCGTTACTTTGATAATTTGATATGTGGGTTGACCGGTGCTTGGGTGCTGCCCTTACTTGGACAAGCCTCCCACTTATGATTAACCCATCTCGCAAGCATCCGCAACTACAAAAGAAGAATTAAGATAAATCTAACCATAGCATGAAACATGTGGGTCAAAATCAGCCCCTTACGAAGCAACGCATAAACTACGGTTTAAGCTTCTGTCACTCTAGCAACCCATCATCTACTTATTAATTCCCAATGCCTTCCTCTAGGCCCAAATAATGGTGAAGTGTCATGTAGTCGACGTTCACATAACACCACTAGAGGAGAGACAACATACATCTCATCAAAATATCGAACGAATACCAAATTCACATGATTACTTATAACAAGACTTATCCCATGTCCTCAGGAACAAACGTAACTACTCACAAAGCATATTCATGTTCATAATCAGAGGAGTATTAATTATCATTAAGGATCTGAACATATGATCTTCCACCAAGTAAACCAACTAGCATCAACTACAAGCAGTAATCAACACTACTAGCAACCCATAGGTACCAATCAGAGGTTTTGAGACAAAGATCGGATACAAGAGATGAACTAGGGTCTGGAGAGAAGATGGTGCTGATGAAGATGTTGATGGAGATTGACCCCCTCTCGATGAGAGGATCGTTGGTGATGACGATGGCTTTGATTTCCCCCTCCGGGAGGGAAGTTTCCCCGGCAGAACAGCTCCGCCGGAGCCCTAGATTGGTTCAGCCCAAGTTCCGCCTCGAGACGGCGGCGCTTTGTCCTGAAAGCTCCCTTATGATTTTTTCTAGGTCAAAACCCTCCATATAGCATAAGATGGGCACCGGAGGCCTGCCAGGTGGGCCACAAGCCACAGGGGCACGCCTAGGGGGGTAGGGCGCGCCCCCTGGCTTGTGACTGCCTGGTGGGTCCCCTCTGGTATTTCTTCCGCCCAGTATTTTTTATATATTCCAAAATAATTCTCCGTGGATTTTCAGGACTTTTGGAGTTGTGCAGAATAGGTATCTCAGATTTGCTCCTTTTCCAGTCCAGAATTCCAGCTGCCGGCATTCTCCCTCTTCATGTAAACCTTTTAAAATAAGAGAGAAAAGCCATAAGTATTGCACCATAATGTATATTAACAGCCCATAATGCAATAAATATAGATATAAAAGCATGATGCAAAATGGACGTATCAACATCTCATCAAAATATCGAACGAATACCTAATTCACATGATTACTTATAACAAGACTTATCCCATGTCCTCAGGAACAAACGTAACTACTCACAAAGCATATTCCAGTTCATAATCAGAGGTGCATTAATTATCATTAAGGATCTGAACATAAGATCTTCCACCAAGTAAACCAACTAGCATCAACTACAAGGAGTAATCAACACTACTAGCAACCCACAGGTACCAATCTAAGGTTTTGAGACAAAGATCGGATACAAGAGATGAACTAGGGTTTGAAGAGGAGATGGTTCGGGTGAAGATGTTGATGGAGATTGACCCCCTCTCGATGAGAGGATCGTTGGTGATGATGATGGCTTCGATTTCCGCCTCCGGGAGGGAAGTTTCCCCGGCAGAACAGCTCCGCCGGAGCCCTAGATTGGTTCTGCCCAAGTTCCGCCTCGACACGGCGGCGCTTCGTCCCGAAAGCTCTCTTTTGATTTTTTCCAGGTCAAAACCCTTCATATAGCAGAAGATGGGCACCCGAGGCCTGCCAGGGGGCCCACAAGCCACAGGGGCGCGCCCAGGGGGGTAGGGCGCGCCCCCCTGGCTTGTGACCTCCTGGTGGGTCCCCTCTGGTATTTCTTTCGCCCAATATTTTTTTTATATTCCAAAATAATTCTCCGTAACTTTTCAGGACTTTTGGAGTTGTGCAGAATAGGTCTCTCATATTTGCTCCTTTTCAAGTCCAGAATTCCAGCTGCCGGAATTATCCCTCTTCATGTAAACCTTGTAAAATACGAGAGAAAAGGCATAAGTATTGTACCATAATGTGTAATAACAGCCCATAATGCAATAAATATCAATATAAAACATGATGCAAAATGGACGTATCAACTCCCCCAAGCTTAGACCTCGCTTGTCCTCAAGCGAAAGCCGAAATCGATAAATATGTCCACATGTTTAGAGATAGAGGTGTCGATAAAATAAAATACAGACATGAAGGCATCATGGTCATCTTTAGAACATCAACATATATTGACATATAATTTCTTATGCTAAAGTGACAACTCATTCACAAGGTAAAGTATGAATCAAGAACTCTATTGAGAACCAACAAACTATGATCTTAGTCATTGAAGCAATTCCAATTTATCATAACGTCGGAAAGAGTCAGTATAAGAGCTTGTAAAGCAAATCCACATACTCAATCATCTTTTAGTCTTTCATAATTGCTAACACTCACGCGGTACCTATGAGGTCAAAGCTTCAATCGGACACAGAGAAAGATAGGGGCTTATAGTTTCGCCTCCCCACTATTTACCTCAAGGGTAATGTCAACAGAAATAACTCATGATCACCCACATCCGAGTGGATATATGTGTCTAGATCATTTCCCAACACATGACGCTTGCCAAGAGAGAAAGGCGAAATAAAGGAAGTGGTGAAGATCACCACGACTCTTGCATAAAGGTAAGTACTAGAAAGTAAAAGTAACAGATAGGCCCTTCGCAGAGGGAAGCAGAGGTTGTCATGCGCTTTTATAGTTGGATGCGCAATCCCTTAATGCAAAAGAATGTCACTTTATATTGCCCCTTGTGATAAAGAAATTTATTATGCAGTCTGTCGCTTTTATTTCTTCCATATCACAAGTTCGTATAAAGTTTATTTTCCTCACACTAATAGATCATACATATTTAGAGAGAAATTTCTATTGCTTGCACCGATTGCAACTTACTTGAAGGATCTTACTCAATCCATAGGTAGGTATGGTGGACTCTCATGGCAAAACTGGGTTAAGGGTGTTTGGATGCACAAGTAGATCTCTACTTGGTGCGGAAGTTTTGGCTGATATGGGGTGGAAGCAAGCGTCACATGTTAAAGGATCTATAACCATATAACTTCTATTCGGAAATAAGCAAACATAACCCATTATGTTGTCTTCCTTGTCCAACATCAACTTCTTAGCATATAATATTTTAATGAGTGCTCACAATCATAAAAGATGTCCAAGATAATATATTTATATGTGAACCTCTCTTTCTTTATTACTTCCTTTTAACTGCAATAATGACCAATCTCTATGTTTGTCAACTCACAACAAATTTCAATCGACATACTTCTTATATGTGAAGTCATCACCCCCCATAAGATCATCATATATACTCTTTGCTTTTATTTTATACTTCTTTCTATTTCTTTTTCTCAAGATCATAGCAAGCAAGCAAAGCCCTCAACTCAAATATACTTTTTATTATATAACTCTCGGACTCGCTTACATAGGGGGAACATAACGCATAATTCAAAACTAGATCACACTAAAGACTTTATTCTACTAGATCAAGATATAACCAAAAGGATCGAACTAAGAAAACCGATAAAAGTAAAAGATGTGATGGTGATACGATACCGGGGCACCTCCCCCAAGCTTGGCACAAGCCAAGGGGAGTGCCCATACCCATGTGTTTAGTTGTCTTTCTTCGGAGGTGGTGATGTTATGTTCTTGGCAATGATGCCCCTCAGAATGCGATTCTCCTCCTCAAACTTGTTATTTTGCTGTCTGAGATCCATTATTTCCTTGCAAAGTTTTCCAGTGACGGTTAGAGCTCCCATAACCCATGGATGTTTCATTGCTGCAGTGGAAGAAGCAACACTCTTTTTCATATTTTTATAAGTAAGAAATTTAGCATTGGGAGGGATAACCGAATTCGGAATTGCTGAGCTCTGAAGTTCTTCCAACATGGCTCTAGGTTGTAGACGAGAGGTAACTTCTTGGTCTTCCTCTATTGCATCCATCCTTTTCAAGTCGGCCTCCATCTCTTCCTCCGTGGCCTGCCCGAAGTGATTGGCTTCGCTAAATGCTCCGGGCCCCGGTGTCCGGTGAGAGGCACGGCTCTCCTCGACCGACTCTTGCGAAGACATCTCGCTCTAAATCTGCTGCAGAAACAGCTCAAAACGAAAACAGGAGGTATTGTCGTGATACGAAGGTCAAAACCTTCGGGAGATTATATAGTGAATTTTTACCGACCTGAAGGAGTACACCACAAGAAAACGGAGTCCGAAGGGTACACGGGGTGGCCACAAGCCACAGGGTGCGCCCAGGGGGGTAGGGCGCGCCCCCCTGGCTTGTCGCCTCCTCGTGCACTCTTCGGACTACTTTAAATTTTCCTAATTTATTAAATAATCCAAAACGGATAAAAATTGCTATTGGAAAAGTTTTGGAGTCGGTTTGCTTACCGTAACACATACCTATTCCTTTTCGGAGTCTGAAACGTTCTGGTAGGTCTCCCTAATGTACTCCTACGGAGTCATGGTATTGATAATATTGGTTTCAACATTTATGGGAGTACCTGAGATATAATGTTTGATTCTTTGCCCGTTTACCACCTTAGGATTTGTGCCTTCGGCGTTGTTGATCTTGGTGGCACCGGAACGATATACTTCCTCGATAATGTAAGGCCCTTCCCATTTAGAGAGAAGTTTTCCTGCAAAAAATCTTAAACGAGAATTGTATAGCAAGACATGGTCACCTACATTGAATTCACGCTTTTGTATCCTTTTATCATGCCATCTCTTAACTTTTTCTTTAAAAAACTTGGCATTCTCATAGGCCTGGGTTCTCCATTCATCAAGTGAGCTAATGTCAAATAACCTCTTCTCACTAGCAAGTTTGAAATCATAGTTGAGCTCTTTAATTGCCCAATAAGCTTTATGTTCTAGTTCTAGAGGTAAGTGACATGCTTTACCATAAACCATTTTATACGAAGACATACCCATAGGGTTTTTGCAAGCAGTTCTATAAGCCCATAATGCGTCATCAAGTTTCTTAGACCAATTCTTTCTGGATCTATTAACAGTCTTCTGCAAGATCAATTTAATTTCTCTATTGCTCAATTCTACTTGACCACTAGACTGAGGATGATAAGGAGATGCAATTCTATGATTAACATCATACTTAGCAAGCAATTTGCGGAAGGCACCATGAATAAAGTGTGAACCACCATCAGTTATTAAATATCTAGGGACTCCAAATCTAGGGAAAATAACTTCTTTAAGCATCTTAATAGAAGTGTTATGATCAGCACTACTAGTTGGAATAGCTTCTACCCACTTTGTAACATAATCAACAGCAACTAGAATATGAGTATACCCGTTAGACTTTGGAAAAGGTCCCATATAATCAAAACCCCAAACATCAAATGGTTCAATAACAAGTGAGTAATTCATAGGCATTTCCTGTCGTCTACTAATATTACCAATTCTTTGACACTCATCACAAGACAAGACAAACTTACGAGCATCCTTGAAGAGAGTAGGCCAATAAAAACCAGATTGTAGTACCTTATGTGCAGTTCTATCTCCAGCGTGGTGTCCCCCGTAGGCCTCGGAATGACACTTGTGAAGGATGTGTTCCTGTTCATGCTCAGGTACACAACGTCTAATAACACCATCTACTCCTTCTTTATAAAGGTGTGGATCATCCCAAAAGTAATGTCTTAAATCATAGAAGAACTTTTTCTTTTGTTGGTATGTGAAACTAGGTGGTATAAATTTAGCAACAATGTAATTAGCATAATCAGCATACCATGGAGCATTACGCGAAGCATTTATGACAGCTAATTATTCATCAGGAAAGCTATCATCAATAGGTAGTGGGTCATCAAGAACATTTTCTAACCTAGACAAGTTGTCTGCTATGAGGTTCTCAGCACCCTTTCTATCAATAATATGCAAATCAAATTCTTGTAGCAGAAGAACCCATCTAATAAGTCTAGGTTTAGCATCTTTCTTTTCCATAAGATATTTAATAGCAGCATGATCAATGTGAACCGTTACTTTGGAATCAACAATATATGGTCTGAACTTATCACAAGCAAACACAACTGCTAAAAATTCCTTTTCAGTGGTAGCTTAGTTTCTTTGAGCGCTGTCTAGAGTTTTACTAGCATAATGGATAACATTTAATTTCTTATCGACTCTTTGTCCTAGAACAGCACCAACGGCATAATCACTAGCATCACACATAATTTCAAAGGGTAGGTTCCAATCAGGTGGTTGAACAACAGGTGCAGAAATCAAGGCTTTCTTAAGAGTTTCAAATGCTTCTACACAATCATCATCAAAAACGAATGGAACATCTTTTTGCAAAAGATTAGTGAAAGGCCTAGAAATCTTAGAGAAGTCTTTAATAAACCTCCTATAGAAACCAGCATGACCAAGGAAACTTCTTATACCTCTGATATCCGTAGGACACGGCATTTTTTCAATAGCATCAACTTTAGCTTTATCAACTTCAATACCTCTTTCGGAGATTTTGTGCCCCAAAACAATACCTTCATTAACCATAAAGTGGCACTTTTCCCAATTCAAGACAAGATTAGTTTCTTCGCATCTCTGCAAAACTCGATCAAGGTTGCTCAAGCAATCATCAAAAGAAGTTCTGTAAACGGAAAAATCATCCATGAAAACCTCAACAATCTTTTCACAAAAGTCAGAGAATATAGCAGTCATACATCTTTGAAAGGTAGCAGGTGCATTGCATAATCCAAAAGGCATACGTCTATAAGCAAAGGTACCGAAAGGACAAGTAAAAGTTGTCTTTTCTTGATCCTCTTTTGACACTGGTATTTGAGAGAAACCAGAATAGCCATCTAGAAAGCAAAAATGTCTGTGTTTGGATAATCTTTGTAGCATTTGATCAATAAAAGGTAGAGGGTAATGATCTTTCCTAGTAGCTTTATTTAATTTCCTAAAATGAATTACCATTCTATATCCTGTAACAATTCTTTGCCGGATCAATTCATTTTTATCATTAGGAACAACGGTAATACCTCCTTTCTTAGGAACTCAATGAACGGGACTAACCCATCTACTATCAGCAATAGGATATATTATACCTGCCTCCAGAAGCTTTAGTATTTCATTTCTTACCACTTCTTTCATTTTAGGATTTAACCGTCATTGGTGATCAACAACTGGTTTAGCATCAGGCTCCATATTAATTTTATGCTGACATAGAGTGGGACTAATGCCCTTAAGATCATCAAGAGTATATTCAATAGCAGCACGGTGCTTCCTCAGAGTTTTCAATAATCTCTTTTCTTCATGCTCTGAAAGGTCAGCACTAATAATAACAGGATATATCTCCTTTTCATCAAGATAAGCATAGTTCAGAGTATCCGATAATTGTTTAAGCTCAAACACGGGATCACCCTTGGGTGGAGGAGGATCCCCAAGTATTTCAACAGGCAAGTTGTGTTTCCAAATAGGATGCTGATCAAAGAAAATCTTGTCTATATCATTTCTTTCATTCATATGCATATCGTTTTCATGGTCTAGCAAATATTGTTCTAAGGGATCAGTAGGAGGCACAGCAATAGAAGCAGCACCAATAATTTCATCTTTATTAGGTAATTCTTTGTCATGGAGTTGTCTACGAAATTTAGAGAAATTGAACTCATGAGACACTGATACGTCTCCATCGTATCTACTTTTCCAAATTCTTTTGCCCTTGTTTTGGACTCTAATTTGCATGATTTGAATGGAACTAACCCGGACTGACGCTGTTTTCAGCAGAATTGCCTTGGTGTTATTTTTGTGCAGAAATAAAAGTTCTCGGATTGACCTAAAAATTTACGGAGAATATTTTTGGAATTAATAAAAAATACTGGCGAAAGAATCAACCGGAGGGGGGCCACCCATTGGTCACAAACCAGGGGGCGCGCCCCCCTGTCTTGTGGGCCCCCTGCAGCTGCGCCGACCTCAATTCCAACTCTATATATTCCTATTCGGGGAGAAAAAATCAGAGAGAAGAGTTCATTGCGTTTCACGATACGGAGCCGCCGCCACCTCCTGTTCTTCCTCGGGAGGGCAGATCTGGGGTCCGTTTTGGGCTCCGGAGAGGGGAAATCGACGTCGTCGTCATCACCAACCATCCTTCATCACCAATTTCATGATGCTCTCCGCCGTTCGTGAGTAATCCCATCGTAGGCTTGCTAGACGGTGATGGGTTGGATGAGATTTACCATGTAATCGAGTTAGTTTTGTTAGGGTTTGATCCCTAGTATCCATTATGTTCTGAGATTGATGTTGCTATGACTTTGCTATGCTTAATGCTTGTCACTAGGGACCGAGTGCCATGATTTCAGATCTGAACCTATTATGTTTTCATGAATATATATGTGTTCTTGATCCTATCTTGCAAGATGTAGACACCTATTACGAGTTATGATCCGCATCCCCCAGGGTGACAATAACTGGGATTCTTTCCGGTGATTACCGTAGTTTGAGGAGTTCATGTATTCACTAAGTGCTAATGCTTTGGTCCGGTTCTCTATTAAAAGGAGGCCTTAATATCCCTTAGTTTCCCTTAGGACCCCGCTGCCACGGGAGGGTAGGACAACAGATGTCATGCAAGTTCTTTTCCATAAACACGTATGACTATATATGGAATACATGCCTACATTACATTGATGAATTGGAGCTAGTTCTGTGTCACCCTATGTTATAACCGTTGCATGATGAATGCTATCCGACATAATTATCCATCACTGATCCATTGCCTATGAGCTTTTCATATATTGATCTTTGCTAATTTAGTTTCCCGCTGCTACTGTTACAGTCACTACAAAATTGCTACTGTCACTTTGCCATTGTTACCGTTACTTCCATACTGCTTTGCTACTGAATACTTCGCTGCAGATACTAAGTCTTTCAGGTGTGGTTGAATTGACAACTCAGCTGCTAATACTCGAGAATATTCTTTGGCTCCCCTTGTGTCGAATCAATAAATTTGGGTTGAATACTTTACCCTCGAAAACTGTTGCGATCCCCTATACTTGTGGGTTATCAAGACCTTTTTCTGGCACCGTTGCCGGGGAGCATAGCTCTATTCTCTGAGTCACTTTGGATTTATATCTGTTGATCACTATGAAGAATCTGAAAGACCCAAAAACCAAGATATATCCCTCTACTACGAGGGGAGGTAAGGAACTGCCATCTAGCTCTGCACTTGATTCACCTTCTGTTATGAGTAAACTTGCGACACCACCACCTGCTATTGATTCTGATATGTCGCAAGTAGTTGATGATTCCACTTCTCCTATGCATGATGCTTATGATGATACTTTGCTTGATACTACTGTGCCACTTGGTGAATTTCTTGATGAACAAATTGCTAGAGTCAATGCTGCAACTGATGATATTTCTGAAACTGATGAAATTATTGAGACTGAACACTATGAAACACCTGCCAGACCTAGCTCTCCTAGATATGAATTGCCTAATATACCTAAGGGTTATGTTATGGAGGGAGAGGTAGCTAGGGTCTTTCTTGCTTGTAAAGATAGAGACGATCTTAAGAAATTACTATGCAAGTGGAAAGAAAAATCTTTGAATGCTAGAATGCAATATGATCCTAAGTTTGCTACTTCACCTATCTTTGTTACTGATAAGGATTACAAATTCTCTGTCGATCCTGAGTTAATTACTTTGGTTGAATCTGAGCCTTTCCATGGTTATGAATCTGAAACTGTTGTGGCACATCTTACTAAATTGAATGATATAGCCACCCTATTTACTCATGAGGAAAAAATTCGTTATTACTATATTCTTAAGTTGTTTCCTTTCTCATTAAAGGGTGATGCTAAGCTATGGTTTAATTCTCTTGCTCCTGGTTGTGAGCGTAGTCCCCAGGATATGATATATTACTTCTCTGAAAAGTATTTTCCTGCCCATAAGAAACAAGCTGCCTTGCAGGAAATATTTAACTTTGTGCAAATTGAAGAAGAGAGTTGATGACCCATAAGTATAGGGGATCTATCGTAGTCCTTTCGATAAGTAAGAGTGTCGAACCCAACGAGGAGCAGAAGGAAATGACAAGCGGCTTTCAGTAAGGTATTCTCTGCAAGCACTGAAATTATCGGTAACAGATAGTTTTGTGATAAGATAATTCGTAACGGATAGCAAGTAACAAATTTAGCAAAGGTGCAGCAAGGTGGCCCAATCCTTTTTGTAGCAAAGGACAAGCTTGGACAAAATCTTATATAAAGCAAAGCGCTCCCGAGGACACATGGGAATTTCTATCAAGCTAGTTTTCATCATGCTCATATGATTCGCGTTCGTTACTTTGATAATTTGATATGTGGGTGGACCGGTGCTTGGGTGCTGTCCTTACTTGGACAACCTGCCACTTATGATTAACCCCTCTCGCAAGCATCCGCAACTACGAAAGAAGAATTAAGATAAATCTAACCATAGCATGAAACATATGGATCCAAATCAGCCCCTTACGAAGCAACGCATAAACTACGGTTTAAGCTTCTGTCACTCTAGCAACCCATCATCTACTTATTACTTCCCAATGCCTTCCCCTAGGCCCAAATAATGGTGAAGTGTCATGTAGTCGACGTTCACATAACACCACTAGAGGAGAGACAACATACATCTCATCAAAATATCGAACGAATACCAAATTCACATGATTACTTATAACAAGACTTATCCCATGTCCTCAGGAACAAACGTAACTACTCACAAAGCATATTCATGTTCATAATCAAAGGAGTATTAATTATCATTAAGGATCTGAACATATGATCTTCCACCAAGTAAACCAACTAGCATCAACTACAAGGAGTAATCAACACTACTAGCAACCCACAGGTACCAATCTGAGGTTTTGAGACAAAGATCGATACAAGAGATGAACTAGGGTTTGGAGAGGAGATGATGCTGGTGAAGATGCTGATGGAGATTGACCCCCTCTCGATGAGAGGATCGTTGGTGATGACGATGGCTTCGATTTCCCCCTCCGGGAGGGAAGTTTCCCCGGCAGAACAACTCCGCCGGAGCCCTGGATTGGTTCTGCCCAAGTTCCGCCTCGAGACGGCGGCGCTTCGTCCCGAAAGCTCTCTTATGATTTTTTCCAGGTCAAAACCCTTCATATAGCAGAAGATGGGCACCGGAGGCCTGCTAGGGGGGCCACAAGCCACAGGGGCGCGCCCAGGGGGGTAGGGCGCGCCCCCTTGGCTTGTGACCTCCTGGTGGGTCCCCTCTGGTATTTCTTTCGCGCAATATTTTTTATATATTCCAGAATAATTCTCCGTAACTTTTCAGGACTTTTGGAGTTGTGCAGAATAGGTCGCTCATATTTGCTCCTTTTCCTGTCCAGAATTCCAGCTGCCGGCATTCTCCCTCTTCATGTAAACCTTGTAAAATAAGAGAGAAAAGGCATAAGTATTGTACCATAATGTGTAATAACAGCCCATAATGCAATAAATATCGATATAAAAGCATGATGCAAAATGGACCTATCAAGAGTCTCCCACAAGCTTGGGGGAGGCTTCTCCAATTACTTAATGCTTTGCCTGATCATCCCCTCAAGAAAAACGAAATACTTGATATCTTTTATAATGGATTAACTGACGCTTCTAGGGACCACCTAGATAGTTGTGCTGGTTGTGTTTTCAGGGAACGAACTGTCGAAGAAGCTGAACTACTATTGAATAATATATTGAGCAATGATAATGATTGGTCTATTCCCGAACGACCTCCAAAGCCAACTCCGAAGAAAAGAGGTATTCTATTTCTCAGTCCTGAAGATATGCAAGAGGCAAAGAAATCTATGAAAGAAAAAGGTATTAAAGCTGAATATGTTAAGAATCTACCACCTATTGAAGAAATACATGGTCTTGATAACCCGACACAGGTAGTAGAGGTAAATTCCCTCCGTAGATTTGATGAAGGTGATATTCCTTATAATAAGTCTGCTAGCCGATGCTTGGATGAGTTTGATAACTTTATTGTTAAGCAAGAAAATTTCAATGCTTATGTTAGTAGACAGTTGAAACATAATGCTTACATGCTTGATCGCTTAGGTGATTATATGAGTAGAACTGTTAATGATCTTAAGCTTATTAGTAAACATGCTTCCATGGTGACTACTCAAGTAGAACAAGTACTTAAGGCACAAAATGATTTGCTTAATGAGATGGTTGGTAAGAACAATGATCATTCTGTTAAAGTTGTGACTAGAGGTGGTAAAATGACTCAGGAACCTTTGTATCCTGAGGGCCATCCTAAGAGAATTGAGCAAGATTCTCAGAGAATTAATACTAATGCACCTTGTCGTCCCAGTAATAAGCGGAAAAAGAATGACGATAGGACTTTGCATGCTGCTAGTGAACCTAATATAGTTATACGTGAAAACCCAAATGATATTTCTATTTCTGACGCTGAGACACAATCTGGTAATGAACATGAGCCTAGTGATAATATTAATGATGATGTTCATGTTGATGCTCAACCTAGTAATGATAATGATGTGGAGATTGAACCTGCTGTTGATCTTGATAACCCACAACCTAAGAACAAAAGATATGACAAAAGAGACTTTGTTGCTAGGAAACATGGTAAAGAAAGAGAACCTTGGGTTCAGAAACCCATGCCTTTTCCTCCTAAGCCATCCAAGAAAAAGGATGATGAGGATTTTGAGCGCTTTGTTGAAATGCTTAGACTTGTCTTTTTTTGTATGCGCTTGACTGATATTCTGAAAATGTCTCCTTATGCTAAGTATATGAAAGATATTGTGACAAATAAAAGAAAGATACCAGAAGCTGAGATTTCCACCATGCTTGCTAATTATACCTTTAAGGGTGGAATACCAAAGAAACTAGGAGATCGCGGAGTACCTACTATACCATGCTCTATTAAAGGAAACTATGTTAAAACTGCTTTATGTGACCTTGGAGCTGGTGTTAGTGTTATGCCTTTCTCTTTGTATCGTAGACTTGATTTGAATAAGTTGACACCTACTGAAATCTCTTTGCAAATGGTTGATAAATCAACTGCTTTACCCATCGGTATTTGTGAGGATGTGCCTGTCGTAGTTGCAAATGTTACTATCCTAACGGACTTTGTTATTCTTGATATTCCCGAGGACGACAGTATGTCGATCATCCTTGGTAGACCCTTTTTGAATACTACAGGGGCTGTTATTGATTGCAACAAGGGCAATGTCACTTTTCATGTTAATGGTAATGAGCATACGGTACACTTTCCGAAGAAACAACCTCAAGTTCATAGTATCAACTCCATTGAAAAAATTTCAACGATTATTATTGGAGACTTTGAATTCCCTCAACCTACTACCAAAAAGAAATATGATATACTTATTGTTGGGGACATGCATATCCCCATTGAGGTAACCTAGTGCTATTCAAAAATTCTCCGGTTCCGTGTCATTCGAAAAAAGTTTGTCAATAAGACTTGATCAACCTTATTGATGGATTCTTTTTGATGAGCATGAGATGGATGAATTTAGAAAGCACAACCTTCTGTACCCAACTTCTATTTTCTGTTCTTTAGATTTAATTTTGTAAAAAAATGCTATTATTTTTCTGTTTTCTGTTTTATCCGTGCAATAGAAAAATGACCTAAAAATAAAAGTCCTCCAAATGCCCTGAAAATGTAGTATGATTTTTTCTGGAATATTTTAGAATTTTTGGCACCGAGAACACATCAGGGGGCTGCACCAGTGGGCCACAAGCCTGCAGGGCGCGCCCACCCCCCCTGGGCGCACCCCCCTGGCTTGTGGGTCCCACGTAGGGCTCTCTCATTTATTCCAGCACCCATCCACTTCGTCTTCCTCCAGAAAAAATCCCACCATTGCTCAAACCCGTGTTCTAGCTCATCGTGCTGCCATTTTCGATCTCCTTATGCAAAGCTCCATTTGCAAAACTGTTTTGGGGGATTGTTCTTCGGTATGTGACTCCTCCAATGGTCCAATTAGTTTTTGTTCTAGTGCTTTATATATTGCAATTTTTTGCTGCTATGGTGACCTTGTTCTTGAGCTTGCATGTCAAATTTGTATGGCCCCAAGTAGTTTTGATGCATGATATAGCCTCCAGGCACTTGTGGGAGTAGTTGCTATAAGTTTTGTTGAGTTTTGTTCACCTTTATTGTGAGTCACTAAAAAATTCAGAAATTTTTCAGAGAAAGAAAATGTTGAGGAGAATATACCAAGGTGGTTCCTCGAGCAAGAAGACCCCGAGACTCGCGATACGTGAGCCCGACTTTGAACCACCGAGGGAAGCTCAAGTGCGGCCTTGTGAATGGCCGTCGGATCAATTCATGGTTCACGCCGGTTTCAAGGAAGAATTTTACGCGTACATACGAAATGCCGACCTTGAAGATTTCGTCTCAGACCAATGCAAGCAATATTATCAACTCACTGATTCCTTCGTGTGGAGGTTTGAATTTTCATCCAGGCGTAATACGCATTTCGTTCTATTTAATCTTTATGATGAATCTTATACTATGGACCTAGAGGATTTTAACCGTGCATGCAAAATTCCACAATGGGGCAGCCATAGTGATCCTCACAAAACTGAATATAATGATTTTCTTGCTAGCATCACTATAGGAGAAACTAGAAACCTTACACATGCTACCTTGGGGAGCATTCACTTTCCTGCCATACATTATTTTGCTCTTTTCATAGGTAGATGTATTAACGGTAAACATGATCATAGTCACCTTTGCGTACCTGATCTTAGTATTCTTAAGAGTGCGGTCATGGGTGATAGACGATATAACTTGGGAGCTATTATTGCTAGGAGGCTACATAAAAATGCTAAGGATGGAGATTTCTTTGGTGGGATTTATGCCACCCGGGTAGCTAATTATCTTGAGGTACCCATAAGGGAGAATGATATTGAGTTACCACCTGCTTTTCTTGATTATGAGGCTATGGTGCGCTACCAGTTTCTTGAGAGAAACGAACAATCCCTCCTGTACCGACTAATTTTTGACAGACAGCGTGCTGTCCATATTACCCTTCCTGCTCCTGCCTTCTTTAACTTTCAGGAAAAACGGAGACACTTTATAACTAGAGAGGAGGCAAACGAGTACGAGAGATAGGCAGAAGCCGCTCGCCTCCGTGCTGCAGCCGCTCAGGCAGTAGCTGCCGCAGCCCAGTACAATTATCCGGGCCAGCCATGGCCCTAGACCAACTTAGGATAAAAGCCTAAGCTTGGGGGAGTACATATTTCTCACCGACATTACATTCATGTTCACACACTCATCTTAGTAGTCGGTGCTTATACTTTTTCAATGTACCATCCATGGTAGTTTATTTCTTCTTTCCGCTTTCTTCTTGAGTGTTTAATTAACCTTGAGAAAATCCAAAAAAAATAGTTCTAGCTTTACCTTCTAGTCTGTTTAGTTGTAGTATTAAAAGAAAACCCAAAAAGATTTCTTGTTCTTCTTTTGCTTGTTGGGAGCTCTCCCGTGTAAATAGTTTTTCTCGTTCTTGTTTTGAAATTTCTTTTCTTTGGGTCATAAGGAGAAGACCACAATGAAAATGTTGAGTGGCTCTCATATGCATTATTGTTTATCTGACAGAGAGCCCATATTACCTTGCCTTCTCCTTTGAGTTATTGTTTGCAGATTCTAGCTTAGTCCAATGCACGTGCACTCTCTTTATTATTCACACCATTCGGTCGTGCAGGTGAAAGGCAATAATGACGATATATGATGAAGTGATTGAGATGAAGAAAAGTTGGTACGAACTCGACCTATTTTGTTTTTGTAAATATGATTAGCTCATCGTTCTGGATTCAGCTCGTTATGGATGAAACATGTTTGCAATGACAATTAGAGATTATAGTTACTCATGCCATGCTTAATTAGCTAGGAGTGTATAATGGTTTATCTTGAGTGCCAACACGCATTTTAAAATGGTTGTGATGTAGTATGATAGGATGGTATCCTCCTCTGAATGATTCAAGTGGCTTGACTTGGCACATGTTCACGCATGTAGTTGAAACAAAATCAACATAGCCTCCACGATATTTATGTTCATGGTGATTTATATCCTACTCATGCTTGCATTCAATGTTAGTTAATCTCAATGCATGTTTATGACTGTTGTCACTCTCTAGTTGGTCGCTTCCCAATCTTTTGCTAGCCTTCACCTGTACTAAGCGGGAATACTGCTTGTGCATCCATTTCCATAAACCCAAAGTTATTCCATGTGAGTCCACCATACCTACCTATATGTGGTATTTACCTGCCGTTCCAAGTAAATTTGCATGTGCCAAACTCTAAACCTTCAAATAATATTCTGTTTTGTATGCCCGAAGCGCTCATGTAGCGACTGGGGGCTTTCAGTATCTTCCATGCTAGGTGGGTTATTCTCACAATATGTGTTGATTCACTATCATTCACGAGAAAGTGGCTGGTATTCGGGATGCCCAGTTCCATGCTCAAAAATAAAATCAAAATTTAATAAAACAAAACTCCCCCAGGATTGTTGTTTGTATGGACGGTACCCGTGGATTCGGCTCGCCGTGGAGTGTGATTGATTGGTGGAGGGGGAGTAAAAACTTTACTATTGTGTTTGGGAACCGCCTATAATGTATCTAGCATGGAAGATACCGAGATCTCTCGGTTGTTATGTTGACAATGAAAGCATACCGCTCAAAATTATTATTCATCCTTATTTTAAAAGCTCGTGCTCTGGCACCTCTGTAAATCAATGCTTCCCTCTGCGAAGGGCCTCTCTATTTTACTTTACTGTTGAGTCATCCTCCTCTTATAAAAGGCACCAGTTAGAGAGCACCACCGTCATTTATATGCTTTGTTATTAATTGGTATTGAGTATGATTGTGACTGGATCTCTTTTACCATGAATTACAATGTCTAGTCAGTCCTTGTTCTTCAGAGGTGCTCTGCATTTATGTTTTGCGGTCTCAGAAAGGGCTAGCGAGATACCATTATATCATATTGTATCATGATTGTTTTGATAAAATTGTTGTCATCCGAGATTTATTATTATTGCTCGCTAGTTGATTATGCCATTGATATGAGTAAATGTGAGACCTAAATGTTATTGTGAATGTGGTTAGTCTATAATCTTTGCTGAAAATTTGAACATCAGTTAGACATATTTGCAACAACAAGATCAAACAGAGTTTGTAAAAGTTTTTCTTTGTCACTTTCAGTTTGTCAACTGAATTGCTTGAGGACAAGCAATGGGTTAAGCTTCGGGGAGTTGATACGTCTCCATCGTATCTACTTTTCCAAACTCTTTTGCCCTTGTTTTGGACTCTAATTTGCATGATTTGAATGGAACTAACCCGGACTGACGCTGTTTTCAGCACAATTGCCTTGGTGTTATTTTTGTGCAGAAATAAAAGTTCTAGGATTGACCTGAAAATTTACAGAGAATATTTTTGGAATTAATAAAAAATACTGGCAAAAGAATCAACCGGAGGGGGGCCACCCATTGGTCACAAGCCAGGGGGGCGCCCCCCCTAGGGCGCGCCCCCTGTCTAGTGGGCCCCCTGCAGCTCCGCCGACCTCAATTCCAACTCTATATATTCCTATTCGGGGAGAAAAAAAATCAGAGAGAAGAGTTCATTGCGTTTCACGATACGGAGCTGCCACCACCTCCTGTTCTTCCTCGGGAGGGCAGATCTGGGGTCCGTTTTAGGCTCCGGAGAGGGGAAATCGACGCCGTCGTCATCACCAACCATCCTTCATCACCAATTTCATGATGCTCTCCGCCGTTCGTGAGTAATCCCATCGTAGGCTTGCTGGACGGTGATGGGTTGGATGAGATTTACCATGTAATCGAGTTAGTTTTGTTAGGGTTTGATCCCTAGTATCCACTATGTTCTGAGATTGATGTTGCTATGACTTTGCTATGCTTAATGCTTGTCACTAGGGCCCGAGTGCCATGATTTCAGATCTGAACCTATTATGTTTTCATGAATATATAGGTGTTCTTGATCCTATCTTGCAAGTTGTAGACACCTATTACGAGTTATGATCCGCATCCCCCAGGGTGACAATAACTGGGATTCTTTCCGATGATTACCGTAGTTTGAGGAGTTCATGTATTCACTAAGTGCTAATGCTTTGGTCCGGTTCTCTATTAAAAGGAGGCCTTAATATCCCTTAGTTTCCATTTGGACCCCGCTGCCACGGGAGGGTAGTACAAAAGATGTCATGCAAGTTCTTTTCCATAAGCACGTATGACTATATATGGAATACATGCCTACATTACATTGATGAATTGGAGCTAGTTCTGTGTCACCCTATGTTATAACCGTTGCATGATGAATGCCATCCGAAAAAATTATCCATCACTGATCCATTGCCTACGACCTTTTCATATGTTGATCTTTTCTAAGTTACTTTCCCGTTGCTACTGTTACAATCACTACAAAACTGCTACTGTCACTTTGCCATTGTTACCGTTACTTCCATACTGCTTTGCTACTGAATACTTCGCTGCAGATACTAAGTCTTTCAGGTGTGGTTGAATTGACAACCCAGCTGCTAATACTCGAGAATATTCTTTGGCTCCCCTTGTGTCGAATCAATAAATTTGGGTTGAATACTTTACCCTCAAAAACTGTTGCGATCCCCTATACTTGTGGGTTATTAGACACATCCCCAAAACTTACAGTAACAGTTTCTTTCTCACAATCTATCTTAGCATTAACAGTATTCAAGAAAGGCCTACCAAATATAATGGGACAAAAATCATCTTGTGGGGAACCAAGAACAAGAAAATCAGTAGGATATTTTATTTTCCGACACAAGACTTCAACATCTCTAACAATCCCAACTTGTGTTATAGTATCTCTATTAGCAAGCTTAATGGTAACATAAATTTCCTCTAATTCAGCTGGTGCAATATCATTCATAATTTCTTGATATAAGGTGAAGGGAATTGCACTCACACTAGCACCCACATCACACAAGCCATGATAACAATGATCTCCTATTTTAACAGAAACAACAGGCATGCCAACAATAGGTCTATGTATATCTTTAGTATCAGGTCTAGCAATTCTAGCAGCTTCATCACAGAAATGAATAACATGCCCATCAATATTATCAACCAAGAGATCTTTAACCATAGCAATACTAGGTTCAACTTTGATTTGTTCAGGGGGTGTAGGTGTCCTAGTATAACTCTTCCGTACCACAGTTGAAGCTTTAGCATGTTCCTTTATTCTAATAGGGAAGGGTGGTTTCTCAATATAAGCAGTAGGAATAATAGGATCAACATTGTAAATAATAGTTTCTTCTTCAACTTTAATAGGTTCAACTACTTTGACTTCAATGGGAGGATGATATTTAAACCACTTCTCCTTAGGGAGATCAACATGAGAAGCAAAAGATTCACAGAAAGAAGTTACTATCTCAGAGTCAAGTCCATATTTAGTGCTAAATTCCTGAAACGCATCGGTGTCTATAAAGGATTTAACACAATCAAACTTAAGGTTTATACCTGACTCCTTACCTTCGTCGAGTTCCCAATCTTCAGAGTTGCGTTTAATTCTTTCCAATAAGTCCCATTTGAATTCAATATCTTTCTTCATCAAGGAACTAGTACAAGAAGTATCGAGCATGGATTGATCATTACAAGAAAGCAGAGCATAAAAATTCTGAATAATAATTTCTCTTGGGAGCTCATGATTGGGGCATGAATATAACATTGACTTAAGCCTCCCCCAAGCTTGAGCGATACTTTCTCCTTCACGAGGCCCAAAATTATAAATATAATTCCGATCACGATGAACCAGATGCATAGGATAAAACTTCTGATGAAATTCCAATTTCAATCGGTTGTAGTTCCATGATCCAATATCATCACATAGCCTATACCATGCCAATGCCTTCTCCTTCAAAGATAAAGGAAAGACCTTCTTCTTGACATCATCCTCGGGCAAACCTGCAAGCTTAAATAATCCACAAACTTCATCCACATAGATTAGATGCAAATCAGGATGTAGTGTTCCATCTCCTGCATAAGGATTAGCTAGCAGTTTCTCTATCATACCCGAAGGAATTTCATAATAAATATTTTCAGTAGGTGCAGTAGGTTGAGGAGCATCTCTTTGTGCTTCCGGTCGGGGTGAAGATACCCCGAACAAGCCCCTCAAAGGATTATTTTCCATAGTAACAAGTGATAGTAAATTTCAGCACACTATATAAATTTTTCCTTACCAAGTTCCACTCACCAAAGGGGCTTCACTCCCCGGCAACGGCGCCAGAAAAGAGTCTTGACGACCCACAAGTATAGGGGATCTATCGTAGTCCTTTCGATAAGTAAGAGTGTCGAACCCAACGAGGAGCAGAAGGAAATGACAAGCGGTTTTCAGTAAGGTATTCTCTGCAAGCACTGAAATTATCGGTAACAGATAGTTTTGTGATAAGATAATTCGTAACGGGTAGCAAGTAACAAATGTAGCAAAGGTGCAGCAAGGTGGCCCAATCCTTTTTGTAGCAAAGGACAAGCCTGGACAAACTCTTATATAAAGCAAAGCGCTCCCGAGGACACATGGGAATTTATGTCAAGCTAGTTTTCATCATGCTCATATGATTCGCGTTCGTTACTTTGATAATTTGATATGTGGGTGGACCGGTGCTTGGGTGCTGCCCTTACTTGGACAAGCCTCCCACTTATTATTAACCTCTCTCGCAAACATCCGCAACTACGAAAGAAGAATTAAGATAAAACTAACCATAGCATGAAACATATGGATCCAAATCAGCCCCTTACGAAGCAACACATAAACTAGGGTTTAAGCTTCTGTCACTCTAGCAACCCATCATCTACTTATTACTTCCCAATGCCTTCCCCTAGGCCCAAATAATGGTGAAGTGTCATGTAGTCGACGTTCACATAACACCACTAGAGGAGAGACAACATACATCTCATCAAAATATCGAACGAATACCTAATTCACATGATTACTTATAACAAGACTTATCCCATGTCCTCAGGAACAAACGTAACTACTCACAATGCATATTCATGTTCATAATCAGAGGAGTATTAATTATCATTAAGGATCTGAACATAAGATCTTCCACCAAGTAAACCAACTAGCATCAACTACAAGGAGTAATCAACACTACTAGCAACCCACAAGTACCAATCTGAGGTTTTGAGACAAAGATCGGATACAAGAGATGAAATAGGGTTTGGAGAGGAGATGGTGCTGGTGAAGATGTTGATGGATATTAACCCCCTCTCGATAAGAGGATCGTTGGTGATGACGATGGCTTCGATTTCCCCCTCCAGGAGGGAAGTTTCCCCGGCAGAACAGCTCCGCCGGAGCCCTAGATTGGTTCTGCCCAAGTTCCACCTCGAGACGGCGGCGCTTCATCCCGAAAGCTCTCTTATGATTTTTTTCCAGGTCAAAACCTTTCATATAGCTGAAGATGGGCACCGGAGGCCTACCAGGGAGCCCACAAGCCACAGAGGCGTGCCCAGGGGGGTAGGGCGCGCCCCCCTGGCTTGTGACCTCCTGGTGGGTCCCCTCTGGTATTTCTTTCGATAAGTATACACACTAATGTTTGATGGAACATAAATGTACCAAAATGTGAGAAACAATTACAAAAAAACTGGCTAATTAGTAGTGAGTACTCAAAACCAGTCCTCAATCTTGTCGAAGTTACTGATGACCCACAAGTATAGGGGATCAATCGTAGTCCTTTCGATAAGTAAGAGTGTCGAACCCAACGAGGAGCAGAAGGAAATGACAAGCCGTTTTCAGCAAGGTAATTTCTGCAAGCACTGAAATTGTAGGTAACAGATAGTTTGATAGCAAGATAATTGGTAACGAGCAAGTAACGGTAACGGTAAATAAAGTGCAGCAAGGTAGCCCAATCCTTTTGTGGCAAAGGACAGGCCAGAACAGTCTCTAGTAATAGGCAAAGTGTTCATGAGGGTACACGGGAAATTCATCTAGTCACTTTTATCATGTTGGTTTGATTTGTGTTCGCTACTTTGATAATTTGATATGTGGGTGAACCGGCGCTTGGGTGCTGTTCTTACTTGAACAACCTACCACTTATGATTAACCCCCTCGCAAGCATCCTCAACTACGAGAAAAGTATTAAGATAAAATCTAACCATAGCATTAAACGTTTGGATCCAAATCGGTCCCTTACGAAGTAGCGCATAAACTAGGGTTTAATCTTCTGTCACTCTAGCAACCCATCATCTAATAACTACTACACAATGCATTCCCTTAGGCCCAAGGATGGTGAAGTGTCATGTAGTCGACGTTCACATGACACCACTAAGGGAATCACAACATACATATCATCAAAATATCGAACACATATCAAGTTCACATGATTACTTGCCACATGACTTCTCCCGTGACCTCAAGAACAAAGGTAACTACTCACAAATAATATTCATGCTCAAGATCAGAGGGTTATTGAATAGCACAATGGATCTGAACATATAATCTTCCACCAAATAAACCATATAGTAATCAACTACAAGATGTAATCCACACTACTAGTCACCCACAAGTACCAATCTGAGGTTCCAATACAAAGATTGAACACAAGAGATGAACTATGGTTTGAGAGTGTAGGAGATATGCCCTAGAGGCAATAATAAATGTTATTGATTATCTCCCTGTTCATAATTAGGTTTATGTTCCATGCTATAACCGCTATGGTTCTCGAGTCTGCAATAACCACGAGGCTCGGAGGAAGACTCATATGCACGTGTGGAGTAATAAACGGTAAAATGTATTCCTAGTCTGGCCTCTAAGACTGGCTCAAGTATTGCATGATGATCCTGTTTTCCTGATCATGGGCATGGTTATGCCGGCAATTTTGAGGGCGCAATGTTGGTAGAACACTTGTGTTGAATAGACCCGAATTGATGTTATGCTATGAGATACATTCGTCACTAGTTAATGGTTTATAACACATAGATAGTTAATGTTTGCATAATTCCTTAGATCATGAGAGTATCGAGTTCCTTCGTGCTTGCTTCGTGAACTTTGGGGTTTGTTAAACGTCATCCGTTACTGGGTGGCTATTACGGCGGCTTACGGGTTCACGGAAAAGTATGTCAAGTAACTTGATAGCTCAAGATTGGGATTTGCTCCTCCGACGATGGAGAGATATCTCTGGGCCCTCTCGGTGTTACGGTATCCATCATCGTCTGGCCAGACACTTTGTGATTTGATCACAGGGATGCCGGAACACGGGAACGAGAAAAGAGAAAAATACCGGTAACGAGGTAACTGGCATAGTGGACAAGTTGTTGATCCACGGGGATGCCAACATGTCTCACCTCGGGTATTTGTAACATATCGCGAAGCAACAGGAATAGCACACGGCAACTGGAGGTTCACTCGAATATTCATTCGTGTGGGTATAGGGGTCAATATGGGTGTCCACGGCTCCGATGTTGATCATTGATCGGAAGGGGTTCCGGGTCATGTCTATACTTCACCGAACCTATAGGGTCACACACTTAAGGGTCATCTATCTGCTGAATACTAGACGGGGAGTCTGAGAGAAAATCACCGAAAAAGTTTCGGACGAAACGGAAACGTTCCGGAGAGGATATCAGAATAGTTCCGGTGAAACTGAAAAGTTGTTTCAGGGTATTCCATAAAGTCAAATTGATTTCGGCACATGCCTGGAAATTATTGGAAGGTACCAGAATTGTTCCGGTAACTTCTGAGATTTTTCAGAGACAAAAACCGGAAATGTTCCGGCCTGCCGGAACCGCTTTAGTTGCTTTTCACAGATGAAAATCACTAAACCGAAAAGTTGTTTCGGATTACACCATAAAGTCAAAATGGTTTCGGCACAGACCTGATAATTCTTGGAGGGTGCCAGAATCGTTCTGGAATTTTCCGGGATGAAAAACGGAAATGTTTCGGAGCTGCCGGAACCGCTTCAGATGCTTTTCGCAGATGAAAATCACTAAACCGGAATTGTTTCGGATCGCGTTGAAAATTATTTTAGTGGGTACTGGAAATGTTCTAAGCCCACATGAATATTTTCAGTTCGAACGGACGCTGAAATATGTCGTCGTGAATAGTGAAAGTGCTTTTTGGATTACTTTTTGGAAAGCCACCTTTTTGGGCTTTTGCTCGAAAATATCTTGGAGATGACATGGATGGATGTGGCTGAAATTTCAGCCCCTCCACCCCTCCTTCTCCTATAAATAGAGGTGGAGGGGGCAGCCCAAATCTCATCCTTGCTCTCATACACATGCCATATACTTGTCCGGCTTCTCTCTCCCTCCCAGCGAAATAGTTTCGTAGAGCCGAAAGGCTGTCTGGGTTCCAGCAGGAACTAGTTCTGGACGGCGAAGCCCTGCCGGATAGTTGAGACCGTATGTGTGCAACTCTGTAGAGAGATCGTAGTTTCGGTCTTAGTTTGATAGTGCCTCCCGAAGGGCTGTCCGAGTGACTGTCCGAGTTTCGATGGTCCTACCGAAGGGCTGTCCGAGTGACTGTCCGAGTTTCGATGGTCCTCCCAAAGGGCTGTCTGAGTGACTATCCGAGTTTCGATGGTCCTCCCGAAGGGCTGTCCGTGACACCGTCCGAGGGACTGTCCGACCGCCTCCCGGAGGGCTGTCCGGGGGCGGATGAGGGTATACATCCTCGCGGTTGGGAGGTTGTAAATCCTAGCTGCGGGGATCTGCACCGCCGATCGTCATTGACTCTACTTCCGCTGCGCTACGAGTCGGTAACGAAACAGATCAAACCTTGTATGCACTCTCCATAGTGATCCTGGGCTGGTATGTAGGTCAGAAATTTTTTGTTTTCTGCTGCGTTACCCTACAGTGGCATCAAGAGCCGTGCTATGCGTAGATGCAGGTTACGATCTAGAATACATGGAGATGTATGGGTATTGCATAATATAATTTTGGAGTAGATGAGATCTATTGCTGAAAATTATTTATGCGGGTAGCAGATGAAATCTGTTACCCGATGTTCCTGTTGCTTCCCCTGAATTTGCATAGTCCTGATCTTGACGGCATGGTGGAATCTCACAAAGTTCTGGCAATCCGCGATCCTTTCATGCTGCTCCTGAGTATGCTGATTGACAGATAACCGAAGTGCTAACAGTTCTTTGGGTTCCACCATAGTTGAGAAAGATGGATGTTTCGCAGACGAAAGGGCAATGCAGATGTGATCTGCACGGGGGTCACGCGTATGACGAAGTTTAGTATGGGGCTCGAGATTTTATTATCTCGTGTTTCATACACCCTGGAAAGTTAATCTAGCAACTTCAATTATCATACTTGATGATGGACGTTGGTAGCTTCGGTTTGTTTCGAAACCTTAGAAGCCACGTAAAATAAAATTTTGCATGAACCGATTAGAGGCATCTAACTTGGTTTTGCAGGATGGTTTGCATGTGCATATGATGTGGTATAGCAGTGTTCATAATAATTTGATTGTGTATGAGATGACTATATGATGTAAATTGATTAACATGACCTGCGTGTCATGATTCGGCATGATGGCTGGAGCCATATGATTGCACTTTAATGACCTGCGTGTCAACCTTATGTAATGCATTTATTTTATTAGCTATAGAGATAGCAATATTATCTGGTGCATCGACAAGGTGGTGGCAATCTTCGCGAAGGTGAGCACCGACGCGAATGCCGAAGACGAAGAAATGAAAGACTTCTCCGTCAGAAAGGGCTATACCATATCATGCTATTATGAATTGCCTGAGATGTTTATCCCTTATGATGCACCCTTCTTGATTGCGCGGTAGTCGCTTTTTATTAGGGTGATCTCTCACAAAAATATCAAGTAGTTAGTGTTCTCCCAAGTGTAGGACCGTCACGGCACCTAACTTTTCGGGGTGCGCCATGGATGCATGGGTACGAACGATTAGGGATGTGTGAGGCGGGTGAGGTCAGAACTCGCAGCAAGATCACTTGGTTGTCTTGACGTTCATGGCAGGATCGTCCTGAGCTCGGAACACACGCATCGAAAGATGAACAAGAGTCACATAGAGATGTGATCGGCAAGTTGGCCTACTGATTAAAATTCCCGTCATGAGATGATGATTCTATGGCGATGAATTGAAGTCTGGATCTTGTATCACTCAAAATCAATTATGAGAGATATTGATTTGAGTGGGAGCGCACTATAGAATTAACTTGTTTAATTCTCAGTGCAATTAATTTTGAACACTGTCTAAGTGTGGTTTGCATAATAGTTGTAGAATAATGGCTCGCGTTTCCACCTTCCCTATTAAAATTGAATAGCTGTTAAATATCTGGTTAAAACTTTACGGTTGGTAACGTAATGTGAGGATTGTCCTCTAGAGTGCCGAGAAGGATTTTGTCCTATCGCATACTTTCGTTATTCTCCCGCTAATGCTATGGATCATGTGACTCTCGTCCTTCGATCCAAAAGCTAGAATTCCTTTTCAGTCAAAGTGCAATATGTTTACTTCCATGAGACCCGAACTTCGAAAGTTTGGATAGTTATGTGATATTCATGGAATCTGAAAATCATTTTCAGAGACAGACAAAGGCTAAAAGCTATGAGATATCCAAAGAAATGTTTGTTTGCAAACTGTTAGTAAAGGAGTTTACTATGCATTAGACTGATAAGAGAGGGATCCAGGAGAACGCCTATCATATGATGAAAGGTGAATAAAACGACAACTTAAAGAGAAAGGAAGTGTCCGAAGGGTGTTAGTGAAACTTTCATGCCTAGGAAGTCTGGGGCTAACGCCACTCTTAAGTTGGGTGCTTCTTTTGAGAGTAGGAGAAATACTGAAAGTTAAACTGTTAGAAGTATAAAGGCAAAAGGAAAGAAGACTGGAATATCCAGCTCATGTATGAATGTCATACAAGTTTTTGATGTATAGAAGGCTGGTCAAAGATATAGTTCTTGGGAATTATGGTTAAACATGTTAATCACTAATTCTTGGGTATTGTGAGTTAATCACAAAGACACCCGCTCGATTGCATTCTGTTGCAACTCGATGTAAGAACTACTATGGCCTGAAAGACTAGCCAGGAATTTGGTTTAAATACATGTTGGGAACTTAGTAAAAGTTACTATACCTTCCATCGGTGCATTACCTATGTATTTATTTTCATAATTCATTATAGAGTTTTACACACTCTAGCCCATTGCATAAGGTATTTTGCAAGAAGGTTGTTCATAAGAGAACTTTTGATGTTCGGTGTTATGAATAACATAAGGGCCATACTTTCATTATGAATGAGATGTATGTTATGAATATTGATAATAATACTTTACCTCTGTATTTACTTTCATAAATCATTTTAGAGTTTCATACACTATAGCCCATTTGCATAATGTTTGTTGCAAGAGTGTTGTTCATGAAAGAACAATTGTTGTTCGGAATCATGAATAACATAAGGGCCATGCTTCCATAGTGGATGCGATGTATGTTATGAATATTGATGGTAATATGATACATCCATAACACTGACGCTAAATGTCGCAAGACTAAAAGAATACCACACATGTGTGGCACTGCATTTGGTCACATTAGAGAAACCCGCATGGAGAAATTCCATTATGATGGATTTTGAAGTCATTTGATTACGAATCATCTGACACTTGCAACTTTCCTCCGGAAAAGTAAAGTGACTGAAATACCGTTCACAGGCCATAAGGAACGAGCAACGAGCTTATTGGTGATCATACATTTTGATGTATGTAGTCCGATAAATGTTGTTGCTAGCAGTGGATTTTATCTATCTTCAGAAATGACTCAAGTAGATATAATGGATATTTACTTGATGAGACGTAAGTCTGGATCTTTTGAAATCATTCAAAAGTTTTTCAAAAATGAAGTAGAAATTATTGTAACAAGAAAATTATGTTTCTGCAATTGGATTGCGGAAAGGAATATTTGAGTTACAAGTTTAGCGAATGTCTGATGAGTTGTGAAAAGAGTTTTCATAACTTACACCTCCCGGAACACCTCTGTGAGTGGAATGTCCGTGAAGATGTATTCGAACCATTTATGACATGGTAAGATCAAAGATGACATAAAAAGATTTGCCATTATCCCTTTTAAAGAGTAATGCTTTAGAGACTGCGGCTTTTACACTGAAAAGAGATCCATCAGGTCTGTTGAAATGACGCCATGGTATGGTACGCCCAACCATGTTATATCTTTTCTTAACATTTGGAATATGGGGCTTGTGTAAAAGGTTACAAACCTATTCCAAATCAGACAAGTGCTACTTTGTAGGTTATCCCAAGTCATTGGGTATTCCCCCACCACTATACCGAGGCAAACGATCTTGCCACAAAACGGTATGCTTTTAAAAGCAATAGTTCTTACAAAAGGTGAGTGGGAGGACAGTGCAACTCGACGAGATAACCAGTATCTTCGTCATCAGGTCAAAGGAAAGGAACTTTGGAAGTGATTCCGGAGTTTCCTACTGCGACTGATACGGAAGCCTCTACATGAGATGTATGGACTTCGGTCGAACTTGCAGCTGAACCGCGTAGGAAAAACTAGTGCAAACCTCTCAGGTGCGCATACGAGATATTGTTGTTAGACAACAGTATACCTACGATACACAAGGAAGCGTTGATGGGCCCTGACTTCGGAATTGGCTAAATGCCAATACAACCCGAGATAGTTTCCATATAAGTGATTCAAGATTAAAATCTTGATACACCTTTCGGAAGACTTAGAGTCTAACGAATATTTATGGAACTAAAACTGATACGGAAAAAATGTTTTATCCATAAAGCTCGACTTGTTGCAATAACAAGTTCAAGGAGTTGACTACGACGAGATTGTCTCACCGTAGCGATGCTTGAAGTCAGTTCGGGTTGAACTAGCAATTAATACATATTTCAAATCATGAGATATGAAACATGGATGACAAAAGGATTTCCATCTGATGGAAATGAAACCTAGGACTTGTATGTGATACAGTCCAAAGTAATTTGTCGATCCAGAGGATGCTAGTGAGTATGCAAACTTCAGAGTTGCAGCGATGGACAGAAGAGAGCAAAGTGGAATTGGAATCTTCGTTTTTGATGGAATGGTCAAAGAGGTTTGACTTCATCAAATGGGTATCGAAGATGCTTGTGATTCAAGAAAGTAAGTGGGAGCATGGTAATATTTCTAAAAACCTTGTGTACTTGACATATTGTTAAATTGGAAATAAATTTCTTGACACGAATTAGGACTTCATTTGAAAAGGGTTTTTCGATGAAGTGCTTGGGCTAAATAGCCTTAATATTAGGCATGATGATCTATGGAGATAGATTTACCTAATGGGGCTGAGCAAAGATACATATTGACAAGATGCTAAAGCCTTTTAGCATTTAAAACGCCAAGGAGTGATTCTTGCCGAAGTCACATGGAAAGAATTTTGCAAGACTCGGTGTCTCAAAACACTGATGAGCAAAAATACAAGATGGAGATTCCACACACTCTTGTGTTTGGATTAATCATGTATTCCATGGTATGTAAATCAACCAGATATGTCCGATACTCCCAAGTTGTTGCGAGTATAGATACCAAAGTGATCAAAGTACTGATCATAGGACAACAGTGAAAGATGTCATTGAGTACTAGAGTAGTAGTGATGACATGTTTTCTCGCAAGTAGAGATTATGAAGTGCTCGTTGTAAGTAATTACATCGATACAGTCTTCATCAATGCTCCATGCGATTTTCGATTTAAGTTAAGGGTTTTGTGTAATACACAATATGATGGCACGGTAGTTGGAAATTGTTCCAAACAAGATACTGTGGTGAATTCTATAACAAAGGCTAAGTATGTTGACGCTTAAGAAGCGACAAAGAAGTTGTTGAATCATATAGTTCATTCATGAACTTAGTATGGCTCCAAGATGGCTTTGGTCTATGGGACACTATTGCAGATAGTTGCTCCATAGCTCAGTCTGAGGAATCAAGGTTTGACCTGTGATTCACATATATACAAAGCCAAGTCCACACAAAATATGAATTTTACGAAAGCGTGAAAACGCGGGGATATGCAAAGTTACACACGGAGCTGAAGTTGTCAGATCCGTTAGACATCAGGCTATACCACATGCGAAGCATTTTTTACACCAGTATGCCATAGGTGTAAAGTGCATTAGCATTGACTAGATTATTGACTCTAGTGCAAGTGGGAGTCTGTAGGAGATATGCCCTAGAGGCAATAATAAATGTTATTGATTATCTCCCAGTTCATAATTAGGTTTATGTTCCATGCTATAACTGCTATGGTTCTCGAGTCTGCAATAACCACGAGGCTCGGAGGAAGACTCATATGCACGTGTGGAATAATAAACGGTAAAATGTATTCCTAGTCTGGCCTCTAAGACTGGCTCAAGTATTGCATGATGATCCTGTTTTCCTGATCATGGGCATGGCTATGCCGGCAATTTTGAGGGCGCAATGTTGGTAGAACACTTGTGTTGAATAGACCCGAATTGATGTTATGCTATGAGATACATTCGTCACTAGTTAATGGTTTATAACACAGAGATAGTTAATGTTTGCATAATTCCTTAGACCATGAGAGTATCGAGTTCCTTCGTGCTTGCTTCGTGAACTTTGGGGTTTGTTAAACGTCATCCGTTACTGGGTGGCTATTACGGCGGCTTACGGGTTCACGGAAAAGTATGTCAAGTAACTTGATAGCTCAAGATTGGGATTTGCTCCTCCGAAGATGGAGAGATATCTCTGGGCCCTCTCGGTGTTACGGTATCCATCATCGTCTGGCCAGACACTTTGTGATTTGATCACAGGGATGCCGGAACACGGGAACGAGAAAAGAGAACAATACCGGTAACGAGGTAACTGGCATAGTGGACAAGTTGTTGATCCACGGGGATGCCAACATGTCTCACCTCGGGTATTTGTAACATATCGCGAAGCAACAGGAATAGCACACGGCAACTGGAGGTTCACTCGAATATTCATTTGTGTGGGTATAGGGGTCAATATGGGTGTCCACGGCTCCGATGTTGATCATTGATCGGAAGGGGTTCCGGGTCATGTCTATACTTCACCGAACCTATAGGGTCACACGCTTAAGGGTCATCTATCTGCTGAATACTAGACGGGGAGTCTGAGAGAAAATCACCGAAAAAGTTTCGGACGAAACGGAAACGTTCCGGAGAGGATATCGGAATAGTTCCGGTGAAACTGAAAAGTTGTTTCAGGGTATTCCATAAAGTCAAATTGATTTCGGCACATGCCTGGAAATTATTGGAAGGTACCAGAATTGTTCCGGTAACTTCTGAGATTTTTCAGAGACAAAAACCGGAAATGTTCCGGACTGCCGGAACCGCTTTATTTGCTTTTCACAGATGAAAATCACTAAACCGAAAAGTTGTTTCGGAGTACACCATAAAGTCAAAATGGTTTCGGCACAGACCTGATAATTCTTGGAGGGTGCCAGAATCGTTCTGGAATTTTCCGGGATGAAAACCGGAAATGTTCCGGAGCTGCCGGAACCGCTTCAGATGCTTTTCGCAGATGAAAATCACTAAACCGGAATTGTTTCGGATCGCGTTGAAAATTATTTTAGTGGGTACTGGAAATGTTCTAAGCCCACATGAATATTTTCAGTTCGAACGGACGCTGAAATATGTCGTCGTGAATAGTGAAAGTGCTTTTTGGATTACTTTTTGGAAAGCCACCTTTTTGGGCTTTTGCTCCAAAATATCTTGGAGATGACATGGATGGATGTGGCTGAAATTTCAGCCCCTCCACCCCTCCTTCTCCTATAAATAGAGGTGGAGGGGGCAGCCCAAATCTCATCCTTGCTCTCATACACATGCCATATACTTGTCTGGCTTCTCTCTCCCTCCCAGCGAAATAGTTTCGTAGAGCCGAAAGGCTGTCTGGGTTCCGGCAGGAACTAGTTCTGGACGGCGAAGCCTTGCCGGATAGTTGAGACCGTATGTGTGCAACTCTGTAGAGAGATTGTAGTTTCGGTCTTAATTTGAGAGTGCCTCCCGAAGGGCTGTCCGAGTGACTGTCCGAGTTTCGATGGTCCTCCCGAAGGGCTGTCCGAGTGACTGTCCGAGTTTCGATGGTCCTCCCGAAGGGCTGTCCGAGTGACTGTCCTAGTTTCGATGGTCCTCCCAAAGGGCTGACCGTGACACCGTCCGAGGGACTGTCCGACCGCCTCCCGGAGGGCTGTCCGGGGGCGGATGAGGGTATACATCCTCGCGGTTGGGAAGTTGTAAATCCTAGTTGCGGGGATCTGCACCGCCGATCGTCATCGACTCTACTTCCGCTGCGCTACGAGTCGGTAACGAAAGAAATCAAACCTTGTATGCAGTCTCCATAGTGATCCTGGGCTGGTACGTAGGTCGGAAATTTTTTGTTTTCTGCTGCGTTACCCTACAGAGAGGACTAACCTATTAATCTAGAGCCTAGTGCCAGTTTCTGTTTTTTCCTTGTTTTTGAGTACTGTAGATAAGGAATATTAAACGGAGTCCAAACGGAATAAAATCTTCGGAATAATTTTTCTTGGACCAGAAGAAACCTGCCAGACTTGGAGATGAAGGCAGGAGACCTGCCGGGAGGCGACAAGCCACCAGGGCGTGCCCTCCTGGCTTGTGGCCCCCCAGCAGCTCTCCTAACCCTATTCTTCGGCCTATAAATTCACAAATATTCCCCCAATACCAAAAAGAGCCACGAAAATAATTTTCCGCCGCCGGAAGCCTCTGTTCCCGTGAGGTCCAATCTTGGAGCCTTTTCCGGTAATCTGCCGGAGGGGGATTCGATCACGGAGGGCATCTACATCAACTCCATTGCCCCTCCGATGATGCGTGAGTAGTTTACCACGGACCTTTGGGTCCATAGCTAGTAGCTAGATGGCTTCTTCTCTCTCTTTGTTCTTCAATACCATGTTCTTCATGATCTTCATGGAGATCTATCCGATGTAATACTCTTTTGCGGTGTGTTTGTCGAGATCCGATGAATTGTGGGTTTATGATCAGCTTATCTATGAATATTATTTGAGTCTTTTCTGAATTCTTATATGCATGATTTCATATCTTTGCAAGTCTCTTCGAGTTATTGATTTGGTTTGGCCAACTAGATTGGTAATTCTTGCAATGGGAGAAGTGCTTAGTTTTGGGTTCAATCTTGCGGTGTCCTCACCCAGTGACAAAGTAGGGGTAGCGAGGCACGTATTTGTATTGTTGCCATCGAGGATAAAAAGATGGGGTTTTCATCATATTGCTTGAGTTTATCCCTCTACATCATGTCATCTTACCTAATGTGTTACTCTGTTCTTCTTGAACTTAATACTCTAGATGCAGGCAGGAGTCGGTCGATGTGTGGAGTAATAGTAGTAGATGCAGAATCGTTTCGGTCTACTTGACACGGACGTGATGCCTATATGCATAATCATTGCCTTGGATATCGTCATAACTATTCGCTTTTCTATCAATTGCTCGACAGTAATTTGTTCATCCACCGTATTATTTTCCTTCATGAGAGAAGCCTCTAGTGAAACCTATGGCCCCCGAGTCTATTTTCCATATTATATTTTCAGATCTATAAACCAAAAATACCAAAAATACGTTGCTGCAATCTTTTTACTTTTGTTTTACTTTTCGTTTTAGCAATCTTTTATATCTATCTCTATCAGATCTCATCCTTGCAAATAACCGTGAAGGGATTGACAACCCCTTTTAGCGTTGGGTGCAAGTGTTTGATTATTTGTGTAGGTACATCTATTGGGGACTTGCTTGTATCTCCTACTGGATTGATACCTTGGTTCTCAACAACTGAGGGAAATACTTATCTACTTTGCTGCATCACCCTTTCCTCTTCAATGGAAAACCAACGCATGCTCAAGAAGTAGCAGGTGTCGATAAAAACAAAATACGGACATAGTAGCATCATGCTTATTATCATAACAGCAACAAACTCTATCATAAAACTTATTCATATACTTTCATCATATATCTTCTCATGAACAAGTAACAATTTATCACAACAAGGAAGTATAAAGCATAAACCTTATTTAAAAACCAACAAACTATCTTCTCAGTCAACTTTGCAACTACAATTCATCATATTTTTAGGAAGGGTCTCATGTCGGAGCCTTTTGGCAAGTCCACATACTCAACCATCATTTACTCTTCTATGATTGCTAACACTCACAGCATACCCATGAGCAAAAAGTTTCAACCGGACACATAGAAAGATAGGGGCTTATAGTTTCGCCTCCCAACGTACTCACCTCAAGGGTGATGTCAACAATAATAACTCATGCTCAGTCACATCCAACCGGATATATGTGTCTATATCTTTCCTCGCCGCATGATGCTTGCAAAAGAAAAAGTAAAAAGGAATAGGGAAGAATACTTTGACTCTTGCATAAAAGTAAATACATAAAAGTAAAGGATAGGCCCTTCACAGAGGGAAGCAGAGGTTGTCATGCGTTTTTTGGTTTGTATGCCCAATCCCTTAATGTAAAAGAACGTCACGCTATATTGCCCCCTATGATAGCAACCTTTATTATGCAGTCTGTCGCTTTTATTACTTTGCCATCATAAGTACGTATAGCGCTCAATTTTCTCTTACACTAATTGATCGAAACACATTTAGAAGCAATTTTTATTGCCTTATTGCACCGATGACAACTTACTTGAAGGATCATACTCGATCCGTAGGTAGGTATGGTGGACTCTCAAAGCATAAATTTGGGTTTTGGGTTTTTGGATGCACAAGTAGTATCTCTACTTAGTGCGGAGTTTTTTTGGCTAGCAAAGATATTGAGCAAGCACCACATGTTGAAGGATCTATGACAATATAACTTCTATGTGGATATGAACAAACATAAATCATTACGTTGTCTTCCTTGTCCAACGTCAACAATTTTGGCATATAATATTAAATGGGGGCTCACAATCATAAAAGATGTCCAAGATAGTGTATTTGCATGTGAATCTTCTCTTCCCTTATTAATTCTTTCATGAATTGCATCGTTGACCAATGCTATGTTTGTCAATCTCCAATAAATTTTACCACTTATACTTTTCCTTATGTGATGTCATTACTTACCATAAGATTAGCATATGATTCTTTTCATTTATTTCTCTTTCCTTTTATTTTGATTGCAACAAGAAAGTAGAGAAGCAAAAGCTCAAACAAAACTTTATTATATAACTCTCACTCGATTACATAGATAGATAAACCACGAAACTAACACATGAAAATAGATCATGCTAAACTTTTATTCAACTAAATCAAAAGGAAACTAAAGATCGAACTGAAATAGGTAAAGGCGAATAAAAGTGATGGTGATACGATACCGGGGCACCTCCCCCAAGCTTGGCTCAAGCCAAGGAGAGTGCCCATACGCATGTGCTCAAGTCTCCTTTGGTGGTGGTGATGATGAAGATGGTGGTGAAGAGGTGTCACACTTTAGACTCAATAGGTACTCCAATTTGCGGATGACTCTCCGAAGGGTGATGATGTGCTTCTCTAGAAAAATATTTTCACGAGTAAGAAATTTATTCTGAACATGAACCGCTTCGAAGGCCCTAAAAGCTTCAATTTTGGTGGGGGTGAGATGATTGTAATAAGGTTGAAGGATATCTTCTTCTTCCTCCTCTTCCGTTAGCATGGACTGTCCTCCTTCTAGAGCTTGATCCTTCATAGCCTCCTTGCCCTTGTCTTCATTATTGGCTTCTTTTGGCTCCTCTCTCTTCAGCTCCATCTTCATCAGCCAGGCATCTTCTTCTACGTCATTGGAGGAGGGAGAAGACATAATGCCTGGCTTGGTAGATCTGATAGGAAAACAGCACGAAACAAGAACAGAGGATTTTTCTGCGATGCGAAGGTCAAAACAGTCGGGGGTATATGTAAAGAATTTTTATTCTTGGGAAGCAAGCATATGGAAGGAAAACGGAGTCGGGAAGGTGTCCGAGGTGAGCACAACCCACCAGGGCGCGCCTGGCAGGGCTGGCGCGCCCTGGTGTATCGTGCTCACCTTGGTTGCCTTCCGGTTTATTTCTTATTTTCCTAATTTTTCTAATAATCCAAAACTCACAGAAAATATTTTTGCGGGTTTTTCGGAGTCCGTTTACTTACCGTATCACGTACCTCCTATTTTTTCAGAATTCTAGAGTGTTCCGAAAGGTTTCTTTTATGTGTTCCTCCGATGTCATGGTTTGGATAACATTGATTTGAACATTAATAGGCGTACCTGAGATATAATGTTTAATTCTTTGTCCATTGACCACCTTCGGGTTAGTACCTTCGGCATTATTAATCTTGATAGCTCCAGAACGATAAACCTCTTCGATAATATATGGTCCTTCCCATTTGGACAGAAGCTTACCAGCAAAAAATCTTAAACGAGAGTTGAACAAAAGAACATAGTCTCCTATCTTGAATTCCCGCTTTTGGATTCTTTTGTCATGCCATCTTTTTTACTTTTTCTTTGAATAGTTTGGCATTTTCATAGGCTTGGGTTCTCCATTCATCTAGTGAGCTAATATCAAATAGCCTCTTCTCACCGGCAAGTTTGAAATCATAGTTGAGTTCTTTAATTGCCCAAAATGCTTTATGTTCTAACTCTAGAGGCAAATGACAAGCTTTTCCATATACCATTTTGTACGGAGACATACCCATAGGATTTTTATAAGCTGTTCTGTAGGCCCAAAGTGCATCATCTAGTTTTTTAGACCAATTCTTTCGAGACCTATTGACAGTTTTTTGTAATATTAATTTTATTTCTCTATTGCTAAGTTCAACTTGACCACTAGATTGAGGATGATAAGGTGATGCAATTCTATTGTAAACATCATATTTAGAAAGCATCTTACGGAAAGCACCATGAATAAAGTGTGAACCACCATCAGTCATTAAATATCTAGGGACTCCAAACCTCGGGAAGATAACTTCTTTAAGCATTTTAATGGAGGTGTTGTGATTAGCACTACTAGTTGGAATAGCTTCTACCCACTTAGTGACATAATCAACAGCAACCAAAATATGCCTGTACCCGTTAGAGGAAGGAAAAGGTCACATATAATCAAACCCCAAACATCAAATGGTTCGACAACAAGTGAATAATTCATAGGCATTTTCTGACGCTTACCGATATTACCAATTCTTTGAAATTCATCACAAGACAAGACAAACTTACGGGCATCCTTGAAGAGAGTAGGCCAATAAAAACCAGATTGCAATACCTTGTGAGCAGTTCTATCTCCCGCATGATGTCCTCCATAAGCTTCGGAATGACATTTCCGTAGGATTTGTTCCTGTTCATGCTCAGGTACACAGCGTCTAATAATACCATCTACCCCTTCTTTATAAAGATGTGGGTCATCCCAAAAGTAATGTCTTAAATCATAGAAGAATTTTTTCTTTTGTTGGTATGTGAAGCTAGGTGGTATATATTTAGCAACAATGTAATTAGCATAATCAGCATACCAAGGAGTGTTTTGAGAAACATTTTTTGCAGCTAACTGTTCATCAAGAAAGCTATCATCAATAGGTAGTGGGTCATCAAGAATATTTTCTAACCTAGACAAGTTATCAGCTACGGGGTTCACAGCTCCCTTCTTATCAACAATATGTAAGTCAAATTCTTGAAGCAAGAGAACCCACCTAATGAGTCTAGGTTTAGCATTTTTCTTTTCCATAAGATATTTTATAGCAGCATGATCAGTGTGAACAATGACTTTGGAATCAACAATGTAAGATCTAAATTTATCACAAGCAAACACAACTGCTAAAAACTCTTTTTCAGTAGTAGCATAATTTCGTTGGGCACTGTCAAGAAGTTTGCTAGCATAATGGATAACATTCAACTTCTTATCAACTCGTTGTCCTAGACCAGTGCCAACATCATAATCACTAGCGTCATACATAATTTCAAAAGGCAAGTTCCAATCAGGTGGTTGAACGATAGGTGCAGAGGTTAAGCCTTTCTTGAGTGTTTCAAAGGCTTCTACACAATCATCATCAAAAACAAAAGGGATATCCTTTTGCAAAAGATTAGTAAGAGGCCTAAAAATTTTAGAGAAGTCTTTAATGAACCTCCTATAGAAACCAGCATGACCAAGGAAACTTCGAATACCTTTAATATATTTAGGACATGGCATTTTCTCAATTGCATCAACTTTACCTTTATCCACCTCAATACCTCGTTCGGATATTTTATGCCCCAAGACAACACCTTCATTAACCATAAAGTGGCACTTCTCCCAATTCAAGACAAGATTAGTTTGTTGACATCTCTACAAAACTCGATCAAGGTTGCTTATGCAATCATCAAAAGAAGTCCTGTAAACGGAAAAATCATCCATGAAAACCTCCAAATCATTTCACAAAAATCAGAGAATATAGCAGTCATACATCTTTGAAAGGTAGCAGGTGCATTGCATAAACCAAAAGGCATACGTCTGTAAGCATAGGTTCCAAAAGGACTAGTAAAGGTGGTTTTCTCTTGATCAGATTGTGATACAGGTATTTGAGAGAAACCAGAATATCCGTCCAGAAAACAAAAGTGTGTGTGCTTAGATAATGTTTCTAACATCTGATCAATGAAAGGCAGAGGGTAATGATCTTTTCTAGTAGGTTTATTTAATTTTCTAAAATCAATTACCATTCTATCACCAGTGACAATTCTTTGTGGAATGAGTTCATTTTTATCATTAGGAACAACGGTAATACCTCCTTTCTTAGGGACACAATGAATGGGACTTACCCATCTACTATCAGCTATGGGATAGATTATACCTGCTTCCAGCAGCTTTAATATTTCAGTTCTTACCACTTCTTTCATCTTAGGATTCAATCGCCGTTGGTGATCAACAACGGGTTTAGCATCAGGTTCCATATTAATCTTGTGCTGACATAGAGTGGGACTAATGCCCTTAAGATCGTCAAGAGTATATCCAATAGCAGCCCGGTGCTTCTTTAGAATTTTTAATAATCTTTCTTCTTCATGTTCTGAAAGGTTAGCACTAATAATAACAGGATATATCTTTTTCTCATCAAGATAAGCATACTTCAAAGTATCAGGCAATTTCTTTAATTCAAACACAGGATCACTATAGGTGGAGGAGGACCTCCAGGAGTTTCAATAGGCAAATTGTGTTTCAGGAGAGGTTGTTGTTCAAAGAAATTTGTACCTATTTCATTTCTTTCATGCAAGTGCATATCATTTTCATGGTCAAGCAAATATTGTTCTAGTGGATCGGTAGGAGGTACGGCAATAGAAGCAAGACCAATTATTTCATCCTTACTAGATAGTCCTCTAACACGAGGTTGTCTACTACACTTGGAAAAATTAAACTCTTGAGACACATCACCAAAACTGACACCGACAGTTTGTTTTTCACAATCTATCTTAGCATTGACGGTGTTCAAGAAAGGTCTACCAAAGATAATGGGACAAAAGTCATCTTGTGGGGAACCAAGAACTAGAAAATCAGTAGGGTATTTTACCTTCCCACACAAGATTTCAACATCCGTAACAATCCCAAGTGGTGTGATGGTGTCTCTATTAGCAAGTTTAATAGTAACATCAATATCTTCTATTTCAGCAGGTGCTATTTCATTAATAATTTCTTGGTATAAGGTAAAAGGAATAGCACTCACACTAGCACCCAAATCACATAAACCATGATAGCAATGATCTCCTATTTTGACTGAGACAACAGGCATGCCCACTACGGGTCTATGTTTATCTTTTTCATCAGGTTTGGCAATTCTAGCAGCTTCATCACCGAAGTAGATAACATGCCCATCAATATTTTCTACCAAGAGATCTTTAACCATAGCAACACTAGGTTCTACTTTAATTTGCACAGGGGGCTTAGGTGCTCTAATATTACTCTTGCGAACCACAGTTGATACCTTAGCATGTTCCTTTATCCTAATAGGTAAAGGTGGTTTTTCAATATAAGCGGTAGGCACAACTGGATCAACATTGTAAATGATGGTTTCATCTTTAGCTATGACCGGTTCTTTAATTTCTTCTTTAATAGGGGGATGATATTTAAACCATTTCTCTTTAGGGAGATCAACATGAGTAGCAAATGATTCACACAAATAGGCTACTATCTCAGAGTCAAGTCCATATTTAGTGCTAAACTTGTGAAAAGCATCGGTATTCATAAAAGATTTAACACAATCAAACTTAAGCTTTATACCTGACTCATTACCTTCGTCGAGTTCCCAATCTTCAGAGTTGCGTTTAATTCTTTCTAAGAGATTCCACTTGAATTCAATAGTTTTCTTCATAAAAGAACCAGTACAAGAAGTATCGAGCATGGATTGATCATTATGAGAAAGGCGAGCATAAAAATTCTGAATAATAACTTCTCTCGGGATATCATGATTGGGGCATGAATATAACATTGACTTAAGACTCCCCAAGCAAGAGCGATGCTTTCTCCTTCACGAGGACAAAAATTATATATATAATTCAGATCACGATGAACTAGATGCATGGGATAAACTTTTGATGGAATTCCAATTGCAATCGATTCCAGTTCCATGATCCAAGATCATCACATAGCCTATACCATGTCAATGCTTTTACCTTCAAAGATAAAGGGAAAACCTTCTTCTTAGCTTCATCTCCGGGTAGACCTGCAAGCTTAAATAATCCACAAATTTCGTTCACATATAATAGGTGCATATCAGGGTGTTCAGTTCCATCTCCTGCATAAGGTTAAGCAAGCAGTTGTTCTACCATACCCGGAGGAATTTCATAACCAATATTTTCAGTAGGTGCAGTGGGTTGAGGGGCAACCAATTGTTGTTCCGGTCGAGGTGAAGATACCCCGAACAAACCCCTCAAAGGATTGTTTTCCATAGTAGCAAGTAACAATAAATTTCAGCATGTAGTATAAGTTTTTCCTTAACGATTTCCACTTACCAAGAGTGCTTCACTCCCCGGCAATGGCGCCAGAAAAGAGTCTTGATGACCCACAAGTATAGGGGATCAATCGTAGTCCTTTCGATAAGTAAGAATGTCGAACCCAACGAGGAGCAGAAGGAAATGACAAGCGGTTTTCAGCAAGGTAATTTCTGCAAGCACTGAAATTGTAGGTAACAAATAGTTTGATAGCAAGATAATTGGTAACGAGCAAGTAACGGTAATGGTAAATAAAGTGCAGAAAGGTAGTCCAGTCCTGTTGTGGCAAAGGACATGCCAGAACAGTCTCTAGTAATAGGCAAAGTGTTCTTGAGGGTACACGGGAATTTCATCTAGTCACTTTTATCATGTTGGTTTGATTTGTGTTCGCTACTTTGATAATTTGATATGTGGGTGGACCGGTGCTTGGGTGCTGTTCTTACTTGAACAACCTCCCACTTATGATTAACCCCCTCGCAAGCATCCGCAACTATGAGAAAAGTATTAAGATAAAATATAACCATAGCATTAAACTAGGGTTTAAGCTTATGTTACTCTAGCAACCCATCATCTAATAACTACTCCACAATGCATTCCCTTAGGCCCAAGGATGGTGAAGTGTCATGTAGTCGACGTTCACATGACACCACTAAGGGAATCACAACATACATATCATCAAAATATCGAACACATATCAAGGTCACATGATTACTTGCAACATGACTTCTCCCGTGACCTCAAGAACAAAGGTAACTACTCACAAATAATATTCATGCTCAATATCAGAGGGGTATTGAATAGCATAATGGATCTGAACATATAATCTTCCACCAAATAAACCATATAGTAATCAACTACAGGATGTAATCAACACTACTAGTCACCGACAGGTACCAATCTGAGGTTCCGGTACAAAGATTGAACACAAGAGATGAACTAGGGTTTGAGAGGAGATGGTGTTGTTGAAGATGTTGATGAAGATTGGCCTCCCAAAGATGAGAGGGGTGTTGGTGATGACGATGGCTTCGATTTCCCCCTCCGGGAGGGAAGTTCCCCCGACTGAATAGCTCCGTCGGAGGGCAAAAGTGCTCATGCCCAAGTTCCGCCTAGAGACGGTGGCGTTCCATCCCGAAAGTCCTCCCTTTATTTTTTCTAGGTCAAAAGACCTTATATACCAGAAGATGGACACCGGAGGTGGGCCGAGGAGGGCACAACCCACCAGGGCGCGCCTGGGGGGCCTGGTGCTCCCTGTAGTCTTGTGCCCACCAGGGTGGCCCCCTCCGGTAGTTATTTGCTCCGGTATTTTTAATATAATCCAAAAATATTATCCGTAAAGTTTCAGCTTGTTTGGAGATGTGCATAATAGGTATCTTTGATGTGCTTTTTTAGGTCCAGAATTCCAGCTGCCGGTATTCTCCCTCTTTGTGTAAACCTTGCATATTATGAGAGAAAAAGGCATTAGAATCACTCCCTAAAGCATTATTATTTAACAAAACATTATAAATAACAGTAGGAAATCATGATGCAAAATGGACGTATCAGTTACTATCATCACTGATCACGTATTGTTCATCTTGATTTTCTGATGGTACGACTTGTGGTGATTTTTTTTAGTGTAAAAGAGCTTAACATTTCAAAATTTAACATGGTTGATTATAACATGGCAGAATCAATGTTTAATTGTAGAATTTTTTGCTAAAACAGAGAATAGTTCACCTAGTCATCCTTCGTTGGAGCAGAATTCGTATCGAAATTCCCACCCAAGCTCTCGCGCGTGCCCTTTGAATCTTCGCTACCGTTCGCCAGAGTCAAAGCATCTACAGCCGAGCACCCCAAACCCACCTCATACGCCCGGGCGTGCCGCCCGGTCACGAAATTTTGACCTAGACGGGTTCTTAAATGGGCCTTAAATGCCCAGGCTGACCGGCACCCCTCATATCTAGCCCAAATATGAGGCGCATATGGGGGCGCACCGGCACGCCCGTCACGTCGGACCCTATAGGCCGACCTCACCGCAAGTTGCACCAAATCCTCCAAACCCTTCCTCCTCCTCCTGCCGCCCTCCAACCTTTCCCGCGCCCGAGCCCAAGCCGTCTGCCACCCTTGCTCCCCATCCTCACCACCGGTCCCGATCCGCCACCGTAGATGTCTTCCAGCCCATCCTCGACCGTCGCGAAGGAGACGCAGTCCGCCTCGTCCGTCGGCGTCCCTTCCTTCGCTACGTCTTGCAAGGTGGAGAACATCGCCCAGAAGATGCGACGTCGTCGGCATCGAGAGAGGGAGGCAGCGGCGGCACAACAGGGAGGTGCATACATGCTCGAGGAGCGGTCTCCCTCGCCATGCCTGGCACCCCGCACCCCATCCTTTCGAGCGCAGACACGGATTACGCCGTCCGACACCGTTGGGACAGAGGAGGATTCGACGGCCGGCCTAGCCATTCCGGATAGCTTTCCGCCCACGCAGATGCCGGCAATCGACGAATGTGACTCGCCATAGCTCGTTCGGGAGCGGATGAGCACGGGCACCGGCGGTGCCTGGGCTGCACTCGACATGTTCGACGGAATGACAGAACAAGACCATGTACGTTTTGTTTGCTCCTATCCGATCAAATGTTCAATGTTTCTCATAGACCACTAGTTTGCACATGATGAATGCTTGCAAACCATGATCATCTAGGAGGCATACTTGTCAAGCATGATCAATGAGAATGAAGATCCAACCGAAATGGAGTATGAATTGAGGCCACCACCGCATTTGAAGTTGGTACAACATCCGATCCCAATCCGAGCAAGAAGAAGAAGAAGAGCAAGACCGCGAAGGCAAGTGATCCGGCTTCTCAAGATTCTAGGACATCTTGTTGGTCAAAGCTTGGTTGGCCACAACAATGGATCCAATATGCAGCACCAAGCAAAAGGGGAACGCGTATTGGGAGAAGATTTGAAAGGAGTGTCACGAACAAAAGGAGTATGTGGATCTGCATCCTATCATGACCACCTGCAATATGTGATACGTCTCCAACATATCGATAATTTATGAAGTATTCATGCCATATTCACCTATGTTTACAATACTTTTATATGGTTTTGATGCACTTTGCATGATTTATTTAGAACTAACCCGGACTGGCGTTCTTTTCAGCAGAACTACCGTGGTGTTGTTTTTTGTGCAGAAATCAAAGTTCTCCAAATGCAACGAAACTTTTTGATGATTTTTTTGGAACAAAAGAGGCACTAGAAGCTTAGTTGGAGGGCCAGAAGAGCCACGAGGTGGGCACAACCCACCAGGGCGCGCCAGGCCCCTCTGGCGTGCCCTGGTGTCTTGTGGTCCACTCGTGGCCCATCTCCGCGTGAACCCGACGCTCAAAAATCCTATATATTCAGAAACCCCCAGAAATAACCCTAGACGAGAAGTTCTGCCGCCGCAACTCTTTGTATCGGCGAAAAACCAATCTGGAGGCGTTCATGTACCCTGCCGGAGAGGGTAGATCATCTCCGGTGGCCATCTTCATCATCTCGGCGGAGGCCAAGACGAGGAGGAAGTAGTCCACCCTCGGGGCTGAGGGTATGTACCAGTAGCTATGTGTTCAATCTCTCTCTCTCTCTCGTGTTCTTGAGATGTCACGATCTTGATGTATCACGGGCTTTGTTAATATAGTCGGATCATATGATGTTATTCCCTTGCTATCATGTTGTGATGAATTGAATCTTACCCTTTGAGATATCGTTATGTTGGATTGAATATTGGATTTGAGAACACTTGATATATGTCTTGCATATGGATACCCATGGTGACAATGGGGTGTTCTATTGATTCACTTGATGTATGTTTTGGTACTCAACTTGCGGATTCCCGAGGTAACATTGGGGTAATCTATGCATAGGGGTTGATGCACGTTCTTGTCCTACGTTCTCCGATAGAAATCTTGGGGCACTCTTTGAGGTTCTTTGTGTTGGATTGAATATTATGAATCTAATTTTTTTTGGTGCGTATCGTATAATTAACTCATGGATACTTGTGGTGACATTGGAGTATCTAGGTGACATTAGAGTTGGTTGATGCGTATCATATGGTGTTATTTTAGTACGAACTCTAGATAGATTGATCGGAAAGGATAACTTGGTGTTATTTTAGTACGAACTCTTGGATAGATCGATCGGAAAGGATAACTTTAAGGTGGTTTCGTACCCTACAAACAATTTCTTCTTATGTTCTCCGCTAGATAAGAACTTTGGAGCGATTCTTCGTTGCACATTGAGGGATGGTTATGTGATCCAATAATACTAGGATTGTTGAGAGATTGTACTAGCGAAAGTACGGACCCTAGGCCTTGTTTTCAAGAAATGCAATACCGTTTGTGCTCACTTTTGTTACTTGCTACCTTGCTGTTTTTATATTTTTCAGATTACAAAAACCTATATCTTCTATCATTACTACACTTGTATCACCATCTCTTTGTCGAACTAGTGCATCTATACAATTTACCATTGTATTTGGTGTGTTGGGGACACAAGTGACTTTTTATTATTTGATTGCAGGGTTGTTTGAGAGAGACCATCTTCATCCTACACCTTCCACGGATTGATAAACCTTAGGTCATCCACTTGAGGGAAAATTGCTACTGTCCTACAAAACTCTGCGCTTGGAGGCCCAACAAAGTCTACAAGAATAAAGTTGCGTAGTAGACATCAATATGACATCTCTCCAACATCGATGGAGGATCATTCAAGGGGAAGTGAACAAGTACGGCGGCTACTACTCACAAGTGACCAAACGCCCACAAAGTGGGATGGGAGTGGCAACTTATGTAAGCTCAATTGCCTCATCTTGTTGTGATTTGAATATGCTTCTTATGTTCGCATTCTTGTGCTCATACGTATGTTGTTTGCTAGACGGCGGTGGCAGCCAATATGTATCATGAGCTGGAGAAGAAGCCATTTGCTTTTAGCCATTGTTGGATCATATTGAATGGCAAGCCAAAGTGGACATAAATTGTAGCCGATCTCAAGGCCGACAAGAAGAGGAACGATGACTCAAGATCCCACCAATCCATTGGGTTGGATGATGAAAAGGATGATGATGTCGTGACGAATGGAAGATCTACCGTGCCAAAGGATAGCAAACAAGTGGGAGAAGGCAAGGATCTCCCGTGTCGTCGCAGCTACAAAAATGCCGTCCACATGGACGGGCATTTTTTCGACAAGGGAGAACAAAAAAGAGGAGAGGTACAACCTCTTGTTGGATGCGCAAAAGGAGAGGATGGAGTGGGACCGGACGAGGACGGATAAGAGGCTAGAAATTAAGAGGGAGAAGATCGAGTTGGAGAACCAAGAGGCGGCAATCAAATGGGAATTGGAGAAGGCCAAGACATTTGGAGAGATTGAGCTGGAGCAGGAGAGGTTGCAACTCACACGGGACGCGGAGGATGTGAAGATCATGTTGGCGGATGAAAACCTCTTGGATGAGCATGCAAAGAAGTGGCTTGCGGATAAGGAGATCAACGACCGTAGGGCGTAGGAGGCGGCGAGGGCGACAGCGGCAGCGGAACATGCGGCCAGGATGCAGGCGGAGCAGACAGCCCGGATGCAGGCGGAGCTGGCTGCCCACGCGACATGGATGGCCGCGTCCGGCCAGTGATCCGACAAGCACCCCTTCTCGCTCGGACATTTATTTCATTTTGGCATGTCCGGTTTATTAAACTATGATTTGGTTTGCTTTGTTTCTAACTGTTGAATTCGAACAGTTTGTATCAGATAATCGACACGCATGGATGCATGAATTTGAATATTGGCATTTGAGGTATGTGAATGTGCGGCGCAACATACGAGAGGCTGGCGGACGGTGTCCACGGACGCACCCGCAGACGTATAGGGACTGGATTTGTCTAAGTATATGCTCTCACAACCTGACTAGAGCAGCAGATGTGCGCCGGCCACCGGTGCCCCAATAGTTCGTCTCCAACTGAGCTAGGGCGCACAACGCACGTGCCGCCACGCTCTTCGAAATGACCGAACAACTAGCGACCGATCCAGCTCGAGAGGTAGCCTGTTGCGGCTCAAACATGGAACTAAATGGGCTTTGGCCTGCTGCTCGTTGTGCGTTAGCTATGAGGCATCAAGGAGAAGGCCTTGTTGGCCCAATTAAGTAAACATCGGCGCTAGTCACCGTTCCTTGCACCTCTAGCGATTTTGAATTTTTTTTTGGAAAAGAAGGATATACCTCCGTCCTCTGTATATGGAGAATGCATGCAATTATTTTATTAATTATTCATAGACCTTACAAAGTAATACATCAGTAAGCCTGAATCCATCATCTTGGCAACATCTGTTGCTACTTCTATCCCTTTGATGAAGGGGTGGCGAATGTTCAAGCCGGATACCAAACAGACATCGCACCGAAGCCTAACATCTAAAGCCGGATGCCCCAGCCAAGCCACAATGATGGGAGTAGGCCACACACCGATCCGACGCACTCTAAGAGACCGCCGCCGTCGTCTTCCATCGATCCATCTCCAAAGCAAGTAATGACGCACCAACCTTGCCAGGCTTGCCATCGAAGCCACCATCACTAGTAGAAAATAGGGCTTTGGTCCAGGCCTGAAATCCCATTAATCCAGGTTCACTCACGAACCGGGACCCATGGGGGCATCGGTCCCGGTTCGTGAGGCCAGGGCGCCGGCCGGGCCTCGTGGGCCATTGGTCCTGGTTCGTCTGACCCCTTTGGTCCCGGTTCCAGACACGAACCGGGACCAATGGGCCTCGCTCCTGGCCCACAACCATTGGTCCCGGTTTGTGGCTGGAACCGGGACCAAATGGTGTCCTTTAGTCCCGGTTCCAGCCACAAACCGGGACCAATGGTTGGCCTATATATACCCCCTGCCCGCGAGCAGAGCAGTGCACTGCTCTGTTTTTTTGGCCGGCCGTGGGAGAGCTTTGTGGTGCTCTAGCTCACCTCCTATGCACATGAGGTGTTCGATGAAATGCCCGAGCCACACTTAAGGTTTCTCCTCTCGAAGCTCCTTGTCCAAGCTCCATTTTCCTCAAGATTTGTCTAGGTTTGGCGGTCCGTCCTGTCCCGTCCCCGTCCTCACCGTCGTCGATCGCCCGCGCCGATCTCAGCGCCGGCACCACCGTGGTTAGCCTCTTCTTCTTATCTTCTTTCTAAAAGAAAAAAGTTCTTACTTGTATGATTTAGATAGATACTTGTGTAATTTTCTTACTTTTATTATTGTTTGTTATTATATAGTGCGATGGTTTTGGTATCCGCCTCCGTCGGCCCTCGTCCTGTCTATGATTCGGATGTGGTATATATTATATTTTATAACTATTTGTTTTATTTAGTGTTTATGACAATTATGCCGACCAACGTGACATATATTTTTTAATCTAGGAGGTATGTGAACCGGAAATTCCAACCGACATAGAAATTCTTGTCGAGAAGTTAAATTTGGTTGAAAAAGAAAACAATTACTTGAAAGAAAAATTACAAAGAGTTGAAGAGGAGAAGATGAATTTGGAGTTGCATGTTGCCGATGTCGTCGACGATCACAAGATCAAGATGGATGCAATGCGCTTGAAGATTAGAAAGATTAGAAAATATGCCATTCATACTGAGGCTTGGTATCATTATGCCGTTGGATCAATTGGTACCTTAGTTGCGGTTATGATCGCATTTGTTGTTGCATTTAAATTTTATAGTTTCAATGTATGTTTTAATTAGATGCTCTAGAGAGCTATATGTTGTTTAATAATGAGAACTATGTATGGACGTTATGTATTTATTTTGGTCACTACTGTACTTTGGCTTTAATGTGATGATGAATTTCTATTAATTTGGTCACTTCTCTATTCATGATATGCTGTAATGGTTTTTAATACACTTTATTATATAACGCACGCAGATGAACCAGCAATGGATGTACGGTGACCGACGCACCTCCGAGTATATTAAGGGCCTGCATAATTTTCTCGAAGCGGCTGAGGCAAACAAGCAGAATGGTTTTATGCATTGTCCATGTACTGTCTGTGAGAATACGAAGGCTTTCTCCAACTCTAAAACCCTTCACTTCCACCTGCTTGAGAAGGGTTTTATGCCACACTATAATGTTTGGACCAAGCACGGAGAAAGAGGGGTTATGATGGAAGACAACGAAGAAGAAGAGGATGATGACAACTACCCGCCCCCTGAATACGGTGATGCTGCAATGGGGGAAGCTGAAGATCAAGAGGAACCAGACGATGTGCCCGATGATGATCTTCGCCGGGTCATTGTTGATGCACAGAGAGAATGCGAAAGTGAAAGGGAGAAGTTGAAGTTCGATCGCATGTTAGAGGATCACAAAAAAGGGTTGTACCCAAATTGCGAAGATGACAACAGAAAGCTCGGTACCACACTGGAATTGCTACAATGGAAGGTAGACAATGGTGTATCTGACAAGGGATTTAGTTCGCTACTGAAAATAATGAAGAAGAAGCTTCCAAAGGATAACGAATTGCCCGGCAGTACGTACGAAGCAAAGAAGGTTTTATGCCCTCTAGGATTGGAGGTGCAGAAGATACATGCATGCCCTAATGACTGCATCCTCTACCGCGGTGCGTACGAGGATTTGAACGCATGCCCGGTATGCGGTGCATTGCGGTATGAGATTAGAAGAGATGACCCTGGTGATGTTGAGGGCCAGCGCACCGGGAAGAGGGTTCCTGCCAAGGTGATGTGGTATGCTCCTATAATACCAAGGTTGAAACGTATGTTCAGAAACAAAAAAGCATGCCGAGTTGATGCAATGGCACATAAAAGACCGTAAGAAAGACGAGAAGTTGAGAGCACCCGCTGACGGGTCGCAGTGGAGAAAGATCGAGAGAAAGTGGAGCGACTTTACAGGTGACCCAAGGAACGTATGGTTTGGTTTAAGTGCAGATGGCGTTAATCCTTTTGGGGAGCAGAGCAGCAAGCATAGCACATGGCCTGTGACTCTATGTATGTATAACCTTCCTCCTTGGTTGTGCATGAAGCGGAAGTTCATTATGATGCCAGTGCTCATCCAAGGACCTAAGCAACCCGGCAATGACATTGATGTGTACCTAAGGCCATTAGTTGATGAACTTTTACAGCTATGGAATGGAAGAGGTGTACGTGTGTGGGATGAGAACGAACAGGAGGAATTTGACCTACATGCGTTGCTGTTTGTAACCATCAACGATTGGCCTGCTCTCAGTAACCTTTCAGGACAAACAAACAAGGGATACCACGCATGCACACACTGTTTAGATGACACCGACAGTATATATTTGGACAAATGCAGGAAGAATGTGTACCTGGGGCATCGTCGATTTCTTCCGACCAACCATCAATGTCGAAAGAAAGGAAAGCATTTCAAAGGTGAGGCAGATCACCGGAAGAAGCCCGCCCTCCGTACTGGTGATCACATACTTGATATGGTCAATGATTTACAAGTAATCTTTGGAAAGGGTCCTGGCGGACTATCTGTTCCGACTGACGATGCGGGACGCGCACCCATGTGGAAGAAGAAATCTATATTTTGGGACCTACCCTATTGGAAAGACCTAGAGGTCCGCTCTGCAATCGACGTGATGCACGTGACGAAGAATCTTTACGTAAACCTGCTAGGCTTCTTGGGAGTGTATGGGAAGACAAAAGATACATCGGAGGCAAGGGAGGAACAGCAACGTGTGCATGAAAAAGACGGCATGCATCCAAAGCAGTATGAAGGTCCTGCCAGCTACGCTCTTACCAAAGAAGAGAAGGAAATCTTCTTTGAATGCCTGCTCAGTATGAAGGTCCCGTCTGGCTTCTCGTCGAATATAAAGGGAATAATAAATATGGCAGAGAAAAAGTTCCAGAACCTAAAGTCTCATGACTGCCACGTGATTATGACGCAACTGCTTCCGGTTGCATTGAGGGGGCTTCTACCGGAAAACGTTCGATTAGCCATTGTGAAGCTATGTGCATTCCTCAATGCAATCTCTCAGAAGGTGATCGATCCAGAAATCCTGCCAAGGTTAAGGAGTGATTTGGTGCAATGTCTTGTTAGTTTCGAGCTGGTGTTCCCACCATCCTTCTTCAATATCATGACGCACGTCCTAGTTCATCTAGTCGACGAGATTGTCGTTCTGGGCCTTGTATTTCTACACCATATGTTCCCCTTTGAGAGGTTCATGGGAGTCTTAAAGAAATATGTTCGTAACCGCGCTAGGCCAGAAGGAAGCATCTCCATGGGCCATCAAACAGAGAATGTCATTGGGTTTTGTGTTGACTTCATTCCTGACCTTAAGAAGATTGGTCTCCCTCAATCGCGGTATGAGGGGAGACTGACTGGAAAAGGCACGCTAGGAGCGGACTCAATAATATGTAGGGACGAGCATTCTTGGTCTCAAGCACACTACACAGTTCTACAGAATTCTACCTTGGTGACCCCGTATGTCGATGAACACAAGAATATTCTGCGCTCCAAACACCCGGAGCAGTGTGATGACTGGATTACATATGAACACATCAGGACTTTCGGCAGTTGGTTGCAAAAACGTCTCATGGGTGACAACACTGTTTCTGATGAGCTGTACTCGTTGGCCAGGGGACCATCTTCGACTGTATTGACTTACAAAGGGTACGAGATAAATGGGAATACATTTTACACGATTGCCCAAGATCAAAAGAGCACCAACCAAAACAGCAGTGTCCGCTTTGATGCAGCAACCAAGAGGGAAAAGGACACATATTATGGTTACATAGTGGACATATGGGAACTTGACTATGGACATGATTTCAAGGTCCCTTTGTTTCAGTGCAAATGGGTCAATCTGTCAGGAGGCGGGGTACAGGTAGACCCACAGTACGGAATGACAACAGTGGATCTGAACAATCTTCGGTACATAGACGAACCATTCGTCCTAGCCAATGATGTGGCGCAGGTTTTCTATGTGAAGGACATGTCTACCAAACTGAGAAAAAGAAAATATAAGGAAGCGAATACATCATACGATGAGCCAAAGCGCCACATAGTTCTTTCAGGAAAAAGAGACATCGTGGGATTGGAGGGCAAGACAGACATGTCTGAAGATTATGAAAAGTTTCATGAAATTCCTCCCTTCAAAGTCAAGGCTGACCCAAGCACCCTGTTAAACGATGAATATTATCCATGGTTACAGCGCAATAAGCAAAGGACACAAGCGAAGAAAAAGTGAAGACTTTCTCTCCACAACTAGTATGATCATGCATTTGATCTAGAATATCACTGCAGTTACATGTGAAGAAATGAAATGCCTTTTGTAACAGATGAGTTTTCGTATGAAACCCTGATACTTCGAAAGAGATTGTCCGTTTTGTACACGAAGTGCATCCAGTTTTTGCCGTAACCCTCTCAACATTTTAGCACATGCTATGTGGGTGAAATGATGATACCATGCCAACTTTCAACCTTTTCAGAGTTCATTTGTAGTGCTTTTCAATTTCAGGGCCATTTAGCTCAAAAAATCAGTAAATGCATGAAAAATACCAAATGAAGTCAGAAAGGGTTGAAAATTGATGATGTGGCTTTGAATGGTGCATTTTGAACACACAAAAAGTCTGGAGTTCAAATAAGTTCAAAAAAATGAAATCCCTTTGTAACAGATGAGTTTTCGTCTGAAACCCTGATACTTCGAAAGAGATTGTCCATTTTGTACACGAAGTGCATCCAGTTTTTGCCGTAACCCTCTTAACTTTGTAGCACATGCTATGTGGGTGAAATGATGATCCCATGCCAACTTTCAACCTTTTCAAAGTTCATTAGTAGTGCTTTTCAATTTCAGGGTCATTTATCTCAAAAAAATCAGTAAATGCATGAAAAATACCAACTGAAGTCAGAAAGGATTGAAAATTGATGATGTGGCTTTGAATGGTGCATTTTGAACACACAAAAAGTCTGGAGTTCAAATAAGTTCAAAAAAATGAAATCCCTTTGTAACAGATGAGTTTTCGTCCAAAACCGTCATACTTCGAAAGAGATTGTCCATTTTGTACACGAAGTGCATCCAGTTTTTGTCGTAACCCTCTTAACTTTGTAGCACATGCTATGTGGATGAAATGATGATACCATGCCAACTTTCAGCCTTTTTAGAGTTCATTTGTAGTGCTTTTCAATTTCAGGGTCGTTTAGCTCAAAAAAATCAGTAAATGCATGAAAAATACCAGATGAAGTCAGAAACGGTTGAAAATTGATGATGTGGCTTTGAATGGTGCATTTTGAACACACAAAAAGTCTGGAGTTAAAATAAGTTCAAAAAAATGAAATCAACTAAAAAGAATGAACTAATAGCAAAAAGAATGAACTAGAAAACTTTTATAAAACTCTAATAGCAAAAAAGAATGAACTAAAAAGAATCAATTAAAATATTATGTTATGATCAACTAAAAGAAAACTATAATATTCTGCAATAGCAAAAAGAATTAACTAAAAAGCTTTTATAAACCTCTACTATTTTTGAAACTAAAATTATATAAAATTTATGCAACTAAAATTATCAAAGTATTTTTTTTTGTTCAAAACATTAATAGCAAAAAGAATTTTCATAAAGAATTTTTTTGTTAGAAACTAAAATAACAAAATCTGTTTTTGATTAAAACACCCATTTAAAATAACCTAAAAATAACCAAATTGAATATAAGGATAAAACACACTAATATTAAATAGCAGGAAAAAGAATCACTCAAAAATCTATTTTTAAAGTAAAGTTATTCACAAACTAGTGATTCACACAAATTTCAAAGAATTCAAATTTAAACTATTCAAATTTGAAAACTAATGGCACTAACAAAAAGTTTATAATTTTTGTGACCTAAAGCAAAAAGAATCACTAAAAAACTCTAAGTATTTAGCTGTAAGTAGAAACAAAAGAAAATAAATAAAGCAAAAAACAAAACAAAAATACTGGAAAAAAATTAAAAAAAATGCCGCCTACTGGGCCACCATGGCCTGCATACGAGAGACGCGTTTAGGCCCGTAGGCCTGCATAAGAGAGGAGCTCGAACGGGGAGGCGCACCAGCGCTTATAAACCACTATCGGTGCCCTTCAGCTAGCGAGGTGGGACTAAACATCCACCCGCCCGATGCCGTGCCAGCCGCAGCCCTTTCGTCCCGGTTCGTGGCACCAACCGGGACCAATGCCACCCTTTGGTCCCGGTTCGTGCCACCAACCGGGACCAAAGGTCTCTGCTTCCCGCCCTTTGGGCTGCTGAAAATGACCTTTAGTCCCGGTTGGTGGCACCAACCGGGACCAAAAGGGTGATATTGGTCCCGGTTGGTGCCACGAACCGGGACCAATGCTCTGTGTATATAAGCCCACACTTAGCAGTTTCTCGAAATCACTTGTTCTTCTCTGCCCGACGCCCCTAGGCTGCTCCTCGTCGCCGTCGCCGCCGAGCCCTGCCCCGACGCCGTCAGGCTGCTCCACCTCACTGTCGTCGCCGTCGCCGAGTTGCCCCGACGCCGTCCCCGCTCCCACTGTGAGCCGTCGCACCGTTCCCCTCCTCTCCTCCCCCCCCCCCCCCCCCCGCGCCCCAACGCCGCCGCCCGCCGCGCTCCGGTCGCCCACGCTCTGCTTGCCGCGCCGCCGCCGCCGCCTCTGCCTTTTTTTGTTCATATGCAGATGTATGGATGTTGTATGTATGGATGATTTTTGGATATGTATGCATTGATGTATATGTATGCAGATGTGTATGCAGATGTGTATGGATGATCCATGGATATGTATGCATTGATGTATAATTATTTTGTTCATATAACTTTTTTTTGTTCATAGAAAGTTTTTATATATGATCCATGTATATATGAGCAATGATGATCCATGGATGTATGCATTGATATATGAGCAATGATGTTCATAGAAAGTTTTTTGTTCATAGAAGAAAGTTTTTTGTTCATAGAAGAAAGTTTTTTGTATAGATTTTTCTTATGCTCATAGAAACTCTCGAGTCCACCCAAACCGGGACTGAAAGAGCGTTGTCAAGGCCACCCCAAACCCTAGAAGCGTTGTCGAGGCCACCCAAATTTACCAAGTTAAATGAGTTAAAAGAGCGTTGTCAAGGCCACCCCAAACCCTAGAAGAGTTGTCGAGGTCACCCAAATTTACCAAGTTAAAAGAGCGTTGTCGAGGGGGGACGTCGGACATGACATGAGGGGGGACGTCTGACGTCGGACATGAGGGGTGAGCGTCGTTGTCGTCTACCCCCTCCCCGATAACTTCGACATGAGGGGGGACGTCGGACATGACATGAGGGGTGAGCGTTGTTGTCGTCTACCCCCTCCCCGATAACTTCGACATGAGGGGTGGCGTCGGACATGACATGAGGGGGGACGTCGGACGTCGGACATGAGGGGTGAGCGTCGTTGTCGTCTACCCCCTCCCCGATAACTTCGAGATGAGGGGGGACGTCGGACATGTCATGTGGAATTTTTTTTTGTTCATATAGAAAACTCCGGTAACATAGATTTATCAAGAATGCCCCCATTATGGATGTGCACAAGTTGATCCAATTTTTTTCTAATCTCATCTATATATATATTCTTCTATATGTCACGTTGTCTGTCAAAGTATTGAAGAAATCCATGGCTTCATCATTAGCCGGAAGTAACAGGCATATGATGCTACGAAGCTCTTCAAAGTTGTTTTGGAACGGAGTTCCGGATAGAATAATTCGCTTTTTGGTACGAAATTCAGCAAAGGCCTTCCAAATAGCGATATTCGGAAGGCTCTTGCTGAACTTCGTACCAAAAAGCTAATTAATTATCCTATCCGGGACTCCGTTCCAAAACAATTTTGGAGAGCTTCGTACCATTATGCGCCTGTTACTTCCGGCTAATGATGAAGCCTTGGTTTTCTTGAATCCTTTGACACTAGACAACATGACATATAGAAGGGTAGATGAGATCAGGAAAAATATGGACCATTTTCTGCACATCCAAAATGGCGCCATTTTGTTAAATCCCTTAAAGGTTAAGAGAATCCCTTGTTTGACATTCATGAGAGAGGCGGTCCGGACGTTGGACATTCATGAGAGAGGCGGTCCGGACGTCGGACATTCATGTTTGTATATTAATTGCCATGTTGTAATATTTGCAGAAACTATGGATCAAAGAGACTTGGAACAAGAACAGTTGTTGGGGGAGATAATCCACGCGGACGTGATGTCTTGTCGTTTCTCAACGACACCGATGGTCTGGAAGGAGAGGATGACGGCTCCGGTGATCGAACAATGGAGGAGGAAGGACATGATCATGATGGCTCCGGTGACCGAATGCCGGAGGAAGAAGGAGACCATGATGACAGCTCCGGTGACCGAACGGAGGAGGGAGCTGTTGCAAAGTCCGGCGAGGTATATATATTAATTAAGCCTGTGCTGACTAGCTAATTGATGCATTAATTGTTTTGGTATGTAAATATATTAACTCTTCTTTCTTCTTTTATAGCCCTCCGGATCGAGCCAAACTTCGGTAACGAGACGAGGCCCGAAGAAAAGGTTGCGCAAGGATGAAAGGTTCACGATCACAGCACTCGCGGACGATGGCCATCCGATTGAACCCAAGCGGACCAAGGACGCATTTTCTGCTCAGTGCGGAGCTATTGTTAGGGACGACATCCCGATCAGCATCAAGCAATGGAATAAGCCTAAGGACGACGACCCTTCTTATGTCACCGATAGACAGAAAGATGATCTTTGCACCTCGCTGAAGGCAAATTTCACCCTACCGCCAGAGGAGGATCCGAATAAGCCAGTTATAGAGCCACTGGTCAAGGCGTGTGCTCTTAAGAAGATGGCAGATCTATTCAGGAGGTGGAAGAATGAGTTGAAATCAAAGTTTGTCGACAAAAGGAAGACTCCAGAATTCATCGGCCGATTTGAGAAGATAAGAGATGACTGGCCCGCATTTGTGGCCTACAAGACATCGGACAAGAGTAAGAAAATGTCAGAGACAAACAAGAACAATGCTGCAAAGAAGCAGTATCACCATCACACGGGGTCAGGTGGCTACCTCAAAGCCCGGCCGTTGTGGGACAAAGCTGAGAATGACCTGATTGCTAAAGGGGTCAAACCAGAGACATTGAACTGGCCAGACCGTTCAAGGACTTGGTTCTTCGGGGTTGGGGGAACTTTGGACCCTGAAACAGGGAAGTGTCGTTGGACGGACGAGCAACTTGCAATACCCGTCAAGAAGCTTCAGAAGTATATCACCGCAGCGCAGGAAGGGATGTTCATTCCCGACAGAGAGAAGGATGAGCTGACTGAGGCCCTAGGGAATGCTGAGCACCCTGGACGAACACGAGGCACACCAGGCTCCGTTCCGTGGAATGTTGGGTTTCCCGACGCGGGCGGTTACAGAAGCTGGGAGAGAAAGAGGAAAGCGGAGCTGAGCGACATGCAGAAGCTCAATGCAAGAATAGAAAAGCTAGAGGAACTTGAGAGCCAGCGAGCTGCCGGCCAACCATCTCAGCGGCACGAAGCTACCCCAGAAGCTACCCCACCATCTCAGCGGAGAAGCGGCGTGGCTTCCACGGAGCCCGTTTAGCCTGACTTCACGGCTCCTAGCTACCCCGTGGATACTATCATGGAGTCTCAACATTGCGAGCTTATGACGAAATGCCGGAACCTCACTTTCAAGGCGGTTGTCGGCTCTGTTGCACCTCCTCAACCCAACGGAACTTTTCACTGCCTTCCGATTCCATATGGCTATGCTGTTGTGACGGTGGATGAAGTAATGGAGGGATTTGAGGAGCTCGAGCTTGACCACTCTACAGGTGAAGGGGAGAAGCAGCTGGTTCATGCTCTGAGGAGTACATGTCTATGGCTGAAGGAGTACATCAAGCTTCCAAACTGGACGCCTCCGCCTCCTCCTCCTCCTCCGGCGAGTCAGGGCACTCCGCCTCCTCCTCCTCCTCCTCCTCCTCCGGCGAGTGATCAGGGCACTCCGCCTCCTTCTCCGGCTCCTCCGACACGTGAGGGCACTCCACCTCCTCCTTCGCCTACTCCGGCGCGTCGGAGCAGTCCGCCTCCTCCTCCGCCTCGTCGGCAACGGCGGAAGACAGACGCCGCCGCACTGGCTCCTCCGGCGCGTCGGAGCACTCCGCCTCCTTCTCCGCCTCGTCAACAACGACAGAAGAGATACGCCGTCGCTCCGGCGGCTAGCAGTACAAGCAGAGGCGGGAGGCAATTCAGATACGGTCCATCTCTCAAGCCTCTGGAAAAGTTACCATATGAGAGGACCGAGAAGGAAAACGAGGACATATGTCGTGCCCAAGTGAGGGAGCATTTTGCAAAGAAAACTCCACCTCCGAAGGAGAAGCTAGATCCGGTGAAAGTGAAGCGCACTATCGATGCCCTGAAGCGACCACCACCGCCTCCGCCGGATTCCAACTATGTCCGGATTCTTAAAAAGACATATCAAGATGCGCGGCGGTCGGGAAGTACTTCCAGTGATGCAAGGTTAGCAGAACGAAGAAGTGGGAAAACAATTCCCCAGCTCGACGAACAGGAGAAGCAATCGTGCCCCCCGCTCAAGGTGTCTAGCGATATTGCTAATCATCCGGTGCTACTGCCCGGTACCAATCCTGGTGATTACTTGGGGGATGATGTAATTTTTGAAACGGCTGAGGTAACAAAAGAAGAATATAAATACATGCACGGGAAGCCTCTCGTCAAACCTGATCATCCTCCTCTAACAACGATGATGTACAAATTGCATGAGTGGTACATGAAAACCTGCAGGGAGTCTGGGAAAGACACTATGTATGTGGCAGTGAAACCAGAGCACGAATTCATTGGACTCAGCGTGATGCCTATTGAATTTGTGGAGTTATTTCAGTTATACAATCAACTGGTCCTCGACAAACAACTCATGACTTCCTACTGTCTGTAAGTATTACTTCTATAGTTAAGTCTCTAGCTCAGCTCGTTCATTGCATGTATATATAATTATCCTCACTATATTATGCAGATTGAAGATCGTCGAATGCAAAAAAGCAGGAATCTTCGACATTGGGTTCATTAGCCCAGATGCCATAAATGAATGGATGGTACAAAATGAAATCAAAGAGACCGAGGAGAACTTGCTAAAGTCGTTCCTTATACATCAAAACAAAAGGGAAATACTCTTTCCTTACAACTTCAAGTGAGTGTTGCTGTCTTCTTTGTATACTCGGTTTCGCTTACTCGAGGTTAAGTAATGTAATTGATGAGTTATATATGCGTGCGCAGTTACCACTTTATTCTGCTATCCATTAAGCTTGACGGGGCATTAGTAACTGTCTTAGACTCGAGACGTAAAGATCCCGAGGATTATGCGGACATGACTGCAATGCTCAAGAACTAAGTTCAGTCAATACCGGGACCATATCGGCATGCAACTTTCGTTAATTTCCTGATATCAAGTAATCATTTTCTTTGTCTGGCAGGGTTTGGAAGAAGTTCACCCGAAAGGTTCCCTGTCTAAACAAAGAGTTGCGATTTACGCACCCCAAAGTAAGTAGTTCTAGCTAGTTCCGCGCATCTCTAATTGATTCAAATTTTCATCAATATATCATTACCATGCTTGCTTATCAGTTTGAGTGAACTCTATTCTCGTAAAGTGCTTGTACCAGAAAGAAGGGACTGTTTTATGTGCATACTACGTATGCGAGTTCATTCGCCAATCGACCTCAGAGCGGGGCTTCTATGACAAACAATTTGAAGTACGTAAATAATATTCACAATTTTATTTTATATATTACCATCAATTGTGTTGATTTTTATTCATATATATGCATGTATTGACCCCCTTCTTTAAATTAGATCTGGCAGATGCGGGATGAACTCCTACCACATGATCGCATACGAGCAATTCAAGAGGAATTGGCGGGATTCTTTCTTGACCACGTCATACCTAAAGACGGAGAATACCATGTGGATTTGTGATTGGATCTTAGGTAGATGATGTTAGGGATTGTAAAAGATGTTATATTGTATATATGTAGTAGCGTCGGATAGATATACGAAAACTTGTTGTTCGACCAATCTCTCGGAGAAAGAGAGGTCGATCACTTCTCTCTGTATATGTTCATGACGATCTTGTGTACTTAATGGTTCCTTCATTTGCTTACTAGCTAGCGTGTCGAGTTCTCTCTATAGTAGCTAGCGTCGACCAAGCACGGAGAAAGAGAGGACACTTCTCTCTATTAGCTAGCTAACACAATATGAAACCCCTAAATTAACCCTACAAAACCACCTTAACCCCCCCCCTTTCAAAAAAAAACAAAAACCCCAGCTCCTGCCAGATGCTGACGCGTGGATGCCTTTTGGTCCCGGTTGGTGTTACCAACCGGGACTAAAGGTCCTCCTGCCTGGGCTCCCCGCAGCGGCCACGTGGAGCCCCTTCTGTCCCGGTTTGTAAGCGAACCGGGACTAAAGGTTTTGGGCTTTAGTCCCGGTTCCAGAACCGGGGCTAATGGGCCTCTGGAACCGGGACAAATGGGCCGTTTTCTACTAGTGCATGGCGCTATATAATGCCATCGTCCTGCGCGTACCCGTCCACACGCTCCCGTCGCCGAAACTCCACATCGCCATGCCGTCGGGATCTGCCGTCAGCCTTGCGGTAAATGTAACACCACTCCTCCTATTGTCCCCTCCAGCCAGCACTTGCTCCAAAACGATGCCCCCAGGAGGAAGAACGACACCGAAGGCGCCGTCATCGTCCGATCCAGTAGACCCAGATCTAGGGTTTCCCCGGAACATCCAGATTGACGTGACATGACCTGCAACAATGATGCCTCGAGAAGGAAACGCCGTCAGAGACGCCACCACCGTCCACCAAGACCGTAGTCAGGCGCGGTTTTCACCGGAAGCCGCGTCTTCCCGATCTCGCGGCTGGATGGAACCGCGCGGAGTTTCGCCATGAAGACGTATGCCGCCGTTGGTTCTCCGACGGAGATCCTCCATCCCCTCACCGGAGCCCTCATCGCGCCGCTGACCATCCACATGAAGAGTTGACGACATATCTGGGTGGGATCCAGATCCGCGGCCGCCGCCATGCCCACCATCGCGGGAGACCTCGGATCCCGTGGGCCATGGAGGGTAGCGTGGCCGCCACACGACCAGGGGTGCCGCCCTGGCTGCTACGCGCAACTCCCTCCCGGCCACGCCCCAGGCGCACCAGGAGATCGCCGTCGCGTCCAGATCCCGGTTCCTTCGGCGCCGAGCCCGCCCCCACTGCGACCAACGCCGGCGGCAACGGCGGATGGGGAAGCAACGACGCGAGGGTCTCTGGAGGCCCGAGCATTCGCCCCTGGCGTTGTCCGTGGGGGGACGCGAGGGTCGGGTCCGTGAGAGTTCAGCTACACACCCGTGTCAAGCCTGGGCACGTGCCCAGGGTGACCGGACGGTAAAATCGCCCCTGCGAATAGGTGCCTGATCAGGTGGCACCGCCCGTGACGGTGGGAGAGGGGGTGGTGGTGTGGGTCGGTGTTGGGTTTAGTCCCACATCGGTTGTGGGAGGAGAGAGAACACGACTTATAAGGGTGGGGGGTGTCCCCTCCTAACAGACTAGTCTTTTGGGGGGAGAGGGCCCAAATCCTGGTATAAGTCGGTGTTGCTCTCCGGTTGGGCATAGTTGACGCATGTGGGTCAGAAACGATGGTGTTAACGGACCCAGGATTGCGTAACAATTGGTATCACAGCCCAGGTGCCCGGAATAATCTCGATGGACTCACGGATGGTCGGTAGGGTTCGTGGGCTGGAAAAGCTGATGTTAACGGGTCCATAGTCATCGATGTGTGAGGAGGAGATTGTTGTGTTTAGGCTCACATCGATTGTGGGAGGAGAGAGAACACGATTTAGGGCTCCTTTGATTCAAAGGAATACTATAGGATTTTTGGAGGATTGAAATCCTTAGGATTTCTTCCTACATTGGTCCTTTGATTCATAGGATTGAATAACATAGGATTTTTTGCTATGAAATCTTTTGTACTACATTTCATAGGAAATCTAACATCCACTCCAACCTCTTTTTACAATTCCTTTGTTTTTCCTGTGGCATCAAACACTCCTTGCTAATCTTATAGGGTTCAAATGGACATGCCACTCCAACCCTCTACTTTTCCTATTCCCGTGTTTTTAAAATCCTACGAATCAAAGAGGCCCTATATGAGTGGAGGTGTCCCCTCCTAACAAAACTAGTCTTTTGGGGAGAGAGGGTCCAATCTTTGATGCCTTCTAGGGATCACAGCGGAGATCACCATGACACTTCCGACACACATGTGAGCATGATGTAGCAAAGCCCTACAAACCAAAATGACAACATGTTCACGACGGCACGATGGGCATGAGAAACAACAACCCCTACCCTAGTATAGTAGAAACAAGTTACGTTTATATACAAGATGACACGATGACCACGAGAGATGCATCCTACTCCTACGCATGAGACCTCAACGGGAACAGCTAGAAGCGTCCCGTCTGACAAGAAAAAACCCTGCCTAAACAGTCCCCAGAATGGAACAGAAACTACCAGAACTTAACCCAGAGGGTCGCTCCAACAGCTACGATCCAACAATTCAGCGATGAATCAGCAAAGCTAGACGAGCCCGACCAATTAATTGCCCCCATGCATCAACGTCTCCCGTGGCCGTGGGGCAGCAGTCACGTACAGTAACATACTCAGAAACAATTCCACCTGCCACGGCCAGTCCGCCGTCGTGGGCCATGCGCGCCACGACTAAAGGACGACGTACGGTCCGACCTGTGCGCCACCCGCCGGCCGGGCCCGGCGACAGCGTGCCCCCTCCTCACCGTAGCCATCCCTCCTCCTTCCACTCCCACGGCTCCACCCATCCCCCTCACCGCAACTGAGGCCTGACGCGCACGCGACGATCGCCCAGTACGGCCAGCGACCCCGACGCCGTAACCCGATTATTCCGACGGGCCGGCGTGTCAGCGACGCTGGAGATCTACCCCCCGCCGTCCCCGCCCGACACGGAAGCCCCGAGGACGGACCGGGTTCCGTAGCAAAGGACGCCGTACGTACAGGCAGCGGCGCACGGGTGCGCCACGCACCGGCGGCTAATCCAATCTAATCTCCTATAAAAACCACCTCGAGCGCCCGCGAACAACACCGCACCACACACACCTCTGGATTGGCTCCTCGGCTCTAGCTGCCCGCAATAGAGCAGTGACCTCTCAGCACCACCACCACCAGCGGCGGCAGCGACGGCGAGAGGGCGGCAGCAGTCGGACCGCCGGCGAGGGAGCTGCCATCATCATGCAAGGGGACCAGGCGGAGAAGAGGGGGAAGGTCAAGAAGGGGTGGCTGGCGGTGCGGGTCGGCCAGGCGGAGGCGGAGCAGCAGGGCGGCGACGGGTTCCGGCGGTTCGTCATCCCCATCGCCTACCTCTACCACCCGCTCTTCCAGCGGCTGCTGGAGGCGGCGCGGGACACGTACGGCTACGACTCGGCCGGCCCGCTGCGGCTGCCCTGCTCCGTCGACGAGTTCCTCCGCCTGCGCGCGCTCGTCGACCGGGAGACGGCGCACTCGCACTCCTCCTCCTCGCACCGCGTGCACGTGCACGCCGGCGGCCACCAGCAGCACGGCTACTCCTTCGCCCCGTGCACCCGCGCCAGAGTCACCTCCTGATCGGCCGACCGATCATCGAGCCCCGGTTGTCCTTCGTGCGTGCGTGCGTTCCTGCGCATGGCGACTGTGAGCACCGGAGCGTGGGAGCGAGGAGGAGTCCATCTGCCCACCGGAGACGACGCACATGTACACTACACGTAGTACATAGAGAGGCAGAGAGATACGGAGATGCATGCATGAGACGCAGTAGGTGATTAGTCTGGGTTCCGTATTGCTTATGATTTCGGCGCTGTTTTTCTTCTGATTCTTGCACATGCATGTGTACTACTAGTAGATTAATTAACAGACCCGATGTATAATTAACAGTTGAATTCGATCACAGTCGTCACAGCCCGGTTTCCATATGCTACAACTCGATCTGCCTCCCTATCGTCTTTCTTGCAAACTTCCGGCTCAAATTGAACGAGTTCGAATTCGGCAGTGCTAATGCCAGACAGGTGATGAACCAACATCTCTTATCGCTTCAATCCTCTCCTGTCGCTCATGCCCTTCGAGGCTCAGCAGTCAGCACGACATGAAAGCAATCACATATTCCAATCAGGGTGTGTCTAAGACACATCTAGATGTGACATAGTTATTGCACATCTAAATGACTAAATCAAATTTAAAAAGAAAAAAAAGGAAAAGAAATACCCACATGAATCTTCATGTAAGATCAATGATATAGAGCTTAGATATGCAATACTTATCTCACATTTAGATGTGTTTTAACAAAACCGTTCCAATTAATCATGATGCATGGGGTCCTAGGAGAATATCAGGTACCGCGTTTCTTTCCGCTGGTAGCTAGATTCATGTCGTGTCGTTAGGGGTGTGGGTTCATCAGCATCGAGTTTCAGAGGAGGAGGTGAGGAAAGAGGTGAGAACAGGCAGCACTCGCTTCAGGCATGATCCTCTTCCATATCCATCTCCCCTACCCTACCTCTCTATTTCTTTCTTTCTTGATTATTATTCGAACCACAACTTTGCTTTCTTGAAGCAAAGCTAGGCCAACGCAACGCATGATATACGCGCATACCACACCATGCACGGGCACCTCCGTCATTTTCTGACGGAGAGCAGTACAGCTTCAGTGCTCGGTGGTACATGGCTTTTGAAAGTATCCGTCCGGAAATGAGCACCTAATTCTACTTCACTTTCTTGTGCGACGAATTATACTTTTACATGTTTTAAACGATGACATTGAACCCCTTACAGGTACAGCGTAGTGGATATATACAAGTCATGCACCAACTAGTGTTTATACAACAATTACGCGTACGTATCGTGCGGTCGTGCATCACCATTTTGATTTGGTATATAAACTTAACCTGACGATGTTTGACATACGGAGTCCTAAAACTTATTGTGTTGCTTGACGTGCTAGGCGATTCCATATACAATTTAGACACAAAATCTGACGGCCAGAAACTCCCAGATCAAAAAAACGGATGGCCGAAAACGCGAATCGCTGAGAGAGCTCGGTTTAGGTTCAGTTTTATTGTCCTTAATTACACTTACGTAAGTGTAATTTTCCAATAAAAACTCCATGCTACAGTTAACTGCCCTAATAAACAACATTTTGATTCATAAACTTAATTTGTTCGTGTTTGACATGCGCAGTCCATTTTTTAAGGGGGGGCATGCACAGTCCTTGAACGTACGGATTGAACCGGCCTTGTTATTGCGTAAGAGCATCTACAGCCGGACCTTATAAATCCGGCCCCCCAAACGCCCACGGATGCGTCCGCTGACATTGGCCGGTCACGCCTCAAAAAATGGATTCTACATCCGGATATCTCAAATTAGAAACCTCAAATCCATATTATTACATGCAACGTAAACCAAATACTAAGCGGAGGTCGTCCGGCTCCGCCGTGCCCATGTCCGGCGGCTGGCTGCGCCCCTCGTAGTGTCGGTCCGACCGCCGGCGAGGTAGAGTAGGACATGGGACACTAGCCGGCTCACAGGAGTCGATCCACTGCCGTCTCCCATGCCCTACTCTTCCTCGTCGGAGCCCGTAACCCGAACGGTGCCGGTGGACGTGAGGTCGATGACGGATCCGTCCGAGACGACGTCCACCACGACGCGATTGCGGCGCCCGCACTGGTGCACCCTACGGGGCGCTGGAGAGTGTGACTCCGCCTCTCTAACGTCCACCGCCGCGAGGGCCTCCGTCGCCTCCCTTGCCCGCTGCCTCGCCCGGCGGGCACGCCGCGCCATGGCATCGTCCTTGGACGGCCATGCTTCGTGCTCGGGGCGCCAACGGAGGGATTGCGCTTCCACCACGGCGTTCGGACGCCAGACGGACCGCACCGCCTCCGGTGAGGCAGCGACGCCGGATTCAAGCACCGGTTGTGCGGACGCAATGGATTCCCGGCGTTGCGAGTCCGAGCGGTGTCGTCGTGCGGCTGTCTCCCGGGAGCGGCGGAGCGCAAGGCGGACGACCACCTCCTCCTCGGGGCCGCGTGGGATGAGCTCGTGGTCGATGGATCTGGAGGTGAAGGACTCGGATCCGCTGCCCGCCATGCCGGAGTTCGCCGGAGGTGAGCTTGGGTGGCGGATGGGAGTGAAGGGGAGTGGAGTGAAGTGGCTAGTGTTTGGTCCGGCGAGCGGATGGGGACGAATATATGTGGGGTCGATGCGGGCCAGTGCGGGCCAGGCGGGCGTGCCCGGGCTCCCCTATACCCGCCCCATATTTGGGCTGGAAATGAGGGATGCCGGTCAGCCCGAGCGTTTGAGGAAGTAGTCAGATTGTCAAAATAATTAAGCTTCCGATTGTCAAAATAACAAAAATAATAAGTTTGAGTCGATCGGTAGCCCAAGCCCCCAAGGAAGTAGGAAGTAGGAGCCGATCGAACTACACGCAATGTTTTTTGGTCACCGTAGTAGTCCGCATATCAACAAAAGTCACCGGTGCACGTACCTATTGTTTACAAGTGCTTTTTATCAACGTAACTATTGTTTAAGCGATCGTCGCACTTTCAACGGGTACAAACCGGCGTATATGCCATGCCGCCAGCCCAGTTGCAGACAGTACGCGCGCACGGGTCAAAGGAGGGCGTTTCCGTACCGTACGTCCGTTTGTGTACGTACGCGCGCAGTTGAGCTTCCTTCTTAAATTATGCTGTCAGGAATAATTAACTACACAAACCAAGTGCGGAGCTGGTTCGCTGAACGAACGGCCGCTGTTTGCAGTCTTTTAACCCCTGTTTTACGCTTTAACCCCAGTGTTTTTCTTGCTTTTAGTTAACCAGGGCCGGTCCTGAGATTTCAGGGGCCCGGGGCGAAACTATAATTCAGGGCCCTTAGTATAAATGTTTAAACAGTAATCAACATATGTAGATATAAATTTGCATTAGTGCATCCAAAATCACTGTGCATATAAAAAACACAGTCAAGTGCATCAACACTAGAAGATTCTGGCACAGATGAATTAAATATGTGCTCAGGATCACTCACATTGATATTATCCATGTTGATGTCAACATTGTCTTCTGTGGGATTATTTCCCTGATTAGTATCAGTTTGGTCATCGACAAGAACTATCGCCAACTCGTCTGGATTTCTTCAAGTGCTTGTATCACTCTTGAAATATTTACGAAGGGATCCTCTCAATGATCCTTTCATCTCATCTACCTCCTTCTTCCCTTTTCTTTTATCACTGCCCGATGGATGCTTTCTACCTGATCCTCACATGATGGTGTTGAAATTAAAAGGAACAATTAGCTTTTAAAATTAGCGCAAAGCTATGTAAATATAAGATCAATTAAAGAAAATCTAGGGCATAGCATAGTACCTTCTCTCTAATCTAATATGGATATAATTTTATTCTATGCGCAATGATTCGAACGCCACAATGCGACAATTCCCTGTTCGATTGATCGAGATTTCAAGAATTCGGGATTAGATAAGGAACAGGAAGAACACTAGAACAATACACGCAAGGTTAGAGGGCACGACGAGACGTAGTCGTAGTCGTACCTGGCTTTTCCGCATGCCCACGTCGTTCTCGTTCGTCAGGAAGAGTCGTCGAACTGTCGAAGACGAACAGGCAAAAGAAGGAAGGGAACGATCGGAATCAGGGTCTGATCCCGTGATCTGAACGAATAGGGCATGATTACAAGAAACAAACGATTCCTTTCCACGTTCGTGTGGCCTGCCTATACATGCGAACATGGGCCAGGTCCATCGTCTCCCTTCTCTTATTTTTTTTTGTATGTACGCGAGGCTGGTGTGCTTGATAAACGGGCTCCATTTTTTTCATACAAAATATGGGCCCTAATACTACAAATGCAAACCTCGGAGGGGGCCCCTGACTTTTGGGGGCCCGGGGCGGCCGCCCCGTTCACCCCCCCTCAGGGCCGGCCCTGTAGTTAACTATACTGTATATAACGATAGGTAATGGCCACTGGCCGATCCCTATCAAGGACCAGGGAGATGGTGATGTTTCACTCGGAAGAAAAACACATTGTTTTTTGCTCATGCATGGGAGTGGAGATGCCTTATCGCAGTTTTGAGGTAGACCGATTTATCAAGCAAATTATGACGACAATTCCAAAATTTCCTAAGGGCAAATTATGACCGCCGCGCCATGCACTGCGCGGTGGAGTTGGAGTTGATCACTAGATCAAGGGTGGTGTGTGGTGTGTGCCTGTGTGGTGATAATGATGATGACTGTCTTCTTGATCGGTGGTGTACGTGTTTGCAGGCTCCCGTTAGGATTGTCATGTTTCAGAAACGGCCGATTTTGGGCTAGTTGTAATCGTATGTTTAGCCTGGTGCACATCACATAACGTAAATGCATTCGTGAAGGAAATATAAATCGGATGTTTTCCTTTTTCTTGAGATGCCCGGGACTGATCAAAGCGATAAAAAAAGCATACGGTTTTTTAGACGGTGAAAAAGAGCATCCGTTGCTTTTTCGGAGATGATAAATCCCGAACATTTGGATTTTAAGCATGGCAATTCAAACTTTTTTCATGGTAACTTTGGTTGACGCGTGGTGGCAACTTTAGTTGTTAGGGCATTTTCAACGTCGACCCGCAAATTTCTCCGCTATATGCTCGTTTTTGTATCCGGACATGGTCCACGTACATGATACGGGAGGGAGCCATCTAACTCTAATTACAAAGTATCCGGATGGGAGGAGAAAAAGTAGGTGAGAACCATGCATGTGGTGTGGATATTAGTGTCTGGTTGACAGGAGAGACAGAAGAGGGGGATCATGCATGTGCGGATGGGAGGCGAGAGAGAAGAGAGGGACATGCATGTGCGGATGGGAGGCGAGAGAGAAGAGAGGGACATGCATGTGATTGGTCAAATTCATGTTTGAACTCCCGAAAGCTCCCCACGTTTGTCTCCAATTGCCAAAAAATGGACGTCCGGACCACTTCGCAGAACGATGGAGGACCGCGTTGGATTGTAAAAGTGAACAAAAATGTCCGATCGGATATATACCGGAGTTTCCTTGGAGATGCCCTTAAAACAAGGTAACTTTGTCACATTTCGTTTTTGTCAGAAAATGGCCATGTTTATCAACCTCGCGTGAACTAAAGTTGTTATGAAAAACGTTCGGATTAACATGCTTAGAATCCGAACATTCGGAATTATCGGGGTCCTAATTATTTTGGGAAACGAAGCAATGCGGGTGTACCAAGGCGAAAAGCAACGACGGAGGTGACCGCGCGAACGGCACTTTCATATACACTTGTTTATAAACCGTAGTGGAGATGAGAATTTCGGAGGCGTCGCCGGCGTAGCGAGTCGCCATTGGACGGCTCGTCGTAATCTCGGCAGCGGAAGCGCGCATTTGCAATTGCCAGCACTAGCTATCTAGAGTTGCAAGTATTCTGGTCTACACTTGTAGCCGGCAAAGAATATTGGGCGGTACTTGTTGTGTACTCTAGCGAAGGGAAATGTGATTGAACCGAGCTGCCATTAGCCTAGCATCAGTTGTCACTCAAAGTTGGCACTACATCTACAAGGTTAGGCCAACATCAGACGTGAGACGGGGACGTGCATGCGTACGGCGCAGGCCCTGGCCAGTGCTGCTCTCGCTAGGAGCACTAGCCCAGCCTTACCTAGGCACCGAGAAACGGGACGAAAAATATGCTACGTACCAAGGCCTCTTGCGTCGCCGTCGTGTCAAGTGACCACTGAGGCTGCGCCGGACACATCGACGTCGAGGCCAGACGGGCACGGGACGCAAATGTAACTGGTGGCGTGGCATGTTGAGCAATGCATGGCACGGTGAAGGAGCTTTCTTCTGGCGCTTTTCGGTGACGGGAGATCGGCCGGGGAAATAGTAGGACGCCGGAGGTGACGGTACATGCTACGAAACTGTAGGAGTCCAGTTGATCGACGACATGCACGCACGTACGGTGCGGTGCTACATCAGGTCAAGCAACACAAGCACGGTGGCGGAGTGGTGTGTAGTGCTAGTGCAGTCGGGTTGGGTTGGGCACGTAACAGGCCGTCGACGGGACAGGAGTCGGCTGAACGGTGAGCATCTGGACGTTCGATCGTGAGTGTTTTCTCACTCAGGGAGCTGATCGGACTTGGCTTAACTAATACGGAGTACACCACTACTTCGTGTGGGCATGTCTGAATTTGTTCCTAGCAAACTGCACTTGCACGTACGTAGCTAGTAGGCTTGTAGCGTTAGGACGCAGCTAGTACGTACGCACTAGGCACTACTCCAGCGAGGGAGGGATGGCAACCATTACCAGACCCGGATAACGACCACGTGTGGCTGTGGAGGCGGCATCGGCATCTTAATGCGATAAGCCAAATCAGTGAATCACCCCCATCTCTAACCCAAAGCGTGCTTATCACGCCCTTTATTAACATATAGTATAAGTGGCGACACATCCTACATCAGAAAGCAGCATTATTCCCTCCGCAGAAAGCCGGCCCGGCACCGTTGGATATACCTTGCGTGCCTCCGATTTATATTCCGATCCGGTGCGACCATGCATGCATCGAGCCATCGACCCTTCTCAGCAGGAAATTTCGGCACAGGGTCGATCCACTGGGTTCTGAATGGGCGCTACAGGGGTCAACAACGGCTAGCTTGTTCCAACCCGAGATGCCCGTGGAAATGCCAGATGTTTGGCGTGGCCTGGAGACGGGCATCTGCGCCGCACGGAATGAGCAATGGCATTTCACCTGTGCCGGCCGGCCTGATGATACGGTGGCGAGGCCGAGGTGGTCCTAGCTAGTAGCTACGCGGATCGGTTCGCTGGGCTGTGTGCACTGTATGTGTCGTGCCGTTGTGCCCGGCTTGATCTGGCCACGCAAATGTGCAGATCACAACGTGACACACCGCCCACCGGTACATTTCGGTACGGTGGCATGATGAAAATGTGCTCGGCTGAAAGCTCTGTGTTAAAGCTTGGACATGGGGGGTGGAGGATCTGGTCCCAAAGGTGAAGTCAAACCGTCAAAGAGAAGGAGAAGAAGAAAAGGAAAAGATAGAGATCAAGAAAGCAAACAGCACATGCTGACATGCCTCGTCTAGAAGTGCTTTGTAGTGGCGCAATCAGTGCATACACTGCGGATTTATCTTTTGGTTTCTGAAGCCGGCCAAGATCGCCTCAGGAAAAGGAGCACGCCCATGCATGCATGGCCGCTCCATCGATCTACTTCGGTCAACCCTCGAACCGACGTCCGTTTTGTTCGTTTTTCGTCCGTTCAGGAATATTAACGGGTTGTGTCTGTCCGGATTTATGGATGCGTCGGCCGTGCGATCAATGACCGGCCGCATCTCGTCCGTTGTGCATGCAAATATGAAAAGAACAAAGGAAGTAGCCAAACGCACGGACGCGTTTACGCCAGTTCATGCGGCCGGCAACAAAGCCAGCGGTCTACAGAATGGTCACCCAAGTTTCACGCCGGCAACAAAGCCAGCGGCCGACACACTAGCCAGTCTTCAAAATAGACATGTTTTTTACGCCGGCAACAAAGCCAGCGGCCGTCACACGAGCCAGCCTTCAAAATGGACAAGTTTTGGGGGCCGGCAACAAAGCCAGCGGCCGACGTCTCACCTAGTTCAGGCCGTCGAGGGCGAACATCTCATTCTGCCGGTTCGCGAACCAAGCCTTCCTCTTCGGTGACATGTTGTTCTTGTCGACGCTCATGAACACGAGTGACACCTCTTTTGCTTTGGTCTCGGCATTGGTGGCCTCGATCTCGAGCTTCGTGAGTATAGCGGCCTCCTCGATGTCAAGTTTCCTCCTCTTCACGGCCTCCTCCATGTCAAGCTTCTTCGTTGGAGATCTAGGTATATCTTCATTTGCTCCTCCTTCCATTTGCTCCTCCTCTCCTCCCTCAATCACTTCCTTTTGGCTCATCATGTTCTTCAAAGTTTCTTGCAAGGCTGTGAAAGACGCATCATGCTTCTCGTCGGCCTTCGAGCTTATCTTGCCCCTCGGCCTCTTGAGTAAGTCTCCCTCATCAGCCACGGACGCCTTCCCTTCTTTCTTCTTACGAGCGGCATATTGGTCTTTGAACTTGGGGCAATCCTTCGTGAGCGACCAACAATGCGTGAGAGTAAACGGCTTGTTCTTGTGCCGGGCCTTGAACGCTTCCAAAGATTGGAATGCCTACACAATCAAAGATGCGGCCACAATTGTAACATGGAAGGACACAAAATGCATCAAACATAAATGGCATGCCAACATGAAAGGACACAAGATGAAAAACCGAGAGGTTCATACCAAGTCACCAATGCCTAGGCCACTCACGGGACGGGCTTGAACGCTCTCAAGGGCGGCACAATATTTGTTGCATTCTTGTTGGATGAAGCCCCATCTCTTTTGGATTGAATTGATGTCGCGGGTGCTCGTAAATTGGTAGGGGGCAAACTTCCTTCGCTCATGAAACTTCTTGTGAACTCTTGTCCAAAAGACGGATCCTTTTTGCTCGACACCTTTCATGGGATCTTGCCCTATCTCCATCCAACTCTCGCAAATCAAAGTGTCCTCCTCCTGGGTGTACGATACCGTGCGAATGCTTTGCCTCCTATTTTGTGCCTCAGCCCTTTGGGTGAGCTCATCGATAAACACCAATGGCTCTTGCGAAATGCCGAGCTCGTCCTCCTCATCTTCACAATACAAGTCATCATCTTCATGCCATGAGTTGCCATGGTCGTCCTCACATCATGGCCGGCGAACTGAGTGTCATCATAGTGGTCGTGGCCGTCCTGGCTTTGGGTCGCGTCGGGATCGAAAGCTTGGCAAGGGTCCTCGACGTGGAAGGCCTCACTACGGCCCTCGAAGATGACGTTCTCCATGTACGCCGTGTAGTCAGGGTCCTCGGCCGTCGGCATCGGCATTGGGTCGAACAGCCTGCGGGCGTCGGCCATGTTGGCCGAAGGGAACGGCCGGCCCTGCTTCCTTTGCATCCCATCGGACGGCTGGCCAATGCCATTGTACCTCGTCGTGACGCTGAGGTCGATGACGCCCGTGGGCGTGGCCGGAGCGACCACACTGCAGTTCGGCGATGTGGAGAACCTTGTCTGCCCATGGCCGTGCAGCGGCGGCACACGATACACTGGCGTCTCGGGCGTGACGGACCGGTGTTGCGGAGGACGAACGGCCGATGAGCCTGTGTTGGCTACGACCATGGCAGCGGCTAAGAGAATGGCCGGCGGGGGTCAGCACAACCCTAACATGAGGAGGGCGTGCGCCTTGCAACGATGGATTCCTTGTCGTCGACGTCGGCCTGGTGCTGCGCGGCATGCAGCGAGGCCGCGTCGGCGGCGTAGTCGGCAGCGGCCTTCCTCACCGTGGCATTTGTCCGCCGGTTCCTCCTCTTGGCCGATTCGGCGGCGAGCTTGGCGACCTCCTCCGGCGTGAGCTCCGATCGCGACTTCTTGGGAACCTTCTTATGCTACTTCGCCGCGGCGGGGCGTGCGGCCGCGGCCGTGTCGCCGTGATTCGTCGGGCTGCTGGCCATGATGGAGGGCGGGAGGGGAGAGAGGGCGGGGGAGAGTTTTGGGCGAAATGGAGGGAAAGTGGGCGGTCGTGACCCTGACGGGCGGGCCAGGGAAGGACAAGGGAGCGTGTCCCACCCATCCGCGCGTTGTCCGTTCGGCCGCATTCGCATCCTAAAGTTGGGCCGGGAATGGATCAAAAGCGGACCGAAAACGAACATTGATCCGTTTACTCCCACGCGTTGGATCGTCTGCTCTGTCCGTTTACCCCCAAACGAACGCGACCAGACCATTTGGGATCGTGCGTTGGGTTGGCCTTCAAAACAAGTGTGATCTTCATGGGGTTTAAACTGATGTGCGCCTCTCTCGATGGCCCAAGTGCATGCACGTACCTCCTCCTTGGGCGTTGGTTAATCAATCAAAACAATAGAGCTCTCGCGTTCCCTTGGCAAAAAAACAGGATCATTATCCGGTGGTCGATTATGGCTGCATGATGCAGAGGCCGGGGACATTCCTCCTTTTCTAAAAAAAACAAAATTTATCTGGTGGTCGATCAATGCGTGCAAAAGGCCGCAAAACATATCTTCCTAGATGCTGCTGCTGCTTACATACAAGAGAACAACCGGGAGATCTCGTCTCCACGACATAAAGTCACACGTGAACGTGATTATGCCCCTCGAAACAACGAGGAGCTGCATGCAAAAACATGGCCACTCTGATGATACTCTCCACTTGCCTCCCAAAACGATGTCACCACTACTAGTCTACTACCAGTTGTTTACAGTTACAGCAGAGTACAAACTCAAAAAGAATTTCTTGAGATGGTGCGATTCACACATGGAAGTACTGGAGAAGCATGCACAAGATGAACCCCGATAGGAGTCGCCGCGGTTTGCTCATCGGAGGGGGCGCCGCCTCCGAGACGCTTCCGGCGGGGCCATGCGTCGGAGAAACTTTCGGGAGCGTGAAGGACCCTCCTTGCTCCGACGACCTCGGCGGGGGCTCCGGCATGACGCCACCCGCTTCTGCGGGCACGGGCGCGGATAGCGGGGCGAGAGAGGTCGAGTAGTCGCGGTTCACCGTCGTCGGTGGGTCTGTGAGTAGAGGAACTTGGTGCGGTCCTGCACGGAACGAACTGTCAGAAACAGGAGATACGTCGAAGTAAAACTGGCTATGATGATCGAATGAGCTAGGAATATTTCAGGGCATGGAATATAGTCACAAAATGCATTCTTTCCGGTGTCTGAGCTTCAAGATCTTGTGAGTTTTCAGGTGTGCTGTTTAGGACTCTGAAATTTGTTCAGTGTTCAAGCTTTACTGCTGATCTAGTATTCTGGTGATACAGTTTGCACACTGCAGTGGATGCGGTGTCCTGGTAACTTGAATGTACTAGTGTTCAGGTTCAGAATAGAAATTGCAAGCATTCCTTTCTCTTAAAAAAAATGCAAGTCTTGCCTAATTGGGAGTGGAGAGCTCCAACATTTGAAAATTAGTTTGTGCAGGTCTGTCTGAATCTGAAGAGAGAGGATTACAGCAACATTATTTACCTGGGCATGTCGGTTGAAGGCCAGTGTTCAGCCTGCAGATGAAAAAGTATGATACATCAATCTTGATTGCAGAAAACAGCAATAAACCGAAAAGCGTTCTGAAACACATTGCTTACAGAGTTGTAATAGTCCCATTGACAAAACCTCCATAGCTGCATGAAGAAACATTGCAGCCCGCACTCGTGGCATGGGTGCTCGCGTTGCCGAGCAGCACATTGCTGTTACTGCACTGCGTGCTCGGGCATGATCCTGACAGTGAAGCTGGTGCGCAATATAAACTGGCACGGAAGGAAAAATAGGAGTTACGAGAAGTTGTAAGCTGAATTTCAGCAGCAATGTTGCTTTTGTGAACTGAGAAGTTGTAAGCTGAGTTTTACTTGAGATTGCCCGGCCCACAGCTGCACTGCACGCAGTTGCCTGCGGTAAGTGCATAGGTTCCATTTGCCACAAGCAGTCCATGGTCTGAAGCAGTCTTTGGAAATGAAGATGCACATGCTGGAGATAAAGATGAAGGATGACCATCATCAGAAAGAAGATTAGGCAAATGCTGATGTTCAGAAAAGAGCAAACAAAGTTCTGTTCGGCCGTGGAGTCGCAGAGTTAGTAATAGACAAAAGCAGAGCATACAAATACAGAGAGATCAACCATGAAGAACTGAGCATACTTTTGAACCTCAATTAACATGACTGAAAGGGGATAGATGATCAGTTCATCATACTGAACAATGTGCTAGTGAATAAACCATTCGGGGCTCGAAGGTCCGTATCGATCAACTGCTAGGTACTACCTCTGTTCCTAAATGTATGATGCCCATTGCAAAAGTTTTCTCAAATGTACACCCTCTCTTCCTAAATGTAAACAGAGGGTGTACATTTGGAAAACTTATGCAAACAGAGGGTGTACATTTGATGCAATGGATCACAAATATCATATATAAAAGTATTATTTCCAAGCCTAAATGCATGCGTTTCGGCCTTTCCCAAGCAGTGATAAGTAACTGAAAGTACCAACTCAAAACTCTGCTCTACTGTATGTGTCCAAGTCCAACAGTGCCATGACGACAGAACTTCTGTGGGCACATGACTCTCATAGTTAGAAATTTGATGTCATCTCATACTACATTCCATTTCAAAGCAATGCAACATGACGATCTTGTAACCGAGATCACTGACACTGCTAGTGAATCAATTAAACCATCCCTCTAAAATGTGTGTGTGTGGCACGTAGTAAAAGAAAAGAGCGACAATCTGATCGATCACATTCATACCTGGCAACGGGATGGCGAGGATATCGCCCGGCGCGGCGACGGGGCTGCCCATGGCGTTGACGTTCATGACGTCCGTGACGGTGGTCTCGTAGGCGGCGGCGATGGCGGGCACGGTGTCCCCGACCTGCACCACGTAGGAGAGGTACACCGCGGGGAGGTTGCTGTCGGAGGAGTTGAAGCAGACGCAGGGCAGCGGGACGACGAGCGGCTGGCCTGCGTCGAGCGGCGCGTCGGCGTCGGCGTCGGCGAGCCCGTTGGCGCCGCGGATCTGGTCGGCGGAGGCGAGGCCCGCGAAGACGACGTCGGCGACGGTGGCGAGCGTGTCGGCGGGGCGCGCGGCGTAGCGGACGGCGACGGACTTGCGGACGCCGTCGGCGCAGGCGCAGCGCGCGGGCACGCGGAGGAAGAGGCCCATGGGCAGGATGCGGTGCGCGGCGCCCGGCGCGGCGAAGTCGAGCGCGTTGGCGGCGAGCAGCGCGGACGGCGCGGTGGCGAAGAGCGCGGCCACCTCGGAGACCTTCATGTCGGCGTAGAGCGTGTAGCCCAGCAGCGCCGGGCAGGAGTCCGACCCCGAGCACGGCTCGATCGTCGTCTTCGCCTCCGCGCACGGCGACGCCAGCATGGCGATCGCGACCATCACGGCCGCCGCGAGGATAGCCGGGAGCCCCATCATCGTTCCCGAATCCCGATAGATGCTGCTAGCTTCACTGACGACTGAAGCGAAGTGTGCGGCTCGTGACTCTGCGGGAGCATGCATGTGTAGGCGGCGCAGCCCAGGAGAGCAGAGCAAGTCGACCGAGGCGTGGCCGGCTTGTCAGTGGGAGCGGCGGGGCTGGCGCGTCGGTGCTCGTGAGTAATGGCGGGAGGATCGGAGGAGCTTGTTTGCTTTTGGTAGCGCTGGGAATCTGTGCCAAAACCATGGGAAGAGGGAAAGGTGGCAGAGAGGCGCCAGGCCAGGGAGAGCTTTCCCGTGGCCACCCCTCGGGTGCTTTGCTGTTGGCTCGATGACAGGCGGGTCTTGGTAATCTGCTGGCCCCATGAGTCGGTGGAAGACGAAGGTTTTCTGCAGAGTAGCCGAGTTCCGTTTCTTTGTTTCAAAAAAGTGGACGGAAGCATTTAACGGTCGGGGAGGGGAGAGGTGCGATGGCCCGCCAGTCGGTGGAACGAGGTGATCCGCAGCAACCAAGGACGGAGCATCTACAACCGGACCTTACAAATCCGGTCCTCAAACACCCGCGGACGCGTCCGGTCGCGTCCGTGGAGACTGATCGGTCATGTCTCAAATTTCCCTCTACACATCTAAGTCTTTCATATTTCATCACCTACTTCCATACAAAATCATGCAAATGAAATGCCTACGTACTACGTAGGACTATACTACTCATCGTCGTCCTCGGAGATGGCCTCAGCCGCCTGCGCCGCCCGCGCCGCCTCCATCTGCTGCCGACGAAGCCGTCTGGCCTCCGCAGCTGCCTCCGAGCGGATGGAGTTCAGGATGGCCAGCTGCTCGGGCCACAGATCCACGACCGCCGACGCTACCTCCTACTGGTCCTCCCCCACAACTTGCGGCGGCGCCTTCTCCCCCGGCTCCTGCTGGTCCTCCCCCACAGCTAGCGGCGGCACCTCCTCTGCCGGCTCCTGCTGGTCCTCCCCCACAGCTAGCGGCGGCTCCTCCTCCGCCGGCTCCTGCTCCTCCTCCTCTTCCACCCCCAGCTCCTCCTCGTCCTCGAAATCCTCCACCGGATCCAGAGGTAGCCTCCCGGCCCTGCGGATCCAGACATGCTCAAGGAGCCGGAGACGATGCTGGATTGTGTAGTGCCGGTGCCGTGGGGGCATGGCTAACGGGATCGGGTGGCGGCGGCGGAAGGGAGGAGGTGGATGTGCTAGGGCTGGGGGACACCGGCCGACTTAAATAGCCGGCTATGGATAAGGGCGGGGAGCCGGAGCGGCGCCACGCGGTGTTCATACTGCGGCGCCAGTCGAGGCGGCCGTCGGACCGTCGGGTTTCCAGGCGAGTCCGCGTGGGGCCACGCCGTCAGGCCGACGTGGCGGGCATGCTCGTCCCATATTTGGGCTGGAAATGAGGGGTGCCGGTCAGCCCGGGCGTTTGAGTCCAGTTTGAGAGGCCCGTCTGGGTTGATTTTTTGTGACCGGTCAGTGACCGGACGGCCTGCCCGGGCGTTTGAGGAGGATATAGGGGGTCCGAATGTAGATGCTCTAACGAATACCATCATGTTTTAGGCTGGTGGCAATGAGAGTACCGTAGTTAGTATCATGCATGTCAACTATGCAATTTTGATGAGGTGGCATGGAATTAAATGAAAAAAGAGATGGTTGACTATCAGGCTACTTATAGTGGAGAGTATCATATAATAGTATCATGCATATGATAATATTATATGATACTACCTTCATAACGCATAGTATCATAAACTACTATCATAGGTGATCTCATTTATTGACATGCAAGACACATAATAGTATAGCATTTAACATGATACGGTATCTACCTATGTTACTCTAACCCTCTTTCTCTTCTTTAATTGTCTGCCACATCAATAAGATACCCCTACTATGGCCAGCCTCATATCATGATATTGTATCATAATAAATGTTATACTACTATGTGTCATGCATGGTAATAAATAAGGTGATCTATGATACTAAGGGCATCTCCAATGGCTGTAAGATAGTTGTTGGTAAACTTTGCCACCTAGGATATATGATGACATGGCAATAAATAAATGAGGAGAGAGAGGAAAGCTGTATGTAGTTTAACCAACAGCTCTTGCACAAGCTCCAAGGCTATGTAGAGAGCAATTGCATTTATTCCCTCTTCTCCTATTGGATAGTATAGATGCAACCATTGGAGTAGTTGTATGATCTTTTGTTGGTTGATGACATGGACAATTTTACCAACAAGACTACATACAAACTATTGGAGATGCTCTAATATATGATACTATGCATTAGGCTGGTCGTAATGGGAGTACCATAGGTAGTATCATACATGCCAACTAGGCAATTTTGATGAGGTGGCATAGAATTAAATGAAGAAAGAGAGGATTGAGTATCATATCATGATACTGTATCATATTAAATGTTGTGCTAGTATGTGTCATGCATGTCAATAAATGAACTATCCTATGATCCTAACATATGATACTATGCATTACGGATGTAGTATCATATACTAGTATCATACTAGTATATGATACTACCCATTACAACCAGCCTTAGGGAAGTAGTATCATACACTAGTATCATATGCATGATACTAATTTATGATGCTACCCATTACAACCAGCCAAGGCAAAATTTCGTGTTTTGACCCTTTTTGGTAAGTTTAGCCGGATCTGACCCCGGTTCGATTTTTTTTCCGACATTTGATCCTTTTTCCTACCGCCAGGGGGCTCGGCGGTAGGCTTACACAACCTATCGTCGGGGTCTCTGGCGGTAGGCGACTAATCCACGTCAGCACAGGCAGACGGGCGTCGTCTCCCTCCGTCCCACCCTACCGCCGAGGGGCCTGGCAGTAGCCTGTCTTACCCTACCACTAGGGACCCCGGCGGTAGGCTCTGGACACTTATAAGCCGCGGGACCGGCCGCCCCACCCCCATCTCCCCACCCAGCCGCCCGAACAACAGAGAGTTCTTCCTCTCTCGCCCCCTCCCTCGTCTCCTCCACTCTTCCCTCGGATCTTCTTCGTTTCTTCACCATTTTGCAGATCGAGATGGCCCCGAAACGAGGAAAGTAAGGTCCTCCGAACCCTCCAATTAGTTTTAGTCAAATAGCTTCCGATTCATCACATTATTTGCTTCAAATCACCCCTATTTTGAACTAGATTTCATGTTTTTGTACCCTAGGATTGTTTTAGGTTGATTCTAGATGTTCTATGGGGTTGGATATGAACTCTAATCACTAATTGGAATGGTAGTGTGAAGATGAACCCTAGTTCATGTTTTTTTTAAATGATGGTATGATGCACGTTGGAGAAATTAACTCGTATGTTTGTTTTGATATGATGCATGTTGATATGATGTGATGCATGATGTATAGTGGATGTTGTTGAAGGAAATATGCTTAAGATGAACCCTAGTTCATGTTCTTTTGTTTTTGAAAAAAGAATGTTATTATGCATGTTGGAGGATTACCTCGTATGTTTGTTTTGATATGATGCATGTTGATATGATGTGATGCATGATGTATAGTGGATGTTGTTGGGGAAATTTATATGAATTAATTAATCATGTGGACATTATTTTTTGTGTGCTTATGCTTATGCTTATAATGCTTATGTTTATGCAATTTTATTTAGGCGGCCACCTCTTCCGGACAACATCGGCATTAGGTACTCCATGCTTGACCCTGCGTTCGACAGGGGTCATCGTGCTCGTTTCATAGAGAAGGAGTGGTAATTACTATGATCGAAATATTTAACCAAAGCTTTCGAATTGATGAAAATAAATTAATGATTTTTGGCGTCCACATTTTGACAGATGCTCCCGCCACTACGCATGAGGGGTCATGCAGCCGTGAAAATGCAGTACGACGAGCGCTACACGTCGTACTTCAGGAGAGCCCCAGTGTTCGGTTTCGTCCTACAGTTCAAGCGTCAACCGCCGACGCTCGTCCACTCAGTTCTCACAACTTTGATCGACCGGTGGCGGCCCGAGACACACGGTTTCCATCTCCCATGTGGGGAGATGACGGTGATCCTCGAGGATTGGGGGATGATTACGACCCTACCGATCGAGGGCCAGGCTCTCACTGGGCGAGTGGAGAGGACGAACTGGCAGGATAGGGTTACCACCCTCATCGGCGACTGCCCCCCCCCCCCCCGCTAAGGGTAACCGAACATCCGGTTTACCGCTACCATGGCTCCTGAAGACCCGGATGAAATGCCTGGCAGATGCCAATGATCGGACGATGGAGCAATACACGAGGACCTACATGTGGTATATTCTCACGGAGGTCGTGTTTCCAGACAGCTCAGGGGACATTGCCCTATGGATGTATCTCCACTTCCTAGCTAACGGGGATGCATGGTACAGTTGGGGGTCCACCGGACTAGCCTACCTATACCGTTCGGTAAGAGAATATCTCATTGTTTTCATAGACATATGCTTCTTAATATTGTGTTATCTGATCATCAATTGATGTTTTGTAGCTTGACGACGCAACCCATAGGATGGAAAAAACATCCGATGTGTGTGGATTTGTCTGGGCCCTCTTCATTTGGATGTGGAAGCGCTTGCCGGTGGGGCGTCTGGAGAAAAAACCATGGCATCCATGGACTGACTACGGCGAAGATGACGACTCTGCTCGATACCCGACCGTCGCGTACTCCTGGGACGTGGTGGATGTCTACACGGGCACATCCAAGGCTTTGTACAAGCTCTTCACCAACGAGCTGGACGCCTTGACGCATTCACACGTATATAAACTAGCTCACTATCTTTTTGACGCCACTTGCATCGAGAACTTGCCAATATTTTTGTAATAGGTTATCTGGTGGCCGTATCATGACCGAGAGTGGTGGTTCGAGCTGAACGTGATGTGCGATAAGGACAACACTAGCTGGCGGTGCATGGTGCCCATGATATGTGTGTACGCCGTCGAGTGGCACTTGCCACACCGCGTGGCGGCACAATTTGGGTTTTACCAAATTACCCTACCGGGCAATCCGAACGAAACCGGCTAGCACGACCTTCACTTGTGAGTGCATTCTTCTATGTTACCGTGTTTTCGTTGCGTTTGACATTCTTATGATGTTTTGCGTTGCTTATGCCTTGCAGGATGAGCAAGCAGAAATGTCGAAAAATCACAGACCGGGGAGATGAGCATAAAATTTTTGTGACGGAGTGGAACCGGCGAAAGTTTCGTAAAGATGCGGAAAGGAAACTGATTCACTGGGATGCGTACGACCATTACCACATGAGGTGGTACGACGATGGCGTGAAGCACCGTCTTCGCCTCAGGCCCCAGTGGACGACAACGGATATCGCGGAACTAGAGGCGGATGGCCCCGAGGATTAGGCCTACCGTGACGACATTAGAGACATGAGTGGATTTAGGGAGTATGCACCCCTTATTAGCAGAGTGGTAGGTTTTGTTCTTCTGTTTTGATCCAGCGGTTGGATGTAATCTATTTTATTCTTCATTGTGAGTCACTTATTCCTTTACAGTCCTCGCAGCTGAACAAATGCATTTTTTGAGGGCTCGGATGCGTTAGGTGGTGCCCCCGGGACCGAAGGTTCTGAGAACAAGTTGAGGGACACGATGAAGGTAACATTGGAGCGTCCTAGAATTACCTTATGTTCTTGTTCATTTGTAATCATAAATTTGATCCGTATTATGCTTGTTTCATTCTTATTGCAGAAGGTGGTGAAGCGTTGTCGCAAGCTGGTGGGCCTGCTTGGGTGCGCTAGCTCGACTGCAACTCATGATCCTGTAGGCCCACAGGGTACCATCGCTTCGTCGAGCCATGCTGCATCGTCGTCCAGGTTGGCTGAGGAGGAGGACGAGGATGATGAAGAAGATTAAGAGGAAGATGAGGAGGAGAGCGGTCAGGAGGAGGAGTACGATGACGGACCTCCACCAAATCAAACAACTCAACTTGAGAAGAGGAATAAGCCGAAGAAGGATTGGCAGAGTCCTTCCCCATTTCAGAAACCGCATCTTCGCAAGAAGAAGCCTGATGAGACTCGTTCAAAGAAAAACGAGGATCGTAACTCCAAGAGGGGTAGGCACAAGTGAATTGCTTAGTTACACTATTTGTGATGGCTTGTCAAACTATTTTCTATTTGTTGAACTATGTGGAACCATTTGCTACTATGTGTTATGAAACTATTTGCTATTTGTGTTGGCTTAGTTAAACTATTATTCATATCGAGTGTGATACATGTTATATTCTGTGATACATGTTTTAAAATCTATAATGTTGTTGTGCCAATTTTTTTTTGAAAAGAAGCAAACATGTTAGGTGCAAAAAATGCACTGGCAGCCCACCCTACCGCCAAAGACCCTGGCGGTAGGGTGTGTAACCCTACCGTACGGCTACGCCAATTCCAGGTTACAGAACCTCTCCGGGCTCCGACCACCAACCCTACCGCCAGGACCTTTGGCGGTAGGGTCTCATAACCTACCGCAGTATGCCCTGGCGGTAGGGTGTTAAGCCACGTGAGCGCACACCCATGAGTTGACGACTGCTGCCGTTAAACCTACCGCCGGAGACCCTGGCGGTAGGTTGTGTAATCCTACCACTGAGACCCCTGATGGTAGCAAAAGGGTCAAATGTCAAAAAAAGTTTGAACCGGGGTCAGATCAGACTAAACGTGACGAAAATGGTAAAAACATGAAATTTAGCCTCATGTTTACATGTTCGGACGTGTTTTCGGATGGTCCATCAACCGTCGGTTATACTCTCTTTGTTTTTGTTTACTCCGCATATTATCTTTGACAGAAGTCAAATTTTATAAAGTTTCATCAAGTTTGTGAAAAATAATATGAACATTTAGAATAACAAATTTATATGATGAATCCATGATATTGATTTGGTGGTGTATATGTTAATATATGTATTTTATAAATTTGTTGAGTATTTAAGATTCAACCTTATACAAACATAATATGCGGAGAAAATAAAAATAGAGAAAGAACAATCATATTCATCAAATGTCTGCCTCTTATCTAATGTAGAGAGGAGAGAGAAGGACTGAGCGAAAAAGGGTCAGTTTGTGGTGGGACCCAAGACTTCCGGAGTGTGTCCGACTCCCCAAACCACTTCTATGCTAGCTACCGTTTTATGGAATTTCAGACAATTGATTGTGTTTGTGGACATTTGATGACTCTTGTTGGATGACAAATAGTGTCAAAGAAAGTTAATGTTCATACCATATGGTATTGACATTTAGAAGCGATTTGGTGTACCGCATTGAAGATGCCCTAAGATGTGTGCGTGAAATATATGTGGGCCGTTGATGAAATCCAAGAAGTTAAAAAAAGTGCATGGGCAGACAACAAACCATGACGTCAAGCGTGGCCGAAATGCAAAAACTATGTCTCCCTTATCGCTGGATGTAGCATCGGTTTTTTTTATGACATTTGCACGAGTTCCATGTTTTTATGTTGTGGTTTATACTGTTTGCATCGGTTTTCATCATTTTTTTTAATTTTTTCTTCATGTTTCTTTGTTTCATTCTTCATTTTTTCTTTGTTTTTATTTTATCTAACACATGTCTATTTTTAATGACATCTTATATTTTTTTACATATTTGGAACATTATTCTATACATGTTTAATATTTTACAAATACATGGTTACATTTTTTAAATATATGTTTTTATGTCTATTTTTTTGTTCAAAATCGTACAATACATATGAAATATTTTGTATACACGTTTAACATTTTTTTATTTCATAAATTTTTTAATATATTTTTTGAGTACATTATATTTTTTTCCAAACACCCGGTGAAACCATCATTTGAATGCTACGATTTTTCTAAACCCTATCACCACATTGTACAGTTTTTTTTTTGTAATTTCAGATTTTGTTTTGAAAAACGTGAACTTTTTTTAAATGTAACGTACTCCACGATTTTATTGAATGGTATAATTTATTTTTTGAATTACACAAACATTGTGTACATTGTAACATTTAGAAAAACGGCTTGTACATTTGTTTTAAATGCGTGAACAAATTTCAAATGTCACAAAGATTTATTTAAATGCTATCAACACTTTCTAAAATTATACTAACAACATATTTACACCACGTTAACATTTCCAAAATTCCGATGATCATTTAATAAAATTGAAGTACATTAAGTCATTTTGAACATATGTACTTATAAAATTTGTAAAAGGCAAATAAAAAAATGAACAAACCAGGTGTACGAATACCCGCGTTATTATGGGCCGGTCCATTTAGGGCTTCCTTGAGGCGAGACGTGCTTGCATTTCGCAGCGGACGAGACACAGCCGCCCCCATACGAAACCCGATTGTTATTTGGCGCTTATACTCAAGATCATTAATTAAAGGGTATCCTTGCAAAGGTCACTACCACTTCTTAGTGGATTAACAAGTGACGCACTTCATATGGACCACGGCATACCGAACCGATTTCATCATTGTGAATAAATTTTTTGTGTTACTCCCGAAATAAATAAATAATGTTTTTTTCCTTTTTGAGATGCACAGCCGTGTCTCTCACGAAAGAAAATCTGTGCCTTCCGTGGAAGAGAAAAAAACATATTTTTTTACTTTTCTAAGAAGCATAGTTGTGCCTTTCGTGGAAGAAAATCTGTGCCTCCACAAGAAGCAAATTTGTGCCTTTAGTGGAGGAAAAACAAAAAACATGTATCTTTTTGTTTTTTTGAGAGGCACTGTTGGACCTCTCATGGAAGCAAATGTGTGCATCCACGAGAAGCAAAAAAACACGTTTAACAAATAAAAATATTCCACCAAAACATAGAAAAAATCGTGAAAAAACCGAAAAGCAAAAAAAGTGGCGACGGCTCAGAGCGCGTTAAGTATCGTGCTCTCAGCCCACCAAAGTGACAATTGCGGGGCTCCCGCAAAGGATACCCATTAATTAGTTGCTCCCAATTATACCGCCACTTAAAGGACATGTACCTCTTATATGTACTAGGTCATAGTGTCGCGTTTTGTTTTTTTCGAATGTCACCAGCCGGTTTTGTATGGCTTCTATAATCTTCTGACCGGCTTTGGAAGCTTCTAAATCTTCCATATAATTTTTCAGTGATTGTTCATTTTATTTTCTATTAATTTTTATTTTATTTTTAAATATTTTAAAACTTTTTAAATTAGGGTACTTTCTCAAATTGTGATTTTTTAATTCCATGAACGTTTTTCAAGTTCATGCATTTTTTAAGTTTAAGAACTATTTTTAAATCTGTGAACAATTTTCAATTCAAATTTTTTTCCAAATATGTGAACTTTTTTCAAAATTCACAAACATGTTTCAAATCCATGAACATTTTTTAAATGCGTGATTTTTGTTTAGTTTGTGATTTTTTTAAATTCATCTTGTTCCAGTTTTACTAATTTTTTTTGAAATTTTTGATCTCTTTTCCAGCTCGCAATCTTTTTTTCAAATTCGCTAAGTTGTTAAAAAATCCATAATTGTTTTTCTGTTAACATTTCAACAGTATTATAAAATCCCTACCATTATTTTTCCTGCCAGGCCAGCAACAGAAAAAATCGAAGAAAAAGACCAGTTGGCGAAGGGAGCGATGGAGCGGGCGTGGCGAGCGAGCTGCGCGAGATTAGGCCGCGGTTCAATTGCATAAGCGCGAGCGCCAGCTTGCTAGCTGGCGCTTAACGCACTATCTTCTTTTGCTTTAGTTTTGAATGAAATAAGTGATAGAAATAAATATGTAAAAGTTACTTTCTGTTTTGAGAATAGGGAGGCAAACTGTGAAGCACATTTTCGATAAAGGGCATTTTATTACTTAAAAGATTTAAGCATTACAGCCGGCCTCTGCTTAACTGAGATGCACACAGCCATATTCAAGTTCAAGTTCCAAAATAAGCAAAAAGGCGAAATACACTTAATTAAATGTAGTCTATATAACGCCTAATTCGTAGGAGGACCAATCCGAAGATCATGCTGCCATCTATGTCGGGTAAAAGTATCCATCGCCGTGGCCTCCAAGCGTGTACACACCTCCGTAAATAGGTCTCGATACTCCACACGTTGTAGAGACGACCATAAACGGAGCGTACCGGTACATCCGTAGATAACCTACATAACAGAAGTACTTTTATCGTTAAAAATCTTATCATTTCTACATAGCCAAAGCGACCAAATAACGGCAAGCGCTCCCACCCTAAGAAGAATTCTAAACTTGTAGTCTATCCCATGTAACCAGTTGCCGAATATATTAGCAACGCTACGTGGAGAATACAAGCCAGAAGCTACTTGGATGACTGACCATATAGAACGAGCCAATTTGCATTGGAAAAACAAGTGTTTTATTGTCTCATCGTGATGACAAAACACACATTACGTACTTCCATGCCAATTCCTCTTAATAAGATTATCTTTGGTAAGAATGATTCCTCGACGAAGATACCACGCAAAGATTTTATTCTTAAGCGGTATCTTCGTCTTCCAAATCTTCTTGTTGTTATCAACTGGCACTTCTGACTGGATCAGAGCACTATACATAGACTCTACCATGAATTTACCATTCACATGTAGACTCCAACAAAATTCATCGGTTCCTTGTGATAGTTGTACCGTGAATAATCTCAATAATAGAGAGTTCCATGATTCAAGTCTAGGACCAATTAAATCTCTTCTGAACGTCACATCCGGCGGAAATGAATCCAAAACCGTGGCGATAGTATCACCTTTGTGACGTACAATGTTGTATAGAGCCGGATATTGTTCTCGGAGTGTAGCATTACCTAGCCACTTATCCTCCCAGAATCTAATTTCCGATCCATCTTTAATAGCGAAGGACCCATAGCGAAAGAAGTATTACTTCGTAGCCATTAGCCATCCCAAAAGTGTGAGTCCCCAGGCTTCCAATATACTTGGGACACTGCTTTTGAGCCCACATATTTTCTCCTTAGGAGGGTTTGCCATACGCCGTTTTCTGTCAATAACCTAAACAACCATTTGCCAAGGAGGGTAGTATTTTTGACCTCAAGATCATGAATACCTAGTCCCGCTGGTCTTTGGGACGGCAAACCACACTCCATTTAGCTAGTCGATACTTCTTATTCTCACTATCTCCTTGCCAAAAGAATCTTGATCGGAAATAATCCAATTTATGCAAGACACCTTTAGGCAATTGGAAGAAAGAAATCATATACAGTACCATATTACTTAGCACTGAATTTATGAGGACCAATCTTCCACCCAGAGATAGCAGTTTTCCTTTCCAACTGCTTAGCCTTTTTTGTAATCTCTCCTCGACGTGTTTCTATTCAGCGTTTGTAAGTCTTCGATAATGTATCGGTATCCCCAAATAGCTGATCGGAAACTGGCCTAACCCGCAGCCAAACAATTCAACGTATAGGTGTGCCTCGTCTTGGTCCTTGCCAAAACAAAATAATTCACTTTTATGGAAATTTATCTTGAGACCAGAAAGATGCTCGAATGCTGACAAAATTAATTTCAGATTTCTCGCTTTCTCTAGGTCATGATCCATAAAGAGAATCGTATCATCGAATATTGTAGGATAGAAATTCCACCATCCACAAGATGATTAACTATCCCGTCAATTTGACCATCAACTTTTGCTCGCTCAATCATGACAGCTAACATATTAGCCACTATATTAAATAGCATGGGTGATAATGAGTCACCCTGTCTAAATCCCTTCTTCATTTGAAAGTAGCGGCCAACGTCATCATTGACTTTAACGGCCACACTACCTCCGGAAACGAAGCTATGGATTAGAGCGCGCCACTCTGCACAGAAGCCTTTCATTCTGAGAGTCTGTTGGAGAAAAGACCATTTGACTTTATCATAAGCTTTCTCAAAATCGATTTTGAGGACGACCCCATTCAACTTCTTCCGATGTAGTTTGTGAACCGTTTCATGAAGGATTACCACTCCATCTAGGATGTTTCTACCTTGCATGAAAGCAGTCTGGGAAGGACGAACCACATGGTCAGCCACCGAGTTTAGCCTAATCATCGCTACCTTCGTGAAGATTTTAAAACTAACATTAAGGAGGCAGATAGGTCTATATTGTTCTATCTTTACTGCCTCATTAACCTTAATTAGGTAATAAAATTATCTCACCAAAGTTTAGACGAAACAATTCTAATTGTCCCTCATGTAGGTGACCAAATAAATCTAGAAGATCTGGTTTGATAACCTCCCAGAAGTTCTGATAGAACTCGGCTGGAAAACCATCTGGACCAGGGGCCTTGTTATGTTCCATTAGGAAAACGACCTTCTTTATCTCCTCCTCAGAGTAAGGAGTTGTTAGAAGGTTATTTTCCTCAACAGAAACCTGAGGAATGTCGTCTATTCGGGACTCATCCATTGAGAAGTTGCTTACTTCTGGAGCCCCGAACAGATTTTCATAATAATTAGTTATATACGATTTAAGTTGCTCATGGCCTTTAATCATACCCTCCTCTTGTGTAAGGGAATGAATAAGTTTCTTCCGGTGTCTGCCATTAGCCACACCATGGAAGTATCTAGTATTCGAATCCCCTTTAAGAATGAATTGAGAGTTTGAATGCTGGTACCATTTGAGTTCCTCTTCTCTCAGAAGTCTAGCTATCTGTGCATTAGTTTGGCTCTTGATTTCAATTTCATGTTCCGATAGCGGTCGAACCTCTGCGAGAGCTTCTAACTCGTCAATAAGAGATGTGAGATGAAGCTTCTCTTTTTTAGGATACCCGCAGTATGCCTAGCCCACCCACCAAGGAATTTACGTGTTGCACGTATTTTATTATTCCATTTATGAATTGGAGTAAGCCCAGCTACAGGTTTCACCCACACCTCCTTGACCATATCATGAAATCCATCACGAAGTAGCCAACCAAGTTTGAACTTGAACTTGCGTCTAATTTGTGGTTGTGACAAACTAGTGGTTAGAAGGATAGGGGCATGGTCTGATAGAGCCTCGATACGAGGAAGTGCATGCACGAAAACCATGGGGAATTTAGATTCCCAGTCGGTATCCATTAACACGCGGTCTAATTTCCCATATGTCGGTTCGGGTAGACTGTTCGCCCAAGTGAACTGTCTCCCAATCATGGAAACCTCTCGCAAATCAAGACTGTCAATAACAGCATTGAATAGTAAAGGCCAATGATTATCAAACCTACCAGGACTTTTCTCGTTTGGGAATCTTAGTAAATTAAAATCACCACCTATTAGAATAGGATAGGGATTATCATTCGCCAGATTAACCACCTCACGAAGAAAGTCAGCCTTGAACTCATCCTGTGCTGCACCATACACGGCGACAAGGGTCCATGTGAAGTTGTCTGCCTTGTTGCGGATATGGAGTTTTATATGATACTCACCATTCGAACTTGCCAACACATCCATAGTTCCTGTATTCACACCAAGTAATATGCCCCCAGAACGACCCCTAGGCGGACGTGAAAACCAGGTGAAATCTATTCCGCAAGAAAGACGGTTAAGAAGACTTACCGAGAAATCACGTCTACCCGTTTCAGAGATAGCCAAAAAATCTAGGTTATGTTCCCTATTACAATCCGCAATGAATAAATGTTTAGCCATGTCACCAAGACCTCTGCTATTATAAAACATGCCATTCATTTGGAAACAATTGGAGATTTCAATTTTTTAGCCCTCTTAGAGGACTTATGACCCTTTTTCGAACGGGATGCTTTAGATTTACGTCCGGATGCTATAAGTTCGTGTAATAAAATAAGCTCAGGTTCATCCAAGCCCACGTCCGAAACCTCTCCCACTACGTGAGCTAGGAGCTGACCATCTACTGTGGCATGCAGCTCCTCCTCATCCAAGTGAAGGGAAACAGGTTTACTAGAAACTAATGGAGCAACCTTTACTCAGTCATACTCAATATGTCTCAAAGCATTAGTCGAAACCAAAATTTCTTTCTCATAGCTACCCAGACTAACACCAACATTATTTGGATTTGAAGCGATTGTAGTAGCAGAGAAAGATAAAAAGGATTTGGGAGAAGAAGTTATACCTGTATTGTCGAGGTTTTGCACAGCCTTACGACGCATTGCCTTGGCCAATGAATCCTCGTCCGTGTCCATACGCCCGTCCTCAGCAACAGTATGACGGCTACTACGACGAGAGGGGGTCCTCTCCATAGAAGCACATTGCAAACGGTTAGATGTCTTAGCTAAGGCAGCTTCGTCGCTCCCCGTAGGTCGGCATTTGTGGCTAGGGAACCCACCAGACATTGCTTGCATTCCTTCGGTTCTGAACTTTGAATAAATCTCTAGTTCACCTAAAAAACAAACTGGCGCTTAACGCACTGGACCAAAAGGCTTCTCTAACTCTGTTTGATTTTCTCAACTTGTGATCGCTTCTGATTGCAAGACTGATCACATATATCATTGGAGGCACTCTCGGGGACTAAGCACTGTCATTTAAGAGATCGACATGCGACCGAAGGAACATAACTTATTAGACGAGCGTCGCCATGTGCGTCCGTTAAACCCTCATGGTACTACTCTAATTTCTGTAAACATGTCTACTTATAATTAAATGGAGCGTGTTCAGCCCAAAGAAAAAAACTCGGTTTGATTTTCTATCGGCAACTAGCACATGAGAAGGAGGCTATAGTTAAGAACACAAAAAGTAGGTACATATAACCTTTATCACAGAAGCTTTAAGAAAAAAATCTTCATCATGGAATGGGATTTTGCTTGCCAAACCATAACAGAAAGGACATTACAAGCTGTGTCCAATGAATTAGTACAGTACCATTCCATTAATTCCATGCTAGTGTTAACACGTACGACTGAACGTTGACGTTCGTATACATTCGAGGGCAAGAAAGAGGTAGATCTACATTTCACGAGCAGGTTCCCACGGACATTCTTGTAGTCACCCGTGACCCGTAACATGCTCAGTTTTAGATAATTCCTAATGCTAACACCACAAGAAGGTATCCCATAAGGTGCGATGTCGGTAGCTCGTGTGTGCGACGAGTTGATCATGGATTCCGTGAGTTGGATGAGATGCCCCATATCGTTGGCACCTCCAACGAGACTATTTCCTGGTGTCGCTCATTTCCAACATTCATTCTAAAACAATCTATGTAGACGGACCTTTTGTCTCTCTCGCTGTGCAGACCAGGGGAAATTTGCTAAGTATTGTTGGTTTGCACCGTGCTCTCATCTTACTCTATTCAGCCGTTGGAGGTCACCATAGTTATATATAGGTGAGAAAAAATGTGAACAATTAAAGACATACATACTTTCTCTCTCTTGTCTTGAAAAGAGGAGTAGGTGCGCGCAAATTAATATATGGTCTTCTGATAATGCTGAATACAAAAGCAAGTACTTGAGATATTAGTGGCGATTTTAACTGCAGAAAAAAAATAGTACACCAAAAATTCATGGTGGCATTAATAATACCAAGGGCTTGTGTTGTTCTTCACTACTACTAGCAGGCAGAAGGCGTTGGGCACGCCGAGCCCGCAAGATAGCCCGTGTGAGAGCTTGTTGTTCTAAAATGAAGTATAGAACATTTTTTTAGATAGGAGGCATAATGCCCGGCTTTAGCGAATTGAAGTCCTTATGAGTTTACAAGGAATTTCAAACTACATAGCAACACATAAAGGATAAAAACACAAGTTCGATACAGACACTCATGGGCCAAAGTCACAATGGCATGACTGCCAAAGCTAAAGTAACATGATAGAGAGTCCCATTCGCAGCAACAAGATACACTATGATGATCCTCCTTGTTGTTGAGCGGCGAAGTGCCTTACGGTCTTGGCCTGTTGACGGAATTTCACGCTGATCTCCTCGAGAGCAGATGCCTCCGGTGTCTTGGTCAACAGCTTCCATAGACGTAAGAATATAGTCATTTTGTAAAGAACATCAGCTGGTTGCCTAACAAAAATCCCCTCAATGAGTGATTTGTTTCTAATGCTCCATAATGTCCATGCATGAGCAGCGAAAACAAGCCAAACCAGCTTTTTACTGGAACCCGACAGCCTAGAACTAAGGTTGTGGAATTCATCCAAAGATGTAGGTGCTCATCTGCATCCTATGACGTCTCGGACACATCCCCATAGGAATTTTGCCAAGACACACTTAAAGAAAATGTGGTTCCCATCTTCGACCATGTCACACAAAGGACAATGTCCGTCACCAGGACCATGTCCTTTTTGCACCTCCACTCCCGTTGGGAGCCTATCCTGTACTAGCTGCCACAAAAATCTTAATCTTGGTGGGAATGCGTGCTTTCCAAATGTCCATTGCCTGAAATGGGGCTGCACCCAAGTGCAAGGCCTTGTATAAGGATCTAGTGGAGAACTGGCCTATTGATCCAAGTTTCCATCGAAATGAGTCGGACTCATTTAAGGGAATTTGGTTTCTGAGTAAATCCACCAAACGGTTCCATTCTAGGATGTCCAAGGGCCCTAGAGATCGACGAAACTGTGGGCACCATTGTACGTTTCACCAGTACTCATATACCAACGAATTTGGGTTTCAAAAAATAGCAAACAAGCGCAGAAACTCAGCCGTGAGAGGGGCGGTCCCAAGCCACGCATCTAGCTAGAACAACATTGCCTGGCCATTACCAATGGTGGGTACTGCACTCTCAGTAGGTGTCTGATTTTCATGACCGAATTCCAAAATTGAGACCCATTACGACTATTGGCCGTGTACAATGAGGTGTTCTGGAGGTATTTCTGTCTGATAACATCTAACCACAACCCACCCTCCCCTGTTAAAATTTTCCATGCCCATTTGGCCATAAGGCACCAGTTCATGTGCTTCGTGTTTAATATATTGAGGCCCCCAACCTCAATAGGGGCACAAATCATGCTCCAATGAACCATGTGGTACTTTTGCTTCCCAAGTTCTTTACCCCAAAAGAATCGGGAGTGAGCAACGTCAAATTTTGCATGGACCCCACCATGTGAGAGGAAAAAACCCATAATGAACATTGACAGACTTGATAGACAAGAGTTGATTAAGGTCAATAGGCCACTACTAGACTGATACCTACCTATCCCGGGCTCAAGTCTCCCGTCCACTCGGTCCGTAAGGAATGTGAAATCTTCAATAGTGAGATGTTGGTGAGTGAGGGGCATGCCTAGGTATTTGATGAGTAGGGAGCCCAATCGACAATTCATGATGTGAGTTGCCCTTAACCGATCTTCCAGACTCCCTCTGGTAACATAAGCTTCACTCTTGTCAAAATTTATTTTTAACCCCGACATGGATTCGAAGCACATTAAAAGAAACTTTAGGTTAACCAACCTGATCAGGTCATTCTTTATAATGATGAGGGTATCATCCGCAAATTGAAGATGTGTGATCCACCCTCCCGGACCTCAGGGAATATGCCCTGAATGTGCCCAACCTTGTGAAGCTCCATCTAAGATGACTGCTAAGGCATCAACCATGAAATTAAACAATTGTAGGGATATGGGGTCCCCTTACCTGACCTCACTGGAATTTGTAAAGAAAAGTCCAGGTTCCCCGTTGATATTTATAGCTGTTTGTCCTCCCCGGACAAGCTGCATAATCCAGATGATCCATAATGGAGAGAGACCTTTCCCGCGCATAACTTCTTGAAGAAAGTTCAATTAACTCGGTCGTACGCTTTTTCAAAGTCAAGCTTTAGAATGAAATAACTTTCATTCTATCCGGAAGCAGAGTGAAGTATTTCATGGAGCACCGATATACCCTCAAGGATGCCCTGACTTTTAATAAAACTGACTCTCATTAATGACTCCATTAGCCACTGGAGACAGTTGTGTGCATTGACCAACAACCTAAAGCTTACATTGATCAGGGCAATGGGTCCAAACCGCTTGATAAGACCTGCCCATGGAATCTTAGGAAGCAGGGTGATCATAGCGTAACTCAACCCCTTAATATCAATTTCCCCTTTTGTAAAATCATCCAACACTTCGAACAATTGTGGCCCCACCATGGGCCAAAACTTCTTATAAAAAGAGACCTAGGAAACCATTAGGTCCCGGAGCCGTATTTGGGCGAGTGGAGGCAAGAGCTCTCTCTAGCTCCAGGGAAGAAAAAGGAGCCGTAAGGGCCGCATTCTCCTCGTCCCATACTTGGATTTCTTCAACTCATGTGTTGCTAGCCAGGTCAGCCCCACCACGCTCCCCTAATGCTAGCAACCAATGATAAAAGTCATATATATGATGACTTAAATCGGAAGGATCGGAGATAATGTTCGGGCCATCCCGCAAAGTCATTATCTTACACCTTCTCCGTCTTCCGTTGGCAATTTCCTGCAAGTACGACATATTGAGATCACCCTTTAAAACCAAGTTTACGAACCTTTTTGCCTCCAGTAGAGCTCCTCACATATGTTAATGAACCCCATGTCATCCTCGAGACTATACTGCAAGGCCCACTCATCATCTGACAAGTCATTCCCCTCTGCCAACAAGTCTAAGTCTTGGATTTGATTAAGGATATTAGACTTCCTGGCCTTAAGAGCGCCACTTATGTTGGCGGCCCACCCATGCAGGTGGTGGCACATCTTCTGAATACAGTGTTGCAAATGATCCATGTTGTTAGTCAACGGACCGTACCGGTGTGGTGACTACCGAAACGCCTGCGTCCACCTAGCCTGGATTACTTCCAGAAAGCAAGGGTATTCAAGCCATTGCACTTCGAAGAAAAATCACGACCATTGCGGACCTCAGGCCTTTCCCGAGTCCAAAAACAGCGGACAATAGTCTGATCCTAATCTGGTTAGAGCGTGGAGGGAGCATAATGGGAATTTGTGCTCCCACTCCGGAGACACGAAAACCCGGTCTAACACACATTTGATTGGATCTAGAGCTGCTGAAATTAGATCGGATGGGAGCTTTACTTGGACAAAAAAGAAGAAGTATAGAACATGAGGAGGAAATCGGTAGAGAAGGAACTTTTGTTTATTGAGCGGTTTCACATGAGCCCCTATGTATTTTTGTACTTAACCCTGAGAACTGATGAACTACTGTACCATTCAGATTCAAAGTAATTCAAAATGAAGTAGACCTACAACCAAAACAAAGCCCTATAATGAAACTTGCAAAGTATGCAACCCCATATCCACATCACCTTGTGCTGCAATAGATAAGAAGACCAATTAGTTAATCAAATATGATACAAAGAGGGAAAACTAATAGAAAGTTTCATGCGAAATAAGAGAGACCACCTTACTCCCTCGATGTGTCCAAAATAGAACAAATAAGATATCCCATGAGGCTACCAGCGATATTGTTTTATGTAGTATATGGAAAACTTAGTTAATTGAATGATTAAATGAAACAAGGCCAACTTACAAGACGCGCCCATGCTTAAGCCCATTGTTGGTTGAGTTGTTACTGATACGTCTCCAACATATCTATAATTTTTGAATGTTCTATGCTATTATATTATCAATCTTGGATACTTTATATGCAATAGTATGCTATTTTATATCATTTTTTGGGACTAACCTATTAACCCAGTGCTAGTTCTTGTTTTTTTGCGTGTTTTTTGAATTTTGCAGAGAATCAATACCAAACGGAGTCCAAACACGATGAAACTTTTTGGTGATTTTTTCTGGACTATTTTGGACCCCACGAAGCTTTAGGAGGAGGCCAGAAGTCACACGAGGGAGCGACAAGCTTGGAGGGCGCGCCCTAGGCGGTAGGGCGCGCCCCCCGGCTTGTGGCCCCCTCGCGAAGCCCCCTGACCTAGTTCCACTTCTATAAATTCTAAAATATTCTGAAAACCCCAGAGAGCAACCAGAAACACTTTTTCTGCCGCCGCAAGTTTCTATTCCGCCGTGATCTCATCAACCTTGCTGCCTCCATGATGATGTGTGAGTAGTCCACCATAGACCTACGGGTCCATAGCTAGTACCTAGAGGGCTTCTTCTCTCCCTTTGATCTTCAATACCATGTTCACCGCAATTTTCGCGGTGATCTATCCAATATAATCTTCTTTTGCGGTGTGTTTGTTGGGATCCGATGAATTGTGGGTTTATGATCAGATTATTCATGGAAAATAATTGAGTCTTTTTTGAATCTATTATGCATAATTATTATAGCTTCATATTTCTCTTCGATCTATCGGTTTGGTTTGGCCAACTAGATTGATTTATCTTCAGTGAGAATGGTGCGTTGTAATGGGTTCAATCTTGCGATGCTCTATATCCCAGTGACAGAAAGGGACAAGACACGTATTTGTATTGTTGCCATTAAAGATAAAACGACGAGGTCTATTCATATTTCTTGAGTTTACTTTGTCTACATCATGTCATCTTGCTCCAAGCATTACTCTGTTTGTCATGAACTTAATACCTAGATGGGCAAGCATAGAAACGCTCTCGAAGTGGAGTAATAGTAGTAGATGCATGATCGTTTCGGTCTACTTATTTATGGACGTGATGCCTATATGCATGATCATTGTCGTGAATAACATGTCATAACTATGCGTTATTCTGTCAATTGCCCAACAGGAATTTGTTTATCCACCATATGCTATGTTCGAGAGAGAAGCCTCTAGCGAAAACTATTACCCCGGGTATACCTAAACATATTTACTAAAACCCTAAAAATACTTTTCTGCAATTTGTTTACTGTTTTTTCTTTTTATATTTGTATCATCTATCTCTATCAAGATTTAATCCTTGCCTTGCAAGTAACGAGTTCAAGGGGCTTGACAGCCCTCTTGCCTGCGTTGGGTGCAAGTGTTTGGTTTTATGTGTAGGTGTTGATGACAGGAAGTTGCTTGATTCTCCTATTGATTCGATAAGCTCGATTCTCACTGAGGGAAATACTTATCTCTACCATATTGCTTCACCCCTCCTCTTCGGGGAAAAACCCAATGCAGTTTACAAGTAGCAACATCCACGAAGAAACATGTCATGATTCTTCATGATCTGTGCGATAGTCGTGGCGCCAAGAGAGCTACTAGGAGCTTGGAGAAGAGTTTCCTGAAGCCATGGACAAGGCTTATTAATAGATAGGATGTGACGTTGAACGATTCGTCCGACTTGGACAACACGATCAGAAGTGCATCGTTGAGGTTCCGAAGCCGCGTAGTCAGAGATGGAACAAGTGTTTTAGAGCAGTCATTATGTCGTCCTTGATGATTTGTCAAGCAAAGCGATAACATCGCTCTAAAAAACGGTTTGGTCCCGACACTTTGTCCATCGACATATCCTGGATGGCTACCCAGACGTCTTCCTCGCTGAATTCCGCTTCAAGATGATGGAGGTCTATCGCGATATTTTTTGACATCAATGAAGCACTTGAGAAGTGGGTGCGATTTTATTTTTTAATAGAGGGTGATATTTACTCAACAAAAAAAGTAGGCGAGAAGTGGTAACCTTAATTGAAGAAAGAGACATTACAAGTGGTTTCTCTAAGCATTAATTTGTACCCACATATTTTCATGCTAGTATTGATGTTATTAGCTAGTAAGGAAGAACTAACACCTTCATAAAGCAATGTTTTTATACATTAGAATAAGTAGTCCCCAATTATTGGTGGAGAATAAGCATCACAATCGTTCTTGGTGGCACCCATGTCCCGTGATGAATGGATTTTAGATAGTCCCCAATTATTGCATGATGAGAGGGCATTCCATAATGTGCAGTTGTGGCATCTTGCTTATGTGGAGAGTTGATCATGGATGCCATAATTTGGTGGCGGTGTTCCAAACCGTTGGCACATCCAAAGACACTATTTTCCAAAGCCACACATCCCCAATATTCATTCTAGACCAGCCAATGCAGAAGGTCTTTTGTTTCTCTCGGTGAGTAAACCAAGAGAATACTTGCTCCCATTTTAGCGAGTCTGTACCGCACTACCATTTCACTCTATCCAGTCATTAGAGGCCATCGTAGTTATATAGAGGGGATACGAAATATGCACAAATAGGGCCACATATAGCGAAAATCCAACTCTGTTAAAGAGAGTAGGCACACAAAAATTATTTATGTTCTTCTGATATTTCCCGATAGGAAAGTAGTAGTTATACATTACATGTGATCTTAATGGAAGGGAAAAAAAGTTGTACTCCAATTATTTCATAGGGACATAAATGTGTTATCAGTTCGGGGCCTTGTGTTATTCTTCACCACTATGAGATTTAATTCTTAGTTTGAATAGGTATCTCCAAAATTCTAGGCCTACATTAAAATAATGTGGGTGTTGCAAAGACCTTATGTTTAAAGTCTCCTGGTAATTGTCCAAGCACATATTGTCTCAAAATCATGCCTCAGCTTGACCAGAAGATCGTGTATTCTTCTGCCCACGCACCGATAATTTTGATGGAATGATTATGAACCAAAGTATGAAGAGTACATTCTCCAACTGTTTCCAGTTATTTTCCCAATTGTTCTTTATTTTTATTTCTTTCAGGACTACCAAGAACAACCGAGTTAAGTAATAACTAGTTGTGTATCCTGTAATTAAGCCTAAAGTGCTCAGGACATGTTACCATGAAAATCATAGATTAACCATCTGCATGGATCATGTGATTGTCTCATTATATTCTTTGTTAATTATAATTTCTAATTGTTGTTTTGCTTGGACTAGAAAAGATGAAAGCTTCTGAGTGGGCAAAATTTGTAGTAAAGGTACAACCTACAATTATAACCCTTTTAGAAATATTTTTTGTATCATTATTTTATTTCTTTTTTGGTTATGTTTCTGTAATTAAAGCTTCCTTAGCAATTTTGTTAGCTAATAGCTATATGTTATTCATGTTGCGCTAGGATGTTTAGAAAATATAAGAGCATCTCTAGCCAGGCGCTTCATACCCCCCCCCCCCCCCCTGAAACACCCGTGCGGACGGCTCGGTCATTAACAAGTACAAAAAAAGCAACCAAGCCAGGCTCCTCAAACCGGTCTCGAACGCCCGAGTTGACCGGCACCCCTCATATTTATCCCAAATCTAGGGCGGGTATGGGAGGCTTGGGTGCGGTCGAGTGCGTTCGCCACGTCGGATCCGGGGCTCACTCCGACCCTACATATATTCGTCCCCATCCATTTGCCGGACCAAACCCTAGCTACTCCACTCCCCTCCGCTCCCTCCCAAGCTCACTTCCGGTGAGCTCCAGCATTCTCTGACATGACGAACAACGAAAATCTGACTTCGAACACTCCAGATCCGTCGACTAGGTTCGTCCCATGTGGGATGGAGGAGGCTATGGTCATACGCATTACCCTTCGCCGCTCCCGCGGGGACTGCACCCGATCGACTATGGGATTAGGCCGGCATGCATCCATTGCATCGGCCAGACGGGCGCTCGGATCCGCCGGGGCTGGAGCATCACGTTCAGTTAGCCTCCCCACCTCCGATCCGCTGGGGTACGAGTGCTACAGGGACTGGTGTACCCTCCGTGAGAAGGAGAGGATGCAGATGGGGAGGCCCGCCTCGCTATCAACATGACGGTGATGGAGGCGGCGGATGTGGTGGCGCGCGCTGCGATAGAGGAGGAAGCCATTCGTGCCCGCATCCTAAAGAAGCGGCAAATATGGAGGACCCTCGCCCTAGGGAAAAATCAGGCGGTTTATGCCATGGACGGTAGACCCCCCCCCCCTTCCCCCCAAAGAGGAGAAGGACGAGAACGACTCCATCGAAGAGCAGATCCGGTTTGATCCATTTTGTGCTTTCGAGCGCCACTTCCGCAACAAAGACGGCAAGGGCGCCGGGAAGGGCAACGGCAAGGCTAGTCATGGATGATCCATAGTAGTATGTAGGTAGAATATGCCAAATTTTGGTAGTCCGATGGCATGTGCTCATTTAGCCGTACGATTTGTGTTGCAACATTTACGTAGGTAGAATATGCCAAAGTTTAGCCTCATCTTGCAACTTGCGCCGTCATCGTAGTCTACTCCATCCCGAACGCCGACATTGATGTGCGGGATAGAAGGTCTCCGGAACCATTTGTCTTTCGATCCTCCACCGGGAGAGGACGAATTAGATTTTTGGGAACCGCTCTGCACGACTTCTCAAGTTTGTCATTACGGGTTATCTTCCGTCCAAGTCGGGCGGTGGTACTCATCGTCGGCTCCATCGCCGTCGGCAACAGATCATCATCAACATCATTATCAACAACGTCGCTCCTGCAACAGCTAACAAACATTACGTCCATCTTGATATGTTTATGACTCTATCTGTAGTTACTCCTACATGTGCGATGCTATTGTGCATGTTTTCCTGTTCATCTAGTATGCTAGATTGTTGCATGCTATTTTTTGTTCTAGTCATGAATTATTTACTGGAATAAATCATGAATTTGCCTAATATTCGAACAAACACTTGGCTAAACAACTTCCAAAAAAACACTTGGCTGAACGAATTTGAACATTTCGTACAAATTAACAAATGTCTCTTTCGAAGACACTACATGAGTGTACTAGAATTATTTTGATGCTTTTACAGGCCAACTTCACTACCAAGGACATGAATGCCTACATGCCAGTGCTAAATATCTGCATGTTTGTACAACAAAGTATTTGTTAATATTTTGAAAGTAAGTATTAATATTCCATTGGATTTCCTATTGATGTCATAATTCATGCCATCCATCCAATTTTGGTTTTTCTTCAAAGCTGCATACTGAAGGTACCCCCCCCCCCCCCCCACACCGCGCAACGGTTGGGTATCATCTAGTTAGTATATATTCTTTCGCCAACAACGAATACGAGAACAAGTACCTGGATTCAATTGAACAATGAATATGAGAGGAGTTAGAGAGCCTGAGAGTATGCAAATTATGGCGCGGTTGGTAGTGAACCAGCAACTTTTAAAATGTTTTTGATGGATGCACGCTCTGGTACCCCAAAAATTTGTATGCAAGATGAGCTTATAGAACTGCAAATCAAGCGGACGATTCAGTTTCACCGGGTCCATGTTGGAGTCAGTGGATAAGTCATTACACTGTTCGTGCTGGGCATTACTCAACGTTGATGCTTTGGTTTTCGAGCAAGAATTACCATGGTAAATTTCCTTAGTGGGATTTAGCCAAGTTTTGTTTAGAAAGTGGTGTCGCAACCATGGGGGTCAAATGGATAGTTCAGGAAAGTCCTTATGGTCTTCTGGCAACAAGAAAAATGTTGTACACCAATTTATCCTTTAATTATCATGCTTTTTTTTTTCTAAGGTGAAGAAAAGAGACAAAAAGCTGAAGCAACAGTTCTCAGAGAAATGGTCCCGGACGCCATCAGGAATCTTGAAGGTTAATACAAATGGTGCTTTTCAGAAGGGCTCCAACACTGAAGGGTGGAGTTTTCTCATTAGAGATGAACATGGTGAAGCTTTGGCAACCTGGAGAGAGGCATGGATGCATTACATGCTGAAGCTTTGGCAACCTGGAGACAGAGTCATGGATGTAATACACCCGAGAGTAGTGGCTACTTCCCGTTTGAAAATCATTAATCTATATCTATATTTCTATCTATTAACAAAGGAAATAAGTATTTTTGGTCCTTTATGCTATTTTACAGAAAACCCTTTAAGTTTCTGATAATCAACCCGTAGTACATATTAATCGATTTTTTTCAAATCCATAATTTTTTAACCCTAATTCCAAATTTAACATGTTATGTATAAAATTTGATTAGAAAAATATGTAAAATCTGAATATGATATTATTTTGCCTGTTAACCATTTAAAAATGTTATTTATGATGAAACCTTAATCAATAGTGCATGATCAGTCTTTCCTTTATACCGGTGTCGATCCGAATTGAAAATGAACAGTTCAGCAAAATCAGGATGGAAAACAAAAACAATATCTATAACCATGCATGCACTCCTCGTCAAAACCTTAAAAATATAGATTTATCATCCTATGCCGAGAGGGAGATGTCTTAAGATTAACAACATTCAAACGAGTTGTGATACACTGAGGCCAGCGTCGACGAGAGTGGGAAGAAGGATAAATAGAAACACAGATGGAATGCCATGTGTTGAAATAAAGAACATGGACCTACCAAAATTTGGACTCATGGTTATTAGATTAGGAAGTGTTTTTTTATCATTGCAACGCACGGGCTCATTTACTAGTAATATTAATGAACAGACATATCTCCTTGCACCTTCTGTCCGTCTGTTACATCACGTGTGCGCGCTTTGCTCGGATCGCCATTTGGCCCCATGCCACTGCCGCATGGTTGTGAGGAGGGGCAACCCACAGGGACATGATTTTCTTGAACTATCCGTTTATACGCGCCACTGCACACATGCCTACATGCATACCAGTGCATGCCACCTCTACCGGCATAACCAGTCTTGCTTTCCTCCGGTGAGGATGCTCCCTCATGTGACATGATTTTGTTAAAGTCCTTCCTACACACTATAATAAAGACATCTTCAACGCCGACCCTCAAACCATTCACAACCGTCCGGACCGTGCGCTTCGAATGTGTTTTGTCATTTAACACGGGCTTGCATCGATTCGCAGGCCGGTCCGGACGCTTTTCTCCCCGTAAATCAAAGACAAAGTGGTGGTACTGCTTCTACTCTGCCCTGTTGGGGGAGATGCAGTTTGCACCCTTGTTAGGGCTAGTGGTAGGCTAGTCTACGAGTCCTCGTTAGGGTTGTGCATCGTGGTGAGAGTCTGTGTGTCCCTGTAACGTCCTAAGACATGTGGTTTCTGATACATAGAAATTGGAGAGAATGCTCTTTTTTTCAAAAAAAAAAAGAAGAAGCCATGTGACCATCTGTCTCTTGAATAGCACTTTTCTGCCATCTCCAATCCATCTCCAACTCGAATGGTGACTAGCTAGACTATCAAAGACATCACGGGACAACAATTCAGTTTTTTTTTTTGAAGGGGACAACAATTCAGTTTTAAGGCAACTTACCAATAACAAATGGGAAATGATTCTCATCAACCGGCAGATCCAACGCTGGGCATCCACCACCTCCAATACTTGACGCGTGTCCCTTTTCTTATCTTATCTCTTCCCCAATCGGTCTTTCTTCCCCTGGAGTAGTGCCTCCATCGTCCCAGCAACTCCGATAGTGACGCCACCCTCCATCTCATGCTCCTGCAACGCCGCCCTTCATCTCAAGCTCTTGCAACCCTGCTGCTCTCCCGAGCCAGCCGTCCGCCGCGACGCACTCACACGCCTCCGTGCTTGCCACTGGCCCGCGTTGGTAGCCGTCGTTCGCTGCTACTCCCTCACCGGCGGTGATATTTTTCTTGCAACATCCTCCCTGTTGCAAGAAATATTCTGCAACATCACTAATGTTCGCAAAACTTTCATCCATAACATGCTCTTTGTTGCAAAAGTTTTTGTACAACATAAACTCTACTGAAAGATTTTCTGCAACCTCATCTATGTTGTAAAGTTATTCTGCAACAAAGCGCTTGTTTCTACAACTCCACCATTGTTTCAGGAATTAATGGATCGGGGAAGCGACCGATGTTGCAAAGTTATTCTGCAACAAAGTGCTTGTTTCTGTAACTCGACCGTTGTTTCAAGAATTAATGGGTCGGGGGAGGCGACCGAGCCGCGTGCCAGAAGTAGATCGGACGGCTGCGCACGCGTACATCGAACGGCCGTCGAGGTGGCGGATGTTTCTTATGGATCAGCTGGTGAACGCGTAGCAGTCCCCATAACAAATCCGGAAAATAAAACATCAACAAGGGCCTCTACACGTACAGAGGCATGTCCGTGCGGTCTCGGTGTCTATCGCCGTCACCTAAAAGGACTCCAACACTGTCACGGTGGACTTGATATATAGAGCAAAGTTTAGCAGCAGACTTGGCCTGCTTACGATCGCCAGGACGATGGAAAAGATGCCCGAGCCGGACTGGTCGGACCTTCTGCCGGAGATGGCCGGCGACATCCTTTGCCGCCTACCCTCTCTGGCCGACCGCGCCTGCTTCCACTCCGTCTGCCGTTGGTGGCGCCTCGCGGCGCAGAAGCAGCTCCCCCCGGCGTTCCCATGGCTCACCATCTCATGGGACGACGACATGCTCGACTTCATCAGCCTCCCAGACGGCGCCCTCCACCGCCTCCCCGCCCGCGTCGACACCAGCTGCTGCGCCCGTGATTATACCTCGGAGGAGTCGCTCGTGTACGAGGTTTACCACAGGGACGACACAACCGTGAACCACATCCTCCTCGTTGACCCTTTCTCGGAAACCACCATGACGCTCCCGAAACCCTCGCCCTACGTCCTCAACAAGCTCCTCCTGTGCTCGGACAACCTCGTGGCCACCATTCTGTACCGCCGGAGCAGATACGCCGTCGCTTTCTCTCGGCCTGGCGCGGGCTCGTGGTTCGTACACCATCCACCGGGGCAAGACCGTGACATCCCGTGTCTCGACGACATCGCCCTGTATGGCGGAAAGCTCTACGCTTTCTACCACTACGACCTGTACGCTTACGACCTCCGCAACGACGACGGTGCCGGCGAACCAAAATTCACGTGCCTTCCCTGCTGCATGAGCAGTAGCAGCGCCGTGTTGCACGGGCTCGATTTCAACATAACGCGTCTTTTCCTCGTCCCATCATGCAATGGGAACAAGTTGTTTCTTGTAATTCATGAACGCAGACGCAAGTTCACTGTGTTGCAGCTGGAGGCGGACCATGACAATGCCTACACGTGGTCAGAGGTGAGGAGCTTGGACGACGAGCTCCTCTTTATCTGTCCAAGGTGCTCCAGGGCATTGAAGGCCTCTCATTACGGCGGCGCCATACAGGGAAACCATATCTTCTTCATCACGAGTGAATATAGGGCGTGTTTGGTTACCAGCATCGTTTTTTGCCCATTTGCATACTTGTCCCAATTGGACCGGGCTGAGCAAATGCAGGCCAAAAATCAACATCTGCACTTAGTTTGGTTGCCTGCATGTCCTCTCCCTGCATCGTAATGATGCCTCTACGCACCGCGTTTGGTTGCTCGCATTGTATGTGCTCACACGGGTGCACATTGTTTGGTTACATACGAGCATAGAGTTGTGCTCACCTTGTACCCTACTTGGTGAGCTTACCAATACTACTACACCTTACACACGATCACACCGAGCACACCAACGCCACAACACTGTTATGACGATGAACTGGACGAAGTTGATGAAGTTCTTCAGCACTAATGGTCGATCCACCTTCTTGCCAACGTCTACCTTGCTGCATGAATGCTCTCGCACATACTTGGAGTAAGCATCTCCGGCCGCCTGCCTAGTCTTAAACCCTCCTCTGTGGTTGCTGTCGTTGTACCCTGAAACTTGTTCGTTGCAAGCTTCCCATGAACTGTAAACCCCTGGAACCCTACCTTCAAACACCACATACCACTTGCCCTGGCAGTGCAAACGAGCAATAAGTTCAAGCAACAAGCATTGGAACACACAAACAACAAGCAATGAAGAACTATAGGAGCAAGCAATGGAGCAGAAGAGCATTAGTAAGCATGCATGATCATAGCAAGTTCAACCTAGCACTACTTTGGTGTCATCCTACCACCACATCCAAAAGAGGGTGTCATCCTACCACCGCAAGTTCGTGATCACGGCGAGGATCACCGTGAGGGGTTAGTATATACCACCTCACCAAAATATACAGACCATAAGATTGTTTTCAAGCCCTAACTACACAAAATATACGTCGTCATCGTCGTCCTTGTCGCCATCGCCGTCGAGGATCATGCACGCCGTCGCCACCAGCAGAAGCAGCACTAGTAGTAGTGCTTGCCTAGCCAGGTCCTCAGCTAGAGCACCCTGTGGGCTGGTCCCATGGTAACAAACCCAACACCCTAGGCTTTGTTGTCCAGCAGGTGGCTTAGAGCCACCATGAGAGCTTCTGGGCTGAAGCCAATCTGCTCCATGACGGCGCCGTAGAGCTCAGGGTGGATGTCCACACTCTTGCTCTCTCTGATGGCGGTGGCCACCTCCTTCACTGCCTCAGTCATGCTGCTGAAGACGCTCAGCTCCTCCTCCATGAAGACTGCCCGCTTTCTCTTCCTATCAAGCACAGGGACGTGCTCACCATCCTTCTCAGGAGCATCAACGTTGATGGTGTCTGACTCCTAGGTGTCTGGATACTCCGGCATCGGCGAGCCCAGCGGCTGACCAGAGCCCATGGCATGCTTGCAGGTTGCCAGCCCAAAGGAGAAGATCTGCTGCATCTGGTGGTAGTTCTGGATAGAGGTGTTGAGGAACTCTGCGTCCTTGGGGTGAGCCTAAGAAGAAACAGGGTAGAGAGGTTAGTTAGTATGGCAATGGTTCATAGGCTTGAACTACTGGTTTGTTACAATGGCATGGTTTGTGAGCTAACCGCGACGTGGCCTTGGTAGTGCTCTGCCTCCAGAAGGATTGAGCAGGTGTCCTCATCCCATGAAGCACCGCTGAGGTCTCTCAGCTTGGACGCGGTGATCCACCTTGCTCTCCACTTCCTCAGGTGGTTGTACACCTGGGTCGAGGTGACCTGCTGTCCACAGAAGTCGAACACCTGCTTTGCAACAAGGTTCAAGTGCACCTCCTTGAAGCCCTTGTGGACCCCACTAGCTATGATCTCACATATCTTGTTAAGCACAAAAGTGGAGAGGAACGGCTGCCATTTCATGTTGTTCCCCCTGCCATCCTTTTTCTCCTTTGCCGCTGCCTTTTGAGCAGCAGCATGAGCAACATCATTGGGCCGAGCCAACACAAATGGAGGAAACGTAGGTGGCACCTCGAAAACTTCTATAGGAGGCTGGGAGTCCTCGACGTAGGACGGCGGGAACTAGCACGAGGGCCTGACTAAACTATTGTGTGGTCATGTCCTACAAACGTAAGTGTCATCAACACCACAAGACACTACACATGGACAATATGAACTAGCAATACAACATGGACAGCTCGAATTAGCAGTACATCATGGACAGATCGAACTAGCAGTAATACATGCACAAGCATACCAAAGCTAAAGCATACCACAGCATAACAGAGCACTAATCATGGAGAACAGAGCACTAATCATGGACACATGGATGCTCTTGTTCAACACTTGCACACTGTGGCGGTGACTCATGAATTCTAGTCGTCCGGGCAGATCAGACGGCTCGGAACGCCCCCGCAAGGCCCATGCGGCATGCCACCGGCCAACAAACTACTCGGAATTGCTTCTCGCCCGCGAGAAGTCCAGCGAGACGGGTACTCCAGCATTCTTTACGGGAGTAATTTTGATCTTCTCGGAAAGGACCATCCAAGGGTGACTTCCAATCATAAGTTTGACTTAATTTTGCTATAGCATCAAGCCCCTTTTTGTGACTGTGCCACTTCTGAGCGTCAACAATGGCAGCCACCGCCGCCTCTTTAGTCTGGCCTATTGGAGGATATGATCTGTCAATCCTTATTTACTTGTTCATGTGCTAGCCATACTTACCGTGTACATAGATATTTCAGTTCTATGCTTTGTAAGTGCTCATGTTTAGATTTTGGTATGAGCTTATACTGTTATTTCTAGCATCATGATTTAATCATGGATTAAGTTAATTGATAAAGTGCTAATATACCCAATAGTATCTTCATGGAGGTGTGGTCCTGACAAAGGATAATTTTGCTCACCCCAACTGACAGAGAAGTAAGACATGTTGTTTTATCATGAAGAGTGTACACTAGATGGTATACCTAACAAGTTCCATGTCTACTTTCTCCACAGCCTTCCTCGATGGCAGGCCGGAGTGGCGCGTCGGCTCTCTTTTCCTGGATCGTCCGGACTTCTGTTTCTTACGGAACAACGACGGGAAGATTGAGGAAGGGAGGCATCTGCGGGCCGGGGAGAGGATCTCTAGCGGGAATGAGATGGTGGTCCTTGACTGTGTAGTGTGCGTCGGCACACGTGTCTTCCTGGATCGATGGCGGCTTACCCTCGCGCCGGGAGATCTTTCGACGGAGATGGCAGCTTCTAGCTCTAGATCACGTTTCAATGTCCTAGCTGAGTCGCAGGTCGGGGAGGATGGCAAGGAGGCCTCGGCCGTAGTTGCTTCGTCTGGAGAGGAGCATGTGGCGGTGAAGGCTGCTTCCATGATACTGTCAAATGAGACGGATGGAGGTGCTGCCTGGTCGTACGTGCCTGGGCCCTAATCCCTACTTGCGAATCGCCCCATCAACATCTTGTTCACTGCCGCCGCCGCTGAAGGTCTCCTACGCCACCGCCGTTCGTGTTGGCGCCTCCACCAACATGTCAGGGCGTCTACCTTCCTCGTCCAAAGACGGACCGCCAGCAATACAGGGAACCATGCCATCTTCAGCTGCTGCGTCTCAGGACGGCCCTGCCGTGCCATCCTAGTCCCGCTTCGTCGGGTTTGGATGAACGGTCGGGACGCCAAGGACCGGCGCCTCGAACGCCTTGGCTGGCCATGCAGTGCCGGCTACCGCTCCTCTCCAACAACCGATGATTTTTGGGGTTCCCACGGCAGTGACCGCTGCTCCCACGTCTAGCCGTCCCAGCAACAACAACAAGAAAAAGAAGCGGAAGGGTACCGGCCGGGTTCCTGCGTCGACTGCCTCGGGACCGCCGCTCTTTGTTCTGGTTCCTCAGTCCATGCCTACTGCTCCGGCGTTGCCAGGCTCTGTGTCGGCTTGGCCTTCCGCTGTTTCGCCCGCAGCACAGATTGGAGGGAAGAAGGCTAGTCTTTGGTGCTACAAGTGCAGGACGGATGATCATCTTTCTAAGGATTGCAACATGACTCACTACTGCTACATTTGCAATAATCAGAAGCATCCTCTTCATCGTTGTTCTGTGTTGAAGCAACCGAGACCTATGGCTGCCTTCGGTGGTGTGGGTCTAAACGAGGCCATGCTCGTGCATCTGCCGGACTCGGTTTTTAAGGAGCACCTGGCACCATCGTCTTCACCAACCGGTCTGGTTACAATATCGGGAGGTTCGGTGACAGCCGTTGTTGTGGAGGCTGAGATTGCTAAAATAGCCTCGGTTCAAACTTCGTGGAAGTGGGAGGCCGTTCCTCATGGTGATGATGCCTTTTTGGTTGCCTTTCCGTCCATGGAGATTTTGCGTCGAGTGTCTGCTTTCGAGTTCAAAGTCAAGTATCACAATGCCATGATTGCTATTAGTGAATGGAAATCAGAAAATGATGTCAAGCCTACATATAATCCGCTGAAGCCAGTTTGGGTACATGTCACCGGGGTTCCACCACCACTTCTCCACTTTCTTGGTTTGTGGGCAGTGGGATCCGTCATCGGTGCAACACAGGATGTTGACTTGTTTTGCTTGCGACGTCGTGGCATTGTGCGTATTCAGGTGGCTTTCCTAAATTTAAATATATTAAAAAAAGAGTATAATGCAGGGAGTGCCTCAATGTCTGCTGGGGTGTACGTCAAATTAAATGGTTATGACTTCCGATTTGTTCTTGAGGAGGATGATTTCAAGCCCGATGATAATTTTATCACTCGTATGGGAACACCATGATGATGGTCCCGACCATGGGGCTAACCGTGATGATGATTTGCCTGATCGGGATGCGAATAAAAAGGCCAAAAATTCTGGAGTCTCCGGTCTAGCTTCATCTGAATCTCAGTCTGATGGGACCGTTCCAATGAACACGGATGTTCGTTTTGCGGATACATAGAGAGTATGTTCGCACGCACCCATGAGCACCATTGAAGAATCAGGTACAAGTAGCATTCCATCCATCGATGCGATGCATGGAGATAGTGTGGAGGCAAGCATTGTTGGCCATGGTTGTGCACACACAGGTCTGGACAACACCAGCCGAGTTGCTAAGATGCAGTCGGTTGATGGGGAGTTTGGCTCACAAGCTGCTGGCCTGGCGGAGGCCATCGACTCAGGTGCATGCCCAGATGATATACACGGGGCTGCAGATCTCCGCCAGCGAATGGACGTGTTGGTTCAGCAACCGACTGTTGCTGCGGTCAGCCCACCCATGAAGGGGTTGCAGTCTCCAATGTTGTCTCACAGTGCTATTCCGATGGCTCCATGTGTTCATCTCGCTGCATCAACTTCGTCTTCGCCACCTACCATGTTCACTGCTGCTTCATCATTGTCGACGGATCGCCCGATGACAACGGTGGCTCTTATATCTGAGGGAAGTTCTCCCCTTTGACGTAGTAACCGGCACCCCGTCTCTGTTGACGGTTCTTCTCCGACCGACAAACATGCTATGGACAAGGCAATGCAACGCCAGGCTGCACGTAATTTGGACACCGCTCCAGGTAACTCATCCGCGAAATTTTTTCTTTCCTTTTCAAATTCACGAATTTCGTCTAGTTTAAAGAATGTTGGATGCTCTATGGGAAAGAATGATAATGAAATTAATCTATCGGTTGGAGTGCTTAAACATATGGAGATTGACCGTTTAAAGCTTTCTCCGAAGTGTAATGCCTCCATACCTAACCCCGAAACCGAAGAGGAGGATGAAGCGGATGCCAAATATGATGATCCGCTTATATCCCACTTGGTTGGTGAGGTTACCGAGGTTGGATTGGATGACGCAAGTGTTGGGGAACGTTGCATGGGAAACAAAAATTTTCCTACGCACACACAAGATCTATCCATGGTGATGAGCATCTACGAGAGGGAGAGTGAATCTACATACCCTTGTAGATCGCTAAGCGGAAGCGTTAAGAAACGCGGTTGATGTAGTCGAACGTCTCCGCGATCCAAATCGCAAGTCGTCCCTCGATCCGATCACGAACTAGTGCCGAACGGACGGCACCTCCGCGTTCAACACACGTACGGCTTGATGACGCCTTCACCTCCTCGATCCAGCGAAAGATGATGAAGTAGTAGATGAGTTCCGGCAGCACGACGGCGTGGTGATGGTGGTGAGGAACAATCTCTGCAGGGCTTCGCCAAGCACTACGGAGATTATGACGGGAGGAACTAGAGGGTTAGGGTTGCCGGCACATGGCTTGGGAAATCTTGATGTGTCCCGTGTGCTAGCCATTCCCCTCTATTTATATGTTGAGCCTTGGGGTCTAAACTTGGAGTAAAAGCCTCCTCCAGGTCGGTTTTGCCCGCACAAGGTCGGTTTGGCCCGCAGGGAAAGAGTCCAACTCGGATTCCAGCAGTATCGTGCACAAGCGGTAGTACCGCTCACGAGCAGTAGTACCGCTTCACAGCGGTAGTACTGCCTTACCAGCGGTAGTACCGTTTAAGGCAGCAGCAAAACTTCCTTTTGCACTTTCCAATACCTCGTGGGCTTTACCCCTTTGGCCTATATAAAGTGTTGCTGCACCCGAACACTTCGGTAAACATCCGGAACCTCTTCCGGTGAATTCCGGAACCCTTCCGGAGATCAAAACACTATTATCACATATATTAATCTTTACCTCCGGACTCTTCCGGAGACCCTCGTCATGTCCGGGATCTTATCCGGGACTCCGAACAACCTTCGGTCACCAACAAAATAACTCAACTATACTAATCGTCACCAAACGTTAAATGTGTAGACCCTGCGGGTTCGAGAACTATGTAGACATGACCGAGACACCTCTACGGCCAATAACCAATAGCGGGACCTGGATGCCCATATTGGTTCCTACATATTCTACGAAGATCTATATCGGTCGAACCTCTATGTCAAGGATTCAGTTAATCCCGTATGATGTTCCCTTTGTTCTTCGGTATGTTACTTGCCCGAGATTCGATCGTCGGTATCTCTATACTTAGTTCAATCTCGTTACCGGCAAGTCTCTTTACTCGTTCCGTAATACAAGATCTCGTGGCTAACACTTTAGTCACATTGCTTGCAAGGCTCATTGTGATGTTGTATTACCGAGTGGGCCCTGAGATACCTCTCCGTCACACGGAGTAACAAATCCCAGTCTTGATCCATGCCAACCCAACAGACACCCTCGGAGATACTTGTAGAGCATCTTTATAGTCACCCAGTTACGTTGCGACGTTTGATACACACAAGGCATTCCTCCGGTGTTAGGAAGTTGCATGATCTCATGGTCGTAGGAACAGATACTTGACATGGATAAAGCATTAACAATAAACTAACATGATCAAATGCTATGCTTACGGTTGGGTCTTGTCCATCACATCATTCTCCTAATGATGTGATCCCGTTATCAAATGACATCTCATGTCCATGGCTAGGAAACCTTCACCATCTTTTGATCAACGAGCTAGTTAACTAGAGGCTTACTAGGGACACAGTGTTGTCTATGTACCCACACATGTATTTGAGTTTCCAATCAATACAATTATAGCATGGATAATAAACGATTATCATGAACAAGGAAATATAATAATAACCAATTTATTATTGCCTCTAGGGCATATTTCCAACAGTTTCCCACTTGCACTAGAGTCAATAATCTAGTTCACATCACTATGTGATTTACATTGTAATGAATCGAACACCCATGCAGTTCTGGTGTTGTTCATGTTTAGCCCTTGGAAGAGGTTTAGTCATCGGATCTGCAACATTCAGATCCGTGTGTACTTTGCAAATATTTATGTCCTCCTCCTTGATGTAATCGCGGATGGAATTGAAACGTCGCTTTATGTGCCTGGTCCTCTTGTGAAATCTTGGTTCCTTGGCTAGAGCAATGGCACCAGTATTATCACAAAACAGAGTCATTGGGTTAAGCGCACTAGGCACTACTCCAAGATCTGTCATGAACTCCTTCATCCAGACACCTTCTTTCGCCGCCTCCGAGGCAGCGATGTACTCCGCTTCGCATGTAGAATCAGCTACCACGCTTTGCTTGGAACTGCACCAGCTAACCGCACCCCCGTTAAGAATAAATACGTATCCGGTTTGTGACTTAGAGTCATCCGGATCAGTGTCAAAGCTTGCATCGACGTAACCCTTTACGACGAGCTCTTGATCACCTCCATAAACGAGAAACATGTCCTTAGTCCTTTTCAGGTACTTCAGGATATTCTTGACCGCCGTCCAGTGTTCCATTCCTGGATCACTTTGAAACCTTCCGACCATACTTATGGCAAGGCTGACATCGGGTCTTGTGCACAGCATTGCATACATGATAGAGCCTATGGCTGAAGCATAGGGGATGACACTCATCTTTTCTCTATCTCCTGCAGTCACTGGGCATTGAGTCTTACTCAACTTCACACCTTGCAAAACAGGCAAGAACCCCTTCTTGGACTGATCCATTTTGAATTTCTTCAAAATCTTATCAAGGTATGTGCTTTGTGAAAGTCCTATTAAACGTCTTGATCTATCTCTATAGATCTTGATGCCTAATATGAAAGCAGCTTCTCCTAGGTCCTTCATTGAAAAACTCTTGTTCAAATATTCCTTTACACTTTCCAACATTTCTATATTGTTTCCAATCAGTAATATGTCATCCACATATAGTATTAGAAACGCTATAGAGCTCCCACTCACTTTCTTTTAAATACAAGCTTCTCCGTAAACTTGTATAAACTCGAACGCTTTGATCACCTCATCAAAGCGAAGATTCCAACTCCGAGATGCTTGCACCAGTCCATAAATGGATCGCTGGAGTTTGCAAACTTTGTCAGCATTCTCTGGATCGACAAAACCTTCTGGTTGCATCATATACAACTCTTCCTTAAGGAAACCGTTAAGGAACGCTGTTTTGACATCCATCTGCCAAATTTCATAATCGAAAAAGGCAGCTATTGCTAACATGATTCTGACGGACTTAAGCATCGCTACGGGTGAGAAGGTCTCATCATAGTCAACTCCTTGAACTTGTGAAAAACCCTTTGCCACAAGTCGAGCTTTATAGACGGTGACATTACCGTCCGTGTCCGTCTTCCTTTTAAAGATCCATTTGTTCTGAATGGCCTTACGCCCTTCAGGTAATACTTCCAAAGTCCACACTTTGTTTTCATACATGGATCCCATCTCGGATTTCATGGCCTCTAACCACTTCTCGGAATCCGGGCCCATCATCGCTTCTCCATAGCTCGTAGGTTCATCGTTGTCCAACAACATGACCTCTAAGACAGGGTTGCCATACCACTCAGGAGCAGTACGCGTCCTTGTCGACCTACGAGGTTCGATAGCAACTTGATCCAAAGCTTCATGATCATCATCATTAACTTCCTCTTCAGCTAATGTAGGCTCCACAGAAACAACTTTCTGCGCTGCGCTACTCTCAGGTTGAAGTAAAGGTTCAACAACCTCATCAAGTTCTATCTTCCTCCCACTCAATTCTTTCAAGAGAAACTCTTTCTCAAGAAATGTTCCGTTTTTAGCGACAAACACTTTGCCTTCGGATCTGAGGTAGAAGGTATACCCAACTGTCTCTTTTGGGTATCCTATGAAGACGCATTTCTCCGCTTTGGGTTCCAGCTTTTCAGGCTGAAGCTTTTTGACATAAGCATCACATCCCCAAACTTTAAGAAATGACAGCTTTGGCTTCTTGCCAAACCAAAGTTCATATGGCGTCATCTCAACGGACTTCGATGGTGTCCTATTTAAAGTGAATGCAACTGTCTCTAATGCATAACCCCAAAACGATAGTGGCAAATCGGCAAGAGACATCATAGATCGCACCATATCCAATAAGGTTCGATTACGACATTCGGACACACCATTACGCTGTGGTGTTCCAGGCGGTGTCAGTTGTGAAACAATTCCACATTGTCTTAAGTGACTGCCAAACTCATAACTCAGATATTCTCCTCCTCGATCAGATATTAGGAATTTAATCTTCTTGTTACGATGATTCTCAACTTCACTCTGAAATTGTTTGAACTTTTCAAACGTTTCAGACTTGTGTTTCATTAAGTAAATATACCCATATCTACTTAAGTCATCAGTGAAGGTGAGAAAGTAACGATAACCACCGCGCGCCTCAATGCTCATCGGACCGCACACATCAGTATGTATGATTTCCAACAAGTCACTTGCCCGTTCCATTGTACCAGAGAACGGCGTTTTAGTCATCTTGCCCATGAGGCATGGCTCACATGTGTCAAGTGATTCAAAATCAAGTGACTCCAAAAGTCCATCAGCATGGAGCTTCCTCATGCGTTTTACGCCAATATGACCTAAACGGCAGTGCCACAAGAAAGTGGTATTATCATTCTCAATTTTACATCTTTTGGCATCAATGTTATGAACATGTGTATCATTACTATCGAGATTCAATAAGAATAAACCCCTCACATTGGGTGCATGACCATAAAAGATATTACTCATATAAATAGAACAACCATTATTCTCTGATTTAAATGAGTAACCGTCTCGCAATAAACAAGATCCAGATATAATGTTCATGCTTAACGCAGACACCAAATAACATTTATTCAGGTTCATCACTAATCCCGATGGTAATCGAAGAGCGAGCGTGCCGACGGCGATCACATCAACCTTGGAACCATTTCCCACGTGCATCGTCACTTCGTCCTTTGCCAGCCTCCGTCTATTCCGCAGTTCCTGTTTTGAGTTGCAAATATGAGCAACCGCACCGGTATCAAATACCCAGGCACTACAACGAGAGTTGGTAAGGTACACATCAATAACATGTATATCATATATACTTTGTTTGTTGTTGGCCCCTTCTTGTCAGCCAAATACTTAGGGCAGTTCCGCTTCCAGTGTCCAGTTCCCTTGCAATGAAAGCACTCAGTTTCTGGTTTGGGTCCAGCTTTGGGTTTCTTCACGGGAGGAGCAACTGCTTTGCCACTCCTTTTGGAGTTACCCTTCTTACCCTTGCCATTTTTCTTGAAACTAGTGGTTTTATTGACCATCAACACTTGATGCTCCTTCTGAATTTCAGACTCAGCGGCTTTTAGCATTGCAAACAGCTCGGCGACTGACTTGTTCATCCCGTGCATGTTATAGTTCAACACGAAGCTCTTGTAGCTAGGTGGCAATGATTGAAGAACTCTGTCAGTGATAGCCTCTGGCGGAAGGGGCATCCCCAATTCAGCCAGACGGGTGGAGTACCCAGACATTCTGAGTACGTGATCACTGATAGACCCGTTCTCCTCCATCTTGCAAGCATAGAACTTATCGGAGATCTCATACCTCTCGATCCGGGCATTCTTCTGAAAGATAAACTTCAACTCCTGGAACATGTCATATGCTCCATGACGTTCAAAACGTCTTTGAAGTCCCGGTTCTAAGCCATACAATATTGCACATTGAACTATTGAGTAATCTTCAGAACGAGCCTGCCAGGCGTTCACAACGTCTAGAGACTCAACTGGAGCGGGTGGATCACCAAGCGGTGCATCAAGGACATAAGCCTTCTGGGAAGCCGTAAGGATAATCCTTAGATTACGGGTCCAGTCCACAAAGTTACTTCCATCATCTTTCAACTTAGCTTTCTCTAGGAACGCATTAAAATTCAGGGGTGCTACTGCGCGAGCCATGATCTACAACATAAACATAGCAAAGACAACCTAGACTATTGTTCTAGATAATGAGTTTAGTTAATCATATTACTTAAAAACTCCCACTCAAATTGACATCCCTCCGATCATTCGAGTGTAACATGATCCAAATCCACCAACTCAAGTCCGATCATCACGTGAGTTGAGGTGGTTTCAATGGTGAACATCTTCATGTTGATCATATCTACTATATGACTCATGTTCGACCTTTCGGTCTCTTGTGTTCCGAGGCCATGTCTGTACATGCTAGGCTCGTCAAGTTTAACCCGAGTGTTCCGCACATGCAACACTGGCTTGCACCCGTTGTATGTGAACGTAGAGTCTATCACACCCGATCATCACGTGGTGTCTCGAAACGACGAACTTTCGCAATGGTGCACACTCGGGGAGAACACAATTTTATCTTGAAATTTAAGTGAGGGATCACCTTATAATGCTACCGTCGTCCTAAGCAAAATAAGATGCATAAAAGGATTAACATCACATGCAAATCATAAGTGACATGATATGGCCATGAACTTGTGCTTTTGATCTCCATCTCCAAAGCACCGGCATGATCTCCATCATCACCGGCATGACACCATGATCTTCATCATCTTGATCTCCATCAACGTGTCGCCATAAGGTTGTCGCGCCGACTGTTGCTTCCACGACTATTGCTAACTCATAGCGATAAAGTAAAGCAAAACGGCGAAAATAATTAAAGACAACTCTATGGCTCCTGCCAGATGCCGTACTCATCGACATGCAAGTCGTGATATTCTATACAACACATGATCATCTCATACATCACATATATCTCATCATGTAATTGGCCATATCACATCACAACATACCCTGCAAAAACAAGTTAGACGTCCTCTAATTGTTGTTGCAAGTTTTACGTGGCTGCTACGGGTTTGCAAGAACCGTTCTTACCTACGCAAAACCACAACGTGGTGTAGTGATTGCTTTTTGATCTTCTAAAAGAACCCTCTTCATTGAAATCGATTCAATTAAAGTGAGAGAGACAGACACCCGCTAGCCATCTTTAGGCAACGAAGTTACATGTCAGTTGAAGGAACTGGTCTGTCGTAAGCGTACGAGTAATGTTGGTCCGGGCCGCTTCATCTCACAATACCGCCGAATCAAGTATCAACTAGTAACGGCAAGCAATATGTATACACCCACGCCCACAACTCGTTTGTGTTCTACTCGAGATCTCATCTACGCATAGACCTAGCTCTGATACCACCGTTGGGGAACGTTGCATGGGAAACAAAAAATTTCCTACACACACACAAGATCTATCCATGGTGATGAGCATCTACGAGAGGGAGAGTGAATCTACATACCCTTGTAGATCGCTAAGCGGAAGCGTTAAGAAACGCGGTTGATGTAGTCGAACATCTCCGCGATCCAAATCGCAAGTCGTCCCTCGATCCGATCATGAACTAGTGCCGAACGGACGGCACCTCCGCGTTCAACACACGTACGGCTTGATGACGCCTTCACCTCCTCGATCCAGCGAGCGATGATGAAGTAGTAGATGAGTTCCGGTAGCACGACGGCGTGGTGATGGTGGTGAGGAACAATCTCTGCAGGGCTTCGCCAAGCACTACGGAGATTATGACGGGAGGAACTAGAGGGTTAGGGTTGCCGGCACACGGCTTGGGAAATCTTGATGTGTCCCGTGTGCTAGCCCTTCCCCTCTATTTATATGTTGCGCCTTGGGGTCTAAACTTGGAGTAAAAGCCTCCTCCAGGTCGGTTTTGCCCGCACAAGGTCGGTTTGGCCCGCAGGGAAAGAGTCCAACTCGGATTCCAGCAGTATCGTGCACAAGCGGTAGTACCGCTTCACAGCGGTAGTACCGCTTACGCGGTAGTACCGCTTACGCGGTAGTACTGCCTTACCAGCGGTAGTACCGTTTAAGGCAGCAGCAAAACTTCCTTTTGCACTTTCCAATACCTCGTGGGCTTTACCCCTTTGGCCTATATAAAGTGTTGCTGCACCCGAACACTTCGGTAAACATCCAGAACCTCTTCCGGTGAATTCCGGAACCCATCCGGAGATCAAAACACTATTATCACATATATTAATCTTTACCTCCGGACTCGTCCGGAGACCCTCGTCATGTCCGGCATCTTATCCGGGACTCCGAACAACCTTCGGTCAACAACAAAATAACTCAACTATACTAATCGTCACCAAACGTTAAATGTGTAGACCCTGCGGGTTCGAGAACTATGTAGACATGACCGAGACACCTCTACGGCCAATAACCAATAGCGGGACCTGGATGCCCATATTGGTTCCTACATATTCTACGAAGATCTATATCGGTCGAACCTCTATGTCAAGGATTCAGTTAATCCCGTATGATGTTCCCTTTGTTCTTCGGTATGTTACTTGCCCGAGATTCGATCGTCGGTATCTCTATACTTAGTTCAATCTCGTTACCGGCAAGTCTCTTTACTCGTTCCGTAATACAAGATCTCGTGGCTAACACTTTAGTCACATTGCTTGCAAGGCTCATTGTGATGTTGTATTACCGAGTGGTCCCTAAGATACCTCTCCGTCACACGGAGTAACAAATCCCAGTCTTGATCCATGCCAACCCAACAGACACCCTCGGAGATACCTGTAGAGCATCTTTATAGTCACCCAGTTACGTTGCGACGTTTGATACACACAAGGTATTCCTCCGGTGTCAGTGAGTTGCATGATCTCATGGTCATAGGAACAGATACTTGACATGCAGAAAACAATAGCAATAAACTGACACGATCATATGCTACGTTTATAGTTTGGGTCTTGTCCATCACATCATTCTCCTAATGATGTGATCCCGTTATCAAATGACATCTCATGTCCATGGCTAGGAAACCTTCACCATCTTTTGATCAACGAGCTAGTTAACTAGAGGCTTACTAGGGACACAGTGTTGTCTATGTACCCACACATGTATTTGAGTTTCCAATCAATACAATTATAGCATGGATAATAAACGATTATCATGAACAAGGAAATATAATAATAACCAATTTATTATTGCCTCTAGGGCATATTTCCAACAGCAAGACCTGGGTCCATGTTTTGTGACTTCATGGCGTCTTCGCGGAAATCTAAATCACACTCATCTAAAAAGAAACAAAAATCGCCCAAGAAGGCGAAGAGTTCCACACCGATACGAGTTTCCACATGAACGACATGTTTTGGAATAGCAGAGGTCTCTTAGACTTTGCTAAACATAAACATGCCGCTGATTGTGTACGGGAACATGGATTGGATTTCGTGGCAATTTCCGAGGCCAGTAAGTGTGACTTTCGCCCGCATGTCCTTGATCACCTATCAGGTGGTTTCGACTACGCATGGCATAGTCTACCAGCTCATGGAAGGTCCGGAGGAATTCTTCTTGGGATTCTGACCACAGTCATGGACTTGTTGGCCTTTTCAATCGGTGAATTTCATATCAAATTTCACCTAAGAAATAGGGCTGACAATTTTACATGGACTCTCGTCGCTGGGCTGCCCAAGATGAGCATAAACCGGCTTTCCTTCGGGAATTGGTAAACTTGGCTAAGGATAACCCATACCCAATGCTTATTGGAGGGGACTTCAATATCCTTAGGTACCAGGAAGAGAAAAATAATGACCGCTTTGACACTCATTGGCCTTTCCGATTCAACGCTGGGATACACAATTTGGATCTTCGGGAGGCTAGTATGTCAGGGCGGCAGTGCACTTGGGCTAATAACCGATTTGTGCCGACATACGAGAAGCTCGATAGGGTCCTCATGGATACCGAATGGGAATTAAAATTTCCTCTGGTAACCGTACGAGCCCTAGAGCGTATCGAGGTGTTATCGGATCATGCACCCATCATTCTGGATTCTAATTCTACAAACTCAGCTGCCCGGCGCCCTTTCAAATTTGAATTGGGGTGGCTGCATCGAGAAGGATTTGTAGACATAATCAAGAATGTTTGGGAGAGGCCCGCTATTGGTCGTACACCTATTCATAGATGGAACTTTAAAATAAGGGCCATGAGGCAACACTTCATTGGATGGGCGAAACATACCAACGGGATATACAAAAAAGAAAAACAACGGCTCTGCAACATCATTGATGACCTCGACAAAATTGCTGAGACGCGCACCTTATCTCAACAAGAGATTGAATTGAAAAACCAATCTAATGAGAAGGTTGCACGTCTTTTGTGAGAAGAGGAAATCAAATACTACTGAGGATCCAAAGCTGATTTCATTTTGATGAGTGATAGTAATACAAGGTATTTCCAATTGGTCGCCAATTGGCGGCATAGGAAGAAATGTATTTACAGTCTTCAACAAGATGAGGGGCGGATCGAAGGTCAGGAGGAGCTCAAAAAATGTATCACCAACTTCTACAAATCTCTGTTCGAGGTGATGGTTGAAGGGAATTTCACTCTTGACGAGACCCGAAGAGATGATATTCCACAAGTCACGACAGAAGAAAATGACATCCTTACGTCACAATTCTCCGAAGAGGAGGTGAGAGCTGTGGTGTTCCAAATGGAACATAACAAATCTCCAGGCCCAGATGGTTTCCCCGCAGAATTCTATCAAAATTTCTGGGATATCATCAAGTCTAACCTTCTGGAGTTGTTCAATTGTCTTCATGCCGACAATCTTGACCTATTCAGACTTAATTTTGGCGAGATTGTCTGGTTGCCGAAGATTAAGGAGGCAGAACGGATCCAACAGTTCAGACCATATGCCTCCTTAATGTCAGCTTCAAAATTTTCACCAAAGTGGCTACGAATAGGTTAAAGTCAGTAGCTGACCATGTTGTTTGGCCATCTCAAACGGCTTTCATGCAAGGAACAAATATACTCGATGGCGTAGTAATCCTGCATGAGACCGTCCACGAGATGCACCAGAAAAACCTGAGTGGAGTCATTTTCAAAATCGACTTTGAAAAAGCCTATGACAAGGTCAAATGGTCTTTTCTTCAACAGGCCCTATGGATGAAAAGTTTCTCCGATAAATGGCGCCAGTGGATCCATAAATTTGTAACTGGAGGTAGTGTGGCCATCAAAGTCAATGATGACGTAGGCCATTACTTTCAGAAAAAAGGACTACGACAGGATGACTCCATGTCCCCAATGTTATTTAACATTGTCGCTGACATGTTGGCTATTTTGATTGAGCGCGCCAAGCAGGACGGCCAGATTGCCGGAGTAGTGCCACACCTTGTGGATGGTGGCCTCTCTATTCTGCAATACGCCGATGACACAATTCTCTTTATGGAACAAGACCTAGATAAGGCTCGAAACCTGAAACTCTTGTTGTCATCGTTTGAGCAAATGTCAGGTCTGAAAATTAACTTTCATAAAAGCGAACTTTCCTGCTTTGGAGAAGCCATTGAGGCGGCGGCCGTTATGCTGACCTGTTTGGTTGCGCACATGGCCAATTCCCGATTAAATATCTGGGAATACCGATTCATTATCGGCGTCTCACCATTGCGGAGTGGAAGCATGTAGAGGAGCGGCTAGAGAAACGGCTGAGCAGTTGGAAAGGCTACTCTCAGTTGGAGGACGACTGGTTTTGATTAACTCTGTCCTCACAAATATGGTTCTCTATATGCTTTCTTTCTTCCAACTCCCAAAAGGGGTCCTGCAAAGACTGGACTATTTTAGATCCAGATTCTTTTGTCAAGGAGATGGTGAAAAGAAAAAATACAGACTGGCCAAATGGAGTGTGGTTTGTAGGCCGAAAGACCAAGGTGGCCTTGGAATTCATGACCTGCAAGTCAAGAATGAGGCCCTACTTAGTAAGTGGTTGTTTAAACTTCTTACTGACGATGGTGTTTGGCAAACCATGCTACGCAACAAGTATCTAGGCCAAAAGGCGGTATCTCGGGCATATTGGAAACCTGGTGACTCGCACTTTTGGGCTGGCCTAATGGCGGCAAAGAAACATCTCTTTCGCTTTAGGTCTTTCATGATAAGAGACGGGTCAGAGATTCATTTCTAGGAAGACATCTGGCTAGGCAATGTCAGTCTCCGAGAACAATATCCAGCCCTGTACAACATTGCTCGCGATAAGAATAAAACGATTGCGCAGGTCCTCAGTTCATCCCCGCCAAATATTTCGTTTAGGCGAGATTTGATTGCCCCCCCACTACTAGGGAAAACCCTAGCAGTAGCGCTGGTTTTTGAACTATTAGTAGCGCGGGTGCCCGCGCTACTGGTACGGCGCTACAGCTAACTTTTAGCAGTAGCGCCGTTTGCCCAACGCTACAACTAAATGTTAGCAGTAGCGCCTGTTGCCCAGCGCTACTGGCAACCGAGTTAGCAGTAGCGTGCTTTTCTAACCAGCGCCACTATTAATCGCACATATTTCTTTTTTTATATTTATGTTGTATTTACACACGGTTATACATATTAATATAGAACATCAATAATAATTGTGCAAGCAACAACATTTAGATTAAAGTGGATGGATGCAAGTGACCAAGTTGAATTAGAGGAAAATATGATGTTGCGAACATCATATTTTCCTCTAATTCAACTTGGTCACTTGCATCCATCCACTATAATCAAATATATGTCATATAACTTATCATCCTCTTAATCATCTAACAACTCATCATCCACTTAATCATCAAACAACTCATCATCCTCTTAATCATGTAACAACTCATCATCATCTTAATCATCTAACAACTCATCCTAATCGATCATGGCAAGTTAATATAAACCAAAAAAACTTCTCACTCATAGGACCTAGTCCTCCCTCCTAGGTAAAATGTCATACAACAGAATAACACCTGTCGTGGTTTTATCACGGCAGATGTCCTAGTGAAAGGACTTAGGGGTGAAGCCATCGCTACGGTGGTTAACTCGAAGGGGTTGGTCGGGACGAAAGACACGTGTTTACCCAGGTTCGGCCCCTCTCGAAGGAGGTAAAAGCCTACGTCCTGCTTTGAGTTGTATTGATTGGGTATCGATTACAAGGGAGCGGATTCGCTTGACCTAGCTCTCGATCAATAGTTTCGTACCTCAAGCCGCCCAGGGAACTCGCCTTTATATACACAGGTCAAGGCCCTGGGCTTACAAGAGTTCGGGCCGGGTTACACCTAGTAACCGACCTTATCTCTAAATCGCCTTGCCTATTCTGGCAGGCCATCTCCCGGCGGCTTACGCCTCCGGGTCACACACCGTCCTCCGGCTCTGGGCTTCCGCCCGGCCCGTCTGGTAAGTTATCTCCAAACTTGTCTTGGTCTTTAGGCCTGTTAAGGCCTTACTGTTAAGTCGCCAACCTCCTAACCCGACCCCTCCTGGGCATGTCATATCATGGGGTTATATCCCCAACATTAGGCCCCAGATTGATTTGAACCTGTTCATGTCAATCTTCAAATCTTCTGGTTAGCGAGTCTTGTTTTCTTCATAATTACTTAACCTGAAATAAATCTTCATGACCCGCCATGTAAAATGGATGACGTCATCTCTGGTAAATCCAGAAAATCTTAATGACCTCACAACGGATCTTCGCATTAACTGGTCAACCCGAAAATCGAGGCGTTTTCCTCGTCAATCATCATCATGTCTCCTCGATTCCCGCGTTGGACTGTTGCTGTTCCACCTCTCCCTTATAAATAGGCACGGGGGGCCCCATCTTTATCACTTTCCGCCGCTGCCGCTCTCTCTTCTTCTTCCTCCAAGCGCCCCGCGCGACCGAAGCTCCGACGCACCTGCTGGACCGCGCCGTCGTCCTCAACAAGGCCGTTGCATCAACCTGTTTGTGACCAGAGCTCGCCGGCGCACGCCCGTACTCCCTGCATCTTCCAGGTTCCACTCTTCTTATCTCTCAGATTCACATTAGTTCATCGGAGTTCTTTCGAGTCCGCCGCCGTTCGTCGGAGTACTTACCATTGATTGGATAGGAAAACATCTTTCGGCTCAGAAACGCTAGCAAAATCGCGCGGTGCTCTATTCAGTATGTATTTCATATTCAGAATAGATCGCTTCTTCACCGGAACCTGCTCATTTGACTGCCCATTCTTCTATCATTATGTTTAGGGTTAGCAAATACTTCCCCTTTTATCTTCATCCGTAGATCTGTAATTGTAGCTGTAGCTAGTGAAACTTGTTTGTCCACACTTAGCAGCATTTTCAGTATTTACTGCCCAATTGACCCGCCATCACACTGCCGGTTCACTCTGGCAAAATATAATCCGCTTCATACCCGTCGTTGACGGCGGCTCATACTTTAACAATGACCCGCCAAATAGCGTTGTCGTCTTAGAGTCGTGGCTATTTTTGCCATGTAGCACTTCTAACCTGCCGTAATTCTATGCCTTTTCCACAGTTTTTAGCCCGGTCTGCCATGGCTAAGGCCCCCGCTTCTTGTGATTGGGTAGCCTCTGGGGTTACCGAACTTCTGCTCAATGAATATGTAGCTATGGGGTTTTTGCCGGCTCAGGAAGTCATCCATTGGCGGGTTCTCGGTCTCGAGACCACTCCCGAACCCAAGGAAGGGAAGGTGGTTATATTCACGGATCATCTTCTCCGTGGCTTCTCACCGCCCGGGTCAAAAAAATTCCGGGCCGCCCTGCACTTTTACAAACTTCATCCTCAAGACATTGGCCCCAATTCTGTCACCAACTTGTGCCAATTTCAAGTTCTCTGCGAGGCGTATCTGCAAGAAGAACCCACTGTCGACCTCTTCAGAGATTTCTTTTACATCAACCGCCAGACTGAGATTGCAGACGAACCAAGTCTTGAACTCAGAGGCGTTTCAATCCAGAGGCAGAGAGATATGTCCTTTCCTTCCGCTATTCTGCCCAGCCATCCCAAGGATTGGAACTGCACCTGGTTCTACTGCAGAAACACTGCCCCGGCTGAAGAGAAGCCACTGCCGGGTTATCGCCCTTACTGGCTCTGCACTACCACCGATCTTCCAGACCGGTTGTCCGCCACAGAGCGTGCTCAATACGCTCCAACATTTTCAAAGATCAAGGCTTTACTATCCAACGGGTTAACTGGTGTTGATTTGACCCGCTGCTGGGTTACCTGGAGAATCTTGCCGCTAAGCCGGCGCGGCGCCTTAATGTGTGAATATACTGGCGATGTGGCTGACCCTCAGCGCTTCAACCAGACACCTCTGACAGATAAAGATCTCAACTTAATTGTCAAGTCACTGCTGGGAGAACCTCAGGAGGTTTGCAATAAGACGGGGTTAAATCCCTTCTATGCTCTTAATCCAGCTCCTGCAGTAAGACCTTTTCCTTCAATCTTCACCTTTTTCCTTGTAGATTTTGTACTTCATATTTCTTTTTAACTTTTCTGCAAACATATGTAGGCTGACTCTCCCTTTTGGAAGAGGAGAATAACTACTGCCTCCACTTCAAAGAAGAAGACTAAAGCAACCAAGACTCGGGCTCCGGCTCATCGAAAGAAACAGACAGCTCAAGAGCTGCTTGAACTGGATGACTCGGAGGTAGAACTTGATTCCCTTGGCCTTCTTTTCATGCAACTTATTGACGCTGACTCCTCTCAGGGTGAAGCGGAAGCGAGCCAAGCCGGCGCCACAAAGGTAACTACCATCTCCTCCGACTCAAAACCCTTGCCAAGAGAGAAAATACGGTGGGTCATCCAGAAAGTAAAGTTTTCACACCCCCTTGCTTACTTGATCCCAACTTTCTTTTGAAGAAGCAGGAACATGACTCCAAGCGTCAGACCCGGAGTGGCGGCTCTGAAGATCTGGTAGCCGGCTTACCCGACACTCCGGCTCCTCGGAAATGCCGTAATGAGGTAATTCATAACTTTGTTTTCATTTCTTCTGCATGTTAGCCTCATGCAGTAAATTGCTCATATTGCCCAACTTTAATATTTTTTCAGGAAACACCTCCTTCCTTTAGCGACTCAACCGCTTCAAAGCTGCCACCTCTTGTCATCAACCTAGGGTAGCTTTCTTCTTTGTACCCAATGTTGCTTACTAACCCTTTATCCTTGCATACAACTTATCCTGAAAACTTTTGTTCACAGGGCCCAAGCCAAGAAGAGGAAAATAAGCGGGTCATCCGCCAACCCTGATGCCCCCGAGCCGGAGGATCCAAAACTTGACACTCCTGAAATCCATGTTGAACCCTCTGAAGCTCATCAATGCGCCCATGACGAAACACCTCAGCCTACTGAACCGGCGGATGCTGATGTTGTGATCACTGAAGCTAACCCGGAAGCTGATCCTAACCCGCCCAGTCCTCGGAAGACAGCTGCAAATATTGCGTCTCGTGAAGAGGGGGTTATTATTACCGGGATGGGTTATACAACTCCAGCCCCTTCCATGTGTTGACCAAGCATATTAGCAAGGATGAGGCGCCTTCACCTGAGAAGGAGAAGGTTAAAATTGATCTTCCCAATCTTGAAAAGCTCACTGTCGACGAGCTGCATTCTGGATATTTGAGCCGCCTCTCCGCAAGCTGGGACATGGAAGCCAACTTAGTTGGTATGATGAAGAAAAAATATGAGGTATACTCAACTTATCCCGCATTCCATATATCCTTACGTAGCCCCCAAGAGACGGCTTATTTTCTTGAAGATAAGTCAGGTCTTCAACAACATATAAACTTTACTTCATCAGCATGTAGCCCCCAAGGGCCGGGTCATTATGTAAATAATGAGTCGGCACTTATTTTGCTGACATGAAAAAATTCCAGCCGTAGCCCCCAAGGGCCGGCTTATCTCTCGAGATAGCCGGGTCTTTTACTGTTGTAAAGAAAAACTAGTCATCTGTTCTGCAAATTGTAGAGCCTGTAGCCCCCAAGGGCCGGTTTATCTTCTTGAAGATGATCCGGGTCTGCTTTGCATTATATGTTTGAAAGAACTGACCTACATTAGCCCCCAAGTGTCAAGTATATTGCTTGCAATCTGCTTGAGACTTGTAGCAAATTTCTTCATTGCCCCCAAGTGTCAGTATGCACCGTGCTAACGGCTTAGGATTGGCAAACTTCTACTTGACAATTTTTACTGTGCAGGAAACTTTAAAAGTGGCTGAGTCAAGTTGGACCGACTTGAGGAAAAACCTGGCTTTTCAACAAGAAGCTCGAGCTGATGCTGACGCAAAATTGTTGCTCTCCTCCAAAGAGCTGGGAAAAACCAAGGCGGATTTTGAAGCTTATAAAAAATCTGTTGAAGCTGAACAAGCCGCCTTGACCAAACGTGCGGAAGACGCAGAGGGTCAGTTGAAACCCATTACTGAAGAACTGACTAGCCTTAAACGTCATGTAGCCCGGATGACCGAAGCTGTCTTTGGTAAGTATTGTTATCTTATGAACATGCTGTTCAAACAGTCGTATGAAAGACTCGCCCGGCGACTTATACATTTGAATTTTTTGCAGGCCGTCGGACTCGCAATCTTCCAGACGACAGCTTATTGATGCTGAAAGCTCTATATTCATTCACTGAGCAGCTGTACGCTGGAAGTCTTTTCACCATCAAGGCTGTTATGGGTGAAAAAGGCACGCCAAACCTCATCAAAGACATGCTGAGATGCCTCTCAACGATTCGCAAGCAGTTTGAAGAGTTGAAAAAATCAGCCGCCCATAAAGGCGCAATAGCTTCTTTGAGCCGGGCTTTAGCTTATGCACGAGAGCTTAACCCAAAAGAGATGGTTGGAGGGTTTCCACAGCTGAAAGACGACGGGTCAGAATTCACGCAAGAAGACTATGCTCGTTGCATCAAGGCGTCTCGAGCAGTGGCTAGCCGACTAGCCGCCGATGCGGATCTGAAGGCATATCAGGCGGCTTATGATGACAACAATGTGCGAGTTCGGCCGCCTACTTTTGAGCCGGTGGGTCTGACTCCTCAACGTCGTAAGCATATATGTGCCCCTGATGTTGACCCGTCTCCCATCTTGCATGACGAAGATGAATTCCAAGCCTTAATCAATTGCAACTGGGATGTGGACAACCTTCAGATCCAGGAGACAGAAGACCCGGCGCAGGATGACCTGACATCGCTTTAGGCAAGGAGTTGGCCCTGGATGAAGTTAACCCGGATAAACTAACGGCCGGGTTATGATTGTGCGAAAAACTTTGGTCCAAATTTTTGGGCTCCACGCAGCCTTGTAATAGCCTTAGCTAAAAACTGATTGCCTATGTCGTGCCTTCGTGCACGTTTTGAGCTTTACCAACTTATATCCTGGCTGCTTTTCCACTGCAATCTTTATCCATCATATGTATGCTTGATGTGATCATTTTTCTTGATGCTTCATAAGTGTGGAATCAGTATGAACTCACCAACTCCTGTGCTGGCGACTTACGACCACACTCCTGGGCGAGTTAACAACTCAGTACCCCATAATCTTGAAAATATGGAAACAAAACCGCTGGTGGGTCATGATAGCCACAAACTTTGATCAATGAGCAATACTAAGCCGGATCAGTTATCATCCAAAGACTTAGAATCTCCTCATGAAAAATTCCTGCAAAATAACAAGCAAAAAATATGTGTATATTTTCCATTATTGTTAGGCGGCTTTGAAGGCACAACCAAAAGAGATCAACTCTTGTTTATATTTTTGAGAAAAAGTCAAGGTTTTTGCTTCAAAGAAGCTAGGCATGAGTGCCCACAATCCCATAAGCCGGCTCTCACGTGACATAAATCCGTCGTTTTAACCTTAACCAGTTCAGGGTCTTAAAAAAGATTGACTGTTAAGAGTACAAACGGGCCACATAGTGGAGAGACTACAGCAAATAGGTGAGTTTATCCTAGGTCTTTGTAAGCCGGCCCTCTTATGATATAAACCACCATTTTAACTTTGACAAGTTCAGGGTCTTTAAAAAGATTGACTGTCAAACGTACGGCGGGTCACCTGGTGGAGTAGCAAGTTGCAAACAGGCAGGTTTAACCCAAATATGGCTTTTAAGCCGGTCAAGAGGGTATGAAAGCTAAACTTAGTGAGTTGGAAGCCCCCAAGTGACCTTATCATGAACCAACTTTTACACAAAGGTTGCTGGATGAAAACGACAAAGACCCTGAATTATGGGGATGCCGGCTTTATTATATTATAAAAGGGTATATACAATTACAGAGGTATGTACATTGATGAGAGCCAATGGCTCAAGTGTAGTAAGGCCGAAGATGAGCAATATTCCACGGCCTAGTAGTTTCCTCCCCAGAAGTGCGTGACTTGTCGCTCTCCCGCACATCAATGAGATAATATGACCCATTGTTGAGATTTCTGCTGATCACAAAAGGTCCTTCCCAGGGGGGTGATAACTTATGCATATCTGTCTGATCTTGAATCAGACGGAGCACTAAGTCGCCTTCTTGGAATGTCCGGGTCTTGACTCTGCGGCTATGATAGCGAAGCAGATCTTGTTGGTAAATCGCCGATCGTGCTGCTGCAAGATCCCGCTCTTCATCCAAAACCTCTAGTGCATCCTGACGCGCCGCCTCATTATCAATTTCGATGTAAGCCGCCACCCTGGGCAAGTCATGACGAATATCACTGGGGAGAACGGCTTCTGCGCCATAAACCATGAAGAAAGGCGTGTAGCATGTTGATCTGTTGGGGGTGGTTCTGATACTCCAAAGAACTGAAGGCAACTCCTCAACCCAACAACCCGGTGTTCATTCCAAAGGAACCATAAGCCGGGGTTTGATCCCTCTCAAAATTTCCTGGTGAGCACGTTTTGTCTGACCATTAGACTGTGGATGAGCCACGGAGGAGACATCGAGGCGGATGTGTTCACTTTCACAAAACTCTTTCCTAGCCCCCTTAGACAGATTTGTACCATTATCAGTGATAATACTGTGAGGGTAAGCAAAATGAAAAATCAGCTTTTTGATGAACTGAACTGTAGTTGCTGTGTCGCATTTGCTGACCGGCTCCGCCTCAATCCACTTGGTAAATTTATCAACCGCCACCAAGAGGTGGGTCTTCTTATCTTTAGACCTCTTGAACGATCCAACCATATCAAGCCCCCATACCGCAAACGGCTAGGTGATCGGAATCATCCGCAACTCTTGAGCCGGCACATGGGCTCGTCGTCCAAATTTCTAACACCCATCACATTTGCTGACCAAGTCCTACGCATCCGCGTGAGCTGTTAGCCAGTAAAAACCGTGCCGAAAAGCTTTGGTGACCAAGGATTTTGACCCGGCATGATGACCGCAATCACCGGCATGTATCTCTTGCAAGATTTCACGGCCCTCCTCAGGAGAAACACAACGTTGAAAAACACGAGTCACGCTGCGCCTGTGCAACTCGCCATTGATGATAGTCATGGATTTAGACCGCCTCATGATTTGCCATGCCAATGTTTCATCTTCAGGTAACTCACCACGTGTCAAATATGTCAAATAAGGCAATGTACAATCTGGAATTGCGCGGAGAGCCGCCACCAACTATCCTTCCGGGTCAGGTATGGCGAAATCCTCCTCAGAAGGTAACTTGACCGATGGGTGATGCAATACATCCAAAAACACATTAGGTGGCACCGGCTTACGCTGAGACCCCAATCGTGACAGTGCATCAGCCACCTCATTTTTCCGACGATCAATGTGATCCACCTGATAACCCTTAAAGTGACCAGCAATGATATCAATCGCCTGGCGATAAGCCGCCATACGAGGGTCTTTAGAATCCCACGTGCCTGAGACTTGTTGGGCCACAAGGTCTGAGTCGCCTAGACATCTGAACTGGCTCAAATTCATCTCCTTGGCCACACGGAGCCCATGAAGCAAGGCTTCATATTCAGCTGCATTGTTAGTACAAGGAAACATTAGCCTGAATACATAAGAAAATTTGTCACCTCTAGGGGAAGTCAAAACAACTCCAGCCCATGATCCTTCCAACTGTCTGGATCCATCAAAGTGAATTGTCCAATACGTATTGTACGGCTTCTCCTTAGGTGCTTGACTCTCCGTCCAGTCATTGATAAAATCCACCAGGGCTTGTGACTTGACAGCTGTTCGAGGCACATACTTTAAATTAAGAGGCCCAAGCTCAATTTCCCACTTAGCAATCCTACCGGTGGCCTCTCTATTTTGAATAATATCTCCCAAAGGAGCAGAGCTGACCACCGTGATTGGATGTCCCAGGAAATAATGCTTCAGCTTGCGATTCGCCATGAATACTCCAAACACCAGCTTTTACCAATGCGGGTATCTTTGCTTGGACTCTGTCAAAACCTCGCTGACGTAATAAACCGGCCGCTGGACTGGGTACTCTTTGCCTGCCTCCTTGCGCTCCACAACAACTGCAGCGCTGACGGCCTTGTTATTAGCCACCACGTACAGGAGCAATGGCTCTTTTTCCACGGGAGCAGCCAAGACAGGCGGCTCAGCTAACTGTTTTTTGAGCGCCTCAAACGCATCATTGGCAGCATCACTCCAGACAAAATCAGCTGTCTTCTTCATCATCTGATATAAAGGGATGGCCTTCTCTCCCAGGCGGCTTATGAATCGGCTTAAAGCGGCAATATGACCTGCCAAGCGCTGAACATCATTAATGCACGCCGGCTTAGATAATGAGGTGATGCCCTTTATTTTATCCAGGTTATCTTCAATGCCCCGCTCTGAGACCAAAAATCCCAGGAGCTTGCCCGCAGGCACACCAAAAACACACTTAGCTGGATTAAGCATCATCTTGTAAACCCGTAGGTTATCAAAAGTTTCCTTCAAATCGTTGAGCAGAGTCTCCTTCTTCCTTGACTTGACCACAATATCGTCCACATAAGCGTGAACGTTGCGTCCGATCTGACCATGAAGACAATTCTGTACATAGCGCTGATAAGTCGCCTGGGCACTTTTGAGTCCAAAAGGCATGGACACATAGCAGAAAGCTCCAAAAGGTGTTATGAAAGACGTCTTCTCTTGGTCTTTAACTGCCATCTTTATCTGATGATAACCCGAATAAGCATCCAGGAAACATAAGCTCTCGCAACTCGCCGTTGCGTCAATGATCTGGTCGATACGGGGGAGAGCAAATGGATCAAATGGACAAGCTTTGTTAAGGTCTGTGTAGTCCACACACATCCTCCACGTGCCGTTCTTCTTAAGGACGAGCACCGGGTTAGCCAACCACTCAGGGTGAAAGACTTCCACAATAAATCCAGCTGCCAAGAGCCACGCTACCTCTTCTCCAATAGCTTTACGCCGCTCTTCATTGAAACGGCGGAGGAATTGCTTGACTGGCTTAAACTTAGGATCCACATTAAGATGGTGCTCAGCGAATTCTCTCGGTACACCTGGCATGTCAGAAGACTTCCATGCAAAGATGTCCCAATTCTCACGGATGAATTCGATGAGCGCGCTTTCCTATTTGGGGTCCATATTAGCCCCTATAGTGAACTATTGCGATGAGTCGCCGGGAACGAAGTCCACCAACTTGGTATCCTCTGCCACAAATTTCAGTGGCGGGTCAGACTCTGTGCTGGGCTTCTTCAACGGGGTCATATCCGCCTGGTCAACATTATCTTTGTAAAATTTGAGCTCCGCCTCAGCACAACTTGACTCTGCATACGCAGTATCGCCTTCCTCGCACTCAAGAGCAATTTTCTGATCACCATGCATCGTAATCGTCCCCTTCAGACCTGGCATCTTGAGCTGCAAGTAAACATAACAGGGCCGAGCCATGAACTTGGCATAAACCGGCCGTCCAAACAGAGCATGATATGGACTCTTGATTTTAACCACTTCAAACCACAAGGTCTCTACCCTGTAGTTGAACTCATCACCAAAAGCCACCTCAAGGGCAATTTTTCCTACTGGATAAGCCGACTTGTCTGGCACTATGCCGTGAAATACTGTAGACGACGGCTTGAGATCTTTGTCAGTCAGATTCATCCGGCGAAAAGTGTCGTAGTACAAGATATTGATGCTGCTCCCACCGTCCATCAGTACTTTGGTGAATTTATAGCCTCCGACCTGAGGGGCTACCACAAGGGCCAAGTGCCCCGGGTTATCGACGCGTGGCGGGTGATCCTCTCTGCTCCATGATATCGTGTGCTCAGACCACTTCAAATACTGCGGAATAGCCGGTGCTGCCGCATGAACCGCCCTCTTGCGCACCTTCTGATCACGTTTGTCAAGGCTCGTAGTGAACACGTGATACTGACCTCCATTAAGCTGCTTTGGGTTACTCTGATACCCTGACTGGTTGTTTTGCTACTGACCACCATTGTCGGGCTGCTGACTGTGGCCTCCATGGCTACCTTGACCCTGATAACCCGAATTTGAGTCGCCTGCACCAAAACCTGACCCATGAGAGCCGGATCCTGACCCGCCGGGCGGTCCGTTGCCGTTACCATGATGCTGGTTAAGGCCGTAATTCCGGAACTCCCGCATGATATAACAATCCTTCCAAGCATGAGTGGACGGTTTGTTAGGCATACTGTGCTTTGGGCAGGGGTCATTAAGCATTGCCTCCATGTTGAAAGGCTTGCCCTTGGCAAAAGGTGGTTTACCGTTGCCCTTAGCGCGGTTGTTCCCAGTGTTGGTATTGGCCACCAGATCTGACCCGCCGTCTGGATGCTTCCGTTTACCGCCATTACCTGGGTTGTTATTTCCTGCCCCATTCTGCTGCTGACCCTTGCCGTTGCCATTCTTTTTACCCTTAGCAGACTTCTCATCATCAGAACCCGGATCCTTCGTGCTGTCAGAATCTGCATATTTAGTGAGAGCCACCATGAGCTCACCCATGTCCTGGCAAGAACGCTTGAGCCGTCCAAGCTTCTGCTTAAGGGGCAAAAAGTGACAATTCTTCTCCAGAATTAGAACCTCCTGAGCCGCCGTGATATTATCAGACGAGTGGATAAGGGTTGAAACCCGCCGGACCCAATGGTGGACCGATTCATCCTCACGCTGCACGCAATGATCCAAATCAACTATCGTCATAGGCTGCTTGCATGTTCCTTGAAAATTCTTGATAAATCATGCTTTCATCTCGGCCCAGGAATTAATAGTGTTGGGAGGCAGACCCTTTAACCATGTACGAGCCGGTCCTTCTAACATCATGATGAAGTATTTAGCACAGACTGCATCGCTGACGTCCAACATCTCCATGGCTAGCTCATAACTCTCAATCCAGGCTTCTGGAGGTAGATTAGCTGTGTAGTTAGGCACTTTGCGCGGACCTTTAAAATCCTTCGGCAGGCGCTCGTTTCGTAGAGACGGTGCTAAACACGGCACTCCAACAGCCCTGGAAGTGACTCCGGCTCCCACCGAAATTGAAGGGGTCACCGGGGGCGGCTCTTGGTAAGCCGCCGCGGCCGCCGCCTCACGCTGAGCTCTGGCATTATCCACGATCGCCTGAGCATTGACCACGGGTGGGCCATCATGGGGTGGGTTCCGACGTCGCTCGCTGCTGGAGACCGCTGGTGACTCCAAGCGCCGGCTATAACTGCGGCTTAGGATGGGGGTTGACTGCACGCGACTCCGGCTATACGTATACTTCTCCTGTTGAGCCACTGCTGTCTGCAAATATCCAATGGCATTCCGTGCCTCTTCGGCGAAGGGCGTCCCGTCGGCGAGGGGGAGCGCATTGAGCCTGGCAGCCGCTGCTATCATGTTCTTCACCGGGTTAGAATAATGACCAGGCGGTGTCAGAAAACGCTGCGGCGGGGTCTGATTCCTGCGGGGCGGGTCTGGCTGCCGATGCGGAGTCACTGCCCTATTCCCAGGCACCTCCGCCGTTCGGGTCATGGTCAACGGTGCATTCAGTCCCGCTCCTGGGGTTTTAAAGAGATTTCTGGGCTCATACTGCTCAGGCAGGCGGGTATGATGTCTCATCCGAAAAACTGCTTCTGAGGCTTTTTGATCCAGACTGAGGCGAAGAGCTTCAGCCTTAAGACGCTCCAACTCAGCATCCATCTGAGCCTGCATTGCATTGATATCCTCCTGGGCCCTGGTCATCTGGTCTTTCAGCCTTGCAATCTCTGCATTGCGGCCTGCTTGATTCTCAGTTGTGACCTCGGTTCCCATCAGAATCGTAAGCTCATTCATCAAATCCAGCAAAACTTGGGCCGGCGGCCTGGCTGACCCGGACTCTGCTGCGCCGGCAGCCGCTGCCCCAGCCGCCGTGCTGCTGGAGCCCGGCACCGTGCCTGCCATGAAGATGGCGACTTGGCTCGGCGGCTCATAGGGCTCTGGAATACTGTCGCCATCGAAATAGCCCCCAAGCTCGCCGTCATGAAGCTGATAAATTGACTCCGTCTCTCCGCTCGAGGACCCGTCCTCTGAACAGAAAAGGGTCTCTCCTCCTGACACGGAATCTTTCGCGAGTTCTGCGCCTTGCGTGAAGCCGACGAAAACGTGCTTCCGGCCGGGTTGAATCCGGGCGGGTTGTACGCGCCGGGCCGACTCGACGAGGTTGGGGCAGATGTCCGGCCCGGGCTTAGATCTGCCGATCTTCCCGATGAAAACGTGAATTCCGCTGAATGGGATCCGATACCCGTACTCGATTGAGTCGGCCTCGGGGTCCCAGCCAGCGTCGTCGATGTAGAGCTTGCCGCGGCGACTCTTAGTCATCCTGCCAATGGCGTATCCCTCGATCCCTGGGAGAGAGCCCTTCGAGTACTCCAAACCACCGCGCATTTTCCCCACGGTGGGCGCCAACTGTCATGGTTTTATCACGGCAGATGTCCTAGTGAAAGGACTTAGGGGTGAAGCCATCGCTACGGCGGTTAACTCGAAGGGGTTGGTCGGGACGAAAGACACGGGTTTACTCAGGTTCGGCCCCTCTCGAAGGAGGTAAAAGCCTATGTCCTACTTTGAGTTGTATTGATTGGGTATCGATTACAAGGGAGCGGATTTGCTTGACCTATCTCTCGATTAATAGTTTCGTACCTTAAGCCGCCCAGGGAACTCACCTTTATATACACAGTTCAAGGCCCTGGGCTTACAAGAGTCCGGGCTGGGTTACACCTAGTAACCGACCTTATCTCTAAATCGCCTTGCCTTTTCTGGCAAGCCATCTCCCGGCGGCTTACGCCCCCGGGTCACACACCGTCCTCCGGCTCTGGGCTTCCGCCCGACCCGTCTGGTAAGTTATCTCCAAACTTGTCTTGGTCTTCAGGCCTGTTAAGGCCTTACTGTTAAGTCACCAACCTCCTAACCCGACCCGTCCTGGGCGGGTCATATCATGGGGTTATATCCCCAACAACACATATGTCTCCATGACGAAGCAAAGAGATCCAACGGTCTCCAACTTGTGGCTTGCAATCCTTCTTTATTTCTCCCCATGCTTCAATTTGGAGTCGTCCTTGTGGTTTGCACTCAGTCGAGTATGGAAAAGCGAACTGGACCCTCATAGGGCTTTTGATTGCCATATAACCTTTGCCATGCATCAACGGAGGCACAACATCATTTGGCAGTTTCTGTTGAAGAACATAATAGTAGCCTAGTTAGAAATGTAATCAACACCATTTACGCAATAGTAGTGTACTTAATTAGCGACTCTTACCAAGATATTTCCGCGAATGTCATCCGCCCTCAACCTATGCAGTAGTGGCATGTATAATGTATAATTTGGGCCAGGTCCCATATTATATGGGAAGTCGTCCCTACCAAACATGACACCAATAACAAAGGTGACAAGAACATCCTTCTCCTCCCGAGTTAGATGTGATCCATAAGTGTAGTGTGTCGTGTCAATCATTTTCCGTGTTTCACTCGAAGAAAGGAAATAAGCTGTAAATTATAAATTAACAAATTTAGTATGGATGAACACCAACTATTTTTAAATATAGAATGCAAATTACTTGACAAATATGGTTGACAAACTCACATGGAGGTAAAACTGGAAGCATATCGACATCCACCCAAATGTCGATATTACCTTCAATATGATCTTCAGGACGAAGATCGAAGGTTATTTCCATATCCTCCTGAAATCCATATGCCTTGGCTAGAGCTTCCCAATTTGAGCACCCTAATTCTGTGTTATTAACTGCATTCATTACTTTGACCAGAAATGTGTGACCATGTTTAGTCCTCAGGTTAGCTCTCCTTGTCTCCATACTCTCGTGGTCTTCGAAACCGAGCCTCTCCAAGACATACCGTCTTGCATGGCAGGGGATGAACTAGTCGAATTGTATAAAACAAAAATTACATGTTGAAGCAAAGAAACAGAAGTGGTGCTTAATTACGAAAAAACACTTGTCATCGTTACGTACTGTACAAACATCGAAGGTCTCGTCAAGCTTGATGGTGAAGAACCTGCTGTCTCGCGGGTGAGGCCTGTCGCAGAGACAGTTATTTGCACCGCAGAGATGACACTCAGGGATCCTATCGTCGTCAGACAACATTTCCTTTCATGATTCAAAAATTATGGCAAGACCATTGCTAAAGTAAGACATATTGACCTAAAATTTTCCGGAACGGAAATAAATCAACATTCCGGCAAAACATAGGCACTAGGAGGTGTTCTCTGCAATAACATATGCACATGACCTAATAGACCTAATTCAATATCGGTTGACTTTCGGTCTGTCGAGGCTTTCCTTAAAAAACTCTCATATATATCATGATGTCTTGGTGCGCACTCTCTCACACTGATATATGGTCGTGTATGTTGGTGGACACTCTCTCACACTAATAGTTCGACCGTCGGTGATGGTCGCACCTCTTCTTCTCTCCTTGCGCATTATACTGAGGTATATATCACAAGAAGAGAAGAAGAGGAAGCGACCCCCACGACAACAGTCGGGATTCCTCCATCAATAACACACATGAAAGTCACTCAAGGAGCAACGACAGACCGAAAGTACCTGCTTTTTTTTACTAAAAATTTCTAGAGCTATTTTTTTACTAAAAAAATATAATGCATGAGGTATTTATAATGAAACTTCTTATCTTTAAACATCTGAAATTGCGACTCAATTTATAATGAACTATCTACCATATGAACCCTGTAATAAAATGTTCATATAATTGTTATGCTATTGCTACACAATTTATAATGAACTATCTACCTATAAACTAAATCCCTACAAAAACTAAATCCTACCTATAAACTATCTACCATATGAACCCTGTAATAAAATGTTCATATAATTTTTATGCAATTGCTACTCAATTTATAATGAACTATCTACCTATAAACTAAATACCTACAAAAAGTAAATCCTACCTATAAACTATGTACCATATGAACCCTAAAACTTAAAACAAATAAGAAGAGAGGTAGAGGATGGAGGCAACCTGCGGCGGAGGGGGTCGACGACGGGACGGGGAGGGACGGGATGGGGAGGGACGGAGGAGGGCGGGACGGTCCGGCCGGGGAGGGACGGAGGAGGGGGGACGGGTCGGGGAGGGCCGCCACGTTGGGAGGACGGCCAGAAGGAGCGCCGCGTTGGGAGGACGGCCGAGAGGAGCACCGCGTTGGGAGGACGAACGGGAGGAGCGCCGGCGCAAGGGAGAGAGTGAAGAGGGAGGGAGTGAGGAGGGAGAGAGTGAGACGGGCGTGCGGGACGGGGAAGAAGTAAGGCGCTACTTAGCAGTAGCACGGGGTGGCAAAGGGCACTACTACTATGGATTTAGCAGTAGCGTTGATTTTTGACAAACGCTACTACTACAGGTAGCCTCTGCGGTCGCGAAGGGACCACTTAGTAGTAGCGCTGCTTCAGAAGACAGCGCTACTGCTACGGCGTTAGTAGTAGTGCTGGTTCTGGACAGCCGCTACCACTACAGGTAGCCACTGGCGGTGGCGACGGGACCACTTAAAAGTAGCACTGGTTGGGTGGCTAGCGCTACTGCTACTTTTCTAGTTGTAGCGCTGGTCGGTTGCCCGCGCTACTACTACTTAGCAATAGCGCTTTTCCTCTTTCCAGCGCTACTGCTAAAATCCTATCTATAGGCTTTGTCCTAGTAGTACCCGACTTACGTCATGGCATAATCTTTTATCCCGTCTGGATTTGATCAATTTGACACAAGGTCGGGATGTGTTTCCCTGGAACCTTACTACATCGGGGTCTTTCACAATAGACTCTATCTACCATGCGCTCACGCATTCTGAGCTGCCGGTGAGTAATAACAACAAAATCTGGAAGTCAAAGATTCCACTAAAAGTTCAAATCTTCATGTGGTATCTTCATAGGAGAGTTGTCCTAACCAAAGACAACCTCGCATGACGCAACTGGCCACAGAGTAAGAAGTGTTGTTTTTGTACTCATGAAGAGACAATCAAACATCTCGTTTTCCAATGCAAGTTTGGACGTTCTATGTGGTCAGTCATCCAAATAGCGTCAAATTTGTATCCGCCCACAAGTATCGTCAATATTTTTGGTCATTGGTTGGACGGTATTCCAAATAGGTTCAAAACGCTAATAAGGGTGGGAGCGTATGCCTTACTATGGTCGCTTTGGCTATGTAGAAATGATTTGGTTTTCAATGACAAAAATGCTTCTCCTTTGCAGGTTATTTTCCGGTGTACGCACTCGCTTCATACGTGGTCTACGCTACAACGAGCGGAGTACCAACCGCTGTTCAAGGCGGTGTGTACGCGGTTGGAGCAGGTGGCTACGGAGGTTTTTACCCAACATGGGTGGCAGCATAATCTCCGGATCGGTCCACCATCCCTTTCGACATAGGCATAGTGTCGGTCTATATGACTCTACTGGTGCTGATTTGTTGGTTTTTCCTTTCTTTTTGTGAGACTTTACGTGTTTGACTGTGTGCATCGTAGTTATGCAGAGGCCGGGTGTTACTCATAATGCTTTGTATCCGCTTGATGCTACATTTTGAGATAATAAAAGCGCCCTTTATCAAAAAATGTAGGAATGACATGGGATTTGATGGTAAAAGTTGTCTCCTATGCATGTTATCTATCAGTGTACAGACTAGCTTCGCTAGTGGACTATTATACACAACTAGAACACCGACCACAATTTACGACGGTGTGTAGACGTTTGTGTCAGGTGGATAGAAATATTTTTACCACACACCGACCGCATAGTCTACGGATAGCCCTATATCGTCCTCGCCTTAGGCATGGTTTTGGTCTACAATGACTTTGTTGTAGCCGGCGTTTATAATTATAAATGATTCATATAAAGTCTGAGTGTATGCTCATTATGCTTTGTATCTTGTGGATGCTACATTATAAGTTAATAAAAGAATCATTTATCAAAAAATATGTTGATATTGCATACATTTTGCATTTGAAGGTGGTGTTTAGTTGCATGCTTCATGCTTTTCTCCTATTCGAATTCCTTGACCAGGGCAATTGCACATGTATTTGGCAATTGTCGTCTTTTTATAGAGGACACAAGTTCATAAGCGGCACAACAAGGATAGGCAAGTTCATAAGTCCAGATATTTCATTTTATACTATGTGCTTCTCAGGGCTATTGAATCTCATAATTTGTCATTACTTACAAGTTACAACTACATGAGAATATACATTTCAAATAAGTAAGTCAGAGCTGCCTGTCCTCGACATCAGTGCTCGATTGTTGGCTATGGCTAGAAGTCATCGTGTGTCCTTTGTTCAGAGGGGTCTTGTGGGGTTATCCGTGACGAAGTCGTAGTCGCCTGCGCTGGGAGAGATGACGACGATGACACAACAGACAACCTCAATGGTGTCCTCTACTCTGTGGTGTGTGTGGTCTTGTGGGTGTTGACGTGGCTTGAGACTGCGTCGGTATTTCCCCAAAGAGGAAGGGATGATGCAGCACAGCGACGGTAAGTATTTCCCTCAGTTATGAAACCAACGTTATCAAACAAGTAGGAGGATCACCACCACCCAATAAGCAGCACCTGCACACAAACAACAAATACTTACAACCCGACGCAAAAGAGAGGTTGTCAATCTCTCTATGGTAAAAAGATAGATTAGGTAGTGATAGATAGGAGAGATAGATCTCTCAAGAACACACAATAAAAAGAGCAAATAAAATATGCAGCAATATGTTTTTGGGTTTTTAGTTTTGTAGATCTGAAAACAAAGATGCAAAAAGATAGATCTGAAAGCAATATGTTGGAAAAGTAGACCCGGGGGCCGTAGGGTTCACTAGTGGCTTCTCTCATGAGTATAGAGCACGGTGGGTGAACAAATTACTGTTGGGAAATTGATAGAAAATCGAATAGTCATGACGATATCGAAGGCGATGATCATTATATAGGCATCACGTCCAAGATAGGTAGACCGACTCCTGCCTGCATCTACCTCTATTACTCCACACATCGACCGCTATCCAGCATGCATCTAGTGTATTAAGTTCATGGAAAAACGGAGTAATGCAATAAGAACGATGACATGATGTAGACAAGATCTATTCATGTAGGAATAGACCCCATCTTGTTATCCTTAATAGCAACGATACATGCGTGTCTTGCTGCCCCTTCTGTCACTGGGAAAGAACACCGCAAGATCGAACCCATCACAAAGCACCTCTTCCCATGGCAAGAAAAATCGATCTAGTCGGCCTAACTAAACCAAAGATTCGAAGAAGAAATACGAGGCTATAAGTAATCATGCATATAAGAGATCAAAGAAGACTCAAATAATATTCATGGATATAAACTGATCATGAACTCAAAATTCATCGGATCCCAACAAACACACCGCAAAAGTTTACATCAAATAGATCTCCAAGAGACCATTGTATTGAGAATCATAAGAGAGAGAGAGGAAGCCATCTAGCTACTGCCTACGGACCCGTAGATCTATGGTGGACTACTCACGCATCATCGGAGAGGCACCTATGAGGAAGATGAACCCCTCCGTGATGGTGTTTAGATTGGATCTTGAGGTTCTGAAACTTGCGGCGGCTGGAATTGTGTTTCGTCGACTCCCCTAGGGTTTTCCGAATATTTGGAAATTTATAGGCATCAGAGGCAGTGCAGAGGGGCCCCGTGGAGGGCACAACCCATCAGGGCGCGCCGGGGGCCCCCTGGCGCACCCTGGTGGGTTGTGCTCTCCACAGCCCACCTTCCTGGCTCTTTTTTGGCCCACTGGGTTCTTCTCGTCCAGAAAAAATCTCCAAAAAGTTTCGTCGCGATTGGACTCCGTTTGGTATTGATATTCTGCGAAGTAAAAAACAAGCAAAAACAACAACTGTCACTTTGGCACTATGTCAATAGGTTAGTCCCAAAAAAAATGATATAAAGTTGTTATAAAATGATTGTAAAACATTCAAGAATGATAACATAACAGCATGCAACAAACAAAAATTATAGATACGTCGGAGACGTATCAGGTGCCAAGTCGGCCGAGTGCCCTATTATGTGGGTATGATGTAATGTAACGATTTCCGTCCAGATTTTCGTTAATTAATCGGACAACTCTGAATCGGGCCCCTAAGAAACCACATTTCAGAAAATAACATGTTTATAAAGAACGCATGGAGTCAAACTTGCCTAGTGAGCACACATTGGTCAAGCAACTTAAAAAATGATATCCACTGCTCACAGAACTGCAATTCAAGGGCACATTGTTTAATTCGTGTTCACGTGGCGCACGGGCTGCAAAGTCCAGCGCATTGGCTGCGAGGAGCGTGTCCACCTCGGATACCTTCATGTCAGTGTTGAGCATGTAGCCCAGCAGTGCCGGGCAAGCGTCCGATCCAGAGCACAGCTTCTTCGTCATCTTTTATCCCGGGCCACAATGACTCAAGCATATGATCTACGCCTCATATTGCCTTTCTTTGGTACAACGGATTAATTCTAATATCCGGGATCGATCTGATGTGGGCTCTGTGATGATGGATATCAAGCAAACAATCATGAATTTTACTTTTTCGACCTTCAAGCATGTTTATCGGCATTGTATTGTAGTTCCCCATTTCTTGGCCAATTCTTATAAGAATTCTAGTTTCTTGTGTGTTTTCTTTTCTGTTCCAGATTGTATCCGGGAGACCTTGTATGACTATTGCTTAATCAATAAAATGCTGACGTCTTCTCCCCTGTCACCACCACAGGGGCACAATCAAGAGAACCATGGTCGCCACGAAGTGGATATATGTCCACCATCGACGGATAGAGCCAGAGCCGTGGCTCATAAGATCCTGTCCCTTCCTGATTCGTGGATCAAGAATCATGTTTTCCAATTATTAAGACAGATCTAGAGTAAATGGGGGGATGGCGGTCTGGGTGGACTCGTCCCCTACCTCATTTCGGTGGATTTTTTTTCATTAGCGATACAGTTCAGCTAGGAGGAGGCCCTCTTCTCTTCTGGGACAAGGTTGTTCACCGCCGGTGAAGATGTGGTTCTTGATGCAGCCAACCGAAGGGTACGCATTTGAGGCACTTGCATATGCTCGCATTTGAGTTTTGTTTCTGAGCCATGATGTCAATTTCCCATTACTGTACTATGTGCTAGTGTATGCATCGATTGATGCAAAGGCCAGGGGTTTAACCTCCTTTTCCAAAAAAAAAGATTGACCGTGTTGGAGGAGGTTAATGACATTAACATCCCGATGACCAAACCAGTTGCCAAACAGACGATGTCGCTGATGCAGGAGCTGAGCACCAAAGGGCAGATCTGTCAGGTGCAGGGGCAGTGGTTGCAGAGGGCAGAGGTTCACCACAGGCATCCGAGCACTATGTTGGCGCGATGAATCCTAAATCCCTAGGCTGGGCCCGAATGTATGACAGTACATAGTTGTACAATTCCTGAATTTTAATCATGGTACTATGATTTTGAAGGATCTACGATACCACACTAGTTTACATGGAGGTAGCATAGCTTCATGGAAAGAACGGGGTGTGCTATAAGAATAGATGATTATCCCAGGAACTTAGATAATGAAATGGGTTAAGCATTTTGGTCGTTATAGCATTTTTTGAGCATGAACACTACAGCCACTTCGTGACAATACTGAATAACCATATCACGAATTTGAACGCTTGTGTTACCGTGAAAACAAGTGTCACAACATAGTTAAGAAAATATAATCACAGTGCGAATTTGAATGCTTGTGTTACTTGGAAACAGATGCTACAACATACTCCCTCTGTAAAGAGATATAAGATTTTTTAGATCACTACTTTAGTGATCTAAAAAATCTTATTTCCCTTTACAGAGGGAGTAGTTAAGAAAGTATAATTGCGAAATTAAATGCTTGTGTTACCTTGAAGGCAAGTGGTACAACATAGTTACTTAATTTACTTAGAGTGAGGATTAAGTAATTTGCCTTATGTGTGTGCTACATTTCGTCACGACAAAATTAGCTTAGCTTTGAGCTAGAGTAGACAGAAAATCCTAGGTGTGCTAGAGTGTTGCTGTTGTTAGTTATCATAAAACTGACACTTCAATTCCTTATTATGAAATCCTGTTATATGTCTCCCAAAATATTTGAGTTTTATTTCCAAGTTCCAATTTTGTACAACATACAAATATGCATGTATTGTGTGTATGGTATACTACCACCAAAAATCCAATATAAACGTCCAGTGATGCAGGTGGGGAAGGAAAACATGATCATGAAGTGTAACTAGCCCTGGGTAGTAGAAATAATTCATAAAGATCTGGAAAGGAAAAATAGAAGCAAAAGATCATCTTCTAGAGTGGTATGTTAGAAAGTGACTAGTAGAGTGTAAATAGTTCTAAGTCAAAATTCTCGTTTTTGTTGTAGGAAAAAACGCAAGAGGCTTTTATTGGATTGTTACAAGTGCAACTACTTCTTACTCTAGCATATTCTGGTTATTTTTCTCCATATGAGTTTTAGTTTTGTAAAACAAGGAACAAGAAGATATTGGTAGCCGATGGTCAGGTGCTCACATTGGCACCAGTGGATTAGAACAAGGAATCGATAGGTAAGTACATCTCTACTACTTTAATTGTGTCCTTTAGAATAAATATATGTATCAGTACACCTCAGAAGTACTTCATAGTAAAGGTTCAAGAACTTGCAAGTGATGACTTCTGGGCAAGGACACAGGTTGCAAGTTCATCTGTATCACATAACTCAAGAAAGATATGCAATTATTTTTGCAAGAAAAAGCAAAAGTAACACACCTCCAAATGTTCAAGTCTGTTTCACCTTCCTTAACATGGCCTTTTCCTTTTGGATTAATATATATTGTAGGTTATTTTTTAAGAGTATCGGGAGAAATTGGAGCCAGCACGACAAGAAGAGAGTGAAAGCTACTCATGTTGATAAGAGTAATGGCCTAGATAGTGGGCGATCAATTATTGGGTCGTTGAATATAGAAAATTCAGTTGAATAAATTGGATCAGTTTTTGATCTAGCATCTTATCTTAAAAAATTATGATGTTTTGGATTGCAAGGAAAGAGAAGACAATGGAACATCAGGCCATTTGTTTGAAATAGTAGAATGTATATTTTTCCTTAAAGAGATTAATGAACTGAAACCCCAAATGAGCCAAGTGTACTCCAATATGGCTCAAATGCTGAAAACTGTGAAACATTCCATGAAAGGGTCACATTGATGAGTAACAAAACAGTTTTTTTAGAGCAACATCTTGTTCTTTTCAATTTGAATCTCATCCATTTTCATAGTGACCCATGTCTTGTTTTATAGACATTGAAGAAGGGGGCAAGACTAAATTTCAAGGTTTTTGTGGCATACCCTTGTGATTTTCTATACTGGTCTAATCAAGCAAAAATGTTTGGTGTGTTGATGCAGGTTGTAGTATTTGAGAGTGCAGATATTGGTGCATGTTAGTAAGAATGATTTCTAAAAAATGTTTTAGCTTTGGGACCAATAAACAGTAACCGAAGTTTTGGAATGGTTGTTGATCTCCCGTGAATGAAATTATGTGTTGAGTCGAGAAGACTTAGTTGTGTTTGGAGCTAAATCTACCTCGTCAACATGTGTTGGCATAGTATTGCCGATAACATGGATTGTGCACAAGCAGTGGGGGGCACGGGGTGAGATGGTTCAGAAAGTTACATGCAACAGGATGCCTCGTCAGTTAAGGTTTGGGACGGGATGGGCATGACGGAATTGAGCACATTATGTGCACTGCAGATGTGACAAATGGGATGGTAAAATAAAGAGATATGATGCTATATACACACTGAAATACTACATGCATCCCGAATCTTGAAAGAACGAGTGGATTGGATAAAGAGAGCATGTGTGCTCAGGCTCAGAATTCCACTTTCGAGAATGTTAATCTTAATCGAAGAAAGGGATACTACAAGTAGTTACACTAACAATTAATTAGTACGCAAATACTTCCATGCTAGTAGTAATGTTATAAGCTAGTAGTGAAGAGATAACACCTGCATCAAGCAATGTTCGTATACACGCGGGTGTGAGACCGAGAATGACTGAAAATTTCTAAGAAGAATCAGTATCATGGTCGTTCTTGGAGGCACCCATGTACCATGATCAGATTTCTAGATAGGCCCCAATTGTTGCATAACGAGAAAGTATCACAGAATGTGTGGCACAGGGTGCTCACTTATGTGGCAGGTTTATCGAGGATTCCATGACCTGATGACATTGTGCAAAAGTGTAAACATATCCTAAGAAACTATTTTCTGGTGCCACTCATCCCCAATATTCATTCTAACCCAGCATGTGTATGTGATCCTTTGTTTCTGTCAGTGTGTAAACATAGGGAATACTTGCTCCCATTTTAGTAAGTATGTAATGCTCTCCATTTTTACTGTCTCCAGCCATTGGAGGTCACGGTAGTTATATATAGGTGAGATGAAGTGTACATAAATAAATACATATATTTTTTCTCCCCGTTGTGTTTGAAGAGCAGTAGGTGAGCACAAATTATTACATGGTTTCTGACACTTCTAAATCCGAGAACAAGTATTTGAGACATTACATTTGATCTTAATTGAAGGAAAAAAGGTAATACTCCAACAATTTCATGGTGACATTAACAGTATCAGTTTAGGGCCTTGTGTTATACTTCACCACTAAGAGATTTAATCTTAATTTCAGTAGTGTATCCAAAAGTTTAGGCCTACATTAAACCAACGTGTGTGTTTCAAGGTCCATATAAAAAACAAGATCTTCAATTATAACCCAGAATCGGTCTATATGCTGATGGTTGCTAGGTATATAGTCTAACAATGAGTTGGGCTCCTAAGTGCAGGAGTTTGTAGCAAACAGTACTTTCCCTTTACTAAGAAACCAAGTTATGAATCGTGGAGACAAACATATTCGGCAAGAGGGGTAAATTTCTATAACACAAATAAAACTTCACTTGTATCCCCAACAGTTCTAACAAGGGTGTTAGCAATTGTAGTCTTGCTAGTTGAACAAGATAACCAAAAGCAATAATGGTAGTAATATTTTTTGTATTTTTGAATTAAAATATAATTAAAAATAAAGTGTGTGTATAAAAGTTGATGGAAGGTGATTCTTATGCTAAAACTGGATCGTGGTTTACAGGTTCATCAAGTACATCTCCACAACACAAACAAATACGACAAGTAACATAGTCATGTGAAAAAGTGCACAATAAAACATGCCATGCCACATCACGTGTGATGTGTTGATATTATATAGGTAGTATATTCACAACTCTATAGACCGAGACCCTCTTTGCAACTATAGTTAATAGTCTGTTTGTGGCTCAAGATACCCTGTGGACCATCCAAACATTAAGTGTAAACACATATAATTTTCTTAAGAAAGATGACACACTACTATAGGTCGAGATGACAATAACTGGCCAAAAGTAGCCACCACTGCACCAGTGACCCATCGATGTCTTCGGGTCGGCTGGCCAGTTTGTGATAGGTATGTAGAGGAGGCAGAAATGGATGCTTTGACTGGTTGTGGAGAGCATTCGGTAGTACAATACTAACTGCTCTCCCATAGAGGCCAATCAGTGCTGACATAGCTAAACCGTTAGACAGTGCAACCCTATATGCACCATATACATGCACATGTATATATTGCATATCTTATATGTAAGAGAGAACAAAAACAAGCGATACACATTCCTCCAGTATATTCATTTCATGTCATCAATCACATGAATCTTGCATATACATATCCATATCATCACATACATGTGTACATCAATGAACATAAGATAAGAGTTACCTTTGCACTTTTTCGATTGCATGCAACCATTTTCCAAAGATTCAAAGAGAAGACACACCTTGTGATTTTTCATTTAGATTATTAAATTGTCATATGGACTGACGACATGAACTTCAAGATAATGAATATGTCATCCAATAATGACATAGCGATATATAAAAAAACAAGTTATATGCACCCACAACACGGACTACAAAGCATGAACATAAGTTTGCACAAACTAGTAAGATTCGGCAGAAACGGTTGCTGCTTCACAACATTTCCCTAAGTCATGATACATTTATGAAGGGGTAGGTTTAATGTTTGCCGTTGATGTATTGTTCATGCCAGATAGGCCATTCCTCGAATATTGGTTCTCGAACAAACATGACGACTTCCCCGAAGTTTTATTTGGATGAGTCGGTAGATGGTTTTGCTAAAGGAGATGGCTCCTTTAGCGGCACAAGTGTACTTGGCGTGGGATCCATCGACTGTGTAGGGGCAACATAAAATGTACGTGATGCCTTCCTTATTTTAACATTAATGAAACGAGCCAGAAGTATTATGATGGATGATAGCTCTTTGTTGTGATCAAATCTATCCTTCAAAAAGGTCATGTTTCTTATGACTTCGGCTTAAAATTTAGACGAGTGGAAGTGACGGGCAATCTCAGTTATATGGACACTGATGTAGAAACCACACGACTTGCCATAGGTCTATCATAAGGTGAAGAGTCGGATTACGTGGGCTAGCATGGATGTTTTCTTGTTTACGTTCCCTCTAGGGCACCTCTCCATCACCTCTTTCTTCTGGCATATTTATATTCCTCCAAAATGCACGGAAATATTTATTGAGTATTTCTTTCCGCCACCGCCAGTGTGGAGATCTATTCAGGTTCTCTACTTGAGGGGGAATTCATCGCCCGAGCCTTTTCCATTGACATTATAGCCACCATGATCGTGTGTGAGTAGTTTGTAGTCCTCCTTTGACTATGGGTCCATAAAAGTGACTAGATGGCGTTTGTGCTCGCTTGTTCTTCAATGCAAAGATCACATGAGCTTCCTTACATGATTGTAATCCTTCTGATATAATTGTTGATGTGTTTGTTGTGGTGTGATAAATTTTCACTTTATGATCAAATATATATGGATTTATTTTGTGTTCTTTTTGAGTTGTTTGTTGCATGATTTATATACATATAAGCTCTCCGGCCTATTAGTCTTATACTTGCCATGCTTTCAAAAATGATATCCAAGAGGAAGTTGTGTATGTCAGTTGGGTTTAATCTTGCAAGTTATCTATCTGAGTGACAAAAAGTGCAAACAACTCATATTATATTACTACCACTAAAGATAAAAAAGATAGTTGCATAGTTGTCTCGATGATGAGCTAGATTTAAATACAATATAATATCAACAGTATGTCACCTTGCTAAATGAGATGCTTGGTTTTACTTAGTACTCCCTCCGTCCCAAAGTAAGTGTCTCAATTTTGTACTAACTTTAGTACAAAGTTGTACTAGAGTTGATACACTTATTTTCGGACGGAGGGAGTACTTTGAGTTGCATGTTAAACAACGGTCTTGGGGTCGATATTACATATAGATGGAGAAATATAACATTCTATAAGTATAAGGACGTAATGGCTATATGCAGTCATGACATGTATAACCATAATTATAAACACTGCAATTTAATCGATACACAACATTATTTTGTTCATCACACCTAAGCTATGTTTTATGGAGAGATGCCACTAGTGAAGTTATGGATCCCTTTCCATTCATGCTTTATTGCTTCAACCTTGATCGTACTCTTTCTTTATTATCTACAACCATTTATTTTATTTGTTTACAATCCTTAATTCCTACCACACTACTTGTTAATCCTTGTAACTAGCAAGACTAGTGAGGCTGATAACCTCACTAGTTTGGTTGTGGATCGAGAATAAGTTTGTAATTATGTGCAGGTACTGATCCTTGGTTCTAATTCAAGTGCTCCTAATAGTTTCACAAACCTTGCTTCTCGAATGAGGGGAATACTTGTTGCTAGCTACATACCCTTCCTCTTAGGGGGGGGCTACACCAATTCCTATAGCAAGAATAAAAGGGAAGTCTCATCAACTTTCTTAGGTGCATACACATCGTCTTCAGGGCAAGGTTAACATTTCTTACGTTGTGTTAACGATATGATACACCGCATGTTACGGCGAGCATATGTTACAATATATTTCACTAAGATTTAGTTGTATGCAACATTTGGACAAATCATATATGAAAAATCTAAAAGTACATATTATTGTTACCCGCAAAAATGGTGTTGGATTATTGTATAGTTGTAATATATTTATTGAATATAAGTATTATAATATATTGGAAAATTTCCCATGCATGTTGGGTTGACCTTAGATTAGGCCACATGTTTGCATGGCTTATGTGTGCATGTTGAAATAAATAGAGGGATCAACTAATAATGAAAAATAATTTCGATGCATGTTGTGGCGGGCCTTTGATGAAGTGGCATGTGTGCATGGTAAGATAATCAAAGTAGTGGGGATAAACTATTTAGGTATATACTTGTTTTGTTTACGCATTTATTTCAATGCCTAGTGGATGTAATTTGTTGTAATGTCCTCTTGTAAATTGCATGGTTATTTTTGTCACTTTAGGTTTCTTCCCGTGGTCCACTAATGGGCTAAACGAACCACGAGCTTCTGTTGGGCTAAAAGAAATACGGGCCGTCAACATGCCATAAAAAACCACAGGACATTAACTGGCCAAAGTACAAACATATCTTTTTTATGACTTTCACTTCTCTATCCTGGGCCATAAGAACCACGAATTGCAAACAAAAAAATGTACTACGAGCCACAAACAGTCCAAAAACACCACATGCCGAATGTATCACGACCAACAAACAGTCCAAAAGTATTGTGACCCCAGATGGACAGAAATATCCACCGTACACAAATGGGTTGACTAGTATGGCCACAAACGGCTAAAAGCACCACTGGACTTTAATGGTCTAGAAGTACCATGGCCCGCAAGCAGGCCAAAATCAATATGGGTAGGAAATGCGTTGAATGAAACATGACCGTTTACTGGCCAAATTAACAGTGGGCCTCAAGGAGACTGAAAGTACCATGGGCTACAAATGTACCGAAAGAATCAACACATTGAAATCATGCTTGTAGACCCACGAGTTGGTAATACGCCAAATAAAGACATGACATTAATGGGTCGTACAGAGCCAAAGATTAATGGTTTGCGCACACATAGACCTTTAGCGGCACCTCGATGGGCCTTATACTGGACCGACATTTTTAACTCAATAGACCTCCAGTTAGTTGGTCGATGATGTGTGCTTTCCAGGGAATGGTTCACATGGGACAAAACATGTTCGACGCTTGCTCCAATGAATAGCTGATTTGTGGTTTTCTCTGGCCACTAGGACATCGACATGTGGCGGGTCAGCAGGAAGCCATGTTGTTAATGGGTATTGGATCCAAAACCCGCACCCGATAGCTTAACGAAAACCTATTATGGCAGTTTACACATGTTGGTCATGTCTCAGTTGACCTGGTGACCTGTGACAAAAACCACTTTCATGACGGGTCATTTCTGTCCTCGAAGAGCACAATTCCATGGCAGTAAATTGCCTTCTGACACTACGACAACACATGTATAACTATGTTGGTTCTTTCATAAAGATGTCATGAACGAACATCAATGACAAAAACCAGGACCCGCTATGAAAAATGTGTATCGCAAGTTTCCTTTTTGTACTGTTTATCTGACCGGTTTGGGGGTGCTAGTCGAGGAAGCCCGTACCCACGAGACTGGGAAGGAGATGCTAGAGGTCGATCACGTCCAGCTTCTCTTGTAGGGATGCCATCATGCACATCATCATCTCGTGTAGGAGGGAGCTCTCGTGAATCACCTGGTCTAGGTGATCCATCTGTGTACGCATATGCTGCTAGGCCTTGTCAATTTTGGCACGCATACCGTGCGGCAGGTCGATACTTGATTGGATCGTGGTTAGGTTACTCGTCATGGTGGGCCCCACTTCTCTCATCTCACCCAAGCCAATATAGTCTCGGTGAAACTTTGGTGAGAGCCGTGACGCTCACCTTCTGTAAGAGTAACTCTAGCAGAGTAGCCATAATTTGGATCACCATAAATGCTATGCACGCGATCATAAATACATAGAGGCTGAAATAGCCTTTGGCAAAGTTAGAATCACCAAAGTTAAAATTGCATAAAATTCCCTAAAAGTAGGACCCACATGTCGCTGCATCATTTATTCTTCCCCAATAATCTTTAATTCGATAACACGCATTTGATTCACAAGCACACATTTCAGTCCTATAAATAGAGGTGGAAAATTAGTTGCACCACGACTTACATTCATAGGGAAACTAATTTATACAAACTAATGAGCATCCTACAACTAACTACTTGCGGCTATAGTGGTGGTAGGATTTGCTAATGGTGGCATGAAATGCGGCATTGGACACAACAATCTCGTGGAAATGGGACTCGGCGCCCTCATCCCACACCAATGATGCGCGGGTGGCGGGATTGCATGTCATGATGGCCCGAAAATTGGCCTTGACACCCGCCTATCACGCAATCCATGCATGGGTGTTGGCGGTGAGGGCGAACACGCGATCCCATATCTGCCACTCCATCGTCCGAATAGCGACCATGGAGTTGTCGTACAAGTCCCAAAAGGGGGGCAGTTCGTCTGACTGCTTCTCCTTCTCCTGCTCTTCAAACCTGAAGAGGAGCTGTTTGCCATGAGTTGTGCCATTGATTCGAAGTGGTGGATTGGGAGGCGTCGAAAAGGGGTTTGGAATGTTGGAGAGGGTATTGGATAAGGCGATAGGGAAGAGTGCCTGCCTTTTATAGGCTGCCACGGGCTCCATGAAGGGGGCACTTTGGGAGGCGCCAGACGTCGTACTACCATAAAGGGCACATTTCCCGCTAAGAAATGCGGCCGTGCCACTCACGCGACATAGAAAGCAACGAGATGATGTCGCGTGGCAACCACGAGAATCTGAGGGAGTGGGCTCGCCATATAATGGTCGGGTGGTCGACGTTCATGTCTACCACCTTGTTGGTGATTCTCCGTGCCGACGATTACGCTGCTTCAAATTCCGACTATGCCACATAAAGGAAGAAGATGAAACTTCTCTTTTGCCACGGCGGTTGAGTGTAAAACGAACTCCAAACGGGGCCTTCATTATGAGGTTGTTTTTGGAGCGAGCTCCATAATATATGATGATGGCCATGCATTCGATGATTCTGCTAGAGTGTTTCTTTTTTGCGTTCATCGCCATACTAGCGGTAATTACGGCGGCCACATCTGACCCATCCGACATACTTGCTCTCAGGCACAACGTTGTGCGTGACATGGACTCCTGGAGTACAAGAGCTGCAGTTGGTTAGGGCATCACTCAGACGTCTTCGTCGTATCTATAATTTTTGATTGTTTCATGCCAATATTCTACAACTTTCATATACTTTTGGCAAAATTTTATATTATTTTTGGGACTAACTTACTTATCCAGTGCCTAGTGCCAGTTCCTGTTTTTGTGTGTTTTTTGTTTCGTAGAAAATCCATATCAAACGAAGTCCAAACGTGATAAAAATTTACGGAAGTTTGTTATATGTGAATTTTGGGAAGAAGAATCAATGCAACACGGTGCCCGAGGTGCTCCCAAGCCAACAGGGCGTGGCCAGGGGGGTGGACACGCCCTGATGGCTTGGGGTCACCCCGTAAGTCAGTTTGATCCCTTCTTTCTCCGCAAGAAAGATAATTTTCGATAAAAATCCCCTCAAAATTTAATCCCAATCGGAGTTATGGATCTCTGGATATTTAAAAAAGGTGAAGGGTCAGAAAACAATCGCAAAAACATGAGAGAAACAGAGAGAGATCCAATCTCGGAGGGGCTGCTGTCCTCCGGGAACCATGGAGGCCATGGACCAGAGGGGAAAGTCTCCTCCCATCTAGGGGGAGACACAAGAAGAAGAAGAAGGAAGGGGGCCCTCTCCCCCTCTCTCCCGGTGGCGCCGGAACACCATCGAGGTAACCATCACGACGACGATCTACACCAACAACTTCGCCGCCGTCACCACCAACTCTCTCCCCCTCTATGCAGCGGTGTAAAACCTCTATTCCCCACTGTAATATCTACTTAAGAATGGTGCTTAATGCTATATACTATTATCCAATGATGTGTGGCTATCCTATGATGTTTGAGTATATTTCTTTTGTACTATGGGTTGATTGATGATCGTGATTGGTTTGAGTTGTATGTTTTATTTTGGTGCTGTCCTATGGTGCCTTCCGTGCCGCGTACACGTTGAGGTCCCGCTGTAGGGTGTTGCAATACGTTCATGACTCGCTTATAGTGGGCAGCTAGAGTGATAGAAGCTTACAACAGAGTAAGGGGGTTGTTGCATATGGGAGTAGAAGGGACTTGGCGTGTTAATGCGATGGTTGGGTTTACCTTAATGATCTCTAGTAGTTGCGGAAGCTTGCTAGAGGTCCAATCATTGTTCATATGATCCAAGTACAGAAAGTATGTTAGCATATGCCTCTCCCTCATATAATACTGCAATAATGATTACCGATCTAGTTATCGATTGCCTAGGGACAAATCTTTCTCTTGCGTTGCAAAAAGCTTTCTAATAAACAACTAACTTAATTAATCTTTATCTAAACAACCCCTAACTTTTATTTACATGTTCTTTATTAGCTTGCAAAACTATCTACAAAGTACTTCTAGTTTTATTCCCGCGAAGTAGAGTCATACTTGTTCTAGGTAAAGTAAGCGTTAGCGTGCGTACAGTTGTATCGGTGGTCAATAGAACTTGAGAGAATATTAATTCTACCTTTAGCTCCTCGTTGGTTTCAACACTCTTACTTATAAAAAAAGGCTACAAATGATCCCCTACACTTATGGGTTATCAAGACCTTTTTCTGGCGCCGTTGCCGGGAAGCAATAGCGTAGCGGTTGATATTCTCATGTGTGCTTGTTTGCTTTATCACTAAGTAATTTTACTTTCTGTTCTAAGTTGTTTTCTATCTTTAGTTATGTGTAGGAAATGCAAAATACCAAAAAAAATAGTTGTACTTGCTAACCCAGTGGTTGAGGAACCACCCAAAATCTACCATACTGCTGAAGCTTTTTCTTGGATCATCTTCGATCCCTTTGTGCTTGTGCTAAAACCCAACTAGATTAGTTGAGGGAAAATTATTAGATGAGCATGCTCATTTTGTGCGACGCTGATTATCTCAAAAAGCGAAACTCTTATGGCATCAAATTAATTGTTGGTGTTGCTATGCTTGGAATTTATGCAAAATACATTATTTTACTTATTATTCTGAAGACATTAAAAAACATTTTCCCAATCAATGTGTGTTTAATGATAATGAAATACTATCTTCATATGCTAAGGATGTCTATAGTTATTATGATATTGAACGAATTGAAGAATTTGTTGCTTTTAAGGGTGCATATGAAATTGCTTCTTTGATTGAAAAGTATGATGCTATTCTTTACAAATCTGAAATTTTTGCCATACTTAAATATTGCTATGAAAACTATGCTTCTAATGATTATGTTAAAGAATTTATTGAAGGAATGTTTGCTGCCTTGGAAGGGAGTAATATTTTGCAGGAATCTATGGAAGAAGAAATTGCTGAAACTGTGAGCTCATTAGATGAAATAGATGAGGAGGAGAGCGAAGAACAAAAGAAGGAAGAGTGGATTGATCACACGTGCCCACCTTCTAATGAGAGTAGCTCTTCAACTCATACATTATTTAATTTCCCTTCATGCTTACAGAAGCATGAATGCCATGATCCCCTGGATTCGTTTGAAATATCCCTTTTTGATGAACTTGATGCTTGCTATGCTTGTGGCCATGATGTCAATATGAATTATGCTTATGGAGATGAACTTGCTATAGTTCCTTATGTTAAAATAAAATTGTTGCTATTGCACCCACACCTAATAGTCCTTTTATCTTTTTGAATTCTCCCAACTATACCATATCAAAGAAGTTTTCACGTACTAAGGATTATATTGATGGGCTGTGTTTTACCAGTACACATGACGATTTTGGTGAATATAATATGCATGTGCTTGCTGCTCCTACTTGCAATTATTATGAGAGAGGAACCAAATCTTCACCTCTCTATGTTTCCAGTATGATAAAATTGCAAGAAACTGCTTATGCTATGTATTGGCCTTTACTTTGTGTGAATTAATTGTTCTTTTATGACATGCCAATGCATAGGAAGAGAGTTAGGTTCGTTGTCACATGATATAAATCACTTTGTGCTCAGTACTTAATTACAAATCATTTTTAATTAAGATTGGCTTTGATATACCTTGGGATGCGGGTGGATCAATTACTTGAGCACTATATGCCTAGCTTAATGGCTTTAAAGAAAGCGCTGCCAGGGAGACAACCCGATAGTTTTAGAGAGTCATTTTATTCTGTTGCGTGATTTTAAAATAATTAAAAACAAAAAAATAAAGTGGGGAACCTAAAACCTTTTCATAAAAAAAGTGAAAGTGAGAAAGATGAGCACTGTTGAAGTGGGGGCATCCTTGAATTTTTGTTCATGCCCATGGAAACTTTGTGAATCTTGATTACAGAAAATTTTCAACAAAATTAATTATCCCCTTGTAAAAATCAATTGTATTATAAAAATAGTGTGCCAAGATTTACGTTTAGGATGTTTAAATTGCTTGTTTGATATGTGCTATGTAAAAATAGAAACTTTTGTGTAGTGTTTGAATTTTCATGTCTGAAATTTTTACACAGTACTGTTATGCAAATTTTTTATTATGTCCTAATTTTTCAGAATTTTTTGAGTTACAGAAGTATAGGTTTCATATGTATCTTTACAGACTGTCCTGTTTTTCACAGATTGTTGTTATAGTTGCTTTATCTGCTTATGTTTGAATTCTTGTTGAGCCCGATTGCCTTGGGAGCCATAGAATTGTGATAGCATATAGTAGGTAATGTTAGATTATAATTATACAATAATGTTATGGCAGGACATGATGGGATTTGATGATTATATGTACTAACATTTCTATTAAAAGTTTTGTTAAGTTTTGTGTGGATGAAGTGTTCGAAGATCGAACAGGTATCGATATGAGAGGAATAAGGAGAGGCAAGAGTTAAAGCTTGGGGATGAACAAGGCACCCCAAGTAAATATTCAAGGATATTTTAGCGCCTAAGCTTGGGGATGCCCTGGAAGGCATCCCATCTTCCTTCTTCAACAATTATCGGTATGTCTCGTTTTTTTTGTTTTGTTCACATGATATGCGTAATTCTTGGAGCGTCATGTTCATTTTATTTTTATTTTAGAAATGCACCATGCTGGTATGAGAAAGTCCATGGTTGATTTATAGAATGCTCTTTGCACTTCACTTATATCTTTTGAGTATGACTTTATAGAATGCTTCATGTGCTTCACTTATATCATTTGAAGTTGGATGCCTGTTTCTCTACATATAGAAAACCGTTATTTGTAGAATGCTCTTTTGTTTCACTTCTATTTATTAGAGCGTGATCTTTTGTAGAAAGAATTAAACTCTCATGCTTCACTTATACCTATTTAGAGAGTCAATAGGAATTGGTCATTCACATGGTTAGTCATAAAATCCTACATAAAACTTGTAGATCCCTGAATATGATATGTTTGATTCCCTGCAATAGTTTTGCGACATTAATATAGTAATATGTGGGTGCATGAGTGGATGATTGTGGATTAGTAAGAATATTGGCGTTAAGCTTTGTGGTTCCCGAAGCATGCACATATAGTCTCTAGTTATGCGATCAAGTTGGAGCATAATTTATCCTTGATAGAAATCCTTTGTGCTGTTGAATCGGGGGCACGCGATGGTTAACTCCTACCAATCTCCTCCCTAGGGGCATGCGAGTAGTACTTTGCTTCGAGAGAGCTAATAAAGCTTTGCAATAAGTATGTGAGTTCTTTATGAGTAATGTGAATCCATGGATGTACGAACACTCACATTTCCACATATTTGCTAGCCTCTTTGGTACCGTGCATTGCCCATTCTCACCTCGAGGATTGGTGCAACCTTCACCAGTGCATCCAAACCCCGTGATATGATACGCTCTATCACACATAAGCCACGTTATATCTTCCTCAAAACAGTCATCATACCTACCTATCATGGCATTTCAATAGCCATTCCGAGATATATTGCCATGCAACTTTCATCATCATCATATACATGACTTGAGCATTCATTGTGATATTGCTTTGCATGATCGTAAGATAGCTAACATGATATTCCCATGGCTTGTCTGTTTTTTGATATCTTTGCTACACTAGATCATTGCACATCCTGGTACACTCTGAAAGGCATTCATATAGAGTCATCTTGTATAGGTTTATCATTATATCGAGTTGTAAGTAAATAAAAGTGTGATGATCATCACTATTAGAGCATTGTCCTAGTGAGGAAAGGATGATGGAGACTATGATTCCCCCACAAGTCGGGATGAGACTCCGGACGAAAAATGAAAAAATGGGGAAGGCCAAATGAGCCCACCAAGAAAAAAATGAAAAAATAAAGAAAGAAAAAGAAAAAGAAGTAAAAAGAAAAAAAGAAAAAAATGAATGAGAGAAAAAGAGAGAAGGGACTTGCTACTATCCTTTACCACACTTGTGTTTCAAATTAGCACCATGTTCTTCATATAGAGAGTCTCCTGATTTGTCATTTTCATATACTACTGGGAATTTTTCATTATAGAACTTGGCTTGTATATTCCGATGATGGGCTTCCTCAAATGCCCGAGGTCTTCATGAGCAAGCAAGTTCGATGCACACCCACTTGGTATTGTTTGAGCTTTCATACACTTATAGCTCTTAGTGCATCTGTTGCATGGCAATCCCTACTCCTCGCATTGATATCGATTGATAGGCATCTCCATAGCCCGTTGATCCGCCTAGTTGATACAAGACTTCCTTTTCACTTTGACTCCTTTGATATCTACCACCATACTCTATTACACCCATATGCTATGTCCATGGTTCACGCTCATGTATTGAGTGAGGTATAAAAAGTTGAAACACATTAAAAAGTACGATCCAATTGCTTGGTTTGGCACCGGGCTGCTCATGATTTATACTTATGCTAGGAAGACTAAACATGACAGGCTATATGATATTGTAGGGATAGCGTCCTATAGCATTGTTATTTTGAAAGGACAGGAATGTTTGTGAGTAAACCTGAGTATTGATGTCTTTATGTCAAATGATAGACTATTGCCTTGAATCACTCGTATCTTGATATTCATCCCATGATTAGACATTTGTTCAAGATTATGTTAGGTAGCATTCCACATAAAAAATTGTCTTTTTTATCATTTACCTACTCGAGGACGAGCAGGAATTAAGCTTGGGGATGCTGATACATCTCAGTGGTATCTATAATTTTTGATTGTTTCATGCCAATATTCTAAAACTTTCATATACTTTTCGCAACATTTTATATTATTTTTGGGACTAACTTACTTATCCAGTGCCCAGTAACGGTTCCTGTTTTTTGTGTGTTTTTTGTTTCGCAGAAAATCTATATCAAACGAAGTCCAAACACCATAAAAATTTACGGAGATTTTTGGAATATATGTGAATTTTAGAAAGAGGAATCAACGCAATACGGTGCCCGAGGTGCTCCCAAGCCAACAGGGCACGACTAGGGGGGTGGCCGTGCCCTGATGGCTTGGGGCCACCCCGTAAGTCGGTTGGATCCCTTCTTTCGCCGTAAGAAAGATAATTTCCCGATAAAAATCCCTTCAAAATTTCATCCCAATCGGAGTTACGGATCTACAGATATTTAAGAAACGGTGAAGGGGCCAGAAAACAGTCGTGAAAACAGGAGAGAAACAGACAGAGAGATCCAATCTCGGAGGGCTGCTGTACTCCGGGAACCATGGCGGCCATGGACCAGAGGGGAAATTCTCCTCCCATATAGGGGGAGACCAAGGAAGAATAAGAAGGGGGGCTCTCCCCCCTCTCTCACGGTGGCGCCGGAACGCCGTCGAGGCAACCATCGTGATGGCAATCTACACCAACAACTTCGTCGCCGTCATCACCAACTCTCCCCCCCCTCTATGCTGCGGTGTAAAACCTCTATTCACCGCTGTAATCTTTACTTAAACATGGTTTTTAATGCTATATATTATTATCCAATGATGTGTGACTATTCTATGATATTTGAGTAGATTCCTTTTGTCCTATCGGTTGATTGATGATCGTGATTGGTTTGAGTTGTATGTTTTATTTTGGTGCTGTCCTATGGTGCCTTCCGTGCCGCGGACACATGAAGGATTCCCGCTGTAGGGTGTTGCAATACGTTCATGACTCGCTTATAGTGAGCGGCTAGAGTGACAGAAGCTTACACCCGAGTACGGGGGTTGTTGCATTTGGGAGTAAAGGGGACTTGAAGTGTTAATGTTATGGTTGGGTTTACCTTAATGATCTCTAATGGTAGATGCTTGCTAGAGGTCCAATCATAAGTTCATATGATTCAAGTACCTAAAGTATGTTAGCGTATGCCTCTCCCTCATATAAAACTGCAATAATGATTACCGATCTAGTTATCAATTGCCTAGGGAGAAATATTTCTCTTGTGTTGCAAAAATCTTTCTAATAAACAACTAACTTAATATTTATCTAAACAGCCCCTATGTTTTATTTACGTGTTCTTTATTAGCTTGCAAAACTATCTACAAAGTACTTCTAGTTTTATTGTCGCAAAGTAGTTTCATACTTGTTCTAGGTAAAGTAAGCGTCAGCGTGTGTAGAGCTGTATCGGTGGTCGATAGAACTTGAGAGAATATTAATTCTACCTTTAGCTCCTCGTTGGGTTCGACACTCTTACTTATCGAAAAAGGCTACAAATGATCCCCTACACTTGTGGGTTATCAATCACTAATGCTGACTCTTAAATCTCCCTCAACCGTCTGGATCGCGTTGTTCGGATCGCGGAAGTTATCCAACACGGTCATGTATCGGTCTGCGGAGCGGTCTGGACACGATTTCTCCCATAAACTGGAAAAAAACGCGGGAGAGCTTTATGGTAGTCCAGACCGCAACATCGCCCGATTCTGACCGCCCTGGCCCACCAAAAACCCTTCCTACCTCCCGCGCGAAATGGTCAGCAACAGTCTAGAGCGTCAGTGCCCGCATTCATGCCCGGCCAGAGCGGACGGGACCGGTTACTGGCACCGGCATTGAATCAACGCGTCGACCGAGAGAGCGTCGTCTATGTCATTTCCCCGTGCAGGCAACTGATGCCTGTTCAAACGACATGACGGTCGTTCATCCGTCCGTCTGTCGTCCACATTGATGGCACGCGGTTGCCGTGGCGTCTCCTCCGGTGCCACCCGTCCGTCCGTCTGCCTCCCTCCATTGCTATATAAACTGCTTCCCCGGCTATAGCCGCAGTCATCAGCCTCCGAGCCCTCTCCGCACCAATCTCACCATGGATTCATCCCCCGCCAAACCTCTCTGGCACGAGCTGGCGTCGGACTAGAAGAAGGACATGGCCGGCAGGCAACCGAAGAATGTCGACGACCCAATGGAGGACGCGGCCAACGACGACACGACGCTACCCTCCTCTTCCTCCTTCGTCGCGCCATAGTCCTCCTCTGTCGCGCCTCCCTCGCTGGTACACCGCACCATGACCATCGGCGAGGCCCGTGCGCATTACGTGGACACGGTGCGGGAGGAGCCGGAGGAGCAGTTCCGGGAGGCGCAAGCCGACGCCGCCTACAACCACCACCTCCTCTAGGAGCAAATGTAGGCGTAGGAGCAGCTCGGCGCCGGCAGGGCGGTTGCGCCCAACGCGGACACGACAGAACAGTCCTACCGCTCCGCCCATGAGATCCGCCTCGCCCGCTAGCGGTACCGGCAGCAGGTGGCGTAGGTGTCGGCCACGGCCAACGACGACGAGGCGTATGATGAGGCGGACGAGGGGCTGCATGGCGAGACCGACAATGAGGAGGACAACGTCGAGGCCGCACCCAACGAAGTCGGCACATCCGCGAGCATCGTCGGCAATGAGGAAGAGTAGTGCACGGGAGGTCGCCGCCGCTCGGGTCCCAGGAAGGCCATCGCTCCTCCCCTCCCGTCGATTCCAAGCTTGGTGGGCTCAACATCGACGGTCGATTAGTCGCTTGGCGGCGACGTGCAGGCGGATATCTGCGCTTGCCGGGTCTCCGGAGGAGGAGGTTACAGAGACGGAGCTGGAGAAGGCGAAGTTTCAGTGTTTCGGGGCTCATGGCCGGACACGGGAACGGGCACCGGCGACCATTTAGATTAGGTATTAGTTATACCTCCAGAGCCGGAGTAGGATGTAAATGTGATGAAATTCGTCGTGTTTATCTAAAATCCGCCGTGTTTATATGAAATCTGTCGTGTTTTTATATGAAATCCGCCGGTGTTTGCTCGAATTTCGTGAGGTTGGTTCAAATTGTTGACAGATGTATGCGGCTAGAGTTGGATGACGGCCTCCCGTATCCTGTCCGCAGACAATTTGCGGATCGCCGTTGGAGATACCCTTAAAAGAGTGAAAAACACTAGTTTTTGGATGAGCTGAAAAACCCTAGTTTGAGAGACCAAATGTTCAAACTGCTGTACAAGATCGTTTTATTGCTATCTTCTACCTCAAGAACAGGTAGTCGTCAATTAGCTGTACAGGTTCGACAGTTAGCTAACTGTGGTTTGTCGGCAATTCGGCATCGATGCAGACTCAAATAGACACGACCTCGCGCGCTTAGAAGCCAAAGCAGACCAAGAGCCTTGGCCGGCGGTAAGACGCGACGCCGTCCTTCCCAAGTGCCGGAGCCGCGGCTGAGTTTGCCGTCGCAGCCCAGCATAGCAGGTGCTTGACGCCTCTCCTCCTCGTGCTCCTCTGCGGTGGCCTCATGCTCGCCTTCTGCGCGAGGCGCGAGCTGTTTAGGCTCGTCGCAGCGGTTTGGGCGCCCCGAAGCGGCGAGAGCGACCTCGCGCGGTGCATGGGCCTGCAGGGCAGGAGCGCGGCGCCATCCCGGCGTACCTTCTCCAGCGCGGCGGCGAACGGGTCGAAGTCCCGGTGCCTCGTGCTGCTCGTGAACGGGCTCCACGACGGCACCATGCACAGTTGCGCCTGCGTGGTCGGTGAAGTGGCGGCGGAGGTCGTGGCGGACCAGTCAGCCGGATGCTGCAGCCGCGGCGGCAGCTTCAGAGGGAGCTGCGCGCCACCACTGAGCAGCTGGCTGGCGCACGCGCGCGGCTCGGCGTTGTCGTTGTTATCGCCGACGCTCTTGGCGCCAGCCGGGGCAAACTGGTGGCCGTCGCTGATGTCTTCGTGGAGCCAGTACTCCTCCCAGGCGGGGACGTCGAAGAACAGGTAGAGCGGCGCGCTGTGCGAGAGTGACATGATCGAACCGGCGAGGTCTTCCATGAGCTGCAAACCTCAGATAGGAGATCACCGAAAGGGAGAGAGTATTGGCTCCGGATGTGATCGGAGTAGAAATGATGGCTGTATATATAGGTGAACAGGTCTGTAAGAGTGATCTTTTTTCCTGCCCCAAGACGAGAGTTTTTGACCGGAGTTGGGTACGTCGCAACCCAGTGATTGCACTATCCAGTGAATGCAATCCACTTGTGAACTACTCAACTTATTGCCTCGGCAAGCTCTCGTCGTCTAACGTATGTGTTATCCCAACGAGCTCCTGGGTCAACTCGATCAACACGCAAAATGTCCATACGTGTGAGCTATGGTGACGGACGTGACGGCGACGACGATGGCGATATATATTTTTATCGACGTACCGCGAGTTACCAGCAGTCATGCGGTTACCAGACACCCACGCGAGCAGAGGTTGCAGACGAAGGAAGCATATATATTGGGCTGCACTGAGTTTCAGAAGAAAAAAAATATTGGGCTGCAGCCCCAGAAAATGTGGCGCAAAATCTGGAACGGATGAGGGTAGTATTTTATTGGGAATCGTTGCCGCTAGCCGGACGCGCGCTGATGGTGGGATCTCCCTTGATCCAACGGACTATGCAACCACGTGCGTCCCTTAGAGCATCTACAGCCGGACCCTTTGTACCTTCCTTAAATGCCTGGACAGGCCGCCCGGTCATTGCTCGATCAAAAAAAAATCGATCCAGACGGGCCTCTCAAACCGGCCTCAAACGTCCGGGCTGATCGGCACCTCTCATTTTCAGCCCAAATATGAGGCGGGTATAGGGGAGCCCGGGCGCGCCGTGCACGCCCGCCACGTCGGACCCGACAGCCCGACCCCACCTCAAATTGCCCCAAACTCCTCAAACCCTTCCTCCTCCTCCCGCCACCCTCCATCATTTCCCGCGCCCGACCCCACGCCGTCTGGCACCCTTGCTCTCCATCCTCACCACCTGCCCCGATCTGCCGCCGTGATGTCTTCCACCCCGTCCCCGACCGCCGCGACGGAGACGCAGTCCGCCTCGTCCGTCGGCGTCCCTTCCTCCGCTTCGTTTTGCAAGCCGAAGAACATCGCCCGTAAGATGCACCGTCGCCCACAGCGAGAGAGGGAGGCGGAGGCGGCGGCGCAGGTACGTGCGTGCATCGTCGAAGAGATGTCTCCCCCGGCACGTCCGGCTCCCCGCACCCCATCCATCCAAGCGCCAGCACAGATTGTGCCGTCCAGCACCGTCGAGACCGAGGAGGATGTGACGGACGGCTGGACCATTCCGGAGAGCTTTCCGGCCACACTGCAGCCGTCGGTCCTCGAGTGTGAGTCGCCGCAGCTGGTTCGGGAGCGGGTGAGCACGGACACCCCCACCGCTCGGGCTGCACTCGACATGTTCGACGGAATGTCTGAACAAGACCGGGTACATTTCCTCCTGTCCGATCACATGATTAATGTTTCGTATAGATCTCTAGTTCGCACATGATGATTGCTTGCAAACCATGAACGTGTAGGAGACATACTTGGCAAGCATGATCAATGAGAATGAAGATCCGGCCCATGTGGAATTTGAAATGGAGGAGACGGCCGCATTTGTGATGGGGGCAACATTCGATCCCAATCCTACCAAGAAGAAGAAGAAGGGCAAGACGACGAAGGCAAGAGGTCTTGCTTTCTCAAGATATGAGGACATCTTGTTGGTCAATTCTTGGTTGAGCACAACATTGGATCCAATAAGTGGCACCGAGCAAAAGAGGAGCACGTATTGGGAGAAGATTTGGAAGGACTGTCATGAACGAAAGAAGTATGTGGAGCCGCATCCTATCGTGAGCACCCGGAATGTGGCATCTATACAACATCGATGGGGGATCATTCAAGGAGAAGTGAACAAGTACGTCGGTTACTACTCACAAGTGACCAAATGGCTTCAAAGTGGGATGGGAGTGGCAACACATGTAAGCTCCATTGCCTCATCTTATTGTCATTTCAATATGTTTGTGTGCTTTTCATTCTTGTGCTCATACGTATGTTGTATGCTAGGCGACGGTGGCGGCCACTTTATATCACCAGACCGAGAAGCGGCCATTTTCTTTTAGCCATTGTTGGCTCCTATTGGATGGCAAGTCAAAGTGGCAACAAGTTGTGGCCGATCTCAAGGCCGGCAAGAAGAGGAATGGTGGCTCAAGCTCCCATCAATCCATTGGGTTGGACGATGAGCACAATGGAAGAGCTACCGTGCCAAAGGATAACCGGCAAGTCATGGGCAACAAATGGGAGAAGGCAAGGATCTCCCGCGATGCCGCAGCTACAAAAATGTCGTCCACATGGACAGGCATTTTTTCGACAAGGGAGAGCAAGAAAGATGAGAGGTACAAGCTCATGTTGGATGCGCAAAAGGAGAGGATGCAGTGGGACCGTGTGAGGGCGGAGAGGAGGCTTGAAATTGAGAGGGAGAAGATCGAGTTCGGTAAGCAAGAGACGGCGATCAAATGGGAACTCGAGAAGGCCAAGACATTTAGAGAGATTGAGCTCGAGAAGGAGAGGTTGCAACTCGCACGGGACGCGGGGGATGCGAAAATCATGTTGGCGGATGAATCCACCTTGGATAAACATGCCAAGAAATGGCTTGTGGAGAAGAAGAAGGAGATCAAAAACCGTAGAGCACTGGAGGCGGCGAGGGCAGCTACGGCTGCGGCAGTGGAGCAGGCGGCCACGATGCAAGCGGAGGAGGCAGCCCGGATGCAGGTGGAGATGGATGCCCAGGCAGAGCAGGACGCATGGACGAACTCGTCCGGCCAGTGATCCGACAAGCAGCACTTGTCGGTCGGACATTGATTTCATTTTGCCATGTCCGGTTTGTTGAACTATGTTATCATTTGCTTTTGTTTAAAACTGTTGAATTCGCACAATTTGTATCGGATGATCGACGTGCATGGCTTTGCATGGATTTGAGAGTCCGGATATGAGGTATGTGGATGCACGGAGCGAAATATGAGGGGCAGTCCAGATGCATCCGCGGACGTGCCCGGACGCGTCCACGGGCGTATAGGGGGGCGGATTTGCAAGGTCCGGCTGTAGATGCTCTTATGTCTGGCCACGCGCATGCATCCCACAACACCCCACCCACCATGTACGTTGTTGTGGCCTCATCTTTGCTTCTTCTTCCTTTGCATATCTTCCCGCTCATGCTGCGCATCCGGCCACACCCACCGGCACACGGCGTCCCGCACCTCCTGCGTCCCCTCTCCCTTATTTTCCCCTCTCCCATGCACAGGTTGCTTTCTCGCACCCTCCGTCTCCACACAAACTGTCAGTCGGCGTCGTCGGAGACGACGTGCCATCAAATCGGCATACTGTAACGTAGAAAGACAGAAGTTGGAACCAGCTGATAAGTATGCTACAATCTCGGTCGCCTATGCCAGATTTCACGGCCACCATGGATACTCGGAATCGACGACGAATGCTGGAATCTACCGTGAAAAAATGTTGCAACCGGCAGCGACAGATGCTGGAACCGGCCTTGGAGTTTGTTGGCTCCGGCTACACGGCGAGCTACAACCACGGCGGTGACCTCCGCCGTGGGGGTGCTGGAAACCGACCATGTTTGCTGGAACAGACGGTGAAAAATGCTGCAACCGGTCATGCAGTTTGCTGGAACTAGTGGCGGCAGATGCTGGAACCGGCGTGAGACTTGCTATGACGGAAACATTTTTGCTGCAATCGGCCTTCGAATTTGCTGGCACCGACTACGCGACGAGCTACAACCATGACGGTGACCTCGACCACGTCCATTGCTACGTGACTACAGATGGGGACGCTGAAACCAAGAAGATTGGTGAGCTGCAACGAGGATCTTTTTTGCTGGAACCGTGTTGCGGCTAGTTGCATAGATGGCACAGCGAGTGGGGTGCTACAACGACGTCCATGCATGTTGGAACCGTGACCGTGGGGGGCCGTCGAGCTGTCGCCGATGAGTCGACCGACGTTGCAGGAGAAGCACACAGGGGAGACAAAAGGTAGGCGGGGGAGCAGAAGGTGCCTCGAGCGCACTGGAACGGTTGAGCAGTTATGCATGGATGGGGGAAATTAAGATTCCGTTAACTTTTTTGTTTGCTGTTGCGAGCAGTACAAACTTGATCTCGCGGGCAGTACTAACTTGATCTCGCGGCTGGCTGCTAGGCGTCTGGCCAAACTTTCGGTCGGCTGGCTGGCGCCTATCACTCCCCTATTTTATTGGGGATTTTGCTCGCCAATGCTTTCTATCTTATCCCAGACACGAATAATGTGGTTATTTGGGAATACCCGCTTTTTGTTTCTATTTCTCCATGCATATAACCATGCCTCCTACTGTTTCCTTATATATCTGGTCACTTGCATTTTTTAAATGCTTGGTCAATATTTTCTCTATACACATTCAACATTTTTTAAATGCTTGGTTAATATTTTTTAAATGCTTTTATGTAAAGTATTTTTGTAATATATTTATTTAGAATATTTGGAAGTATAAACGGAATTAAAAAAAGAAAACAGAAAATCGAAAAAAATAATCAAAGGAACGACGCCGTGGCCCTCCTGTGGGCTGGGTCGGACCATCTGTGGTGCCCCGGACGCGAGGCTTCCCTTTGTATTTGGGCATTTCCTATTTGGCGCCATAGGCGCCAGTTAACGTGCATTTTTGAAATTTGATGGAAAACTTTTTGAAAATGGATGAACTTTTTTAAGATTTATGAACGTTTTTTTCAGTTCAATGAACTTTTTAAAAAATACATGAAATTTTTTGAATTTGTATGAACTTTTTTAAAATTTAATGAACTTTTTTCAAATTTAATGAACTTTTTCCAAATTGGATGAACTTTGTTTTCAATTTTAATGAACTTTCTTTCAAATCGATGAGCTTTTTTCAAGATTGATGAAGCTTTTTTAAAGAATGAACTTTTTCCCAAATGGATGGACCTTTTTTGATTTCATATTTTTATTTTCGTAACCAATAGAAATTCTGGGCGGTTTTTGTCTACAGGATCAACAGAAAAAAGAAACAGATAAAAAAAAACTGGGCAGCACGCTAGCGGGCCGGCCCATTCCAGCGACGCTGCAGGCACCCGCTCGTTAACTGGCGCCTGCAGCGCTGCATAGGAACTCCCCTGTCTTTCCTATGAGCGAGGCGAAGGGGCGCCCCCGCCGGCCGGGCGGCGAATAGGATTGGCCCTCCTGTATGACACCGTGGGCGTAAAATAGGGGAGCATTCGGTGAAGGCCAGCTCAAATGGCATGGCACAATCTGTCCGCGACCTGGTTTTCTATTTACTTATTTTCGGTCTTTTAGTCAGGTTTCACCCAAAAATACTGGTTGTTATTTTTAGAAGCTAGATACATTAGAATCCTGTTAAAAATAGAAAACCAAATAGATAATTGTTCAGTACTCCCTCTGTAAACTATTATAAGAGTGTTTAGATCACTAAAGTAGTGATCTAAATGCTCTTATATTAGTTTACAGAGGGAGTATGTGTTATATATATATAACAGTTCAGTGTATACAAAAAAGTTTATTGTACATTAAAAAAATCCGGTGCGTTTTATAGAAATATTCATTGTATAATTGTAAAAGAGTTCACCGTATGTTAAAAATATGCTAAAAATCTGATGCCAGATATTTAGGTATGGCGAATTGAACATTTTTTACGTCAAATTATGTTGTCGCAAGGATAACAATTTTCTTTAGCAAGCATGGCAATTCTTGATAAAAATACTGAACGTGACAAAGATTTGCCATGCCGCTAAAAGAAATTGCCATCCCCCTGGCAACATAACTGATGTTTGATTTGTAGTAACATCCTATTAAGAAATAAATTTATATAGAGAAAAAATGTTCACCGTATATTTAAAAATGTTCACCATACCTAAAATATCTGTTCACCATATATTGAAAAATGTTCACCATACCTAAAATAACTGTTCACCGTATATTGGAAATCTACCCACTATATATTGCGAAAACTATAAAATATAATATATCTAAAAAAGAAAAATGAAGATAAACCAAAATCTGAAAAATAAAAGAAAAGAGAAAAAAAAACAAATGAAACAAAACAAATAACCAAAACTGAAATAAAAAATGGCACACAGAAAAATAAACGAAAAAGAACAGAGTGTGCATGCATCAATTAACCGGCCCATCTTTCCTCACGCTTCAGCAAATGCGCGCCTGTATGACGCATGTGGGCGTAATATAGGGTTTGTCTGCCATATATAGCCGGATTATGTATGCCACTCGTGGGTGGCAATTTGTTTTTTGAGGGATAAAGCCAAGCTTTATTCATAAAATACCATAGTTTGTGGGATACAAATTGGATCGTGGGGTTGAGTAAGCCGCACGAGGCACCCCCTGATCTAAGGAGGGGAAGTTTAGCTAAGCTATGAGCTGCACCGTTAATTGAATGACTAGAAAACATAAAATAACAAGTAAAACTTGCTTCCCTGGTTTTAATTTGACCAATGACCGAGCCATACCGGCCTTGACTGTCATTTGCAATATCACTAGCCACTTGTATAGCATCTGAAGCGATTACAAAGCTTTGAAGACCTAGGTCTTCTGCCAAACGCGCAGTCCCTTCTGTGTAGCGGCTTATTGTAGTCCCAGTATGACGAGAAAAGGAGCTTCCAAAAAATCCATGTTGGTCACAGCACACTGCATCAGCAAATTAATCCCCTAGAGTTTGAAAAGCCAACGTCGACATGGATTTTTGCATACCCCACCGGTGGAGCCCTAGGTCAACTGGTCCTTCCTGTTCGACATGGAGGCATGCCCATGCTAGTGGTCATTGTCCATTGCTCTTTTATGATCTCAAGCTCATAGATGAAATGACCAATGAACGAATGCGTTGACTAAGGGCTTTGGAAGATACCCTCATGGATGGCTTTTCTTCTAGTCGGCCAAGTGGCGTAACAACAAGCTTCACCAACACCACATGAGATAAATGTGTATCATTGAAAACATCCTCTGTTTTGTACTTGGTTCACTTTTAGCAATGAGGTGCTTCGCGAGCTCTCCGTCGACAAGTGCCCAGATACATTTGGAAAAAGAACATTCTAACAATGAGTTTCTCCACGAGTCCTTTACACTACACAGACAACAAGAGCCGTTTGCGGATATGTGTCAATGAGTCCTGACATCCTCAGTTGGTACTAGGTCCTTCGATAATCACTAGAGGAACATCTTATTCTCACAGGAACCTGAATACCCCATAATAATTTTCACAAAACCATATCATTGTAAAATCTCGATGAACCCACTGTTCCATTTAGCCAGGCCTCCCTCCCTTCACTGTCTCGTAGAGATCAACATTATGTAAGCATAATAGACCGAGAAGATATTGTTCTTTTAAAAATTTGAATCCCAAAAATTTGAGATGTTAATCATGCATAAAGGGATATCCAGGATGGTCGGGATATCAATAGTCATAAAGACCTCTTGAACCCACCGCCTATTCCATCTTGAATATATGTTATACACATGAATTCTTTTAAACACATATTGAAAGTGCGTTATATCGACTAGAGGGGGGTGAATAGGCGATTTTTACAAATTCATCACTGAGGAATTTCAACTTGAGGAATTTGAAATGTGATGAATAACTAGCAGCGGAATAAGTACTCAAGTGCATATGAAGCATAGCGATCGCATAGTCATCATGATGAAATAAAGCATGCACAGATTACAGGTAGCGTGATAAAGGATAAGCAGGTGAGGAACAAGGTAACTTGAAGAATTTGAGGTGAGGAAATTGAGAAAGTCTTCAGTCAAATTCTTCAAACAGTAACGATCAATTTCATCAACAAGTATACGAGGAAATGATAGGGTTGAGGAAATGGAACCAGGTAGCTCGATGAAGACAATGGTTTGATGACCCAGTTCCAACTGCTGTGACAGTCGTACGTCTGGGTTGGAGTGGCCTGGTATTTAAACCAGAGGACACACAGTCCCAGGACACACAGTCCTTACCGTATTATCCTTGAGCTAAGGTCACACAGACCTCGCCCAACACTCGTGGTAAGTCTTCAGGGTAGACTTCCAAAACCCTCACAAACTGGTCACCCGGCGATCCACAATTGACTACTGGATGCTCTAGACCAAGGTCACTTCGTGATCCCCAATTGACTGCAGGATGCACTAGACCATGACGCCTAACCGTCTGGAAGATACACAGTCTTCAAAGGTAACAAGCGTCGGTTCCACACAGGAACAATTTCTTCAGTGATGCTCAATCACTTTGGGTTGGTGGTTTGGTTTTGGGGTTTTTCCTCACTAATGATTTTCTCTCAAAGTCCTCGAGGAATGGGATGCTCTCAAATGACAAGTGTCAGTTCTCTCTCGGAGCAGCCAACCAACTAGTGGTTGTGGGGGGTGGCTATTTATATCCAGGGTGCAACCCGACATGATAAGACATAAATGCCCCCAATGATATGACCGTTATGTGGATAGGATGATTGGGGACAGCTGGCACTTAGCATAGCAACGGTCGGAATTTCGAACTATGAAAGTCCTCAGGCTTATCATATTCCTCACTTGTAGGCAATTCGCACTGGCGAAATCCTAACTCCTCAGTCAGACCAATTTCCTCAGAGACCAGAAGATCATCGTCTCTGTCACTGAAGAGCTTGACTGAACTGCAAGAGATTTCCAAAGGCTTCACTCAAAGGATTGGATAGGTTGAGGCTTTTGAGTTGAGCATCAGTTGGAAATTTTCCTTAGTATTACCTCGGCCCCCTTTAACAGTACGGTGTTTCCTATGACTCAAAGAAAGGAAATGAAACTACGAAAACAAAAGTCTTCACGCTTCATAGTCCTCGTTCATATCTTCAAGGTCACACCAACTTCTTCTTTTTCAAAGTCTTTAGGGAATAGCAAAGTCTTCAGCAAAGTCTTCACCAAAGTCTTCAGTTGAAGACATACATTTTTAGGGGTCGATAATCTCCGAATATATCAAACTCCTCAGCGACTTATAGAGCCTGTGTACACTTACAAACGCATTAGTCTCTTAACCTATAAGTCTTCAATACACCAAAATCACTAAGGGGCACTAGATGCACTAATAATCTCCCCCTTTTTGGTGATTGATGACAAATAGGTTAAGTTTTCAACGGGGATAATAATATGAAGTGTAAGTACTGAGTTTGAGGAATTTGATTGCAAGATATATAAGAACTCCCCCTGAAGATGTGCATATTTGAGGAATTTGCTTTGGACTGCAAATGCACATGGCAGGTTAAAATCATGGAGAACTCCCCCTATATCTTGTAATCCATACACGCATTTAATATATATCATGAGGAAATTGAAATGCATGATGGAAAATGGGGTCTGAGGAAATTCAGCATGCATGCATTAAGATAACTTGAGGAAATAGCATGAGGAAAGTAGTTCAAAAGCGTCAGACCACCATCGGACTTAAGTTTACAACTCAACCAACAAAAGCTTCAGAAGACCGAGAGTTGTAACTTAAACAAAACAGCCCATATATAGAGACCCGCTTGAAGACTAACTCAAATTTTCTCCCCCTTTGTCATCGAAGAGCAAAAAGGGACGAAAAATGAGGACTAATGCCCCTGAAGATTTTCATCTTGAAGGTGGTGGAGGAGCGCCAGCGTTGTCGGGGTCGGTTGGTGGAGCAGGGCCTGCAGCAGTGTCGTCAATATCCTCAGCTTCATCCGCCTGCCGTGATGAAGAAAATGAGCTTGTAACCAGCTGAGGAACTTGAACTTTCTTCCATTTCTTCCTTGGAGGGATGGACCAATCAAAGTCTTGCTGAAATTCCATCTCCTTGAGTTCTTCAGGAGTCTTGAGGTGAGACAGGATGGCCCATGTGCGGTCGAAGACTTCATGAAGATAATAGTGGTTCTTCCTCACAGAATTGTGCGTGACAGTCATGTCTCGAAGAAGTGAACCAAACTGACGTTTTACCCACTTGTGATTGCGATCAATCTTCTGATGAAGACTTAGAAGAAGCTCTCGATTAGTCATCACACGAGGGGCAGTATCTTGAGGATTTTGCGCTGAGGCTTTTGCAGCAGAATCTTGGGTAGCAGTGTCATCATTGGTGGAATATGATGCAGGTTTGCGAAACTGACCATCCAATGGACGAGTACCTTCATCAATGACAGCTTTGCCTTTTCCCGCAACTGAAGAAAATGAGCTCTTGAGGACTTCGATTGGAGGCAGAAAGCTAAAGTGATTCTGAAAGTCAGCCTTGAATGGAAGTGAAGACCTTGATCTGATGAATTTCATGATCCAGGGAGCATAAGGCTTCAATTCAAATGGGGCTGAAGCAGCATTGGCCAAAGTCCTCATGAAGAAATCATGGTATTTTATGGGAATCCCATGAATGATGTTGAATAGCATGTTCTTCATGATTCCCTCCACTTCTTCTTCTTCAGAGTTGTGGCCCTTCTGAGGACTGAGGGTTTTGGTCAGAATGCGATAGACTGTCCTGGGCACATAGAGCAAATCCTTCACAAGGAAGGTAGTCCTTTAAGGTTGTCCAGGAGCCAATGGCTTCATTAGCACTTGCATCATGTGATTGGGCAGAGCAGGTTCATCAAACAGGCATCTTGCTCCTTCTGAGGGAATTGGTATTGGGACTGACCGAAGTAATTCAGAGGCTGGAGCAGTGTAGTGAGTAGATCCAGTCATCCAGTCCAAGACCCAAGAATTGATGTCAGAGGCATCACCTGTGATGTGCAAGGTGGCATAGAATTGAAGAATTAGCTCTTCATTCCAATCACATATGTCCACACAGAATGGAAGAATTCCTGCATCATGAAGGACTGCGAGCACCGGTGTGAAGCATGGGATAGTTTCCATGTCCGCATGAGGAATTTGCCGATGCTCGAAGACTTTCTCCTTGTCAAATAGCACTGATGCATAATAGTTCATCTGTGTGGGTGTCCAGAATCTGGTGTGACCGGCCCTTGCAGAGTCATAAGGATTTGGCCCATTGAAGAAGATGTGCTCGTTGAAGAAATTGGTCTTGATGAATTTGGGGTGCTTTGAGCTTTTGAAGGGCATCTTGGGCTTCGGCTGAAGGTTTGGCTTGAAGCGGCCCACAATTTCCTTAGGCATAGGAGGAACTTCTTCAGATTGAGGAATTTGAATAACAGTTTCCTCATTTGCAGTTTGAGCAGCAATTTCTTCAGCTGATGCAGCTGGAATATCTTCAGGGACAGGTGCAGCCAAGTCATCAGATCCTGTATGAATTTCTTCAGTCTGGGCTGGAGACTGAGGAATTTGAGTGAGGGGAGTGGTCATTGGTGAATTTGGGTGTGCAGCTTCCCAATATTCATCATTGATGAGAGGAGTTGTGTTTCCAATGTCCACATCCTCTTCCATTTCTTCAACGCCGGCCTCTTCAGCAGTTAACTGAGGCTGGGGCGATGATACCAGAGGGATTGAAGCATTTGCTTCCACCTCAATTTCTTCATCAATCTGCTCTGAGGAAGCAGCAGAATGATCTTCTTCATCTTCATCTTCATCATTTGGAGTGACATAGTCAACACCAAATGGAATTATCTCATAGACAGGTATGGAGGAGATTGGAGTTGCATCAATGGGCTCAGTTGAAGAATTTGGCATAGTCTTCAGCTTCTTCACAGCTGATGAATCTGTAGTTGATGCTTTTCTTTTCTTAGCAGCTCTCTTCTTCGCAGCCTTAGTTTTCTTCACTTCTGATGCAGAAGGAAGGAGGATGTTCTTCACCCTTGAGGATTTTGCAGTTTCAGCAGAGGGTGAAGGGGGAGCAGTTTCTTCAGGCACGACTGATGCAGTCGTCCTAGTGGTCTCAATTTCATCAAGCGCAGCAAAAGTTTCAGCTGGCCTGGCAGTTTCTTCAGGCGCAACAGTGGAGGTTGCCCTGACAGGTTCTTGAGCAGCCTGAATTTCTTCAGCTGTGCGTGCAGTTTCTTCAGCAGGCTGAGCAAATTCTTCAGCCTGAGGAATTTGCTGTTGCAATTGAGTTGCAACCCTTGAGTTGTGATCTTTAACTGCAGCTTGGGCTGCCCTGACGAATCTTACTTTGGTGCCCTTCCATTCAGCATCATACTTTGCTTGTTCTTCAATAAGGCAGCGAATCTCAGACTGAACTGTGACGAGTTGATTGGGAGTCAAATTCATCACATTGTTCCTCAGAAACTTTTCTTTTCTGGCCTTGCTTCTCTTAGCTCTCTGAGCTTGATCTCTCTTCCATTTTTCCTCAGCTATCAAGTGTGTGAGGACATGGTCCACACCAAGAGGTAGGTTCAGTGAGGAAAGTGGAGTGCTGGGATCCTCATGCCATATGTCGATGAAGTTGAGGATCATCTTAGGATCCAGCATGAGAGGAACAGAGCTGCCCTTGGCTATTGCAGCTCTCTGCTGACTGTTTCTGATGATTTCTTCCAATTCTTCATTAGTAGCTTCATCATCATCCTCAGATACTGAAGGTACATTCACAGTAGCTTTGCTATTGTGAGGACTTGGTCGCTAACCTCGTCCAACAGTTCTCTTTATCTTCATCAAAGTAGGGCTTGTTAAAGACTGTGCTTGGGCTGATGAACTTGCAGAGACCCCTGAAGTAATTGAGAAGCCAGTAGTCCTTTGACATGTTGCAAGATGTACAGGTGTTGAGGACTTTGTGGCAGCAGCTGATGATTGTGCAGCTACTGAAGGCATTGCAGAGGCCTTTGAAGAACTTGCGTGAGGATTTTGCAGTGAGGACTTTGAAGTTGAGGTTTTTGACTTCACTGCAGACTTCTTCACCATCGATTTCTTCGGAGCACTATCAGAGGCTCCGGCAGAGGCAGCAGCAGCAGAATCTTCATTGAATTTCTTCACAGCAACTTTGGCAGTTCTCTGAAGTTTTAGTTGATGCTTTGCCCATTCAGCTGGAAAGTCTTCACCACGAGCAATGCTAGTGGGATCGACTTCTTGATCATCAGCAGGAGGAGCCCTTTTGCAAAGAGGTTTGAGGGCGAATTTCTTCATGTACTTGGGAGTGACATAGCGATAGTCTCTCCATTCGTTTGCCCACCTCCGTTCAATCCTCCGAATTCTGATTTTCCTCTGCTCTTTTGTTTCTTTGCCATGAATGGCCTCATCTGGAGTACAGTAACCAGCATACAGAGCCTCAGGTATCTCAAAAGCAGTGTTCTGTTCAGCCTTCTTTCCACCCTTCTGAGGTCTTTTACCATCTGCCATTTTCTTCACTTGATGACTTTGAACTCTTGATGATTCTGATGATGTATATAGTTTTTCCTCAAGAAACGCTGCAAATGAGTTAAGTTGATGAGAACCTAGTGATTCATCAGCAGACATTTTGTACCTATGAACAGAGTATAGGTGCGAGGAATTTGAAGAGGTCATATGCGTTCTTAGAAATTTTTCAATATACATCAAGTTGAGGATTTTGACCATAGATGTCTTGAGGAATTTCACTAAGTGTTCTTTGTCTTAGGTTCCAGAGTTGTGCGAATATGTGGATCCACACAATTAAGGAATCTTGAAGAAAATCATAACTTAGAGAAAAACATCAAGGGATTGAAACATGTAAGGTGCTTAAGAAGATGATTCTTGAAGAATAAACACTTTTGAGGATTTTGTGGAAGACTTGAAGATCAAACAAGGGCAGTAAAATTAGATTTTATTTACCCTGATGAAGAACACGACGAACAGAGAGATGAAATCGAGGAAGTTCGTCAGTCCAGATCTCCCACGCCGTAGCTTGGCAGAGGGAGACAGCTACAGCGGCGGCGGGGTGAAGACTTCCGCGGCCGATGCGAGTACGACGCTGGCGAGGTCGAGGCAGTGAAGCTCTTCCTCTCCGGCGGTGATGATTTTAGCGGCGGCGCTAGGTTTGAGCTCAGGAGAGATTGGAGTGAGGAGTAACTCGAGCACAGTGAGGGAAAGGGGGTATATATAGTGGCAGTAAAAACGAATCGGCCCGAAGATTTTGGACCAGATTGCCCCTGACCCTTGCTCTCCATGCGACATGTGTCACCCACGTTCTGAGTAGTGGAGATAGTGGGGAATCGTGGCTTATCCAGTCGTGGGAATTGGAACTGTTTGAGCGGGAAGCGCCGAAAAAATTGATAGTGAAAATTTTAAAGCTTCCGTTCGCAAATTCTTCAGCTGTCAAGGACACAGTGAAGACTTTGAACGAGTTTCAAAGTAGAACGCATATGAAGAATTTGTGAACAGACTGGGTTGAGTTTAGCATAGATGGGGAACGGGTCCGATCACATTCACTTAGATGAAAATCAACTTGAAGAATTAGCAATAAGTGAATGTTTTTGAGGACATTGAAAACTCAAATATATATATATATATATATATATATATATATATATATATATATAATCAATGAAGAACATCAGTTTCATAGTTTGAAGAATTTGAAAAGTTGAGGAATTTGCAAACTTGAGGAATTTGAAAATTTGAAGACTTTGCAAAATGATGAAAAACTCAACTCTGAAGAATTTCAACTATTGTTGGTGGCGTGCCCACCGTATAAGAATGATGATTTCAGACACCGCGTACAATTGTCATAGGGTTCTGAGAATCAAATTCTTCATTAATTTCTTCACACTTAGAGAGTTATTCTTCATTGATTGAAGAAAAACGTTACTTCGTGTGTTGCATATCAAAGTCATCAATTTTGCATGTGTGTTAGGATGTGTGTCTTTTCAAAGAACATTCGAAGATTCTAAGATATTTAGCTCACACCGCAACTTGCAAAATCTCTTTTCATCCAAGGGCTTAGTGAAGATATCGGCCAGTTGTTCTTCAATGGGGATGTGGTCGATGGAGATGTCGCCCTTGAGTACATGACCTCGAAGAAAATGATGACGAATCTGAATGTGCTTGGTCTTGGAGTGCTGAACTGGGTTGTAAGCAATCTTGATAGCGCTCTCATTGTCGCAGTAGAGAGGCACATTCTTCACCTTGATGCCATAGTCCTTGAGGGTTTGCTTCATCCACAGCAACTGAGCGCAGCATGAACCAGCAGCAATGTACTCAGCTTCAGCAGTAGAAAGTGACACGCAGTTCTGCTTCTTTGAGGACCAACAGACTAAGGATCGTCCGAGGAAATGACATGTGCCTGAGGTTGACTTGCGATCCACACGATCTCCAGCATAGTCAGCATCTGAGTATCCGACGAGGTGAAGATTTGAGCCCTTGGGATACCATAATCCAAGCGTTGGTGTGTGAGCTAAGTATCGAAGAATATGTTTCATAGCCTTATGGTGTGATTCCTTCGGTGTTGCTTGGAATCGGGCACACATGCAAACACTCAGCATAATATCAGGCCTAGATGCACATAGATACAATAAAGAGCCAATCATGGAGCGGTATACCTTCTGATCGAAATCTTTACCATTTTCGTCAGTGCAGAGGTGGCCTTTTGAAGGCATTGGAGTTTTGACGCCTTTGCATTCGTGCATGTTGAATTTCCTCAGAACATCCTTGAGGTATTTCTCTTGTGAGATGAAGATGCCATTGTCTTGCTGACGAATTTGAAGACCTAAGAAGAATTTCAACTCTCCCATCATAGACATCTGATATTCTTCACTCATCATATAGGCAAATTCATCACTGTAACGTTTGTCAGTACAACCAAAGATAATATCGTCTACATATATTTGGCATATGAACAGTTCATTGTCATAGGATTTAGTGAAAAGAGTTGGGTCGAGTGAACCGGGTTTGAAGCCTTTCTTCATGAGGAATTCCTTCAGAGTGTCATACCATGCCCGAGGGCCCTGCTTGAGGCCATAGAGGGCCTTGTTGAGTCTGAAGACTTTGTCAGGATGCTTAGGGTCTTCAAAACCTGGGGGTTGAGCAACATATACTTCTTCCTCAAGCTTACCATTGAGGAATGCACTTTTCACATCCATTTGATATAAAATGATATCATGATGGTTAGCATAAGCAAGCAATATGCGAATAGCTTCAAGTCTAGCAACAGGTGCAAAAGTTTCATCAAAGTCAATTCCTTCAACCTGTGTGTAGCCTTGAGCTACAAGACGAGCCTTATTCCTTACCACAAGGCCATTTTCATCTTGCTTGTTGCGATAGATCCACTTGGTACCTATGATGTTATGCTTGCAAGGATCTGGCCGCTTGACAAGTTCCCACACGTTGTTGAGCTTGAATTGATGTAATTCCTCTTGCATAGCTTGAATCCACTCAGGCTCCATGAAAGCTTCATCAACTTTGGTGGGCTCTATGATAGAGAAAAAAGCAAAATGCCCACAAAAGTTAGTCAAATGTGAAGCGCTTGAGCGAGTGAGAGGACCTGGTGCATTGATGTTGTCGATGATTTTGTCAATCTGCACTTCATTTGCAATTCTCGGATGAGCAGGTTGACGTGGCTGAGGATTTTCTTCAGCACCATTTTCTTCAGATGTATCAGCATGAATGTCTTCATTGGTTGGAATGACTTCCTCAGTAGGTTGAGGACTTTCTTCAGTGGGTACGACATCCTCAGTAGCTTTCAACTTAATGGATTCCTCAGGAGAATTTTCATCTAGCACAGAAGGCAGGTGCTCTCTTTGCGAGCCGTTAGTTTCATCAAACCACACATCTACAGTTTCAACAACCTTGTGATGGTAGGTGTTGAAGACTCTATAGGTGTGCGAGTCCTTTCCGTAACCAAGCATAAAACCTTCATGTGCTTTCGGTGCAAATTTAGAACTGTGGTGAGGATCGCTTATCCAGCATTTTGCACCGAAGACTTTGAGATAACTTACATTGGGTTTCTTGCCAGTCATGAGTTCATATGATGTCTTCTTGAAGAATTTGTGAAGATATACCCTGTTGATGATGTGGCATGCTGTATCAATTGCCTCAGGTCAGAAGCGAGGAGGAGTCTTGTATTCATCAAGCATGGTGTGAGCCATCTCAACAAGAGTCCTGTTCTTGCGCTCAACGACGCCGTTCTGCTGAGGAGTATATGGGGCAGATAGCTCATGAGTAATACCAAGTTCATCAAGATATTCATCAAGATTGGTGTTCTTGAACTCAGTCCCATTATCACTCCTGATATGCTTGATCTTGACGCCGAAGTTTGTTGAGGCCCTTGAAGCAAATCGTCTGAAGACATCCTGCACTTCAGACTTGTACAGAATAATATGCACCCAAGTGTAACGAGAGTAATCATCAACAATGACAAAGCCATACAAACTTGAAGCATTTGTTAGTGTGGAATAATGAGTGGGGCCAAAGAGGTCCATGTGAAGTAATTCAAAAGGTCGAGTCGTGGTCATGATTGTCTTCGAGGGATGCTTGGATCTGGTCATCTTCCCAGACTCACAAGCACCACAGAGGTGATCCTTGAGGAATTTGACACCTTCAATGCCAATGACGTGCTTTTTCTTCACAAGTGTGTGCAAGTTCCTCATACCAGCATGTCCAAGTCGTCGATGCCACAGCCAGCCTTCTGAGGACTTTGCAAGTAGGCACGTGGCAGGCTGAGGACCTGTAGAGAAATCAACGATATACAAGTCTCCTCTCCTAAAGCCTTCGAAGACTTTGGAATGGTCAGATTCCATGATGACAACACAACGATATTTTCCAAAGATGACAACCATATCAAGATCACAAAGCATTGAGACAGACATGAGGTTGAACCCGAGGGATTCGACAAGCATCACCTTGTCCATGTGTCGGTCCTTGGAGATTGCAACCTTTCCTAGACCCAATACCTTGCTTTTTCCTTTGTCAGCGTAGGTGATATGCTTCAGATGAGATGGGGCAAGTGGCATATTCATCAGTAGACTCTTGTCACCAGTCATGTGGTTGGTGCATCCACTATCGAGGACCCACTCAGTAGCTTTTGGAGTTTCATCCTGCAGATGAATTAGTACAACTTACGAACTCATATGCTTCAGAGTGAAGAATATGACATCAAATTCATCAGGCAGAATTTCATCACACAACATAGTAAGTAAAGCAGTGTGAGGACGTGAGAAATGAGGAACTCATTTCTACATGATTAGCTTGCGTCCTTTCAAGCATTTCCTCAGGTCTCCAGCAAATTCATCAGACGTTCAAGTTCGTCTGGAGACCTGACCCTGCATAAGAAGTTAGTTCAATTTCTTCACCACCCACATCTGGAGGGGTGGCAAAGAGTTCATCATTCTGCGAGCTCCATATGAGAAGGGAGGCATTGAAGCTAGTGCACTTCGTTTCACAGGACTAGGGTTAGAGTACTCATATGAATAAGCAGAGAAATTCTTCGAGGACTTATGAACATAATGATTTGAAGAATAATGCACATATTCAGAACTCTTAGATTTTCCCTGCGAAACAGATGCATTAGCACGAGAATGATACTTTTGACCATTTGAGGAATTTGGTCCAAGTGAAGACTTTGGTCCATATGAGGAATTTGATCTGGGGTTCCTTTTCTTCATGGGTGGTGTCGTGAGGACATTCACTTGAAGATTTTCCAAGCAGCTCTTAGGAACCCAGATTTTCCTCATAGGTGAACCATTCCTACAGTTAGTTCCAACAAATCTGGCAAATACTTCACCTTTCTGATTTTTGAAGAATTTGTAGTTGGAGTCAAGTGACTCATCAGAGGAATATGAAGTTTCACAAGTAAAGCCAGATAAAGTGGATGGATCCACAGGAGGTCCTTTTGCAGCAACCCATGAGGTTTTGGGGTACTGCTCAGGTGTCCAGTAGGATCCATTAGCATTGAGTTTCCTCTCAAATGCAATACCCTCTTTCCTAGGGTTCCTGTTCAGAATCTGCTTTTTGAGCACCTCGCAAAGGGTTTGATGCTCTTTGAGACTTTTGTACATGCCTATCACATACAATTCCTTCAACCCTGCATTTTCGTCAGTGATACTTGTGGTATCCTTAGATGAGGAATTTGTGACCACGGGGATAGTTGAAGAATTTGCAGCAATAGAAGCATTTGAACATTCAGGTGAAGAATTAGCAGTTTCACGTTCGATGCATTTCATACATGGTGGAACAAATTCTTCCTGAGCGGTACTGATCTGTTGAGCCAGTAAGGAATCGTTTTCCCTTTGGAGATCCTCATGAGCCACTCTTAGTTTCTCAAGATCTTGTTTTCTTTGAAGAAATTCATAAGAAAGCTTCTCATGGTCAACTAAGAGAGCATTATGATGACTCTGAAGGTTATCATACTTTGTCTGAAGACTTTTGAGATCATCAGACAGAGTTTGAGTCCGATCCACTTCCTCATTCAACAGATCATCGCTTTTGTCTAGCAGTTTCTGAAGCTTTTCAAGTGCACTTTGTTGCTTAGTGGCAATTTTAGCAAGTTTGGCATAGCTAGCTTTCACATATTCATCAGATTCACCTTCACTTGATTCAGAAGAAGAGTGATGCTTGTGTACCTTGGAACCTTTTGCCATGAAGCAGTAAGTGGGAGCATATTCATCATTGCTGACGCAGAGTCGTTGGAGTGGTCATTTTCTTCATCGTTGAAGATGGACTTGCTGACGAAAGCAGTGGCGAGAGCAAGGCTAGCAACACCAGAGTCAGACTCCTCAGATTCTTCCTTTTCTTCATATTCTTCAGATTCTTCTTCAGAATCCATTTCCTTGCCAATGAAAGCCCGAGCCTTTCTGGAACCATTCTTCTTGTGCGATGAGGACTTTGAAGATTTCTTCTTTTTCTTCGAGTCATCAGAACTGTAGTCCTTGTATTTCTTCTTCTTTGATTCTTTTTCCCAGAGAGGACAGTCAGAGATAAAGTGACCAGACTTCTTGCATTTGTGACAAGTTCTCTTCTTGTAGTCGCTTGAGGAATCTGATTTGCTCAAACTACTTTTTGATGACTTTCCAAATCGGCCTCTCCTTGAGAACTTCTGGAATTTCCTCACGAGCATTGCCAGCTCCTGACTCAGTTCTTCAGGATCACCAAGGCTACTATCAGAATCTTCGTCTTCGGATGAGGAAATTGCTTTTGCCTTCAGAGCACGAGATCTTCCATAGCTTGGTCCGTAGAGGTCTCTCTTCTCAGTTTGTTGGAATTCATGAGTATTGAGTCTCTCAAGTATATCAGCAGGATCAAGTGACTTGTAGTCTCCACGTTCTTGAGTCATCAAAGCCAGAGTATCAAATGAGGAATCAAGAGATCTTAGTAGTTTCTTCACCACCTCGTGGTCAGTGATATCCGTGGCACCCAGTGCTTGAAGCTCGTTGGAGATATCAGTGAGGCGATCAAAAGTTTGCTGAACATTTTCATTGTCGAGTCTTTTGAAGCGGTTGAAGAGATTGCGAAGGACATCAACACGGGAGTCACGTTGAGTGGAAACACCTTCGTTGACTTTGGACAGCCTATCCCAGATAAGCTTAGCAGACTCCAAAGCACTCAGTCTGCCATACTGACCTTTGCTCAGATGGCCATAGATGATATTCTTCGCTTGTGAATCAAGTTGCTTGAATCTCTTCACATCAGCAGCGTTGATCGTGGGAGTGACGGAGGGAACACCATTTTCCACAACGTACCAGAGATCATTGTCAATAGCCTCAAGATGCATGCGCATCTTGTTCTTCGAGTAGGGATAGTCCGACCCATCGAAGGTAGGACATCCTGCGGAAACCTTGATCATACCTGCAGTCGACATAACTAGAACTCCAGGTGGTTAAACCAAAATCACACAGAACAAGGGAGTACCTTGCTCTGATACCAATTGAAAGTGCGTTATATCGACTAGAGGGGGGGTGAATAGGCGATTTTTACAAATTCATCACTGAGGAATTTCAACTTGAGGAATTTGAAATGTGATGAATAACTAGCAGCGGAATAAGTACTCAAGTGCATATGAAGCATAGCGATCGCATAGTCATCATGATGAAATAAAGCATGCACAGATTACAGGTAGCGTGATAAAGGATAAGCAGGTGAGGAACAAGGTAACTTGAAGAATTTGAGGTGAGGAAATTGAGAAAGTCTTCAGTCAAATTCTTCAAACAGTAACGATCAATTTCATCAACAAGTATACGAGGAAATGATAGGGTTGAGGAAATGGAACCAGGTAGCTCGATGAAGACAATGGTTTGATGACCCAGTTCCAACTGCTGTGACAGTCGTACGTCTGGGTTGGAGTGGCCTGGTATTTAAACCAGAGGACACACAGTCCCAGGACACACAGTCCTTACCGTATTATCCTTGAGCTAAGGTCACACAGACCTCGCCCAACACTCGTGGTAAGTCTTCAGGGTAGACTTCCAAAACCCTCACAAACTGGTCACCCGGCGATCCACAATTGACTACTGGATGCTCTAGACCAAGGTCACTTCGTGATCCCCAATTGACTGCAGGATGCACTAGACCATGACGCCTAACCGTCTGGAAGATACACAGTCTTCAAAGGTAACAAGCGTCGGTTCCACACAGGAACAATTTCTTCAGTGATGCTCAATCACTTTGGGTTGGTGGTTTGATTTTGGGGTTTTTCCTCACTGATGATTTTCTCTCAATGTCCTTGAGGAATGGGATGCTCTCAAATGACAAGTGTCAGTTCTCTCTCGGAGCAGCCAACCAACTAGTGGTTGTGGGGGGTGGCTATTTATAGCCAGGGTGCAACCCGACATGATACGACATAAATGCCCCCAATGATATGACCGTTATGTGGATAGGATGATTGGGGACAGCTGGCACTTAGCACAGCAACGGTCGGAATTTCGAACTATGAAAGTCCTCGGGCTTATCATATTCCTCACTTGTAGGCAATTCGCACTGGCGAAATCCTAACTCCTCAGTCAGACCAATTTCCTCAGAGACCAGAAGATCATCGTCTCTGTCACTGAAGAGCTTGACTGAACTGCAAGAGATTTCCAAAGCTTCACTCGAAGGATTGGATAGGTTGAGGCTTTTGAGTTGAGCATCAGTTGGAAATTTTCCTTAGTATTACCTCGGCCCCCTTTAACAGTACGGTGTTTCCTATGACTCAAAGAAAGGAAATGAAACTACGAAAACAAAAGTCTTCAAGCTTCATAGTCCTCGTTCATATCTTCAAGGTCACACCAACTTCTTCTTTTTCAAAGTCTTTAGGGAATACCAAAGTCTTCAGCAAAGTCTTCGCCAAAGTCTTCAGTTGAAGACATACATTTTTAGGGGTCGATAATCTCCGAATATATCAAACTCCTCAGCGACTTATAGAGCATGTGTACACTTACAAACGTATTAGTCTCTTAACCTATAAGTCTTCAATACACCAAAATCACTAAGGGCCACTAGATGCACTAACACATATGCATTTTTTCTATAGTACCTTTTTATTTTTCATAGTTTTTTAAATATCTAGCTCTGAAAAATAGCTGTCAGCAATTTTGGGTGAAAAACCGACTAAAAATCAAATAGAGAAAATAATAAAAGCCGCTCACGGACAAAGTGGGCCTGCTCATTTGCCTAGGCTTCAGGCGGAGCCTCCCCTATTTGATGCCCAAGGGCGTCCAATAGAAGCTCTCCCATAAGTATTATCACTAATCTATACCTACTAATAAAGTAAATAGGTATTCTTTGTCCGTCATCCTATTTTACATAAAAAAAACCTGATGTTTTTTATATTAAACCCGTAGTACATATCAAATACGTTTTTAAATATTCATATCTTTTAAACCATAACTCTAAATTGAACATGTTATATATGGAATTTGATTAGAAAAATATGTAGAATTTGAATATGATATTATTTTTACATGTTAACAATTTTACAAATATTATTTGGATTGCAATCTTAATCAATAGTGCATTATCCTTTTTTTCATACCGGTACCGATTCGGATTAGAAATAAACTCCCCAGCAAAATTAGAATTGGAGACGGAATTGAAGGTAAATTTGCTAGAGACACTCAATAAATAATGACATGCATGACAGGAAATAAAAGAGAGGCCCAATAAAGATGGAATGTGCCCTACAAAAGAAATAAAGAGAGAATGCAGACATATTTGCACATACAAAATAAATATGTGTGTAGTTTTCAAAACAGATTAAATGAGAGGTGAAGACCATATCAAATATAGCAATCTATGGCGATGATTGGGCTTAAGGACAAAAAAATGCGACACCAACAACTTCTTTCAGACAGGTTGTATACAAGAAGGCAAATTCTCAGATTATAGACCATCTTTTACAGATTAAGAGCATGCGGTATTTTTTCTCCCGTTGCAATGCACGGGCCCTTTTGCTAGTAGAGGATATTAATAAACAATAAGGTGTTGAACTTTAAGGAGAACAAATAATACGGGTTAACAGTGCAACCAACTAACTAAAAAACACCAAGGGTCACAACCCATCTTACATTTCTCTCCCATTGGATAACAAGAACCGGATTATGCGTCAATGCCAAGCCAAAGAGAGTGATTTAATGTACGGGGGGAATTGTTTGTCTATGAAGGTATCACATTCTCCATGCTCTCTCTTTTCCTCGACTCCCTGAGGCGGCAATTTGAATCCCTACATATTAAATCGCTAGAAATTGACCCCCCCCCCCCCCCGATTCCATTCTCTTTATTCTCCGATGTCGCCATCGAGGCTGTGTCTATGTCTCGCCGGTTGTGATTCAGAAAACACCCTCACCTACACTTCGTTGCTCATGGGTCTGCCCCAACCTCGAGTAATGTTGTTTCCAGTTCAGCACTACCGATAAGTGTGTGTTTTTGCAAAAAGATCGAGCAGTAGTAGGTACAATCTTTGTACCCTTTGCTTTTCAAAACATTTCCCTATTATATATATATATCTAAATATTCTAAAGTATATATAGTATAATGTGCATCAAATTTTTTTAGAATATTCATCATAAATTTAAAACTGTACTGACAAAAAAAAGCATATCAAAAATCGTTCGGGCATTTTTCATACAAACATTCATGATTTGGAAAATGTTTGAGACATTTAAAAAAATGTTGTACTATTTTAAAAAAAAAGCACATGTTTTAAAAATTGTGCATTGTCTTTTCTAAATAATAATGAAATTTTTGAAAATTCTTCGTGTGACCTGTAAGAAATGTTTATGACATTTAAATAAATGTCCACAACTTTTTCTCAAAAGGTTCACATAATTTAAAAAATGTTTATGAAAGGCTTAAAAGATAGGGCAATTTTTAAAATGTTTATGACATATAAAAAACTTCCACAACCATATCATAAATGGCCACGCGTTTTAAAATATGCAAATGATATTTCAAAAAAATCTTCATGAAATGTAAACAGTTATTCGTGCATATTTTTAGAAATGTGTGCATTGTATAAAAAACGACCTGTCATTTTAAAAAGTGTTCATAACACTAAAAGAATATATACACATTTTAAAGAAACATTCATGAAAACTTAAAACTTTGTTTGCGCAAGTTTTTTTCAAATGTTGATGGCATGTAAGGAAATGTTGGTACACTAAAACCGCGAGGAGTAAAAAAATTCACGAATTTCAAAATGGGAAAAAGGGAAAGATGGGAGAAAAAAGGGGGAAAATAGAAGAAGAAAACAGTAGAAAGACATGCTAGAAAAAGGAGAAAAGAAATGAAACGTCGGAATCTTCCTAAGATCGAATGGAAAGTTCCAAGAGCAATTGCTCATTGTACACAGATGCTCCCCAAATACAAACACACACAGCGTTGTTGGGACGGCTCAACAGGGTGATCATTGTAGGAGACGACACCTTCCGTCTCGCAAGCGACGAGATATAGCTTTCCTAAGAATCATTATTGACTTGAATTAGATGTTGCTCGAGTGATTCTTCGGTTCAATGGACCCCTTCAAAAAGTGAAGTCAATCGCTGTTTGGCCGCGCAGCGGAGGAACTGGAGCCCCAACCGCTGCCTCCTCATGGTATGCATCAGTCAAAACTCAACGGTGGATGGTTGTATCATTCCTTTTCGTTCATTTACCTTTTAGTTCGTTTGTTGTTTTTCTTGAGTTTATGCACCTTCTTGTATCCAATTTATTAAGATGTTTTTTAGTTCTAGACATAGGAAATAGATCCAGGATATGAAAAAGGTAAGAAAGTAACGAAAAATGGTAGGCTAATCAACCTCAAAAGTTGGATAATACTGTGTTTTTCTGAAAATTGTAATACAACAAAGATTCATAAAAAATATGTTAATTGACTTTGTACAAATGGGGCCTAAATTATGGTTTCACACTGGGCCCAAATTTCTAAGGCACGACTCTACCAACGAGTACAAGGAAGCCACTTCCTAGTGTCGCGCGTTCGCAAGATATAATTGTTTTTTAAAAGGCTAAAGGTAATATATTAAGTAGCACAACTCATTACAGAAACATCCTTTGACGTATCGAAGTCTTCCTTCTCTTACATCCATTGGTGATGTGTCATGCGCAATGCTCGTTTGCCTCATGTGGGCCTTTTTCTTAATGGTACAAACTTGTTTAAATTCAGGAGCGTGTAGAAGCACCGACGGGGAAGTCACCGATGTAGATGAAAAGACGTTGACAACTTTGATCTACATAGAAAATCGACGTCTCGGAGAAGAAAACGCGAAGAAGGCATGTATAAAGCTCTAGGTCCAACTAGACACAGTTGAGAAACACAAACTCTCACACTTTCCTCGACAAGGCTGGATATGGCCAACCGCTGTCGAACAATACTGGAGTCGGAGGACCACGATGCACCTGCCTCTTATCCGCTCCACAAGATAGCGCCACCGAGATAAACCTGATTAGAAAAAAAATCACAACCCAGAGAACCAGATCTGAGGACACACCACCCTCCACATGCCTCCCAACGATGCCAAGAAGCACCATCAAAATGAGTATAAAGCGGGGAGGATTTTCCATGATAATGATGGTGCCATCTCCTCATCACCTATGACCGGGGACTAAAACCTAAACTAAAATTGTCCCCCTACCACCATCGGTCTGAAACAATGGGTCCCAACTTCTCCTTTTAGCTGAAGAGATGGGAGGAGGAAGAGGGGACCCATGATCTTGCAAAGGAGGAGGTGGATCGACATCGTGGCCCTATCTCCTAGGGAGGAGGGAGGTTACGCCTCAAGAATCCATTCGCAAAGATTTAGTTTGAATAAATAGACTGCAAAAGGTCCTTATTTCTTTGGACGTGCATCCATAATACTTGATTGCGTGTATCTTGGATGCGACTACCTATGTATATATAGTGGGTTGCACCATGCTCTCTTTGTGTCTAACTATATATAAAGCTTAGGAAGGTGAACACAGTTATATATTTGAGAAAAAGGTGATTGGCACACAGGAGGGTCGTTGTTTTTTTCCTGTCCCTTTTTTGAATGCGCAGTAAGTGTGCTTCAAATGTGACCTATCAATAATGGGAATGTCCAACAATTAGGTGGAATATCCTCTATTTTTAAATAGTCACAACATATCATCCATTTTTCTAACACATACAAGCTCTTCATATCATCAAGCACGTACATGCCCTCCGCATTTTAAATGAAACTATACATTTATAACTAAATAAGACAAGGAAATCTTCTGTGCATCATGAGCCTAGTCAGGGGTAAAAATAAATATGTCACGTTCCACAAAAAAAGAGTTGGTATAGGAGGAACTAGGATCAAATTTCACTATCATAGAAGTGAGTTTTGATTGCTTGGCAGCCCACGACCTGATAGTGGTGTCCAGTAAAACCCAATGCCTTCCAAGATATGACACACTTCACTCTTGATATAACCATAATGCACATAATACCTGAAATAATACTAGGAGAAACCAGATTTTTACCGCACAAAATGAAGGAGATGACTATGCTCCTGATACCGCTCATTCACAAGATGTAGTACAAACAATCATATTTTACAAAGTCCCACTTCTTTGGCGGTGCAATCATAGATAATTTTTGCTTGTGTCGACTATCTAAGTATAAGTATATACCATGTACTCGTTGCATCTAACTATATATCAAGCTCAGGAAGATAAACATAGTTATATATCTGAGAAAAAAGTAATTGGAACACAACAGTCTGTTTTTTTTATCGCGTAGTAGGTGCGCTTCAAATGTCATCCGACAATAATATAAATGTCGAGCACATTTCATGTCATCTATTCTTAAATAACCGCAACACACTACCTATTTTTCTATCACATGCAACCCATACACATTCTACTTTTTATTACACAATTCTTGACATGATCAAACACATCATCCTTTTTCCGGAAAATCATTTCACCAAAGTTGAAGGTTACAAGCTAGTATGGCATGCATCCAACCTCTATATATAAATATAGAATGTAAAGAATATTATTCTCATAATATTTTCATTTTTTTGATAAATTTATTTCCATAAATTTACACAATAGAGTGCGAGGTATTATGTAGTATCGAAATGTAGTTTTTGATCAACGGGAGCCCCGCTCCTGGTTCCATTTCCCATAGGAAAATGAAACGGCCATATAGAGTTTGAGTACACACTATCTGATTTACACCTCAAAAGAAAAACCAAGCTAAAGCAGAACAATCTCCGACAAGTTTGGCAGCATAAGTCACAACTACATGCATACATCAAAACCAGCCAAACAACTACATTAAAACAACTACCAAGCAAGATCACTTTGACAACAAGAACAAAAAACAACTAATACAAGGGGAGGAAACCGCGTGTGCAGAGGAGGAGTGAGATCCTCAAAGCCTTTTTACTCTACGACTTGACGACATGGAAGCAATCTAGCATCCCTGAATTCAGCTTTAGGAACTCTAGTGTAGCCACTCCTCTGTGTGTAGCTTTCCCAAGTGTGGTAGTCCAAGAAAGATTAATAGACCTCTCCAAGAACTTCATCCTGGTTCTAGTGTTAAAGGCGACCATAGATTTGCAAGCAGGGGATCCCTGAAGAGTGTCGCTTTCTCCCCCAAGATATTTCTAGGGTTTTCCCACACTACCAAGTATCTCAATTTCACATGGCACACATGTTTCAAAAATATGTAGGTTCTTCTATTAGAAACTAGAGCCTTTCTATTGTTCCACAGTCCCACAAGACTGCAGAAGAGACTATATTTAGACAACTAAATCTAAAGTTGCACAACGAGGGAGTAGCAAGTGATAAAAAAAACCTGTAGTATTAACATCAAAATTTATCTTAACATCTTGCCAAAGAGCTATGGCCACTATGCACTGAAAGACAAGGTGATACACTGATTCTATTTCATTGCAATGTCTACACTCAAGAGGTTTTGCAATGTCTTTTCTCCTAAGATTATCACGGGTCTCAACTTTATTATGTGATAAAAGCCACAAGAAGCTTTGAATCTTTGGAGAAAATTTTAAATCAAACAACAAGAAGGAAAATGGTTTGCCCCCCCCCCCCTAAATTCACTATAACATATAAAGATTTAGGCAAGTATATTTCACCCAAACTACCAAATCAAGATCATTTTGATATTTTTACACCATAACCTAGCTATGGAGTCAAGATCGAACCATTTCTCATTTAGGTCAGGGGAAAGAGTCCTCCTGAAACTACACTTTTACGTTGTTCTCCATCCCATATATCAGAGACAATTTTGTTTCTCCTATCCACTATACAATACAAATCCCATAATTGGGTGGCTAAAGGGGGCATTCCCAAACCAGATACTTCCCAGAAATCCACTGAATTGCCCTCTCCAATATGCCATTTGTATTCAAAATTAATAGTTTTTATAATCACCATAACCCCTTTCCAGAACTAAGAGGAATGAGTGTCATGACAACATAGCACATTAGGGCTCTTAGTATTATATTTAGCATCACCGATTCTCCTCCACAGTGATTTACTACCTAATGTGTATCTTTTAATCCAGGAGCCATGATCATGTATGTTAAGCACACCCATGCCACCATGTTTTTTTACCAAGCAAATAGATGTCCAGTTAGCTAGATGGACTTTATGTTCACCCTCACTATAACTCCAAAGATAATTAGCTAACCGAGAGTTAACTAAAGAGACAACCCATTTAGGGAACTTCAAAAAGGACAACATATAAATAGGAATGCTGGAGAGACAAGATCTAAATAGGGTAATTCTACACATCAGAGTGGGCAACTTACCCCTCCAACTAACCATCCTAGCTAACATAGCATCAACTAGAGGTTGAAGATCTTCTCTCCTAAGGTTCATCAAAATGTGAAGGGATCCCTAGGTATTTAATGGGGGGGGGGGGAGTCCTTGATACACTGAAAAATATCAAGGAAGGGTTGAATATCAATATGATCTATATTTAAGGGAACCAGTTAACTTTTATGATGGCTATACTCATCCTTGACACCATCGCAAAACATGTGAGAATTCATTCAAGATGTAAGGCAAGTTTCTCATCTTTCTATAAAAATAACACGATGTTATCTGCATATGCAAATAGATGACATCCCTCGGAATTAGATCAGGGCATAACCCTCTAACTAGCCCAGCGTGACTTCCTTTAATCAACATTGTAGCAAACACATATACTGCTAAATGAAAAAGTAAAGGGGACAAATAATCCCCTTGTCTAAGCCCTCTACTAGTACTCACTCTATTCCGATGCTCAGGGCATAAATTTTTGCTCACATTCCCCATGGAGGGTCCAAATACGAAATTTGTTTCCCATCATGCACCTAAAACCATATTAGGAACAAATTAACTTTTCGTTTCCTATTTGGAAGTGCCTCCTTGTGTCCTATAGGCAGGCCATGTGCATGATAGCCCTCACAACCTACCATGCATGCAACCAATCAAGCAAATTTTTCTGTTGCTAATTATGATCATGCACAACCCATGAAGGGAAAATGAAAAGGTTGCAGTTAGTTCCTACGCTAGTATAGAGGAGGAGGGGCAAGAAAGGAGGGGTAGTTTGGGAAGAATGGATTGTGAATCGCGCCCTTGCGCCTTAATCAATGTGAAAAATGCAGAAAAACTACGCCTTAATCAAAGGAGCAGAGGGAGTAGCAAAAATGTCACTTTCATCACCATTTACTTTAATGAAAAAAGTCCATTTTACTACCCTGAATAAAGTGGGTTGTTCGCATAACCCCCTGAACTTTTTTTCGGTTCACTTAACCCCCTAATCTAATCAAACCCATTCAGAAATCATCATCGGTGGGTTTGTAAGGTGGTTTTGCTGACATGGACAAAGTCAAAGCGGTTTGTTGACTTGTGGGACCATGTCGTCAGGTGGCAACCACCGCTGTTACTCCTGTGTCGCCGCCGTTGCTGCCACGGTGACGAACGAAATGGCTGTCCTGGCGTCCATTTGATCGGGGCTTGGCTCATGGAGCAGCGCCGCGCCCAACCGAGGAGTTGGGCGTGCTCAGGCGAGGGGGGGGGCCTTGTCCGGCAAGGACCACCAGCGGCGGCGCCATGGACGCTGAAGGTGGCGGCTGGAGCGCAGGCTTGTTGGGAAGGGACTCGGGGTCGCGCGCGGGAGGGTACAGTTGGCACGGGCACGACTACAACGGCCAAATCTTGAGCACGGAAGGGGCTAAGGTAGGGGAAGCAGAGCAGTGTGCCGTACCGGCGATGGGAGCTCCTCCTATGGCAGCGACCACTCCCGGCTGCACCTGCACCCTACCGCAATAGGCGCATGAGCGCATAGTCATCGAGGGACAGCATCAGCGCCGCAGGTTTCATGGACGGAGGATAGCCATAGGCGCGTGAGGTCAATGCTGACTCTACGGCTCGCAAAGCTTTGGTACGAGGACAGTCGTGGTCGTGCACGGTTCAGGGGAGTACCATGGTGCTCGGGAAGCAGGGGAGGAGAAGGGGGTTCGCCAAAGGAAGAGATCAAGGTGGCGGCGGTCGATGCCGGAGTGGGGGAAGAAGACATGGGTGACGACGATTCATGAAAGTCAGGACAAATTCCTTTAGCAGGAATGTATAGCACAACAAGGCGAGGCTCTAGGACAAGGCTTCACGGTGAGGAGGAGGTGTTGGCCGCCCTGACGAAGAACTACAACGGGCGCCAGATCTTTTTCATGGCGGGAGAGGTCAGGGTCCTCGGGATGCGCGACTCCAAATGGATGGGACTGTCAGCTTCAGGGGAGCACCACGGTGATCGGGATGCAGAGGAGCAGACGCGGGGGTTTCCGGAGGAAGAGATCTAGGCAGTAGAGGTCAATACCGTAGGCGGGGAAGAAGACATGGTGACGACGATTCACAGTGACTCGAACAAGTTCGTTTGCTAGGAGTGTATAGCAGAGCGTGGTGAAGCTCTCGGACAAAGTAGCAAGCGAAGGAGGAGGCGTTGGTTGCGCGGGCGACGAACGACAGTGTCGTCGGCATGAACTGAGCGTCGGCTGCATTTTTCACCTAACGAGGGCACGAGCTGAGGAGGGGGGCCCCACCTACTGGTCAAATACCACTTCTGACTTTGTCCACGTCAGCACTCAATCGGGGCAAAACCATCCAGGGACGGTTTTTGAGCGGTATGAAATTGTTGAAGGGGTTAAGTGAACCGAAAAAAAGTTCAGGGGGTTATGCGAACAACCCACTTTATTCAGGGTAGTCAAATGGACTTTTTTCTACTTTAATCCCTATGGAACCATTTTGTGTATTTTTTCCTAACACAATCAATCCACTTACAGCCAAAACCTCTAAGACTCAGGATCTAAATCCAAGTTCACCTTACATAAGCTTTTTTCTAATCAATTTTAAAAACTAGACCCTTTATCTTAGTAAATTGAACAACATGTACGATCTCATGGGCAGTTACTACACTCTGAAAAAATATCCGCCCTTAATAAATCAGATTGGTGCTCAGTAATAAGGCTACCAATAATCGTAGACAATCTATTTGTAAGCTCTTTACTAAAAAAAGTACCTAACAACTCTAAATTACTCAATGTGTCTAGTATCATTCTCTTTTTGAATCAGAGTGACCATGACAATGTTCTAAATCATGCTAAAACCAATCATTGAACATTGCAATTAAATCATCCTAAACTATATCCCAAAAAGTTTGATAAAAGACAAAGGGAAGGTCATCAAGCCCCGAAGCACCATCAACCTAAATTTCCTGTTCTAAGGATCTAGATTCTAGAGAACTATTTTCCTCAGGAGAAAATTTCTCATTAGGATTTGAAATGTCTTCGTTAAGAGAAATTTTAGGTCTGGATTCAAATTTAAACAACCCTTTATAATAATCAAGAACTATTTTTCTTCATCCCTTGATAATCAAAAACATGTCCAGCTAGCCCATCTAAGACATTTGCCTTCTCTGATTAGCTAAAACATGAAAGAAGGCAATATTCATGTCCCCTTCCATGATGTCTTTGTCCCTAGATATTTGTCTAGCCTTAATCCCCTTGGTGTTCCAAATCTCTCCCAACTCCACTAGTATATCATTCATACTATTTCTACCACTATTAGAGAGCTTATCACTCTCAGAGATGATATCCAACCTATCATACTCCCCCATCAAGCTCCTCTTGTATTTCCTAAGAAAAGAGTCAATGCTAACACTCCAGCCCTTAGCAAGCTTCCTAAAATATTTAACTTTAAGTTGCGAGATATCCACTACATTGGAATTTCTACACTTACTCCTGAAAGCTTTAATAACACCTCTTTAAAGTCTACTCTAGTGTTCCGCCATTTCTCATATTTGAAACCTATTTTTTTTGGGGACCTATCTAGTGCCAAAATCCCAAATAACATGTATCCGATCACTACCTACTACAGGGAGAACTTTAACACTCGCTAGAGGAAATAAAGAGTCAAAACTAGTATAACATAAAGTTTTGTCATTCCTAGACATGATCACATATTCTTTGTTATTAATATATCGGGCATATTAATCTCCATTAGAAATCAAAAATAAATCCAAGTATTAAACATCAACCCACTTAAAATTAACTTTACCATTGTTCTTGTCCTCTTATTTCCTAACTAGGTTGAAATCACCATGCCTTTCTAATTGAAAAACAACTCACACAACTCAGAAATGAAAATCAGGTTTCCCTCATCATAAGAAGAGCCATAAACAGTAGTGATCCTAAAAGTTACATTAGAAACCTTATCCCTAACGACAACGCCAATATAAAAATTACCTATATCCCAACTAACAACACTGAGAATTTGTGGATCCACCACAGCTAAAATGCCATTAGCAGGGAGGTCATTCCACTCAAAGTTTCTATTACCTAAAAAATCCTTAAGGAAGGAAGTAGAAAAACAAGTGTTCTTAGTTTCTTCAAACGCAACATAAGTAGGATTCAGAGGGACAATCATGTTATCCTTGCATATTTTTCCTACTAGGGGCAGTAATCCCCCTTGCATTCCAAAACACATAAATCATTGAACCCTATTTTCAGGTTGCTTGCCCCATCTATGTCTCCTTATAGGAGTCCATGGTACAAACTGAGAAGCATCACTATCAACACCAACCACTAGCTTTGTTGAACCCAAATTAGAACAACTAGCATTAGGGTTTATATCCACTAAAGGTTCCTTAATATCAAACCAACAAAATTAGTAATACAAACTACTTCATAAGCATGTAACACAGGTTTTTTTATCTATGATACTTTTGGGTGGATTGGGAACCCAGAGATTGTTCTGCATCTTGAGTAATTATGATTTGTCAAAGACATTATCTGAACCAGCAACCCTTGCACTTATCCTAGCACTCTAAATAGGACATCAGTTCTTATGTTTCTTAGTCTTCTTCTCCTACAAATTTCCGTTAGTTATTTCAGGCCACTGGGCCTTGCCACTAATATCCAAGATCCCAAAGACTGGCATAATATCTCTAGGTAACTCCATCAGCATCTTGACACTCCTCTCCTTCTTTTCTTGCAACATCCTCTAGCTCCACATAGTTTACTAACTCAATGACCTGCTCTAAGTTTCTCTTCACGTAATTAAGTTCACACAACATGAACCTAGTAGCTTCTCTAGTAGGATCTTCAATAGGCATAACATCACTCATCTCAAACTCCTCTCCATTCATTGTAGTTGCATAACTAAAAACCTGAAAGACTAGCCAACTAGCATGTTCATGTGGTGTTACCATCTCAAAACTCATACCTCTTCGAGATCCACCGAAATCTGACCACACATCTATTCTAGTTATTTGAGGTATTGGTGCCATCACTGGCTCTACTAGAAGAACTGTTATATGTAGCTACTGTCAGTATCCAACTCTCTATCATGATTTTGTTGATTTCCATATCCACCACCCTCATCATATAATTCAATTGTACCACCAGCAATATCCATTATTGGTATTTCAATAGCAACCTAGACCAGACTCATTTTACCCCCAAACTCAAAGAGTGTTTCATTGGGGATTTTGCTAGCATCTCTACATCTAATCTTTAGTGTAACCACTTCAAACATTTTTTGAAATATACCAGGCCAGTCCACATTAATCAACAGATCAAAAGAAAACACCACCTGATCCAGAGTTGACCACTCATAGAATTGGGCAACAATTTCCTAAGCTATATCTAGATCATAGGCATCTCCTTAAGATTTTCTAGCTCCTATTTCCATAGAGCAACCTTAACAGTGACATCTTCCATAAACAAGCCAAAACAAGGGAAGAAGACCACATGCTCTACTTGAATATGTGGAGGAAACTTGACCAGGAAGGTCTAGAGATTTATGACCCTAACTTGCTAGGGCCAACTGGTCTTGTAAATCACAAAAAAAATCCTTGTGTAAACATTCTTTTGAAACCTCGCGAGACTCGATGTAAACAACACCATAGTTCTTAAACGAGCCTATAGCATTCTGTCCCATGTCCATCAACTCAATATGGTAAAAACCTAATTCAGAAGCAACACTACCAAATAGTTGATCTGGCCTTTTCCTCACTAGACAATCTTCTGCACGACAAGCACCTAACTTACATATAAGGCATACCTTTTTCTTCTCGCACTGAGATTCCTGGTGACCAGGATCGCCATAATTGAAGCAAACTACTTGAGAATATCCAGTAAACTCCTCACTCCAATCAACCTTGCTAGGTAGATCCACCAATACCGAGTAGAACGCTTTGCGGAGGTCTTCTTCCCCTTATCCTTATTCTATTGGCACCCTGGTTCTACCCTTTCACACCATGTTGATTCTGCACCGGATGATGTTGTTGGACAGAGCAATCCATTGAATGTTTGGAGGAAACACTAGAGGGGTGGGAAATGGGGGAATGGCCTCGGTACCCCCACTATGGAGGAACCGTTGGATATCCATTCTGCTGCAGAGGATATTCAAATGACGGTGGCCCCTATGGGTACTCAAAATGGGGAGAATGAGTTTGTGGAGGTCTATTGCTTCCCTTCCCTCTTCCCGTACTATAATATCCCTGAGCCATCTCCCAAATAGCCAGAATCTCATAGAAGCTAGGTGGCTCTCCACTGGCCTAAAAGGAGTTACTGCAACTAAAATCAACCGAGATAGAAGCTCGCAGTCCTGATCAACAGTCGGAAAACAATCACTAACCCTAAATCTTCTCGCGGAGATCACGACACATCCAAACTAGCATCGTCGTGTTCTCTCTCTCTCCCTCGTGTGTTTGGGGAGTAGGTAGAATGCAAGATTCCAACAGTGCAAAGAAATCCACCCTTACGTCCTCCACATGCCCACTGACAGCTAGAGCCCTTACCACACGGGGCCCCTGAATTAGGTTGACCCTCGTCAACATTATCTTCTCTGCTAGCATTTCTCAATTGTGAAATGGAATCCTCTCAAATCCTAGAGTACCAATAATGGATAATCAAAGGCAACATTCACCTTCACGCACGAGCATCCATTGCACACCTAACATCAACACTGAACCCCAGAGCATCTACAACATCAGAGGTGGATCGGTGTCCGCAAACACCTGCCCTGGATGAAATCAACTCCACATCAGAAAATTCCGGATATGAACGAGCTTGGTCTTTTGCTCCATCACGAGCACCATCAAATTAACGACGATGACTTCTAATTCGGAATCACCTCGAAGAATCCCCACCTTCTCTGCACCCATGATGTTGACTCTGCCTCTTTCGTAGCCCACGATAGAATCAAATCCATCGTCGACTCCTGGCCTAGCGAGAACAATCTCGCTCTCTACTCTTGATTGGTTCTCAACATGGCCCTCAGAGCCAAGCTGTGTCGCGCATCCATCACCTTTCTCACCGCCCTTGCTACTTGTCGCTCCAACCGAGTACAATCTTCCATCCGGTCAACGATCTCGTAATACGAGGCTGCCCAGTCCCCACACTGAGAATCCACTGGAGATCTCAAGAGCGGCACACACTCGTCTATGATCCGGGTCTTGCTGGTGTCACCCCCAACACCAAACCCATGCCCCCGTCTAAAAACGACTAGAGAGCAAAGTGAGGCCAGGGGCAGGCACCTCTGGAGGCTATTGGTAGGTAAAGGATCTCACCGAAGCACAAAGTGAGGCCAGGGGCAGGCACCTCTGGATGCTACTGGTAGGTAACGGATCTCACCGGAGCACGCAGAGCTGCGTGGGTCTACGCAGCGAAGCAGTAGGGTGCATGGTGTCGTGGGAGAGGATATCTAGTATCAAAATATAGCGGCTATTACCCAATATCCTCAACGATGTGGGTTTATCCAAAAGCCAAATCCGCCAAGTTCCTTTTAAAACTTAGCACATTTGTACATAAACCTTCTCTCTTTATGGAAATGAAATGGCAGTGCTTCTGTGGTTCCTCAAAAAGTAATATAGCGACTACGATTGTTTCACTTGTATAAGCAAATTAATTAACGCGGGGAGGAACCCACTCGGGAATGAACCTATTAAAGCTCCATGTATCGAAAAAATAGCACTCGGGGAATTTAGGATGCGACGGCCACGTGGTGTTCGTGCTATAGTTCGGCTTTTAGTGAGCTTTTGGTCGACGGTTGAGACATGCGCACATCATACGCGCTTCCATCCTGTCCGCGGCGCAAGTACCAAATATCTTACAAATAATCGTTAACGGAATGCATCAGAATGCAGAGGATAAATCATGCGCCTAGCTGCAAGTTCGTCCCATAGCGTGGACAAGGAAAAGGAAGACGTAAATTTACGTGCAGCAGCCAAGCAGTCATTTACTCTAATTCGCAAGATTTAGTTCAAACAAGGACACATAATTTAGAAAGTTATCTTTTCTTTGGCCGTGCAACCATAGGACATGCTTGCTTGTGTCTTGGGTGTGTTTATCAAAGTAAGTACATGTGGGTTGCACCATGCTCTCTTTGCAGTGAAGGTGAACATAGTTATATATCCGAGGAAAGTGATTGTATCACAGGAGGTTCAGTGTTTGTCTATATATGTTCTTCAAATGTGATCTCACAATAACGGGAATGTTGAACAACTAGGTTGGATACCCTCTATTCTTAAATAGTGGCAACCCACTACCTATTTTTTTAACACATGCAAACTCTCCATATCATCAAGAAATTGCCAGCCCTCCATGTTTGTATTTTCTAAAGTTTGGACATCATCAAGGATATGCAAGTCCTCCACGTTATCAGCTTTTATTTTTAGTTTCTTCTAGCAAATCATTTCATTGAAGTTTGAAGGCCGTGAGCCACTATGACATGCAGTTGATGTCTATATATAGAAAGAGAATGTGGAGCGTATAAATGCCCATATATATTACAATTTTCTTTTTGATAAATTTACTGCTATATATTCCCCCATCAACGTGTAGGATATTATCTAGTATCAAAATATTGCATAAGTTGTTGTTTAACTTTTTTTTGCGAAAAACTTCCAATCTATTCATCTTCAATCATGGCAGTACAACGAACACCAGAAATAATAAAAATTACATCCAGATCCGTAGACCACCTAGCGACGACTACAAGCACTGAAGCGAGCCGAAGGCGCGCCGCCATCATCGCCCCTCCACCGCCGGAGTCGGGCACAACTTGTTGTAGTAGACAGTCGGGAAGTCGTCATGCTAAGGCCCCATAGGACCAGCGCACCAGAACAGCAACCGCCGCCGATGAAGAATAACGTAGATCGAAAGGATCCAACCCGAAAACACACGAACGTAGACGAACAACGACTCGATCCGAGCAAATCCACCAAAGATAGATCCGCCGGAGACACACCTCCACACGCCCACCAATGATGCTAGACGCACCACCGGAACGGGGGCTAGGCGGGGAGACCTTTATTCCATCTTCAGGGAGCCGCCGCCATCTCGCCTTCCTGAGCAGGACACAAACCCTAACAAAACTCAAAGGAACGACTAAAAACGGAGCCCTCTCGCCGGCCCTTACCAGGATCCACCACGTCCCCATGGCCCTAGGGCCACCGGAGACGAGGCGGACCGGCGGCGGCGCCGTCGAGAGGCAAAAACCCTAGCTTTTTTTTGGAGGAGAGGAGACGCCTCCTGTCTTCTTGGTAACTTCTTTTTGGTGCTTCTCCACGTAAGTTGTTGTTTTACTTGTAAGCAAACTAATCAAGGTGGGGCTATGTATACATGACATCGAAAAATATAGCACTTGCCGGATTCCGGATGAGGTGGCGCGTGCTATAGTTTGGCTTTTACTTACCTTTGGGTCGAAGGTTGTTACAGGGAGACATGCACACATCAAACGCGCTTCCATCCTGTCCACGGCAAAGTATATTAAAAATCTTGCAAGTAATCGTAAACGGACTTCATAAGAGTGCGGATGACAAACCCTGCAAAATTGCTACACCTACGGGTTACCTACGACCTCCTTCGTAACTTTCCTAACTAATCTCTCCTTACATAGCTCTTCATATCATCAAGCACATACAAACCCTCCACATTTTTAATGAAACTAAAGTGACATATGTAATTAAATAAGAGATGGAGACCTTCTGTGCATCATGAGCTAGGTCAGGGGCACCTGTAAATATGTCACATTTCCAAAAAAAAGAGATTAGAGAGTTGGTATAGGAGGAACAAGGATCAAATTTCATTATCATAGATGACTTTCGAATGCTTGGCAGCCTAGGACCTGACGGTGTTGTCCAGTAAAACCCAAGGTCTTCCTTGATATGACACACTTCACTCTTGATAAAACCATAATATGCATGATACCACAAATAATACTGGGAGAAACCAGACTGCTGCCACACAAAATTAAGGATATTACTATGCTACCCAACTAGTCGAGAGGGCATTTCCTGATACCGCTCATTTGCAAGAGTTTGTACAAACAATCATACTTTAAAGTTCACATTACTTTGGCGGTGCAATCATACAAAATGTTTGCTTGTGTCTTGGGTATGACTATCTAAATATAAGCATGCACTCGTTGTATCTAACTATATATCAAGCTTACAAGGTGAACATGGTTATATATCTGAGAAAAAAGTGAGTGGAACACAGGAGGGTCGTTGTTTGTTTTTATCCCATCTTTGAATGCGTAGTAGGTGTGCTTCAAATGTGATCCGACAATAATATGAATGTCGAGCTACTAGGTACGATATCCTCTGTTCTTATATAATCGCAACACACTACCTATTTTTCTAACATATGCAAGTCATACACGTTCTACTTTTTATTACACAAGTCTTGACATCATCAAACACATGCAAGCATTCCACATCATCATTTTTTTTATTCTTTTCCAGCAAATCATTTCATCGAAGTTGAAGGTCACGAGCCAGCATGACATGCATCCAACCTCTATGTATATATGGAGAGAGAATGTGAATAATATTATTCCCGTACATATTTTAACTTTTGTTTTGATAATTGTGTTACTATAAATTCCCACATTAATATGTGTGGTATTATGCAGTTTTTCAAAATATAAGGGCCGCAATTATTCGACTTGTCAGCAAATCAATTAAGCTGGGAGGAACCCCGTCGGCAATGACCCACTGTATAGACTCCTATATGACAGCGAGAAAGATACTTGGGGAATTTAGGATGCGGTGGCGACGTGGCGTTCGTGCTATAGTTTGGATTTTAGTAAGTTTTGGTCGACAGGTTGAGGCATGCGCGCATCATACGCGCTTACATCCTGTCCGCGACGTATGTATACCAAATATCTTGCGAGTAATCGTTAACGGAACTCGTAAGAATGCAGAGGACAAATGCTGTGCCCAGCTGCGAGTTCGTCCCGTAGCGTGGAAAAGGCAAAGGAGCACGAAAATCCACGTGCAGCAGCCAGCAAGCAGCCAAGCGGCTTGCAGTATGCACACACGAAACCGCAACAGAATCGCCGAAGCATCGTAGCAGACTCGGCGACGGACGCAGGCCAAGCAGGCAAGCAAAGGTAGCGAGGCGGGCACGCCTTCCCTTCCGCGCCTCCGCTACCCTCCAAACCGCCGAACCGAACGAGCCCGGCACCCACCACCGGAAAAAATCCTATAAATCAATCGACGCACCCCGTCCACAGGCAACAATCCATCCAAATCTTTTCTCACTTCCATTCCTACCAACAGCACCAGGCAAGTGTATACGGCGAGAAGAAAGCCAACAAGCACAGCTCCTCTTCCTCTTCCCCCTCCCCTGCTGTTCCTTATCCTTCTCCTGGTAGCTAGCCAGTAATCCGCGCAGCAAGAAAAGAAGGGAGGTTCTTGGATTGGTTCTTCTGTGAAGATGGTGGCGCCCGTGGTGATCGCGTCGGCGGGGCTCGGGATGCTGGCGGGCGTGGCGATGGCGAACCGGACGACGGGGGACGGGCTGCCGGCGGCGTCCAGGTGGGACGCGCGGCCCCGCTGCTCCACGTGCAGCGGCACCGGCCGGGAGGAGTGCCTCTGCAGCCGTTGGTCCGACGGCGACGTCGGCTGCGGGACTTGCTCCGGCTCCGGCCGCAAGCGGTGCCGCAGCTGCGGAGGCTCTGGCACCGGCCGACCACTCCCGGCGCGACTCATCGTCGAGCAGCAGAAGCTGCCGACCGCGCCCGGGCGACGCGGAGACTACAACTGACATTCGTCGGTTTCCCGGAGGAAATCAGAAGTGCAATTAGGCAGAACATAACGCACAATTGTATATTCATCATGTTCATTCCTGTGGATGTTATACGTGCCTCCTTCAAGACGTACTAGTTATGCATAAAAAAATTAGAGCTCCTTTGATTCAAAGGAATTTTATAGAAATTTTAGAGGATTCAAATCCTTAGGGATCTTTCCTGTGTTGACAGTTTGATTCACATGATTGCAATTCTTTGGATTCATTTCCATTCTATTTTGGAGAAAAAATTCCATCCACTCAATCCTTCATTAAGTATCCCAACAGTTTTTTATGCTATCAAACACTCCATCCAAATTCATGTAGTTTATAAATTTTATAGAATTCAAGAAGACATAACACCAGTCATACAATTTTTTATTCATGTGTTTTAAGAATCTTGAGCATCAGAGAGAGCCTTAACTATATCGATCGATCACTCGTAACTCCTCAGGTACACATCTCGTTTCGAAAGCAGCGGCGGCTAGGACCTCGTCTCTTTCGTTGCCTATTGCTCCAGCAACCGACGGCATGGAAATCCCACCACCTCTGCTCAGGCTAGTAGTTTGGGTTAGGGGGGTTTCAGTCCTCGCAAGAGCGACACTTGGGCAGATGGCAGTGCTTGATCTTCGAGCTAGGCTTTCGAGCTCTAATCCTCCTCGAGTTCGTCCATCGGGACGCAGTCGACTGAGTTCTGACACAGATTTTTTTCGTCTCATTGGGACGGCAAGGTTAGGGTTTCTTGTTGCACGTGGACGATGAGGTGAAAGCACAATATGCTCCCTTGGTGGTTTTAATAATTCATGACAACATACATTGTCTCTTGGACTAATACTTTTACCTAGTGTATTTCAGATAAAAGTCCATGGAGAGATGGGTTGGCAAAAAGGGCTGTATGGAGATACCCCAAGATACAAGGAAATGGATTGGCAAAGCTTCAAACAAGAGGACTCTATATTTTATTTTGTGAGAAATTACTTTGAGTCCGTAGAAAAACCAATACTATTAAAAGGGGGTAAGGTATTGTTGGTGAACAAAATGCTAATACGTGCACAAGTGATAGTCACCAAAAACACCCACAAGCTCTTCCACAAAAGTCTGTCCAAAGTCAAATATCCAAAATCGGTGCAACCAACACTTTCCACTCGGTGCCACCGATTCCCATACTCAGACAGACCTAAGTCAAACCCTAGCCTTTCGGTGCAACCGATTCCACTTCGGTGCCACCGAGTTTGGGTTGCCAACTTTCTGTTACCTCGATTCACAAAATCGGTACCACCGAGTTTGTTGAATCGGCGATACCGAGATTGGGCAATCTGACCGTTGGTCACCTTATCGGTGCAACCGAGTTTTATATATCGGTCTCACCGGGATTCAAAAGTTGCTACCTTTGGAGCAACTCGGTACCACCGAGATTTACACATCGGTATCACCGAGTTGGTCACTTTAGGTGTAACGGTTGGATTTTTGGAGATGCCTATATATACCCCTTCACCACCACCTACTCGAAAGAGAAGCACTCAGAACTATTCCATACTTGCCCCATCCAGTTTTTTGAGAGAGAGCCACCTACTCATGTGTTGAGATCATGACATTCCATTCCAACCATATGAATGTTGATCTCTAGCCTCCCCAAGTTCCTTTCCACCAATCCCATCTCTTCCACCAAGCCAAATCTGTGAGAGAGTGATTGTGTGTTGAGGAGTCTATCATCTTGAAGCACAAGAGCAAGGAGTTCATCGACATTGCCGAGCCTATTACCTTTTGGAGGGTGATGCCTCCTAGATTGGTTAGGTGTCGCTTGGTTGCCTCCTACTTCGTGTTGTGGAGTTGAACCATAAAGTTTGTAAGGGCAAGGAGATCGCCTACTTCGTGAAGATCTACCCATAGTAAGGCTAGTCCTTCGTGGACGGAAGCCGTTATGGAATAGTCAAGGTTGCTACTTCGTGGACCCTTATGGATGGAGCCCTCCGTGGACTCTCGCGATTGTTACCCTCCGTGGGTTGAAGACTCCATAAACGTGGACGTACGATAGCACCACCTATCGGAACCACGGGAAAAATCTTTGCGTCTCCAATTGCGTTTGATCTTCCTATCTCTACTCTTTACTTCATGTTCAATGTCTTTACTTTCTGCTGCCATATTTGTTGACATGCATGTGTAGGGTGTGCTAGACTTGCTATAATTGTTAAAATCTACCAATCAATTAACTTGGGAAAAGGTTAGGTTTTAAATTCCTGCTGATAGTCTATTCACCCCCCTCTAGACACTCTTCTAGTGATCCCACAATTGGTATCAGGGCATTGGTCTCCATTGCTTCGGTTTAATCACCATGGAGGAAGATGGATGTGTCTAGTATAGGGAGTTTGAGTTGTAGAGTGCCTATTTTTGATGGAGAGTACTATAGTCAATGGAAAACCTTGATGCTTGAGCTGTTTAATGAATTTCAATTGAGCAAATATGTTAAGAGCCCCTATGTACCTCCCATTGATCCTTTACATCCCACACACGAAGAGGAAATTGATATGCTATGTAATCTTAGAACTGTTAATCTCATCATTAGAGCATTGCCTAGAAATGTGCTTAATCAAATGAAGAATTTTGAATGTGCTTATACTTTGTGGAATGACTTGGAGAAATGATATCCAAGTTATTCATTGAGTAATCTTGATGAAATTCTTCATAAAACTATTGCCTTTCACAAAATAACGCCTAGTAATTCCAAGTTTGATGACTATCTATTTGAGCTTAGAGACCTCATGCGTGCTAAAGGAGATGTCATAACCATTAGCAACATCATTGTAGAAGCCATTCCAATTCACAAGTTTGAACATTGTCATGATCACAACCCTAATGAATCTCTTGTTCTTTGTGACGAGGATTTCCCTCTTGATGATGACAATGTGGAACATGGCTACTATGATGAAGATGATCTGTTCGACATCGAGTATGAAAAGATCATGAAGAATCTAAGTCTCATGGCAAACTTCAAGGATTACATGTCCGGAGGAAAAGAGTGGATTCTCGATAGTGGATGCACCGATCATATGACCGGAGATAGAGAGATGTTTGAAGAGATCACACCAAACCATGGACCGCGAAGGTACGTAACATTTGGAGACAACTCCAAGGGTAAGGTACTTGGTCTTGGTAAGGTGGCCATATCCCATGATAGCTCTATTCAAAACGTCATGCTTCTTGAATCTCTTGGCTACAATCTTCTTTCCGTATCTAGACTTGCCGACTTTGGTTTCAATGTGCTATTCACGAAAATAGATTGCCAAGTATTTCGTCAAGATAATCATAAAATGGTCTTTACCGGTTTCCGTAGAGGTGATATATACATTGTCGATTTCACTAAGAAATCCAAACCTCGTACTTGTCTCATTGCAAAATCTTCTAAAGGTTGGCTTTGGCATAGAAGACTAGGACATGTTGGCATGCGTAACTTAGACAAGCTTATCAAAGGTGATCACGTACTTGGTGTTAAAGATGTTATCTTTGACAAAGATAGACTTTGTAGTTCTTGTCAAGCTGGAAAGCAAGTAGGTGGAAGTCATCCCGTTAAGAATATCATGACTACTAGGAGACCACTTGAGTTACTTCACATGGATCTTCTTGGTCCCAATGCTTACAAGAGCCTCGGTGTAAATTCCTATGGTCTAGTTATAGTTGATGATTTTTCGAGATTTACGTGGGTATTCTTTCTTGATGATAAGTCACAGGTACAAAAGATCTTCAAGAACTTCGTTCGCAAAGTGCAAAATCAATTTGAAGTGAAGATCAAGAAGGTTCGGAGCGATAACGGATCGGAGTTCAAGAACACCCATGTGGATACCTTTCTTGACGAAGAAGGTGTTTCACATGAGTTCTCGGCTACGTACACACCTCAACAAAATGGAGTTGTTGAGAGGAAGAACCGGACGCTTATTGAGATGGAAAGAACGATGCTTGACGAATACAAGACGCCAAGACACTTTTGGGCAGAAGCCGTGGAAACAGCATGTCATGCCACAAACCGACTTTACTTGCACAAGCTTCTCTGTAAAACGGCATACGAGCTACTCACCGGTAACAAACCCCAAGTTGGATACTTTCGGGTATTCGGCTCAAAGTGCTACATTCTTGATAAACATCGTCGTACTAAATTTGTTGCTAAATCTCATGAAGGATTCCTACTTGGTTACGGATCGAACTCTCACACTTACCGTGTCTACAACAACTTCACTCGAAAAGTTGAAGAGACGGTAGATGTGAAGTTTGATGAATCTAATGGTTCGCAAGTCGAACAATTGCCAAATGATGTAGGTGATAAGGATCCTTCAGAAGCTATCCAAGACTTGTCCATCGGCAAGATTCGTCCCATGGAGGTGAAGGAAAGTACTTCGTCAACTCAAGTGGAAGCTCCTACTTCACTTCAAGGTGAACCTCAACACGACATGGAGGCATCCACAAGCGGTACACGACAAGATGATGAAGAGGAGGAAGTACATCATGAAGATCCACCACAACCTCCTTCACCACCACCTCAAGGAAACGACACCTTCAACAACAACGAAGACGAAGGAAATGATGATGAAGAAGAAGCTCCACTATCCAACAACCCTAAGCTACCCCGAGTTCGAGCAAGAGTGACCAAGAACCATCCTCTAAACCAAATCTTTGGTGACATACAAACTGGGAGAATCACTCGCTCTAAAACTTGTCTAGCTAACTTTTGTGAGCATTATTCTTTCATCTCTAGCATTGAACTCTTGAAGGTAGAACAAGCTCTTGAAGACCCAGATTGGGTGAACGAGGTGCATGAAGAGCTTCACAACTTCGAAAGGAACGAAGTGTGGACACTCGTGGAGAAGCCCGAGGATGAGCACAACATCATCGGAACCATATGGGTGTTTCGGAACAAGCAAGATGAAGACGGTCAAGTCGTACGCAACAAGGCACGTCTCGTAGCCCAAGGATATACGTAAGTCGAAGGTATGAACTACGGTGAGACCTACACCCCCGTCGCTAGACTTGAAGCTATTCGCATTCTTCTTGCTTATGCTAATCACCATGATATCACGCTTTATCAAATGGACATTAAAAGTGCCTTTTTAAATGGTGAGATTGAAGAAGAAGTCTATGTTAAGCAACCACCTGGATTTGTGAATCCTAAGAAACCTAATCACGTTTACAAGCTTCGTAAAGCTCTTTATGGTCTTAAGCAAGCCCCTCGTGCTTGGTACAAATGCTTAACGAAGTTTCTCATTGAAAAGGGTTTTGAAATTGGTAAAATTGACGCAACCTTATTCACTAAGAGAGTTAATGGTGAATTATTTGTGTGCCAAATCTATGTGGATGATATTATCTTTGGATCTACTAACCCACAATTTAGTGAAAGATTTGGAAGGTTGATGTCCGAGAAGTATGAGATGTCCATGATGTGTGAGCTAAAATTCTTTCTTGGTTTGCAAATCAAGCAAACGAGAGAAGGAACTTTCATCTCTCAAACTAAGTATACCAAGGACTTGATCAAGAAGTTCAACATGCAAGAGTGCAAAGGTATGAAAACTCCTATGCCTACTAGTGGACATGTTGATCTTACCAAGGAGGATGAACCGGTTGATCAAAAAGTTTATCGATCTATGATTGGTTCATTGCTATATCTATGTGCCTCTCGTCCCGATATTATGCTTAGTGTTTGCATGTGTGCTAGATATCAAGCTGCACCTAGAGAGTGTCATCTTTTGGCCATGAAACGTATTGTGAGATATTTGATACAAACACCAAACTTTGGCATTTGGTATCCCAGGGGATCTTCATTTAACCTTGTTGGCTATTCCGATTCGGACTATGCCGGTGACAAGGTTGATAAAAAATCCACCTCGGGTACTTGTCAATTTTTGGGTAGATCTCTTGTGTCTTGGTCCTCCAAGAAACAAAACTCAGTATCTTTATCCACTGCCGAAGCTGAGTATATTGCTGCTGGATCTTGTTGTGCACAATTACTATGGATGACACAAACGCTTAAGGATTATGGAATCCATGTGAAAAATGTTCCATTACTTTGTGACAATGAAAGTGCTATTAAAATTGGTCATAATCATGTGCAATATTCTCGAACTAAACATATTCAAGTTAGACATCATTTCATTCGTGATCATGTTGCCAAAGGAGATATTAATCTTAAGCATGTCCGTACTAACAAGCAATTGGCTGATATCTTTACTAAGCCACTTGATGAGAAAACGTTTTGTTACTTGAGGAGTGAGTTGAACATCATTGATGCTTCAAACTTGAGCTAGACTCACTCGATTGCATGCAAGGGCATGAGATTTCTTGATATTTCCATGATCTTGTGACATGTTATCTTATACCATGGAATTCTATGCTCCCTTGTATTGCATCTAACCTTTTGTAGGTACTTGGAAGAACCTCATTCCACAAGATTGCCATCAACTCCAATCATAAGCAATCTTGTCATGACCAAGTATCCACAACCTCTCTTGCTGATGGAAGGAAGAAGACAACTCAACCATATCCTTGACATATACTTGATGTGATCATATTTGCTAAATCTCAATTGTTATCATGTCAAATGGATACATATTGTTCCTCCTTGCTTGACTAACCTATGTAGGTGACAAGTGTACTAAAACGAGAAGGATTGCTCCCAACTCAAGATGATCTTCATCAACCTCGAGCATCCTCAACAAGTTCACCTACAAGCTACGTCATCAACATCACTCAAAGGTATGTACTCATATTCTTGAAAAAGGCTTTTCTCCAAGTCATGAGCAAAAGGAACTCAAGTGATATGAAGACATTAAAATGCTTAATCGAAAAATGGTAACCCCATTTTGAGCTTAACGATGAGTATGACCTATGATCAAGTATTCTTGCTTGGCTCCTAAGTCAATATACTCTAATATAGGTGACCTAGTCACCGCCCATCATCTAGTTAAGTATTTTGAGTTGGTTCATTCTCTATTTGCAAGATTTCTTGGAACCACTCAAATCTTCTCTAGTTGATATCCTTTTGTAAAAACTTTTGCATTCCCTTTGAAAATTTCTTTTGACACTTTGTTATTGGCAATGTTTGAGAAATCTCGATCTACTTCGGAGTCTCCAATTTCAAAATCACTTTGCCAAGTTTCTGTTTTAGCCTCGGAGCCGCCGAAACAAATATCTCGGTTCTACCGAATCAGCAGATGAGCTGCAAAACATAATCTCGGTACCACCGATTTGTTTGTCTCGGCGCCACCGATTTGATTTCTTCTCTTATCTGGGTTCATAATTGCAAATTTGTGTTTCTTTAGTGATCCTACTGGAGATGGTTTTGTTTCTTCGATGATCCCTTATTATTATTTTAAAAAACTTAGGAGGAGAAACTTTAATCAAGGATCCCTAACTCAAAGGAGGAGAAGTCTTACAAGATCTCAGATCAACCAAGGGGGAGAGAAATTATTTTCCATGATTCCCTCAGTTTCTAATGCTATCTATGATTCTCATTTCTGTGAACCCTACATTCAATGACCCTTGTTCTCAAGGATCCCTTCTTAATCAATGATCCCTGTATCTGTCCCTATGTATGACCTTTTTGGAAATTAATGCCAAAGGGGGAGAAATACCAAAGCTTCAATGCTAAAAGGGGGGTGATACATGCTTTTGCAAAGGGGGAGATATAATCAAGGGGGAGAGGAAAATATCAAAGCTTACATCTATATAGACAAGAGGAGAATACCAAAGTAGGGGGAGAAAAATATGTTTTGGAGAAAAATATGTGTATTTCATTTGACTACTCATGTTAGACTTTTCTCACCCTATCCAATCCCAATATCTACATGCTAAGATTCAGGGGGAGAGGATGATCTACTATTTTCATATCGAAGGGGAGAAAGTTCTAAATGATCTTGGAGACATATCAATCTTAAAGGATACTATCTTCTATATGTTCTCCATATCTTGGTACTTTTGAGTTCTATTGCCTTGTTGATTGGTAGAATACTCTTGTGTTTCCTAACATTGTTTTCTCAAGTGTACCTCTACTACAAGAATGCTCAAGAACTCAAGGTAAGTATATGCATCATATGTTTGATCAAGATGATCTCTTGCTTCTTGCACATATTGTTTGCAAGAGTGAAGTCTTGAATAAGGATGTAACTCATTCACATATATTTGATGCATATAGCCAAGATACACATGACTCATTATATCCCTTCTACTATATGTGTGTCCATGCATTCCAAAGTAACTATCCTTTAAAGGGATTGCACACATTTAGGGGGAGCAAATCTAAGTCATGTGTCTCTCAAAGTCTTCATTATATCCATGCATATCTTTATTTGAAGCTTTGATTGTATGTTGTCATCAATTACCAAAAAAGGGGGAGATTGAAAGCACAACATGCTCCCTTGGTGGTTTTGATAATTCATGACAACATACATTGTCTCTTGGACTAATACTTTTACCTAGTGTATTTCAGATAAAAGTCCATGGAGAGATGGGTTGGCAAAAAGGGCTGTGTGGAGATACCCCAAGATGCAAGGAAATGGATTGGCAAAGCTTCAAGCAAGAGGACTCTATATTTTACTTTGTGAGAAATCACTTTGAGTCCATAGGAAAGCCAATACTATTAAAAGGGGGTAAGGTATTGTTGGTGAACAAAATGCTCATACGTGCACAAGTGATAGTCACCAAAAACACCCACAAGCTCTTCCACAAAAGTCTGTCCAAAGTCAAATATCCAAAATCGGTGCAACCAACACTTTCCACTCGGTGCCACCGATTCCCATACTCAGACAGACCTAAGCCAAAACCCTAGCCTTTCGGTGCAACCGATTCCACTTCGGTGCCACCGAGTTTGGGTTGCCAACTTTCTGTTACCTCGATTCACAAAATCGGTACCACCGAGTTTGTTGAATTGGCGTTACCGAGATTGGGCAATCTGACCGTTGGTCACCTTATCGGTGAAACCGAGTTTTATATATCGGTCTCACCGAGATTCAAAAGTTGCTACCTTTGGAGCAACTCGGTACCACCGAGATTTACACATCGGTGTCACCGAGTTGGTCACTTTAGGTGTAACGGTTGGATTTTTGGAGATGCCTATATATACCCCTTCACCACCACCTACTCGAAAGAGAAGCACTGAGAACTATTCCATACTTGCCCCATCCAGTTTTCTAAGAGAGAGCCACCTACTCATGTGTTGAGATAATGCCATTCCATTCCAACCATATGAATGTTGATCTCTAGCCTCCCCAAGTTGCTTTCCACCAATCCCATCTTTCCACCAAGCCAAATCTGTGAGAGAGTGATTGTGTGTTGAGGAGTCTATCATATTGAAGCACAAGAGCAAGGAGTTCATCGACATTGCCGAGCCTATTACCTTTTGGAGGGTGGTGCCTCCTAGATTGGTTAGGTGTCGCTTGGGAGCCTCCTACTTCGTGTTGTGGAGTTGAACCAAGAAGTTTGTAAGGGCAAGGAGATCGCCTACTTCGTGAAGATCTACCCATAGTGAGGCTAGTCCTTCGTGGACGGAAGCCGTTATGGAATAGTCAAGGTTGCTACTTCGTGGACCCTTATGGGTGGAGCCCTCCGTGGACTCTCGCGACCGTTACCCTCCGTGGGTTGAAGACTCCATAAACGTGGATGTACGATAGCACCACCTATCGGAACCACGGGAAAAATCTTTGCGTCTCCAATTGCTTTTAATCTTCCTATCTCTACTCTTTACTTCATGTGCAATGTCTTTACTTTCTGCTGCCATATTTGTTGGCATGCATGTGTAGGGTGTTCTAGACTTGCTATAATTGTTAAAATCTACCAACCAATTAACTTGGGAAAAGGTTAGGTTTTAAATTCCTGCTAATAGTCTATTCACCCCCCCTCTAGACACTCTTCTAGTGATCCCACATGGGGAGATCAGATGTTAGACGTTGTAGGTTAATAGGATTATGGATTACTCTTCATTTCGTTATTTTATCCCCCTGCTTTTCAATGTATGTGTGTGTGGGTGTGTGTATTCACCAGTCTTGTTTACCTATTCCTTGTACAACTCACATAGCTGAAATATGTGCCGAGTGATTCTTTTTATGCAAGATATACATCCAAAGAAGCATCAAAGCATGAGTAAGATGCGAGCTGCATGGGGGAGTGAAGTGATTGATAGTGGATTCTCAAAACGCCGAAATAGCAACAATGCAGGAATAGAGTGGCTTGTCCTATTTTATCCTAGGATTACAAAGCTAAGGGAATTTGGGTTGAAGAGTGTTTGATAGCACATAGAAAACAACGAATGCTACTAAGAGATTTGAGCGGATGCAAAAATTTATTCAAAATGGACCACAAATGAATCCTATGGAAAAGTTCCTAAGGGTACAATTCCTAGAAAAATCCTATAGAATTCCTGTCAATCAAAGGAGTGTGTGTGCGGTACTTACCATGGCCACCATGTTTTCGTGCAAAGGCTATATCTAGCTTATTCAAATCATACGCCACGCTCTCCTTTATTGTTCCCGCCTTGGGCCATGGCAGCGATCTTTTTTCCATCATTTTTTTTCTCTATAGGTATCAGTTGTCTCTGGTTCTTGCTCACAATATTGTAGTGCTTTATCCCAAGGACATGGTAGATTCTTGCGGCTTCTTCAACAATGGGATCCCTCTCTTGTACCCATTTTTATAAAGTAATGAAAGGACCATGTGATCCTAAAAAAAGTTGTCTCTGGTTTTCTATAGATCGCATTTATTCCGTTTCCGTGATTCACTTCTAAAGTTGATCAGAAGAGCCACCTGAAGTTGATGTGATATTTGTAGCACAACGAGAGGCAGATTACATAACGTAAGCTAAGTCATGGTCCAACTAGATGTGAGACCATTCACGCAAGGATAGCGTCCTAAATTCAGAACACATATCTTGAGTCAAACATGCACATCACAAGATACATTTCACAATATATATTTCATGCACATTGCGGAATTCATACATCTTTAACACACATTAAAAAATTCCGTACACATTTCAGATTCCTTGTACAATTTCACATACCATGCACCATAAACTCTATTTATTTGAACACTAGTTAAATATGACTAGGCAAAAAGACAAAATATGATGCCAACTGAACTGTATAACAATTTTTGTGATGGGAAAGCATTAGCATGTTAAAAGCTAGTGCCAAATAGAATACATTCTGAAATATTCAACACGATAGAAATCTTTACCAATCTAGATTTTTGCTTACAAGGATGCATAGATCGTCTGCATATTGGATAAAGTTATGAAATATTTTTTTACTGGGAAAACAATAAACAAAAACCTTCATCTTAACATGCAATTGACTGCAATAAAAAAATCTCCATTTCAAATCTCTTGATTTCATTTTTTTCTCCCTTGTTGCAATATTGGCTCAATGTTACTATATCTACAAGCTTAGGCAAAGCCTCTCCTTTGGAAAACTACAATAGTTGTAAGCTCATGCAGCAATAAAGAGTACATATTGTCAATAGAAGCAATGACAATGCCATATTCAATTTTTATGAAGTAAATATATTAGAAAACTTCACATCTTATTATTTGTATCATTCTTGGAGATTATATTCATTAGAGCCACTTTCAGGTAATGAATTTGTTGGTGTTACAACCAAAATTGTTGTGTGACTTTACTTCTGCTATGCAAGTAAAGAAACTATGCATGCATTCTCCTTGAAGATTTGCATTCACTTGATTTCGAGGTGGTCGTGATGCGAGTCGGTGTTGGTGAAGACAGGTGTTGCCTCAACACTGGCGGCAACAACTCTAGTCAATCGATGTAACATAAAGGCAAATGGTTGGAAGCTACTAAATGGTTTAGGGGTACTCATGGAGCAGTGGTTTTATCAGAATAACAGGGAATATCGAATACACCCTATGGAAAATGAACAAGTTTCCCTTACATACATATGGTAGGATTGGCTTGGTACTCATACCTAGGGTTGAGGAGCAATTGAGTTATGTAAAAGAGCTCCAACTCACAAGCAGAGAAAGTGTCATCATCGTTATTGATGGCACTCACCACCCGCAAGGCCGTAACCAGGGAAGACGTAGATAGTTATGAATGGTTATATGTCAAGAAGGTATTGCACAAAATGCAATGGTGCTAAGACAATTCCATGATGAATTGATAATGGATTCCATGGTGAGGAGGTGTTTCCCCAAATCACACACTCGTCCAGAGAGAATATTTTCTGGTGCCCCTCATTCCCAACATTATTTCCAAACCATCCTAGGTAGAATCCTTGGTTTCTCTAGTAGTGCAAACCAGAAGATGCTTGGTCGGGTCTAACATTATAACTAGATGTAAGTTTGCAATGTGTTCTCATCTTACCCTATCCATCCATTGAAGGTCACAATAGTTATATGTAGGTAAGATGGTGTACAAATAAGGATATGTATATTTTCTCCCTCATATCTTTGAAAAAGAAGTAGGTGAGCACAAATTAATATATGATCTTCTGACTAAATACGAGAGCAAGCACATGAGGCATTAAAGATAACCTTAATTGTACAAAAAATAGTACTTCAATACTTTCATTTTCTAGGGAACTCCAGTACTTCAATAGTAACATTAGGGTTATCAGTTCTGGGCCTTGTGGTGTTTCTTACCTTTCTTGCCTGACGGTAAAACCAAGTATACTAATAACTAAAACATACATGCACATTCCAATCAAGACTATGTTAGAGAGAGAATTAAGATAACATGCATAATTGAAATGTTATGTCTCCATTTGAAAAATCATGTACATTAATGAGACGGTTCCACACATTAACATGGAAATGATGATGATATTCATATATGCTAGGAAGATATAGGTCCATGGGTGCATAAATATATCCTACACAAACTGAAATCCATTATAGGTGATAGTAGATTTTCACATCCCTGCAAAATTCCACACTGCCAAGCACTGCCAGCAGGAAAGCACATGTTAAACCTTCCATATATAAGTAAACTTTTGATATGTAGCCATTTTTACATCACAGATCTTGAGAATAATTTCCTTAGTAGGATATGTAATTATTAGAGTACTTGGGAGATAAATTATTAAGCACTCAAAGGAAGACAATAAAGTAGCTGAAATGAAAAGTAAAAATAACAATAATAGATGAACATTAAGCATAGCAATTGCAATTCTTTGATTGGAGATAATAATAAAAAGATTAATGTTGATAAATTAGATACCATTGTGACGTGAGAAATTTAAAGTTTTCGAAAAGCTATAGTTTTGTAAAAAAATCAAAAGGAGAATCCAACGCATTGATCTCTGTCGGTCAAGATTTACAAAGGATGACGATCCACAATAATTAAGTTGTACAAACATGAACATGAACATCATATGCAAGAGTAAAATTCAAATTTGAAAATGTGTCAGTGTTTTGAAGTATCATCCGAACGTCTAAGCACCTTCGATTAAAGCATTCACCATCATAAATTCATAAATTAAGGGATCTATATGCATGTTTGATTACTATATTACACGCTGATGTCTACTACGCAACTTTATTCTTGTAGACTCGTGTTGGGCCTCCAAGCGCAGAGTTTTGTAGGACAGTAGCAATTTTCCCTCAAGTGGATGACCTAAAGTTTATCAATCCGTGGGAGGTGTAGGATGAAGATGGTCTCTCTCAAACAACCCTGCAATCAAATACAAGAAATCTCTTGTGTCCCCAACACACCGAATACAATGGCAAATTGTATAGGTGCAGTAGTTCGGCGAAGAGATGGTGATACAAGTGCAATATGGATGGTAGATATAGGTTTTTGTAATCTGAAAATATAAAAACAGCAAGGTAGCAAATAAAGAAAGTGAGCACAAACGGTATTGCAATGCTTGAAAACAAGGCCTAGGGTCCGTACTTTCGCTAGTATCAACAATGCTAATATAATTGGATCACATAACCATCCCTCATCGTGCAACGAAGAATCACTCCAAAGTTCTTATCTAGCGGAGAACATGAGAAGAAATTGTTTGTAGGGTACGAAACCACCTTAAAGTTATTCTTTCCGATCAATCTATCAAAGAGTTCGTACTAAGATAACACAAAGTTATCCTTTCTGATCAATCTATCTAAGAGTCCGTACTAGAATAACACCATATGATACGCATCAACCAACTCTAATGTCACCTAGATACTCGAATGTCACCACAAGTATCCATGAGTTAATTATACGATACACATCAAACAATTTCAGATTCATAATACTCAATCCAACACAAAGAACCTCAAAGAGGGCCCAAGATTTCTATCGGAGAAAGTAGGACAAGAACGTGTATCAACCCCTATGCATAGATTACCCCAATGTCACCGCGGGAATCCGCAAGTTGAGTACCAAAACATATATGAAGTGAATCAATAGAACACCCCATTGTCACCACGGGTATCCGCATGTAAGACATATATCAAGTGTTCTCAAATCCATAAAAGTATTCAATCCGGTAACGAAATCTCAAAGGGAAAACTCAATTCATCACAACTAGATAGAGAGGGAAACACATCATATGATCCGACTATATTAACAAAGCCCGTGATACATCAAGATCGTGACATCTCAAGAACACGAGAGAGAGAGAGAGAGATTGAACACATAGCTACTGGTAAATACCCTCAGCCCCGAGGGTGGACTACTCCCTCCTCGTCATGGACTATGCCAAGATGATGAAGATGGCGACCGGAGATGATCTACCCTCTTCGACAGGGTACTGGAACGCCTCCAGATTGGTTTTTCGTGATACAGAGAGTTGCGGCGGCGGAGCGGAGAGTCTAGGGTTATTTCTGATGGTTTCTGTATTTATAGGATTTTTGAGCGTCGGTTTCGCGCGAAGATGGGCCACGAGGTGGGCACGATACACCAGGGCGCGCCGGGGGGGCCTGGCGCGCCCTGGTGGGTTGTGCCCACCTCGTGGCTCTTTTGGCCCTCCCACGAAGCGTCTAGTATATCTTTTGTTCCAAAAAAATCGTCAAAAAGTTTCGGGCAATTCCGAGAACTTTCATTTTCTGCACAAAAACAACACCACGGTAGTTCTGCTGAAAACAGCGTCAGTCCGGGTTAGTTCTAAATAAATCATATAAAGTGCATCAAAACCATATAAAAGTATTGTAAACATAGGTGAATATGGCATGAATACTTCATAAATTATCGATACGTTGGAGACGTATCAGCATCCCCAAGCTTAATTGCTACTCGTCCTCGAGTAGGTAAATGATAAAAGAAATAATTTATGAAGTGTGAATGCTAGCATAATATATAAGTTTGATCATTGATAATTTCAACGACTTTTCCTAGCATCATAACAGCAACTCCTTCTCATAAAACTCATAATGATAAAGTAGCAACCAATTCACATGTTCTGGTTCAAACAATGAATTCTCTTGAAACTTAACAACCTATGTTCTTAGTCACCAAACAATTGCAATTCAACTTATTCTCAACAAAGTCTAAGTAAGAGCTCCACATACTCAATCATCATATAGTGTTCTATGATTGCTAGTACTCAAAGCATATTTTTAGAACAAACAATATCCATCGAACACATAGAAAGATAGGGGCTTAATGTTTCGCCTCCCAACTCATTTATCATAGAGATAATTGTCAACAATAATAAGTCATGATCAAATATATTTGACTGGCCATATGTGCCTAGATCTTTCCCCACCACATGATGCTTGCCAACTAATAGAAGTAGGTTGGAATAAGAAGTTGACTCAACATGAAAAGTAAATAGATTGTCCCTACGCAGAGGGATGCAGGGATTTGCAAAGGTGCCAGAGCTCATTGTTTGAAAACAGAGATGAATATAGTTTTGGGAGGTGCACCCTTCCTGTCAACGTTACGACCAAGAGTTAACCATATCTTCCATGTTAAACACATTGGCGGCGGTTCCCAAGCGGTAAAAGTAAAGTTTTACTCCCCCTCCACCAACAAACACACTCCATGGCTAGCCGAATCCACGGGTACCGTCCATACCAACAACATTCCTAGGGGAGTTTTGTTTAATTATTTGTTTTTTTCGAGATTGGGAATCCCTGTTACCGCCCCTCTCGTGCAAGGACGAGTGAATAAACACTCGTCATGAGAATAACCTGCTTAACATGGAAGATACTGACCGCCCCCTGTCGCTCCATGAGCGGTCCAGACACACAAAACAGGTGTTCATTTGAAATTTTAGAGGTGGCACATGCAAATTTACTTGGAATGGCAGTGAAATACCATATATAGGTAGGTATGGTGGACTATTATGGAAGAAACTTGGCTCAAGGATTTGGATGCACAAGTAGTGTCTCTACTTAGTACGAAGTGTTGGCTAGCAAAAGGTTCTAAACAAACACCACATGTTGGAGGATCCATAACAATATAACTTCTATGCAAATATACACAACCATAACTCATTACGTTGTCTTCCTTGTCCAACTTCAACTAATTTGCTCAAGTTTGAAAATAATTAAAGGGTATTCACAATCATAGAAGATGTCCAAGATAATATATTTGTATGTGAAAGTTCTCTTCCTTATACTAATCATTCACGAATTGCTTGTATGACCAATATTGTGATTGTCAAACTTCAATAGATTTTACTTTCTAAACCAGATGTGAAACTACTACTAAGCATAAAGCACATTGATAAATTCAGATTTATGATATTTCATTCATTCACAATTTACTCTTAGAATATAAGTGAAGCACAAGAGTAAACATCAAACTACTCTCAAAAGATATAAGTGAAGATCAATGAGTAGTCAAACAATTAAGTAGCTATGTGAGGACTCTCTCTCTCAATAAAGATTTTCAGATCTGAGTATTTTATTCAAACAGCAAACTAAACAAAAATAGAACTCCAAGAATAGCACGCATCATGTGAACGAATAAAAATTTAGGCTCAACATAGGCTAACCGATAGTTGACGAAGAGAGGTGGGATGCGTAGCATCCCCAATCTTAGATGCTTGAGACTTCTTGAAATATTCACTTGGGGTGCCTTGGGCATCCCCAAGCTTGTGCTTTTGTATATCGTTCAATCCTCTCATATCATGGCTTCACCTATTCTCAAAAACTTCATCCACACAAAAGTCGAAAAGAACTCGTGAGATAGGTTAGTACACATAATAATAAATCAACTCTTTATGTACTGCCAAGACAAGTTGCATAATAATTTCAAACATCATCTACTTTTTACTATCATTTACACAATTTATATCTACCAATATAGGCTATGGAAACTGTAGGATAAGCAGATAGCGAAACTATGACAGCAATCTGTCCAAACAGAACAGTCTGTAGCAATTCATGAAAACAGTGTACTTATGTAACTCAAAAAATTATGAAAATTTAGGACAGGATAAAGAATTTATATTACAATACTGTGTAAAAAATTCATAAACTTTCCACGTTCCAGAAAAATATGAAAATTCAAATACTACAGAGAAAGTTTCTGTTTTTACACAGCACACATCAAACATGCAATGCAAGCATCCTAAGGCAATTCTTGGAACTATTTATTGAAAAACAAGATTATAAATAACACCTAACAGATAAAAACAAAATAAAATGATGCTCCAAGCAAATCACATATTATGTGACGAATAAAAATATAGCTCTAAGTAAGATATACCGATAATGTTGAAGACGGAAGAGGGGATGCCTTCCGGGGCATCCCCAAGCTTAGACGCTTGAGTATTCCTTGAATATTAACTTGGGAGTGCCTTGGGAATCCCCAAGCTTAGGTGCTTGTCACTCCTTATTCTCCTCATATCGGTGTCTCACCCAAAACTTGAAAACTTCAATCATACAAAACTTAACGGAACTTCGTGAGATGGGTTAGTATAATAAAGATAGATCATTCACTTAGGTACTGTCAATACAAGATTCATAATTGTTCCCACATGATAACTACTGTATTCTACCATTCCCATAATTTATACCACTAAATATAACCTATGGAAACACTAAAACAAGTAAACTATGCATGCAAAACAGAATCTGTCAAAAACAGAAAAGTCTGTGAAGATCTGTAGTATAACCATACTTCCCTGTCTGTAGAAATTCTGAAAAATTAGTAAAACCTGAATAATTTGTATATGAAGACTGTGTAAAACTTTCAGATCTTTATCACGCTCCAGTAAAAAATGAAAATTCCTGTACTGGAGTCAAAAGTTTCTGTTTTCGTTCAGCATGAATTCTACTCATCTTGTGAGTCATCCCAAAGGCTTTACTTGGCACTTTATTTACATAAAAGACACAAAACATGATTAATACAGTATCTTAATCATGTGAACGCACAAAAACAGAAAGGAAAAGTGTTGGGTTGTCTCCCAACAAGCGCTTTTCTTTAAAGCCTTTTAGGTAGGCATGATGATTTCAATGTTGCTCACGTAAAAAGTAGTAATTGGAACATGCAAGAGAGCATCATGAATCACATGACAAGAACATTTAAGTATAACCCACTTCCTATTCATAGGGATTTTGTGAGCAAGCAATTTATGGGAGCAAGAATCAACTAGCATAGGAAGGCAAAACAAGCATAACTTCAAAACTTTGAACACATAGAGAGGAAATGTGATATTATTGCAATTCCTACAAGCATATGTTCCTCCCTCATAAAAAAATTCAGTAGCATCATGAAGGAATTTCACAATATAACTATCACATAAATCATTCTTTTCATGATGCACAAGCATATAATTTTCATTACTCTCCTCATAAGCAAATTTCTTCTCATTCATAATAGTGGGAGCATCAAATGAAACTCGAATACTATAAATTGTTTCCACATTAAAAGAGTAATGTTCAGTAAAGGGATATTCAAAATTATGACAATAATTATCACTACTTTTTATAACACAAGTATCATCACAATAATCATCATAAGTAGCAACTTTGTTCTCATCATAGTCAAGTGAAACCTCTTCCGAAATAGTGGAATCATTACCAAATAAATTCATGACCTCTTCAAATCCACTTTTATCATTATAATAGAATTCAACACCCTCCAAAAAAGTGGGATAATAATTATCTAAAGTTGACACTCTTCCAAACCCACTTTCATAAATATCGCAATCATCATAAATAGGAGGCATGCAATCATCATAAAAAATTTGATCATTCAAAGTAGGGGAACTAAAAAGATCATCTTCATTAAGCATAGCATCCCCAAGATTGGGACTAACATTAATTGCAGCAAATAAATTCTCAAACATGTCATTCTCATCAAACATAGCGTCCCCAAGCTTGTGTCTTGGCATATCATAAGCATAATTACACTCATCATTAATAGTATGAATAGCACCAGTAGTATAACAATTATTATCATCATAATTTACCAAGTTGGTGCTAAAAAGATTTTCAAGATTATAAGAAGTATCATTATCTTCCCAATCATAGTCATCACAACAAGCAATAGGCATAACAAAATCATCATCAAGTGTATCATCTTCCACAATTATTTTTGATTCATCCTCGTGAGGCACAACAATAATAGGAGCAACATCATTTGGGAGAGATACCTTTTTACCTGTACTCTTTCTTCTTTTCTTCTTCTTCACCACATCATATGTGGGTTTAATTAATTTTTTCGAGCTTCTTATTGATGATATTGGTTGAATAGGGAGCTCCTCCTCGTCACCTATTTCATCATGAGAGACAATAGGAGGGAAAATGGAAATCTTTACCCTTTCATTAGTATTCCTTTTATATTCTATTAGTTTTCCCATCTTTCTATAGTTGGCAATATAAGCATTCTCATTGCAATTTACCATGCAAAACTTATAGATATTTTTTAGATTAGTTTCAATGTCGTCCGTGAGAATGAATACTTCAAACCAACTATTTTTATGTGTCAATTCTTCACTCCCCAAAAATAGAGAAAGCTCATTATAAAGTTCAAGGGTGATCAAGTCATTACAATATTTGGCCATGATTTGATCATGAAAAAGTTTGCATTGGAAATTAAGATGACCAACTTTATTGCAAAGTTCACAAGTAATAGGACAAAGAGAACATAATTTTGTAGCAAATTCATCTATCACTTTGAGCAAAAAGTTGGTTCTATCATGTTTATGCTTCTTACAAAATCTATCATCCCTATAAGGCACGTCTTCACAAACTTTACCCACTCCACAAAAATTGACATGCTTATAAGAAACATTTTTATCATGACTAGTGCAATCATCATTAGTATTCTGGATATTCATAGCATTCATACTAACAACATTGCAATCATGCTCATCATTCAAGGAATTCTCATCAATATTTTCGTAATTTCTTCCTCTACCAATTGAGCACAATTTTCTGACTCCTTATTTTCATGAAGACATTATAAAGACGATACAAATGATGCAACCTAAGCTCCATTTTTTTGTAGTTTTCTTTTATAAAACCGAACTAGTGAAAAACAAGAAACTAAAAGATTTAATTGCAAGATCTAAAGATATACCTTCAAGCACTCACCTCCCCAGCAACGGCACCAGAAAAGAGCTTGATGTCAACTACGCAACTTTATTCTTGTAGACTCGTGTTGGGCCTCCAAGCGCAGAGTTTTGTAGGACAGTAGCAATTTTCCCTCAAGTGGATGACCTAAGGTTTATCAATCCGTGGGAGGTGTAGGATGAAGATGGTCTCTCTCAAACAACCCTGCAATCAAATACAAGAAATCTCTTGTGTCCCCAACACACCCAATACAATGGCAAATTGTATAGGTGCAGTAGTTCGGCAAAGAGATGGTGATACAAGTGCAATATGGATGGTAGGTATAGGTTTTTGTAATCTGAAAATATATAAACAGCAAGGTAGCAAGTAACAAAAGTGAGCACAAACGGTATTGCAATGCTTGAAAACAAGGCCTAGGGTCCGTACTTTCGCTAGTGCAATCTCTCAACAATGCTAATATAATTGGATCACATAACTATCCCTCATCGTGCAACGAAGAATCACTCCAAAGTTCTTATCTAGCGGAGAACATAAGAAGAAATTGTTTGTAGGGTACGAAACCACCTTAAAGTTATTCTTTCCGATCAATCTATCAAAGAATTCGTAGTAAGATAACACAAAGTTATCCTTTCCGATCAATCTATCTAAGAGTTCGTACTAGAATAACACCATATGATACGCATCAACCAACTCTAATGTCACCTAGATACTCCAATGTCACCACAAGTATCCATGAGTTAATTATATGATACGCATCAAACAATTTCAGATTCATAATACTCAATCCAACACAAAGAACCTCAAAGAGTGCCCCAAGATTTCTATCGGAGAAAGTAGGACAAGAATGTGTATCAACCCCTATGCATAGATTACCCAATGTCACCGCGGGAATCCGCAAGTTGAGTACCAAAACATATATCAAGTGAATCAATTGAACACCCCATTGTCACCACGGGTATCCGCCTGCAAGACATATATCAAGTGTTCTCAGATCCATAAAAGTATTCAATCCGGTAACGAAATCTCAAAGGGAAAACTCAATTCATCACAACTAGATAGAGAGGGAAACACATTATATGATCCGACTATATTAACAAAGCCTGTGATACATCAAGATCGTGACATCTCAAGAACACGAGAGAGAGAGAGATTGAACACATAGCTACTGGTACATACCCTCAGCCCCGAGGGTGGACTACTCCCTCCTCGTCATGGGCTCCGCCGGGATGATGAAGATGGCCATCGAAGATGATCTACCCTCTCCGGCAGGGTACTGGAACGCCTCCAGATTGGTTTTTCGTCGATACAGAGAGTTACGGTGGTGGAGCGGAGAGTCTAGGGTTATTTCTGATGGTTTCTGTATTTATAGTATTTTTCAGCGTCGGTTTCACGCGAAGATAGGCCACGAGGTGGGCATGATACACCAGGGCACGCCGGGGGAGCCTGGCGCGCCCTGGTGGGTTGTGCCCATCTCGTGGCTCTTCTGGCCCACGAAGCGCCTAGTATCTCCTTTGTTCCAAAAAAATCATCAAAAAGTTTCGAGCGATTCCGAGAACTTTCATTTTCTGCACAAAAACAACACCACGGTAGTTCTGCTGAAAATAGCGTTAGTCTGGGTTAGTTCTAAATAAATCATATAAAGTGCATCAAAACTATATAAAAGTATTGCAAACATAGGTGAATATGGCATGAATACTTCATAAATTATCGATACGTTGGAGACGTATCACACACCAATTGCAAAAGTACTCAAGGAGGTTGGGAGGGTCAAGTGAAGTGCTTACCTTGTTTACTTTATGGCTTTCCATATGGCTGTAGCATATTCAAAATTTTAATAGGCTACGAATTGCAAAGTAGTTTACATCTAGATCACATAAAGGAAGGTAAAATAAATGGCATTCATGGCAATAGAATCAAACCTACATAATATGCACCTTTCTCAATTTTGAATTCCACAAACCCATCTCCCTCATGAAGATTTGTAAATTTGTCTTTCGGGACGCAAAAATTAACTAAACGAAACAGATGATCAGGTAATAACCATCAAACTCGGTAGCAATGTACTCAGATCATCATGAAACTTATATTTTATGATATATGTAAACATTAATAGGTCAAATCAAACCATCCGTAGTTTAGCACCTAACATACAAATCAAACATAATAAGAAGTTGGAAGATAGTTCACAAAAGAATAAACAATACTTCTTAATTTACAGGTGCCACGTGATAAACAAAATGTAATCATATAAAATGGATCCTAAAAATAAAATCTGTAGACTATAATCATGTGATAAGTGATGTGATCAATTTTTCAGGTAATGCTAGACGTTTCAAAAATGCAACGGCTTTAAGGGAAGTTTATCAGCCATCAATAGAGAGGGTGAGTAAAGCATGTGTAGTATCAAACACCTGGCTTCGATGGTCTGTACTTCATTGTCAAAGGATCTGTAGAGGACCATATCTGGAACAGACTGAACTCTACGAGTGAATAAAATTGCACCGGAGGTACAGTGGCAGAACACCTAGTTAACCATGGACCACATGACAAGCAAAACATATGAACCTAAATACTACGCTATGGGAAAGTTAGTTATATTGATACAAATAGATTACCATCTTTGTAACTTTGTGGTTGAAAGTGTTTTCTTAGGTTTCCTCGCAAATATTTTAGATTCTCCACAATAACCTGTAGTGATATGACCAAAATCACAATTAGATTACTACCCGAAGAGCGCACAATACTTTCTTTATACACATTATTGAGATGGGGAGAGATCACACCGCCAATAAAATTATCCAAACAAAGGAAGACCAGTCGTGTCACTAGCCAGAATGCCCTCTTTCTTTATTGCCACACAAATATAAAAATTTGCACATTGCTTACGAAGTCCCCATCTACAGAATCAACAAAATTGTTGTAAACTCGCTAAATTGCCAGTATGGATTGGTATAATATGCAAAAAGTGCCAACATGGATAAGTAGATTTCTTCACAGATTATACAAAAGTGCATCATATTGAACAATTAAGTTGTTCATGGAATTCATAAGCTCTCGAATATGCATTGATTCTATGGGGGGGGGAGAGAGAGAGAGAGAGAGAGAGAGAGAGATGGCCATTACCTTGTTCAAATCAACCTGCATATATAATCAACAACAATGGGATTCTATTAAGAAAAGTAATTATTATGAAGCAAAAAGCACAAATATTTTTTGAAATAGGAAAATTCTTGAGCTAGAAAACTCAAATGTTGTAATACAACCACAATAACCAAGCAAGAAGCAAGAAATGTTTTATCTTCGGTGGTTCAAATGGATGTTGCCTATAAATTGCCTCAAGTTCCTTCTTGGAATTTTCATTCAAGTGTCTCAACAATTCTACGAATAGTACATCTATAATATCACAAACATGTATAATAAACAAGGTCGTAGTCGCTGTCATGTTTTGCAAATGAACTATACCCTATCAATCGTTCTCGCCTGAAAATAGTGACCGATACAAAATCACACATATGCCTACATGTGTTGGAAACTTGGAATCTTCAGCTCTAAACATAGTCCCAACCTCGAATACGTCACGAAATCCACCACAAATGGTCAATCCAACTTACTAGTGCAACTGAGGGGATTGTGCTAATCAAGTAGGCTAGCCATGAAATGCAAGTTTGAACATTGTTGCTCCACCTTCACTTGATCTTGATATCACCTTTGGAGTTTGGATCCCGATAAAATATTTTGACAAGAGATATTCCCTGAATTTCTGTGAATATAAAACAATGGTAAATATTTACTAACTGACAAAAATAGAAGTTGAGACTCATCTCACACTAGAGGGAAGCAACTACAAAGGCGGCATATGTAGTTGACAAGGAGGAAGCCGATACTTCTGATCTAAAGGCGTCTCCTTCCTTCGCCCATGGCTTTCGATGGCGAAGGAGGCGCCAACGACCACATCGACCTCCTCCAGCTTAATTGTCCTTTGTGGCTTCCACGCGACGATAGCTTGCAGCATCGCTCACCTGCTATCCTAGGGCACAGGTAAGGAGAAGAGTGTACAGATGGTATCGACAGAGCAGGGCGGAGCCGGTTGTCTCTGTGGCCGGTGCTCCTTCTAGTGAGGACGACGACGGTGGCGCCCTAGACCATCATGGGGATAATGCGGAGCTGCAGCATCATCCTGTGAGAGGTGAAGAGAGGGAAGCGTCGGTGATGGTGAGGACGAAGGGAGTAGTCGGAGAGGTGGTGCGGGCTAGAGAGAGGGAGGGTAGTGTTGACACCTGATTTTGGCATGATACAAAATGCAGTTAAGATGGCCTCAAATGAAAAGGTGTTAAAAATGAAAAAGTTTTGCATCACCGAATGGAACAACTTTTTTTTAGGTCATCACTGTCCAACCTCATCTTAAGTACCAAAATTGTACTCGAAGTGCTATAATTTAACGTTCCAAGTGTTGTTCTGGCGATTATGCCTCCAAGACGACCTCAGATGAAAGAGTTCTCTACATGGGTTGTCTTCGTCTCGTCGGGCCGATCGATTTTGGTATAAAAATCATCTCAAGCATAGTTCGTATGCAAAAGTTAGAGGCAATACACCGCGGACCGACCCTAACTTAAAAAATGGTGCGAGGTACCAGACAACCACCTAGGTAATGTTTGGTGGATCGCGCGAGCTATTCGGCCCGCAAGACGTCCTTGAATGGAAAAACTTACAGCACGAAAAAGTTTCTTCTCGTCGAGCTGATCGATTTTGATATAAAAATCGTCTCAACCGGTGGTCATATGCAAATTGTGCGGCCCGCGTAAGGAGCAAGACAGAAGTTTGGGCCAAATTCGGGATTAATCCGAGTTAGACTAGAATTAGGACTCTAGGACGTGAATTGATGTAATTTTCTAGTAAGAAAAGCCTAGATGAATCCTTTACTTGTACGGGCCGCCTCTTATATATATTGAAGGTGACGGCAGATTGAAACTACACACAATCGAACAAATCAATCTACTACTTTTAACCTATGTTTTACATCTCGCCCTTGTTCTTTTTCTCTCGTTCTTCGTTCGTTCTTCGTGTTGGAGAGGAGCGATCCTCAAGGCTCTAGGGGCGGGCGAACCGACCTAGCGCAGCCCATAGCCGCCGTGCGTCCAGACGGGGTCCCTCCCGGTGCGTGAGGTTTCGGGTCTCCATCGACATGAGCTGTGGTGCGTCGCCCCCGGCGTCGAGGGTACACATGACGTGTTCGTGTGTCAACACACTTTTTGGCGACTCCGCTGGGGATGAAAGATCAAGAATCATCATCAACCATGTCTAATCTCCCCAAGCCTTCAGAAGTTGACGCCGATAACATCATTAAGTTCGGTCTTGATGAACTATCAGATGAACATCGCCAGGCCTATGAAGCGCACAAGAAGAAACGTGAAGAGGCTTTTGAGGCGCTCAAGAAGAAGCGTGAGGAGGAGGATTTGGAGGCATTTCTTGCAAGTTTCAAGAAGGACCGTCAAGTAAATATCACTTCGGTTGGAAACGTTAGTTTCCCTCCTCTCATTGACGAACAAGATGAAATCACTGTGAGTAAAGTTTTTTCTCCAGTGCAAGTGGCTGTGATTTAAAGTCTTGTTAGTAAGGGTAATTTGATGGTGTACAATTATTTTGTGGCAAATACTAATGCTTAGAAAAATATGCCTCCGTCATCTACTGTTGGTATATCTGAAAACCCTAGTCCAACTTTACCTATTTTATCGGCACCTCCTATGCAGCAACAATACAAAATGTCATTGAATTTTTACGCTAATCAAACTGATACGTCTCCATCATATCTACTTTTCCAAACTCTTTTGCCCTTGTTTTGGACTCTAATTTGCATGATTTGAATGGAACTAACCCGGACTGACGCTGTTTTCAGCAGAATTGCCTTGGTGTTATTTTCGTGCTGAAATAAAAGTTCTCGGATTGACCTGAAAATTTACGGAGAATATTTTTGGAATTAATAAAAAATACTGGCGAAAGAATCAACCAGAGGGGGTCCACCCATTGGCCACAAGCCAGGGGGGCGCCCCCCCTAGGGCGCTCCCAGGTGGCTTGTGGGCCCCCTGCAACTCCTCCGACCTCAACTCCAACTCCATATAACCCTATTCGGGGAGAAAAAATCAGAGAGAAGACTTCATCGCGTTTCACGATACGGAGCCGCCGCCACCTCCTGTTCTTCCTCGGGAGGGCAGATCTGGGGTCCGTTTTGGGCTCCGGAGAGGGGAAATCGACGCCGTCGTCATCACCAACCATCCTTCATCACCAATTTCATGATGCTCTCCACCATTCGTGAGTAATTCCATCGTAGGCTTGCTGGACGGTGATGGGTTGGATGAGATTTACCATGTAATCGAGTTAGTTTTGTTAGGGTTTGATCCCTAGTATCCACTATGTTCTGAGATTGATGTTGCTATGACTTTGCTATGCTTAATGCTTGTCACTAGGGACCGAGTGCCATGATTTCATATCTGAACCTATTATGTTTTCATGAATATATATGTGTTCTTGATCCTGTCTTGCAAGTTGTAGACACCTATTACGAGTTATGATCCGCATCCCCCAGGGTGACAATAACTGGGATTCTTTCCGGTGATTACCGTAGTTTGAGGAGTTCATGTATTCACTAAGTGCTAATGCTTTGGTCCGGTTCTCTATTAAAAGTCGGCCTTAATATCCATTAGTTTCCATTAGGACCCCGCTGCCACGGGAGGGTAGGACAAAAGATGTCATGCAAGTTCTTTTCCATAAGCACGTATGACTATATATGGAATACATGCCTACATTATATTGATGAATTGGAGCTAGTTCTGTGTCACCCTATGTTATAACCGTTGCATGATGAATGCCATCCGACATAATTATCCATCACTGATCCGTTGCCTACGAGCTTTTCACATATTGAACTTTTCTATGTTACTTTTCCGTTGCTACTGTTACAATCACTACAAAACTGCTACTGTCACGTTTGCCATCGTTACCGTTACTTTCATACTACTTTGCTACTAAATACTTTGTTGTAGATATTAAGTCTTTCAGGTGTGGTTGAATTGACAACTCAGTTGCTAATACTCGAGAATATTCTTTGGCTCCCCTTGTGTCGAATCAATAAATTTGGGTTGAATACTCTACCCTCGAAAACTGTTGCGATCCCCTATACTTGTGGGTTATCAAGACCTTTTTCTGGCGCCGTTGCCGGGGAGCATAGCTCTATTCTCTGAGTCACTTGGGATTTATATCTGTTGATCACTATGAAGAATCTGAAGGACCCAAAAACCAAGATCTATCCCTCTACTACGAGGGGA